>CM066031.1:1783123644-1784466978 GCA_033557465.1 Ichthyophis bannanicus | reverse complement strand
CAAAAGGAGGCCAGTCCTACCACCGGGGCGGGGCACGGATGGCCCGACGATGGGGGGTGGCGGCGTGAGCTGTGCACGACGTACGAAAGGGGAGACCGTGGGACGAACGGCGGCCGACCTACGTAGAGCGGGTCCCCCTCCGCCGTGTCCACCTCTGCCGAGCGGGACGCCGCCGGCACCGGGAGAAGCGTGCCTCCCACGCCCGGGCCCTGGATCTCCCGCTGGGGCGCGGCCGGCCGACACGACCTCATCGGGACTTCCGAAGGCCATCGGCGGCGCCGACATGTACAGAGAGCGGAGCCCCTCTGCAAATCGGGATGCCGCCGGCACCGGGAGCAGCACGCATACCCTGCCCGGTCCCTGGAACTCCGGCTCGGGCGAGGGCCTCCGACACGACCTCATCGGGACCACCGAAGCGCTCGTCGCCCGCATGTACAGAGAGCGGAACCCCTCCGCGCTGTCCACCTCTGTAAATCGGGACGCCGCCGGCACCAGGAGAAGCGCGCCGCCCATGCCCGGGCCCTGGAACTCCGGCTCGGGCGAGGGCCGCCGTCACGACTTCATCGGGACCTCCAAGGCGCTCGTCGCCCGCTTGTACAGAGAGCGGAACCCCTCCGCGCTGTCCACCTCTGTAAATCGGGACGACGCCGGCACCGGGAGAAGCGCGCTGCCCATGCCCGGGCCCTGGAACTCCGGCTCGGGCGAGGGCCGCTGACACGACCTCATCGGGACCTCCGAAGTGCTCGTCGCCCGCTTGTACAGAGAACGGAACCCCTCCGCGCTGTCCACCTCTGTAAATCGGGACGACGGCGGCACCGGGAGAAGCGCGCCGCCCATGCCCGGGCCCTGGAACTCCGGCTCGGGCGTGGGCCGCCGACACGACCTCATCGGGACCTCCGAGGCGCTCGTCGCCCGATTGTCCATCTCTTATGCATTCGCTCCTTGAAGGTATTTAAATGTCTCCATCATATTTCCTCTATCTAAGGTTACCAGATGTTCCCAATTTTGAGGAATTGTTCCCTATTTTGAGGTAGTGCCCCGATTTCATGGACTATAACCACCTCCTGCTCCCAGTTTCGATGGGAGAGAGGCAAAATGCCCCTTGCATATCACTCTAATGCAGTAAGAGAAGATGGAAAACTAACTTCTTTTCTGAAAAACGAGAATATAGCATATTTATCTATATATATAAAATAAAGTTTAAGCATATATAAATATGTATATATGTACGCTGCTACTGTGTTTTTTAAATGTTTGAAATTATTGAATTTTATTTAGACTGGTCATTTTGAAATATATGGGAAAAAGATGCTCGTGAAGGAAACATCCCTGTGCCTCCCAGCCCAACTCAACCCTGCCCAGGTGCCCCCTATTTGCTCTCCAAAAATTTGGTAACCCTACCCTATCCCATCTTTTTTCCAGGGGAAGGGTGTGTGTGTTTATTTATTTCATTTTATATATATATATATGTGTGTGTGTCTTACTCAAACTCCTAGCCAGTTGGGTTACTACAAATAGCTGGTGCCCTCTTATCTTTGGTCCCACATTTCTATGGATTTTTTCATGGACCTGCCTCCATCCAATGATAATACAGTTATCTGGATAGAGATGGACAGATTTAGCAAAATGGCCCATTTCATACCCCTATCTAAAGTGCCCACATATTCCAAGCTAGCTACTCTCTTTCTGGAACACATTTTCTGATTGCATAGGATACCCAAAGACAATTCATCTCCAGATTCTTGAGGGCATTGTACAAACAATTAGGGGTAAAGTTGTCACACCATCATCCACTGAATTTACCCTCTTTTATTGTATATATGGGAGATATCCAAAGGCTTTCCTTCACATCCCTTTTACTACAGTTGTGCTCAGCGGATCAACTCATGCACCTTCTTAGGAAGATTCGGCAAACTGTCCAAACCACTCTGTATTCAACCACACAGAAACAGAAGCAACTGGCAGACGGTCATTGCCATGAAGGTCCCCAATATGAGGGGACAAGGTATGGCTTCTACAAGAATAATTCAGCTCAGACTATCTTCTGTCAAACTGGGCCCCAAATATATTGGCTCTTACATGCTACAGGAGGTATTGGGGCTTGTCTCCTTACATTTTAAGTTACCATCCTCCCCCTTTTGTATTACTAATGTGTTTCAGATATCCCTGCTTAAATTGGCACACTAGTCATTGGAAGATAACCCACCTTCTGTCTGGTTATGATGGATGGGAATCCTGAATATGATATTCAAAGTATTGTAAGGAGCAAGCTACAATACCTTCTTCACTGGACGGGCTATGAACCAGAAAGTAGATCCTGGTTAGATGCCAGCTGATTTTTGTCAAATCCATAGCCATTAGCCTTCCAAACCTAGGCTGCGGACTCTTGGGGGAGGGCCCTCTAAAAGGGCGGGGGAGTAACTGTTATGCAGTTCCCAGGAGCCTGGCTCCACAGAGGAAGTGAGCTCAGACCTCTTTGCTTTTCATACTATTACTAGTCTCTGAATGTATCCCGAGTTGATTGGTTCCCTATACCCATATAACCCAGGATGTCTCAGTCTACCCTGTCCTAAATTAGGTTTCTTATGCGAGTCCAAATGCCTCATCAGTTGCTGATCTTTGGTCTATGACCTCTGCTAGCCTTCCAGTAATGAACATGTTCTGCCTGCCCTGATTCTTGCCTCTTTCTGGAACTTACCTTTGCCTGCTGTTTTGGATTTGGTTCTATGCCCAGTATGTCTCCTGCCTCCTTCTGTCTGATGTCCAATTTCTACTCCACTTGCAAGGAACACCTCAGGCCTGTGCCTCAAGTAGCCATAGCCTCTGAGCACCAAAAGAATCAATCCAAAGGGAAAGGGGGCCATTATAGGTGAATATGAACTTCCTAGACCCCTGGTGTACTCCAAGAGTAGACCCAGCCATGAAACTACAAATGCGTCTTACAGTGATACTATCACCTCCTTTTTCTTGCTGGCCATTCCTCTCTCTATGCACCCAAGCATCCTTCTGGCTTTTGCTATAGCTTTATCTGCCTGCTTGGTTAACTTAAGATAATCAGATATGATCACCTAAGATCCCACTCTTTTCATGCACAGAACTTCCCTCCTATACTGTACCGCTCCCTTGGGTTTTTGTGGCCTAAAGACATGGCCCTGCATTTTTTAGCATTAAATCTTACCTGCCCTTCTCTAGATCATTCCTCAAGCTTTGCTTGATTCTTCCTATTTTCCAGGGTGTCTACCCTATTGCAGACTTTGGTGCCATCTGCAAAAAGACACACCTTTTCCATTAGACTTTCCATATCCTGTTGGGCTTCGTCACTTTATCTATTTTTGGTTAGACTAGCTCCCGAGTCTTCTGAAAATCATTTTACATTTTCCTCAGTTCCTTTCCAACCTGTGTCCATTTTCTGCAGTCCTATTCTCAGCCCTTCCGAAGTGAACTCCAAACAGAATTATTTATTTGGCAATTTTACTTCTTCAGACTATATATTCTCTCTCTTCCCCACTGAATCTCTTTCCTCCTTTCACTAATACATCTAAAAATTAATCGTGACTCCCCATTTTATACTACTAACTATTTTTTTCCTATTTGCATCTTTGCTCTCCTGGCTATTTTTCCTGCTTATGTTGACTTTTCTCGATATTGTTACCTGTCTTCCTCTTTCTGCAATTGCTCGTAATTTATGAATGATAACTCTTTTCTCTTACCTTTTCAGCTGCTTCCTTGGAGACTCATAGCAGTCTCTTTTTCCTCTTACCTTTATTTATTTAACAGGTTTTTTTATACCACTTTATCATTTCAGTCAGAGCAGTTTACAGTGTAACAGACTTGGTGAAGTACATTAAACAGGCACTTTGATAACTTGGATTTTTCTGAGGCACTGGAGCTACTGCCCAGTTTGGCCCAGATATTTAATGCTGGTTGGGGTTAAGGTCAAGCGGCAACAGCTGCCACCTCATTGTCTTCATTTGTAAGTACTAGAGTTAGTGCTACTCCTTCTAGAGCCCCTTGAAAAGCATCCATGATCTACTTACCAATTTTGCAGACTGGATACTGCAAGCTACATCCAACAAGTTAAAGCCTCCTAGCAACACTGCCCCTCCCACCCTTTTCATTTCCATTAGGTTTTTATCCAGTTCCTCCCTCTGAGTCACAGGTCTGAAGACCACAGTACTTACTTCCCTTCACCATTCCTTTATATTTCAGTTGTTTTCTTTTTTTACAAATTATTATCATTATTAAGAAATTTCCCTTTTCTACCATCTCTGTTTCTCCTAACAGATTATAGCTCAGTCTGGCCATATCCCATTCATGTAACTCATTGAACCATGTCTCTATAATAACAACAACATTTAAGTCCTCTTCTACCATTAAGGGGTTCAGATCTGGAACTTTATTGCTAGACTGAGCATTTGTGTTCATAGATTTCCAGCTCTTTTTTGTTGGCTTCTTATATTCTGTAGAGCCTCGTAGCAGGTCTCCTCTTCTGTTTTGCTGCGATAAATGAATTGAGTTGATTTCTCTTGCTGTTTTCCCCATCGTCATGCTTTTGCACAGGATGATATCCCAGAAGCATCGAAGCCCATCATACTGTATCTAAATCTTGTTTGCACTGTTTCGAGTCACGTACTGAAGCTGGCTGTATGATGTAGCCTTTCCTTTCCCTTTCAAAAAGCAGGTATATTTCTGAAAACATCAGCTTGAGCCCTTCCCCAAATTCTGGGAAAATCTCAACACTACAAAGAAACTGTTTCTAGCCATGTTATTTATGTCCACATGGACATAAATCATCAATTTTATAATCTTAACTCTCTTCTCTGATCGCACTTAGTATTTGGTTTGTATTCATGCTGAGGATCCAGGGAGGCATTTAACCTTGATTGAAGGACACAGAAATCGTCCCAAATTAATGTCTACAATAATAAATTGTTTGTGCATTCATCTGATACCACTTTAGAATACATTTCTAGATCATTTTCCAATCCTGAAAAAGCATTTTGTAACGTATCATCATTTTGAGGGGAGGTGGGTATCTCATAGGCCATACCCTACCAGAACGATCTGTAACCCATCAATTCCTGGGTGGTTATATTCTGTACAGGAGTGGGGGGGGGGGGGGGGCAATTTAACGGGATGCTGTATAGTGGAGGAGGCTTCTTTAAATGCAGTTTATTCTTTGAGCCAAGTGAAAACTTTTTTCATTACCGATAGTTGAAGACAGATGGGGCATGCTCTAAGCTATAAGATGATCTGTCTTAGGGATAGGGCCACCATAATTACTGAATTGATGCAAGTCATTGTAATATTTTGGTTCAACACAGGGCAACAATACTAAGATAAAGAATATCAAATTACATAATATTTAATTTACATGAAGAATGTGAGCTGTTTCATAAGAAAACTCTGCAAGAAAACGAAGGTCTGGGGTAGGTAGGGTGGGAGGGATTTTAAATGGCAAAGGCCCTTCAGACCCAGACTACACTTTTGAGTGCAATATCAAACTATTTAATAGGTTAAGCAAGGAAACAGACAGCCAGAAATTTTCAAGACAAACTTCATTTATTCAGCAATATATTTTAAAATAATTTCTACCTGTTTATTAATTTCTTTCTTAACACAAAACACAGGAGCAAGCAGGTTAAAGCAATAAGATTGTTTTTCAATATGTATCTTAGTTCCCAGGAATAATTCCCTTATTAATACACCCTTACTCTATGACTATCTCAAACCCCTGCGGCATGATTAACATGGTGAAATTGTTCCACACATTTTATAGAGATTTCAGGGTATCATGAAACCTTCAGTCTACAGTAGAAGGCAACTATCCCAGATTATTTCAGGAACATTCATCCTCAATTCTTTAGACAGGGCATCTGCACTTTACCTGACCTATGTACACTTTTATAGACAGCGCCGGTGTGGCCTGTGGCCACAATAATTGGCTGAGACCTCAAAGACCAAGATTTAAATCCTGCTTCTTGCAAACACTCACTGTGACCTGGAGCAATGTCACTTTATTTCCCATTGCCTTAGGTCAAAGGTGCACAAGTTCAGTCCTTGAAGGCCGCAAAGAGACCGGGTTTTCAGGATAACCCTGTGAATATACATGAGATAAAGCTGCAGCATTCTATCCTCACTGTATGCAAATGTATCTCATGCATATTCATTAGGGATATCCTGGTGTTGTGGCCCTTGAGGACTGAACTTAGCTGCTCACTTAGATTGTATGCTATCTACAGCGAAGAGCCCATTATATTTATATATAACTGTTTGCAAAGTATCTAGGATTAGGGTGCTGTACAAATACTGAAATAACAAAACTGAGTCACTCCTTCCAGCCAACAAGGCTGAACTATCTATCTAGCTGTTGGAAATTATGCAACCATTGGAACCCATGATCAGTTCTAATAATGAACTCATTACCCAATATATAATGTTTACTATATTTCACAAACTTTACTATGGCCTGAAGTTCCTTTTTAGTGATTGCGTTATCTATTTTTTTTTTTCAGATAAAGATTTTCTTACGGTTACCCTGTCCTTGCCATCCAGGATCCAAGACAATAAAACACTAAAACCTCCCCCCATCACCAGCATCTGCTTCTATTACAAGATTCCTCTGGTTCAAGGTTAGCCAAAATTGGTACAGAAACAAGCAGTCTTGAGTTCCTCATGAGTTTTCTGCCTTATATAAGTCAAGTGTTACTCAAAACAGTCCAAAGATTATCAATATAAAATCCAAATATCAATAAATAACCCTAAATTGGCACCTACTATTTTTCAAAGGGAAAAAAAAATTGTCAGCCCTGTTTTTATTCTTAGCACAACTACGTATGTGCCAGAAACAAAATGGTCATTTTTACTCTTTAATTATATATTTCCTAAAACCACTATTTGTAAATAATCCTTAATGCATTTTATATCTTATAACTTGCTCAAAACATTCTGACTTCTGTCAGCCGTTTCCATAATGCCAAAATCAAGCCAAGCAAGATATGAGATATAAAATGCAAATAGTGAATTTATATAATATATAATTAAAAAGTAAAAAGGACCATTTTATATCCGGCATAAACGTAGTTGTGTTAAGAATTAAAAAAAAAAAAAAAAAGAGGACAGACAAAAAATGTTTTCACCTTGAAAAACAGTGAGTGCAAATTTAGTAGGTATTTTTTTTTTAATATTTGGATTTTATATCAGTCCATTCATCTCTCAGGTTTTGCAAGGGCTCCACGTTCCCAGATAATTGCTTAATAAGGCTTCTCCCATACAAAGCCACGGATAAAAGCTTCTTACCTCGGTTTCATTCCCAGATGTTGACCAGGCCTTTATTCTATTTTGCTAGGGTCAGTCAGCATTCATTGGATCTTAAACCACTAAAGCTCATTTCCAAGATGATCATATTTTGAAGGTCTGATCTCAGCTGTCCTGACATATTTGGAAAATCTATGAAACATTTATGTCACCTAAGTAAACAAACCAACCAGCATAAAGTTCATGGTGTGCTGAAATATCACAGGGGCACTGCACAGGCCAAAGAGCAAACTCAAAGAGACCAGCCTCCACAATAAAAGTAGTAGCGCCTTATCTGACAGATACTCTTCCATTTGTCAGTAACCGTTGACAAAGTTTAAAGTGAAGAACCACCAAGCTTTTGATATGTAGATCAGCAGCAGCACGAAGAAGTAGGCTTCCTTAACAGTAATCCTGTCAAGAAACATCTATCCTTTATCCATACTAGAGTTACGAGTATATGAGATATGCAGGAGCTACAAGGGTTCCTGAACGTACCTCATGCTATAGGGTTGCCAACTGGCTCTAGATGCACCCGACAGGCTTGTTCCAGTCCTGGGTTTACCCCATTGCATGCAGTTACTTGTAGTTTTTCCTTTTCTTATGGAGTGCAATGGAGAAATCAGAACTACATATCCCTGCATGCAATGAGGTAAACCCAGGACTGGATCGAACCTGTTGGGCGCATCTGGAGCAAGTTGGCAACCCTAAACTGTAGATCTTTCTCTCTCTCTTCCTGTAAATGAACAAGCACCCTGTAAAATCAATGCTTAATAGATCTAGCTAAACCAGCGGCAATATGATTGGATGTCTGTCTGAAGTCACCTGTATCAAAAATAACATTCTTGCAAAAAAAATTGATTATTCTCTCTTACAGCAAGTTCATGCACTTACATTTATATTTTAGATTCTCAAACTGTTCCTCCATAGTCCACTGAAACTTAGCAAAACTGCTCTTTACTAGTTTAACCATGCTATGAAGTGCCAGCCATATTTTAGAGTTAAACTGCCCCAAAACAAAGTTTTTAATTCCAATCTCCCTCAACAATGCCAGCGCTGAACAGTAAACCCAGATATTCAATGCCGGGGTCATATCCAGCCCTGGCATTGAATATCTAGGTTAGCTGCTCTTACCAATCAGTAATTAGGTAGCAGCGATACTGAGTCGCTGCCCAGTTAACAATATGCTGTGAAAGTTAGTCCAGGGTTGCCTGCACCTGGCTTTCGCTTCATATCGCTAACAGGGCAGCAACTCGATATCGTCGCTGACCAGTTACCATCAGGGTATGTGTAGAGCCAGCAGCCACGGCTATTCAATGGCACTAACCATGTTAATGCCGCTGAAAATCCCACTCACCATGATTAATGTGGTTAGAAGCTCCGCCAACCGCATTAGTTTCTTTGAATATCAGGCTCTTAGACTCCTTGGAAAGTGTTTAACTTTTCTTAATACACTACTTATGATTGAGGGAAGAACAATCATCAATGGGATTTCTTACCTGTGAAGGCACATTTTAGAAAGGCCATTTATGTGTTGGAAGAGATGTAGAAGTGAAAACGTCTTTAAAACTATGGCAGTTTTAGAAGAGGATGTGCATGTGTGAGACCGATTTAAAATCAACACATCTCTGCCCCTCAAAATGGGCATGATTGTTAAAAACGGGCTAAGGAAATGCACTAATGCACAGTGATTGATATCCACATACATTGGGAAGCACCATTTCACAAATTTACAAGCTGTTTTTGGTCTTAAAATGAAAAATAGTTTCCTGTTACGCTGAATCTCATCTGGGAACATCCTAATTTTACAACTCAAACTCCATATCACTAGACCTAAAGATAAGTTTACACAACCAGTCTCAGAGTCTACAGCAAATTGTACAAAAAGTGCAGAGAGCACCCTGATCTTGGAGCACTAATGAGCCTGATCTTGGAGGCTAAGCAGGGTCAGGCCTGTTTAGTACTTGGTTGGGAAAGCACCTTTGGAATACCAGGTGCTATAGGCTTACTGCCTGGAAGAAAGGCCTGGCAATCTACTTCCGGTCACACCTTGCCAAGAAAATCTAGGGGATTTCCAGAAATCAGTTATTTTCAAGCTATCCAGCTGTAGCTCCAGGGTTTGATCCCCAGCCACTTCCTGTTTCCTAGCTTGGGGAAGATAATACTGTAATCTTCTGAATATGTAATCTTCTAGTCTACTCTCTGTTTGGTCCTGGGTTCATTTCACAGAGACTGTAGGGTAAGCAGCACAGATAAGACAACCAAACAGGCATGGCTTGGAAACAGGTCTTTATGCAGAAATAGGCTTATTACATAGGTATAGAGAGAGAGGCAAGAACATGTGGGTCAGAGCCTCATAGTAAGAAGAATAGGGAGAGAGAAAGAAGTGGGGGAGGGGAGAGAAGTATGGGTCAGAGCCTCATGGCAAGGTGTGTCCGATGAAAATAGGAAGAGAGAGATCAGAGAGAGAGAGAAGGGGGAGGGGTGAAGAGAAGTGATTATCAGAGCCTCCTGTCCTTCATGTCCGATGAATAGAGGAAGAGAGAGAGAGAGGGGGGAAATGTTTCTGTCCTTTATAGTGAATTTTCTCTAGCACCTCCCTTTGAGGTCTGCTATTGTTTCCAGTCACCTCCCTTTGAGGTCTGCTATTCTTGATTTAGCAAGGAGGGACTGCAGACCAATCTCAACAGGCCCGGAGACTGACCTCACCAGGGGGTCAGAGTTAATCTCATCTTGTAAACTACCCTCATTAACTTTGGAGACTGAAATCACCAGAGTAACAAAGCTGCTTGAAATCCAAGGTCTGGGGAACAGCCATGACACCTGTGTCATGCTGATGTATGCTGACACCTCCCACACCTTTTTTATTTTTATTTATTATTTGTGCCTGGAAATGGTGGAAGCAAACCTGTGGTAACTGTCCCAGCTGCCATTACATCGACAGTATACAAATAAATTTGCTACAACATGTTTGACATCTTTTGTCATCTATATATTGATTTGTCCATGTTCTTTGCTTTATGTGGGAAAGACTTCTCGCGATATGAAGAAACGCCTTCAGGAACACCGGTCTCGAATAAATAGGGGGGTGATCACAGCCCCGCTAGTCCCCGATTGTCAAGAACATAATCATAGTTTTCATGATCTGAGGTGGCGAATTATTGACCATATACCGCCCCAAAATAGGGGGGGGGGGGGGGTGATCGGCAATTCCGATTAAGCCTCCGTGAACAATTTTGGATTTATTCATTAAATTCCGTTAACCCTCAAGGTTTAAATTCCAATGTGGAATGGTGGACAATTATTTAGATTCTGAATCTCTGAATTTGTCTGTGCTCATTGGTTACCAACTGGTCATGTGATTATTATCGGGGCTTTAAAATTTACAAGTCCAGAGACAACAATGAGCAACAGGGTTTGAGGAAGAGCCGGGAATAACGGAGGCTCGAAACTTTACAACGTTGGGTTACCATTTATGCCCATGTGATGTTGATCATATTGGACGTTGTTTGGAGGGTTTTGTTTCGAACAAAGACGGCTTAGGCCTGTGTGAAGAGGATCCTATTGGACATTGGTTCTGAGCATTTCATCTCTATTCAAGACAGGAGGAATTAATTGCTCTAACGGTTGGATCCAGAGTGCTCTGGTTCTGTTATATTTGAGCGCTAATATTTATTTATTTATTTTATTTATTTATTAGTCTCTTTTATACCGCGCTATTCAGCATCAGTGCGGTTTACAATGAACAATAAAATACACATTTCCGATGGCACTTTGTGTTTACAGTTGAACAGGTAATGCAACTTGGATAACAGGGTAACTATTTACAATTTAAGACATAATTGGGAACTCTTTTGACTTCAGTCAAGGGGGTTCTGAGAGGCTGGTGAGGATGGTGCAGCGTCCACATTGGCTTCTGTGTAAAACTGGAGGAAGAGGTGAAGTTTTAAGGCCTTTCTGAACTGAGTTCATTAGAAAACGTATTCCCTCAAGTTAAGTACTGTTTCTATAATTCATTCATTGCTGGTTGGTATTGAGGGTTATGGTCCCTCGATCCTTTGCTGGGGTTGAATCCCTATATCTTAAAATAAAATGGAATAACACGCTACGAGAAGATGGGGTTTCTTTCCTTTCTTCTAGGCGTGCGTTCCAACAAAAAGATTTTAGTACAATTGGTTTCTCTTTTTGGCTATGATTACATGATAGTAGGCAGCTTGTCTAATACCTCCTGTATTAAATACCTTGCTATGTCTAGCAGGTCCCCTGTCCTGCACAGTACTGTCTCTAGTGTTCTAGAGATAAACAAGTCCCCTTATGAGTCCAAACCTCGTGTCTTAGGTAGGGCAGCCACTACTGGGGGGGGAACCCAATATGCTACCTCCGTGCCCGTCTTAGAGAGAGTGAACAGTGCATAAGGGCTGCAGGAATTTTTGAGGAGGTTAAAGCCAAAAGGTACCAGGATGCTGTGAGTGAGGATAGGAAGCAATACTAGACTGCAGCTGACTCTGGTATTCAGTGTAATAGGAAATGCCAAATTAGCCAAATGAGCCTGGATGTAGAAGTAGGTGCTGGAGAAATTCCGTGTAACTACCTTAAAATGTTGTTGTTCTGTAGGACATGCACTGCAAGGACATGTACATGTGTTTCATTTTACGACACAGGAAAATTATGATAATGCATAGCAATATTTGTACAGCAGTTAAAATAAAAATAGGGTGAATAAAAACATTAAAGACATGATCAGCAGTAGGTGAGTAACCAAATAACAATTCCCACACAGACACATAAGCATCTTGTAGCAAGTGTCCAACAATTTGTTGAATGTGTCCATTCTCATAAGCGATGGTGTGATTCACTTCAGTGGATGTTGTTTTAAGGTGATCAATATAGGCATGGAGTTCTATAAAGTTGAGCAGTTTATGTAGTGTCTCTTCTCCCATGCCAAGTGGTAATGGATGCACAGCATATGAGATAAAGTCTGGAATGTCCATAGAGTCATTGGTAACCAGCAGTGTGGAATAAGTTGTCCCGTTAATGTTGATGGAGACCAGTGGTGTATGACTGCACCAGGTATTGTTTGGTAAATAGTTTGAACTGTACAACAAAGTGTTCTTGGGAAGGCGAATGTCATGCATTCTGGGAGCAATCAAAAAAGAAACATTCTGGGGAAAGAACAGATGAAAACAAAAGTGTCCAGCTCCAAGGTAATACAAACTGTGTGAGGTAGTCAGGGAATATGAGAGCTTAACAGTCAGGGAGCAAGAGGAAGAATTGTTCCAGCAGGAGATGTCAGCCTCTTTAAACTGGTGAGGTTGACACTTGAACTGAAATGTAGTCTGCTCACACAAAATGGGGTCCATCGGCTTGAATGAAGTCCAGGTGTCGTCCAGTGGCTGCACCCATGTGAGATGGTCCACAGGATACATAAGCATATTATCAAACTGCACCCCAATATTAACAATAGGATAAATAACTGTGTGTTGTCCTGACCATGGGATCAAAGTACAGATAGAGCAGCCTTGTGGTGAACAAATGGGAACACTAATTGTCCACCAATCAAGGTGAGCTATAGCAAATTCAGGTATTTTGGTACTAGCCATATGGACGAGAGATGGTGGCCAGTGTCCTAACTTAGCAGTGATCTGAATTTCCTTTAGTATAGTAATAAGCTCGATCTGTACTTGATCACAGGCAAGAGCCCAGGAAATATTCTTTCCCAAACTATATTCTGCATGTACTAAGGTAACAATTTTCTGTTCTATAATGGGAGATATAAGAGCAAAGGTATCTACAACTACATTGGACAGTTTAGAGGAAGCTTCATTAATAATATGTTGTGAGGTAAAACCATCAGCAGCATGCTGAGCAGTGGATCCCATTTTATTACGGAGCACCTCTATATCAATTATATTAAGGGCACCCAGTGCAGTCCCTGTGCCACCTAAAATTCTATCAATTAATTCACGCTTGGGTCGAAATTGCTTGGCTCGGGGTGTTACTGACTGCATATCAAAGCAAGTATTGAGCATTTGTATATGGTTGACAACAAACTGAGAGCAATTTGGATATTTGTGAGTAACTAGAAACAATTTGGGAAATAGATGCCTAGTAAGAAAATGGTATTCCACATCATATAAAACATCGTGTAGTGCATCATATTTAATCTGAAAGGGATGTCTTTCCTGAAATGGGTGGATATCAGAAAGGTAGAATACAGGAGGAGCAGAAGTGGTGGGAGGGGTGGGATGAGGGGTGGTAGGTAAACAAGATACATCCAAAAGGAAAGAAGTCTCAGTGATGTGCTGTTGCTCACTCACAACCCATGTATAAGTTATTTTCCAGGTACCTCTGTCCTGACAGGAAATATTGTACAAAATCAAAGCAGGAGGACCTAGAAAGTAATGTTCTGGAGGTGCCCTCAATTCTTGTGTCCTTTCTAGAGAAATGGAAACTGGTAGCTCCCACTGTACTTGAGTGATGTTTAATGAATAGACCACTGGCTTGTCCTGTACGGAACAAAAACTCAGGATGACCAGATCCTTTCATTCCGGGAAAGGTGGGGGTATTTCTTGATACCGATATGCCCCACCTGTGGAGTTAGCCCAGCCAATCGTGCATATTCAGATGATAGTTCCTGTAATGAGACTGGGGTAGACGAGAGCAGATACCAGAACAGGAAACCGAGACATAATAAAAACTAACTTGTTTCACTCTACTAGGGAGTAAACTAATGCTCCCCACTTATACTATGTAACTACAAAAAAAAATAATTTTTACTACTTATTTACATAACTATTAAACACATGTCCATTATATAGGACACATCAACTATACAGCAGAAGTAAATAGTTACCGTCCTCAAGCGACTTTTGTTCAGAAAGCAGCTGTCTCTGCTGTCTTCAGATGGTATCTGAAAACGGTTTCAACTGGGTGATGTGTTTCCAATACTGCTGGTTGTCGGGCATTAGGATTTGGTATAGGCTTGGGCCTAAGGTATCAGTAACTAAGTATGGTCCTTCCCACTTTGCAGTTCCAAAGGGGAGGTTTGGTCTAGGTCTCAGAATCATCACTTTACTCCCAACCTTGAGGGGCCTTAAATCAGAACATTTTGCATGTACCTCCTGCAAATAATCTCTAGCTTTTTCTGTATTAGCTAGCACAGTGGTCTGACTTTCTTTTAGATGTTCTTGCAGGGATTTCATCCACTCATTGGTGAGAATTACTGTCTGATCCTCTGGAAGAAAAGGACTCAGCATATTTTCCCACCATTGCATTGGTCTTCCCATTAAGGCGTCATAGGGTGCAAAACCTGTGGATTTACAGACATTAGCTCTGATACGCATGAGGACCAAAGGGAGCACCAAATCCCAATTTTTCCCGGTCAGATTAAGCATAGGGCTGAGGTGGGCCTTAATTGTTTGATTCATTCTTTCTACCTGCCCTGCTGCCTGTGGATGGTACGGAATGTGGAGTTGTTGTTCTATGCCTAGAAAATCAAACAATTCCTTAATGAGCTGAGAAACAAATGCAGGGCCATTATCAGAATCAATCGTCTTGGGAATGCCCCAGCGTGTAAAAAATTGCATAGTTAGGATTTCTGCAGTGGTTCGAGCAGTTTGATCTGGGACAGGGAATGCTTTTACCCAATGAGAAAAGGAATCAACAACAGTGAGTAAAAATCTATTTTTCCTAGCTGTTAATGGAAGAGGGCCCACATGATCTATTTGCAATCTCTCAAATGGGCCACGAGGAGGTGCTCTCATTAACTGTCCCCTTCTCTTTTTAGGTTGCCTCCCAAATGAAGCACAGATTACACAGGAGGAATTATGATCCTGTATATCATGTTTCATTTCTGGCCACCATACCAACCTATTGAGGTTAGTCTGCATTTCTTCTGCTTTAGGGTGTCCCATGGGACCTGCACCATGAACCCAATGCATCCACTCTTTACCTCGAGCTCTAGGGATAGCTATAACCAAGCCTTCCTCTCTTTTTGCACATAGAATGTCTTTCTCTATAGCGAATGTGAGAAAGGGTGTGTGCTGATATAGGTTATCTGGGGCGTCCTGCACAAGCTTCCTCAAATTGGAAAGCTCAGGGTCCTTTGTCTGCAGTGCTACGAAGTAATCTGGTGGTATTATCTGATCATAATCTGTGGAACGTGTAGCAATAGCAACCATGCGTGTCTGCTCATACCAGGGCCATATGAGGCCTACATGGCATGCTTCCTTGGCTAGTGAGTCTGCTAATGTGTTTCCTTTCACTAAAGGGCCTTTCTTCCTATGTGCCTTCACTTTAGCTAAATGTACTCTCTGAAACTTCTCACTCAGTTCTTGTGCCATAGTCCACAGTGATGGATTTTTCACTGTGGACCCATCTGTAGATTTAAATTTATTTGCCAGCCACCAGGGTAACAGGGCAATGGCACTTTTAAAGACATAATCAGAATCTAAAATGATTTGTATCTCTGGGTGTGAATCCTGATATTGTTGCATACAAGCCACAAAAGCAGCCAGCTCACAGTACTGTGCTGACGCTGACCCACAAGAATACTGTCTCTGCAGTACCACTTGGTTATTTGGGTCCAATTGTACAATTGCAAAACCTGCTAGTCACCTGCCTCCTTCACATTGGCTACTACCATCAATATATACTGTAGGAAGAAAAGGTGAAATTTTGTCTAGTCCTAGTTCCCTAAAGATCATGTGATAAGGGGCACTGGGTGAGGACTGACAGTCATGAGGTTGCCCCTCCAGCAAGATTCCAGCCACTTGCACATTAGGTTCTTTCAACAATTCAAACTTTACATTCTGTGCTTGCAACATGAGAGTCCACTGGACTATTCTCTCAGTCCTAATCTTGCTACATGCTAACTTTCCCTCTATAATGAATTTGAGGGGGTGTGATGGCTGCATATGTATGTGGTTTGAGCACCAATGATGTATGTAAATTTCTGCATAGCAGCATAGGAAGCAAGTACATGTTTTTCACAGTTTCCCATTTTGAGTTCAGGAGAAGTGAGAACTCTGGAACAGAAGGCAATAGGGCGATCTACTCCTCCTAGGCGTTGTGTTAGAGCTGCACCTATACTGTTCTCTCCAACTACAGGGTATAGGAAAAAATGTGTGTGATCTGGGTGTGCAAGAACAGGAGCAGAAGTCAGAATGTGCTTTAATTTAGTTACAGCTTCTGTATGTTCTTCCTCCCAAACATAACTTTTACTTTTTAGCAGGGAGTAAAGTGGAGCTGTCACTTCAGCATAATTGTGCATGAAGTCACGACAGAAACCAGTGAGCCCTAGAAATGACTGGAGTGATTTCTGATCTGTAGGAAGTGGAAGTTTCTATATCAGCTCTATCCTCTGAGAATCTACAGATTTACCGTCCTGGCCAATAGTAATCCCTAAAAAGGAAACCTGTGATTTGCACAGTTGAGCCTTGGCAGGATTAACTTTAAGACCAGCTTGTAAGAGGGCTTTTAAAACTTCTCTTACATGATTCCAGTGTACAGCTTCATTCTCAGACTGAATCAGAATGTCATCTACATACTGAATTATATTATCTCTGCAAGACAATAATGACAGGGCTTCCTGCATGTATTTATGAAATATTGAGGGGGAATCCTTATATCCCTGTGGAAGCACAGTCCATGCATATTGTTTATTCAGCCACTGAAAGGCTGTTTTGTACTGGCATTCAAGGGCCAGGGGCATACTCCAAAACCCATTGGATATGTCTAAAACAGAGAAAAATTTACATTTGGGGTCCAGTTTAGAGATCATTTCAGGGTATGAGGCTACCACGGGCACTACAGATTTTGAAACTTGATTCAGGGCACGGACGTCCATAGTGAGCCTGAAGGAACCCCCTGGTTTAACTATCGGCCAGGCTGGTGAATTGCATGTGGAAGAAATAGGTCTAATCAGACCCCTCTCCTCCAGTATCTTCACAATTTTAGCCATATCCACCACCAAATTTAACTGGTTGAGAATGTCAATTCCAATTATTTCTTTTGGTGTGTTCACTATAGCGGAGGCAGTGGTTTTTAACATTTCCTTGTTTTGTTCACTGTGCACAGGGATACCCCATTTAACTGGGATAGCCACACATTTGGAAGCTGTGTCATTAATTCCTTGAATTTCATAAATTTCCATATTTTTCTGATCTGCAGTGGGAGCAGCTGTTTGTAAAACTAATTCCAGCCCCTGTGTCAATCAAAGCTAGTTTATCCTGACCCCCTACTCTACTGATAACATTGGGGCATCCACAAGAGTCCAGTATCAAGGATGTTACAAGCCTTAAACTGTATTCTGGGCCTGTCTCTGTTTCATCATCCAGAGGCTCTGGAATTGAGTCCTCTGCTGAGAGAACGGAGGCAGGCTGGGCTATGAAGGCTTGAGACATTTTAATATCTGAACCCAGGAGGTCAGGACATCCCTATGCACTAGCCTTATGTTTGTCCTGAGCTGCTTGTATGTCCTGTTTTAATTTATCTATTTCTATCTGCAGTATGTATTTGTCCTGTTCCCATTTAATTTTCTCCTTTTCTAATCCATCTCTCTGTGCTTTGAGCTCCTGAAAGGGAATGTAACCTATGGAATTTTTAAAAGTACCTCTGCTTTGTCCTCTCCAAGGTGTCTGTCCCCTGTATCCTTTGTCTGTGTTTTTTGTGTGTTGGGAGGATCCCTCAGCTTGCCACTTCCGTGCTTCTGATACTGTTATGACCTGCGAGGGCTGGGTCTTCCAAACAGAACCAATTCTGAGCATTAAAGTATCAAAAGGGGTTGCTTTAGGGTCTTCAGAAAATAACAGAAGGTGTTTTGTAATCTCAGGGGATAGCAATTCTAATAAGACTCTCTTCTGAGGGGTACTGAGGCGTCCATCTGCCGACCAGACTTGATGTCCAGAGAGGTATGCTGTCTGCCTGGTGCCAAAATCCAAGATGTTACGGAGAGTTTGCCGAGACTCATCAAGCCCACAGACTATTACCCAATGTTGCTAATCCATGTTGGAACAAATGATACTGCCAGGTATACCTCGGAACGTATCAAAAGTGACTTCATGGCTCTGGGACAGAGGGTGAAGCAGTTAGGTGCACAGGTGGTGTTCTCTTCAATCCTCCCTGTTGAGGGTAAAGGCCAAGGCAGAGAGGCTCGCATCCTGGAGACAAATGCATGGCTGCGTGGATGGTGTCATCGAGAGCGTTTTGGTTTCCTAGACCATGGGATGCTTTTCCAAGGGTTGCAAAGCAGAGATGGCATCCATCTGTCCAAGAGAGGTCAACGCATCTTTGGTAGTAGACTGGCTAATCTACTGAAGAGGGCTTTAAACTAGATTCCTTGGGGATGGGTGAAGAAAGCCCCCAGGTAAGTGAAAGCCCCCAGGTAGGTGATACATTAAATACCTTTATGGAAATGGGCAACAGGGGTAACATATGGAAAGCAGTGTGTATTAATGCCCGTAGCATGGGAAATAAGATCCCTGAGGTTGAAGCTTTGGTGGGAGTGGCTGACTTGGATTTAGTGGCAGTTACAGAAACATGGTTCACAGAAAACAATGACTGGGATGTAACTATACCTGGCTATACTTTATTCAGGAAGGACAGGGTAGGAAGAAGAGGAGGAGGAGTGGCACTATATGTAAAAACTACTATTAAAGCTTTGGAATTACAGAGCTTAAAAGGGAGAGAGGAGGCATTGTGGGTTAAACTAGAAAGAGGGAAAGAGAAATCTATTTGCATTGGAGTGATATACAGACCTCCCTCACAAGAGGAAGAGGTGGACAGAGAGTTAATTGAAGACATACGCAGCATTGCTAGGAAAGGGGAAGTGCTACTGATAGGAGATTTCAATATGCCAGATGTTGATTGGCACATTCCTGCTGCAGTATCATCTAGAAGTAAGGAGATCCTGGATTCTCTACAGGGAGAACTATTCAGGCAATTGGTAACAGACCCCACACGTGAAGGGGCCATACTGGACTTGGTGCTTACCAATGGTGAAAGTGTTTCTGATGTTGTAGTGGGAGATCATTTTGCATCCAGTGATCACCAGATGGTGTGGTTCAGTATTAGGACTAGGGCTGTTAGAATCCATTCCAAGGTGAGGATCTTAGACTTTAGAAAGACTAACTTTGCATGGATGGGCCAATACCTCAGGGAGTCGTTAGTGGGATGGGAACAGCTGGGGGATGTAGAAAAACAGTGGGCAAAACTGAAAGGGGGTATTTTAAGGGCAACCAACCTTTTTGTTAAAATGGTAAATAAAGGCAAAAGGAACAGGAGACCGCTATGGTTTTCGAAGGAAGTAGCTGGAAAAGTGAAGAAAAAGAGGGAGGCCTTCATGAAATACAAGAGATCACAGAGAGCAGAAGACAGGCATCTGTATTTGGAAAAACTTAGAGAAGCTAGCAAAGTAGTCAAGAAGGCAAAGAATCAAAAGGAGGAGGAAATAGCCAATGCAATAAAATGGGGGGATAAGACATTTTTCAGATATATTAGTGAGAAGAGGAAGAGCAAAAGTGGTATTGTCAGACTCAAGGGTGCAGGGGGGGAATGTGTAGAAGCTGATAAGGATAAAGCGGAATTGCTTAACAAATATTTTTGTTCTGTGTTCACAGATGAAGAACCAGGAGCAGGACCTCAGAAAACACCCACAAATAAGAACAGAAGCGAGGGACATCTTGAACTATTTTCAGAAGACTGTGTTCGTGAGAAACTAGCTCAACTTAAAGTAGACAAAGCGATGGGACCGGATGGGATACACCCTAGAATACTGAGGGAACTTGGGGACGTTCTAGCAGCTCCACTGACTGACCTTTTCAATGCCTCGTTGGAGTCAGGAGTGGTGCCAAAGGACTGGAGAGAGGCTCATGTGGTGCCTTTACACAAAAGCGGAAGTAAGGATGTGGTTGAAAACTACAGGCCGGTTAGTTTAACTTCGGTGGTGAGTAAATTATTGGAAACGCTGCTGAAAGAGAAAATAGTGAGGTTTCTGGAGTCCAGCGGATTACAGGATCCGAGGCAGCATGGATTCACCAGAGGCAGGTCTTGTCAGACAAATCTGATTGATTTTTTTGACTGGGTGACCAGGGAGTTGGACCGAGGGAGAGCTCTAGATGTGGTGTATTTAGATTTCCGTAAAGCCTTTGACACTGTTCCTCACAGGCGACTTATAAACAAACTGAGCACCCTAGGGATGGACCCTAAAGTTACTGCTTGGGTTAGAAATTGGTTGGGTGGGAGGCGACAAAGAGTACAAGTAAATGGAGCTCACTCTGAGGAGAAGGATGTTACCAGTGGTGTGCCCCAGGGATCTGTCCTTGGTCCGATTCTTTTTAACATCTTTGTTAGTGATATAGCGGAAGGGCTGTCGGGTAAGGTTTGCCTCTTTGCGGATGATACCAAAATCTGCAATAGAGTAGACACCCAGGAAGGGGTAGATAACATGAGGAGGGATCTAGCTAAGCTTGAAGAATGGTCTAGAATTTGGCAGCTGGGATTTAATGTTAAAAAATGTAAGGTCATGCATTTGGGCTGCAGCAATCCAAGGGAGCAATACAGTATAGGAGGTGAAGTACTTTTGTCCACTAAAGAAGAGCGGGACCTAGGCGTGGTTGTGTCTGATGATCTTAAAGTAGCTAAACAGGTGGAAAAGGCGACAGCAAAAGCTAGAAGGATGCTTGGGTGCATACGGAGAGGAATGGCTAGCAGAAAAAAGGAGGTGATAATGCCTCTGTATAAGTCTTTGGTGCGACCTCATTTGGAGTATGGTGTGCAATTCTGGAGACCGCACCTTCAAAAGGATGTGAACAGGATGGAGTCGGTGCAGAGGGTTGCTACCAAAATGATTAATGGGCTTCATTATAAAGCATATGAGGACAGACTTAAGGATCTTAATATGTACACCTTAGAGGAAAGGCGGGATAGAGGTGATATGATTGAGATGTTTAAATACCTCCGTGGCATAAATGTTCAGGGAGAGAGCCTCTTTCAATTGAAAGCAAGTTCTGCTACGAGGGGACATGGGATGAGGGTGAAGGGAGATAGATTCAGGAGTGATATGCGGAAATATTTCTTTACGGAAAGAGTAATGGATCCGTGGAATAGTCTCCCAGTGGAGGTGGTAGAGATGAGGACAGTAACTGAATTCAAGAAAGCATGGGACCAACACAGAGGATCTCTAAAGGCAAAAAGTGGACTGTTGTAGTTGTTATGGAAGGACAGACTAGATAGGCCATGTGGTCTTTTTCTGTCGTCATATTTCTATGTTTCTATGTTTCTAAAATGCCTTATGCATGCTCTCCCCATAATCTTCTGCATTGGGCCAGGACTCCTGCTCATTAAGAACTGCTTTTAAAATCCAGGCCCTATATGCAAACTCTTCCAGTGTATCATTTGGTAGAGGTGAAATAATTTTAAATACTTGCATTGGGGAACAGTGAAATAGTTTCTCAATGCCCCTTTTAACCAACTGGTATGGGTGCGTGAGAGCGCCAACTTTATAATAGTGTGGCCCCAGAGCCAGATGCATAAGTCTATCAAAGTCTGATTGTTTTCTTCTGTATTTCCCTAGACCCCAGTGAATCAGAATATCAATGGCCCATTTGCACCAGTCATTAACATTAAAAGGTATAGGGCCAATTTTCTCAACTATTCTTTCCATGTCTCTGTCTTTTAAATTGTCCTGCAGCATCACTTTAACTGGTGCTCTGAGTTCAGTACTGGGTGCCATGTCTAAGTCATCTGAATTATCCTCCTGACACAGATCCTGATTATTGCTCTGTTCTGGCAGAGATAAACTATCAGGATTTTCTTCCTCTGATTCAGCTTTATTTTTTCCATTCCTAAGTCCAGCTATGCATACTTTAGTATTCTTTTGTTTCTCAATAGCTTGTATGCATGGCTGATAGGGTGTGTCATAGGCATAAGGGGCTGAGGGAGAAATGGGCGTATATTTCTTTTGTCTTTCAGAGGCCAGTTGATCCTTAACGTGCCTCAATTCAAGTTTAAGTGCTTCTAATTGCTCACTAACAGTTATAAAAGAATTTGTGGGTTGGATCACTTGAGTCCTTTGCATAGAGATGCAAATTTGTGCCTCCTCAAGGTCTTTGGTTAGTTTCGTACAATGAGAAGTCAGTTCAGTATTGTCCTGTTTCATGCTAATGAGCCCCCTGCACATGCCTTGGATAAAAAGGCATTTTCTTTTATTTGTTTTCTTTTTGAATTCTTGATAATGGTTTAACATTTGTCTTTAAATATTATACCATGATGACTCAGGGAATTCACCTTCAAAGGGACCACCTTTCCTCTTACAGTATGCAACTACAATTTCTTTAAGTTCTTTAAAATCAAAAGCTTCCATATTTGAGACTGCAGAAGGCTGTAGTTGGACTATCTCAAATGTGCAACCTTGGAAGGAGGAATGCTCACTTTTATGAAGAAGTGAGACTTAGAATTATAGTTGGAATGGCATAAATTTTATGGGTGTTCAGTAAAGAGTACTGGCATAAAGACCACGCCTTAAAATTATACCTGAATAAAAAGTGGTTACCACCTTTTTAACAGGGTGGAAGTTCAGGATGAAATTATAGTAAGAAGGGTGTTAGGAGATTAACAGAATTGTCAGTTATTGTATCAATTGCAGCAAGCTTTAAGCCTGCTCTCACTAAGATACTTACTGACAGGAGACTGAGAAATAAAAGGCAAAAGGGACAGGAGGTAATAGCTTTATCAGGAAAGATGTAAATTGTATTCAATGAGGGACTTTTTTACCTGTGTAACTTTGTCTTTTCTTAGCAGCTCAAATACTATAGAAAAATCTGTAGCAAGCCTATACATAAAAATAAGACAATTGCAAGCCACCCTATGTAATGTCCCTAGGTGTAGGTAATAATTAAAATTCAGGATTATTACAGAGCCTTTTGACAATAAAAATCTCACCTTGTCAAACCCACAAAACAAAGTTATCACTGGAACTTTTCACTAAATCCAGCCTGTAACCAAAATTGTAAATTGTCACAAGGGCTTTTGATTTTCCTGTCGCACCCTGTCTGAAATCCACTTTAATGTGGATTTTGGAGTGGAGGAGTGGCCTAGTGGTTGGGGCAAGGTACTTCGGGCCGGAAGGTCGGGGGTTCAAATCCCACTAGAGGACAGCAACCTTGGGCAGGAAGGACTGGGGTTTCTAGTCCCACAGGTGCTCCTTGTGGTCTTGGGCAAGCCACTTAACCCTCCATAGCCCATGTTCCCTGTAAAATAGTTCTCTGTGTGCTGTGCTTTCCTGTCTAATCAATGTGTTTATACCTCAAAACTTTCCTGTCATGATTTGACAATTTCCAATCTGTAATAAAAAAAAACCCGCTGCTGATCGCTGGAAGTAGCGGTATACAAATGTATACTAAATAAATAAATAAATAATGTATCAAACAAAATTATTACTTACCCAACTGGAGATCTGCTGTGAAGTCTGAGATGAGCCCCCATTAAATGTAATCTTCTGAATTGTAATCTTCTAGTCTACTCTCCGTTTGGTCCTGGGTTCATTTCACAGGGACTGTAGGGTAAGCAGCACAGATAAGACAACCAAACAGACATGGCTTGGAAACAGGTCTTTATGTAGAAATAGGCTTATTACATAGGTATAGAACAGAGTTATAAGGTTGTTAGAAAGCTACTTCAGTTTACTTCAATGAATCTGTGTGTGTGTGTGTGTGTGAGAGAGAGAGAGGCAAGAACATGTGGGTCAGAGCCTCATAGTAAGAAGAATAGGGAGAGAGAGAGAAAGAAATGGGGGAGGGGAGAGAAGTATGGGTCAGAGCCTCATGGCAAGGTGTGTCCGATGAAAATAGGAAGAGAGAGATCAGAAAGAGAGAGAAGGGGGAGGGGTGAAGAGAAGTGATTATCAGAGCCTCCTGTCCTTCATGTCCGATGAATAGAGGAAGAGAGAGAGAGAGGGGGGAAGTGTTTCTGTCCTTTATAGTGAATTTTCTCTAGCACCTCCCTTTGAGGTCTGCTATTGTTTCCAGTCACCTCCCTTTGAGGTCTGCTATTCTTGATTTAGCAAGGAGGGACTGCAGACCAATCTCAACAGGCCCGGAGACTGACCTCACCAGGGGGTCAGAGTTAATCTCATCTTGTAAACTACCCTCATTAACTTTGGAGACTGAAATCACCAGAGTAACAAAGCTGCTTGAAATCCAAGGTCTGGGGAACAGCCATGACACCTGTGTCATGCTGATGTATGCTGACAAATACATTTTTAAAAACTGGAAGAACTGAAGCTTCTGGCGCTTTCAAAAATTATATAAGATATTTCTCGACTATATCATAAGCCAAAATCACTAATTGCTCTGGAAAATAGATAACACAAAGGTTCCACTTATAAATCATCTTTCAGGAGTTCAATTTTCCTGGACTTGGTAAGATCATTTTACAAAAGCACCTCTATTTTCAATGGTTTATGACGGATCGGCGGTTTTGTGTGTGTTGGGGAGAGCGCGATATTCTTTGGTTCGGAAGTTGTTTGGAGGGGTCCCTCTGGGCTCTGCCCTGTCCCTGATTTTTTTTTCAATACTTATATGAGTCCCTTGGTGGTTTATTTGTAGGTGATATGGGCTTGTGGGTTTTTTATATGTGGATGATATACAGCTTCTGCTTGAGATAGATAATGAGACTCCAGTGCTTCGACACACCAGTCACTGTTTGGAAGATATTGCGGCTTGGCTACAGTCTCATCAATTGTTTCTTAGTATCTCTAAATCTCCTCAAGAAACCCTCACTAGACCCTACCTCCTCCCCTTCATTTCTAAACTACTTGAACGTGCAGTTCACCACCATTGCCTTAACTTTCTCTCCTCTCATGCCCTTCTGGATCCTCTATAATCTGGCTTTCGTCCTTTACATTCTACTGAAATGGCTCTTGCTAAAGTCTCCAGTGACTTGTTCTTGGCAAAATCCAATGGTCTTTACTTGATCCTCATTCTACTTGACCTTTCTGCTGCTTTTGACACTGTTGACAACAGCCTTCTCCTTGATACCTTGGCCTCACTTGGTTTTAAGAACTCTATGCTATCCTGGTTCTCTTCTTATCTCTCCCATCACTCTTTCAGTCTTTGATCTGGTGGATCCTCATCTACAGCTATCCCGCTCTCAGTTGGTGTACCCAAAGGATCAGTCTTGGGTCCACTCCTTTTCTCTCTCTATACCCAGTCCCTTGGTGCACTCATCTCTTCCCATGGCTTTCAGTACCATCTTTATGCTGATGTCTCCCAGATCTACCTCTCTACACCTGAGATCTCTCCAGCAGTCCAGGCCCGGATCTCTGCTTACCTTTCTGACATTGCTGCTTGGATGTATCACCACCACTTGAAATTGAACATGGCCAATACTGAGCTTCTTATTTTTCCCCCTAAACCCTCCTCTCCCCTTCCTACTTTCTCAGTCTCTGTGGATAACTCTTTACTCCTACCTGTCTCCTCAGCTCACAACCTTGGGGTTGTCTTTTACTCCCTCTCTCTCCTTCTCCACACACATCCAACTATAGCTAAAACCTGTCATATCTTTCTCTACATCAACAAAATTCACCCATTCCTTTCTGAACATACTACAAAGACACCTCCCATCTAGACTATTGTAACCTGATCCTTGCTGCTCCCCCTCTGAGTTATCACTCTCCCCTTCAGTCTGTTCAACACTCTGCTGCACAGCTAATCTTCTGCCATCCTCATCATATTCATATTACCCTTCTTCTCAAGTCTCTTCACTGGCTCCCTATCTGTTTCTGCATCCAATTCAAACTTCTCCTACTGACCCATAAGTATATTCACTCTGCAGCTCCTCACTACCTTTCCTCTCTTATCTTTTCCTACATCCCTCCTTGGGAACCCCGCTCTTCTGGCAAATCACTTCTATCTGTTTTATTGCCAACTCCAGACTTTGTTCCTTTCACCTTGCTGCTCCTTATGCCTGCAACAAACTACCTGAGTCTGCACGTCATATGCCTTCTCTGACCCTTTTCAAATCCAGGCTGAAAACTCATCTGATGTCCTTTGTGTTTCCTTACCGTTTCCCTAGCTGTATCCCATGTCTACAGCTACTGTGTTGTCTGTCTCTATTAGATTGTAAGCTCCGATGAGCAGGGACTGTCTTTTACACATGTCTGTGCAGCGCTTTACAAATGTTTAGTAGTAGCAGCAAGTTTTGCTTTGTGGGAAGCTGACAGAAGAAAGCTTGAGGGTGGGATTCCCTATAGGAGAAACTCGCTTTTCCTGGCAGAGTGAGATCCGGGATCTGTGTGTCATTTTTGATGAGGAACTTTGTCTTTGGCAGCAGGGTCACAGGTGCTTCGAGTGGCATTTGGGTACTTGCAGATGACCCACCAGCTCAAGCGTCATTTAGATCAGACAGCCTTGCGCTGGGTGGTTCAGGCACTGATATCTCGCCTTATTATTGTAATGCTTTGTATGTGGGGTTGCCGGATTACCTGCTAAAGAAACTGCAAGTGGTTCAAAATTCAGCCCCCGCCCGTGTCATCTAGGGTCTTTGTAGATGAGACCCAGTGGCTGGAGGTTTGCAGCAGTTGCATTGGCTCCCAATAAAGCAAAGGTGTGTATTTAAAATCTTGGCTCTAGCATTTAAAGTTCTGCGGGGCCAGGGGCCATGATATCTGCAAGAGCTGGTACAGTGGTATTTACCAGGCAGGCCTTGCGGTCTGCAGAGGAGCAATTGCTAGTGATACCTGGACTTTCTCACATCCGTTTACAGCGATGGCATGAGCGAATATTCTCCATGGTAGTTCTAACCTTGTGGAATGCCTTGCCAGCAGCGCTACGGTTGGAAAGTAATCTATTATCCTTTCCATAAAGCTTTAAAAACCTCCCTTTTTCCCTGAGTTCTTTGGGTGTCAGCTGGTGATCAGGAAGTGATGGTCAGAGGGAGTAACAGTTGGGCAGCAGCTGGGGTTGTTTTTTTGTGGGGAGGGGGTTAATGGGTCCTACCGGATGGGGCCATATGGATGCTTTGTTTTTACTGTTGTTTGTACTCTGCTGTGAATGCTGTGGCAAATGGCAGTATATAAATGTTCTTAAATAAAATAAATAAAAATAAATTTTTAAGACTCTCTCATCCAAAGCTGATTCTTTCTTCTCATGTATCCCCACGACAATCTGTTTAAATTGCTAAGAGTTAGCAGATATTTGCCGAAGTTGAGAGGATAATCTTTGAATTTGGACTAAGGGAGACTGTTGCATTTTGGAAATAGTGTCTCATAATCTATCTAAATTCACTGTCGAAGAGTGTTGGAGAAAACTGAGATGAGGTATTGCACTCACTGCTCGGCTCAACTCGGATATCTGTTGCTGCTTCTGCTGGTACTCAAACTCTGCACCACCCATAACCTCCTCTTTGGAGTGCTCCTCCCGCTGCCATCAGCTGCTTTAATGCTGTGAGGGTATCATGCCAGGGCTCCATCCAGAGCATCATCAGTAGTCGGCACCACAGTTAGCTGTTCTGGGTGCTCTAGCCGCTCTGGCATATCAGCTCGCCTCTCGGAAGAGATATTACCTCTAAAAAAAAAACTTGATGAGCATTCCAAAAAATATGCCGCCCCCAGCAAAGCCACCTCTGGGATAAAAGATGGAGAATCCACAGACCACGCACTGTAAGTGTCCATGGGGCTAGATTTCACAAGGCTGTTCGTATGTCCAGCAGATTCCATGGACTGGGGACCTAGCTTTCCCTTTCCTCTGCCCCATCAGGAGCAGGTCATCCAAGGCACACACCCAAACTGAATTACAATATTAACATTTCAATTAAAAATGTCAAACTTTCATATGGATGGGCTTTACAGCCCTTATCTGCCAGCAATGAGTCTCTCTCTAGATACCAGTGTTTGGAGGGTTAAACTACTGCAAAGAAGAAATTCTCTATAGCTGCAGGTAAGATATTTATAGACGAATAACGCAGAGTTGCTTTTCCTTTACCTACAGCCAGTACTGCTGGAATTTCTGCTGTTCATATGGTTGCCTTTTACACTATTTCATGTTGTCGGTCAGCTGGGAAATTTGAGGTTACCAACAGGTTAAAAAGAACAAAGCAAAGCTCTACCAAACATCTTGTTTGTGAGCTTATAACATTGGTATTTTCCACTGCCAGCTGAACTGTTTGCAAAGAATAACAGTGCAAAAAGGTACCAAAGGAATTTGGAGGAAATAAAAAAAAGGAAGTGAAGGGGAAAAAACAGAATACTACTTCCAAATTTTTCCAGGGGAAGTGAGTAACAAATATATTAAGCAATAAATCACAGAGTTCAGGAAATGGACTATTGAGGATCATTGTCCGATGTCTATTTATACTCCTCAAATGCTGGTAAAGCTGGCAGCAAGACTGGCACAGGCTCAATGTTCTAATGCACCAGCTCTGTGGAGTCCGATCATGACTTACCACACTGTCATCACCCTCTCTCACTGTCTCCCTTCTACTCACACCCCCAATGAGGAAGCAGAACTGCAGAGGTTTTCCGTCCAGCTGTGCACTGCTACTCCTCAAATACACACTACAATTGTGTGCAAAGATTTCAGAGCCTCTGCTCAAATTGTATGCTTCAACGAATGCTCAAATGAAAAGCTTCTGTTGCATCTTCAATATAAACATGACAATTTTATGTACATTTTAATTCATTATTACTATTTGCTCATTTTAATAGATTGAAAATACTAAACAAGTGACTAAGGCAAGTGCAAAGGTTTGGACACACTTCCGGTTGATTAATTACTAAGTTTTAAAGATGATAATAATGCCCGATATGTTTAGTGTCTTGTTAGGACTTAGTCAGGTGAAAACAACTCTACGGTTGAACAAATACTCTGACCCTTCTAACCGATCCGTCTGTGGTTGTTGCTCTGCTACATGAGCTCTTTAAATGTTCTCTTGTGCTTTCGCCGCTAGTATGATAAACTTTGCAGTTTTCAGGGTCATGCTATGTCTTTGTAACTAGAACAGACATTTCAGCTACCATACTGTGGCTTTCTTCAGGGCAAAGAAACTCTAAGGGGAGAGCATCTTTAAAGTCACCAGAGAACTTTCCGATCTATGAGTAGAGTGGTCTCCAGGCTTTCTCGAAAGGATTTTCCCTGCAAAATTTAAATTTCCCGCTTCAATCCTACCAATCTGGTTTGAGGACTACTATATAAAAGAACAGACATCCACTTCTTAACCACTTCACCCTGAAGAAAACCACAGTATGGTGGCTGAAACGTTGGTTCCAGTTACGAAGATGTAGCATGACCCACAGAATTGCAAAGTTTAACCATGAGCTCCTCTAAACAGCTATCTGAGCATTCAAAAATGAAAATAATTCATTCTTAAAGAGAAGACAACAAACTCTTCCAACTAGCAACTGCAACTATCAGAAGCATTGTTAAAAATGAAAGTTACATGAAACTGTTGAAGTCAAAGCAAGATTTGAAACGCAAAACTCTCATAGAGCTGCCTAAAAACTGGTCAGATCTGCAAAACATCCCACGGATCCCTGCAAATCACATGTTGATACATTTAGCTAACAATGTAGTAGTTGCCCACATGTCCACAGTAGAGAGTTGCATACACAACAATGATCTGCACAGGAAAGCTTTCAGAAAGGAAAACCTTTCTATGACCTTACCACAAAACTCACTCTAAAGTATGGAAAAGAAAATCTTGATAAACTCGCAACTTTTTGGAATAAAGTCTTTTGGAATGATGAAACACAAATTGAATTGTTCAACCACAATCACAAAAGATTCCTTTTGAAAAGAAAAATAAGGATTGACATCTGAAGAAGAGAACACTCTGCCATTAAGCACAAGGGTACATATTTTATGCTTTTGGACTGAGCGAGTGGGAGGAACAATGGATTCAACTAAATATCAACACATCCTTGGAGCTAATGACCAAACAGTTAAAGAAATTAAAGCTGAGAAGCTTGGATACTATAAAAGAAAACAATCTAAAACATAAATCAAAAACAATTATTAAGTACTTTTAAAAAGAGAGAGATTAAGGTTTTGGAATGGCCTTCACAGTCCCCAGACTTGAATATTCTTAAAAATCTGTAGGGAGAGGACAGAGTCCACCAGAATTCAAATGGCATCCCTTTGTCCCTACTTTCTAAAGGTCTTCATAAAGCTCTGTAAATGTCTCTCCAACCTATTCTCTATACATGCCTTTATCTGCCCAGAGGTTTGTCAGAAATATGGGAAAACCTTTTTGGTAGGCCCGGCAAAAACAGGTAGCTCCCTTGCTTTATTACCAAATTTTTTTTTAAAAAAACTTTAGAGAGCGGGGTGACTTAGAAGCAGTATTGCATAGACAAGTTTCCTTTTTTCGATACTTCTAGGAAGAGCAATTCACAACTCATTTGGAATAGACTTTTTGAGTCATTAGGGCATCTATCATGCAAGAAACTCACATTTGAGATGGGAAAATTTAAGGAGCTGCTTGCCCATCTATACTGGCCTGCCCCTCTAGCTTTAGAACTAGCAATCCCAAATACATTATGCCGTGGGAAAAGAACATAGGCCTGCAGGAACAAAAATCTTTTTGGGCCTCCATTTGGCCTAAAACCTTTAAATATTATATCTCTGTGACACCAGTTAGTATGTATGTATGTATGTATGTATGTATTTATTTATCAAACAGGGATTTATAAACCGCTTTATCATTTCAATCAAATCAGATATGGATACTTATGAGAGACTATGTCACAACACAACAAATAAGTCTATGGGATCGCAGATCTCCTGGTGTTCATGTAATCAGGTAGGCTCCTTTCTTCATATGTAATGGGACTGTCCTGGTATTCGGAATTTCTGAGTTCAGATCTAGGTCTTGACTTCATAAATCAATGGCCAAACATCTTTCATGGCAACAGCTTTTCTGTTGGAGGACCCAAGCCTGACAGCTACCAAGTAAGTCTGTTCAAATATTGGGCAGTTTGCTGTTGGCTGCAGAAAGGTGATGGCTAGTTACTGGAAGTGGCTACTTCCTTCTAAGATGGAATGGCTACAAAGTTGTAGGAAATAGTATGGAGACAATAACATCTGAGCTAACAGACCAGGTGCACAGGTCTGAGGTGCTATGAGCCCTTTTCCGCAAGCATAAAAACAAAGCCATGCTTCCATAGTTTTGAGCCATCCCACTCGGATTCATTTATTTTTCCTTTATGAGGTTGTTATTCAGAGCTCTGGACAGAATAGGTCGCCAAGGGACAGGAGGGGGAAGAATAGGGGTGGTCTTTCAATTGTTACTAATTCGGTGTCTGTTTACATTGGTCATATGGGTAGAGATTGTGTGTTATGTTTATTAAAACTTTCCATACTGCACTACCACAAAATTGCATAAGAGTTATTTAGAACATAAGAGTATAAGATATGTCATACTGTGTCAGACCAAAGGTCCATCAAGCCCAATATCCTGTTTCCAACAGTTGCCATTCCAGGTCTCAAGTACCTATTGAGTTCTCAAAGGTGTTGTTGTTGTTGTTAAGTGCCGTCGAGTCGGAGTCGACTCATGGCGACCCTCTGGATAGCTATCCTAAATTGAGTTCGATCTTCAGTCAGGCGGCTCATTGTTGACAGACTGGTACCCGTAGCTGCTGTTATTGTATCGATCCATCTCATTGCTGGCCTTCCTCTTTTGCGTTGACCTTCTATCTTGCCAAGCATGATGTCTTTCTCTAATGATCTCTCTCTCCGCATGATGTGTCCAAAGTATGAAAGTCGAAGTCTTGTCATCTGAGCTTCTAAAGAAAGCTTAGGTTTGATCTCCTCTAGTACAGACTGGTTTGTTCTTCGGGCAGTCCATGGTATACACAGTATTCGCCGCCAGCACCATAATTCAAAGGCATCAATTTTCTTCCTGTCTATCTTTTTCACTGTCCAGCTTTCACATCCATATGTTATTGAAAATACCATGGCTTGAACAAGTCGAATCTTTGTATGGAGAGAGACATCTCTGCTCTTGAGAATCTTATCTAGGTCTTTCATAGCCATTCTGCCAAGAGCAATGCGTCGTCTGATTTCTTGACTGCTTGTTGCTTCTTTATTGATAGTTGATCCAAGTATTTATTTATTTATTTATTTAACAGTATTTCTATACCGTCTTATCCTAAAATCAAGGCGGTGTCACAACAATACAATCAAAAGTAGTGGGGGTGTAATTCATGCAGTGTAGGAGGTGTTATAATTTGCATGTGGGGAGAGTGTGTTAGATTAGGTTGAGCTATGTACAGTGTGCGCTATGGTACAGCATGGGCTATAAGTAGGTTAAAGTTATTCATGATTTCAATTTCTTCTCCTTTGACGATGAACCTGTTGATTATGCCAGTTGTCATGATCTTTGTCTTCTTTACATTAAGGTGCAGGCCCATTTTGAGACTATGTTCTTTGATTGTGAGAAGCAAATGTTTCAGATCATCTTCGCTGTCCGCCAGTAATGTGGTATCATCAGCATAGCAAAGGTTGTTGAGTCTTCCACCAATCTTCACACCTCTGTTGTCTTCAGACAATCCTGCTTCTCTGATGATTTGTTCTGCATATAAATTAAACAGGTAGGGGGAAAGTATGCAGCCTTGTCTTACACCTTTGCTTATTTTAAACCAGTCTGTTTCTCCTTGTTCCGTTCGAACTGTTGCTTCTTGATCAATGTACAGATTGCGCAAGAGAACGATCAGGTGTTCTGGTATACCCATGCTTCTTAATGTGGCCCAGAGTTTCTCATGGTTTACACAGTCAAAAGCTTTGCTATAGTCGATAAAGCACAAATAGATATCCTTTTGGTATTCTTTAGTCTTTTCAAGGATCCATCTCAGATCTGCAATGATGTCTCTCGTTCCTCGCCCTTTTCTGAACCCTGCTTGCACTTCAGGTAGTTCTTGTTCCAGGTATGATTGTAGTCGCTTTTGAATAATCTTCAGTAGAATTTTGCTGGCATGTGGGATCAGAGCGATTGTGCAATAATTTCCACAGTCAGTTGGATCACCTTTCTTTAGTACTGGTATAAACACAGATCTTTTCCAGTCAGTTGGCCATGATGCTGTCTTCCATATTTCTCAAAGGTATAAAGGTTTTATATGATTCCTCAGCCTCCTCTGCTATGCCCCTGGTTTGTGGTGTCTCTCAGGGTTCAGTGCTGTCGCCTCTTCTCTTCAACATCTTTCTGGACGCACTATATATTCTGATCCAACAGTCTGGTATCTCTGGCATTACTACACTGATGTTATCATCTTACTCCATCACACCAATTCACAATTTCCTGATCTAGACCCCCTAAATGCCTGTCTCCCCACCATCCAACTCCTGGATGTCCACAAATGTCCTACCTTTAAACAGTTTAAAATCAGTTGCCACATGGTTTATTTTGGTGCTCCATTCCCCTCTCAGGCTCCTATGATCTCTTCAGCCCCTATTCCACTAGCCGCCTCATTCCGCTATCTTGGTGTGATCCTGGACTCTCCTCTCTCCTTTGCAGAACATATTTCTTCCCTTACATGACGGGCCTTCTACTGCCTATGCCAAATTCGTGCAGTCTGCCCCTTTCTCTCCATTCACTCCTTAACCATACTTTTCCTATCCCTGGTAACTTCAAGATTTGACTATTGCAATGTTGTTCTGGCTGGCCTTCCCCAATACCAACTTCAAAGACTACAACTCCTACAAAATACAGCTGCCCAGATCCTCATGCACTCCACTAGGTTTGATCATATTACTCCACTTCTTATCCGGCTTCATTGGTTAACCATACATTTTAGAATACACTGCAAGATACTGATCATTGTCCATAAAGCGTAGTTACTCACCTGTAACAGTTGATCTCCGGGAACAGCAGGAATTTAGTCTTCACATATGGGTATCGTCGGTACCGACGGAGCCTGCGTGGGAACACTCCCCAGCATCCAATAGGAACGCTTTTGAGAGCATCCCTCAGCACATGCATGCTGCCTTCCCGCCTTTCCAACTGTCCCTCTTCAGTTAAGTTTGTAGCTGAGTGAAAGGATAGAGGGAGAGAGGAAAGAGACAAAGAGATAGAGAGACAACTCCTAGGGGAGGTGGGTGGGTTGTGAAGACTAATTTCCTGCTGTTCCCGGAGATCATCTGTTACAGGTGAGTAACTACGCTATCTCCAGGAACAAGCAGGAATGTAGTCTTCACATATGGGGACTCCCTAGCTGAAGATGCCAGGGAGATAGCCCCAGGAAGGTGCCAACCCAGAAAGATAACAAACACTCAAGTTCACCAATAGAATCCCCTATTCAAAATCACTTTTTGTCGGAGCTAGCTGTAGGAGGATTGATATTGAAACATCACCCACACCAGACAGCACGCTACATTTTATTCAGAAAAAGATTCACCATCTTATAACCATAAAGACACTTATCTCATAGAAAACTGTTGTTGTCGTCATATATCTCCCCAAAAACAAATGTTGCTCTCAAAATGTCCTGTAGCACGACGTGCACGTTTTGGGTGGTCAACCCTGTATCAAGTGCTTTTCGGTATTCCCACAGATTGGCAACAATGTTGAAAAAACGCCGTCCAAATGCAGCTAGGGACAAGGATTTTTTTGGGCTGAATGGAAGCGTTTTAAATATGGGAACCCACCAATAGAAAAAGGGAACACCCACCAACACGGGAATCCCTAGTCTAATTGGTGCAAATAGTATCCACAGCGTCCAATACGTCAAAAGACGCTAAGCCAATCGATTTCGCGATTGAGGCCATCTGGCTGCACAATAAAAAAAATCCTTGTCCCTAGCCGCATCTTTGCCACCTGGTCTAGGTGGAGGGACCACTCGTGAGGCAACAGTACTCGACTGACTCTGTCTGCCCAAAGGTTTTGAAAGCCTGGAAGATATACCATTAGAAGGTGAATTTGATGCTCTCTGGCGAGGGCCCACAGTCGTAAAGCTTTGTTGCATAATGACAGAGCCTGTTCCGCCCTGCTTCTTCACATAGAACATGGCTACTTGATTGTCCGTCTGGACTAGGACTGTCTTGTAGCTGAGCTGGGCGTGGAACACTCGAAGAGCTAAATAGATTGTTCTTAATTCCAGGAACCCTCACTTGGTTTGCAGCTTGTCATGTTGTGAGGACTTGTGTGCATCAGTGATGCTGAGAGCTAAACTATCGGTAGTTTAACTACTGGCAGGGTCTCCCAAGATGGACAGGTCTCAGCTGAGATGCCAGACCAAGACAAACCACCCATCTGGGCAGCAGCAGAATGGGATCGTGTTGACGGCGGAGGATCACATTTCTGTGACAATGGCAACAACACCAAACTTAAACTGCGTGGAAGAAAGGCCCGGCAATCTACTTCTGTATCTTGCCATGAAAACCCAATGGATAGTTACAACAAAACAAGTTGTGCTGTAGTGCTGGAAGATGAGACCCCCAGGTTGGAAGGCACTCAACTAGCTACTGGGGAAGAGCTGAAGACTTTTCAGAGTAAAGCCAGCATTTATGATGTGGTTGGATTAAAGCTCTCGGGACGTCTGACTGCTGATGTAGCTGCGCATGAAATGAGAGTCAGAAGCTGTAAAGATGTCTTACACATTGGAACATGGAACGTACGAAGCATGAACCAAGGGAAGTTGGAGGTGGTCAAGAATGAAATGGAACGTGTACAACTTGATCTGTTGGGTGTCAGCGAACTGAAATGGACTGGCATCGGGCACTTTGCATCAGATGATCACATGGTCTACTATGCTGGAAATGAAAGACAAAGAAGAAATGGTGTTGCATTTATAATAAAGAAGAAACTTGCAAGAACTGTAATGAAATACAATGAAGTCAGTGAATGCTTAATCTCTATTCGTCTACGAGGAATGCCTATCAACACAACTATAATTCAAGTATATGCCCCAACAACAGCTGCAGAAGAGAATGAAATTGAAGAGTTCTATGAACAAGTACAAGCTGAAATTGACAGAACATGCAAACAGGATATCCTGATAGTCATGGGTGATTGGAACGCAAAGGTTGGCAACAAAGAAGAAGACAAAGTGGTTGGAAAATATGGACTTGGCAACAGAAATGAAGCTGGAGAAAGACTGATAGAATTCTGCAAGACCAACGATCTATTCATCTCGAACACCTTCTTCCAGCAACACAAGCGGCGACTGTACACATGGACTTCACCCAATGGATTGTATAAAAATCAAATTGACTACATTTGTGGAAGTCAACGATGGAAAAGCTCTATAACATCAACAAAGACAAAACCTGGAGCTGACTGTAGTACAGATCATCAACTACTAGTATGCAAACTCAAGCTAAAGCTGAAAAAGAGCAAACTACTCATGAATGCAGCAAAATATGACCTTGAGAATATACCACTGGAATTTAAAGACTGCCTGCAAAATCGATTTGCTGCTTTAGATACAAATGATAGAGTTCCAGAAGAGTTATGGAATGACATCAAGAAGGTTGTGTTGGAAGAAAGCGAGAAGTCTTTACAAAAGGTAAAAAAGAAAAAACGGCCAAAATGGATGACGGAAGAAACTCTGAAAATTGCCCAGAAACGCAGAGAAGCTAAAGCCAGAGGAGAAAGAAAGACAATCACAGAACTCAACAGAGATTTCCAACGTGCAGCAAGACAGGACAAGGAAACGTACTACAATGATGCATGCAAGGAAATAGAAGCAGAAACTATTAGAGAAAGAACAAGATCAGCTTTCCTAAAGCTACGAGAGTTAAAGAAAAAGTTCCAGCCTCGAATTGGAATGTTAAAAGATGCTCAAGGTTCTATGTTGAACGATGCTGAGAAGATCAAGAAAAGATGGAAGGAATATACAGAGTTTTTATATGATAAAGATCAAGTGGACCAACAGCCGTTTCAACCTGTACCTTATGATCTGGAACCATTGGTGATGAAAGAAGAAGTTGAAGCAGCATTGAAAGCCTTATCAAAGAACAAAGCACCAGGCATTGATTGCATTCCCATAGAAGTATTACAGAAATCTGATGCAGCTGTTACCGTACTTACAAGGCTCTGCCAAGAAATATGGAAGACAGCATCATGGCCAACTGACTGGAAAAGATCTGTGTTTATACCAGTACTAAAGAAAGGTGATCCAACTGACTGTGGAAATTATCGCACAATCGCTCTGATCCCACATGCCAGCAAAATTCTACTGAAGATTATTCAAAAGCGACTACAATCATACCTGGAACAAGAACTACCTGAAGTGCAAGCAGGGTTCAGAAAAGGGCGAGGAACGAGAGACATCATTGCGGATGTGAGATGGATCCTTGAAAAGACTAAAGAATACCAAAAGGATATCTATTTGTGCTTTATCGACTATAGCAAAGCTTTTGACTGTGTAAACCATGAGAAACTCTGGGCCACATTAAGAAGCATGGGTATACCAGAACACCTGATCATTCTCTTGCACAATCTGTACATTGATCAAGAAGCAACAGTTCGAACGGAACAAGGAGAAACAGAATGGTTTAAAATAAGCAAAGGTGTAAGACAAGGCTGCATACTTTCCCCCTACCTGTTTAATTTATATGCAGAACAAATCATCAGAGAAGCAGGATTGTATGAAGACAACAGAGGTGTGAAGATTGGTGGAAGATTCATCAACAACCTTCTCTATGCTGATGATACCACATTACTGGCAGAAAGTGAAGATGATCTGAAACATTTGCTTCTCACAATCAAAGAACATAGTCTCAAAATGGGCCTGCACCTTAATGTAAAGAAGACAAAGATCATGACAACTGGCATAATCAACAGGTTCATCGTTGAAGGAGAAGAAATTGAAGTCGTGAACAACTTTAACCTACTTGGATCAACTATCAATAAAGAAGCAACAAGCAGTCAAGAAATCAGACGACGCATTGCTCTTGGCAGAATGGCTATGAAAGACCTAGATAAGATTCTCAAGAGCAGAGATGTCTCTCTCCATACAAAGATTCGACTTGTTCAAGCCATGGTATTTTCAATAACATCATATGGATGTGAAAGCTGGACAGTGAAAAAGATAGACAGGAAGAAAATTGATGCCTTTGAATTATGGTGCTGGCGACGAATACTGTGTATACCATGGACTGCCCAAAGAACAAACCAGTCTGTACTAGAGGAGATCAAACCTAAGCTTTCTTTAGAAGCTCAGATGACAAGACTTCGACTTTCATACTTTGGACACATCATGCGGAGAGAGAGATCATTAGAGAAAGACATCATGCTTGGCAAGACAGAAGGTCAACGCAAAAGAGGAAGACCAGCAATGAGATGGATCGATACAATAACAGCAGCTACGGGTACCAGTCTGTCAACAATGAGCCGCCTGACTGAAGATCGAGCACAATTTAGGATAGCTATCCAGAGGGTCGCCATGAGTCGACTCCGACTCGACGGCACTTAACAACAACAATTCCAGGAGGTTTATGTGTAAACCAGCCTCCTGTGGAGTCCAGGTTCCCTGGGTAGAGAGATGATTCAGGTGTGCTCCCCAACCCACCTGTGATGCATCTGTCATTAGGGTGGCCTGAAAAAGGGGTTGATGAAAGGGAGACCCCACTGTCAGGTTTTCTAGTGATTGCCACCATTGGAGGGACAAAATTAGTCGTTGAGAGTTTATTATTTTGTCTGACAAATGACCTGTGGCCTGTGTCCACTGTGTGGAAAGGGTCCACTGAGCTACTCACATGTGGAGGCGAGCTTATGGGACTACATGAACTGTGGATGCTATATGTCCCAGTAGCTGTAGTAGCCCTCGAGCAGTAAGGGAGGATTTGCCTGCTGCTTGAGAAGCTAGTTGCATTATGTGAAGACACCGGGCCTGTGGAAAGAAAGCCCTTGCCTGTCTGGTATCTAGACAGGCTCCTATGAATTCCAGGCATTGGGAAGGAACTAGTTGGGATTTTGGGAAGTTTATTACCAATCCCAAGTATTGGAGGATTCGCATTGTAAGGGACAGTGCAGTGCTGGCCTCTGCAACTGTAAGGGCTCAAATGAGCCAGTTGTCTAAGTAAGGGAAGACGAAAATCCTCAGGGTTTGTAGAAATTCAGCTACTACTGCCATGCATTTCGTGAATACCCTTGGTGCTGAAGCAGAGCAAAGGGAAGAACCCTGTACTGGAAATGTTTTCCCCTGAAAAGGAATCGTAAGAATTTCCTGTGATCTGGATGGATCAGAATGTGAGTGTATGCATCCTTTAAGTCTAGAGAGCAAAGCCAATCCTGACTTTGAAGGTATGGCAGAAGAGTTCCTAGAGAAATCTTTTTGAACTTCTCGCGAAACAGATATTTGTTCAATTCTCTGAGGTCCAGAATGGGTCTGTGTCCTCCTGTTTTCTTTGGAATGAGAAAATAGGGGGAGTAGAACCCTGCACCCTGTTGAAGAATGGGTACTTCCTCTATTGCCCCTTGGGCAAGAAGTGTCAAGACCTCGTGATCTAGCAGATTGTCTGCGGAGGTTTGAGAATTGAATTGCTTTAGAACTGTAGGAAGGGGCATGCTGTGAAAATGAAGCTTGTACCATTCTCTTACAATGGACAAAGTCCAATCTTCTGCTGTTATCTGATGCCATCTGTTGGCAAAGTGGCATAACCTGCCCAGGATATTGGGGGGTTGGGGACCCCTCAGAGGCAGGAAGGCAAAGCTCTCTAGGAAGGAGGCAAAGCCCTTGAGGGGGCTGAACCTAGAGAGCTGGTTGGGCTCTCGGGCCTTTTGGCTTCTTTTGCTGTCTAGTTTGTCCCTTTTGGGCAACCTGACCTTGAGTTTGACTCTGCTGGGTATAGGAAGGATAAAACTTCCTCTTTTTGCTGAAAGAGGGTTTTTTTATAAGGCTTCTTTTTGGCTGGAGTGGCTGTAGATTTTGACAATCTATCTAGAGTAGTATTGTCAGCATCTAACTCGTTAGCCTTTTCTTGCCAGTTCTTGCCAAAGAGATTCTCCCCCGTGCAAGGAATGTTGCCTAACTTGCCCTGTACCTAAGTCTCCAAGTCTGATGCCTGTAGCCGGGCAATCCGTCGTGCGCCAATGGCAATAGCAGAGGTTCTGCTGATGCATTCGAAGCAGTCAAAGGCTGCACGATTAACAAACTTGGAGACATCTTGAGCATGCTTAACTAGAGCAAGAAAATCTGGTCTCTTGTCATCTGGGAGAAATGGGCTCATAAGTTCCAACTCTCCTGTGACTTCCTTGAGGAACATTACCATATATAAAATATATGAACTGATCCTAGCTGAAAGCATGGAAGCTTGAAATGTTCGGCTCCCAAAAGCATCCAGAGTCCTGCATTCACGACCTGGAGGATTGGATGCATGCCTCTTTGCACTTTTCATCCTAACCATGACTGATTCCACTACCAGCAGTTGAGTTTTCTGAAATCCAGGACATGGTGGAACTCGATACATAGTATCAAGTCTCCTAGAGTGAGGAGAAGAAGTCAGAGGTGTCTCCCACATTCTGAGCATCAAGTTATGCAGAATTTCATGGATAGGCAGAGTGGCTGCCTCCTTAGGAGTTTTAGGATATTGGAGAATTTCCAATTCCTTTGCTCTGGGTTCCTCTTCAGGGGCTACTGTGATTGAAAGACCTTTAGCCATATCAGGAATAAAATCCTGAAAAGACATGTCCTCTGGAGGTGACATTATGCGTTGGGGAGAAGAGGGATCTTCTGGGAGAAAACCTCTAGTACCAACAGAATTGTCAGAGTCTTCAGAATTGGAGGAATCGAAGTATTCCTGACCCCGATGCTCCTGCAAAGCACGGTCCCGGTACCAATCAAAGTCGGTACCAAGTTGACCCGATAACGATCTGTCGATTCCAGCCAGAGATGGCATGGGAAGAGTTCCCACTGGGGCCGGTACCATCGGTACCGGTATCGTCGGTGTCGGTGCCCGTTGGACCAACGGTACCGCAGCTGAAAAAAGAGCTGCGATGCTGCGTTCGATAGCGAGGAACCTCGGGTCTATCGACGCAGCCGATGCCTGGGTGTCGGTACCGGTAAAAACAGCTGGAACCCCTGAGCATGGCACAGGTAGTTCTTGCGAGGTTGGGGCCTCGAGAACATCCTGAAGCCTCATCGATGCTTTGGAAGCTGAACCTCCCGCCGGGGCTGTTTTGCCACTGTGGTTCCCTCAAGGGCAATGCCAATGGCCTCTCGATGCTTAGCAGGAGAGCTACCCTTTGAGGATCGGCTTTTATGTTTAGTTACCTGAGATCCATGGGAGGAAGAAGAGGCCCTTGACGATGTCGATGCAATGGATCTGGCATTCGAAGAAAAGAGGGTACTGAGCTTTGCAGCCCAGTTCTGTCTTCCTCTTTTAGTCATCCCCATACAGGAAAGACATTCAGTTTGGAGAATGATCAGGCCCTAAACATTTAAGACACAAATCATGGGTGTCCGTGACGGAAATGGTACCGGCAACATTCAGTACATTTTTTAAAACCACTAGTTGGCTTTTCCATGTTTTAGGAATATGGGGCCTAGTGCCTAGCCTAGTGCCTAGCACCAAAAGAGAAAGGTTTCTGAAGAGAAACAGTTTAAAGCCTAATTTTTTTTTTTTAATGAAAAGAAAAGAAAAGAACCGGCGGTACCGGTAAGCGTCGTGCTGTAGGCAAACGCGACCACAAGAAAAGAAATTTAAAGACGGAATTTTCTGCGGTGACAGGGAATAGATCCTGTCGGCTCCGCGGAAAACGAAGAACTGAAGAGGGACAGTTAGAAAGGCGAGAAGGCAGTGCGCATGTGCTGAGGGATGCTCCCAAAAGCGTTCCTATTAGACGCTGGGGAGCGTTCCCGCGCAGGCTCCTTCGGTACCGACAATACCCATATGTGAAGACTACATTCCTGCTTGTTCCTGGAGATAGCTATTAATACCAGGACTCCGCACTATCTGGTGAATCAAATCCATCATCACACCCCTCACCATCTTTTGCGCCCTGTCCACAACTATCGTCTTTTCCTCCTGTCTGCCTTGCAAGCACACTTTGAGCACACTAGGAGCTCAGCTTTCTTTTTTCTAGGCCCCACTTTGTGGAACTTGCTTCCCTTCATTCTTCACTCAGAGCTTTCTTTCAACAAATTCAAAGCTGCCCTAAAACCTCATCTTTTTCAATTAGCCTTCGGCCTCCCCATCCCTTGACAAACCCACCTCCACTCCAGTCTTCACTGACTGCCCTGATATCCATATCATTCCCCCTTCCCTCCCCAAGCCCTGATGTCCTTTCCTCTGCTTCTATTTGCTTTGATTTTTCTGTCTCTTCCTGTCCCTGTTCTATGATTTGATGGCGCTCTATTTCATTTCTTTTTAAATTCTGTGCAGTCCATGTATTTTGTTAACTGCTCTGATGCATTAGCCTAAGCAGTCAATCAAGCATTATAATAAATATAAAGATACACATTCCAGGCGTCATGTTAGAACATACCTGTGGTAGATCTTACCTTGAGCAGAGAGTCCTCCTGAGACTCGAACAGTCTGGCAGAAAAGATGCAGTCTAGGAAATGGAAACCTAAGAAGCTAGCTTCAGCTTCACAGGGTATACCGCTCTTGGGTCAGTCGACCCTACTCTGTTTTGCAACCCGGGTAGCAGGCAGCCAATCCACATCAGTGGGACCGGCTAAACTTTCATCGCCGGACCCTAATGTCGAGGGGGTTTCGTTGAGCCCTGAACAACATGCTGCATGGCTAAGACCTGGAAGCACTTTTGAGAGGGGGGGGGGGGGGAGAGACGCTTCAGTCTATCCAGAGTCTATCTGCTGTCTTGGTACATGTCGGTACCAATGACATAGGAAAATGTGGTAGGGAGGTTCTGGAGGCTAAATTTAGGCTTTTAGGTAGGAAGTTGAAATCCAGAACTGCCAGGATAGCGTTCTCCGAAATGCTTCCCGTTCCACGCGCAGGACCCAAAAGGCAGGCAGAGCTCTGGAGTCTCAATGCGTGGATGAGGCAATGGTGCAGAGATGAGGGTTATAGATTTGCTAGGAACTGGGGAACATTCTGGGGAAAGGAGGGGCTCTTCCGAAGGGATGGGCTTCACCTTAACCTTTAAAAAGGAGATTGAGCAGCTTTTAAACTAGATAATAGGGGAAAGCCGACAGTCGCCCAAGAGCGGATGGTTCGGAAGAATGTATCCTTGAAGGATACTAACAAAAGCAGAGAGGTTCCAAAAAAGAGTAAAGTAGTCCAAATGCCCTCAAGTATGGAGCAGACAGAGCTTAAAGATCCCAAATTACCCATGTCTACCAATAGCCAAATTAATATGAATAAAATACAGTCTCTAAAATGCTTGTATGCAAATGCTAGAAGTCTAAAAAATACGATGGGAGAGTTAGAATATATAGCACTAAATGAGAGGTTGGATATGATTGGAAAATCAGAGACATGGTGGAAGGAGGACAACCAGTAGGACACTGTGATACCTGGTACAAACTATATTGTAATGATGTTGTTGTTGTTAAGTGCCGTCGAGTCGGAGTCGACTCATGGCGACCCTCTGGATAGCTATCCTAAATTGTGTTCGGTCTTCAGTCAGGCGGCTCATTGACGACAGACTGGTACCCGTAGCTGCTGTTATTGTAGCGATCCATCTCATTGCTGGCCTTCCTCTTTTGCGTTGACCTTCTATCTTGCCAAGCATGATGTCTTTCTCTAATGATCTCTCTCTTCGCATGATGTGTCCGAAGTATGAAAGCCGAAGTCTTGTCATCTGAGCTTCTAAAGAAAGCTTAGGTTTGATCTCCTCTAGTACCGACTGGTTTGTTCTTCGGGCAGTCCATGGTATACACAGTATTCGCCGCCAGCACCATAATTCAAAGGCATCAATTTTCTTCCTGTCTGTCTTTTTCACTGTCCAGCTTTCACATCCATATGATGTTATTGAAAATACCATGGCTTGAACAAGTCGAATCTTTGTATGGAGAGACACATCTCTGCTCTTGAGAATCTTATCTAGGTCTTTCATAGCCATTCTGCCAAGAGCAATGCGTCGTCTGATTTCTTGACTGCTTGTTGCTTCTTTATTGATAGTTGATCCAAGTAGGTTAAAGTTGTTCACAATTTCAATTTCTTCTCCTTCAACGATGAACCTGTTGATTATGCCAGTTGTCATGATCTTTGTCTTCTTTACATTAAGGTGCAGGCCCATTTTGAGACTATGTTCTTTGATTGTGAGAAGCAAATGTTTCAGATCATCTTCGCTTTCAGCCAGTAATGTGGTATCATCAGCATAGCGAAGGTTGTTGATGAGTCTTCCACCAATCTTCACACCTCTGTTGTCTTCATACAGTCCTGCTTCTCTGATGATTTGTTCTGCATATAAATTAAACAGGTAGGGGGAAAGTATGCAGCCTTGTCTTACACCTGTTGCTTATTTTAAACCATTCTGTTTCTCCTTGTTCCGTTTGAACTGTTGCTTCTTGATCAATGTACAGATTACGCAAGAGAACGATCAGGTGTTCTGGTATACCCATGCTTCTTAATGTGGCCCAGAGTTTCTCATGGTTTACACAGTCAAAAGCCTTGCTATAGTCGATAAAGCACAAATAGATATCCTTTTGGTATTCTTTAGTCTTTTCAAGGATCCATCTCACATCCGCAATGATGTCTCTCGTTCCTCGCCCTTTCCTGAACCCTGCTTGCACTTCAGGTAGTTCTTGTTCTAGGTATGGCTGTAGTCTCTTTTGAATAATCTTCAGTAGAATCTTGCTGGCATGTGGGATCAGAGCGATTGTGTGATAATTTCCACAGTCAGTTGGATCACCTTTCTTTAGTATTGGTATAAACACAGATCTTTTCCAGTCAGTTGGCCATGATGTTGTCTTCCATATTTCTTGGCAGAGCCTTGTAAGTACGGTAACAGCTGCATCAGATTGCTGCAATACTTCTATGGGAATGCTATCAATGCCTGGTGCTTTGTTCTTTGATAAGGCTTTCAATGCTGCTTCAACTTCTTCTTTCATCACCAATGGTTCCTGATCATAAGGTATAGGTTGAAACGGCTGTTGGTCCACTTGATCTTTATCATATAAAAACTCTGTATATTCCTTCCACCTTTTCTTGATCTTCTCAGCATCATTCAACATAGAACCTTGAGCATCTTGTAACATTCCAATTCGGGGCTGGAACTTTTCTTTAACTCTCGCAGCTTTAGGAAAGCCGATCTTGTTCTTCCTCTAATAGTTTCTGCTTCTATTTCCTTGCAAGTATCATTGTAGTACTTTTCCTTGTCCTGTCTTGCTGCACGTTGGAAATCTCTGTTGAGTTCTGCGATTGTCTTTCTTTCTCCTTTGGCTTTAGCTTCTCTGCGTTTCTGGGCAATTTTCAGAGTTTCTTCCGTCATCCATTTTGGCCGTTTTTGCTTTTTCACCTTTTGTAGAGACTTCTCGCTTTCTTCCAGCACAACCTTCTTGATGTCATTCCATAACTCTTCCGGAGCTCTGTCATTTGTATCTAAAGCAGCAAATCGATTTTGCAGGCAGTCTTTAAATTCCAGTGGTATATTCTCAAGGTCATATTTTGGTGCATTCATGAGTGGTTTGCTCTTTTTCAACTTTAGCTTGAGTTTGCATACTAGTAGTTGATGATCTGTACCACAGTCAGCTCCAGGTTTTGTCTTTGTTGATGTTACAGAGCTTTTCCATCGTTGACTTCCACAGATGTAGTCAATTTGATTTTTATACAATCCATTGGGTGAAGTCCATGTGTACAGTCGTCGCTTGTGTTGCTGGAAGAAGGTGTTTGAGATGAATAGATCATTGGTCTTGCAGAATTCTATCAATCTTTCTCCAGCTTCATTTCTGTTGCCAAGTCCATATTTTCCAACTACTTTGCCTTCTTCTTTGTTGCCAACTTTTGCGTTCCAGTCACCCATGACTATCAGGATATCCTGTTTGCATGTTCTGTCAATTTCAGCTTGTACTTGTTCATGGAACTCTTCAATTTCATTCTCTTCTGCAGCTGTTGTTGGGGCATATACTTGAATTATAGTTGTGTTGATAGGCAATCCTCGTAGACGAATAGAGATTAAGCGTTCGCTGACTGCATTGTATTTCATTACAGTTCTTGCAAGTTTCTTCTTTATTATAAATGCAACACCATTTCTTCTTTGTCTTTCATTTCCAGCATAGTAGACCATGTGATCATCTGATGCAAAGTGCCCGATGCCAGTCCATTTCAGTTCGCTGACACCCAACAGATCAAGTTGTACACGTTCCATTTCATTCTTGACCACCTCCAACTTCCCTTGGTTCATGCTTCGTACGTTCCATGTTCCAATGTGTAAGACATCTTTACAGCTTCTGACTCTCATTTCATGCGCAGCTACATCAGCAGTAGATGTAATGATAGAGCTGATCAAATTGGTGGAGGGGTTGCGCTCTATGTTAAAGAGGGCACCGAGTCAGAAAGGATTAAAGTTTTGCAGGAAACAAAATTTGCTGTAGAATCTCTATGGATTGAAATTCCATGTAAAAAGGGGAAGGCGATGGCAGTGGGGGTGTAATATCGACCACCTGGCCAGAATGAACAAATGGATGATGAAATGCTCAAAGAAATCAAGGAAGCTAACAAACGTTACAGCGCAGTAATAATAATGGGTGATTTCAATTACCCCGGTATCGACTGGGTCAGTGTCACGGCAGGACATGCTAGGGAGATAAAGTTCCTAGATGAAATAAATGACCGCTTCTTGGAGCAGCTGGTTCATGAACCGACCAGAGGTGAAGCCATATTAGACCTAGTCCTTAGCGGAACAACAGATCTAGTGCAAGAGATAAGGGTGTAGCAAAAAACCTGTGAGAGAGTCAGTTGGTCCATTAGATGATAGAGGGGTTAAAGGGGCACTAAGAGGCGAAAAGGCGATAGCAGAGAGACTGAATGAATTCTTTGCTTCGGTCTTTACTGAGGAAAATGTAGGGATGTTACCCATGACTGAAGAGGTACTTAAAGGTGAGGAAGAATTGAAGGAAATATTGATACATTGGGAAGATGTATTACAACTATTAGATAAACTGAAGAGTAGCAAATCACCTGGGCCGGATGGTATACATCCAAGGGTGTTGAAAGAACTGAAATATGAGATTGCAGACCTGCTATTAGTAATCTGTGAACTATCATTAAAATCATCTCTAATACCTGAAGATTGGAGGATTGCCAATGTAACACCAATTTTTAAAAAGGGTTCCAGGGGTGATCCGGAAAACTACAGACCGGTGAGCCTGAGGTCAGTACCAGGAAAAATGGTAGAAACCATCATAAAGAATAAAATTACTCAGCATGTAGATAGTCATGGCCTAATGGGAGACAGCCAACATGGCTTTAGACAAGGAAGATCTTGTCTTACTAATCTGTTATGTTTTTTGTGAAGGTGTGAATAAACAGGTGGACAAAGGTGAGTCGGTTGATATAGTGTATCTGGACTTTCAGAAAGCCTTTGACAAGGACCCTCATCAGAGACTTTTGGCAAAACTAAAGAGTCATGGGATAGGAGGCAGTGTACTATTGTGGATCAGGAACTGGTTAAAAGATAGAAAGCAGAGGGTAGGGCTAAATGGCCAATTTTCCCAATGGAGAAAGGTGAATAGGGGTGTACCCCAGGGATCTATGCTGGGTCCGCTGCTTTTTTACATATTCATAAATGACCTGGCAAGTGGAATAACGAGTGAGGTTATCAAATTTGCAGATGACACAAAACTATTTAAAGTTGTTAAAACCCAAGTGGATTGTGGAAAATTGCAAGAGGATCTTGATAAATTGGAAGACTGGGCATCAAAATGGCAGATGAAATTTAATGTGGACAAGTGCAAAGTTATGCACCTAGGGAAGAACAACCCAAACTATGGTTACACGATGCAAGGTTCCTCATTAAGAACCACCACCCAGGAAAAAGATTTAGGTGTCATTGTGGATAACATGTTAAAACCCTCAGCCCAGTGTGCAGCGGCGGCCAAGAGAGAAAATAGAATGCTAGGTATCATAAGGAAAGGAATGGAAAATAAAACAAAAGATATTATAATGCCTCTATATCGTTCCATGGTGAGACCGCACCTTGAATATTGTGTGCAATTCTGGTCGCCGTATCTTAAAAAGGATATAGTGTTATTAGAAAAGGTTCAGAGAAGAGCCACCAAAATGGTAAAGGGGATGGAAGGATACTTCTATGAAGAAAGGCTAAAAAGGTTAGGGCTCTTTAAGCTGGAAAAGACAGCTGAGGGGAGATATGATAGAAGTCTATAAATTAATGAACGGAGTGGAACGGGTAAACGTAGATTGATTGTTTACGTTATCAGAATATAGAAAGACTAGGGGACATGCAATGAAGCTACAGGGTAAACCATTTCAGACTAATAAAAGAAAATATTTTTTCATTCAACGTATAATCAAACTCTAGAATTTGTTACCGGAGGATTAGTAAAGGCTGTTAGTGTAGCTGGGTTTAAAAAAGGTTCGGACAAGTTCCTGGAGGAAAGGTCCACAAACCATTATTAAGAAGGGACCCGGGATATCAATGCTTGACCCAGTACAAGCATTGTGGAACCTGTATTTTTTGGGGAAACTGCTAGGTACATATGACCTATATTGGCCACTGTTGGAAACAGGATACTGGGCTTGATGGACCTTGGTCTGACCCAGTATGGCATATCTTATGTTCTTATGTTCTTATGAGTGGTGAGACATCGGCATCTAACATTGAGGCAGCCCCTCTTGCAACGTCTTCTCCCCTGGGCATGCAGATGGTAAAGACCTCAAGAGATCAGTTTGCTGGCACTGCATTCGTACAGGGCAGCACCATTGGAGGGGAGAATGATGGTGCTCGGATTCCAGGTGGGATACGGAGACCGGCAGTGGTAATTTTAGATACTAACATAAGAAATGCCATTCTGGGTCAGACCAAGGTCCATTAAGCCCAGTATCCTGTTTACATTGGTGGCCAGTCCAAGTCACAAGTACCTGGCAGGTTCCCAAAAAGGCACACAGGTTCCACAATGCTCGTCCCGGGGCAAGCAGTTGATTTCCTGGGTCCTCTTTAATAATGATTTATGGACCTTTCCTCCAGGAACTTGTCCAAACCTTTTTTAAACTCAGCTACACTAACAGCTTTTACTACATATTCTGATAACTAATTCCAGAGTTTGATTACGCGTTGAGTGAAAACATATTTTTATTATTAGTCTTAAATTTATTTAGCTGTATTTATATTCCGCTTTTCACCGGGTCAAAGCGGTCAATTGGGGGATACATTTAAGACGAGGGGATATGACACACATACGTTAATACTTACAGGGAACATGGACAATGGAGGGTTAAGTGACTTGCCCAAGACCACAAGGAGTGTCTATAGGACTAGAAATCCCAGTCCCTCCAGCCTGAGATTGCTGTCCCCAGGCGGGACTTGAACCCCCGCCCTCTGGCCTGAAGTACCTTGTTCTAACCACTAGACCACTAGACCATTGTAGCTTCATTGCGTGTCCCCTAGTCTTTCTACTTTTTGATGGCATAAACAATTGCATAAACGTTTACCCATTCCGTCTCATTTGATAATTTATAGACCTCTATCATATCTCCCCTCAGTTGTCTCTTTTCCAAATTGAAAAGCCCTAATCTTTTAAGCATTTCCTCATAGGGGTATCCTTCCATTCCTTTTACCATTTTAGTGGTTCTTCTCTGTACCTTTGCTAATTTTGCTATATCCTTTTTAAGATATAGTGACCAGAACTGCCCACAATATTCAAGGTGCGGTCGCACCATGGAACGATACAGAGGTATTATAATATCCTTGGTTTTATTCTTAATTTCTTTCCTTATGATTCCTAGCATTCTATTTGCTTTCTTGGCCACCACTGCACACTGAGCAGAAAATTTCAACATATTATCCATGATGACACCTGTGGGACGCCATTGAAGGTTTGCATTTCTCTGTTTACATTTCTCTGTTTACATATATGAACAAAGCTAAAGATGATTTCCTTAAACTGTCTGGGGCCATGGAAGGTCTGGCTCAGAGTAGACCTTATATAAGAGGCTTGGCCTGGACTCTTGGAGACCTGAATATTTAGATCTAGGTGCAGCTGTGGCCAAGGACCAATTATTGTTGGCAAGGAAATTGGAGCGGTTGGAAAATCAGGGGAGGAGCAATAATTTGCACTTTCTGAATTTTTTCAGAGATTTTATTTCCTCTATAGTTTGGCCTCAATATCTGTCCTGCAGCCTTGGATCCAGTGCCGGGCAGGTTCATTGGATTTAACTGGATTCCTTGAGAGTTCACTTGAAGCTGTTACAGGAAGAACCACCTTTGTTTGTGACTTTTGCACTCGAGCCTGATCAGAATATGGCCTTGTGTTTGTACTTCAAATGTATGGATGTGCTGTTTTTGGGCTCTAAAGTGCAAATATTTACCGACTTTTTGTGAGAAACCCAGCTCTGGCGCAGGGAGTTCCTGGCTTTGAGGCCTAAGATCCTTGTTCTGAGTGCTACCTTTATGTTAAAGTTTCCATGTCATTGTATTGTTTCCCTTGATTATACAACTTGTCTTTTCTTTGAGCCCAAGCAACCTTTGGATTTCCTGTTATCCAAGGAGGGAGGGAACCTGGTAGATGTGCTGGCACTGAAGTGTAATTCTGCTTGTCCTAATTACTGATATTTCTTTTTCCTTCAGAAAACATGCCTATGATGAGCAGGGTCTGTCTCTCTTCTATGTTTGTACAGCGCTTCGTATGTTGCGGCGCTTTATAAGTCTTTAATAATAATAATAATAATAATAATGCCTGTTTCTTGCCCTTTTTATTGTGGGCTGAAGTGGGGGTTTTTCCTTGGTTCTGTTTTGATTTATAGAATCTGAGAATTGTAATAAATATACATTTTTTTAAAATGGTATAAACATTCAATGCTGCTTGTCCCAGGGGTAAGCAGTGGATTTCCTCAGTCCTCTTTAATAGGGGTCTATGGACTTTTCCTCCAGGAACTTGGTAAAGGCATCAAGCTCACCTGTCTATAGTTTCCCAGATCACGCCTGGAACCTTTTTTAAAAGCTGGCAATACAATTGCCACTATCCCATCCTCAGGTACTACAGATGATTTTAAGGATAGTTACTAAAATTAAGTCTGCAATCTCATATTTCAGTTCTTTCGGCACCCTTTTAATGTATGCCATCTGATCCAGATGATTTGCTACTCTTTAGTTTATCAATAATTGTAATACATCTTCCCAATTTATCAAGATTTGTTTCAATTCCTCTGATACATCACCTTTGAATATTAATTCTGGCATGGATAAGTTTTCTGCATCTTCTTCATTAAAGACTGAAGCAAAGAATTCATTCAGTCTCTTCACTATGACCTTGTCCTCTCTTAGTGGCCCCTTTAGCCCTCTATCATCTAATGGTCCAACTGACTCTCTCACAGGTGTTTTTCTACAAATGTACTTGAAAAGGTTTTTATTATGTGTATTTGCTCACACGACAAGCTTCTTTTCAAATTCTCTCTTAGTCTGCCACATCAATGCCTTGCATTTAAGTTGCCAGTGCTTATGTTGTTTCCTGTTTTCATCATTTGGCTCCTTTTTCCATTTTCTGAAGGATTTTCTCTTAGCAAGAACAACTCTTTGACCTCATCTTTAAGCCATGCTGGCTGTTTGGCCTTCCTTTCACCTTTCTTTTTTTAAAACTTTTAATTTCTCATTTTCAATAAACAATTACATCAAACAATATACATTAACCTGAAGGAAACGGAATAGCACAAATGTAAATAGAACAATTCAAAAAATAATAATCAAACAGAAAAACAACAAACAAAAAAACTGTGCTAAACATTAATAGCCCTCAATAAAACTAGGAAATCCAGATAAGAGGCTAGTTAACATCACAATATATATTACATGAAATAAAAAACAAAAGGTATAAGCATGTCACATGGCCCTAACATAAATAAAGCATCCCAGATGGAGTCGATCTTAAAATGATGCAACCGTAACAACAACTGAATCTGGAGCCTAACGGGCATCCAAAAAAATTGCTTTGAATCATAGAAAGCATACCTCAAAGAAAAGGATTTAATTAGACATTTACAAGGAAAATAAAGTAAAAAAGAAAAATCTAATGAAACAACCTCAGAATGCATAGTCAAAAACTGATTTTTAGTTGCGTTGTTTAGGAAATATCTCCTTCTTAAAGCATGAAATACATCTGGCTTGGGCTTCCAAGACAGTATATTTAAATAACGCCCAGGCCTGATGTAGACTCTTAACTTTTGATGCCAATGTTGGCCAGATGATGGAGGAGAAGAAAGTGATTAATAACAAAGGCAACAGACAAATTCAAGGAAACAATCAGAGCTATCTTGTTTGAATCAAGGTGACAATGAAGATCACTAACCAATGCAGTTATGGCAGTTTCGATGCTATGATTATTCTGGAATGCAGATTGTCTTGAGTGTGGTACATTGGTTTTGGATATGAAGTCTAACTGAAAAAAAGCTACCTTCTCTATAATTTAGACAAGAATGGGAGATTAGAAATAGGATGGTAAATGGATGGCATAGTGATATCCAGGATTTACTTTTTTAATATAGAACAATAGTCTGTTTTAGAATAGGCATGGAAGCTGAGGAAAGACTATAATTGATGATCACATGAACAATGGACACAATTTCCAAATTAGGGAGTTTTAGCCAATGTGAGGGAAGCAGATCTAGAGAACGAACAGTAAATTTCAAACTGAGAAGTTTCTCAACTGCACGCAGACAGCTCATTAAAAGATGACCAAGAGCTAGGACTGGTAGAGAGTGAATCAGATACTGCTGCCTGAGTAGGGCTAGCTAATAAAGGAGAAAAACTATTATAGATAGTGATAATTTTAGGTTGAAAATAGTCTGCTAGAATATTGGCTGAAGGTGCAGTTTTGGGCTAAGCCGGTCCCTGTATTTCCTGTTTTATCTCCTGCTTTCTGTTCAATAATTGTGATATATTATTTGAATACATAAAAGCAGAAATAAAGAGTAGAAATAAAAATAAATCTCTTACCTTTCTGCCCTTCTTACTATAAAAATGATTAAATAAAAATTATTTACATGGATTATACACAAATATATATCTGTAGGATGATTTCAGACATGCAGTGCATGCAAGGAGGCCTAATGATATTTCTGAACTATAAAACTTCTGCAAGGAAGAATGGAAAAAATACAAAACTGTAGCAAGTGTTGTCCATAAACAGCAGGATTGATCAAGCACACTGGCGGGTGACCTAATTTGACAGAGCTCCGAACTAAGTAAAATTCTCAGCATATATGACCCTTCTGGTGCGAAGTGATCTCCTGGGTCCTCTTGGTTAGTTCCATAGCTCAAGAAGAAATGCAGCTCTCTTGGAGGTCAGAGGAATTGTGTGCCTGATCAATCTTGCTGGCTACAGAGAATACCTACTGCTGGTGAGAAGCAATGCTTTTTCCATCAACAAGCAGGAATGAGTCAGGCACACAAGCGAGTGACTCAAGTACAGGACCATTCAATGTATAGATACTCTGCCCACTGCACAGGAGCGGCCCAGTCACAACTAAAGATGTGAGTTGCTGATTTCAGAAAGATAGCTTGACCAGCACAACTCAAAGGCACTTGTAGCATGAAATGAGGATCAAATAGCTGTTTTGCATATGCTATCCAGTGAAGTTGATTTCAGGAGTGCTATTGTAGCTGCAGTGGTTCTGATTTGATGGCTAGTGAAGTACCAGTCTGTTTATATCAGAACTAGATACAGGATTGGAGGGGGGGGGGGAATTGGATTTAGTTCACATCTTTTTTTAGAAGTTCAAGGTAAGTTATATTCAGGTACAGTAGGTATTTTCCTGTCCCCAGAGGTCTTATGATCTAAGTTTGTACCTAAGGCAATAGAGGGTTAAGTGACTTACCCAAGATTATAGGGAGCCACAATGGGATTCACACCCTGGTTGCTAGTGTAGTTTATGACAGAGCATAGGAAGTATTATTTCTTCATTGACATAAAAAAGCGTGATCACCTTTGATAAGAATTTAGCATGAGTAAGTACAACTACATTGTTATGATGAAACTGAATACAGTTCATAGGTGACTATTACTTGAAGTTTGCTTATCCTTCTAGGTAAATTAACTGCTACTAGAAATTGCACTTTCCAGGTGAGATGGTTGAGCAATGTAGATTCCATTGGCTCAGAAGGTGGCTTAATGGGAAGTTTAAGGACGACACTAAGGTTTCATGGCACAAGGAAGTTTGAATTGGTGGTCTGACATGAAGTCCTTTCATGAATTGGGAAACGATTGGCCATTGTGAAGATGGAAGTCTGTCAGTGGGGACATAAGCTGAATGCGCTGAGATGTATTCTGTCGGAGGATGTTCGCAACAGAAGGCCATAGAGAGAATAAAGGTACTGCAGTATGGAATTTGAAGGACACTGAATGGGGTTCATGATCATTTCAAAAACACCTGGTGGAAAATTTCTTCTGTTTAAGAAGTTGGTACATCTATTACGGTTACAATTCAAAGAAAATGTTTTGAATTGGCAATGGTAAACCCAAGGCACAAACTAAATGTTACTCAATTCCCATGCTCTCAAGACTAGTGATTCAGGATTTGGATGCAAAAAGGAGCCCTGGTTTGCATTATGAGAGATGGAAAGATCTGAAGCCTACATGGAGGAAGAACCTGAGAGTTTTTTGAGAAAAGGTCATCAGTTCTGATGAGGCCATTATGTACTGGGTTTCTCTTGAAACCTATGCAGGGTTTTTCCAATGAGAGGGATGGGTGGATAAGGGTACATGAGTGGCCAAGTCCAGTTTATGGCCTGCACATTCCTCACGAACTGATCCAGAGATGGATGCACTGAATAAATAGAGAGGTAGCTTTATGTTTTCACTCCTGGCAAATATAGTAATTCTATTTGCGAAGTGCCTCAGGCCCACAGAATATCCTATAAGGTTTAATGTGCCAGAAAGCACTCATGGGGCTGAAGAATTCCACAGTCTGTCAGCTGCTGGTTCTGATCACTGGGGATCTAAGTGGGCTGGATTTACATGTGATTTAAATTTTCTAAGTCCAAGTTCATTTTGCTTCATGGCATAAGCAAAGGGAATCCATTCATCTCTGTTGACATAAAACACAGCAACCTGTTTGAATTAAAACTGAATGATCCTGAAGATATGCAAACACACTCGAAGGGAATAAAATAACACGGGGGGGGGGGGGGCTGGCATAATGCCTGATCTACACTACAGTCAGGTTACAGAGTTTTAGTAGCACAGGTGACAGCGGAGGAAGGTCCAGTGAGATTGCCTTAATCTCAGGACTGTATTAGTGATATGAGCAGGACTGGAAGCCTCTGAGGAGCCTTGTGCCGCTTTGGAAGATTCCTGGCATTGCTCCTTTGCAGCTGGTCTCTTAAATCCACAGCATGCAGGTAAAGGCTAGGTCTGAGGGGAAGATCTACTGGACTGTACCATCAGCTGTGCAGAAGACATTCTGTCCTCCTCCTCCTGGGCCAGTAGGAGTCTCTTCTCTGCTGCTAGTGACTGTGGAAATTTATGCGATCTTTTTGGGTTTGCAATCAGCCCGATTATGCTCTGAGCTCAGACACATCAGGCACCTTGAAGGATGCCAGAATTTATTTTACACTGAGGACATGGCCAGAACCCTGACTTCATCCATGACATTTTATGCAAAGAAAAAAATAAAATGATAAACTTTTATTGTGTTTGATTTAATACCCTCTTTAACATACAGTGACATCCCTCTGCCAATTTGATCTACTTTATCATTGCGATATAATTTGTACCCATGTTCCATTGATTATTCGCCTTCAACCAGTTCTCTGAGATGCCAATTATATCTAATCTTTCATTCAGTGCTGTATATTCTCTCTCATTTTATTTTTTAGACTTAATATTTGCATACAGGCATTTCAAAGTTTTTTCTTTTGTTCAGATTAACAATCTGGTTATCAGTTGGCAGGAGTAAAATGAAATCTTTCAATTCTGCTTAATATTTAAAGAAACACAGAAACATGATGGCAGAAAAAGACCACACACAGCCTAACAAGTCTGCCCTTCAATACCAACTATTACTGTCCTTTTTTTCCTTTAGAGATCTCTGTTTGTCCCATGCTTTCTTGAATTCAGATACTGTCTTCATCTCTACTATCAACACCGGGGGACTATTCCACAAATCTACCACTCTTTCCATAAAGAAATATTTCCACATATTACTCCAGAATCTATCCCCTTTTACCTTCACCCTATGTCACTTCGTTGCAGAGCTTTCATTCAACTGAAAGATGCTCTCCCCCTGTGCTTTTATGCTACAGAGGTATTTAAATGTCTATCATATCACCCCTCTCCTGCCTTTCCTCCAAAGTATACATATTGAGATTGTTAAGTCTGTCCCCATATGCCTTACAATGGTTATGGTTTATTATTTGATAAAACTGCCCTTAAAGGGCACCCTCTGAAATGACTCCATCCTGTTTATATCCTTTTGAAGATGTGATTTACAGAATTGCACAGAATACTCCAAATGAGGTCTCACAAAAAGATTTATACAAAGGCGCTATCGCCTCCTTCTTCCTGCTAGTCAATTCTTTCCCTATGCACCCAAGCATTGTTCTGGCTTTCGCCATTGCCTTTTCTACCTGTTTAGCCACCTTAAGATCATTGGAAACAATCACGCCCAGATCTTGCTCTTCTTTCGTGAACAGAAGTATTTCACCCCTTATACTGTACCACTTCCTTGGATTTTTTCACCCTAAATGCCTGACATTGAATTTTTTAGCATTAAATCTTAGCTGCCAAATTCTTGACCACTCTTCAAGCTTCACTAGATCTCTTGGGCGATTGTCAGCTTTCCTCCATTATCTTGTTTAAAAGCTGCTTTATCTCCTTTTTAAAGATGAATGCTAGCAGCTTGGTTCCACCCTAGTTAAGGTGGATCCCTATCCTTTTGGAAATGCCCTTCACTTCCCCACAATGTTGTCTAGTTCCTAAAAAATCTAAAACCCTCTTCACTGCACCATCATCTCATCCATGAATTGAGAATCCGGAGCTCTGCCTGACTCTTGGATCCTGCATGTGGAATGGGAAGCATTTCTGAGAACACTACATGGACATTCTGGATTTCAACTCTCTACCTAATTCCTAAGTTTGGCTTCCAGAACCTCTCTCCCACACTTTCCTATGTCATTGGTACCAACATGTTTCAAGCCAGCAGGCTCCTCCCCCAGCACCTTATTCTAGAGGTCCACCACCTTTATACCAGACAGGCAAGTTACCAGGTGATCCACATGTCCATCAACCACCCAGCTATTGGCACATAACCCTGAAGACACACTCCCGATGTGAGAGAATATTACATCAGCTGGAGAACAGGTCATAGCTACAGGATCACTTCCTGGCCACACCAAGGTGATGGCTCTACTTTCAGGTGGGCTTTCTCCTCCATGGCAGCAAAAAGACTGACAAACTGGAAATGGGACTTCTCTACTATTTCCCTGAAGGTCCCGTCTATAAACCTCTTTGTCTGCATCAACGCCTTCAAAACTGCTACTCTAGCCTCCAGAGATCAGTTTCACTCCTTGAGAGCTAGGAGCTCTTTGCACAGAGAGCATACATATCAGCATGCCATTGACAGCTCATCCCCCTGAGAGCTGTACAAAACAAGCTGATGAGGAGCTCAGCATGCTGAATCCACTGCCCAGCATTTTCTCAGAGCCCAGTTAACTGTATTCTCTTCCCAGCTTTCCGCCTGCCAAAAAATGAATTTTAGAAGCAGGTAGGAGAATCTGGATTTGCCAATCGTGGTACCCAGGATAGAGATTACATAGCTCATAAAACCACTGAATATGATGCAAAAGAAAAAAAATCTCTTCTGCCCAGTTTATTTTCCAGTGCAGTGCATAGACCCAGCCCATTTCTGTCTTCCCCATTACTTCTTTGCAACTAGAGAGTACAGCTCTGTGTTTCAATGTTCTTAAAAAAATATAAAATTAGTTTCTGGCTGGCACGGGACAGTATCTTACTACAATCAAAACTTTTGCTGGCTAAGACAGGAACCAAATGCTTTTCATTCAAATCAATGCACTCTCCTGTGATGTCATAGTGACCTGGAAGGCCAACAACACAGGTACTTATTCCTGAACTGTTTCTAAAAGAAAAATACTACTCAGACAATAAGTATTACTTTTCTTTTCTTGTTAGCACAGTACTGTCACTGCCTATATATAGGGACCATGGTCTGAGAGGCAACTTTTGTTCCAGGGAAGAAAGATTAAAACACATTTGTCTCAGCAAGTCTTCTTTTTGGAATGAGATATGCTTATAGAGTTTTCCTAGATATACAGTTGTGGTCAACATTATTGGCACCCTTGCATTTTAGGTATGCTGTGTACAATATCTTGAGAAATAATTGGAAATATTCCAACTGTATGTCGTCATAATATTTTAATGGTATGTGCAAAGGTATTCAAGTACAACAAAAAAAAGATGTCTGTACAAATTAGCTGTAGTAATTTCTGAGAAAAAACTGAATATGACCTGGACAGGAATAATGGCACCCTTCACTAATATTTGATTGCACAACCCCTGGCAGTGATGACAGCCTCCAAACGTTTCTTGTAGCCATCTATAAGTTTTGTATGTCTGTCTGCTGGTAGTTTCTCCCACTCTTTAACTATGATTTGTTCCAGCTCACGAATGTTTCCAGGATTCCTTTTACCAATGGCAGATTTCAACTCTTTCCAAAGGTACTTGATTGGATTTATTTATTTAATTCTCTTATATACTGTGCTATTCTGCATCAGTGCGGTTTACATTGAACAAACTGAAATTACATTGAACAGGGCATTATAACTTGGAGATAACCCTCCATAGCCCATGTTCCCTGCAAAATAGTTAAGTGGCTTGCCCAAGACCACAAGGAGCACCTGTGGGACTAGAAACCCCAGTCCTTCCAGCCCACGGTTGCTGTCCTCTAGTGGGATTTGAACCCCCGACCTTCCGGCATGAAGTATTTTGCCCAACCACTAGGCCGCTCCTCAACAGGACTCATTGCTAGCCAGTTTAAAATAGTCTATTTGTTCATTTTTAACCATTCCTTTGTACTTTTGGATGTATGTTTTGGGTCATTGTCCTGCTGGAGAACACATGACCTTCGACCCAGACCTAGTTTTCTGACACTAGGTAGCTCATTTTGCTCCAAAATACTTTGACAGTGCTCTGACTTCATGATTCCTTTAATACGTTCAAGGCCTCCAGTTCCTGAAGCAGCAAAATAGCCCCACAGCATTATGGAACCTCTACCACATTTAACTGTAGGAAGGTTGTTTTTTTCTTTATAAGCTTCATTTTTTCACCTGTAAATCTACCACTGGTCTGCATTGTCAAACAGCTCATGTTTGGTTTCATCTGTCCATAGAACATTTTCCCAGAAGGATTGTGGTTTCTCAAGGTGGATTGGGCAAAGATCAGGCATGCTTTTTTTTTAATAGCTTTATTTAACACTTTTTTACATAAACAAGTACAATAAAACCAAAAAAGAAAAAAAAAAGGGGGGTTAAAAAGAAACCCACATACATCATACACATAACAAAATCCCCCACAATCAACACAGAAAACACATAAGTAACCCCATACCTCAACCCCCCCCCCCCCCCGCCCTCCCTAAAACCACTGGAATCAAGCTATATGACAGGAAAGAATACCACCATGTGCATGGGCGATACAGATTAAAAGGAGAGAGAAGAGAAAAAAGAAACATATGTTAACCCCAATCACTCCCATCAACACTATTAAACTTTGTTACAACACGCAGTATCAGCAAATTCTCTCAGGGTGCTCCATTTCTGCAGGCATTGTGGGCCACAAGTCACCCCCTTACGGCGCATCTGCTCATATTTACTGAACACACAAACCTGAGCCCACCACATGTGATATCGCAACCCAGCCATGTTCTTCCAATGGCGGACTAGTAAGTAGATAGCTACTCCTAGCATGAAATCTAATAAAAACCTATGCTCGTTATACAAGTTAGGAATAGGCATGGCAGAGCGAAAAGCGACCAAACCCCAGGTTAAAGGGGCCTGGAAATCCAAAATTTTCTGGACTGTTGTCCACACCTGGAGCCAGAATGACTGCACCCCTTGACAATCGAACAGCATATGCCTCAGTGCCCCCACGTGCTTACTGCACGTCCAGCAGAGCGAGGACGCCGAACTATCCCATTTACACAGTTTGACAGGTGTTAGATAGACCCTGTGTGCGAACAAGAACAGGGACTGCGTAATGGAGGCCGCCTTGGCAACTCTCACTTGACGCACCCAGAATCTCTGCCAGGAACGCTGCGTCATGCAAACACCTGTCTCTTGTTCCCACACTCTCTGCAGCCCAAGTAATCGTGCAGGCAACCCTCCTTGTACAAGAAAGAGGCTGCTTTGCCAGACTGCTGTGCCAGCTGAATTGTAGTATCAACATCCCACACTTCCTGCAGCAACACGCTCCCCACGAGAAGTTTACCTAAGCAGTGCTTTAGTTGAAGCCATTGAAAGTATAATTTCCCGGGAAGCTGAAACTCCTGTTGCAATCTACCAAAGCTCTTCCACTCTTTCTGGTCCAATAATTGCCCAACAGTCCAAATGCCCCTTTCGTACCAAGGTTTCCAAGCAAAGGGCTTTTGCTGAATCTTGAAATATGGGTTATACCAGATAGGGAGATCAAGCGCGACACTCCCCTCAGTCCCCACTGTTTTGGCTAGGAACCTAAATGCTCGCTGAGTGTCAATAATCATCCGAGGCCTGCCAGAGGTCTCACTAAACACCATTCCAGGGAGTAGGTGCAAAGGGACAGGGGGCTACCAACCTCCTTTCCAGATCTAACCAGATCGGGCTCAGATCTGAAGGCTGCGCTCTCCATCTAGCACCCTGCTTCAGTAAGAAAGCTTGATGATACATGAAAAAATCGGGAAAGCGAACCCCCCCCCCCCCCCCGTTCTCTTTTGAGGCTTTCACCTTTTTAAGGGCAATTCTCGGAGGTTTGTGCTGCCACAGGAAAAGTGCAAGGAGCTTCTCGAGCTGCCGGTAAAAGTGTAGAGGAAAATAGAATGGCACCATCTCTAATATATAATTTATTTTGGGCACAATGGTCATTTTGATTGTTTCCAATCTGCCCCACCAGGATAATAACAATGGGGACCACTTTGTGGTCAGACTCTGTACATTGGCCATAACTGCCTCCATATTATGTTTCAACGTAGCATCCAGAGAGTGACAATAGTATGCTCCTAGATACTTAATCTTAGTTGACTCCCATACAAATGGGAATTCTTCCAAGTCAGTTCTGAGAGCTCGGAAGTTGAGAGGAAAAGCAACAGATTTAGCCCAGTTTATTTTATACCCCGATAAAGAGGAGTACACCTCAATCTGCTCTAGGATATTTGCCACAGACCCTGGATTGGTGAACAGCAGGAGGTCATCCGCGTATGCAGAAATCTTAATATCACCCCCCACCAGCCTAATGCCCTGAATTCGACTGTTCTGTCTAAGGAGAAGGAGCAGCGGCTCAAGTGCAAGATTAAACAAAAGGGGCGATAAAGGGCAGCCTTGACGCGTACCCCGACACAATGCAAAATCCCCGGATTGGATATTATTCACAGTAATACTAGCAGAGGGAGAAGCGTACATGACCTTAAGTAATCTAAGAAACCGCTCCCCAAATCCAAACCACTCCAAGGCTGCATAGAGGAACGACCACTCAAGGCGGTCAAAAGCCTTTTCGGCATCTAAGGAGAGGCCGACCAACGGTTCCTCTTGACACTCTGCCCCTGCAATCACATGACATAATAACCGTGCGTTGTCTGCTGTAGAATGCCCTTCTATGAACCCACATTGATCTGGATGGATTAATCGGGGGATCACAGAAGACAGCCTACGCGCTAATACTGTGGCAAAGATTTTATAATCCACGTTTAATAAAGAAATCGGGCGGTAGTTGCCCACTTTCTGCGGATCTCTCCCTGGCTTTTCCAGAACTACAATTCTAGCTGCTGCAAACATGCCCACCTGGGGGCTTTCTGCCACTAGAGAGTTATAGTATTCCTGCATAAAGATGCCAAGATCCTTGGCAAATATCTTAAAAACCTCAGCAGGCAGCCCATCCGGGCCAACCGCCTTACCAGTTTGTAACAAGCGTATGGCTTGCTCAATTTCCTCCAGGGTAATAGGGCTATCCAACATGTCTCCACTGTCCTCATCCAGCCGCGGTCTATCCACTTTATCTACTAACCGCGCGAAGGCCTCTCGCGAACAACTTTTTTCAGAGGAATATAAATTTACAAAAAAAACCCCTAAAGGCCTCCGCGATGTCCTTATCTCCCAATAACAGGGCCAAGGTACCATCGGCCTTAATGGCCGCAATACGACTAGCCTCCTTTTTTGCCTTCAGCGAATTGGCCAACAACCGCCCCGCCCTATTGTTTTCCCAATAGTATAGCCCTTCCTGGGCTTTAATATATTGAGTTGCTTCATCGGTCAGCAGCTGATTATATTTATACATCAGGCACTGCAGACGAATTAGGATACAAGGATCCTGTCTCTTGACCAAGATGAGTTCGCCCGCTTTAATTTGCAGATCTAATTCTGCCAATTGCTCCTTGCGGAGCCTCGCCTGATAAATACTAAAACTCGTAACCACAGCCCTGATGGAGGCTTTAAAGCCTTCCCATCTCGCCCAACCAGGTGTCGACTGAGGCAGGTTAAAACTAAAGTAGTCTTTAATAGCCGAGCGTATTTTGTCTTTAAAATCACTATTTTCTAACAAGGTTTTATCAAAAAAACACTGAGCCGGAACCCGCTCTGGTCTCCCATCCTCCAGCAGAAGAGAAACAGCAGCGTGGTCCGACAGATGCATCGCGTGAATCTCAGTGCCAATAACACTAGTCGTCAGGGTTTTAGAAAGCAACATAAAATCTATTCTGGATAGGGATTTATGCGGAGGGGAATAAAACGTAAATTCCTGTTCTACCGGGTGCATCAATCTCCAGATATCCACCAATCCAAGGTCCTGCACTAGCGAAACCAAAACTGAATGAGCTTTCGGCGGCCTACATGATCTAGGAGGCTTCCTATCCACCAATGAATCCAAGACTACGTTGAAATCCCCCCCAACAAGGGACGGAATCACCGTTTCCCTGTGTAATTCTTGCACAAGAGTCCTAAAAAAAATCGGGATTGTCACTATTTGGAGCATATACGTTTAGAACATTTAACTCTAGCTGCCCTACATGAAGATGAACTCTGACCCATCTACCAGTCTGATCTGCTTGTACTTGAACCACCTGTGGGGCAAGAGCTTTCCGCACAAGTATCGCCACTCCATTATGCTTCTGCACAGCGGCCGAAAATCCCACCACTGAAAAAGGCTTGATATTTAGTTTCAAAGACTCCCTGGAATTTAAATAAGTCTCTTGCAACAGCATTATATCTGCCTTTTCCTGTTGGCCATATTGAATTATTTTCTTCCGTTTCATAGGGCTATTAATGCCTTTGACATTAAGGGAAAGAATCTTAATAGGTGCCATTATATTGCTTCCTCATCACACTCTAGCAAATGCTCCGGACCAGCAGTCATCTTGCCACTCGGGGCATGATATTGAGACCACATATTGAGCTGTACATCGAACAACTGCTTAAACAAATTACACATAGAATCCCAGTAATACACACCCATGAGCTTGATTCCAGTGAACCCTTTGGAGGACACACCACCCACCCCCTGTATAGGTGAACCTGCTATGGCAGGAGAGGCCCCAGGACCGGCTCACAGTACACATACGCGTGCGCTGGTCAACACGCTGCTATAACCTCAGAACCGGTTAACAAAAAGCTGCTGAGAACCTCAGGCTTCTTGCCGACCTTAACACATACTGTATGAACCCCAAATCCAATACCACCCTCTAGACCACGCTAAACACCTCAAACAAATATCCCACATGATCCTCAGGACATCAACTCCGCTTCCTTATGGTCTAGATAGCTTCGCAGGGCTTCCGGTTCATCAAAGTTCCTCGTTTGGTTATGGAGGGTGACCCTCATTCTGGCCGGGTACAGAAGTCCAAATCTGGCCTGAAGGTGTTGGAGTCTGGGTCTCAGCGAGAGGAAAGCTTTACGCCTGTCTACAGTCGCTTTGGCAAAGTCCGGAAAGAACAGCAATCTGTGGCCCTTGTACTCCACCGGCGAGTGCACTCGCGCTGCTTCTAGAATTTTCACTGCATGCTGAAAGCGCAGGGCTTTAAAGATGATAGGCCTAGTCTTCTTGCTATTCAAAGCAGATTGCAAGGGGACCAGATGGGCCCTTTCTATTTCAAAGGGCATATCAAACGATAGCTTCAATACTGCTGGTACCAACCTCTGCACAAACGCACACATGTCCTTGCCTTCCACACCTTCGGGCACCCCTATAATCCGTACATTGTTCCTTCTGGATCTATTGTTGTTGTCTTCTATTTCTCATTGCAAGGCCTTAATTTGCTTTGCATGTTTGCCGATGTCCTGTAATTTCTCCTCGTGGACAGTCAACTTCGAGTCCACGGTATCTTGACGTTCGACGATGGTTTCCATTCGCTGTTTTAAGAGGCTAATATCCCCTTGCATGGACGATAGCGCATTGCTGTTAAGCGTGACTATTTCCTTGACCGATCTTATTTCTGCAAGGATCTCCTGCATCGCCTCTGAGTCTTCACGGCCCGACGCCATTTTCTGTGGAGATGGAGGTTCCGTCTTTGATCTCTTGACGCTCGAATTTTGGCTTCCACCAAAGTCTAAACGGTTTGGTTTTGGGCCCGACATGCTCCCGAGGCACTCCAAAAACAGGAAATCTCACTGGTTTGGTTTGGGGTTCACAATTACCAGCGCTAACGCCAAATTTTAAGCAAGGTCCTTCAGAGCTTCGTCCTAGGCACTCATTCCGCCAGCGCCCAGGCTCCGCCTCCCAAGATCAGGCATGCTTTTTATATCTGTCTTTGAGCAGTGGGGTCCGCCTTGATCTTTCCCCATGAAGTCCTTCTGTGTTTAGTGCATGGCATATGATGCAGGTTGAAAACACCACTACAGATTGCTCCAGGCCAGCCTTAAGTTCTTTGGATGTTGTATGTAGTTTTTCCAAAAGTTTGCACTAACCTTCAAAGACTTCTTGGATTAATTTTCCTCTTCCCACTACGTCTTGGGAGGTTTTTGACAGTTCCATGAGCAGAAAACCTCTTTATAACATTGCCAACTATAGACACAGGAATCCCAAGGTCTTTGGAAATGGTCTTGTACCCCTTTGGAGTTGGATGTTTGATAATGGCTTTTCTGATAGTTTCAGGCAGCTCTCTGGTCTTCACCATTGTGAAAATGGAACCTGGAGTGAATGTGACCATTTTAAGCATTACAGTCACCATTCATTGGTCGAGTCAAGTCACGTAAGTACTAACAATTGATCACAGGTATGTCTAATTTTATGAAGTGGGAATGTGGTTCTTCTGTTCAAACTGATTTAAATTGTTTATAAGGGCGCCAATAATCATGTCTTGGCAATGTCCCAGTTTTTACACTATTTCCTATTATTTCCTTTTTTAATTGGTCTTGTTTTGATTCTTTTGTGTGTCAAATGTGTGCACATTTATTTATTTATTTAGCATTTCTTATATACCGCCTTTCATGATATCAAGGCGGTTTACATTGAACAAACTGAAATTACATTGAACAGGGCATTATAACTTGGAGATAACTATTTTACAGGGAAAAATGGTTGCCTCAGACATTCATTTAGTCCAAAGTTGTTTCAGTGGTCACTTTTTTGAGGAGATATTGGACATTAAGGGGTTGAACTGCAAGGGTGCCTATAACGTTGATCATAACTGTATTAAGGTACATTTTAGAAATGATGTCTGGGTACAATCTGGGACGTGCAGATCAAAAGATAGGAAAAAAAAGGTAAACAATGTGCAAATTTCAGTCCGATTTCAGAAACTTGCATGTGCTTGAAATATACGGCAGTAGTCACAGCCACATAGATAACCATGTGACAAAATTCACAAGAGGGGCATCTATCCCATGCTGCATACACATCCCTGCCTATTTTATTTTTTTTTAATTTTGTAAGCAGAGACATGCATTGGCATTCCAACCAGAACACAAGTGCCTGCATTTCCCTTCTGTTTTCTTTTTGGTTGTGTAAAGTATTGTGGCTATCAGAGTACCTTCTTCTTTACTCCCCTCCAAGTATTTTGGACGCAGAACAAACGTTTTTCTGATGCTTAGTCCTGCCCTGGAACAGGAACAAAGACAACATAGTATTTTTTATTTTTATATTAGGCTTTTCCTCACCTCATTTCATTTTAAGACTTTTCACACGAGTCTCAGTTGTTTCAGTGCCCCTGTTGGTAGCATTATAGTAAGTTGGCAACATATATAGTTATTTCTCATGGTTCCTCTCCAGCGCTGGGGGCTCTACCTTTTACCTTGATGCATTTGATTTAGTTATATAATTTCAGGCAGCTCCCGTACACGCACAACCTTTAATAATTCTATTAATGCATAGAATATGAGAATTGGGGGAATGTCTGAATGAAGACCGTAAGAAGACTCTCTCGCCTTGTTACGATATTGAAGATCTTCTGCTTCTTCTGATAACGGATCATTTTGATGCGGGATGCTGATTACGGACTTCTAAAGCTAAGTAATTGCAGACCTCTTCAGGCGCTTTTACCACTGTGTATATTTACTAAGCTTCTCTTCTGTTGCCTTACATGAGATAGAAGAGATGCCCATAGATGCTCCGTTGACTTTTTAAGACAACCCTATTTGTTTGGTGTTGGATTATATTATAAGTATTTTGAATCCCCAGAAGTACTCTTGTGGAATTAAAACGATATAGTTGAAATTTAAAAAATTGTTTTGAATAAAGATTCTTTGGAGGCTATAATGACCAGTGATGTGAGCGTCAGCTGTTCCCTATAGTGAAAATCTCACTAAATGTAGGGCATAAGCCATCCTGAGGTCATATTCGCCTATTGTGAAAGAGGTTCTAATTGTCTTATTTCAATTTTGAAAAATTTATTTGACTGAGTCTTTGATTGAGAGCTATTTCTTTTGTAGGTATCTGAGGAAACCATGGTGAGTACAGGAGAGAACTACACAGTGAGAATTACTGCTGTTATGGAATGGCAAGTTTGCTATATAGGTTCAGAGTGTCTTTTTGGCAGGGTTTTGTGTTGTGCCATAGAGTACCTGGCAATGGAGGGAACGTCTACTACTGGTAATGAAAAGTAAACAGAATCTGTCTTTCATGGTAAATTGTAAAGAGTAAGCTAAAACCTTAAGTCTTTGCATCTATTGGGGGGAGTTTCTGTGAATACAGGATAAGTTTACTGAAATTAAGGTTCTGTCCCATCCTTTATAGTCTCCAGACTTTGCTCACATATAAAAGAATTGATTGAATGATTTTAGAAAGCCCTTGAGGCTTTTATTTGTAGTGTCTTTTATAGCTAATTTACAGACCATCAAAATCGATGCAGTTAGGAGCAAGCCAAAGTGATATGTCCAATTGGTCTGACAACCTCCTGTAACCCATGAGTTCTAAGGCATTACGTTTTTGTCTGGTGTAGTCAATGAATTATACATATTTTTGTGCCTGGAGAATCAAATGAGACCTACAGAGTGAGCAAAACGTAGGCTATAACTCTGTATGGGTCTTCAATTTGCCATAAAACATTTTCCATGTATAAAAATTGCTTTACACAGGGAAAATGGCTATTGTAAAACTAAGCATGGGATATGCATGCACACAAGTACTATGCACATTTATGTTATCTGGGCATAGGCATCCCTAGGGACATAGCTTGGTTGGAGCTAGGGCACAGTTGTGTGAGGTATGCACAAATCTTACAAAGTAGACATGTACAAGCATAGAATGTACACATGCATTCACAACTTCTTTGGAGCAGGTGTAAATTTGTGCAAGAGAATTTATGATCTATTAAGGATAGGTTTGAGAGTCTTTTCATAAAGGTGTATTATTTGTTTATTTATTTAATGTCTCTTCTATACCACGCTCTTTAGAATCAGTGCGGTTTACATACAACAACATTTTTACATACAACAAAATTTGTACAGTGCAGGCAGAACCTGCACCGGACTTACAATGAACAGGTGTTGCAACTTGGGACTAACAAGGGTACTATGTACAGGCTAAGCGTTCAGGTCGCAGGTGACTGGATCGGCTGGCAGCTATTTACAGGTTGAATAACTATATACAGATTGATCATGTAGATCACAAATGTACAGTATTGCTTGGCGACTATATGCAATATTAGGTGGCTATATACACATTGGTGTCTGTTCACATTGGTATCCATTTGCAGTATTCGATAACTATATACACATTCGACATACTGGGTGTATCATTGAGCTAAAGGGTGGGGTTGCAACCGTGTGATGTGGGTGTGCTAGGGGTGGTGTCCTGGTGGTGGAGTGTAGCTGGTTGTGATATGTCATTAATATGGGAGTAGTGCTGGAGGAAGAGATGGTGCTTCAGTGACTTCCTAAATTGTGCGTGGGAGGGCATTCCAGCATGTGGATGCATAGAATACGAAGGCTCTGTTTCTTGTGAGCATTTCGTTATTGCATTTGGGATTATCAGAGTGTTGGCCGCGAATGACCTCCTGGCTCTGTTGGGGGGGGGGGAGTGGAGTGGATGAGGTCTGTGAGAGAGGTGGAGGAGCACTTGTTGATGGCTTTGAAGGTCATCAATAGTATTTTGAAGGCGAGTCTGCAGCTATGTTGACTTCATAACACATCATTGTGGCCTTGTTTAGAAAGATTAACATGTGCTTAGACAGCAGATTAATTTGAACCACATGCCATTAGTACATGTCTGTGTATAAATGCTGCTCATCATGGAAAACTGTTGACCTTTTCCTCAATAGAAAGAAAAAGCTTTGGGGCATCCAGCAGGGTCCACTGTAGACGGAAGATCTCTTCTCGGCTTCATTTAATTTGTGCTTCCATATCCCGTTCCTATCCCCTGAAGAGTTTCAAGATGGCTTACAAAGAATTTCATATTACAGTAACACACATCTTCTTTGGCATTCTACCTAGGGGCGGTGCAAGTATACGAGGTGCCCTTGGCGAGCCCTCATTCCTGCTGCCCTCCCCCATTCCCACCCTTGCTGCTGCCACTTCCACCCTCTCCGGTGGAAGCAATGACAATTAAGACTTCAATGCAGCACTTACCCAGAGTCTCTGACTGCGAGTTGTTGCTGCTGCGCTCAGACTAGCCAGTCCCAACCCCTCTGACCCAGACTTCCTGAACGGATGGGGGTGGAATTGACTGGTCAGAGCTCGGCACCAACAGCACGCAGCATCAGAGGCTCTGAATAAGCACTGCTTTACTGTTTAATTGTTATTGCCATCGCTACGGGTCCTAGAGAGGGGCAGCAGTGGGCCGTCCTCTAAAGATTGGTGCTCTATGCAACCTAATGGTAGTATCGGCCCTCATCCTACTTCTCTAATTCCTAACAGCATCCAGTTTTAATTAACTATAAAGGATCACACACACCCCTTCAGACTCAATCAACTAACTATCAACACTTGCCAATTTGTAAATGCACGCTTTTGAGGTGCGTTGGATCTATTCCTCTGTATATGTTCAATACATCACAAATGGCGGAAGGTATATGGATGACATGTTTCTGCTTTGGAGCAGAACTTGGGATCAATTACAAGATTTTTTTTCATTATTTTAACAGCTATAATGTGGTGATCAGGTTTGAAATGGAGCACCATGACTCTCAAATCCATTTTTTGGATGTTTCTGTGACTAAGACCTGTGATGCATTCAGCACTGCAATTTATACTAAACCAATGGATAGAAATACCCTGTTGCAATATCGCAGCTGCCATCCCTATCATTTAAAAATAGCTTACCTTTTTCCCAGCTTCTGAGATGTCATTTTATTTGTTCCAGTAATTTTGAGTTTTGACACAAGCTAATGTTTTGTTTAATAAATTTAAAGATTGTGGCTATCCAACTTCCATACTTTGTAGCGCCTACAAATGAGCTTTCTCTAACCAGCATGACTGACTGGCTGCTTATGCCTTCAGCATCTAATTTTAAGACTGTCTAGGACCCTGAATTTGTGACATGTGTGGTACAACCTTCAGCTGTTTCTGAAGTATTGGCATCTTCTATTAAGTATCGCTGGTCAGTTCTCTTAGCCCTTCCCTGTTTTGCCTCATTGAGCCCTCGGATCGCCTTCAGTCGTGGACGCAATCTTAGGAACATATTAATGTCCTACAGTTCCGTGTTCCGCGTTCCCTGACTGAGTTTCTCCACAAGGCATTTTAAAAACAGAGCTTGCATTTTTTTTTTGTGAAATTATGTATGAAGGAGTGTATTTTACAATATATGATCGTGTCTTCCATCTTCAGTAGTTGACATCCTGCACGTCGACGTATGTAGTTTATCTAATTTGTTGCCTATGTAACAAATATTCCATAGGGAAAACTATACGCCAACTAAGAGCGCAACTGTCACAAAATAAAAGCAATCTTTTAAAATCTCAAGATGAGGCACCGCTCATTCTGCATAGCCTGCAACATGATCATACTTTTTTAGATCTGTGGTGTATGGCATTGATTTTTTCCCTAATACAAGAGGTGGTGACTAAAGAAAAATTTTAATACAGCATGAGCAGCGCTGGATATTTACCCTTAAAACCCTTGAACCTGAATGCTTGAATGGTAAACTAGAGTGTGTGTGGGGGGGGTTCTGGTAGTTGGAATGTTCTGCTGATGTGATTGGCGGTGTGGCTCTCAAGTACTCTCTCCTGTTGTAGGTTAGTTGTTGTGAGCGGTCTTGTTCTACTGATTGTGTCGGAATGTGTCTCTGATTGGTAGTAGTCCTCTTAAAAACCGTGTCGTCAGAAGCTATTTTTGTGCACAGGATTTTTCCTGGCCCCCAGCTTTCTTTGCCCCTGAAGTAGCCCTTATGGGTGAAATGAAGATCTTTGTTGGTCAGGACTACCTTGCTTTATTTGCAGGGGTCTGTTAATGCGCTGATGTGTCATATTCTCTAGGTACAGTTTTTGAGGTCTATGGATTGCCGTATATAGGATATGGTACCTACCCCTACTGCTGCATGTGAAGGAGTTGCTTCTTTTGTACTATTTAAAATGTATAAAAAATAAATGTTTCTGTCTTTTTGAGTATTGCAAAAGTACTTTTCTAATATTCAAGTATAATTATTGTATAAAAGGCATTGTTATTATACGTATTAAAAATATGGATGAGGAGCTTTTTAGGCTGATTTAGGTTTCTTCCCTATGGTATTTTATTGCCATATAGGAGGGATATGGTAATATCCTGAGGCCTTTTCTTCCCAGTATAATTAGGTGTTTTCTATACATGGCTTGTAGGTCTCTTTAAGAGATCGTTGATATTTTAAGCTATTATGTAGCATACAGCAGTAAAGGCCTTTGGGATTATATTAAGTGCCGTGAAGTGTTGGATAGTTGATTTATTTTTATTTATTTATTTATTTTACAGTTTTTATATACCGCGCTCTTTGGTATCAGCGCGGTTTACAGATAACAAATTTCGCATTAGAACAGTCCTTTGCTTACATTATAACAGGGTCTTTTGCTTACATTATAACAGGGTCAGTAACTTGGAGACAACATGGTAAACTATATACAAGCTATATACAGAAAGATATATTACCTCTGGAGATTTACAGTTAAATTGGGTCGTAACTTTGGGTGTGCAGAGCGTCTAGGTCGAGTTCTGTTATGACTATGTTGTTGGAATGTCAGAGGCTGTGTGAGTGATTTGTGAGATGGGGGGAGGAGGTGTAGGGTTAGGGCCTAAGAGATGATGACAGAATAGGTAGTGTTTGAGGGCCTTTTTAAATTGAGAGAGGTCTTTTATTGATCGGATATGAGGAGGGAGATTATTCCAGCAAGTTGGAGCGAATAAGGTGAAGGCCCTGTCTCTGGTTGTTTGGTTACATTTAGTGTACTCCTTTGGTACGACAAGGGTATTGGCGGCTGTGGATCTTCTCAGTCTGTTCGTGGGTTTGATTGGGTCTGAGGGGGTGTGTATGATCCTTTGTAATAAAACACTTTCAGTGTGGGTTTTTTGATTTAGCTTTAATTAATAAATACAAAATATCCCCTTACCATACTAATACTAAATTCTCATACCCTCACAAGGCGAGCCCTTCAATTGTCCAAATAACCCAGACAGCTCATCTTCTATTAATTTCTGCAAGCCAATGTTTAAGAAACCAGTTTTTTACCTGCTTGAGAAATTTTAGTTACGTTTGTTCCAATCTTATTTCCTTAGGAAATTTATTCCAGACCATACCTAACATGGTCCAATTTCAGACAGAAGAATGCTTACAATTTTTCATAGAACGTTCTAGCAGCACATCCTGTTCTGATCTTAATGGACGCTGTGAGTATATACCCTCACAATCTCATGCAAATAATTTGTACTAAAGCCCCACAAAATAAATAAGATCTTATACACAGTAGTCAAAAGTTTAACCTCTTTACAAAATAATCAATTTTGCAGCTGTATTTTGCATCAATGAAGCCTTGATAGTGACTTTAACACCCAAAGATAACAGTTTACAATAATCCAATTAAAAGATTACATTAGTTCATGCTATTGTTCATAGATCTTTCTCTAGTAAATATGGCCTAATTTGTCTAATAAGCCTCAATTTCCATAGTACTTTAACTACTGCTGAAAAATGCTAGTCCATTGATAAGGAGGAATCAATAACCATCCCCAGACTTAATAGAATTGGATAATGGAACAACTACATTTCCTATTTATGGGCCAACATCTGGAGCTTGATGTGTATGCTCACAACCCATATTTTTTGTTTTCTCCAGACTGATTTTCAATTGATTAAGATTGTACTGGGTTCGATGTCAGCTGAACAACTACATAATAAGTATGCCATCTCTGTTCCTTTCACTACTAGAATTATTTGAATGCTGTCTGCATACATAAAATGATCAAACCCAACATGTCCAAAATAATCCAAGTCAAACATTGAATAAAATGCAGAATAGTGAGCCTTGAGGAACCCCGCATTCTAATTGCCAACTATTTGAAAAATCAGAGCCTTAACTAACCCTGCAAGTCCTGTTCTGCAAAAACTCTTTACGCCAATTCAGTACTGGACCTGATAATCTCTTGATTTATAAATTAGATGGAATGTAATCATGATTTACCAAATCAAACACTGATGTTAGCTCCAGTTGCATCGACAAGGCACAATCTACTTTATTAAATAATTGCCTAAATTTCTCCACCACTTCTACTAAAACAGTTTCTGTGCTATAGTTCAACTGAAACCCAGACTGCGAGTTACGTAATGCACTGCATCTATCCAAATACTCTACCAACTATTTTGCAGTAACAGCTTCCATAACTTTAGCCAAAAAAGGGGAGTTTGCAACTGGCCTATAATTGGTGCATAATGATCTGTCTCCTTTTACATCCTTTGAAACTTGATGGATTATAATCTGCTTCAAAGCTGATGAGTAACCTCCAGATTTCAACACTTCATTTATAAACCCCAAAATCTACTTTTTAACCTCTCGCCCCCTCATCTCAATAAATGAAAAGGACAGGGATGAAATTTCTGAAACAAAAGATCTAACTTAGCTGCGTAACCTCTTCAAAACGATCGCACAATAGATGGCTTCATGATTCTCGAGATACCCCATCTAATAGTGAGCAACTCTGAGGCATGTCTAGCTGTTACAGTATGAACTCTGTTTGGCTTCAAGCACCACACCCTACTCTTGAAAACACCTGTCCTTTTTACAAGGTAGAGGCAAACAGAAATATTAGATTTGGAAGGTTCTGCCTCAGTCCCTGCAGTTTGTCCTCTCAAGGCTACTGGATCCAAATCAGGCCTACTGCCACCTAGTCTGGGCTATTACTACTTCCATCTAACATTTCTATATCGCTACAGGGTATACACAGTGCTGTACATATACACAGAAGAGACATTAGAGCTTACAACCTACTCAAGACACACACAACAAACAGGGGACCACAGTAAAACTAAGAGAAAGTGATAACATGGGTGGTAAACAAGATAATAAAGAGGGTCAGGATCCAAAGGTAGCCTCAAAGAGGTGGGCTTTTAGTCTGGATTTGACTAGGACCCAGGGATGAAGCATGGTGTACTGAACACAAGTAGTCTATTCCAGGCATATGGTACAGCAAGATGGAGCTGGCAGCGAAAGAGAAGGGCACAGATAAAAGATTTACCTGATCAGTGGAGTTCCTGAGGAAGGGTGTAGAGAGAGATGAGAGAAGAAGAAATGAAGAGCTATAGAGTGAATGCGTTTGTAGGTCAGGAAAAATAATTTGAATTGGATATGGAAAAGGATAGGGAGCCAATGAAGTGACTTTAGAAAAGGGGTTATGTTGGCTAGAGACTGGCGGAAGATTAGTTATTCTGCTGAGTTTTGAAAGGGTTGAAGGGGAGAGAGATGATTCAGTGGGAGACTAGTGAAGAGCAGGTTTCAATAGTCTAAGCAGGAGGTGACTAGAGACTGGTTAAGGGGTTTAGCAGCATGTTCAGAAAGGAAGAGACAAATTTTGCTGATATTACACAGAAACAACAGGTTTTAGTTATCTATTGGATTCGTGCAGAGATAGAGTCGTCAAAAATGACTATAAGGTTGCGAGACAAGGAAACAGGGATGATGATAGTGTTATCCACAGAAAGAGAGAAAGGAGAATGTGGGGAGGTGGGTTTAGGGGGAAAGATAAGAAGCTCGATCTTGGCCATATTCAGCTTCAGATGGCAGCAGGACATACAGGCAGCAATGTCAGACAAACATGCTGAGATGCAGGCCTGGATTCCTGGAGAGATTTCTGGATTAGAAAGGTAAAGCTGAGAGTCATCATTGCAAAGATGGTAGTGAAAACCATGGGAAGAAATGAGGATTTCAAGGAAGCAAGAACAGAAAGAGAAAAGGAGAGGTATCCTGAGGTACACCGACTGAAAGCTGGATAACAGTGGAGGAAGACCGACCAGAACATACCCTAAAAGTGCGATGAAAGAGAGAGAAAACAAGGAAAGTGCAGAGCCCCTAAAGCCAAACAAGAACAGCTATCAACGAGAAAGTGGTGATCAACAATGTCAAAAGCAGCAGATAGGTCCAGAAGAACAAGTACTGAGTAAAGGCTCATTCATGGTAACTGAATCACATGCTGGACTGAACATCTAATAACATGCGAGTCTAGAGAAAATTCCTTTTGAAGGCTGGATGTTAGTTGAGAAGAAAAGTCTCACCTAAAGCAAACATTTACGAGGTGTGATCAAAAATTATTGAGACTTGTGTAGCTATATAACAATGTCACACCACAATGTTATTAAGCATGCAGTGACCTAGTTATTTGCTCTGTATGTGCAGAATGTAGCATGGCTGCAGCACACCAGTACTTTTTAAAATCACGTGATGTTTGGTATCATGTATAAGTAGCTCGTCAGATTTACCATGAGAGAAAAAATTGAACAGCAAATTTGCATTAAATTCTGCCAGAAACTTGGAGATCTGTGCAAAGAGACTTATGACAACTTAAAGCAAGTGTATGGCAATGAATGCATGAGCTGTGCTCGAGTTATGACTGGTACAAATGTTTCCAAGAGGGCCACCAAAGTGTTGATGGTGATGAACATTCTGGAAGGCCATCCATGAGCAGGAATGAAGACAAAGTTGAAGCAGTGCATGCTACAATAGGTTCAAATCATTGATTGACTATCAGGGAGCTTGCTGAGGACACGGACATCAGTTTCGGGTCAGTACAGTCCATTCCTACTGTCGATTTGGGGATGAGATGTGTATTAACAACAAAAAAAGTTTGGTCAAATAGGATGCTTCCTTATTCAAGAGAAATTATAACAAAGGGATAGACATAGAAAACCCCACTGAGTGTGTAAAAATAACCAGATACATTTGCCTGGTTACTTTTAGCTGGATATTAAGCCATATTCAGTTGCTATTTCGCAGTTAAATATCTGTCTTAAAATATAAGTAGATACATTTAGGCCAGTCACAAATGTGGCCAGACTTGCGCAAGTAAATGTAGACATCTGATACTGAATCTCACACTAACTGACTGAATCTGAAAAACCCGTTCAACCTCTGGCTGGCTCTCATTTTGCTGGCAAAATTTGTGTGGCTTGCAGTTCTACCCACATTAATGTAGCCAGCTAGACAGGGTCAGATGTTTAATTGGTTAGATTTACCTGGCTATAGCCTGATTTTAGCCACGTAGATATTTTGAATATCAACCCAAATGGATTCATAGGTTAAACATTAGTAAGACCTTTTCTTGGCCAACCCGGTGGCTCAATGGTTATGCCATGCACAGTATCTCAGTTCAGGTTCTAGGTCAGATTTTGCTTTTCTTAGGCCAGCCAGGGTTTGTGATGCTCCTGGGACAGTGTTTACATCCCCTGAAGGAAGAAGCCCCTGTCTTCATGTAATAGCGACATCTATGGCCAGATTTAGAGCCTATGATTGTAGTCTTCCAAAAGGAGCCCTGATGCCTGTCTCCTGACCAATGACCATCATTGCAGTAACTGGGTTACATGAGCATGATAGGGATTTAAAACTAATGATTCAGTATCAGATGTCTACATTTACTTGCGCAAGTCTGGCCACAATTGTGACTGGCCTAAATTTATCCACTTATATTTTAAGACAGATATTTAACTGTGAAATAGCAACTGAACATGGCTTAGTATCCAGTTCCCTGTTATGCAAGGTTCAGCTCTGTCATCAATACTCTAATATATACACCCAACCCATATGCAACATCAAACGCACAAACTTCACTATCACCTCTATGCTGACATCATGGTATATGCTCCAATCAACCTACAAGTACCTGACACCACAACAATAACCAGATGCCTTGAAGACATGAGTGCCTGGCTTGCAGCTAATGACCTGACGGTCAACTATGATAAAACAGAGGCAATGTTCGTCACCAGAAACCCCACTTTCGTTCTGCCACAAACCATCAACATTCTAGACAAACCAACAGCAGTCAAAAATGAAGTTAAGTACCTGGGCATCACAATGGACAGAGCTCTGAACCTGAAATCGCACATAGCCAAAACCGCAAACAAGGCCTATCTACGTTTGAGGACCATCAGAAAGCTCAAACCAATACTCCACCAAGACCACTTCCGCAGTGTGCCAAGCATTCATCACACCTCTGCTTGATTATGGAAATTTGCTGTATCAAGGCCTCCCCCAGCAGACCTTACACCCACTCCAAATGGTACAAAACACTACAGCACGCATCATTATGGACACTGCAAGAACTGAGCACATCACCCCCGTCTTACAGCAGCTGCACTGGCTCCCAATGATTGCCAGGGCAAAATTCAAAACTATCATGATCATCTTTAAAATCTTTCACCATCAATCAGCAGATGCACTCCTAGATATCATAACAAGGGATATCAGCAACAGACCAAGAAGAACCAATAATGACAACAGGATCAGCACACCTGCAGGATATCACAAGACTAAACAAGCAACCTCAAGAAGAGCTCCTTCGCTACTGGCGTTCACACTCAAACTCCCTCCCGATGGGCCTGAGGACCATGAATGATTCTAAAGACTTCCGCAAGGCCCTCAAAACCCTGCTCTTCACAGAAACCTATGAACAGACAATCAACAAACTCCACCCGAACAGTAATGCAACTACCTCAATGCAACTACCTCCACCATCTCAATACCCACCCCAACTAGATCTATATGTTCAATGTTGTGAAGTACCCTCATGTATAATGTTGTTAAGAACCCTCATGTTAAATGTAACCCTCCAATTGTGATGTGACAACTTTGATTGTAGGATAAGGTGGTATAAAAATCCATCTAAATCAGGGGTCACCAACCTGCGGCCCGCGAGGTCCCTCAGTGCGGCCCGCGAGACTACCCCGGTGCGGCCCGCCAAGGCAAACTCACCAACTCCTTCTTCTGCAGCCGCGGCTGTGCTTGTAAAATCATCGCGGAGCCCTTCCTGTCTTGACAGGCTCCGTGCAGCATTGTCCCGCCTCCAAAGGAAGTGGTAAACAACTTCCTTTAGAGGCGGGACAATGCTGCACGGAGCCCGTCAAGACAGGAAGGGCTCCGCGATGATTTTACAAGCACAGCCGCGGTTCCCTAAGAGGCAGGGAGCCGCGGCTGCAGAAGAAGGGAGGGAGCTGACATGGGAAAATAAAAGTACAGGTATGAGCAGGGGTTTTTTTCGCGCGCGCGGGGGGGGGAGGGGGGTGCGGCCCGCGAGTCTGCCGGTAGTCGGCTGTGCGGCCCGCGGCCCCCTGGAGGTTGGTGACCCCTGATCTAAATAAATGAATAAAATAAAAGAAAGACATTTCCAACTCTAAGGTAAAAAGAATACACTGTACATAATATCCTTTAATTGGATTGTAGCTGAAACTGTAGAACAGGAACTAGAATTTAAATAGTTATTCAGGGAGATGATGAAATAGTCGTTTGCGGAGGTATTTTTTAAGAGCAGACTTGATAAACATCTGTCTGGGACATTTCAGGTACAGTGAATGCCATCCTGAAACAAGGGGATGGATGAACTGGAGATGGTCTCTTGAGAGACCTTTCTTTACAATCCTGCCATTTGATATTTACAACTCAGGTTTAGCTGAAGAAAATACAAGTCAGTGTTTAATAATCCATTTTGCTAAAACTTAACATCTCGTCCTGCAGAGCAGCCCTGTAGTTGTATTTTCACTGTGTTCTAGTAGAGACAAGCTGCCCACCAAGGGCTGAGTGCTTCTGGCTGCAAGCCCAAATCTCGACTCTGTTTAAACAGAGAACCTTGCAGCCCGACTAAAAATGGACTTACTGTAAATTCTTCTCCTTTTAAAGGTGGCTGCTTTTATCTGCTTTGTTTTAACATAAGGTTAAGACTGTGTTTATTTAGGGAATTTACTTTCAATATCAATTTATCAAGCCATTTGATAAATTCCATTTATGGTGTGACAGAACTGTGAAAAGAACACTAATCAATAGCTTTTTTTTTTAAAGGAAACCCCTCCTTTGTCGAGCAGGGAGAATGTTTGAAAGTTTTCAGGCTGTGATCAGGTGTGCAGCAGAAAAGCCATGGCAAAGGAACTTTAAAATTTGGCTTCGTGATTTAGGCCTGATTATATAGCAGGATGCCCGTTTAAGGCTATTTTATGAAGGCTATTTTTACAAAATAGGCATGCGGCACCAATCCCTGTAGCATACAAATGACAATGAAGATTTTTGCCTGCTCCTTTGTTGGTGGATATATGTCCGTGTCCTCTCTGCATGTAAAAAATATGCATGTACACCCCAGCTTCACCCCTGGAAACATCTACACACGTAAATGAATGCAATTTTCCACCATGCACAGCTTTGTGTGTATTCCACTGTGCCAATTTATAAAAAGCCTTTTCCACACATTAAACAGCCTTTATACGTGAAAAAACCTTATAAAATCACCTCCTTTGGGGGTAACTTTAAAAGCCATTTACACAGAAATGGCTTTTTTCAAAACTGAACAAACCAATATCCACCTAACACTATGGAAGGAGAAAGCCAAAGAGCAATTAAAATAAATCTAGCTTAAACAGAAAACATACATCTAAATCCTTAAGGACCTCAAATTAATATTATCCAGCAATCAAGCCCAAAAGGTTATAGGCTATAGGGCCAGCTCCGTATTAAATCATAAGTGGTCCTGCGGAATATGATTTATAGCAATACATACACAACCTCATCTAAGACCAAAATACTTAAACAGACACACGGCAAATTATAGCTCAAGTCATTTTATAAACAACCAACCGAAGCAATATTGTGTTTCGATGGTAAAAATACTCATTTGCACCAGGGAAGAACTATAGAACACAGGCCTCTCTTTCCACAGTCCATTCAAGCGCACTTCACCAAATCTTAAACAGACATTATAAAGAATGCTTAGCCACCCCTATGTTTGTCAAAGCCAATCAGATACCCAAACCACCACTCAACATCATACAATCAATTTAGCCAATCAACATACACACCCTTCCATATTCAAAACCCTTCCGTATTCAAAACCAACCAACCATTAAACACATCAAAGTATAGAGTACTATATTCATTCACAGCTCAAAAACATATTAATTCAAAGTTTTCCACCAAGCAACAACCACTCGTAGTAACTTCAAACTGAGATAGCCAAACTCATCGAAAAAACTAGCTTTGAAAATTGTCTAAGGAAAAAATACCAGCACACAAAGTGGAATTGCTTAAATGTAATGGGGGTGGCCAAAGACAGCAGTGTAATGCAGCCACACTGCTAGGCGACACCTTGTGTCTCCTGGTGTGTGGTTCTCTACCATAACCTCAAAAGGAAGCCTTCAAGAGGCTCCCCTGAGTATGCACAGGTATTCCTGTGTTTGCAAATAATTCCTTTCCTTCCCCTCAATCTGTATTCCAAGTAGAGAGAGGGTGGGAAAGTGTGGCTGCATTCCCCTGTCTATAGACAACCCCTATTTTATCGCACAATCGCTCTGATCCCACATGTCAGCAAGATTCTACTCAAGATCATTCAGCAGAGACTACAACCATACCTGCAACGAGAACTGCCTGAAGTGCAAGCAGGGTTCAGGAAAGGGAAAGGAACAAGAGACATTATTGTGGATGTGAGATGGATCCTTTAAAAGACAAGAATACCAAAAGGATATCTATGTGTTTTATTGACTACAGCAAGGCTTTTGACTGTGTAAACCATGAGAAACTCTGGGCCACATTAAGAAGCAGAACACCTGATTGTTCTCTTGCACAACTTTTACACTGATCAAGAAGCAACAGTTCGAACGGAAGTAGGAGAAACAGAATGGTTTAAAATCAGCAAAGGTGTACAACAAGGCTGCATACTTTCCCCTTACCTCTAATTTATATGCAAAATAAATCATCAGAGAAGCAGGACTATATGAAGGCAAAAGAGGTGTGAAGATTGGTGGAAGATTCATCAACAACCTTTGCTATGCTGATGACACACATTACTGTCTGAAAGTGAAGACCATTTGAAACATTTGCTTCTCAAGATCAAGGAATATAGTCTTAAAGTGGGTCTGCACCTTAATGTTAAGATGACAAAGATCCTGACAACTGGCAAAATGAATAAGTTCATAGTTGGAGTAGAAACTGAAATAGTTGACAACTTTAACCTACTTGGATTAACTATCAATAAAGAAGAAACAAGCAGTCAAGAAATCAGATGAGACAGTGCTCTTGGCAGAATGGTTATGAAGGACCTAGACAAGATTCTCAAGAACAGAGATGTCTCTCTCCATACAAAGATTTGACTTTTTCAAGCCATGGCATTTTCAATTACATCATATGGATGTGAAAGTTGGACAGTGAAAAAGATAGACAGGAAGAAAATTGAAGCCTTTGAATTATGGTGCTGGCGACGAATACTGTGTATACCATGGACTGCCTGAAGTACAAACCAGTTAGTACTAGAGAAGATCAAACCTAAGCTTTCTTTAGAAGCTCAGTTGACAAGACTTAGACTTTCATACTTTGGACACATCATGCAAAGCGAGAGATCATTAGAGAAAGACATCATGCTTGGCAAGGTAGAAGGTCAACACAAAAGAGTAAGGCCAGCAATGAGATGGATTGATACAATAACTGCAGCTACAGGTGCCAGTCTGTCAACAATGAGCCGCCTTACTGAACACCAAACACAATTTAGGACAACTATCCAGAGGGTCGCCATGAGTCGCCATGAGTCGACACCGACTTGACGGCACTTAACAACATTACAGGTAAGCAACTCTGCTTTCTCCATTGTCAGCTAGCGAGGATGACTCAAGGCAGTGAGCTTAGGGAAGGTATGAACAGAAAATCAAGTTGCTGCTTTATAGTTGCCCACCAGCAAAATTCAGTGCAGATTAGCAATGGAGGCCACCTTGGCTCAGAAGTAAGGGATTCCAACCCATCTAGGGGGGGGGAAGGGGGCTTGTTGGCCCAACTAAAAGAACTTGATGCAGTCTGAAATCTGATTAGTCTTCGCTTGCCAACTTGCAAACTTAAAATATGAAAAGCTGCACGTATTTATGACTTGTAGATAGTACAGTAGAACATGTCTGCTATCCAGGGAATGCAGGGCAGCTTCAGCTGTTGTGGAATGAGTCTTGAGGGGAAAAAAGACAAAGATGGATTGATTGATACAGAATTCCAATATAACTTTGGGTAGAAATTTGTGAATGTGTGCGCAGAACTACTCAATTGAGAAGGGAGGATAATGCACCAGGGCTTGCAGTTCTCTAACCCTATATGCCAGTGTTATAGCTGTGAAAAACATTTTCTAGAGGAGATACTTGAGCAAGACTCCTCATAGTGACTCAAAGAGGGCTTCAAGCAGCATGTCTAGGACTGTGTTAAGATTCCATTGTGCATGCAGATTTTGCAGAGGCAGCTGTGTGTACATTAGGTCCAGGACTGTACCAAGCTAGAAATACACCCTGTGCAACCAACAATTTTGGTGCCCCCATGCCCAAATCACATGCTTTTTTGAGCTTTCTGGAATTCCAATGATATCAATACCCTTTCTGAACTTGCGCCCTGTGATGCCGCACTGCTCGCACAGTCCATGGTACAGCCTTGATTAGGTCTCTCATGAAGTGGGTAACCATGGGGTGGAGGGAGAGAAAGCGTAGTTACTCACCTGTAACAAGTGATCTCCGGGAACAGCAGGAATTTAGTCCTCACATATGGGTATCGTCGGTACAGACGGAGCCTGCGCGGGAACACTCCACAGCGTCCAATAGGAACGCTTTAGGGAGCATCCCTCAGCACATGCGCGCTGCCTTCCCGCCTTTCTAACTGCCCCTCTTCAGTTAAGTTTGTAGTTGAGTGAAAGGATAGAGGGAGAGAGGAAAGAGACAAAGAGAGAGAGAGAGAACTCCTAGGGGAGGTGGGTGGGTTGTGAGGACTAAATTCCTGTTGTTCCTGGAGATCACCTGTTACAGATGAGTAACTACGCTATCTCCAGGAACAAGCAGGAATGTAGTCCTCATATATGGGGACTCCCTAGCTGAAGATGCCAGGGAGATAGCCCCAGGAAGGTGCCACCATTGAAGGTGAGAATCCTTCCTCCCATGGATCTCTGGCATCCCACCAGGGTTGGTGGGTAGGAGTTGGTTTAAGTCTGAAAAAGATTTTGAAGAACAGCTTGGCCAAAGAAGGCATCCCGATGGGAGGCTTTATCTAGGCAGTAGTGGGCTGTGAAGGTGTGCATCGAAGCCCAGGTGGCTGCTCGGCAAATGTCATCGATAGATACAGAGTGGAGATTAGCCATAGAAGCTGCCATAGCTCTCACATTATGAGCTGTGACATGGTCATGAAGAGGAAGACCCTTACTCTCATAAGCAAAGGATATGCATTGGGCAATCCATTTAGATAAAGTTCTTTTGGAGACTGGAAGTCCCAAATGACTAGGGTCAAAAGCTACAAAACGTTGCGAGGACTTTCTATGTTATTGTGTTCTTTGTATGTAAAAGGCTAAGGCCCTTTTACAATCCAAAGTATGAAGGTTTCTTTCTGCATTAGAGGCGTGAGGGCTCGTAAAAAATACAGGAAGATAAAATGATTGGTTTAAATGAAAAGGCGAAACCACCTTTGGCATAAAGTGTGGGTGAGTTTGAAGAACAACCTTATCATGATGAAATCTAGTATAAGGAGGATCAGCCACTAAAGCTTGTAATTCACTAATGCGACGGGCAGAGGTGATTGCAATTAGGAAGATGACCTTCCAAGTCAAAACCTTAAGGGCTGTAGTGGTCAAAGGTTCAAAAGGCGGCTTCATGAGCTGCCTGAGAACTAGATTTAGATCCCATGCCATCGGTGGTGGCTTGATGGGAGGTTTAGTTAATAAAAGGCCTCTCATAAATCTTGATAGGAGTGGATGAGAGGAAATTGGTTGTCCATTTAGAGGCTTATAAGAAGCTGCAATTGCACTAAGATGGACTCTTACCGAATTGGTCTTTAACCCATAAGAACATAAGATATGCCATAATGGGTCAGACCAAGGTCCATCAAGCCCAGTATCCTGTTTCCAACAGTGGCCAATCTAGGTCATACGTACCTAGCAGTATCCCCAAAAGACACAGGTTCCACAATGCTTGTATTGGGTCAAGCATTGATATCCTGGGTCCCTTTTTAATAATGGTTTATGGACCTTTCCTCCAGGAACTTGTCCAAACCTTTTTTAAACCCAGCTACACTAACAGCTCTTACTACATCCTCCGGTAACAAATTCCAGAGTTTGAGCGAAAAAATATTTTCTCTTATTTGTCTTAAATAGTTTACCCTGTAGCTTCATTACATGTCCCCTAGTCTTTCTATATTCTGATAGCTTAAACAATCGATCTACGTTTACCCGTTCTACTCCATTCATTAATTTATAGACCTCTATCATATCTCCCCTCAGCCATCTCTTTTCCAGGTTGAAGAGCCCTAACCTTTGTAGCCTCTCTTTATAGGAGTAGCCTTCCATCCCCTTTACCATTTTGGTGGCCCTTCTCTGTACCTTTTCTAATAACGCTATATCCTTTTTAAGATACGGCGACCAGAATTGCACACAATATTCAAGGTGCAGTCATACCATGGAACGATACAGAGGCATTATAATATCCTTTGTTTTATTTTCCATTCCTTTCCTTATGATACCTAGCATTCTATTTGCTTTCTTGGCCGCCGCTGCACACTGGGCAGAGGGTTTTAACATGTTATCCATGATGACTCCTAAATCTTTTTCCTGGGTGGTGGTTCCCAATGTGGAACCTTGCATCGTGTAATCATAGTGTGGGTTGTTCTTTCCTAGGTGCATAACTTTGCACTTGTCCACATTAAATTTCATCTGCCATTTTGATGTCCAGTCTTCCAATTTATCCAGATCCTCCTGCAGTTTTCCACAGTCCTCTTGGGTTTTAACAACTTTAAACAGTTTTGTGTCATCTGCAAATTTGATAACCTCACTAGTTATTCCATTTTCCAGGTCATTTATGAATATGTCAAAAAGTAGCGGACCCAGTACAGATCCTTGGGGTACTCCACTATTCACTTTTTTCCATTGGGAAAATTGGCCATTTAGCCCTACCCTCTGCTTTCTATCTTTTAACCAGTTCCCGATCCACAACCCAGAATTCTATAAGTAAAGGAGATACTCTAGTATCGATTCTAGGGGTATTACCAGGGGGTTTAATCCCCTCTTGGAGCACCATATAGTAAAACGTTTCCACTTGAAGGCATAAGATCTTCTTGTGGAAAGTTTCCTAGGAAGGATATCCTTTACCTGCTGGGACAGGTTGAAATCCTGGAGGTCTAAGAATTCAGCAACCAGGCCGTGAGGTGCAGGGTCTGGGGATTCGAGTGCCATAGCGTCCTGTTCTCCTGGGAAAGGAGATCTGGAGCATGCCCTAACTCTAGAGGTGCCGCTTGAGAGAGATGCAGAAGCAGGGAATACCACGTTTGGCGTGGCCATCATCGTGCTATGAGAATCATGCGACCCCTGTCCCTCTGAAGCTTGAAGAGTGTTTTGGGGATGAGGGGAATGGGTGGGAAGGCATAAAGGAAGTCCTGACCCCAGTGAAAGAGGACGGCATCCCTTGCCTGACAGCTGTGCGCCGGAATCCTAGAACAGAACCGGGGAAGTTTGGCATTCAGTGGACTTGCAAAGAGGTCTATGTCTGGAGTGCCCCAGAGATGAAATATCCTTGCCAACTGGTCCAGGTGGAGTGACCACTCGTGAGGTAGCAGTACTCGACTGAGTTTGTCTGCCCAAAGGTTTTGAATGCCTGGAAGATATACCACTAGAAGGTGAATTTAATGCTCTCTGGCGAGGGCCCATAGTCGTAAAGCTTCGTTGCATAATGACAGAGAGCCTGTCCTGCCCTGCTTGTTCACATAGAACATGGCTACCTGATTGTCCGTCTGGACTAGGACTGTCTTGTAGCTGAGCTGGGCGTGGAACACTCGAAGAGCTAAATAAATTGCTCTTAATTCCGGAGGTTTATGTGTAAATCAACCTCCTGTGGAGTCCAGGTGCCCTGGGTAGAGAGATGATTCAGGTGTGCTCCCCAACCCACCTGTGATGCATCTGTTGTTATGGTGGCCTGAAAGAGGGGTTGATAGAAAGGAGACCCCACTGTCAGATTTTCTAGTGATTGCCACCATTTGAGGGACAAAATTAGTCATTGAGAGATTGTTATTTTGTCCGACAAATGATTTGTGGCCTGTGTCTACTGTGTGGAGAGGGTCCACTGAGCTGCTCGCATGTGGAGGCGAGCATATGGGACTACATGAACTGTGGATGCCATGTGTCCCAGTAACTGCAGTAGTTCCCGAGCAGTGAGGGAGGATTTGCCTGCTGCTTAGGAAGCTAGCTGCATAATGCGAAGGCACCGGGCTTGTGGAAGGAAAGCCCTTGCCTGTCTGGTATCCAGACAGGCTCCTATGAATTCTAGGCATTGGGAAAGAACTAGTTGAGACTTCAGGAAGTTTATTTCCAATCCCAAGTATTGGAGGATTCGCATTGTACGTGACAGTGCAGTGCTGGCCTCTGCAACTGTGGAGGCTCGAATGAGCCAGTCGTCTAAGTAAGGGAAGACAAAAATCCCCAGGGTTCATAGAAATGCTGCTACTACTGCTATGCATTTCGTGAACACCCTTGGTGCTGAAGCCAGACCAAAAGGAAGAACCCTGTACTGGAAATGTCTTCCCTTGAAAAGGAAACTTAAAAATTTCCTGTGATCTGGATGGATGAGAATGTGAGTGTATGCATCCTTTAAGTCTAGAGAGCAAAGCCAATCCTGGCTTTGAAGGTATGACAGAAGAGTTCCTAGAGAAATCATTTTGAATTTCTCTCAAAACAGATATTTGTTCAATTCTCTGAAGTCTAGAATGGGTCTGTGTCCCCCTGTTTTCCTTGGAATAAGAAAATAGGGGGAGTAGAACCCTGTCCCCTGTTGAAAAATGGGTACTTCCTCTATTGCCCCTTAGGCAAGAAGTGTAGAGACCTCGTGATCTAGCAGATTGTCTGCAGAGGTTTGTGAATTGAATTGCTTTAGAATTGTAGGAGGGGGTATGCTGTGAAAATGAAGTTTGTACCCCTCTTCTACAATGGACAAAGTCCAATCTTCTGCTGTTATCTGATGCCATCTGTTGACAAAGTGGAATAACCTGCCTGGAATATTGGGGGGTTGGGGACCCCTCAGAGGCAGGAAGGCAAAGCTCTCTAGGAAAGAGTCAAAGCCCTTGAGGGGGCTGAACCTGGAGAGCTGGTTGGGCTCTCGGGCCTTTTGGTTTCTTTTGCTGTCTGGTTTGTTCCTTTTGGGCAACCTGACCTGGGAGTCTGGCTCTGCTGGTTATAGGAAGGATAAAACTTCCTCTTTTTGCTAAAAGAGGGTTTTTTATAAGGTTTCCTTTTGGCTGGAGTGGCTGTAGACTTTGACAATCTATCTAAGGTAGAATTGTCAGCATCTAACTCGTTAGCCTTTTCCTGCCAGTTCTTGTCAAAGAGATTCTCCCCCGTGCAAGGAATGTTGCCTAACTTGTCCTGTACCCAAGTCTCCAAGTCTGATGCCTGTAGCCAGGCAATCCGTCGTGCACCAATGGCAATAGCAGAAGTTCTGCTGATGCATTCGAAGCAGTCAAAGGCTGCACGATTGAGAAACTTGAAGACATCTTGAGAATGCTTAACTTGAGCAAGAAAATCTTGTCTCTTATCATCTGGGAGAAATGGGCTCATAAGTTCCAAGTATCCTGTGACTTCCTTAAGGAACATTCCCATATATAGGATATATGAACTGATCCTAGCTGAAAGCATGGAAGCTTGAAATGTTCTGCATCCAAAAGCATCCAGCATGCATTCACGACCTGGAGGATTGGATGCATGCCCCTCTGCACTTTTCATCCTACGCATGGCTGATTCCACTACCATTGAATGGTGTGGCAGCTGAGTTTTCTGAAATCCAGGACATGGTGGAACTCAATACATAGTATCAAGTCTCCTAGAGTGAGGAGAAGTAGTCAGAGGTGTCTCCCACATTCTGAGCATCAAGCTATGCAGAATTTCATGGATAGGCAGAGTAGCTGCCTCCTTAGGAGCTTTAGGATATTGGAGAATTTCCAATTCCTTTGTTCTGGGTTCCTCTTCAGGAGCTACTGTGATTGAAAGACCTTTGGCCATATCACGGATGAAATCCTGAAATGACATGTCCTCTGGAGGTGACATTCTGCGTTGGGGAGAAGAGGGATCTTCTAGGAGAAACCCTCTAGTGCCAGTAGAATTGTCAGAGTCTTCGGAATCGGAGGAATCAAAGTATTCCTGACCCCGATGCTCTTGCAAAGCACGATCCCGGTACCAATCGAAGTCGGTACCGAGGTGACCCGGTACCGCTTTATCCACTCCAGCCAGAGGTGGCATGGGAAGAGTTCCCACCGGGGCCAGCACCGTCGGTGTCGGTACTGGCATCGGTGTCGATGTCAGCACCGGTGCCGCAGCTGAAAGAAGAGCTGCGATACTGCGTTCGATAGCAAGAAACCTCTGGTCTATCGACGCTGCCGATGCCTGGGTGTCGGTACCAGTAAGAACGTCCGGATCCCCTGAGCATGGCACAGGTAGTTCTTGCGAGGTTGAGGCCTCCAGAAAATCCTGAAGCCCCATCGATGCTTTGGATGCCGAAGCCTCCCGCCGGGGCTGTTTTGCCAGTGAGGTTCCCTCAAGGGCAATGCCAATGGCCTCTCGATGCTTAGCAGGAGAGCTACCCTTTGAGGACTGGCTTTTGTGTTTAGTTACCTGAGATCCATGGGAGGAAGAAGAGGACCTTGACGATGTCGATGCAATGGATCTGGCATCTGAAGAAAAGAGGGTACCGAGCTTTGCGGCCCGGTTCTGTCTTCCTCTTTTGGTCATCCCCATGCAGGAGAGACATTCAGTTGGAGAACGATCAGGTCCTAAACATTTTAGATACCAATCATTGGTGTCAGTGACGGAAATGGTACCGCCACACTTAGTACATTTTTTAAAACCACTAGTTGGCTTTTCCATGATTTAGGAAAAATGGGGCCTAATGCCCAAAATAGCGCCTAGCACCAAAAAGGAAAGTTTCTGAAGAGAAACAGTCTAAGTTTAAGTTTTTTGGGGGTTTTTTGTGTGAAAAGAAAAGAACCCGTGGTACCGGTAGGCGTCGTGAGGTAGGCAAACACGACCACAAGAAAGAATTTTAAAGATGGAATTTTCTGCGGTGACAGGGAATAGGTCCTGTTGGCTCCGCGGAAAATGAAGAACTGAAGAGGGACAGTTGGAAAGGCGGGAAGGCAGCGCGCATGTACTGAGGGATGCTCCCAAAAGCGTTCCTATTGGACGCTGGGGAGCGTTCCCATGCAGGCTCCGTTGGTACTGACGATATCCATATGTGAGGACTACATTCCTGCTTGTTCCTGGAGATACTAGCCTTTCACATGGTTGGAAGATTTGAATCAGAGAGGTAAGGGTAGTATGTTCCAAAGGATGACAGCGCAGGAGAATTTCCCCACTAACTGTGCAACCTGCATTAAGGTCAGGAGTAGGCGGGTTGGGGGCAGAGAATGGGCATGTGAGCTCAGAGCAGTTAGCACTGGGTTCACACCGTGTGTTAATTGCATTAACATGGGTTCACCTAAAGCCACCTCAATAGGTCAACTTAAGTGCACTCATGCTAATGTGGCCCACGTTAACTGCTAGGAAAATGCTTTCAACACCCACGACAGTTAACACAATGGTGTTGCACCTAACACACCATAGTTTCAGTGCTTTGGGCACATTAGGTGCAACACTCTAGAGCCCTTTAGTAAAAGACCATCTTTTTGTAAATATATACATAATGAGGAAGATTTCAAAAAGCCACTTACAAAGCTAAATGGGCTACTTGCATAGTTATTGCTCATTCTTTCTGTTGGTAAAAGTAAGCACTGATGACAAAGTTTGTGTGGCTGTCAGGGCCTGTTGCTTTGCTTTGACTACAGCTGCTCTTTGCTGAGGTTTCGCATATTCTTTCTACTTCAATGTTGCCTTTAAATAAAGTTAACTTTTGTCTACTTGAGGGAGACAAGAGGAGGCTAAATCCAGGATTGTAGAATGTTTCTGCTTTGCTGGCATCTACAGTATCCGAAATATAGAAGAGAGCTATTATTGGCAAGTTTCATTTTTGAACAGAATATAAGCATGGTTTTACCACTGTATTTCAAGAAAGAGAAAGGAGCGTTATCTTGGGCAATGTATTTGGATAAATCCAGATGTTGCACTATCAATGCAGGAAAGAAGGAAACTATTTCTGGCTATTCTTTCTAGTCTTAAAGAAACTGGTTTCTGCTTCCTCCCATAAAATCTCAAGATGTGATGTAATTGCAATTTGTTTCTTTTGAATTATTTCATCTTTTTCTTCTTCAGTTTGTGGTCTAAAGTAATGTAAAGTGTATATTTATTTTATATTTCTTTAACTGATATGACTCCTTTGTTATATTTACTTTTTCACCCTCTATTATTTTTCTTTACAAGTGAATGCCTATTAAAATGCTTTATGGTTTAATAAAACTCTATATACTGCCTTTCTAAATTATGCAAGGCTCGTTACAATAAAAAAAGTTAAAAAGCAAAAAGAACCCCATTATATTGCCAGGAAAGATAAGGAAGGAGCCTGAATAGTGAGTGTGTGACTCCCCTGGCCCAGAAGTAACAACAAGGCTTGCTCAAAAAGGTGAGTCTTCAGGCAGCTTTACATTTTGTAAGAAGATTTGAGTTGGAGAGGTAAGGATAGTATGTCCCAAAGGATTGAAACTTTGAAAAACAAAGTAGAATGGCAGGTAGATTCCAGTTTGTCTTTGGATGGGGATATATGAAGTCTGTTATCATGCACGAAGTGAAGTGTCCGAGTGGAAGTATGAAAAGTGAGGATAGCATACCATTATGAAGGACCTTGTGAATGAGAGTCATAAGTTTAAATTGGATCTTGAATGAAACAAGCCACAGCAATGATGTATCGGCAAAGGCATGACATGTCCACATTTTCAGGCACGGGAGAAGATAGGACCAGATGTGTTCTTTAATAATCTCGAGGCATTTGAATTCAGAGGCAAAGAGACCAGCATATATGGTGTTACAGTAATCTAAGCAAGAGATAAAGCTGAGAAGTAATAAGGTTAGTGAAGGAGTATCAAGAAAAGGGCTGATGGCGAACTAATTTGAGGTGAAAATGAGAGCTGTGAGTCTAGCAACACTCCCAAATACTTGAGAGATGTGATAAGTTTAATAGGGATCCTTCAAGGTGGAGGAGTCTAGAAATGGAGGGTAGAAGCTACCAGTGAACCAGATTGCAGTGTTTTTTTCCAGGTTGAGTTTGAGGTGATTTACCTGGAGCAAGGCTGCAACTACAGACAGTGGATGACGGAAGTGAGGTCTGGAAAGCGGAGTTAGCATGAGATTTAAGGATAGGTGCTAATATCAGATTGTTATACCAATGTTATAAATCACAATAATTAAAAAAAAAATAAAACAGCAAGAGTGTCCACTTTCATTAAGCAATGCCAACATTTATCATCAACAGATGAAGACAGCTTTGTTACGTTATGTAGGGCCCATTTGGCTCTATGGGCAACAAAATATAATGTTTGCATCAAGGAGGCAGACAGGGACATCATTAGAGGTTTTCCCCAATGCGTAGCCCATTCCCTTTCCTCCAGTATCCTCTCCATTGTCCCTCCCAAGTCATTTTCCCAAACCTTCTATAGGCAAGGATTTTATAAAATAGTGATGCCGCTTTAGGGAGACTAGTCAATTGTTCACAAACAGCCTGATTCTGTCCCGCATGTACATCCCCTTTGTACGTCCGGTATGAGCCGGACGTACAAAGGGTATCGTGATTATGATCCTGCGGGGAACATCAGGCTTTTAAATGGAGCCGCGGCACCATGGTGTCATGTTGCTATGGCACCACGGCTCCATTTAAAAGCCGCAATGCCGGTCGCCAGAAATTAAAGTTTATTCCCCACAGCCTGACCCCCGATCTGGCCTCCTAAGGCCAGGGTCGGGCTGTGGGGAATAAACCCTGGCCCCCCCCAGTCCCTTCCGTGCCACGGAATGCACAAAAAAAACATCCAGGGAAGTTATTCCACCTCAGAGCCGACAGTCCACTGTACGTTCAGGGCCGGTGACCGCCTACTGCCCGCCCACTCTCCACCTCCGGGCGGCCTCTTTCCCGCACAACCGGCAGGGAAGTTAGACGGGGGCAGGAGCCGCCACGAATAATGGGGATGGACATCCCGTTAAGACGTCCATCCCTGCTATTCGTGGCTCAGAATCATGCCCAAAGTGTTTTACTACTGGGGATATCCTTTAATGCAGGCAGGCTTGTAAAACATATTACCTGAGCTGCATCTATTTAATTAAGTGTATGTTTCTGACTCCTAAACCTAGAGTTATAGCTCAATGGAGCTTTCTTCCATTGCATCTTGCCTCTCCGGCCCCATCCAAAATTGGTTTCCCTTTAAAGCCCCTGCTGTATCTGCAGCAGATATCTGTGCTTTTCGTAGAGCAGCAGTGTCATAAATGAAATAGCTCGTGCAGGGCAGTCACAGACTCATTTATTTTGTCTCCTGCTGTTAGCAGTTCCTAAACAGTGGGAACAAAATATTTATACAGCAGTCCATGTTTGTTTAATTTTCACTCTGTACTTGTGAAGTCCGGTAGACAGAAACACTAAGCTAAGAACGGAGTACAGAGCTTGATTTGACAGTGGGACAGAGAGGCCCTGACAGTTTGCATACCTTTAATCTGCATTTCATTTTATTTTTTTTTTTACCTGTGTCTCCCCATTGTTTCTAATTTTACCTCAGCTGTATGACCCTGGGGAAGGAGGAAGGGAGAGCGGAAGGCTTCGTGTTTAGTCTTATTCCCAAATAAAGTACAAAAAACCCCAAAATGTGCTCATTTATCAAAGTCCCGCCTACAGCTCGTTCATCCCATTTGGGGCTCAGTGGAAAGAAGCAAAAGTATCTGTGGCTGTGGGATTGTGGACAGCCCAAGGGGGCGGAGGTCTTGCAGTTGTCCCATTCAGATCTCCGTCTCTGGCAAGAGGTGGATGGGTCCTAATGGGCAAAGAAGCCCTTGCTTTTCTTTTTGCTTCCATCCCCCAGAACTCATTTTCTCAGATTTTCTTCTTCTTGCAGCATTCGGGGGGGGGGAGGGGAGGGGACAAAGAATCAGGCATAATTGTAGAGAAAAGGGAGCTGCAAAAGCAGCATAAGGAGGATAGGGAGTGCCTGGAATCGCCTACCATCAGAGATGGTAGTAACCAGAACAGCTACCAAATTCAGGCAGGCAGTGGAGAGCTACAGAGAAAGGGAAAACATAGCAGGGAAGGTCGACAGGACAGTCTGAATGAGCAGAGTGCTCTTGATGCCAACTCCTATGCTACAGGGTAATCAAAAGACTTCCCTTATCTTCAGAGGTAGCCTAATGACTAGAGTTACAGGGCAAGAAAGCACAGTTACTTACCTGTAACAGGTGATCTCCGGAACAGCAGGAATTAGTCTTCACATATGGGGTTCGTCGGCGCCGACGGAGCCCGCACGGGAATGCTCCCCAGCATCCAATCAGGCAGCTTTTGGGAGCATCCCTCGCGCCTGCGCAGTAGCTTCCCGCCCTTCCCACTGCCTCTCCCCAGTTGCGTTTAATAGCTGAGACAGAAGGAGAGGAGAGGAAGGAAGAGAGAGAGAGTTACAACTCCTAGGGGAGGTGGGTGGGTTGTGAAGACTAATTCCTGCTGTTCCGGAGATCACCTGTTACAGGTAAGTAACTGTGCTATCTCCAGGAACAAGCAGGAATGAGTCTTCACATATGGGGACTCCCTAGCTGAGAGTGCCAGAGGAGATCCCAGAATGCGCGCCCCTGGACAGGGTGGCATCGCCCAACCTGGATCCCCGGCATCCCCTGAGGGATGGAGGGTAGGAGTTGAGAAGAGTTGCCAAGGCACAGCAACCGAAGACTACATGGGAGTCTTCAAAACCACGTCAAATATCATTAAACCGTTAATGATCTAGCACAATCTAGAGCTTACCTACTGGATTGTAGAAGGCAGAGCTGCGACGGGTACTGTAGATGCAGTAGCGAAGTCTTCAAGGGAACTTCACCGCAGAGAGGACGAAGTTCCCAGTCCGGGCGGGCTGGAGACGCAGGTGTCAACCGGCACCAGAAAGACAGCAGGTCTTCACGAGGAGCTCTAAGAGAAGCTGAGAACTCCAGTAGGAGCAGAGTCCCCAATCCGGGGGACTAAGCAGAAGACTGACCGATCTGGGAGAACCCAGCCCGGAGAAGAACAGGAGTGTACCCCGGGATACCGAGGGGTACACTGTCTACCCTAGCCGGCAAGGGATAGGAAGACATTGGGTTCGAAAACCTCCAGACAAGGAGACGTAAACCAAGGGGCTGTTGACTTCACAGCAAGTTTAAGCATAACCGGTCCGAGCACCCGAGCTGCAGAGCGCAGGCAAGCGGGCCGGCCGTACCCCGTAAGAAATAACAAAACATCAGTACCGACAATTGGGAGATAGTCGGTAAGACACAGGGCGCTATAACATTTCCCAAAAGCACCCACCTGTACCGATATATATCCAATAACAGGTATAGATGTATATCGGGCTATAGGTGGGCCCGGGAGCACCCACCCAGGTTACTAAACCGGTATGCACATGTGAGAACGATACTGCCAACTCGGACCGGCCCTTGATCCACAGGAGGGCGCCCACCTGGAAGGTGGCGGGGGGAAGGGCCATCCAAGGTGATGGGCCGATGTGCGTGGTGCAGGGCAGATCGGCGAGAGTAGCAGTATGGTTGCGTGACCGCCAGATCAGTTGGGGAGGAGCACATCAGTACGTAGGCCCCTGACAGCCACGCAAAAAAACATGTCCTCCGTACCACAGGGAAGGCAGGAGGATAGAAAACCCTATAGCCATGGCGTGACCATGGGGGTCATCTCCGGCCTATATTAAAAAAGCCCTCGGGGGTAGGGCCAATGCCCTCTGCCGCTCCGAAGATTGCAGGGAGCGGAGCCGGGGATCGACATGGGTCAGTGGGACTCCTGTCCACCGTAACCTGACAGACCCAGGGGTTTCTCTGTGAGAGCTGAGACACAGACCGGGGGGGGGGGTGGTCCGGCCCTGTCGAGGATTGGTTCGGGCCATGCTCGGAGAGTAGGGGCCAAGGCCTACACTGGGAGAAGGAGATTCGGTGCGCGATCCCCTCAATCCGGGGAACCAGGCAGAGGGGAATCCGAGGGATGTACCCGAGGGTAAGTCCGAAGAAGACTAGCATGGCCCTGAGGAGCCAGGCTAACCTAGTGTGGGAAGGGTCCCCCCCCCCCCGGGGGAGGGGGCTCCATACCTCCAATCAAGCAGCCGAACCACTTGTCACATTGAAAAGAACCCCAGTGTAGAACTGGACAGTAACTTCTGGTAAGAGGAGTTAAGCGCAAACTGCCGCATACCGGAGCCTAAGGCTGCTTGGCATGGGCAGCCTGGCGCGAGCCCTGGCACTGCCGACCGGTGTGAGACGTCCCTGGCATGGGCGTACCCGGCAGGTGGGCAGAGGGATGAAACTTCCTCTTCTTCGGAAAGGAGGGTCGGGAAGGACATTTTCTACCCCCGGGAGAGGGGGAGGGCCGCGGGCGGCCAGTGCCAAACAGGTCGGCGGAGCACTGAGCAACCTGACGCAAAGCCTCGCCATTGAAGAGGTTCTCCCCGGTGCACGGGGAATTACCCAGATTATGTTGTGCCCAGCTGCACAAGTCGGAAGCCTGCAACCAGGCTGTACAACGCGCCCCTATGGCGACAGCAGAGGACCTGCTAACTGACTCAAAAGAGTCCACGGCAGCCCGAGAAAGAAGCCAAGAGATATTCCTGCAATGGTAAAGAAGCAAGGAATAGTCAGGGGCCCGAGGGGCCGACACAAAGGGAGACAAAAGAGATAACCTCTCGGTGACCTCCCGAAGCGCCAGGCTCATATAGAAAATATATGAGAGAATCCTGGAAGCCAACATGGACATTTGGAAGGTTCGCCGCCCAAAGTTGTCCAGAGCTTTAGACGCACGATTCGGGGGGCAGGAAGAGTGCTTCTTCTTGCTTCCGACCTTCCTCAGGGCCGATTCCACCACAATGGAATGATGGGGAAGCTGGTGCGTCTGGAAACCCGGAGAGGGGGGCACCCGATACCGGGCATGCATGGCTGTAGGCGGCGCCGGTATCTGTAAGGGTGAGCGCCAAATCCCGAGCAGGAGATCCCGCAGGGAGGGATGTAGAGGAAGCATTACGGCTGCCTGTTCCGCAGGACCCGGACTTAGCGAAGGGCCCGGGATAGGAATGGCGAGCAAGTCCGCCATGTCAAGGAGGAAGTCCTGGAAAGACGGCTCTACCAGAGGGGCTATCCTGGTGGAGGCCGAGGTGGAGGGGCCCGCTTGAACATCAGGGGACCCACCGTGCTGGTGCACAGGAGGAATCGCTCTAAACAGAGGAGGGTACTGACAGTCCCAATTCGAGGCAGTCTGTACTGCATCGTCAGAGCCCGGGATTGACTCCAAGCGGGGCATCGAAGGGAGCGACGTCCCCGACGGGCCCGCGGGACTCGGCCCCGGCCCAGACTCCGAGGCCGCCCCCGGGGCAATCCGCAAGGGCGGCTGGAGTGGTGCCGAGGCAGCTGGAGAGCAGGCGAGCGCAGCACTGCGCCGTCGGAAGAGACCGGGGTCGGATCCGAAATGCGTCGGAGCCACGCTTTCCAGACTGGAGATCGATTCGAGGCTGGGCATCGAACCGAGCGACGCCTCCTTAGGGGGCCCCGGTGTCGGCGGCCGCGCCGGTGCTGCCACTCCCGCGAATGGAGTCGGGGTCACGACGATCGGTGCCGAGGGCAACGAGGGCTTCCGAGGCCGAAACTCGGCGAAGAGGGAAACACCCGAAGTTGGCTCCGACGTCGGGACTGGCGCCCTTCTAGGCGCCGGGGTTCTGCCTGCGCCTGTTTTATTGAGCGGGAAACCCTTACGGGGTGTACTACGCGGCCTCGAGGGTACCCAGGTAACCCGCCGCCCAGCCCCGGCTCCGCGGCCGCGGCGCTTCTTTGGGTCGACTCGACCGAAGGTCCCGGGTCCCGCGGGCAAACTTTAGTGACGAGTGGAGCACTCGACGCCCGCGTAGATGCCGGGAGGTCTGTGGCGTCCGGGGGAGGTCTGTGGCGTCCGGGGGAGGTCTGTGGCGTCCGGGGGAGGTCTGTGGCGTCCGGGGGAGGTCTGTGGCGTCCGGGGGAGGTCTGTGGCGTCCGGGGGAGGTCTGTGGCGTCCGGGGGAGGTCTGTGGCGTCCGGGGAAGGCCCCGGCCCCGCGCAAGATGGGGGTGCCGACCCGCCCAACCGAGATAGATCGATCGGCTCCGCAGGTGGAGCCCGGTGGCGACCCCTGGTGAAGAACGGGGCCCTTGTTACCGAGACCGCCGCCGGAGGGGCGGAGCCGCTCAAGGCCAGTACCGCCCCCGCGGAAGCCGGGGACGAGTCGATCGGCCCTGACGGAAACGAGGGCACCCGGTGCCAATCCCCGGCGGGGAGTGGGGCCACCGACTCCAACGCCGATGCCGAGGACTTGGTCCCGCTTGAAACGGTCACCACCTCCGCACATGGCAGGGGTGTGGGCACGCCATACCGGGTCAGGTTGGTCCGACGATCCCCGGTGAAGAGTGGAACACTCGACACCGACGCCGATGAATCGGCACCGCCGAAAGCGGGTACCGCCCCCGCGCAGGGCCGGGATGCCGTAGAGCCAGACTGGGTCGAGTCGATCGGCCCCGAAGGCACCGAGGACACCAGCTGACAGTCCCTGGCGAAGAGTGGAACACTCGACGCCGGCGCCGATGCCGAGGGATCTGCACCGCTCGAAGCGGGTGCCACCCTCGGGCATGGCTCGGGAATGTTCTGTGAGGAGCGAACCTCAGGAACAACCCGAAACCCCGTGGAGGCTCTGGTGCCCGAAGACTCCCTCCAGGGTGTAAGGGACTGGAGGGGAAGGCCGGAGCCATCGTCATGCAGCGCATGAGACTCACCCCTCAAGGCTCGGTTAGTCTTAACAGACTGTTGTTGGGTTACCTGATCCTGGCGAGGAGAGAAAGCCGACGACCGCACCTCAGAGGGAAAGATGTCATCGAGGGACACTCGAAACAGGGAGGGTCTTCTCCCGACGCTGAAGCCCGGGGAACCGGGGGAGAAGGTGTCAGGGCCCAAACAGGAGAGACACCAGGCGTTGGAGTCGAAGAAGAAGACGTCTCCACAGTGGGGGCACTTCTTAGGGGAAGAAGGCTCCATGCTGGAAAGCCCGGTAGGCCTCAGAATAACACGAGGAGGATGCTCCTCGAAGGAAAATAAAGGAAAACAAAATAATAAGGAAAAAGGGGGCACCAGCGGTGCCAGAGTCAGCGGGAAAAAATACGCGACCACAGGAAACAAGAAAAGAAGAAAGGTTTCTGCGGTGACAGGAGGTACATCCTGTCAGCTCCGCGGAAAAACGAAAACTGGGGAGAGGCAGTGGGAAGGGCGGGAAGCTACCGTGCAGGCGCGAGGGATGCTCCCAAAAGCCTTCTGATTGGATGCTGGGGAGCATTCCCGTATGGGCTCCGTCGGCGCCGACAAACCCCATATGTGAAGACTCATTCCTGCTTGTTCCTGGAGATTCAAGGAAACCACAGTTCAGATCCCATGGATGCTCCTTAGGATCTTGGATGAGTCACTTCAATCTCCACTGCCTCAGGTACAAACTTAGATTGAGCTAAAGACAAACAATAAACAAACTTAAGATTTGTATTAGGCCTACGTGTCATTCGTCTTTCCTCTGGCTGGGACATCAGTAGGAGCTTAATGCTTTTTTTTATTTCTTCTTTCATATTTGCTCTTTAGCTAACAGTAAATTATACTCTTGTAAAAATGTTCAAGGAAAAACAAGACTAGAGACTGGAAAAAAATAATTACAGACTACTAGCAGTCATATTTAAATCAGATCCTTCAAAGTCGGTCTAAACGTTTTTCTAAGAATTCATAAAATGTGGGAAGAAAAGAGCTGGCTGGATTATTAATGACAGGGTGTTGAAGGTGGCAGAACAGCAGCCCAAAAATGTTGCAGTTTTTCTCTATGAAGACCCCAAAAGGTGCTCTTTTTTCAGATGACTTGGTGTACATCAAGAAGGAACTTAGGTGGCCTTGAAATCTCTTTGCAGGATTCTTATGTTGGGCTGACAAAACGTATCTCACAACATACCACAAACCACTAGGCTACTCCTCAGATACTGTAGATAGACACACAATGTCTTCTTGCACATTTTTCATATTCAGATATCTAAAAAAACAAACTGGTCAATGCAGAAAACGGGCGTTAAAATTTCATTTTATTTATTATTTAACAGGTTTTTTTTTATATTGCTTTATCATATACTCACAGTGGTTTACATTGTAACTTAAACTTGGTAATGTACATTAAACAGGGACATTGATAACGTGAATTCTTCTGAGGCAATGGAAGTTTAAGTGACTTGCCCAAGGCCACAAGGAATGCTAGTGGGACTTGAACCCTGCTCTATTAGCTGTGCACATGATTTCGTAACATGAGTACCTCAAGAGTTATACGCCATAATGCAGCAAAGGAAGTGCAAAATTTCAGAGAAAGTGGGGAGGGAGGGAGGGGGCGAGACATGCACAGGTGATAGAAGTGCTTCCGGCAGCACCACAAACATACGCATAGATTTCACGCACTAACAGTGGTATTCCCACACATTTTAACGTAGCGAGAAACTTCACCAGCCCTAGTATGGAAAAAGGCGGTGGCATAGTCATTTTCCCCTTTTTTTGTGTGCACGCGCGCAGCTCTAGACCATGCAAGAAACAAAAACAGTCAAAGACATTTCCATTTTTTCCTACTCTCCAAAATGTTCTCCTTTACGCAGACGCTCCATGCTGAAGAATTTTCACATCGAAGGAATGACTGTTCATCGGCACATATGCACATATGCTCAAACTGTCTTTTCCTACATACACCCGAACTTTATGTCACGCTTGATGAGACATAACGGCAGTACTGAGCTCTGTGCAACGCCATCTGAACCTCTGCATGTTTCTCCGCATCGGGCGATGACTTCATTTCCATTTCATTTTAATATACACAGCTCATTTGGGTATCATTTTAATAAGCGCGGTGCTGTTGTGTGCACACCACACTCTGCAGAAAACACATGCCAATCTTTTCTCTGCATTGCTTGCTGGCGGTAGTTGTGCGTACATGTCGTGCTACCTGCGTGCAATGGCTGCACTAGCATTTCTGCATCGGCTTTAAAATGCATTCACTTTGAGGGGGAGGATCCAAGATAGTGGTGGCCGAGCTTTACTGTGTTGAACAGCCTTTCCCACGATGCCGACAAGGAAGGGGAAATCAGGCAAGAAACCTCCTCCGGCCCATGAGACCTCTCTTGTCAGGTCCGCTCGATTCCTTCGTCATTCATTTGGTGCAGCAGTGACCTGTTCCAGAAGTTCCAGGCTGTATTTATGCCAGAGCTGGCATGCTCGGCGTCTTCTTTGGGGCTTGATGTCACTCTCTTCCCAAGTCACTAATACCCCCTGTGCCACCGGGTGAAGTATTTCCACAGGAGATGCCAGGGCAGGCCGATGATGAGTCTAATGGAGGCCAGCACCCCAGGAAATTAGTTTGTTTCAACACTACAAGGTTTCATCTGTCGGCTGAGGAGAGCACAGAGGGTTCGGACTCTGCATTGCCTAGGACAGCAGCCACAACCCAGGTTGTGGGGTTGGTGGCTGCTTCTTCTGTTTCAGTTGTTTCTCAACCCAGAGAGGTCTCTCAATCTGCTTCTCTCTTTCACCTGGAACGATCGGAGAAGTTTACACTTGTCTATCTGGAATGCGATTTCCAAGCTGGGGGAAGTTGTAGCACCCCAGGCTTCAAGTCATTTCTGTGCAAGTTCAAGGTAATACAACTGTTATACAAAAGAATGTTGAGGATATTGCTTCTTTAAAAACCGAGGTAACTGACTTTAGAGCTAAGATCCAGCAGATTGATGGAAACGAAGATTAACTTATGAAAGATCTTTCTAGTGTTAAATTAAAAATGGAAAAGCCAAGTTAGGTCTCCCACTGCTAGGGATATGTTTAGAGCGTACTTATGTGAGGTACTGAATACTGTATATCTGAAGAATCGATTCCTCCCTTAACTACTGTGTACTACCTTTCATCAGCTAAGAAGAAATCTCCAAGTTCCCATCCCTTGGAAGACGGCATGGAGGTTTTGAATATCTCCAGTATATATATTTTTAAATTATTTATTTATAAACTTTTCAAAATATATCAAGCAAAGCTTGTACAGAAAAGATAAATCATCCAGTAATAAACACTCATGAAACAATACAAAAACATCCAAATTGAAGCAGATCTATAGCCCACAACATAAAAGGGATATGGAAAAAGAAAGAAAACAGTTGGCCTGAGGAAACCAATTTGAGTACATGAACACTAAGGGGGTCTATTCTGTAACATGAAGAGTGGGGATGGACGTCCTCTTGAGTTGTCCATCCCTGCTATTCGTCCCCCTCTCCTGTCCCCGACTATGCTCCCCATATGAACAGGGAGTTTGTACGGGGAAGTTAGAAGGGGGAAGGAAAGGGGGGAAGGAAAGGGGCGGAGCTGAAAGGGCGGTCTACAGCCCTGGATGTAGAGGGCCGATTGTAATATCGGCCCTGTACGTCCAGGGCCAGCAGGGCAGACGGGGAACTTATTCTACCTCTGAGGTGGAATAAGTTCCCCTAGACAGCGGTGGACGGCAGGCCCGGGGCATTTCAAAGGGTAGAGGGGGCGCAGGAGATTCCCCGCAGCCCAACCCTGACCTTGGGAGGCTAGATCAGGGGTCGGGCTGCAGGGAATGCAAGAAGTCAGCGGCGGTTGGGGATCGCGGCTCCTGAATGGATTTGCGGTGCCATGGCAATCAGACGCCATGGCACCACAGCTCCATTCAGGAGCCTTGACTGAGTTAGCCGGGCAGGTGCCTGTATGTGCAGGCCGACTGGAATCAGGTCCAGGCCTGCCCGTATAGGCTTAGGCGGGATTCTGATTCCGCGGGGACTATACATGACCCGCAAGATCAGAATCCAATCTACTTCTGTGTCTGGTTCCGACTGGAAGAATAGAGGGCTGGGACGCACATCTTTGAATATGCCTCCACATAAAGCATAGTTACTCACCTGTAACAGGTGATCTCCGGGAACAGCGGGAATTTAGTCCTCACATATGGGTATCGTCGGTACCGACAGAGCCCGCGCGGGAACGCTCCCCAGCGTCCAATCAGAACGCTTTTGGGAGCACCCCACAGTGCCTGCGTGCTGCCTTCCGGCCTTTCCCAACTGCCTCTCTCCAGTTGAGTTTTAAAGCTGAGACAAAGAGAGAGGGAAAGGAAAGAGATAGAGGGATACAACTCCTAGGGGAGGTGGGTGGGTTGTGAGGACTAAATTCCTGCTGTTCCCGGAGATCACCTGTTACAGGTGAGTAACTATGCTATCTCCAGGAACAAGCAGGAATGTAGTCATCACATATGGGGACTCCCTAGCTTTAGGTGCCAGGGAGAGACCCCAGAAGTTGTGTGTCCCTGAAAAGGGCTCCACTTCCCCCCATGGATCTCTGGCATCCTACCAGGGATGGTGGGCAGGAGTTGATTAGGTATGGAACAGGTTTGAGAACAGCCTGACCAAACAAGGCATCCCGGCGGGAGTCCTTTTCCCAGCAGTAATGGGTTGTGAAGGTATGAACCGAGGCCCAAGAAGCTGTTCGACAGATGTCGTCAATAGACACAGAGTGCAGATGAGCCATTGAGGCTGCCATGGCTCTCACATTGTGAGCTGTGACATGGCCCTCCAAAGAAAGGTTCTTACTCTGATAGGCGAAGGAAATACACTGAGCAATCCAGTTGGATAGTGTTCTCTTGGAGACTGGAAGTCCTAAATGAGAAGGATCAAAAGCAACAAAGAGTTGAGAGGACTTTCTATGTTGCTGTGCTCTTTGTAAGTAAAAAGCTAGAGCTCTTTTACAGTCCAAGGTATGAAGATTCCTTTCTGCATTTGATGCATGAGGCCTTGGAAAGAACACAGTTAGGTAGACCTCTTGATTTAGATGAAAAGGCGAGACCACCTTAGGCATAAAGTGTGGATGAGTCCTAAGGACTACCTTGTCATGATGGAACCTTGTATAAGGTGGATTAGCTACTAGCGCTTGCAACTCACTAATGCGGCATGCTGATGTGATTGCAATGAGAAAGATAACTTTCCAAGAAAGGAATTTTAAGGAGGTGGTAGCTAAAGGTTTGAAAGGTGGCTTCATGAGCTGCCCAAGAGCCAGGTTTAAGTCCCATGCCACCGGTAGGTAGTCTAATGGGAGGCTTAGTTAGGAGGCCTCTCATAAATCTTGCTATGAGAGGATGAGAGGAAATAGGCTGTCCATTTAGAAGTTTAAGAGAAGCTGCAATAGCACTCAAATGCACTCTTACTGAATTTGTCTTAAGGCCTGCATTAGATAAATGAAGGAGATACTCCAGCAAAGATTGCAGAGGTATCGCAAGGGGGTTGAGACCTTTTTCCGAACACCAAATGGTAAACCTTTTCCACTTGAAAGCATAAGAGCGTCTAGTGGAAGGTTTTCTGGAAGCATAAAGAACATCTTTCACTTGCTGAGAAAGATTAAGATCATGGAGATCTAGGCCTTCAGCAACCAAGCCCTGAGATGCAGAGACTGGGGATTGGGATGCCATAACATTCCGTTCTCCTGAGATAGGAGATCTGGAGCAGACCCTAACTCCAGGGAGGGAACTTGAGAGAGATGTAGAAGCAGAGAGTACCACACTTGACGTGGCCAATGTGGTGCTATGAGAATCATGTGGCCTCTATCTCTCTGAAGCTTGAAGAGGGTTTTGGGAATTAGGGGAATGGGTGGAAAGGCATACAGGAAGTCTTGACCCCAGTAAAGGAGGAAAGCATCCTTGACCTGAGCCCCCTGAGCCGGAATTCTGGAACAGAACCAGGGAAGTTTGGCATTCCACGGACTTGCAAAGAGGTCTATGTCCGGGGTTCCCCAAAGTTGAAATATCCTGGTCACCTGGTCTGCATGCAGAGACCACTCGTGTGGAAGCAGAACTCGACTGAGTCTGTCCGCCCAAGAGTTTTGAATGCCTGGAAGATATACTGCCAGCAGATGAATCTGATGCTCTCTGGCGAGGGCCCATAGTCACAAAGCTTCGCTGCAAAGCGACAGAGAGCCCGTTCCCCCCTGCTTGTTCACATAGAACATGGCTACTTGATTGTCCGTATGAATGAGGACTGTCTTGTAGCTGAGCAGGGAGTGGAACACTCGCAGAGCCAGGAAAATTGCTCTGAGTTCCAAGAGATTGATATGCAGACAACTCTCTTGAGGAGACCAGGTGCCCTGGGTGGAGAAGTCTTGCAGATGAGCTCCCCAACCCTTTGGAGAAGCATCTGTTGTGAGAGTTGCTTGGGGTAAGGGTTGTTGAAAGGGGGACCCCAGCAACAGGTTTTGAGTGGACCTCTACCATTGGAGGGACACAATGAGGTGACTTGTGTTTGCTATTTTGTCTGACAGGCACCCTGATGCCTGGGTCCATTGGGTGGATAAAGTCCACTGAGCTGCCCTCATGTGGAGGCAAGCATATGGAACCACATGCACGGTGGATGCCATGTGGCCTAGCAATTGCAACATTTCTCGAGCAGTTAGATGAGGCTTTAGCACTGCTTGAGAAGCTAACTGCACCAAGCGAAGGCAACGGGCCTGGGGAAGATAGGCCCTTGACCTTGTGGTATCCAGAAAAGCTCCTATGAACTCTAGAGACTGAGTGGGAGTCAGACTGGATTTTGGGATGTTTATTACCATCCCTAAATACTGAAGGATACGCATTGTGCAGGATAGAGAAGTCTTGGCCTCTGACTGTGTTGGAGCTCGAATGAGCCAGTCGTCCAAGTAAGGGAAGACGAATATTCCTAGAGTGCGGAGAAATGCTGCTACCACAGCCATGCATTTCGTGAACACCCTTGGTGCCGAGGCCATACCAAAAGGAAGCACCCTGTATTGGTAGTGCTTTCCTTGAAAAAGGAACCGAAGGAACCTTCTGTGGGTTGGATGGATGAGGACATGGGTGTACGCATCCTTGAGATCTAGAGAACAAAGCCAATCCTGACTCTGAAGGTATGGTAGCAGTCATCTTGAATTTCTCCTTGACAAGGAATTTGTTCAATTCTCTGAGATCTAAGATAGGTCTGTATCCCCCTGTTTTTTTTGGAATAAGAAAACAAGGGGAATGGAACCTTGTGCCCTGTTGATGAAGAAGCACTTCCTCTATTGCCCCTTGGGCAAGAAGGATGGCAACCTCCTGACCTAACAGTTTGATGAGAGAGGTCGGAGAATTGAACTGTTTCACTATTGTGTGAGGGGGCATGCTTGAAAAATGAAGTTTGTACCCCTTCTTTATGATGGAGTGTCCAATGCTCTGCTGTTATTTGCCCCCATCTGGGGGGCAAAATGACATAACCTTCCTGGAATGGTGGACGGTTCTTGTCCCTCCAGAACCAGAAAGGCTAAGTTCTCTAGCTGAAAGTCAAAGGCCCTGAGGAGGCTGAGGCTGCTGGGCCGGTGGAGGCCTAGCAGCCTTTGCTTTCTTCTGTTTGGGTGGTTGCTGACGTTTGCTTGAAAACTGACCTGCAGAAGATGCCTGCTGACCATAAGCAGGATAAAATCTTTTCTTTTTAGAAAAAGATGTTTTCTTGAACAACTTCTAACAGGATCAGCAGTGGACTTGGATAATCTATCCAAGGTGGAATTTTCAGCATCCATTTCATTGGCTTTTTCCTGCCAATCTTTACCAAAGAGGTTCTCACCAGTACAAGGGATATTTCCCAATTTATCTTGTACCCAGAGCTCTAAATCAGATGCCTGGAGCCAAGCAATTCTACGTGCACCTATGGCAATAGCCGAGGTTCTGCTTATACACTCAAAGCAGTCAAAGGCTGCACGGTTGGAGAACTTAGAAACATCTTGGGCATGTTTGACCCAAGTGAGAAAATCCTGTCTTTTATCCTCCGAAATGAAAGGACTTAAAGTCTGTAAATTATCTGTGACCTCCTTTAGGAACATTCCCATGTAGAGACTATAGGAACTGATTCTTGCAGCAAGCATGGAAGCTTGGAAGACTTTACATCCAAAAGCATCCAGGCTTCTGCACTCACGTCCTGGAGGATTAGAGGCATGTCTTTTTGCACTTCTGATCCTTCTCATAGCTGACTCCACCCACAATGGAGTGGTGAGGAAGCTGAGTCTTATGGAACCCAGGACAAGGAGGGACTCGATACATAGTATCTAATCTACGAGAATGAGGAGAGGTGGTAAGAGGTGTTTCCCACATCCTCAACATGAGATCATATAGAATCTCATGAATGGGTAAGGTGGCTGCCTCCTTAGGAGTTTTGGGATATTGTAAAATTTCCAACTCCTTGGCCCTTGGCTCTGTTTCAGGGGCCACAGTAATGGACAGGCCCCGAGCCACCTCCCTGATGAAGTCTTGGAAGGACATGTCCTCTGGAGGAGACATCCTATGTTTAGGGGAGGAGGACTCCTCTGGAAGAAGCATCGCTGCATCGACAGAACTTTCAGAATCCTCAGATTCTTCTGAGGACTCCAAGTATCGTCTGTCCGGATGCTCCTGCAGAGTCCGATACCCGTACCGACCAAGGTCGGTACCGGGAATAACCGGTACCGGAGAATCGGCACCTGCGGGCATGGGAGGACAGGGTACCGGCATAGCAGACACCGATGCAGATGTTGATGCTATCGGTACCGATACCGATACGCCGGTACCGGTGGAGTTGTCTGTCGCGGTACCAAGGGCATTGATGCCGCAAGGAAAGCCGCCAGACTGCATTCCATGGTCAGAATTCTCTGGTCCATGGACGCTGCCAATGCCTGGATGTCGGTACCGGTGGAGACCACGGCACCAGGAGATCTGTCGAGGCCGAGACATCTAGAACATCCTGGAACCCCGATAATGCTTTGGAAGCCGAAGCCTCCCACCGGGGTAATTTTGCCAGTGCAGAATCCTCGAGGGCAACGCCAGAGGCATCTCGATGCTTAGAAGGAGATCTACCCTTCGAGGACCGGCTGGATTTATGTTTAGTTACCTGAGATCTACGGGAGGAAGAAGCAGCCCTGGAAGACGTCGATGCCACCGAAGCCGCATCAGAGGGAAACAGGGTACTGAGCTTGGCAGCTCGGTTCTGCCGACCTCTTTTAGACATCATGGCACAGGACACACAATGCGTGATGGAGTGGTCAGGACCTAAACATTTTAAACACCATTCATGGGTGTCGGTGACGGAAACGGTACCGCCACACTTGGTGCACTTTTTAAATCCTGAAGCAGGTTTTTCCATGTTGAGGAAAACGTTTTTGGGCCTAAGGCCCAAAAAGGCACGTGCACTTGAAGAAAAGGAAAAAATAATTTATTTTTTTTTACAGAAATAAGAAAGAAAGACCGGCGGTACCGGTAGAGCGTCGAAGGAGGCAGACGCGACCACAAAAAGAAAGAAATAAAAAAGAAATTCTTCTGCAGTGACACGAAACACGACCTGCTGGCTCCGCGGAAAAAGAAGAACTGGAGAGAGGCAGTTGGGAAAGGCGGGAAGGCAGCACGCAGGTGCTGTGGGATGCTCCCAAAAGCGTTCTGATTGGACGCTGGGGAGCGTTCCCGTGCGGGCTCCGTCGGTACCGACGATACCCATATGTGATGACTACATTCCTGCTTGTTCCTGGAGATACAAAATTCAAGATGGCTTAGCGGGACCGAGACTTAATACGTCTTACAAATGGTCAGGTAACGCTAACACCTAAGTAGAAGTGGAAACTAAGGGCACCTAGCACTAATAAAAACAGACAGATCCTCAGACTGATAAAAATTAAATCTTTGCGTTTAAAATACTACAATATATTTACAAGGAAATTGCAAGCAATATGAGGCCCCTAGCTTCAAAACTCCAGATTTTAATAATAAAAATTGTATACGCCTTTTCTGGGTTTCTCTTGATACATCTGGGAACATGAAAACTTTAACTCCATAAAAAGAAGATGCCCGCTTTTTATAGTAAAGTTTTAACAGCCAGTCTCTGTCCAAAACTAATGCGAGAGTGACTAGCAAAGTAGAAACTTTTAAAGTATCAGATGTTGGTGAGTGATGGAAATCCGAAACATCCATTTCCAAGTTCACATTAGCAGCCCCTGGCTCTCTCTTTCTAGCCGGAAAATAGAATGCTTTTGTAACGGGCGGAATGAAATCTCACGGTACAGATAATATATCCTGAAGAAATTTTTTGAATAATTTAATAGGAGCAGAACCCGGTACAATTGGAAAGTTTAATAAATGCAAATTTGAAGCCTGGGCGGAATTCTCGAGCAATTCTATTTCCGCTCGGAGGGCAATATTATTTTTAACAAGAGCCACCGTAGTATCAGCCACATGATTAAATTTTAACTCCACTTTCAATTTAATTTTCTTAGTCACACCAACAAAACTCTCCAACTTCTCTTCCATCATATATTACCTTTGCCGAGATCCCAGCTATCTGGTAAGCAACAGCATCAGCGAGATAAGCGATAGCGCCCTAGATATTTTGAAGCATTTTGGTTTTCAGGCAAGTTAACGCCAAAGCAAATGTAGCAAAGCAAACGTAGTACCTCGAACTAGTTCTTTGCCTGTGGTCCACTCTGAGGGGACGCTCCCACCATTGGTTTCCCTCCAGGAAGATCTCCAAGGGCCAACTCTCTGCCTTGCACCTCCAAAGCTCCCCGCCCCAGAGCTGTGAACCCACCGCCTTCTGACGGGCCAACAGCACTAGCCACAGGAGGTATAGTGGAGGCACCTGGAGGCAACGGTGGGATCCGTGCGTCAGGAGATAAGGTAACATCCAGGCAAAGGGGTAAAGCGGCATCCTCCTTCCGCTCGCCCGCACCTGCTCTGATCTCCTGCTTAACTGTCTCAGAGAGCTCAACAAATCTGTCCATTGGACCCAAAATAGCAGGCTGCAGCTAGGCCGGGTAAGCCTTAGCCTTGCCCTTCCCTCTTAGGCGTTAGGGAATAGAAACGAGCTCAGACCACAGCAGCCATCAGTTTAAACCACACCCCTTGCACATCCTCCAGTATATTGGAAAATTCTGCCGTGGACTCTGTTACATCATCTACATGCTTGGGTCACTTGCTCTAACATCTGATAGAAAATGGCTGTTAGAAATGTATTTTAAAAAGAGGAATGTTTCCTTTAAAGGGCTGTGATGGGGTATATAGAATTCTACCCATCCCTCTGCAAGGGGATTATCAACTGCCCCCTTCAAGATAGTCTGGAGCCCAGAGTTCAGGGCTGGGAGGGTGTGGCTGCAGGAGGGACAGAGGTCTGTGGAGTTCGAAGTCCTTCCAAGGCAAGCTGTGCAAAGGAGTTCTGAGGTAGAAACTTTAACTGGGGTTGGAGGAAGGGCTGGGAGAACCAGCTTGTTTAACAAGCTGGGACAGAAGTAAGCCAACTTTGTTTTCCCTGAACTGATTTCTATTTTGGGTTTTGCTTTGTGGAAGTTTAACAAGCTGGGACAAAATAAAAACTGCTTTTGGTTTTCTCTGAGCTGTTGTCTGGCCTGTGTTTAAAGAAAACTCCTTCCCACTGCATGCCACACTACCACAGGGTGTACAGTGAGGATTTTTCCAAGGAAATTCAGAGAAGGAAGAGGGAGCTCCTCCTCCTTAGACCGGGTGTCTTGCAGTTGGATGCTCTATTCTTTCTAAAATTTCCTTGTAAGTGCCTGGTCAAGTATCAGGCGCATAGTTATGTTTTTTATGTGCCGTTAGCATTTGCTAACCCTCACAGGTCCACGGTTTCCTAGTATCTTGGGGTTGAGCCTTAGCTATCTGTGTTATTTATTATGGATTGATGGCTGTTTAGTTTGGCTGTTTTTCCAATCGGGTGTAAGAAGTATTGTTTCTCTTTGTTCTTACCCTCTGTATTTGAGGATTGCTGTGAAATGAACAGTGATTGCTTTTCCTTGTGATTTCTTTTCTGTGTTTTGTACTGCTTATTTCACTTTTCTGGTACAAGTGAAGACACTTGTTATATTTTGAAAAACTTAATAAAGAATGAATTTTTAAAAAAATGCATTAAAGTAGGAGTTTATTTTACTGACCTGCAGCATACACTTTCAATGTGAGAGAACATTGAAAGTGTGTGTTACAGTGAGGCGTGGCCTAGTGGTTAGGACACGGTACCTCAGGCTGGAGGGCTGGGGGTTCAAATCCCACCTGGGGACAGCAATCTCAGGCCGGATGGACTGGGGTTTCCAGTCCTATAGGCACTCCTTGTGGCCTTGGGCAAGCCACTTAACCCTCCGTTGCCTCAGGTACACATAGATTGTGAGCCTATAGGGATGAGGGAATATATCCAGTACCTGTTTGTAGTAATTACGTAATGTAAAACTGCTTTGATTGAAGGATAAGGCGGTATAGAAAACTAATTAAATAAATAAAAACACTTAGAGAAATACTGAAAAAGTAATTAAGGACAAATGCCAAAGTCACTTGCATAAATTTTCATACTCTTTGGCAAACTCAAATTAAGTCCATTTCTAAAAATTGCCTTAATGAAGCCCACAATAAGTTCAATAGAATCTATCTGGGTCCGATTAAACTAGATGAACTGATTCAAGTACTCCTGAATTGAGGAATTAGATTATTTCTATTTTATGAAGTAAACTTGAAACAAAGGTCTAAACATCCCAAATATGGAGACATTAAAAGAACTCCAGGACAGTTAGAAACATAGAAACATACAAATATGACGACAGAAAAAGACCACATGGCCTATCTAGTCTGTCTTTCCATATCAACAACTACAACAGTCCCCTTTTTTCCTTTAGAGATCCTCTGTGTTTGTCCCATGCTTCTTTAAATTCAGATACTCTCCCCTTCTCTACCACCTCCACTGGGAGACTATTCCACGGATCCACCATTCTTTCCATAAAGAAATATTTCCGCATATCACTTCTGAATCTATCCCCCTTCACCCTCATCCCATGTCCCCTCGTAGCAGAACTTGCTTTCAAATGAAAGAGGCTCTCCCCCTGTACATTTATGCCACAGAGGTGTTTAAACATCTCAAATCATATCACCTCTATCCCGCCTTTCCTCTGAGGTGTACATATTAAGATCCTTAAGTCTGTCCTCATATGCTTTATAATGAAGACCATTAACCATTTTAGCAGCCACTCCATCCCGTTTATATTTGAAGGTGCGGTCTCCAGATTTGCACACTATACTCCATATGAGGTCGCACCAAAGACTTATACAGAGGCACTATCACCTCCTTTTTTTCTGCTAGCCATTCCTCTCCGTATGCACCCAAGCATCCTTCTAGCTTTTGCCGTCACCTTTTCTACCTGTTTAGCTACTTTAAGATCATCAGAGACAACCACATCTAGGTCCCGCTCTTCTTTAGTGGACAAAGGTACTTCACCCCCCTGTACTATATTGCTCCCTTGGACTGCTGCAACCCAAATGCATGACCTTACATTTTTTAACATTAAATCCCAGCTGCCAAATTCTAGACCATTCTTCAAGCTTAGCTAGATCCCTCCTCATGTTATCTACACCTTCCTGGGTGTCTACTCTATTGCAGATTTTGGTATCATCCGCAAAGAGGCAAACCTTACCCGACAGCCCTTCCGCTATATCACTAACAAAGTTATTCAAAGTCACAGATTGGGAGAATATCATCACTCAGGGCACAGTCAGATCCATTAAGGTAAACTGGAAACTACCACCACCAAACTGCACTGATCAGGCCATCCCTCCAAAGTCAGTAACTGTGATGAAGAAAACTTGCAGAGGAAGGTTGCCATAAGGCCTAAGGTTACTTGAGCACAACTAGAGGTCTCTGGCTGAGACTGAAGGAAATGTTTACTGTTTAACAGTTTCAAGACTATTCCACAAACATAGCCAGTATGGGTGGGTGACAAGAAAGTGAGCAGCAGTTACGGAGACAGTGCATGTATGCGATACGTTTTATGGTCTAATGAGATCAAAGTGGAGTTTTTTGGTCTCAATACTAAGCAACATGTGTGGCATAAAAACAACTATAGTACCTCACCTTGCTCTTATCTTCTCTATAGTAAAGCCTGGTGGTGGCAGCATTTCATGGCAAAGCTTTACAACAGGGGAAGACAGGGAAGCTTGTAAAGATCGAGAGAAAATTGGATGGTGCAAAAGATAAACAGATCCTAGAGGAAAACCTGTTCCAATCTGCCACAGTGATGACTGGGAAAATGATGAGTCACCTTTCAATAGGAAAATGATCCTATGTACAACACAAAAGTAAAAATGGAATGACTCAGAAAGAAGAAAGTTAATGTCTTCAAGTGACTCAATCAAAGCCCAGACCTGAATATAATAGATAATCTGTGGCAAAAGTTGAAGATTTCAGTCCACAGTTGAACCCCTGCCAAACTATAGCAGCTTGAGCTATTCTGTCAAGAAGAATGTGCAAAACCTGCACCATCTCACTGTGCAAAGCTGGTAGACAGCTCCTGAACAGTTCATGACTGTTATTGCTGCAAAGGGGCTTCTACCAAATACTGAAGGGTATGAAGGACTTATGCAAACAAGATGTGCTGGTTTCTCTTCTTAATTTATGTTTTGAAAATTTCTACAATTATTTCATGTTGAGAGTATACAGCAATGATCCCCAAATAGTTTGCACCGAGGACCTCACTGGATCCTTCAGATCATTGAAAGGGCCAAGGTTTTTGCTGGGTACTGGGGGAGAGACTCCCCTTCTTATAAAAAGCACCACCTACTACCACTAGTCCTTTAGCCCCATGCAGCAGATGCTGTTGAAGTTCTGGGGCAATAGCTTGGGAACCCTTAGCATCTCCAACCCCCCCCCCCGCAAAGTGCAACACCTCTTTCATCCCCCCCCCCCATGAGTCCAGCATCTCTTCCTCTCTTTCCTCCATCCCCATGGTCCTGCATCTCCCCTCTCAACCTGTCCCCTCATGGTCTAGCATCTCTTCCCTTTCCCTCCCTGCTGTGGGTCCAGAATATCTCCCTTTCTTCTTTCCATCCCCACGGTCCTGCATCTCCCCTCTCAACATGTCCCCTCATGGTCTAGCATCTCTTCCCTTTCCCTCCCTGCTGTGGGTCCAGAATCTCTCCCTTTCTTCTTTCCATCCCCACGGTCCTGCATCTCCCCTCTCAACCTGTCCCCTCATGGTCTAGCATCTCTTCCCTTTCCCTCCCTGCTGTGGGTCCAGAATATCTCCCTTTCTTCTTTCCATCCCCACGGTCCTGCATCTCCCCTCTTAACCTGTCCCCTCATGGTCTAGCATCTCTTCCCTTTCCCTCCCTGCTGTGGGTCCAGAATCTCTCCCTTTCTTCTTTCCATCCCCACGGTCCTGCATCTCCCCTCTCAACCTGTCCCCTCATGGTCTAGCATCTCTTCCCTTTCCCTCCCTGCTGTGGGTCCAGAATCTCTCCCTTTCTTCTTTCCATCCCCACGGTCCTGCATCTCCCCTCTCAACCTGTCCCCTCATGGTCTAGCATCTCTTCCCTTTCCCTCCCTGCTGTGGGTCCAGAATCTCTCCCTTTCTTCTTTCCATCCCCACGGTCCTGCATCTCCCCTCTCAACCTGTCCCCTCATGGTCTAGCATCTCTTCCCTTTCCCTCCCTGCTGTGGGTCCAGAATCTCTCCCTTTCTTCTTTCCATCCCCACGGTCCTGCATCTCCCCTCTCAACCTGTCCCCTCATGGTCTAGCATCTCTTCCCTTTCCCTCCCTGCTGTGGGTCCAGAATCTCTCCCTTTCTTCTTTTCATCCCCACGGTCCTGCATCTCCCCTCTCAACCTGTCCCCTCATGGTCTAGCATCTCTTCCCTTTCCCTCCCTGCTGTGGGTCCAGAATCTCTCCCTTTCTTCTTTTCATCCCCATGGTCCTGGCATCTGTCCTTTTCTGTCCTCCCTCAATTGTTCTCCTACATTGAAGAGTATGTTGTGTCCCCCACCGCATAGCCCAGCATCTCTCATTCTCCCTCCCCACCCCAGTGGTCCTTTCACTTGCCTTTACTTTCACTGGTGGCCAGTGGCTTCATTTGTTAATGCCCAACCCGGAGCTTCCCTCTTCTGCATCCTACCCCCTGATTAAACTTCCTGTTTTCAGTAGGGGCGAAGGAAGCAATAGAAGGAAGGTTCCAGGGCTGGGAAAAGGCACATTTGTAAATTGCAGTCACTGCCAGCCACCACTGAAAGTAAAGACAAGTGAAAGGATCATGGGGGGAGGCGATAGGTAGAGATGCTGCTGGACTCAGTGCGGAGGACCAAGGAGAGCAGTGGCAAGGCTGGTGGCAGTTCATCCTTGGCGGTTGTGGTGCGGGCCAGGAGAAATAGGAACTGGTCCACATGTTATAGTTTAGGGATCCCTGGTGTAGAGTATGTGATATAGTTCAGTGAAATCAACTCCTAGTTAAATGCATTTTGAATTGTATCTTTATTTTTTCCACTCTAACAGAAGATAGAAACAATTATACTTAAGGAGTCGAGAATATCTGTCTGTCTGGGCGGCAAAACTCTGAAAATTAAAAAAAGAACAGCATCAAATTTGGCATGGGGGAAAAAACCCTGTGAATAAAAGTATCAATTTTGAAAAAGGGCCGGATCAGACTGGGGTTTCCAAAGAAATAAGCTCCCTCCAAAAACAGCCTTTAGCATTTCTATGGGAGAAGCAGTTCCAGCTTCTGCAGTATAGATACAATGAAACATACCACCAAAATATTACTCCTACCCCACCTATCTGATTCTCTTTTTTAGGTCTACGTCACGCACAGAGTTAACATGGCTACACACACATACACAGAGGGGATGGAAAGAATTCCATAAGCCATGCTCTGCATGCTTTCCCTACTTGTTTAAGCAGCAGAATGTGGAAAATGTACAAGTGTGTGAAGATTTCTACAGGGCACTGTGGATAGATACACATATACATATGTACCCACATGATATACATAAACAGTGGCTGACTGATGCCTAAATATGTAGCAGTAGCTCACATCTCTTGATATCACATACCAAGGAATGGCGGCTTAGGGCAACCATTGCACTACTGCCTCTCCCCACATCCCAACCCCAACCCAAAAGCCTGTGTAAAAATAAGTCATCTCAAATTTATTGTAGGAGTATTCTCCCCTAAGATATACAAGGTAACATGTTCCATAAGGAAGAGGCTAGATCATAAAAGAGGTCTGACGATAGCTTCCAAGCTATGAATCAGATTCACATGCAGGGACCTCGCTGAGCGCAAAGAGACCACTGGAATCAGGTGAGATACCAAATAGGAAGATATGTCTGTATGAAAAGTTCTATGTGCCTATAGTAAAATCTTAATATAGTTTGTTTTATCTAAAGTTATTTGATATTGTACAGTTTGCTACCCTTTCCCGATTGCCTCTGTGCTTTAATTAGTGTAGTGGTTGATATGAAGGACAGACTAGATAGACCATGTGGTCTTTTTCTGTTGTCATGTTGCTATGTTTCTATGAGATTACTTATAAATTTCCACTGGATTTTACTTTTGGCCATTTTAATAAAATATAGATGGGGCAGGTTAGTAGTGGGTGGAGAGTGTAGTTAGGGAATGGCTGGTGGGGTAGAAGGGGGGCTTACTGAGTAGAGAGGTGTACGAGGCTCTCTGGCCCCAGCTCAGAGACCCTCAGCCTCAGAACTCCCAGATCACTCAGGACTGGACCAGAGAGCCTCCATTTTGTTTTAAGTTTAGTAGTTAGACTCTAAACTTTTACTTCTAACCTTTGAAGTTAAGAGTGGAAGTTAACTTTACTTCCATTTTAATGCACTTTTTTTTTTTTTTTATCTACTTACATCTTAAGAAAAGTAAAGATTTACTGCTATGGTATAAATATGTGCCCTAAAAGTTTAGTCCCAGTTTTTACTGCAGTCCTATTACATCATCCTCTCTGTTGGTATTTTAAAGTTCTTGCTTCTGTCAACATATTCCTGTATATCTGAGGAGATTGAGAATACAGCATAACTCACTTAGATGGTCAACAATTTTATGCACATCATATACACACAGAGGCGTCGGAACACCATGTTCCATGGGGAGGCCAAGCTCCGCCCCTGGGCCAACCCAACTCCATGCGGCTGCGATCGCTGGCCTTCCCTTGCTCCTGCCTGCAGGAGAGCATATCCCCATGGGCCAGCCCTAATCACAGCCCTAATCACAGCAAGAAGGTTTTTGTGGGGCCAGGGCCCTCTGTGGCCTTCCCTTCCTGACACCTATGCCACACATACACATTTTGTATGCGTGTGTGTGTGTATATATATATACATACACACACACACACTTTGATATCCAAGATTAAAGAGAATGCTGAAGTATGTAGGAGGCTAGAGATGACAGAAATGGCTTTCATCAGAAAAACCCAAATTGCCTACTGCACAGACACAGCCCATCATCTCCAGCACAGCTAGCAAAGCTGCTTATTACAAAGATGCCTTTACCGTAATCCTCCTTTCACAGAAATAAGAGAAGCCAGCATTGCTTTCAAATGTTTCCTTTCCTCTGCTCTCCAGGGAGAGATCAGCTGTCTGAAACATATGCATGACTTCAACAAAAAAAACCAAAACAACCCACCCCGTAATTGTGTGCAATAACCATCTGCTGCAGAACGCTGAGTAACAGGATAGGAGGGTAAATTCCAGCCTGGCCCACCAAGCGGGCTGACGGCTGCTGCTTTTCAACTCGGCCATTTGTCTGGGTCGTGGCTCTGCCAGAAGGGGTTGCGGCTCCCCTCCAGCCTATGACCAATGAACCATTAGCAAGTTCCGAAAAACCACAGCCTATTTCCTCCACCTCCCTCCCACATAACGCTTTAAGTCTGCACGTCACATTCCAAAACACTGAGTTTCAGTAGAGCTCTCGAGGACATAGGCTGCTGCTGCTAGGGAAAGACAGTCAGGGAAGGAACCTTTCACAACTCCTGGAAGGATTAAAAACCAAAACAAACATGAAACTAGACCAAATTCCCTTCTTATGCTCCTTACTCAGGGCCTGCCCAAGGGCCGGTGCAAGATAGTGGACAGCCTAGGCAAATCTTCAGCCTTACACCTCCCCCCACCTCAAAGAGTTTGATAATAAACTCAACAATCAGAATCATCTGAACACCAGTCTTCCAAGAATAATCCTGTAAAAATGCTCAACTGGACATCATACTTTTTAATATTAAAACTACTTTGTATGTATGAATGTGCCTGCTCTTCCTGCAGGTAAAAGAATGTGCTGATGGCTCTCTGATCCGTGCGGCCATCAGAAACTATTGTTTTCCTTTGAATGCTGCTGCTCATTGCTGTTCTAGGTGACCATCTGGTTTTACATAACGCTTGGGCTGGCCCTGTTCTTACTACATCGCTCCGGTAGACTGCTGCAGGATAAAGTAGCCCTAAGGAAGGAAATAAGTCTCAATCAATGAATCATTTATACAGATACCTAATTTAGAGTTTTAGCATCAATTTGTTTAGAAAGCCTTGAAGCTCCTATAAGGAGGATTTTTGTGATAGCTGATAGAGTGGTTTTACTTTGTGCTGTTATGATTGTGATTTTTTTATAGGTCTGATATTTTATAGGTCTGGAGTGGAGGAGTGGCCTAGTGGTTGGGGCAAGGTACTTCAGGCCGGAAGGTCGGGGGGTTCAAATCCCACTAGAGGACAGCAACCTTGGGCCGGAAGGACTGGGGTTTCTAGTCCCACATGTGCTCCTTGTGGTCTTGGGCAAGCCACTTAACCCTTCATAGCCCATGTTCCCTGTAAAATAGTTATCTCCAAGTTATAATGCCCTGTTCAATGTAATTTTCAGTTTGTTCAATGTAAACCGCACTGATGCCGAATAGCGCGGTATATAAGAGAATGTAAATAAATAAATAAATGTAATTTGTCTGTATACAGCTTTGGCTAGTTTAACCAGTTCAGAAAGGAGGTCTGCAAGTGCCTTAAATTCAGATGCCCAAATGCCTTGCAGAGTAGGAGGTGCTGCAGCAGCCCCTTCTCATGTGCCTCTGGCTCAGACAAGGCAAAACAAAAACTGAAGGGGTTGACATCTAGTTTCCTTCAAGGCCACAAGCTGAGCTGACCTGCTTCTTACACTAAAGGCCCGGTTTTATAACAGGATGCCTATTTTAGACGTCAAATAGGTGCCCAACAAAAGCCTATTGTTAAAGGCATCTATGCGTATTTATAAATTAGGAACCCAGAACCAGTTCTGTAGCGGCATGCAAATGCCAAAACACATATTTACACCCCCTCAGATGTTGGTGGAAATTGTATACGTGCTATGTGCATACTCGTGTTTTTTTTATAAAAGATGTTCGTACTCCCCAGGTGCACCCCTGCTTTAAACAATGCACCCAAGAATGCCTGTATGTTGCGTATGTACATGCCATCCTCTCATCGCAGAAAAACCTTTATAAAATTTAGCCCCTAAATGAAGAAGATTTTTAAAGCTGTCTAGAGTTTAACCTCCCTGGTTTAAGTGATTCAGCAAAAGCAGCAAAGATGGAATTCCATACAGGGCTCCAAGATTTGAGTTGCCTATCCACTACAGAAGATAAAAAGAATTCATATCACACAAGGACTTTCAGGAGGTGGCTGCAGCAGGAACCACAAACAGAAGGGCCACAAAAGGGCTTGCTGTCTATCTCCCTAGCAGCTGCCATCTCTCTATCAACAGAAGCCGTGGTGCTAATTAGACTAAAATGGAAGGCAGGGGCCACAGAACATCTTTTTAGTTGGAGGGGCCAAACTAATCTCCAGCTCTACCGTGAAGCTCTCTACTTGCCAATGCTGTGTTGTGCAAAATATTGGTGGGGCCATAGTCCCTATGGCCCACCCCATTCTGCTGCCTATAATGGAAGAGGCAATAATAAAAAGGGGAAGGGAGAAGAGAGAACAAAGAGGAGGAGGAGGAGGAAGGCAGCAGAGGAAGAAGAGGAGAGAGAGGAGGTAGGTTCTTGTTTGGATACATGTAATGAATTAGCAATTTGATTATCCCTCTGCAGATAAGCAGAATGGCTTTCCCAATATCACCAACTAGAATTGGCCAGAAGCATTACTCTGAGAATGCTTATGCTAGGATGTCAACTCCGACAAAGTACAAGAAAAAAAGAAATGTTTGCCTACACTTGAACCATCACAGGGCCTCACAAGAATACACTGAAGACCACTTACATGGCCAAACTTCATAGGGAGCAATAAGAAAACAAAAGAGCAATGGAAACATACTATCGTTCTTAGAAGGATGTTCAAAAGAAAGCTATTGAAGTACATTTTCTCTCAATGCACAAGAGCGAAAACTATAAAGCCAGTGCTCCCATCAGTGCAAACCTTCTGGTCATATATTAAGAACATAAGATATGCCATACTGGGTCAGACCGAGGTCCATCAAGCCCAGTATCCTGTTTCCAACAGTGGCCAATCTAGGTCATACGTACCTAGCAGTATCCCCAAAAGACACAGGTTCCACAATGCTTGTACTGGGTCAGGCATTGATTATCCTGGGTCCCTTTTTAATAGTGGTTTATGGATCTTTCCTCCAGGAACTTGTCCAAACCTTTTTTAAAGCCAGCTACACTAACAGCCCTTACCACATCCTGCGGTAACAAATTCCAGAGTTTGATTACACGTTGAGTGAAAAAATATTTTCTCTTATTTGTCTTAAATAGTTTACCCTGTAGCTTCATTGCATGTCCCCTAGTCTTTCTATATTCTGATAGCGTAAACAATTGATCCACGTTTACCTGCTCCACTCCATTCATTAATTTATAGACCTCTATCATATCTCCCCTCAGCCGTCTCTTTTCCAGGTTGAAGAGCCCCAACCTTTGTAGCCTCTCTTCATAGGAGTAGCCTTCCATCCCCTTCACCATTTTGGTGGCTCTTCTCTGTACTTTTTCTAATAATGCTATGTCCTTTTTAAGATACGGTGACCAGAACTGCACACAATATTCAAGGTGCAGTCGTACCATGGAACGATACAGAGGCATTATAATATCCTTTGTTTTATTTTCCATCCCTTTCTTTATGATACCTAGCATTCTATTTGCTTTCTTGGCTGCCGCTGCACACTGGGCAGAGGGTTTTAACATGTTATCCACGATGACTCCTAAATCTTTTTCCTGGGTGGTGGTTCCCAATGTGGAACCTTGCATTGTGTAACTATAGTGTGGGTTGTTCTTTCCTAGGTGCATAACTTTGCACTTGTCCACATTAAATTTCATCTGCCATTTGGATGCCCAGTCTTCCAATTTATCCAGATCCTCCTGCAGTTTTCCACAATCCTCTTGGGTTTTAACAACTTTAAACAGTTTTGAATCATCTGCAAATTTGATAACCTCACTCGTTATTCCCTTTTCCAGGTCATTTATGAATATGTCAAAAAGTAGCTGACCCAGTACAGATCCCTAGGGTACTCCACTATTCACCTTTTTCCATTGGGAATATTGGCCATTTAGCCCTACCCTCTGCTTTCTATCTTTTAACCAGTTCCCGATCCACAATAGTACACTGCCTCCTATCCCATGACTTTTTAGTTTCGCCAAAAGTCTCTGATGAGGGACCTTATCAAAAGCTTTCTGAAAGTCCAGATACACTATATCAACTGACTCACCTTTGTCTACCTGTTTATGCACACCTTCAAAAAAACATATCAGATTAGTAAGACAAGATCTTCCTTGTCTAAAGCCATGTTGGCTGTCTCCCATTAGGCCATGACTACATGCTGTGTAATTTTGTTCTTTATGATGGTTTCTACCATTTCCCCCGGTACTGACGTCAGACTCACCGGTCTGTAATTTCCCGGGTCACCCCTGGAACCCTTTTTAAAGATTGGTGTTACGTTGGCGACCCTCCAATCTTCAAGTATTACAGATGATTTTAATGAAAGTTCACAGATTACCAATAGCAGGTCCGCAATCTCATATTTCAGTTCTTTCAACACTCTTGGATGTATACCATCCGGTCCAGGTGATTTGCTACTATTCAGTTTATCAAATAGTTGTAATATATCTTCCCGGGTGTAGCGATATTTCTCTCAATTCCTCTGCAGTATCACCTTTAAATACCACTTCAGTCTTGGGTAACATCCCTCCATCTTCCTCAGTAAAGACCGAAGCAAAGAATTCATTCAGTCTCTCTGCTATAGCCTTGTCTCCTCTTACTGCCCCTTTTACCCCTCTATCATCTAATAGCCGAACGGACTCCCTCACAGGCCTTTTGCTACGAATGTACTTGAAAAAGTCTTTATTTCATGTTTTTGCTTCCGTAGCAAGTTCCTTCTCAAATTCTCGCTTTGCGAGCCTTATCAATGCTTAAAATAAACATGCCCCACAAAAGTGATCTCACATAGATACGTGGTCACAAATCACAATCAAATCAATAAAAACCACCATACAATCATCCAGTCCTCTCCAAATAAAATTAAAAGATTTTCGCTATGTGTTGCCCACACCAATAAAATCTAGAAAAACAAAGCACCCTGATGCAAAATATTAAAATAAGTGTTTGTTGGATAAATGCTGGAAAAACACCACTTCCCCAGCACTTTCATCACTCTCTCAGCTCGTTTTGCATCCTCCGCTCAGTTTTTTTGTCTTTTCTGCATTGACTCCTAAATGACACAAAGGAACATGTTTGATCCCACCAGGAAAGGTACACAGCAATAGCACCTGTAGCGTGAAAACAGTGAACACTGATTTATTTTGTTCCCTCAACGCCTAATTATCAGGAAAATAAACCCCTTGGAACAGAAGCTGTAATTACATTCCTGGTAGCCACACGGAGAGCCATTGTGAGATCCATAGTGGTCCTTTTTGTCTTCAATTTAGAGAAATCCCTTGCCAAAACAATCTGCACTAGACCAGTCATAGAAACATAAAAATAGTAGTGTGTGAGGATGGCAAGGCTCCCCAAGCCTTTTTTTTAAATATAAAACTTTTATAAACCACCTCACTGATCTAAGGGGGGGTCACACAAAACAGTGCACTGTACCCCAATATTTCAACAATATGAAATTGAACCCTCCATTGGGGCAATCTGTTCTTGCCTCAACTAAGAATCATCTCATTCCACACAAACTATTGTTTCCAAGGGGTTCATGTTAGTTCGCGGCAAAATTGGTACCAATTACAGAAGAAAACATCTATTTGCACCCATTACAGTGCCACATGCATGACAATGCTTCTACTCCTCTTCACCTGCTCCTTTCACTGGTCCTAGACTGGGATAAAATGGGATTCTACTGGGCTGTAGCTCACTATACCTCCATCTTCCCCAGACATGGTTCTCCTCCCTTCACCTTCCAGGCGAGTTCTCTCTCTGGACTACTCACACACCTCGTGCTGGCATAGTTCACCCCCAGGTCATTTCAGAATGCACCACGCCATGCTTTGCATTTAGTAAGGCAAACAAGCCAATAAATAAAACAAGCAAACTTAAAGGTACCAAATTAAGCACCGTGGAGCAGGAAAATATCTACTGTAGATGACTGCAACTCACCTTGGATTTGGAAAAAGTAACAAACATAAAATCCAGTATCATTCCGGAAATGCATGTTAAATCTTAATATGAGATCATGAGAATGACCTAGTTGATTAGTTCCAGCCACATGGGAAGTAATTTTATAATGAGCTGTGTAAAGTTACATGTCATTAATGCATTTGAGTCATCTATTTTCAATGGTATGGGGATGGAAGCTACTCTAAGTACGTGCATCATGGCGATGGTGTGTACTTTCGGAATGGGCGAGCACAGGATCAGAGTTTGAGTGGAGCCCGAATTTAATTGTGGAAGTTATAAAATTTAACAAAACTAGGTGCAGGCATTTACACTAGGTCTAAGGCAGCCATAAATACTCGCACCTAAGATTGAGTGCATGGCCGGTGCAAAGATTGGAGGCATCTTAGGCATGTCTTCCATCATGCCACCCCCCCCCATTGTCCCCCCCACCCCCATTGCCCCTACTGCTGCCCCTCTCCAGGGCCTGCAGAGGCAGCAATGGCTCACAAACCACAACATTAGCGTTGCAGAATTTTTTCTCCTACTACCTGCCACTTCCACTCCCCCTCCAATGCAGACTTCCAGTTTGGTGACCATCTAGTTCACCTAGTGCCATCCCTGTTTGCATGCGTATCTTACAACTTACACCCATATTTTATAAAGAAAAGAAGGCATATCCTTTTCATGATGAAATAAATGTGCTTTGCGTGGGTTGAAAGGTGACATTTTACCCACCGGTTATTGTCCTTTCCTTGAGTCCTGCTAGACCAGTCCAGACAAGTGGGTTGTGCTCCCTTACCAGCAGATTGGTGGAGACATAGAACCAATGAACAGTCCAGGCTTCAATGACATCACTCTCATTCCTCTATTTGCCTCAGCCACCAGAGGTCTCCTCAGTATTCATCCCAAAGCACATGGGAGAACATGGCAAGCCTCACACAAGCTCAATGTTGGTAACAATGAGAAAGCAACTGTAGAGAACTATGTACAAGGAAGTATAAACAGAAAGCTGTCCGCAGAAGATTAACTTACAGAGTCAAGCATAAAAATTATAGTGGATCCAAGGGAACATAGCAGCAGAACAAAGCAAATACAGTTTCAGGAGTGGGCCCTGGACTGGTCTAGCAGGACTCAAGGAAAGAACATTAACCGCTAAGGAAAATGTTACCTTCCATATTGTCCTCCTAGACCAGTCCAGATTAGTGGGATGTACCAAAGCTACAATTCCACTGGGTGGGAAGAAGACACAGTAGCTCACAAAACCCTAGAGTCAAAGGCCGTGTCCACCAACGCCCATACAGCCAAATGGTAAAATGCTAGACAAAAGTGGAAAGTGATGCCCACATTGCAGCCCAACAAATGTCTGCAGGGGCTACCAAGCTCCACTCTGCTCAGAATGCTTGTGCTTGGGAAGAATGGTCATGCAAACCCTCCAGAACCGGCTAGTTCCACAACAGATATACCAAAGGCAATGGCCTCTTTAAACTAACACCCTAAAGCCAACTTGGCCACTGTGCCACTCATGTGCAGGCCAGCAAACAGCACAAAAAGATGGTCAGACTAACAAAGGGAATTCATAGCCTCCATGTACCAGAGAAACACTCTCCGGGACATCCACAAGGTGAATATTCTTATTCTTCCCCCAAAGCTGCTTCTTAGAGAAGGAGGGCCAGCAGACCAACTGGTTCACATGAAGGGGAGAAATCACCTTAGGCAAGCAGGAAGGCACAGGCCAAATGGAAATAGCCTTCTTAAAAAAGGCAGAAAAGGGTCACAGCAAGACAGAGCCTAAAGTTTAGGAATCCGCCTTGCGGCACAAATTGCAACCAAGAAAACCATCTTGAGCATCAAATCCTTGAAGGTAGCACACTTCAATGGCTCAAAAGGTGCTGCCATCAGCACCCAGAGCAACAGACACAGATCACAGAAAGGGATTATAGACTGGAGGATAGGACGCAGACGCCAAACCCCCTAAAGAAAGTGCAAGATGTCCAGGTGCAAGGCTAGCCATCAGACCTTGGAAACAGGCTAAAGCTGCCACCTGAACTTTCAGGGAGCTAAGGAAGGGTCCTTTCTCCAGGCAGTCCTGTAAAAAGGCCAACAGAGGACACCTTGGCTTCTTCAGGAGTCAACTGCTGAGTGTCGCACCATCACTCAAAGGCACCAGATCCGCACATATGCTAGCTTGGTAGACCTCCTCCGGGCTCCAAGCAGAGTAGAGACCACCGCTGGAAAGTAGCCCTTACATGCTAGCCATCTTCTACTAAGAGCCAAGCTGTAAGCAAGAAGTCAACAGGGTCCTCCAGGGCAATCATTCCCTTCCACAAAAGGCTCCAAGATGGAGGCAACTGAAAAGGAGCCTGCAGGAGCCGCATCAGGTCTCTGAACCACACTCTCCTCAGCCAATCTGGTGCTACCCAGGCAAACAGGAGAGCCATCTCCAGAGCTACCTCAGCACTCCTTATACTGCCCTACCGATTGACATAAGTCACCGCTATGGTGCTGACTGAAAACATTTGAACTGCCCGGCCCTCAAGCAGGGGCTGGAAACACAGAAAAGCCAACCTGATGGCTCTCGCATAGAGGAGGTTGATGGACCATATGACTTCCCTATGGTTCCAACAGCCCTGGCCTATACAGTCTTGGCAGTGGGCTTCCTAGTCTGAGAGACTGGCATCTGTCATCAGGAGGATCCAGGAGAAATCATCCAACGGCACGCCCTTCCTTAGATGACAGAGCTACTACCACCACCGCAGGCTGGACTTCACCATCAATGAGAACAGGAGTGGGATTCGGGGACCATGGAGCCAGCAAGGACCGCTGGAGCAGTTGCATGTGAGGACATACACACGGCATCATCTCTATGATTGCTGCCATCAATCCAAGGAGCTCAAGATAATCCCAGAGTCCGGGAGCCCGCTGTGCAATGCACAGTGCTAGGCAATCTGACAGTCTTTGACTTTCTTCTCTGGCAGGAAAACACTGCCTACTCGAGTGCCGAAACATGTTCTCAGTAACTCCAGAGACTGTGAAGGCAACAGCTGGCTCTTTCCCTAATTGATCACCCAGCCAAAGCTTTCCAAAAAGGACACTACTTGGGATACCACCTGAGACATCTCCAAAGAGGAACGAGCCTGGATGAGCAAATCATCCAGATAGGAATGGTCACAGATTTATTATTTCATTTCAGTCAAAGAGGTTTACATTGTATCTTAAACTTGGTAATGTACATTAAACAGGGACATTGATAACTTGGATTTTTCTGAGGCGATGGAGGGTTAAGTGACTTGCCCAAGATCCCTTGGTGCCACAGCACTGCAGTTTCCACCACCATATCCTTGGAGAATGTCCTCAGGACGGTGGATAGCCTGTCAGGGAGGGCAGCAAACTGATAGTGAGAGCCAAGCACAGCAAAACCCAGATACTTTGCTGATCCACCTGGATCGGGATATGAAAATACACCTCAGCCATATTCAGAGAAGCCAAGAACTCCCCTTGGTGCACTGCTTGAATCATGGAGCACAAGATTTCCATCCAAAAGCTCAGCAAGTGCTCGTTGACCACCTTGAAGTCCATAATGGGCCTGAAGGAACAATATTTTTTTTTCATCATGGGCACCATCGCCTTTAGGTGCAGCAACTTGTCCAAAGTGGTCCACACAGCAGCGCTTTCGATTTCAGACTCACAAGGAGAGTTGAAGGCATGCGGAATAAGCTCCTTGCATTCCAGAAGATAGACAAACTGAACAGTGTCTCGGCTGTACCGGCACTGTGAGAGTCTCTTTGAGTGGGGACTCATACTGGAAAATTTCCAGTTCTTTGGTGTGCAGGTTCTCCTCCAACTCTTTGGGGCAGAACCTGGGCCATATCCCAAATAAAATTGGGAAGGCCACGTCTTCCAGGGGAGAATGGCGCCGAGGAGCCAGGGGAGATGGTTCTGAGGGGACGTCTCGGTGCCAACAGGTTTCTGGGGAGGTTTCAACGTCAGTCTCCCACTTGGCGTCGGAGGGTGTCGACGAATCCAAGGCTCGGCGGTCTCGTGACTCCAGGCCAGCCTCGAGGACCTTAGGTCTGATTTTCGAAAACTGGCCAGGGAGGACCCGATACAAGGAACCGGTGCTGAGGACTCACACAAGGCTGGTGGCACTCAGAGCCTGGCTCAACACCTGGACTCCCCTGCAGTCAGGGGCTCGGTTGTCAGGGAAGATGATGCAGACGAAATGGCCATCATCGTCTGCTGCAGGGCCAGGATAGCAGAAATATTCTGTTCCAGGGCTACCATTCTGGTTTCAAGACCAGAAGTCTCCACAGCTTTTGGCATGGGCACAGAGAACCTCGGGCTTGACGCCGGTACTCTTGCAAGTGCGTCCTCTATGAGGACCACGGCCTTGAGGAGCCTTGCATGGTCTCCGCCGGTAAAGGACTCCTTTTTAGAGACCTTAGTGGGGTGCTGCTCTGAGTCACCAAAGTCCCTCTGCGGGACTTTACTGGGATTAACCAGTGGAACCTTGACGGGCTTCGAGGATTTTTTTTTTCCTGAGTCCATGGTCTTCTCGGAGGTCTGCTGTGGGACTCTGAGGACTCCCGGGTCTCATGGGACGTGCTGGGCTTGAAGCTCAGCATCAGGGAAGCCGGTGCAGAGTTGTACCTTGGGAACATCCTCTCCTGCAATTCAACCTTTTCTTGTTGGTTTTTGGAGTCATGGCCTAGCAGAGGTTGTACGTGGTACTATCGTGGTCAGGGCCCAGGCAGCATATGCAGCAGTCATGTGAGTTTGTAATAGATATGGTTTGACTGCAGCGGTCACTTTTTTTTTTAAACATATTTTATTACACTTTGTGAAATACAGGGAAACTCACACCCAATACAAACAATGTTCCAATACCCTCCATACCCCCGATACACTACACATCCATCACTACAAATCTATTACGTTACAAACGTCCACCGCTTCAAGGCCTTTAGACCGTATCGTTACATACCATTTTTGCACCCTCTGGTATTACTCTCTAGAGTGTAAACCTTCACGCTTAACCATATAGCATTTAACAATTCGAAACCTCATATTACATAACAAAACTTAACTTTGTGTGCGCTTTGTCATCTCTCCATCTCCCCCACTAGCCCTCCCCAGGCCCCCCCCATGTGCCCCTCCAAATAAGCGTCCCATATCTTATGAAACATCCACTCCTTACCCTTCAACCGGTAGGTTAAGAGGTCAAATCTCACCGCCTCTTCAATCTTCCTATACCAATCCTCCCCTGTGGGCCCGTTACCAGTCTTCCATTTCCCAGCGATCGCCACTCTAGCAGCCAACTTGAGCTTCTCCTCCAGCAGCCTTCACCATTTTCCTACCCCTGGAGACATACCCAGCCCCAAAATTAAATCCTTTGGGCACCCCGGATTATAATCCTGTATTATGACCCTCCCTTGACTTAGTCCCCCCCCCCCACCACCCCCCAGAAAAGTTGGATCACCAGGCACTCCCACCACATATGAAAAACTCCCAGCACTCCCACAGCCTCTCCAACACCCATCTGTTTGCTGCCCTCCCGCCAGGAACATGTGCCTCGGGGTAGCGTAGGCCCCATGAACAATTTGCAATTGGGTCTGCCTCCAAGAAGTCACCCATGTACTCAGAGATATTCTCATATATCTTTCCCCACTCCTCTTCTTCCAACTCCTCCCCCAACCATTTGTGCCACTTGTCCCTGTGAGAGTGCGTAAATCTATCTTCCTCTTCTCGCAACAGCACTTTATAAATCTTTGCGATAAATCCGTTGTCCAACCTTCCCTGGTACAGTACTCTTTCCATTGGTGTACTCTCTCTACTTATCTTATCTTATTCTCCCCCGAAGTTATAAAGTGTCACAATTGAAAATATGTTTATGTTTATTGACTTAATATACCGCTAAACGAAAATCATCATAGCGGTTTACATAGTTCAAAACAAGGAAATACCATAAGGTAGAGGAAGAAGAAAAAAATTACAATGGCGGACAGGAAAGCATAACTAGCAGATTCATACGACAGGACAATAGAGAGGAGAGAGAGAGAGAGGAGAACAGGAAAGACAAGGTCACATAGAGGGATCAGGGAGGTCAAAGGCAAGGGCAAAGAGGTGGGTTTTGAGGCTGTTCTTAAAGGTAGTATGTTCCTGTTCAAGCCAGATAGAAGAGGGCAGAGTTCCATAGAGCGGGGGCAAGGAAGAAAAATGCAGAGGAACGGGTGGACTGGAGGTGAGCGGAGGTGGGTGAGGGAAGATGTAAGCGATTGAGATGGAGGGATCGCAAGGAACGAGATGGGGTATGAAAATGGATCAGGTCTGCCAGATACTGAGAGGAGTGGCTGTAGAGAGCACGGTGGAGGAGCACCAGGACTTTAAAGTGAATGCGGAATTTGATGGGGAGCCAGTGGAGACGGATAAGAAGAGGAGTGATGTGATTGCACATGGAGGAGTGAAAAATGAGTCGGGCAGCAGTATTTTGGATGCGTTGAAGACGGTGAAGTTGCGTGACAGGGAGACCAGCTAGGATTGAGTTACAGAAATCAACGCGGGATATGACCAGTGATAGAAGAAGGGTAGTAAGTGCCTGTGCAGAAAGAAAAGGCCTGATAGTATGAATCTGACGAAGGAAGAAAAATGAAGTCTTTGAAACATGAGCAATGTGATCCCGAAAGGTCAGACTGGGGTCAAAGAGGACTCCCAGGTAACGGAAGGAAGAGACTAAGGGGATGGGCGAACCAGAAAAGGAGGGGGAAACCAGAGGGGGGAGTACTATGACGGGAGAACCAGATGGCCAGGGTTTTGGTGAGATTAAGATGCAAACAGTGAATAGTAAGCCAATTGGCAACGGCTGTGAGACACAAGTTCAGACACAAATTTACTGAACAAAGCCATCAATAAGCCCCGCGAATTATTCGAACTGGTCAAATCTCTAACAAAAACAACAATGGTTGACCATGCTGACAACGTAATCAAGCCTCAAACTTTGGCAAACCACTATGCAAGCAAACTCACGGCTTCAACTCCCACGCAATACCTGGGCCCAACCCTCCCAGTGCCAAACCCAACCTTGGCAACCACCGACAGTCAAGACATGATATGGAACACATTTCACAAACTTGATGACAAACAAATAACTAACATAATCACAAGCATCAATACCACCACCTCCCCACTAGATCCCTGCCCAGCCACTTGGATCAAGGCAGTGAAACAGGACATCACTCAACTTGTCTCGCACATAGTAAACCTATCACTGCAACAAGGAATCATGCCCATACAACTAAAGAAGTCTATCATAAGACCTGTCTGAAAAAACAAAACAAGCAATAGAGAAGACCCTGCTTCCTATCGACCAATATCGAGCATATCGTTCCTGGCCAAAATCATTGAAAAGGCCGTGTTACTACAACTGCAAGACCATTTGGATGACAACGAAACCCTGGATAAACAGCAATATGGATTCAGACGATACCACGGCATTGAAACACTACTCCTAGCGCTGCTTGACAACCTCCTCAAGGGTTTAGAAAACAAAAAGAAAATGTTTCTACTCATATTCATAGACATATCTGCAGCATTCGATACAGTTCACCATGGCACCCTCTTAAACAGGCTTAAATCCATTGGAATAACAGGAACCCCTCTAAAATGGTTCTCCTCGTACATATCAAACAGAATGCAACAGGTCCAGTTCAACGGAGAAGAAAAGGCAGAAGCATTCACACAAACACAGGGTATACCACAGGGTTCGGCTCTCTCAGCACTCCTGTTCAATATTTACATGCAACCACTTTGCAAAATTTTCCAACATCATAATATCAAATACCACGTCTATGCAGACGATATTATGCTGTACACTCAACTCGACACTGCCAACCCAAACTACACCCAACTCGAAGAGTGCCTAAGTGAGATGCAAGCCTGGTTACTCCAAAGTAACATGACGATCAACCACAAAAAAACAGAGGTAATGTACATCTCCAGAAAGCCAAACTTCGATCCCCCCGGAACAATCACCTTATGTAACAATACTTACCAAACGAAGGAGGAAATAAAATATTTGGGAGTAACGTTCGATAGCAATCTAAAAATGGAGAAACACCTCCGCAAAACAAACAAAGCTGTTTTTCACAAGCTTAGGGTCCTCCAACCGCTAAGGAGCATTATCGAACCTCAGGACTTCAGGACCATTGCCCAGGCACTCATCATGCCACATTTCAACTACTGCAACGCCATCCTGCAGGGTCTCCCAAAGAAAACTCTGAACATTCTGCAAATGGCGCAGAATGTAGCCGCTAGGGTTATCACGAAAAAAGGCTTTGCTGATCACATCACCCCGGTATTGATTGAGCTCCACTGGCTCCCCATCACGGCTCGTATAAAATACAAATCACTCACGACCACCTTCAAGCTCCTACATAACATTGCTCCATCCTTCCTCTCCACCTTGATATGCTCACAACCACCCAACAGAAGCAGAAGAACCTTCAACGCCAACACCCTCCTCATTCCAGCCGATATAAGAACTGTTAAAACCAATACTAGCAATAGAGCGTTCTCATACGCAGCACCTACACTCTGGAATCATCTGCCGCCAGAGTTACGAGATTGCAAAGACCTAACTGTCTTCAGGAAAAACCTCAAGACTCATCTTTTCCAGAGTCATTTTAATTTGAATTAACCTAAGGGGTCTAAGTTCAGAACATATTTATGTACTCCTGCTCGCATATTGTATAATGTATATATGTATATATGTAATTAGTACTCATATACCTAACAAACCCCTCGTGTGATGTGCCTACCCTCCTGATCAACCTGTACACACCCAAATTTTACTGTACTGATTGACAGTCCTCTTTATGTTCCCCTTGTGTAATCAGACCGCTGCTGATCGCTGGAAGCAGCGGTATATAAATGTTTGCTAAATAAATAAATAAAATAAATAAAGGGGGAGGTGTGATACAGAAGGACCAGGTCATCGGCATAGTAAAAGGCAGAAATCCCGTGTTTCTGGACCAGTAGAGAAAGAGGTGTGAGAAAGATGTTAAAGAGAAGGGGGGCCAGGACTGAACCTTGAGGGACACCGCAGAGGAGGGGAGTGGATTCAGAGGTAATTGAAGGAGTAGAAGTGGAGAGAACAGAATAAGACCTGGAAGAAAGAAAAGAGTGGAACCAGTGAAAGACTGTGCTAGAGACCTGCCTCCCGTAGTCGGGCTAGTAGAAGGGAGTGGTCAACAAGATCGAAAGCAGCAGAAAGGTCAAGGGAGACCGCCACCGAGAGATCACCACGGTCGTGGGCAGTGTGAATTTCATTTAGAAAGCCAAGAAGAACAGTTTCAACGCTGTGGCCGGGACGAAAGCCAGACTGACGGGGGTGAAGAAAGTGGGTAGAGTCGAGGTAAGAGGAAAGTTGAGAGAAAACAACATTTTCGAGAATTTTAGATAAAAAGGGAAGGTTGGAGACTGGGCGGTAGTGCGCAGGAATCAAAGGATCAAGTGAGGACTTTTTAAGGATAGGGCGGACCAATGCGCGTTTCCAGGGCTGGGGAAACACACCTGAGGAAAGATTAGAGTTGATCATGGAAAGAGCTGGAGGGATAAGAGCTAGAGAGGAGGTGAGCAGCCAGGAGGAGGGGATGGGGTCCAGAGCACAAAATGTTTTCTTGGAGGAGGAGATAATTGCAATAAGCTCGGAAGAAGTGAGTGGATGAAATGAATGCCAGACATGGGATAGTTGGGGGGTATGAGGAGGAGAACAGGGAGGAGGGCTTGAGATGGGAGGAGGACAGTGGGGCAAGGAATGTCTGAGATCAGATATCTTAGTACTGAAGTTGCTAACTCAGAGGGAGAGGGGGAGGGGGCAGGAGGAGGAGGGGTGGTGCAGGACTGAAGGGAGGTGAGAGATTGGAGAGCTGAGTAAAGGTGGCGCGTCTGGTTAGGAGCAGAGGAAATGGTAGCGGAAAAGTAAGCCTGTTTGGCTTTGTGAATGTGGGTTCTGTAGTGATAATGCTCAGATTTAAAATGAGAGAGAGTATTTTATATTGGTAAAAGGGGATTTTCTCTTGCACTCGACTTTCCAACTCCCGGTGGGATCTAATCATCCCCCTATCAATGAGGTCTGCGAGTTTTTACAGTCTCCCCGTCTCCAGCCTACGCCCCTTCTTAGCCCAACTCACGTTGCCAAAGGGAAGAAAATCTCCCACTCTGGACCAAGGAGATATTGGACTCGGGAACCACCCCCTTTTCCTCCCCAATGTATTAGTCTTTGACATCGCCTCAATTAGGGGGTGTTCATTTCCCTGTACTCCTGCTCCACACCCCTCCCCCCCCCTCTAGCCACTGAGCCAGGGATAGGGAACCCATTATGGATCTCTCCAAATCTACCCACGCTACCTCATTCCCTCTACTATAGTGGTCCCTCCATGCCCTGATTATACATGCCTGGTGGTACCACCTCAACGACAGTGAGCGGATCCCTCCCTGGTCCTTAGATAGCAACAAGCCACCTTTTTTAATCTGCACCCTTTTTCCCTCCCCACAGAAACCTCATCAGCTTTGCTTCCCACTTTCTCATCATAGTCCCCGGACTCCGAATGGGCAGTTGCGAAAACAACGAGAAATTTCGGGACAACATTCATCTTGAGAACCTCTACCCTACCCATCCAACTCAATTGTAGGGAAGCCCACCCCTCCAATTGTGCACCAATTGGCCAGCCAACGGCTTATAGTTAAGCTCAAACAGTTCTTTAGGGTCTTCCGAAATTCGAACTCCTAGATACTTAATATCCCCATGCGCCCATCTAAAAGGGAAATTTTGTAAATCCCCCCTTTGCAACCCCCCAGTGCCATGGCCTCCGTCTTTGACAAGTTCACCTTAAATCCGGAAACTGCCGAGAACCTTTCCAACTCCTTTATCAAAACTGGGAGCGACTCTTCTGGCCTGGCCATAAATATCAGCGTATCATCTGCATAGAGAAGAATCTTGAGCTCCACCTTCCCCACTAACACCGGCCTAATATTCTGCTGTGTTCTTATACGTATTGCTAGCGCCTCAATCACAATGGCAAATAAAAGGGGTGATAAGGGGCAGCCCTGTCTCGTACCTCTCTGCAACTGAAATAGATCAGAACGCTGATCATTCACCGTGAGCCTTGCTACCGGCCTCCGATACAATGCTTCTACCCCTTGAATAAATCCCTTCCCTAGGCCCATTTTCTCCATTACCTTAAACAGAAATGCCCATTCCACCCTATCGAAGGCTTTTTCGGCGTCTAGCACCACGCATAGGGTAGGGATTTTCCACGCCTTTACATAATGGAGCAGACCCACCACTCTCCTTACATTATCAGCGATCAGCCTAGTCTGGACAGGGTAAATTAAGTCCGGCAATATCCTCTCCAATCTACTCACCATTATCTTCGCGTATAGTTTAGTGTCACTGTTAATCAGCGCAATTAGTCTATAATTCTCACACCTGTCGGGAGGTCTACCCTCCTTGGGAATTTGTTAGCCTGGGCCATCGAATCAGGTATTTTGTTTCCCTGCAATAACCCTGAGAAAGGTTTAGCCAAGAATGGGGCCACTTCTTCCCGCATCATGTAGTAATACTCAGCCGGAAATCCATCGTCTCCCGCTGCTTTCCCTTTCGGCAATTTCTTAATGCCCCCAATCACCCTTCTACCGTTATGGGTCTCCCCAGCCAGTCCGCTGTTTCTTCCGCAACCCTGGGAATCCTGATCCCCTCCAGGTACTCCTCAATCCTTTCCCGACTAATCCCCTCCTGACAGGTGTATAACTCTTCATAGAATTGCCTGAAGGCCCTGCATATATCTTGACTCCCTACTACCTTCTCCCCTTTCCCATTCCTAATTTCCTTCACTATCCTACTCTCTCTCTTCTTTTGCAGTTGTCGTGCGAGCATTCTCCCCGCCTTATTTCCACCTTCCATAAAATTCCTTTTGGTTGCCCTCATCATCTTCTCCACCTCCTCCACATCTAAAGTATTAATCTTCGCTCTAAGTCGAGGCAGTTTCTGTCGCAAGGTCTTGGACCCCGTGCGACTAAGTTCTACCTGCAACACTTTCAATTCCTGCATCCAATCATGCTGCATCTTCTCCCTTTCTCTTTTCCTCTGACTTCCTAGCTGAATCATTATCCCCCGCTGTCCCACACCGTTGCATCCGACACCTCCCCATTATCATTCCATGCCATGTATTCTCTCCATGCCTTCCGAATTTTAACCTTTCCATCCTCTGACTGAATCAGGGACACGTTGCCCCTCCACCCCCCTCTACTCCCCCTTTCCCCCACCATTCCCCTGTTATCATCCCATGGTCCGATAAAGTAATCGGGTGTATTTTTACGTTCACTAGCGCCCCCAGTTGCCCTCTTCTCCCTAAGAACAAATCCAGTCTTGAATAAGTTTCCAGCCTGGCCGTGTAGCAAGTATATTCTTGCCCTCCGGGGTTCTTCCACCTCCATATATCCACCAGACCAAATACCTCCATAACACTTCCTTAAATCCTTTCCCTCCTTCCCATGCTTTTTTCCGTTGAAGTTAGATCTATCTTTAGACCCCGCCACACAGTTCATGTCCCCCCCCCAATGATACAGTCTCCCTTTGCTTTACCCCCAAACTCCTGCAGAACTTAATTGAAAAAAAGATCCCTTATGCCCGTTGGGTGCATATAAATTTAGTAATGATACCTCCCTCAGATCTACCCTCCCCACCACCCACACCACCCTACCCATAGCATCCCCCCCCCCGAACCTAACCCTCTTATGTATAAGGATTATTACCCCCCTCTTCTTAGAATTATAGGGAGACCCAAAAAGCTGCTCAAATCCCTGGGATATTAATTTCTCTTGTTCTTCCCTTGTCAAATGAGTCTCTTGTAACATGGCAACATCCACCCTGTTCCTGTTTAAGTGTGCAAGAATCCTCTTCCTTTTAATCAGACTGTTAATTCCCCTTACATTAAAGGAGGCAATTTTGTACCCCCCCTTTCTGGACTCAGCCATCATAGCCTTGGACCCCTCCCGTCCCACTACCCCCCTGCTGGCGCTCTGACAACCTATGCACACATGATTTATTTATTTATTTAGGATTTAGTATACCGCCTTATCGTTAAATCAAGGCGGTCTGGCACATCAATCAAAATCAATAATAAAGTGTGGTTTGTAGCATGCAGTGTGAGAACTGAGAAGTGTAGTGTGTGGGGCAGTGCGTTAGATTATATCGGTGAACTATTTACATAATGAGCTATATACATATATACAAAATGGGGCTGTTTGAGAGGCGTGCTAGGATTGAGATTCTGTAATGTCTTGGAGGTAGGATCGTGATCCTGTAATGTCTTGAGGTAGAAAATTTATGTGAAGTCCTTGAAATGTACTGTAAATAGATCAGTCTTAAGAGGTTTTCTGAAGTCCTTGAGGTTCTTGGTTGATCTTATGTGGTCTGGGAGAGAGTTCCATATAGCGGGTGCTGCCAGGGAGAGTGCCCTCCTTGATGTGGCCAGCCTTATCCAAACTTAACCAACAACAATAACCCATACCTCGCCCGCCTCTCCCCCATTCGTCACAAATTTTTTGCTTTCTGACTTCCATTAGCCCTTCCCCCTTGACCATCACTCCAATCCCCCCTCTTCCGCACATTCCCCCTATATCCACCCTCCCGCCCCACCCCCCAGTGTCTGCCCTTCCCCCCTTTCCTCTCCTCTCCCCCCTATCCTCCACACTCTCTTTCGCTGGGCGATGGTGGCAGAGGGCTCTTCACGGTTAAACAGTTCCCTCTCCCCTTCCTTATACTCCATAAACAGACCACTTGTCCCAACCGCGCACCCCCTCAAACTGCCCCATGAACACCATACAGAATAACCCCTCCTCACACTTACACCACCACTTCTAGTCCCATGCATGCTCATTTCCTCCCCCCCCCCTTCCCGGCAATGCCATCCCCAACCCTTGACATTTACTTATGCAGCCCAATAATGACCGCACTACCCTTCATATACATCAGTTCACCCGCTCCCTTCCAATTTCCTCTCCTCCCCGCCACCCAGCATTGCCGCCCCCCACCAATTACATTTACTTTTATATCCCAAGAAAGTCCACTCAGTCTGCTGGTGTCTACACCGCTTCCTCGGCTCCTCCAGCATTAGCACGACAGTCCCTCCTTGCAGATACCTCCGAGTTCTCCGCTGCCTTCCCCCGCTGAGATTTTAAAAAATTCTCCAACGCCTCCTTCGAATTGAAGAACCACCACGTACCGTTGATCATCATTGTGATTCTGGCTGGGTACCAAATTGCTATCTGTATACCTTTTTTTTGCCAGGGATTCCTTCCATTTCACCAAGTCCTTCCTTCTCTTAACAGTTTCCGCTGCCAGATCGGGGAAAACATACACCTTCCAGTCCTTGTACATCACCTATCTTGATTTTCTGATAGCCTTTATCACGTGCTCTCTATCTTGGAACCGAAGGAGCTTAACAATGAGAGCACGTGGAGTCCCCGCTGCACCTGCCCTAGGCCTCAGCTCTCTATGGGCCCTCTCAATCGCGAACGGTGGCGCTGATGGTGGATCGGGGAAGCAAGTCGCCAACATTTCTGCAACAAAGCCAACCGTGTCCTCACCCTCCACCCCCCACAGGCACACCAAAAATGCGGAGGTTAGACCGGCGGTTCCTGTTTTCCATGTCTTCTGCCTTAGCATGCAGCCAGCTAACCTGCTGCTGCAGAGCACCCACCGTACGCTGGAGCATTGCCTGGGAGTCTTTAGTCTGGCTTACTCGGGTCTCCACCTTCTCTAGCCGCTGCCCTATGTTGGCAAATTTCTCCTCCAGCTTTTGGAAGACTCTCTCAATGATCTCCTCCTTTGACTCTAATTTCTTTCAGTACTGCTGCCAGATCCGATTGGGAGACTTCCTCCCCCTCCTCTTTTCCATCTCCCTCCAACGTGCTAGGAGAAACCGGCGCTGGCAGGGCCTGCTCTCGCGCCACCCCTGTCTTCTCTGCTCCGGTTTTTGACGCATATAACTCTTATCATGTTGCTCTGCTTGAGTTTTACCAGTTTCGGCATTTTTTGCCCCTTTTCCCGATCACAACGGAACTTTATCTACCCGTTTTGTCCATGCGGGACGGAGAGCTCTCTCACTCAGGTCTCACCACCTCCATGGCTAAACTGGAAGAGCGGTCACATTTTTTAAACCCACTGGGGGACATGATGAGAGATACCCAGCTGGGGTCGATGACCCCGGCGAAAAAAGGTGCAAATGCTAGTCGAGGCAAGCCTCAATCAAAAAGAAGAGCCGAGAAGAGTGCCAGATCGAGGTGGGAAGAGGAACCAGTGCACATCCGGGAAAAGAAACACTTTTAAGGATGTTTTGGAAGATTGTTTTTGGGGGAAACAGACAGGCGTCCATTGTGCTCCGTGGAAAAAAGGAGATTGAGCAAGATGGCACCCTTGGGCGGGAAGGGGACACGCATGCATGGTAGCATGTCCCAAAGGCTTTCTTTGAAAGCTGGGGAAATGTTCCATGTGGGCTCCGTCAGTGCCGACATCACCCATATGTAAGAACTGATACTCCTGCTGGTTCCTGGAGAAGACGACAGACCTATATTTGGAAAAATAGAGAAGCTAGCAAAGCAGTCAGGAAAGCAAAGATACAAAAAGAAGAACAGCCAATGCAATAAAATGGGGGGGGGGGGAGATAAGATATGTTACTGAGAGGAGGAAGGGCAAAAGTGGTATTGTTAGACTCAAAGGTGAAGAGGAGGAATATGTAGAATCTGATGAGGATAAAGCAAAATTGCTAAATATTTCTGTTCTGTGTTCACAAATGAAGGGACCAGGAGAAGGACCTAAGAAAAACCCCACAAATAGGAATAGAAGTGATGGGAATCTCAAATGATTTTCGGAAGACTGTGTCCATGAGGAACTAGCTAAACGAAAAGTAGATAAAGCGATGGGACTGGATGGGATACATCCGAGAATACTGAAGGAACTTTGGGATGTTCTAACGGCTCCACTGACTAACCTTTTCAGTGCTTCTTTGGAGTTGGGAATGGTCCCAGAGGACTGGAGAAAGGCACATTTGGTCCCTTTACACAAACACGGAAGTAAGGATGAGGTTGAAAACTACAGGCCAGTTAGGCTAAACTCTGTGGTAAGTAAATTATTGGAAAAGCTGCTAAAAGAGAGAATAGCGAGGTTTTTGGAATCCAATCAATTGCAGGATCTGAGGGTTTACCAGAAGCAGGTCTTGTCAGACAAATCTGATTGATTTCTTTGACTGAGTCACCAAGGAATTGGATCGAGGAGAGCCCTAGATGTGGTGTACTTAAATTTCAGTAAAGCCTTGGACACCATTCCAAAGAGGCAACTTATCAGTAAACTAAGCACCCTAGGGATGGCCTCTACTGATTGGGTTAGAAATCAATTGAATGGGAGGCAGCAAAGGGTACAGGTAAATGGAGCACACACTGAGGAGAAGGATGTCACCAGTGGTGTGCTGCAGGAATCTATCCTTGGTCTGATTCTTTTTAACATACTGTATTTGTTAGTGATGTTGTGTGAAGGCAGTCGGGTAAGGTTTGCCTGTTTGCAGATGTTACCAAAATCTGCAATAGACACCCATGAAGGAGTACATAAAATGAAGAGGGATCTTGCTAAGCTTGAAGAATGGTCTAGAATTTGGCAGCAGAGATTTAATGCTAAAAAATGCAAGGTCATAAGAACATAAGATATGCCATACTGGGTCAGACCAAGGTCCATCAAGCCTAGTATCCTGTTTCCAACAATGGCCAATCTAGGTCATACGTACCTAGCAGTTTCCCCAAAAGACATAGGTTCCACAATGCTTGTACTGGGTCAAGCACCTGTGCCTTTTGGAGAAACTGCTAGGTACGTATGACCTAGATTGGCCACTGTTGGAAACAGGATACTGGGCTTGATGGACCTTGGTCTAACCCAGTATGGCATATCTTATGTTCTTATCTTGGATACCCTTCTTAATAATGGTTTATGGACCTTTCCTCCAGGAACTTGTCCAAACCTTTTTTAAACCCAGCTACACTAACAGCCTTTACTACATCCTCCAGTAACAAATTTCAGAGTTTGATTACACATTGAATGAAAAAATATTTTCTTTTATTAGTCTTAAATAGTTTACCCTGTAGCTTCATTGCATGTCCCCTAGTCTTTCTATATTCTGTTAACCTAAACAATCGATCTACGTTTACCCGTTCCACTCCGTTCATTAATTTATAGACTTCTATCATATCTCCCCTCAGCCGTCTCTTTTCCAGGTTAAAGAGCCCTAACCTTTTTAGCCTTTCTTCATAGGAGTATCCTTCCATCCCCTTTACCATTTTGGTGAATCTTCTCTGAACCTTTTCTAATAACGCTATATCCTTTTAAGATACGGCGACCAGAATTGCACACAATATTCAAGGTGCGGTCTCACCATGGAACAATATAGAGGCATTATAATATATTTTGTTTTATTTTCCATTCCTTTCCTTATGATACCTAGCATTCTATTTGCTCTCTTGGCTGCCGCTGCACACTGGGCCGAGGGTTTTAACATGTTATCCACAATGACGCCTAAATCTTTTTCCTGGGTGGTGGTTACTAATATGGAACCTTGCATCGTGTAACCATAGTTTGGGTTGTTCTTCCCTAGGTGCATAACTTTGCACTTGTCCACATTAAATTTCATCTGCCATTTTGATGCCCAGTCTTCCAATTTATCAAGATCCTCTTGCAATTTTCCACAATCCTCTTGGGTTTTAACAACTTTAAATAGTTTTGTGTCATCTGCAAATCTGATAACCTCACTCGTTATTCCCCTTTCCAGGTCATCTATGAATATGTCAAAAAGCAGCGGACCCAGCACAGATCCCTGGGGTACACCACTATTCACCTTTCTCCATTGGGAAAATTGGCCATTTAGCCCTACCCTCTGCTTTCTATCTTTTAACCAGTTCCTGATCAATAATAGGACACTGCCTCCTATCCCATGCCTCTTTAGTTTTGCCAAAAGTCTCTGATGAGGGACCTTGTGAAAGGCTTTCTGAAAGTCCAGATACACAATATCAACCGACTCACCTTTGTCCACCTGTTTATTCACACCTTCAAAAAAACATAACAGATTAGTAAGACAAGATCTTCCTTGTCTAAAGCCATGTTGGCTGTCTCCCATTAGGCCATGACTATCTACATGCTGAGTAATTTTATTCTTTATGGTGGTTTCTACCATTTTTCCCGGTACTGACGTCAGGCTCACCGGTCTGTAGTTTCCCAGATCACCCCTGGAACCCTTTTTAAAAATTGGCGTTACATTGGCGATCCTCCAATCTTCAGGTATTACAGATGATTTTAATGAAAATTCACAGATTACTAATAGCCAGGTCTGCAATCTCATATTTCAGTTCTTTCAACACCCTTGGATGTATACCATCCGGCCCAGGTGATTTGCTACTCTTCAGTTTATCTAATAGTTGTAATACATCTTCCCGATGTATCAATATTTCTTTCAATTCTTCCGCACCTTTAAATACCACTTCAGTCATGGGTAACATCCCTACATCTTCCTCAGTAAAGACCACAGCAAAGAATTCATTCAGTCTCTCCGCTATCGCTTTGTCGCCTCTTAATGCCCCTTTAACCCCTCTATCACCTAATGGACCAACTGACTCAAGGTTTTTTGCTACGAATGTACTTGAAAAAGTCTTTATTTCAAGTTTTTGCTTCCGCAGCAAGCTTCTTCTCAAATTCTCCCTTTGCCTGCCTTATCAATGCCTTGCATTTGACTTGCCAGTGCTTGTGCTGTTTCCAGGTTTCGTCGTTTGGCTCTTTTTTCCATTTCCTGAAAGATGCTTTTTTGGCAACAGCCGCCTCTCTGACTTCACCTTTAAACCATGCTGGCAGTTTTTTGGACTTCCTTCCACTTTTCTTAAAGCGTGGAATACAGCTGGTCTGGGCTTCCAAGATAGTATTTTTCAACAACACCCAAGCTTGATGTAAGTCTTTAACCTTTGCAACTGCTCCTTTTAGTTTTTTCTTAACTATTTTCCTCATTTTATCATAGTCTCTCTTTCGAAAGTTAAAAGGTAGTTCTGTGGATTTCCTTACTATCCCTGCTCCACTAATTAAATCAAATGTGATCATGCTATGATCACTATTGCCAAGTGGCCCCAACATCCTTATCTCTTGCACTAGATCTGGTGTTCCACTAAGGACTAGGTCTAATATGGCTTCCCTTCTGGTCAGTTGATGAACCAGCTGCTCCAAGAAGCAGTCATTTATTTCATCTAGGAACTTTATCTCCCTAGCATGACCCAGTCGATACCGGGGTAATTGAAATCACCCATTATTATTACTGCGCTGTACCTTTTGTTAGCTTCCTTGATTTCTTTGAGCATTTCATCATCCATTTGTTCATTCTGGCCAGGCGGTCGATAGTACACCCCCACTGCCGTTGCCTTCCCCTTTTTACATGGAATTTCAATCCATAGAGATTCTACAGCAAATTTTGTTTCCTACAATACTTTAATCCTGACTCAATGCCCTCTCTAACATAGAGGGCAACCCCTCCACCAATTTGATCAGCTCTATCATTACGATATAGTTTGTACCCAGGTATCACTGTGTCCCACTGGTTGTCCTCCTTCCACCATGTCTCTGATATTCCAATCATATCTAACCTCTCATTTAGTGCTATATATTCTAACTCTCCCATCTTATTTTTTAAACTTCTCGCATTTGCATACAAGCATTTTAGAAACTGTATTTTATTCATATTAATTTGGTTATTGGTAATTTGGTTATGGGTAATTTGGGATCTTTAAGCTCTGTCTGCTCCATACTCAAGGGCATTTGAGCTACTTTACTCTTTTTTGGAACCTCTCTGCTTTTGGTAGTATCCTTCAAGGATACATTTTTCCGAACCATCCGCTCTTGGGCGACTGTCGGCTTTTCCCTAATATCTAGTTTAAAAGCTGCTCTATCTCCTTTTTAAAGGTTAATGCCAGCAGCCTGGTTCCATCCCAGTTAAGATGAAGCCCAGCCCTTCGGAAGAGCCCCTCCTTTCCCCAGAATGTTCCCCAGTTCCTAACAAATCCAAAACCCTCATCTCTGCACCATTGTCTCATCCACACATTGAGACTCTGGAGTTCTGCCTGCCTTTTGGGTCCTGCGCATGGAACGGGAAGCATTTCAGAGAACGCTACCCTGGAAGTTCTGGATTTCAACTTCCTACCTAAAAGCCTAAATTTAGCCTCCAGAACCTCCCTACCATATTTTCCTATGTCATTGGTACCGACATGTACCAAGACAGCAGACTCCTCCCCAGCACTAAGACCTTATCTAGGTGGCGCGTGAGGTCCGCTACCTTCACACCAGGCAGGCATGTTACCAGGCGAGCCTCACGTCCACTGGCCACCCAGCTATCTACATGCCTAATGATCGAATCACCAACTATAACTGCTGTCCTAACCCTTCCTTCATGGGCAAATGGCCCTGGAGAAACTTCCTCGGTGCGAGAAAGTTTTACATCACCTGGAGGACAGGTCCTAGTTACAGGATCACTTCCTGCCACATCAGGGTGATGCTCTCCTGTCATGTGACCTCTCTCCTCCATGGCAACAGGGATGCTGCCAAAGTGGAGGTGGAACTTCAGTACTATATCTCTGTAGGTTTCGTCTATGTACCTCTCTGTCTTTCTTATGTTTTCCAAGCCTGCTATTCTAGCCTCTAGAGAATGGACTCGTTCCCTGAGAGCAAAGCGTCCCTTGCACCTAGTGCACACGTAAGACCTCTCACCAACTGGGAGAAAATCATACGTGACACTCAATGCAAAAGACTGGAAAGCCCCCATCTCGCTGCTGGACTGCTGTCTGCATCTTAGTTTTAAGTTTGTGTTTAGATCTTTAAGTTCTTTACTTACTAAGGGTTGCTATGGATATTTATGCTAATAAAACTGTACCTAATACGTTTAATATTCCTTGTTCACCTGAAGCTTAATTAATCTCAGGTCCTTAGTATAGGACTGATTTGGGTAACGAGCGTCACCTGAGAGCACCTCCTGTCCTTTAAGATGTGTAAGTACCTATAAAGCTATGATTATCCCAGGGGTGGGTGGGTGTTGGGGAGGGATGGAGGGAAACAACACTTATTAAAAGAGGGCTGCTACACAGTACGCTGTCCTGTGCTGCTGAGGTAAGCTGTGATCAACTTCCTGGGTGATTAACAGTCCTTGCTTGGATAGAAGGAGTCTTTCAAAATGGCCTTTTGACCTGTCACCTGGTGTTAACACCTATTGAAAAAGTTTCACAGGTCTCTTGCCCCCTAGGTAGAAGAACTCTTTGTAAAGGTCTCTAGAAGATTTTATTTGTTGCTCAAAGAATACTGACCCTTTTTTTCCTTTTATGCTAATCTAGAGTCTGATTTGATTTAAATTATAGCTCTTTGCTGCTGATAAGCTCTGACTTATTATGAAATTTAAACTACAAGCTCTCTGCTGGGTTCTAAATTTAACCAGAAAGCTCTCTTCTGTGTTTTAAATTTAAACTAAAAGTACTTTACTTATACTAGGCCCTGAGTGACTATTAAATTTAAACTACAAGCTCTCTGCTGAGTATGAAATGTAACCAGAAAGCTCTCTTCTGTGTTTTAAATTTAAACTAAAAGTACTTTACTTATACTAGGCCCTGAGTGACTATTAAATTTAAACTACAAGCTCTCTGCTGAGTATGAAATGTAACCAGAAAGTTCTCTTCTGTGTTTTAAATTTAAACTTAAACTGCTGCTACTAGGCCCTGACTGATTTAACAAAAAACAGTGGGTTCAGAGATTAATTAGCTTTAATACAAAGAATTCCTTTCAGAAAATTCCCATAAGTATATACTCACAATTGCAGATCTCTCTCCAGAAGGTCATGAATTTGGGCTGCAAATATCCAAGGAAGCAGTACAGTGTAGGGGGTGAAGTATTTCTGTCCACAAAAGATCAGGACCTGGGTGTGATTGTGTCTGACGATCTTAAAGTAGCTAAACAGGTAGAAAAGGCGACAGCAAAAGCTAGAAGGAAGCTTGGGTGCATAGGGAGAGGAATGCCCAGCAGAAAAAAGGAGGTGATAGTGCCTCTGTATAAGTCTGTGGTGTGATTTCATTTAAAGTATGGTGTGCAATTCTGGAGACCACAGCTTCAAAAGGATATAAAGAGGTTGGAGTCTGTGCAGAGGGTGGCTACTAAAGTGGTTAGTGGTCTTCGTTATTAAGCATATGAGGACAGACTTAAAAATCTTAATATGTATACGTTAGAGGAAACCAAAAACAAAAAATTCCAGGAAAAAACAAAAAAAAAACCCTAAAGCATAACCCTGGTACAAAATACTTTTTTTGTCGGAATATGGCAACAAAGTACCGGGAATTCAGTCCAGGTACCACTGTGGCAATTCCTTTTATTAAAGATGTGGATAAAAAATTTTTTTTCAAAATCCAAAAAAAACTTAGCTCATATTCGTGCTGCTCCCCGCACTGCCAAATTTCGCCAGCCAAAACTCGATTGCGACGTGGCTCCACGTTTCGGGTGTAATATCAAATATAAAGAACTTAAACACCCTGCTTCAGGCCCATCCTCACTGGCAAAAGTTCAAAACTTGAATGAAACAAATTCGGAGGTGTAACACACCAAATAGACATCGGCGTCTGATGTCAGCTTTCAGGAACTGCTCAAATCCACCAATCACAGAAGAGGGACAACCCCCTAAAACGGGGGGAAACCCACTAAAACAGGGAAACCCCCCTTAATTCAGCAAAAAGCCATCAAAAACATAATGACATTCACAAGATAGTATGCCAGTCCACCTGGAGATTAAGCCCATGAGGGGCAATTGAGTCCAAAGAATATATCCAACGTTGTTCTCGCCATTGAAGACGCTGCTCTCTGTCGCCCCCCCTAGGATCAATAGGGACATGGTCTAAAATTCTCCAGCGCAGTGAAGAAAAATCATGTCCCACAGCCAAACAGTGATCTACCATTGGGGCAGAAAGAGTCCTAGTGCGTAATCGAGAGGCATGCTCAGCCAAGCGTGATTTCATTGCCCGAATTGTTCTCCCTATATAATAAAATGAACAGGGGCATACAATCAAGTAGACCACAAAAAGTGAAGTGCAGTCAGTATGCCATCTGGTAGTATAAATTCGGGAAGTGTGTACATCCAACCAGTCAGAACCCTCCAATGTAAGAGGGCAGTATATACAATGTCCACAGGCAAAATGACCATTATCTTCATGTTGTTGAACCGGGCGATCTTGTACAGAGGTGGTATGCATAATGAAATCTCTTAAATTGGTTGTGCGAGAATAAGCAATACGTAAAGGCACATCTCGAAAGCATTCATGGGACCCCAGGATCGGCCAAAAACGATGTAACAGTTTAGTAACTTGTGGCATCTGAGAAGTATAAGGTAATACTCCAGTAACTACTGAGTCAGAAGACGAGGTATTCTTTGGAATAAGAAGCCAATCCTGGTGCAGATGACGGGCCCTCTTAAATGCCCGTTCAACCACTGTCATAGGATATCCCCTATGAAGCAGACGCGATTTTAACTCCCTTGCATGAAAAAGAAAATCGGTCAAGGTCGAACAATTCCGTCGAAGACGCAAGAACTGACCATAGGGGAGACCCCGTTTTAGCGCTCGAGGGTGAAAACTATCAAAGTGTAACAGGGTGTTCCGCTGAATAGGCTTTCGATATAAAGTGGTCTCAAAACCTTGAGAGGTCAAAATTACCCAAATATCCAAAAATTGAATACGATGAGGGTTAATCTGTGCTGTAAATTGGATGCGTGTAACATGAGAGTTTAGCCGACCCAAAAACTGATCTAAACCTTCCCGAGATCCCGTCCAGATGAAGAAGACATCGTCAAGGAATCTTCTCCAAAATGGAACAAATTGAAAAGCCATATCTGTATAAATAAAAGAAGATTCAAAGGCAGCCATGTAAAGGGTCGCTAGTGATGGAGCAACAGTAGCTCCCATGGCAATGCCATGAATCTGTTTGTAGAACTGTTGTTGATACAAAAAATAGTTGTTATTTAGAACCAGTTCCAACAAATCCAACACAAATGATTTAGGAAGCCGATCCGGGAGATCTAGAGTATAGTCCCGTATACAGGCAAGTGCCTCACCCTGATCAATGTTAGTATAAAGAGATTGGACGTCAAGGGAGACCAAATATGTATAGGCATTCACATCATCACAGCTCTTCAGCTGATTCAAAAAAATCGCCTGTGTCACGAATATAGGAACAAACTCTAGATGCCGCTGGTTGCAGAAAAAGGTCGCAGAATTTTGAAAGAGGTTCCAGTATGGAGTCTCTACACGACACTATAGGTCTGCCCGGGGGAGCACTCAGCGACTTGTGTATTTTAGGCACCAGATAAAACACCGGTGTCTTAGGGTGCTTTTTTTGAAGAAAATCCAGTTCCCGCTTGGTGATCCAATTATGTAAAAATGCATCAAAAACCACCGAATGAATGCGAGAGCCAATCTCTTCACTTGGGTCCCCAGATAACACCACATAATTAGTCCGATTATGTAAATGGACCTCAACTTCCCTCTGGTATTGATCTGCTGCTAATAACACCGTGGCTCCCCCCTTATCCGCTCTTCGAACCACAATGTCCGAATGCTGTAATTGACGAAGTGTCTGATATTGAGTGGAGGAAAAATTGACATAAGATCTTTTTTTCTGTTTTTCCAAAACAGTGAGATGTTGTAACATCAAATCCTGGTAAACCTTGATAACAGGATCTGGAACACCAGGAGGGGTCCAACGGGAAGAATTCCGTATCAAGGAGCAGTCACCAACCTCAGGTTTATCAGAAAAATGATGGATCACCCTCAATTTCCTAAAAAAACGATGTAAAGCCACTCTAGTGGCAAATCCATCATATCGAGATGTAGGAACAAAGGACAAACCCCGTTCCAACACTTCCAACTCAGAGGAAGACAGCTGATGACTTGAAAGGTTTATGACGGACGATTCTTGGTCCGGGACCGTGTGTCCGGTCCCTGCCAAAAATCCTGTTGATAGTTACGACGGGACCGACGTCCCCGAAAAGAATTACCTCTAAGTTGATCAGAATGAGTGGCACGGGAAGGTACCGAATCGGAAGACCGCTGTTCATTAACTTCAGAATCAGTCATATCACTAGAATCCATATCTAAATACGTTAGAGGAAAGGCAGAATAGAAACACAGAAATATGACAGAAAAAATCCACATGACCTATCTAGTCCATCCTTCCATATCAACAACTACAACAGTCCCCTATTTACCATAGAGGAGATATGATAGAAATGTTTAAATAATTCCGTGGCATAAATGCATAGGAGGAGAGCCTCTTTCGATTTTATTTATTTTTATTTATTTACATTCTCTTATATACCGTGCTATTCGGCATCAGTGCGGTTTACATTGAACAAACTGAAATTACATTGAACAGGGCATTATAACTTGGAGATAACTATTTTACAGGGAACATGGGCTATGGAGGGTTAAGTGGCTTGCCCAAGACCACAAGGAGCACCTGTGGGACTAGAAACCCCAGTCCTTCCGGCCCAAGGGTGCTGTCCTCTAGTGGGATTTGAACCCCCGACCTTCCGGCCTGAAGTACCTTGCCCCAACCACTAGGCCACTCCTCCACTCCAAGCTCTACTATGAGGGGACATAGGATGAGGATGAAAGGGGACAGACTCAGGAGTAATATGCAGAAATATGCATGCAATAGTCTCCCAGTGTCTGTCTGAAGATAAAAAGGGGACTATTGTAGTTAATATGCAAGGGCAGACTAGATAGGCCATGTGGTCTTTTTCTGCTGTCATGTTTCTATTGTACTATTTTCAGAAATACATTATGCAGAATTTCAAAATGGTATGTAGAATTTATAAGTTTAGTTTCTGCAGAATTCTCTAAGGAGTAGCTACGGTCCTTGCTTTCACTATCTCCTCCGTTCCATTGCATCCAACACCCTTTCTATTTACAGAATATTTTCTACAATTACTCCCGACTCCTACTCCACCCATCCCCCATTAGCACTGTAGCACGCTGGGGTTCATGCTGTGGCCTCTTGCAAGGTTAATGGATACCCTAGGTGAACCTTCAACATTGTGCCCCATCACAATTAAGTTTTAGACTCCTAGCACTCACTCACCCAACATTTTGATAATAAAACTTAGTTATAATCATCTCAGCACCATCTCCCCCAGAAGAATCTTGTACAAACACATATTTTGACATATGACATTTAAATATTAAATTGTTTTGTAAATATATACACAATGAGGGAGATTTTCAAAAGCCACTTATAAGGTCATATGGACAATTTGCAAACTGCCCATTCTTCCTACGGGTAAAAGTACGCATTGATGAGTCAGTCTGTGTGGCTGTTAGGATTCATTGTTTTGCATTGACTGTACCTGCTCACTGCTGTCCCCAAGAATCTGCCATACTAGGCAACCGTCTAGTCTGCCAAGTGATCGGCCAGACCTGCTTCTTATTCTAGAGCTTCCATTCCATTAAAAAAGTGGATCTCTCCTGTGGATACATTTATACTTTTCAGATTTCTGAATTCCTCTATCACCTATCCCCATCTACTATCCTGCAGAGTACACATATTTAGATCCTCACTTACTTGCTGAAGCATAGACAATTATAGTCTCAGCTAATTAGTGCAAGATAACATTTTTTTCTTGCATAACAAAATAACTCCCATTGAATCTAGTAACACAGTACAAGCGTAAGTCACCATAAAGTGCTGTCCCTCTGAAGCATTAAGAAAAACTTTTCATTTTACTGTGAAAGATCAACAGGCCTCTCCAAGGTGAAAAGTATTTTTTTTTCCAAAGATAAAGGCTTATGGAACAGGTCATCTCATGGCTTTGGTAAGCCAGCACCACACAGTCAATTTCTCTCTTACTAAGCAACAAACATTTTCTTTAACTTGGCTCTAATACTCAAGCCTGAATCCTTCCTTGGCCCACCCATACTCTGCATTCCACAGCAGCCGGAAAATTATTTCACTGTGACAACATGGAAACACCAAGCAATCAGCATGAAATGAACGGGCTTTTTTTCCTCCCCAAAAGCAGTTTCCCATTGTCCACAGGAAGAATTCACTGTTAGAAAATAGAGAACTGAACAAAAATTAAAAGGAATCAACAAAAAGAAAACAAGAACAGCTAAAGCCAGCTGAAATTCCATCTACAAATCCTGTCTGTATCCTGTGAGCTAAAAATGCTTTAAATAAAAGATTCAGCACCAGATCAGATAAAAATTCCAACATGCTGATAACCATCAAATAATCAAAATAGAATTTCCCTTTTAAGTCATCAAAAACACACCTTGTTGCCATGTTGTGTTGATGTTGAGTTCTTTGTCCTTTGTCATTGAGGTTTCGTGGGTGTTTTGCTATCTCTACTGCCTGTTTGATCCTCCTTGGCCACCAGCATTGTTCTTTTTCCAGGATTCTTGTGTCATCAAATCTGATTTTATGACCAGTTTCCATCACGTGGAGGAACGCATCTGATTTCTCTGTGTTACTTAGTTTATAATGTCCTTTGATGTTCTTGCAGCTTTTCTCCTATGGTGTGGCTGGTTTTGTCTATATACAATTGGTCATACCTGCATGGAATTTCAGGGTTTGGAAAAGGGGATGTGATCCTTCATGTGTGTGAATGAGGATGCCAGCTTTTGCGGTGCACTATACGATGTTCTTATGTTATTTTTTTAAGCAGTTTGCCTATATAGTCTGTTACTTCCTTGGACATAGGGGAGCACAATAAATCTTTCTTCTGTCATGGGGTTGTCATCCAGTGGTTGTTGGTGGGTGCTATTATTGTGAATTGGTTTGTCCAAATGTTTTAAGGCTTGAGAGATGGCCACTTTATTGTAGCCATTGCCTAATAAAGTGTCCCAAACGGTGTTCCTTTCTTCCTGGAGATTGTCCAGGTCGCAGACTCTTAGTGCCCTGTTTGCTAGCGTGCACAGGAAGCCTCTTTTTGTGGATGGATGGTGGTGGGACTCCGCATGTAAATAACAGCTGGTATGGGTGGGTTTCCTGCATACAGTGTGCTTGGGCTTCCATCTGTTCCCTTTTTGATCATTACATCAAGAAAAAGGAGACATCCATTGAATTCGGTCTCTATAGTGAACTTTATATTGAGGTAGCTGCTAACCACTGGTTACTCCCCTATGTCCAAGGAGTAAGACTGCATAGGTCTCCTGTGGGCCAGCTCCTGCTGCCCTCTAGAGAAGGGCCCTAGAGGGTAGCCTTAAGGTACCAATGGTCCACACAGTCTCCCGAATACCCACAGAAAGCATAGTTACTCACCTGTAACAGGTGATCTCCAGGAACATCAGGAATTTAGTCTTCACATATGGGTACTGTCGGTACCGACGGAGCCTGCGCAGGAACGCTCCCCAGCGTCTAATTAGAAAGCTTTTGGGAGCATCCCACAGCGCCTGCGTGCTGCCTTTCCCAACTGCCTCTCTCCAGTTGAGTTTTAAAGCTGAGACAGAGAGAGAAAGGGAAAGGAAAGAAAAGAGAGATACATCTCCTAGGGGAGGTGGGTGGGTTGTGAAGACTAAATTCCTGCTGTTCCCGGAGATCACCTGTTACAGGTGAGTAACTATGCTATCTCCAGGAACAAGCAGGAATGTAGTTTTCACATATGGGGACTCCCTAGCTACAGATGCCAGGGAGAAACCCCAGAAGTTGTGTGCCCGTGTGAAAGGGTTCCACTTCCCCCCATGGATCTCTGGCATCCTACCGGGAAAAAGTGGGTAGGAGTTGATTAAGTGTGGAACAGGTGCTGTAGAACAGCCTGACCAAACAAGGCATCCCGGCGGGAGTCCTTGTCTAAGCAGTAATGGGCTGTGAAGGTATGAACCGAGGCCCAAGTAACTGCTCGACAGATGTCGTCAATAGACACAGTGTGTAAATGAGCCATTGAGGCTGCCATGGCTGTCACATTGTGAGCTGTGACATAGCCTTCCAGAGAAAGGTTCTTATTCTGATAGGCAAAAGAAATACACTATGCAATCCAGTTGGATAATGTTCTCTTGGAGACTGGAAGTCCCAAATGAGAAGGATCAAAAGCAACAAAGAGCTGGGAAGACTTTCTATGTTGCTGTGTCCTTTGTAAATAAAAGGCAAGTGCTCTTTTACAGTCCAAAGTATGAAGATTCCTTTCTGCATTTGAAGCATGAGGCCTTGGAAAAAATACAGGCAGGTAAACCGCCTGGTTTAAATGAAAAAGTGAGACCACCTTTGGCATAAAGTGTGGATGAGTCCTAAGGACTACCATATCATGATGGAACCTCGTGTAAGGAGGATCAGCAACTAATGCTTGCAATTCACCGATGCGACGTGCTGATGTGATTGCAATGAGAAAGATAACTTTCCAGGAAAGGAATTTCAAGGAGGTAGTAGCTAAAGGTTCGAAGGCCGGTTTCATGAGCTGCCCCAGAACCAAATTCAGGTCCAATGCCACTGGAGGTGGCCTGATGGGAGGCTTAGTTAGAAGAAGGCTCCTCATAAATCTCGCTATGAGAGGATGAGAGGAAATAGGTTGACCATTTAGAGACTTTAGAGAAGCTGAAATAGCACTTAAATGGACTCTTACTGAGTTAGTCTTAAGTCCTGCATTAGATAAATGAAGGAGATATTCCAGTAATACCAGAGGTATCGCAGAGGGGTGAAGACCCTTTTGCGAACAGCATATGGAAAACCTTTCCCACTTAAATGCATGAGAGTCTTGTGGAAGGTTTCCTGGAAGCACAAAGGACATCCCTTACTTGTTGAGAAAGGTTAAGACCATCAAGGTCTAGGCTCTCAGCAACCAGGCCCTGAGATGCAGGGAGTGGGGATTGGGATGCCACAACATCTCGTCTTCCTGAGAAAGGAGATCTGGAGCAGATCCTAACTCCAGAGATGGGGCTTGAGAGAGATGTAGAAGCAGAGGGTACCACACCTGCCATGGCCAATGTGGAGCTATGAGAATCATGTGGCCCTTGTCTCTCTGAAGCTTGAATAGGGTCTTGGGAATTAGTGGAAAGGCATATAGGAAGTCCTGACCCCAATGGAGGAGGAAAGCATCCCTGGCCTGAGATCCCTGAGCCGGAAATCTGGAACAGAACCGGGGAAGTTTGGCATTCAACGGACTTGCAAAGAGGTCTATGTCCGGAGTTCCCCAAATTTGAAAAATTTTTGCTACCTAGTCTGCATGGAGAGAGCATTCGTGTGGAAGCAGAACTCGACTGAGTCTGTCTGTCCAAGAGTTTTGAATGCCTGGCAGATACACCGCAAGGAGATGAATCTGATGCTCTCTGGCGAGGGCCCATAGTCGCAAAGCTTCGTTGCAAAGCGACGGAGAGCCTGTTCCCCCCCCCTGCTTGTTCAGATAGAACATAGCTACTTGATTGTCCATCTGAATTAGGACTGTCTTGTAGCTGAGCTGGGTATGGAACACTCGAAGAGCAAGGAAGATTGCTCTGAGTTCTAGGAGATTGATATGTAAGTAGGTCTCCTGTGGAGACTAGATGCCTTGGATAGAGAGATCTTGCAGATGAGCTCCCCAACCCACCTGTGAGGCGTCTGTTAGAGTGACCTGGGGTAGGGGTTGCTGGAAAGGGGACCCCACCAACAGGTTTTGGGTTGACTGCCACCATTGTAAGGACAAAATAAGGCGAGTTGTGTTTGCTATTTTGTCTGATAGGCAGCCTGATGCTTGAGTCCACTGAGTGGATAGAGTCCATTGGGCTGCTCTCATATGGAGGCGAGCATAGGGAACTACGTGCACAGTAGATGCCATGTGGCCTAGTAATTGTAACATTTCCCAAGCAGTGAGATGAGTTTTTAACACTGCTTGGGAGGCTAGCTGCACAATGCGAAGGCAACGAGCCTGTGAAAGATAGGCCCTTGCTTTTCTGGTATCCAGCAGAGCTCCTATAAACTCTAGAGATTGAGTGGGAGTTAGGCTGGATTTTGGGATGTTTATGACCAGGCCCAAATACTGGAGGATACGCATTGTGCAAGCTAGGGCAATTCTGGCCTCTGACTCTGATGGGGCTCGAATGAGCCAGTCGTCTAAGTAGGGGAAGACAAATATTCCTAGAGTGCGGAGAAATGCTGCCACTACAGCCATGCATTTCGTGAACACCCTTGGTGCTGAGGCCAGGCTAAAAGGAAGCACCCTGTATTGGTAGTGCTTTCCTTGAAAGAGAAAATGAAGGAACCTTCGGTGAGTTGGATGGATGAGAGCATGAGTGTATGCATCCTTGAGATCTAGAGAACAAAGCCAATCCTGACTCTGAAGGTATGGCAGCAGAGTTCCTAGAGAAATCATCTTGAATTTATCTTTGAACAGGAATTTGTTCAATTCTCTGAGATCTAAAATGGGTCTGTGTCCTCCTGTTTTCTTTGGAATAAGGAAATAAGGGGAGTAAAACCCTGTACCCTGTTGGGAAATGGGTACGTGTTCTATTGCCCCCTGGGCAAGAAGTAAATTGACCTCTTGACTCAACTGAGTGTTGAGAGACGCCTGAGAATTGATCTGTCTTACCACTGTAGGAGGGGGCATGTTGAAGAAATGAAGCTTGTACCCCTCCCTTACAATGGAAAGAGTCCATTCTTCTGCTGTTATCTGCCCCCATCTGGGGGCAAAATGACACAACCTTCTTGGGATGGTGGAAGACTCTGGCCCGTTCAGGGCCAGGAAGGCCAAGTTCTCTAGATGGGAGTCAAAGCCCCTGTGGAGGCTGAGTCTGCTGGGCCAGTTGAGGCTTAACAGTCTTTGATTTCCTTTGCTTTGGGGGCTGCTATCCCTTTCGGGTGGATTGACCTGCAGAATGCACCTGGTGGGTATAGGAGGGGTAAAGCCTCTTCTTTCTAGAGAAGAATGGTTTCTTCTAGGATTTCCTCCTTGCAGGTTCAGCTGTAGCTTTGGACAGTCTATCCAAAGTGGTGTTATCAGCATCCAGCTCATTAGCTTTCTCTTGCCAATTTTTGCAAAAGAGATTTTCGCCTGTACAAGGAATATTCCCCAGCTTGTCCTGTACCCAGAGTTCTAAGTCAGATGCCTGGAGCCAGGCAATCCTGCGAGCCCCTATTGGAATGGCAGAGGTTCTGCTTATGCACTCAAAGCAGTCAAAAGCTGCACGATTAAACTTGGAAATATCCTGGGCATGTTTGACAAGTGTAAGGTAATCCTGCCTTTTATCATCAGGAAGGAGAGGGCTCATAAGCTCTAGATCTCCTTAAGGAACATTCCCATATATAAGATGTAGGAACTAATCCTGGCAGAAAGCATAGAGGCCTGGAATGTTCGATGCCCAAAGGCATCAAGAGTCCTACATTCATGTCCTGGAGGATTAGATGCATGTCTTTTTGCACTCTTGATCCTTCTCATAGCCGACTCCACCACTATAGAGTGGTGTGGCAACTGAGTTTTTTGAAATCCAGGACAAGGAGGCACTCGATACATGGTATCCAGCCTACGGGAATGAGGAGAGGTGGTAAGAGGTGTTACCCACATTCTTAACATGAGATCATGGTAGATCTCATGAATAGGCAAAGTAGCCACTTCCTTGGGAGCTTTAGGATATTGTAAAATCTCCAACTCCTTTGCCCTGGGCTCTGTTTCAGGAGCCACTGTGATGGAAAGACCTCTAGCCACCTCCCTGATGAAATCCTGAAAGGATATATCTTCTGTCCGGGTGTTCCTGTAAAGCACGATACCGGTACCGATCGAAGTCGGTACCGGAGGGATCCGGTACTGGCCTGTCGATACCAGAGGTAATTGCATGACTCTGTGTTGGAAGCACACTAGCCGATGTTGATGCTGTCGGCACCGGTACCAATGTCGGTGCCGGAACCAGTGTCGATACCGGTTGAACTGTCTGAAGCGGTCCTGAAGGCACCGATGCTGCAAGGAGAGCCACCAGACTGCGCTCAATAGTCGGGAATCTCTGGTCAATTGACGCTGCCGATGCCTGGGTGTCGGTACCGGATGAAGCGGCTGGTACCCAAGAGCATGGCACCAGTAGTTCTGCTGAGGTTGAGGCCTCGAGAACATCCTGGAGCCCCGATAGTGCTTTGGAAGACGAAGCCTCTCGCCGGGGCAATTTTGCCGGTACAAGTTCCTCAAGAGCAACGCCAGAGGCATCTCGATACTTGGAAGGAGATCTACCCTTTGAGGACCGGCCAGATTTATGTTTGGTTACCTGAGATCCATGGGAGGAAGACGAAGCCCTGGAAGACGTCGATACCATGGATGCTGCATCGGAGGGAAAAAGGGTGCTAAGCTTAGCAGCTCGGTTCTGCACACCCCTCTTCGACATCATCCCACAGGCAACACACTCCGAGATGGAGTGGTCAGGACCTAAACATTTAAGGCACCACTCGTGAGTGTCTGTGACGGAGATGGTACCGCCACACTTTGAACACTTTTTGAAACCCAAAGCGGGTTTTTCCATGCTGAGGAAAAGTTTGGGCCTAGTGCCCAAAATGGCGCGTGGCGCCCGACAGGAAAAAGGCTGGAAAATCCAGAGAAAAGATTAGATTTTTTTTTTTTTTTTTTTTAAAGAAAGAAAGAACTGGCGGTACCGGTATAGCGTCGAGGAAGGCAGATGCTACCACAAAAAAGAATGAAAAAATACGGGATAATTTCTGCGGTGACAGGAAAACGACCTGCTGGCTCTGCGGAAAATGAAGAATTGGAGAGAGGCAGTTGGGAAAGGCGGGAAGGCAGCACGCAGGCGCTGTGGGATGCTCCCAAATGTTTTCTAATTGGATGCTGGGGAGCGTTCCTGCACAGGCTCCGTCGGTACCGACGATACCCATATGTGAAGACTACATTCCGGCTTGTTCCTGGAGATTACTTTCACTTCTTATGTGGCTGGTATGAGGTCAGTATTGACAATTAAACATGAGAGTGTATCTAGGGTCCCAAAGTACTGAGAAGGCAGATGACCTTATATCAATAATGACCCAAGCAGAGGAACTCATTTCATCCCTGGTAGTCATCATAGTTGGTACTTAAGTTCTCATAATATGTATCTAGAGCACACCATGAAGATGGAGATTCACGTTGTCAGGAATGAGCTACACAACCAGATGATAGCATCCTTCTGAAAGCACTATTTATTGATAGCGATGCATCATCCCATTGCTGGAATCTCTGCCCTGGGTAAAGGATACCGGCCGCTTCCACTAGTCTCCGATAACACTAGTCTCCAAGCATTACCATCTTTAGTGGCTGTGCAACAGTCATCATCCACGCCCTGATTTTATCAGCCCACGATTATCAGCCATTACCACCCCTCTTAGAGAATCATCCTTTATGCCATACGGCCAACCTGGTCAATACCTAGGACAGGGATACATACTGAACCACTCCCAGTGCGATCAGAGCTAACACGCATAAAATGGCCCCGAGGGCACCAAAATCAATAACTGCTGACCTCTTCCAGTGACCTTAGTAAAAATCACTTCCTGTCGGCCAAAGCCTGACTGACCACTGCTTTGCCAAATGTTGGCCTTAGCTGAACACAGCTGGCAGAGAGGGGCCCTGGTGCCACTCGTCTGAGATCTCAAACTATGCTGCCGTCACGAGGGGTGAGGCACCTTGAATCTCACCTATCATCATCCCTGAGGTATATGGTGGCTCTAACCTGGCTTAGCAAGAAGGAAATTGTGTGGGATATAGTCCATATGGCCTTAACCATAGGGCCTCATAGGGTGTCCACTATCACACTAAATGCTGTTCTGTGCCTATCACAGCCTGTCCTGATGGTGGCTACCCCCACCATAGAACTGCCGAATTGAAGAAGGCTAGAACCACATTGATGAATTTCAGCCTTCTTCTAAAACCACCACAGGTAAGGGTGCTAGACTACTTCGGTGGCAGCAGCAGGCAAAGCATCATGGTACTCCAAGTGCCAAGTTAACGGCAGCACACAGAGCACCCATACCCCTGCTGAGTTCATGGCAGTCTCAGAGCTTATTTAAAAACTGGGGCTGTGGATGTCTTCAGCATAAGGATGCCCAAGTTTGAATAGGGGTGTGGCAGAAGCATGGCCAGAGTATTCCTGAGAACCTGGATGTCCCACTTGATCTCAGAAATGCCCTGGACATCCCAAATCGCATCTCTCTGGTGCAGGCACAAACAGGCATCTGAAAAGTGCTCATTTTGTCAGGCAAACATCTGAAAAGTGTGTAGGAGTTACACTAATACCTCCTGTATTTTACACTATATCAATGAACACTGATTGGAATAGGGGCTCATGTTTTCACTTTGCTATGACGCTGGATGGCCCCTTATGCTGGCTTGCCTAGAAGATGGACATTCCCAACACAGGCATCTCCACTTGGGACGTCTATGAGGCCACCCACATGGATGTCCAGGTTGGGGATGTCTACATTCCTGAAGCCAGCTGGAGACAGAAGTCCTTGGCATTTTTCTGCACATTCTGCTCTTGATGTCCCAGATTTAACTTGGACGTCCTTTCTAAAATTCCCTTCAATGTGGTTTAGGATTCCCCTTGCATAGCAATTTGAATCCACACAATAAGCCTGAGCCTGCTAGTAATGCATGCTGGAGTCCCTCAGCTAGTAGCTCAAGGCAAGTTACATTCAGATACAGTAGGTATTTTCCTGTCCCCACGGGGCTTATAATCTAAGTCTGTACCTAAGGTCATGGAGAGTTAAGAGACTTGTCCAAGATCACAAGGAGCAGCAATGGGATTCTAACCTGGCTTATGTGGTTCTCAGCCTGCTTTTCTAAGCATTGGGCTACTACTCCAGTTTACCACCTTCTGCAGTACGGAAAGAGAAACCTCAGTAGTAAAAACAGACAGTTTTGCACATCCAGGCAAAAGCTTTCTTACAGATATCTTTATATTTTACAAACAATTGCTGGCTCCTGTAGGAGGCTGTAGGAGAGAGCCCGAGAACACTCCCTTTTCTGGAATTCCAGGAAAGATACCAAATTGTGTTCTATGGACTCCTGGGTGTCCATGGGACCTTGACAAGGGGTCTACAGGTCATAGAAAAAAAGAGAGAGGCTGGTGGGAATGGGCTGGGGAGAAGAATGAGAGAATGGAGGGAAAAGATTTGGTGGAGAGAGAAGAGACTGGTAGGGTCTGACTGGAGGGAGAGAAATTAGTGGAATCAGGAAGGGGAAGGGAAGTAAACAGGGTTAAGTAGGGACAAGCTTGACAGTAAGATAAAGACTAGTGAAGGGAATGAAATGGGGGACCCTGGACATTTCGGAGGCTGGTAAGGGGTCCACACAAGCGCAAAAGTTGGGAACTCAACCTCGACCATATAGCATCATGTACCTGTGGTTTTACTCAGTTATGGTACAGAGATGTCGGCAGTAGCACAGCGACTTATTAATTTAAGCTTATAAAACACACAATTCCAAGAAAACCCAGGAACTGCTGGGTTGCCAGAAGTCAGCATTGACTGAAAGGCACACATTACATTTTTGCAAGTTTATAAATCACGCAATTCCAAGAATGCTCTGGGCAGCGTACAACAAATCACCTGGACAAGGCAAGTATACAAAAATATTCAATACAGAAGATGAAATCATGTAAACAAAACTGTAATATCAATTAAAATACATAAAATGCAAAAGACAATCTAATCCACTCCTAATATCATAAGTTTTCATGAAAAGCCAAGGGTCCAATATTCAAAAGGATTTATGTTGTCAGGAAGACCTGCTAACCACAAACTCCACCGAGTCTGATATTCAGTGATATTTCCACAGACCACTTTGGCACAATGTGGACAGTGCCATGGGCAGTCTGTGAGCATGGCTCGGGCAGTCCTAGCTCCTATCCAGCCAGTGGTGATTTTTAGATAGGTACCGCATAACATTGGCATAGCGCGATAGTAAAATCGCATGAAGTTAGAAGAGCCATCTGGTTAGTGGGTGAATTTCACCACTGACTGGATAGCAAAGGAGGTTGGTAGCGAAAGCAAATATTTAGATTTTAATTCTACTGAGATGCAGCGTATGCAATGCATCAGGGTTTTTTCAAAGCTTACAACAGTACTGGAAGCAAAGTACTTGTTACTTTTTCCCTCAACAGATTCCCCTAGAGCCCACAAGGGGGAGGGGAGAGGTAGCAGCCCACCACTCGATGGGGGGTCACAGAAAAACCCCATGAAGCCTCAAGTCCCAGAAGCTTCAGGACCCACACGCAAGTCAGCTATCCTACCAGAATCCTCTTTAACCTTACTGCATCAGGCATGTCTCTCACCAGCTGGAGACACAGCAATACTGGTTGGCTTTCTGATTGTATCAGCATTTACAGTTCTGTCACTGTCTGCTGGAGGGAAGCTGAATCCCACTGGTCTGGCATGGATAAAGAAATATAAATTCTGTTCCTTCCATTTGTGAAGTCTTTTTGATATTTAAATATTTCTATGTTTTATACTTCAGACACAGCACTTGTATATTTCACTCTTTGGCCTTTACTTTCGCGTTTTATTTTATTTATTTATTTGACCAGTGTTCTATACCGCCTTATACTTCAATCAAAGCGGATTACATTATGTAATTACTACAAACAGGTACTGGATACATTCCCTTGTCCCCAAAGGGCTCACAATTTACGTGTACCTGAGACAACGGAGGGTTAAGTGGCTTGCCCAGGCCACAAGGAGTGCCTATAGGACTAGAAATCCCAGTCCCTCCAGCCTGAGATTGCTGTTCCCAGGTGGGATTTGAACTCCCAGCCTGAGGTACCGTGTCCTAACCACTATGGTCACACCTCCCTCTTGGGGATATTTTCCCCTCGGCTTCTCTGGTTTGTACTAAAGACAAAGGAGTTGAAGCCTGTATGTGTGTTTTGGGGGAGGGGGGGTGCATGTAAAGGAATGAATGAATGAAACTCTTTGCAGAGGGGGTGACACACTGGACAGAAGATTCCAACGTATTATTCATGATAATGCCTAGATCCTTTTCCTGGGTGGTGATTCCTAATGTGGAACCTTGTATCGTGTAACTATAATTTGGGTTGTTCTTCCCTAAGGGGGTCATTTTAAAAGCCTTAGTCATGATTTGGACATCTGAAGATGTGCGAGTGGACATCCAAATCACAGATGTCCCCAGAGTCATTTTCCAAATGGCTTTTAAAGATGTCTCTGGTGCTGGGACATCTAAGTAAGCAGGGGACATGGTGGAGGTGTGTATGGGGAAGTGCAATGGACTTAGATATCCCCTCTCCATTTCAGAAATGTCAGAAGTCTGTGACCCTGTCCACATTTAGACCTGCTCCAGGCATGAACAGGCATCTGGAAAATGCTTGTTTTCACTGTAAAACACCCAGAGGGTGTAGAGAAGAGGGAGAGTTAACGAACTAGCCTAAGTAGCACTGGATTTGAACCCTAGCCACCCTGGTCCTAGCCTACTCCTCTAACCATTAGGCTATTACACACACCTGTTCTGACGTACTATTCTGAGGATGTCTATGTAGACGTTCCCAGAGATGTTCATATCAGGCACACCCACGTTTGTGAAATCATGCCCAAACTTGGACGTGCCTGCTTTTTTTCAGATGTTCTGGCTTGGACATCCCAAATTATACTTGGACGTCCTTGCATTACTTTGCAATTGTCCACATTAAATTTTTCCTGCCATTTAGACACCAAGCCTCCCAATTTCTCAAGGTCCTCTTGAAATTTTTCATACTCCTCTTGTGTTTTAACAACTTTGAATAATTTTGTACGATCTGCAAATTTGATCGCCTCACTCATTATTCCCATTTCCAGGACTTTTATGAACATGTTAAAAAGCAATGGGCCCAGCACAAATCTCTGGGGTACTCCACTATTCACCTTTTTCCATTGAGAAAATTGGTCATTTACCCGACTCTCTGTTTTCTATTTTTTAATCAGTTCCTAATCCACAATAGTACACGGCCTCCTATCCCATGACTCTAATTTCCTCAAGAGTTTCTCATGCAGGACTTTGTCAAAGGCTTTCTGAAAATTCAGATACAATATATCAACCAGCTCACCTTTATGCAGCTGTTTATTCACACCTTCAAAAAAATATAGCAGATCAGTGAGAAAACTTTCCTTGGCTAAATCCATATTGAGCAAACCATTCAAGCTGCCCATTTCCCTCTAAGTCAAAGACACACACAGAAAGAAATAACAGCTCCATGAACACACATGCTTTCTCCACTTGTTTTCAAGTAAAAAAAAAGTTTATAAACCAAGATCATGATTCTCATCACACTTGCTTATTCTTTACCTTTTGCACAATGCAGCATATAATCATTTAAATGTGAAAGTTATGCTTTTTCTTTCTTTTTGTGGCTGTTCTTTTGTTCCTAGGAGAAGACTTCTGTGACAAAGTCCTTGTAGGTTCCAAAGATATTGTTTCAAATTATAAATTCTCCTCTTTTTGTCTTGTGTGGAAAGCAAGATTTCAGATCAAGCCTGATTTTAGCATAACTAATCATTTACCACCCCTTCCCAAGCTCTTTCTTTATCTTCAATTCTTAGATATCAAACCCCATGTGTGCCAGAGAGGCATCAGCCATTAGATGAAAACATTATCCTCAGCTTGTATTTACTTTTTTTCTACATTAAAAACAAAACAAAACACAGAAATATCAGGTGTAAGGAAATGGAACAAATAAATACTGTAAAAATTTTTTTTAAAATAAATAACCACAATCTATTCTTTCATTACAATTATGTCCGCAAAAGAAAAATCTCCCATATATGATAAATAAAATTCCCTGGAAGTTACACAAAGGGAACCAGGAAAGAAACAAATCATCAACAGCAAAAGGCCGAAAGAAGGCAGTAGCAAGGAGCACACGTACCTTCATTCTTAGATAAGCAAACTATAAAAGAGAAAAGAGCAAAGAGAACCCAGTCTGCTTTCAAACCTCACTGATGGAATACTCAAAATATTAGAGATACAGAGCTCAGAACTTCAGACTGGGATTATGAAGTGCTCAAAAAAGATGGAGAGCTCTTCTGGTCCACAAAATATATACAATTTCTGTTCAAGTACACCTTGTAACATTTTTACAGGGATAATTTGGGAACACAAGTGTATTTCTTCCAAGTCCCATTTAGATTTTAGAATATAGGATGCTAGCAAAGGTGACATCATACATACCTGATAATAACAGCAACCCAGCATTATAAAAGGTCTAAAGGCAAGAAAGTTAAGTGCTGTTGAGTCAGTGTTGACTCATGGCGACCCTCTGGATAGTTGACCTAAACTGTGTTCGTTCTTCAGTCAGGCGGCTCATTGTTGATAGAGTGGCACCCATTGCTATTGTTATTGTATCAATCCATCTCATTGCTGGCCTTCTTCTTTTGGGTTGACCTTCTACCGTACCAAGCACGATGTCTCTCTCTTCGCATATGTCGTTCAAAGTATGAAAGTTGAAGTCTTGTCAGCTCAGCTTCTAAAGAAAGCTCTGGTTCGATCTCCTCTAGGACTGACTGGTTTGTTCGTCAAGCAATCCATGGTATACACAGTACTCTTTACCAGCACCATAATTCAAAAGCATCGATTTTCTTCCTGTCTATCTTTTTCACTGTCCAACTTTCGCATCCATGACGTTATTGAAAATACCATGGCTTGGACAAGTCAAATTTTTGTATGGAGAAAGACATTTCTATTCTTGAGAATCTTGTCTAAGTCCTTCACAGCCATTCTGCTGAGAGCAATGTATCGTAGAATTTCTCGAGTGCTTGCTGTTATTTTTATTGATTGTTGATCCAAGTAGGTTATTCTGGGTTAGTTATTTTTTTGTTGCTATAGTGGAAGTTTTTTTGTTTTTTTTTAAGGAGCTTGTTAATTTACCTCTAGGGCTTTTGTTTATTTACCTCTAGCTTAAAGGGGAAGAAAGATGATAAATATTATTTGATGTCACAGCACTTCTGAGGGGTTGGTTCCCTCCCTGCAGGGCTGGCACAAGGAGATGAGGCTCCCCCTTCACTCATTCCCTCATCCGGATGTGAAGCGGTAACAGTTCTTTTATAATAGCACCAGAGTTATCTTCAGCTCTGGCACTGTGGTGCTGTTCCTGCTTCCACTATCCTCCAATATTACTTCATTTGCATAGGGAATGAAATCAGAGAGGAGCGGAAGCAGTCATGGCACCATAGTGCTGGAGCTAAAGGTAACTCTGGTGTTTCCGTGCTGTTTTAAAAGCATTGCTGTCGCTACATATCCCTGTGAAGGGTGGTGGCGGCAGCAGCAATGGGTGCCCCTGGAGGACCAGTGCTCTAGGTAACTGCCTAATGGTAACGCCGGCCCTGTCTATTTGGAATATGCATAAGATGCTGACAGCAATGGAGTGATGTGTGGGGAGCAATCTGCTTGCTGTGGTCATTAGTTTTGATGCAGAGCTTTGGATAGAAAGTTGGTTCTCTGTTTCATGCCTTGCAATGCTTTGGGATAGAAGACTCCTTCCTGGGGGTGCGGTGCATACACTTTATTACACATTTGCCACAGTGCAGGTAAATAAGGAGCTAGCAGAATCTTTTATTCTGGCTAGAGGTGCTAGAAAAAGTTGCCCCCGTCACCCTTGTTGTTCCTGTTGTATTTGCAATTTTTATTGCAGTTTCTCAAGAATAACGAAGATATTGCTGGAGTGATCGTAGGTCTGAAAATAATGACGTGTCTAGCCTTTGCTAATGATATTTTGATATCTTTAACAAAACCCAGGGATTCATTACCAAGAGTGCTGCAGACGATCAAAGATTTTGGTTTGATTTTGGACCTCAAGCTGAAGTTGGCCAGGTCAGAGGAACTCTCAGTGCAGTAAGGATTATGATATCTGGGGAGGGATAGGGGCGGGAACAGATTTCACCTTAAGATGGGTGGGAGACTGATATTTAGAGGTTAGAATCCCCTTGGATCTAAAAACCTTGCAAAAGCTAAATGGGAATCCCTTTATGCCGGGGTCACCAGCTCCAGTGTCAGTGAGGAGAGGGAATCCTTGATGAAACAGGCCTTGGTGGCCTGGAACCTGTCGCCAGAAGCCTCTGCATCTGTTTGGGGAACTTTGGCTGGCCGCTCCCACTCAGACTCCTTGAGATCCCTCTGTAGGCTGCGGGACCTGGCATGGGACTTGCCTGGTGTGTCCAAGTCCTGGGATGAGGTTTGAGGATTTCTTCTTCTTTTTGTGTTCCCGCTCCTTGTCAGTGTCCGTGGTCCCAGTCAGGCAACTCGGGGACATTCATGACTCTGAGGACCCATGCTTGTATTGAGAGGCTACATCTTTTTAACCAAGTGAAGTTGAAGACCTTCGGAGTGGCCAGCGATAGAAAAAGGCATGAATCGCACAAGGAAAAAAAATCCTAGCATGATTCCAGGATGTGATGCTGGTGGAAGCGTGCTTGGAGGCGGGAAAGGGACTGGTCACAACTGGATAGGGAAAAAAGTTTTTTCACGCAATTAATCAACTTTTTCTGGGGAAAAAAAGACAGATGTCTGTTGGGCTCCACAGAAAAAAGGAGACAGATGTCTGTTGGGCAGGAAGGGGACCACACATGCATGGTGGCATCTCCTAAAGGCTTTCTTTGAAAAGCTGGGATGCTTCCGCGAGGACTCCGTCGACGCAGTCACCTATATGTGAGGACTGACTTCCTGCTTGCTCCTGGAGAAACACAGGATCTCTTGCATGCTAGGCACTCACTACCCATTTCCTTAATGCATCTATACTTGACTTGTAAAGAGAGCAGAAAGCTTGGCAAGATGGTGGGGAGGTTCTTTTGGCAAAGGATTCCAATGCAGGTTTAGCTGAAGTTCTTTGGAAGGAGTGGTTTAGCCCTTCCAAACATTAGGTGGTGCATTGCATGGCATGGGGACTGGAGTGTCTACATGACTGAGCAAAAAATACTAATTACTAGTCTGATTTTGACATTCAAACAGGCTAGATGTGGGTTTCTACAGCCAAGCTGTGTCTTGCGAGTTCCATACAGCTCTTGCATGCAAGACACATACCATCGGTTGGTAAAACATATGAGAGTGGTATGGCAAGATGTAAGTAAGGTTCTTGGAAGTCCTGGTCATCTTTGCTGCTGATAATGGGTAACAAACGTTTTCTCCCAGACATGCACAGTAATGTATTTCAAGATTGGGGGGATTCAGACACCTGGGGGCATGATAATCAAGGAAAGATTTATAAATTAATTTTCTCTTCCTAATAATCAATTCTCTGCATAGTTGCAGTTAGGCATTATATGCATAGCTTTACATCAGAACACAAATGGGAAGAAATAACCCAAAGTCTAGCTGCTGTTCTGTGTCTGGAAAAAGAGTAAACCACATACAACAGAGTTTGTCACTTTTAACATTACTGCCAATGTGCAATTTTAGTGGAGCGGCTGCTAAGTGGTCAAGAGAGTCAGATATGGCGTTCAAGGGGCCCTTTTACTAATGTGCAGTAAGCAGATAGCACTGGTTACAGTACATGCGAACCCCACTTTGTGGTTTAAGGCCAATATTTAGCACATCCTGATTTTTACGGTAACGGTGCTGAACACGTTGGGGTGGTAAGTGGGCAGGTTATGGATGTAGAGTGGGCGAGTTGAGCACCTTGCAGTCAAGGTTGCCCCATGCTAACTGGGAGGTGTGCCATTAAAGAGGGTGCACTTACCTCCACCTCCATAGATGGAGATAAGTGCACTCATGCTAATTTTAGGTCACATTAGGGTAGGGTGCACCGTGTTAAACGCCAGGAATATGCTTCCACGCCCCTCAAAGTTAATATAGTGGTTTTGCACCCAATGCACCATGGTTTAGAATATTTGCGGTTTAAAGAATCTTTCTGATATGATTTTGTGAGAATTAAAATATAAATTGGAGGAGTGGAGGAGTGGCCTAGTGGTTGGGGCAAGGTACTTCAGGCCGGAAGGTCGGGGGTTCAAATCCCACTAGAGGACAGCAACCTTGGGCCGGAAGGACTGGGGTTTCTAGTCCCACAGGTGCTCCTTGTGGTCTTGGGCAAGCCACTTAACCCTCCATAGCCCATGTTCCCTGTAAAATAGTTATCTCCAAGTTATAATGCCCTGTTCAATGTAATTTCAGTTTGTTCAATGTAAACCGCACTGATGCAGAATAGCGCGGTATATAAGAGAATGTAAATAAATAAATAATGAGAATTTCTATATCCTCACATCATGCTCTATGTGTCCATATAAGTAAAGATGATACTTAACCAAAATGCGGGTTGGGCACCAACACCTTACAGCATCTATTCTGGACATGTCCATAGGGGGGTTTTGGGTGAGGTATTAGCTACCTTAAGACCCTTCTGCTAATTGACCTACCTTTTTCCATGTAAGCTATGCATTTTTGAAGATTTTGATGTGTCTCCCTTTTAAGTAGAAGAAAGGGGTATTTTTCGTCAGAAAAGTTTTTCTCCTTGGGTAGAAGTGCATTTTGGTAAACTGGAGGAAGCCGGATCCCCCTGCTCCGACTCATTGGCATATGCAGTTATTTCAAATGATGATGCTTGCTAAGGTGGTTGTTGATGAAGTAAAGTCTGCAAGTAGGCAGGATTTTCATAAAGGTTTGGGAGGAGTTTTGGCATTAATTGTCCCATGGGACACGGAGTTCTTTATTAAATATGTAAATTAAATAGCCTGTGTTAACTATTTGTATACTTGTATAGTGTATATTTATGTTGTGATTCTGTACACAGCTGTTGAATATGGGAGTAAGAAAAGGGTGGGGTGGTGAACTGCCGGATGATAGTCAAGGAGTCTGAAAAATATGCAGCCAATGTTCCTTTTGTCTTGTTCTGTGATAAAAGAAATTATAGTGCAATTTCGTTTGGCCAATGAGCCTTGGTAAATAAATAAAACAATCTTTCATGAAAAAATAACCATGCATCTCATACTATGTGAGAAAGATTCCTCCTTCTAGAGATACTGAATAATCTTACAAACAAGTCTCGTTCAATCCAAAGACGTTTATTACAATTCAGAGTGATGGTAAAACACCCATTTTTAACTTGCCTGTACAGCAGAGAGTGAGCCTGTACCATACTAGCTTTTATAGTAAAAACCTGACTACCATTTGTTAATTACACAGTTTGGTGTCAGCCTGTGAAATCTCATGGCTAAGATTGCACTGCATGAACTACTATAGAGAAATCTAAATATTTCCTGTTGGAAAAAGACAATTTTTTTCTTTCCAAACAAAATGACCATTTTGAATGTCAAAACTGTATTTTATTTCATGTTATAAATGTTAATAAAAAAAATCAATGACAAATTCTGTGCTCTGGATTTCATGGTGAAAAGAAAATCATTATTTCGAGGCTAGTTTTGTTTGTAAACCGCCCAGATGCTTTTGTTATGGGCGGTATATTAAGCTTTTAATAAACAAACATAATAAAATAAACATGCAGAAAGGATGACAAAGATCTCTCTCAATATTTATTTGCATTCTCCCCATGGATAAATATACCTCAGATGTCACGAGTAAGCTCGTTTGGGATATCCACTTTTATTTTTCAAGTGACAGAAAGCTGTCAAAATATCTAAATAAACCATCTGCTCCTCTAAGCACCTAAACAAAGGCATAAATGTTATACTGAACATATCCTCTCAACTTACAAGTTACAATATTTCAAGAAAATTGTTACTACCACCATAACTACATCTGACTTAGATTCCTTAATACAACATTACTCAAACAGTAAAAGAACCAATCAAAAAAGGGATCAGTTCTCATCCCTTGTGAGAGTAAGGACAGGGAAGTCATAGCTATTGACTTTGATGTATATGCTATCTATTTTATTTGTATATACACACATTTGATGTGCATACCTACTGTATTTTGATGATGAGCATCTCCCTTTACACCTCTTGGAGGAGGGCAACATATAAGTCCAAAGCATATGTTGGTGAACAGTATTTAGCCATGTCTTCTTACATTGCTCTCTGGGCAGATATAGAGTAGTTACTCACCTGTAACAGGTGTTCTCCAGGAGCAGCAGGAATCAGTCCTCACTTATGGGTGACGTCAGCGCCGACGGAGCCCTCGTGGAGCAATTTTCCCCAGCTTTCGAAGAAAGCCTTTGGGAATTGCAGCGCGCATGCGCGGTCCCCTTCCCGCCCAAGGATGCCATCTTGCTCAGTCTGATGACATAGCGAAGAGACAGCAAAATAAGTTAGCAAAACATATAATAAGAATGACTGCAACTCCAAGGGGGGGAGGGAGGGTAGTGAGGACTGATTCCTGCTGCTCCTGGAGAACACCTGTTACAGGTGAGTAACTACTCTTTCTCCAGGACCAAGCAGGAAGTCAGTCCTCACTTATGGGACTCCCGAGCTCAAGGCTACTGGAGACCTCAACCGAAAAAAATGAGCTCCCTCAAGCTCAACAGTACAGAAGGAAGGAATCTTCTCTGAATACGAATCCGGCCGGTAGCCCAACACCAGGGTCAGAGGGTAGGAGTTGCTTAGACCTCAAAGAGATTGTGGAGGACTGCCTGTCCAAAAGCACTGTCCCTGCGGGACTCCCTCTCCAGGCAGTAATGAGCCGCAAAGGTCTGGCTTGAAGACCAAGTAGCGGCCCGGCAGATGTCAGCCAACGGAACAGAGCAGAGATGAGCCACTGACGCAGCCTTCGCCCTGACACGGTGAGCCATGACTCGACTCTCTAAGGAGAGGCTGGCTGCCCCATAAGCCCAGGCGATACAGTCAGCTACCCAGATGGACAAAGTACGCTTAGAGACGGGCACCCCCAACCGATTGGGGTCAAAAGATACGAAAAGCTGGACAGTTTTTCGATGCTCTCGCGTACGGTCAAGGTAGAAGGACAAGGCTTTTTACAGTCCAGGGTATGCAGGACAGTTTCAGCTCGGCTGGTATGCGGCCTGGGAAAGAAGGTCTGAAGAACCACCTCTTGATTGACGTGATAAGAGGAGACCACCTTTGGAAGAAACTTAGGGTGAGTCCGTAAGACCACCCTATTCTTGTAGAACCTAGTGTAAGGGGGCTCCGACACTAGAGCCTGTAGTTCACTCACGCACCTAGCGGAGGTAAGGGCTACCAAGAAGAGGGTTTTCCAGGAGAGGAAACGCAGAGGGCAGGTAGCCATGGGTTCAAAAGGCGGACAGGTAAGCCTTTGCAAGACCACATTGAGATCCCAGTCAGGAGCTGGAGGGCGCAGCAGGGGCTTAAGCAGAAGCAGGCCCTTGAAAAAACGCGCCACCAAGGGGTGCGCGGAAAGAGGCTGGCCCTCCACCGGCGAATGATGTGCAGAGAGAGCACTGAGGTGGACCCTGACAGAGTTGGATTTGAGGCCTAGATCGGAGAGGTGAAGCAAATATTGCAGTACCACCGATACTAAGCAGGCAAAGGGGTCCTCAAAGCGCTGAGAACACCAGACCGAGAAGCGACGCCATTTAAGGGCGTAATATTTCCGGGTGGAAGGTCGCCGAGATGCCAGGACGACAGCCTCCACCTCCGGAGGAAGTAAGAGCGGAGCTAGGACTACCCTTTCAGCAGCCAGGCCATCAGATGAAGGGCCCGGAGGTTGGGGTGGAGGAGAGTACCCTGATCCTGTGTCAGTAGATCAGGCTGAAACCCCAGAGGAAGAGGGGTGTCCACCGCTAGTTGTAGGAGTAGAGGGAACCAGGGTTGTCTCGGCCACCTGGGCGCTACCAGGATCACGGAGGCCCTGTCCTGAACAACTTTGAACAGCGCCCGGGACACAAGTGGCGTGGGAGGAAAGGCATACAGTAGGCCCGTGGACCACGAGATGAGGAAAGAATCCGGCGCTACTCTGAGAGGATGCGGGTGCCGGGAGCAGAACCTGGGAAGTTGCCGGTTTAGAGGACTGGCAAAGAGATCCACGGTGGGGAGGCCCCACCGGCGGAAGATCCGCTGGACAACTACAGGGTTCAACCTCCATTCGTGCGGCTGCAGAATCCGGCTCAGCTTGTCGGCTAGGCAATTTTCCTGCCTGGGCAGGTAAACAGCCTTGAGGAGGATGTCGTGGTCGACTGCCCAAGAGCACAGACTCCGAGCCTCCCGACATAGGAGGGAGCCTGTGCCCCCCTGTTTGTTCACGTAGAACATGGCGACCTGGTTGTCCGTCTGCACCAGAACAGACCGACGAGAAGTGAGGTGAGAGAAGGTCCGCAGAGCTAGGCGAATCGCCCGCAGCTCCAGGAAGTTTATCTGCTGAGCAGTCTCCCAAGGCGTCCAAAGGCCTTGAGTGCATGTTCCTTGGCAATGCGCTCCCCATCCCAGGAGAGAGGCATCTGTCGTGAGCACTTGAGAAGGTGGAGGAGACTGAGAAGGTGGAGGAGACTGAAAAGTCATGCCCAGTACCAGATTGGGCAGGTGAAGCCACCACTGCAGAGAGGAGACCAGGCGGTCGGAGATCTGTATTAAGTCCGACAGTCTCCCTGTGGCCTGATGCCATTGAGTGCGAAGGCTCCACTGAGCAGGTCGCATGTGCAGACGGGCATTCGGGGTTGCAGTTGCAGGAATTGTCTGGCAGAGGCCGGTGACGCGCTGCGGAACCTGCCGGCCAGAGCCATGAGCCTGTTGGCCCGTTCCAGAGGCAAGAAGGCCCGAGCCTGCAGAGTGTCCAGCCGTGCTCCTATGAATTCGAGATCCTGAGAGGGGAGCAAAGTGGACTTTTCGAAGTTTATGACGAAGCCCAAGTGCTGAAGCAGAGCCGCTGTGCGTTGAGTGGCCTGAGTGACTTCTAGGGAAGACTGTGCCCGGATGAGCCAGTCGTCCAGGTAGGGGAAGACGAAGAGGCCTTGAAGCCTCAGGAAGGCTGCCACCACTGCCAGGCATTTCGTGAACACCCTGGGAGCGGAGGAGAGGCCAAAGGGCAGTACACGGTACTGATAATGATTCCCTGCCACCACAAATCTCAGATATTGCCGGTGGTCCGGATGAATATGGATGTGAGTATAAGCATCCTTTAGATCCAAGGAGCATAGCCAATCTCCCTGCCGGAGGTAGGGCAGTAGGATTCCAAGGGTAAGCATCTTGAACTTTTCCCGCTGCAGGAACTTGTTGAGGTTGCGCAAGTCCAGAATGGGTCTGAGGCCTCCTGTCCTTTTCGGAACCAGGAAGTACCTCGAATAAAACCCGTGACCCCACAAGTGCTGGGGTACTGGCTCCACAGCCTGTTTCCGGAGCAGACTTTGCAGCTCCTGAAGGAGTAAGTCCCTGTGCAGAGGGGGTCTTGTAGGCTCCCCTGGAAAGTAAGAAGGAGGTACCTGGTGAAAATGTAGGAGGTAGCCCTTTTGAACCACCTGCAGCACCCAGGAATCGGATGTTATGGCTAACCACCTGTGGGCGAAGTGGGTCAGCCGGCCCCCCGTGCTGAGCGAAAGTCGCGGAGGGGGAGAGGCTATGCCGGCATAGTCAAAAATCCCTACCCGGCTGAGCAGGGGCCTGTGTAGTGGGCTTGGGAGCCTTCTGCCTACGGGACCCGTTGCCCTGCCCCTTAGCCTGCTGGCCCTGATGGGGAGCTGCTGAGGCTTGATATTGTGGGTGGTGCTGTTTATAGGCAGACACCTTTCTCGGGTAAAAGGACTTTTTCCCCGAGCCCTTCCTCTTCTGTGAAGGGGCAGAGGTCTTTCTGGATAGGCGAGTTCTGGTGCGAGTCTCGGACTCGAGTTCTGCCGCCTTATCAGCCATAGGTTTGCCAAAGAGGTTTTCACCTCTGCAGGGGACATCGACCAACTTCTCCTGCACCCATGGCTCGGGTCGGATGACTGAAGCCAAGCCTGACGGCGAGCACCGATGCCGGCTCCGGCTACTCGAGCCGATGCTTCGAAGCCATCGTAGGCTGCTCGAGAAATAAATTTCGAGCACTCTCGAATACCAGTGGACAAGGCCTGGAACCTCTGCAAAGGTTCCTCGGAGAGGCCAGCAGAGAACCAGGCAATTTCCTTCGCCAGGTCTCGAAGATACATGCCCATATATAGCTGGTATGTCTGGACTCGGCAAGCAAGCATAGAGCCCTGGAAGCACTTCCTACCGAGGGCATCCAGGTTCCGGGCCTCCTTGCCCGGAGGCACCACGGAGTGCATCTTCTGACTCTTAAGTCGATGCATGGCCGATTCCACCACCATGGAATGGTGTGGCAGTTGTGCCTTCTGGAACCCGGGGCTCTTGCGGACTCGATACATGGAATCGACCCGCTTGCTTAACACCGGCGTCGAGGCCGGGCTCTCCCACATGCGGAAGAGCAGGCGCTCCAGCATCGGAGGAACCGGCACAGTAAAGGCCTCCTTCGGGGGAGAGTCATACTGGAGGGCCTCGAGCTCTTCGGCTCGGGGCTCCTCCTCCGGATCCGCGGGGAAGGCCAAAGCTTTGGCCATATCCCTCACGAAGTCGGAGAACCAGGTATCCTCCAGGGGGGACCGTCTCCAAGGCTCCGACTTGGGTGAGTCGGAGGGGACGCACCAAGTCTGAAAAGAACCGGGTGACTTGTCCTCCTCCGTGTCCCAGCCCGACTTCTCCGTGGAGGAATCGAGCGGCTCCATGCGGGCGAGGGCCGAGGACCTCCGCCCCGACGCCGAGGCCGGCGTCGATGACCTCGGTCCCGAACGGGAAGCCGAGGGAGACCTTGGCCGAGGATCGACTCGAGCTCGTATGGACTCGAGGATCGGCTTGGCCTCCGGGGTCGACTTGGACGTCGACGTCCCGGTGGTCGGGGCAGATGCACTGGCGATGCCGGCCATCAATGCCCGCTGCTGGTCCATGAAGGCAGTGATACTGCACTCCAAGGCCGTCAATCTGAGATCAAACTCAGAAGACCCAGCAGTCCCCGACTCGGGCTCCGACGGCGTCGGGCCCGACGTCGGTTCCCTGGGAGGTGAGTCCACGAGGACTACAGTACTCACGCGTCCAGGAGACTCCACTTCGAGACGAGGATGCTTCGACGACCTCTCCGCCTCTGAGGACCTGGGGTGGCTGGCGGGGCTATGCGACCTGACCCTCGAGGGACCAGGAGCGTCCTCCGACGCCACCCTTGCGGGTTTCCTCTTCCGACGATGTTCCCGGCCGGGAGACCCCCGCTCAGAGGAACTCCGACGATGCTCGGGGCCGGAGTCACGAGACGTCGAAGCCTCTGACGAGGTCCGGGCTCGACCGGACGCGGAGTCAGAGAAGATACGTTCCTTTTGTGACTGCCGACTCCTCAATGCCTTCGAGGACATTTTGTTGCACGGACCACAACCCACCGAGTCATGATTGGGTCCGAGGCAACGGAGGCAGCAGTCATGTGTGTCGGTAAGAGACATAAGTCTGGTACAGCGATCACACTTTTTAAAACCGCTGGCAGCCATCGGGGAAAAAGGGCCCCTGTGAGGTTGAAAGACTGTGCTGCCAGGGAAAAAGAAAAAAGTGGCGGGAACGCCCGTTACAAGAGACAAAAAAGAAAAAATGTGAACGGACTCGATATTGGAGTATCGAGGCCGGGCGGGAAAGAGACACGGCATCGAACCGAGAAAAAAACAAACTAAAGAAATCAACTTTTTCAGCGGCGATCACAAACAACGTCTGTAGGGCTCCGCGGAAAAAAGAAGACTGAGCAAGATGGCATCCTTGGGCGGGAAGGGGACCGCGCATGCGTGCTGCAATTCCCAAAGGCTTTCTTCGAAAGCTGGGGAAAATTGCTCCGCGAGGGCTCCGTCGGCGCCGACGTCACCCATAAGTGAGGACTGACTTCCTGCTTGGTCCTGGAGAATTATATTAAATGTACCATATCAAAAAGATGACCTTGTAGACATGATGCAAATTAGCTATCCCACTTAGGACAGACTTATCCATTAGGAAAATTAGATGGTTGCTGAAGGCGCCAGCTTCTAGAGAGCTGTGGTCAAAGCAAAATAATACGTTTTGACAATCACACTAACTCAAAGAACCTTTTGAGCATATCTTTACCCATAAGGAGGGTAGGCAGTTTTCTGAAAGCTTGTCTACACACACAGACAATTTTTTACTTCATTGCAGTTTTTCAAAGGCGCTATCTTTTTCCTTTTCTTCTGGCCTCTTATCCTCATCAAAAAGTTTCAATTATTTTTAAAAGCAGGATGTTCAATAGAGATGGGCAGTCATTGATATGCATTTTGTTCAGTCATACACTTTAAAATTTAATGCATGCAAAATAACATTGCTATTTTTAAGATGTGTTTTCCGGAGACAGCAGGATTGATAAAGCACATAAGAGGGCAATATCATCACCAGGACATAACATCTCTCTTAGAGCTCCGAACTTAGTGTAAAGTTAGCATGCACAGTCGTTCCAAGGTACAGTGCCCTCCTCAGTTTCAAATTTTCAAGAATTAAGGCATCTCTAGGGAAGGTGGGAAGGATTGTGTGCCTGATCAACCCTAATATCTATAAAGGACACCTGCTACAACAACAATGCTTTTTCCGTCAAATAGGACAGAGTCACGCATACAAGTAGATGACTCCCAAGCTTACACTACACGTCTTTGTATACTGTCCCACATGTAGGAGCAGTTCATTAAGAAAAAAAAGTGACTTGCTACATCACACAGAAAGGTTGGCCAGCACACCTTGACTAAAGGCAGTGTCTACTGTGGCTTGATCTATGCAGTAGAATGCAATAAAGGTATGAAGTGAGGACCATGTCCCTGCTTTATACCTTTATTGCATGACTTTAGGAAAGCCATAGCTGCACTATTTGATGAGACCTTATATTGGTGTTCAAAGGAGTACTCATTGTTCATAACAGAATTGAATGCACAAGGCCAGACAATTGCTAAAGTTTTTCTGGTGACTTGTATTCCAGTTCTGTTAGGGTCAAAAGAGACAAAAATCTGCACAGACCTCCTGACAGACTCAGTTTCTTTTAGGGTTGTATGCAAAGGCATAAAGCACAGTTACTTACCTGTAACAGGTGATCTCTGGGAACAGCAGGAATAAGTCTTCACATATGGGTTTCGTCGGTACCGACGGAGCCTGCGCGGTAACGCTCCCCAGCGTCCAATCAGAAAGCTTTTGGGAGCATCCCACAGCGCCTGCGTGCTGCCTTCCTGCCTTTCCCAACTGTCTCTCCTCAGTTGAGTTTTAGAGCTGAGACAAAGAGAGAGAGAGAGGGAAAGGAAAGAGAGATAGAGAGAGACACAACTCCTAGGGGAGGTGGGTGGGTGGGTTGTGTAGACCTATTCCTGCTGTTCCCAGAGATCACCTGTTACAGGTAAGTAACTGGGCTATCTCCAGGAACAAGCAGGAATGAGTCTTCACATATGGGGACTCCCTAGCCTTAGATGCCAGGGAGAGAACCCAGAAGTTGTGTATCCCTGGGACAGGGCTGCAATTCCCCACCTGGATCTCTTGCATCCCATGAGGGATGGTGGGTAGGAGTTGATTAAGTATGGAACAGGTGTTTAAGAAGAGCCTGACCAAACAAGGCATCCCGACGGGAGTCCTTGTCCAAGCAGTAATGAGCTGTGAAGGTATGAACCGAGGCCCAAGTGGCTGCTCGACAGATGTCGTCGATAGACACAGAGTTCAGAAGAGCCATTGAGGCTGCCATGGCTCTCACATTGTGAGCTGTGACATGGCCCTCCAGAGAAAGGTTCTTGCTATGATAGGCGAAAGAAATACATTGGGCAATCCAGTAAGAAAGTGTTCTCTTGGAGACTGGTTGTCCGAGATGAGAAGGATCAAAGGCAACAAAGAGTTGGAAAGACTTTCTATGTTACTGTGTCCTTTGTAAGTAAAAAGCTAGAGCTCTTTTACAGTCCAGGGTATGAAGATTCCTCTCTGCACTTGATGCATGAGGTCCTGGAAAAAAGACAGGTAGGTAGACCTCCTGGTTGAGGTGAAAAGGTGAGACCACTTTAGGCATAAAGTGTGGATTAGTCCTAAGGACCACCTTGACATGATGGAACCTTGTATAAGGTGGATTAGCTACGAGTGCTTGCAATTCACTAATGCAGCGTGCTGATGTGATTGCAATGAGAAAGATAACCTTCCAAGAAAGGTACTTCAAAGAGGTGGTAGCTAAAGGTTCAAAAGGCGGCTTCATAAGCTGACCAAGAACCAAGTTTAAGTCCCATGCCACCGGGGGTGGTTTAATGGGAGGCTTTGTTAAAAGGAGGCCTCTCATGAATCTTGCTACAAGAGGATGAGAGGAAACAGGCTGTCCATTTAGAGGCTTAAGGGAAGCTGCAATAGCACTCAAATGGACTCTTACTGAATTTGTCTTAAGGCCTGCATTAGACAGATGAAGGAGATACTCCAGCAAAGATTCCAGAGGGTGTTAAGACCCTTCCCAGAACACCAGATGGTAAACCTCTTCCACTTGAAAGCATAAGAACGTCTAGTGGAAGGTTTTCTGGAAGCATAAAGGACATCTTTCACTTGTTGAGAAAGATGAAGATCCTGGAGAGCTAGGCCTTCAGCAACCAAGCCCTGAGATGCAGAGACTGGGGATTGGGATGCCATAGCCTGATACAATCAAGCCCCCTGATACAATCACCCTGTGCAATAACACGTACAAAGCAAAGGCTGAAATCAAATATCTGGGAGTCACACTCGACTGCAATCTAAAAATGGAGGCTCACCTACGTAAAACAAACAAAGCCATCTTCCATAAACTTAGAGTGATACAACCTCTAAGGAAGATAATAGCACCAAGTGACTTCCGGTCCGTGGCTCAAGCACTCATTATGCCACACCTGGACTACTGTAATGCCATCTTACAAGGTCTGCCCAAGAAATCACTAAATATCCTTCAGATGGCCCAACACGTTACTGCCAGGATCATAATGGGTACAAGCATTTCAGAACACATCACCCCAATATTAATCGACCTACATTGGCTTCCAATTGCAGCTAGGATACAGTACAAGATGCTAGTAACCACATTCAAACTTAACAACATAGCCCCCTCTTTCCTGGCCTCACTTATCAGCACACAACCTGCAAATAGGGACAGAAGAGCTACCAACTTGGACACCCTACAGGTCCCCACCACCATCAGAACTGTGAAAACAAGTACATCTCGCAGAGCCTTTTCATTCTCTGCACCAACTATATGGAATCAACTCCCTTCTGAGCTGCGTTTAATCACGGACATTACAATCTTCAGGAAAGAGATAAAAACCCACCTTTTCAAATGCTACTACAATCAGCCATGACTATGAATATGTAAAAATGTGTAGTCCAAAATGTGTAATCCAAATATGTAAATATGTAAAAATGTGTAATCCAAAAAGGTGTAAATGTACAATTGCCAGCCAGAAATGTGTAAATATGTATGTATAAATGTAAATATGTATAATTCTTCACCAAGACACTAACCCTGTGTGCTGTGACCTCCCATCAGATCTATGTATTTACTGTACCCTCCCAGTCCTGATATGACGCCCCCCAAAAGAAGAATCAAACCGCTGCTGATCGCTGGAAGCAGCGGTATATAAGTGTGTATTAAATAAATAAATAAAATAAATAGCTTTCCGTCCTCTTGAGAGAGGAGGTCTGGAGCAGACCCTAACTCTAGGGAGGGAGCTTGAGAGAGATGTAGAAGCAGAGGGTACCACACTTGCCGTGGCCAATGTGGAGCTATGAGAATCATGTGACCTCTGTCTCTCTGAAGCTTGAACAGGGTTTTGGGAATTAGGGGAATGGGTGGAAAGGCATAAAGGAAGTCTTGACCCCAGTGAAGGAGGAAAGCATCCCTTGCCTGAGCTCCCTGAGCCAGAGTTCTGGAACAGAATCGGTTAAGTTTGGCATTCCACGGACTTGCATAGAGGTCTATGTCCGGGGTTCCCCAAATTTGAAAAATCTTGGATACCTGGTCCATATGTAGGGACCACTCGTGTGGAAGCAGAACTCGACAGTCTGTCTGCCCAAGAGTTTTGAACCCCTGAAAGATAAACTGCCAGAAGATGGATATGATGCTCTCTGGTGAGGGCCCACAGTCACAAAGCTTCGTTGCAAAGCGACAGAGAGCCAGTTCCTCCCTGCTTTTTACATAGAACATGGCTACCTGATTGTCCGTGTGGATAAGGACTGTCTTGTGGCTGAGCAGGGTGTGGAAAACTCGCAGAGCAAGGAAGATTGCTCTGAGTTCCAAGAGATTGATATGTAGACAAGTCTCTTGTGGGGACCAGTTGCCCTGGGTGGAGAGGTCTTGAAGATGAGCCCCCCATCCCACTGGAGAAGCATCTGTTGTAAGAGTTGCTTGGGGCAGAGGCTGTTGAAAGGGGGACCCCAGCAACAGGTTTTGAGGGGACTTCCACCACTGGAGGGACAAAATGAGGTGACTTGTGTTTGCTATTTTGTCTGACAGGCAGCCTAATGCCTGGGTCCATTGGGTGGATAAAGTCCACTGAGCTGCCCTCATGTGAAGGAGAACATATGGTACCACATGTATGGTGGATGCCATGTGGCCTAGCAACTGTAACATCTCTCGAGCAGTTAGCAGGGGCTTCAACTCTGCTTGAGAAGCTAACTGCACCAATCGAAGGCAACGGGCATGGGGAAGATAGGCCCTTGCCCTTGTAGTATCCAGCACTGCCCCTATAAACTCCAGGGACTGAGTAGGGATCAAATTGGATTTTGGGATGTTTATTACCAGCCCTAAATACTGAAGGATACGCATTGTGCAGGTTAGAGAAGTCTTGGCCTCTGATTGAGTGGGAGCTCGAATGAGCCAGTCGACCAGGTAAGGGAAGACGAATATTCCCAGGGTGCGTAGAAAAGCAGCTACCACTGCCATGCATTTCGTGAACACCCTTGGTGCAGAGGCCAGACCAAAAGGGAGCACTCTGTATTGATAGTGCTTCTGCTGAAAAAGGAACCGAAGGAACCTTCTGTGAGTTGGATGGATGAGAACATGTGTGTACGCATCCTTGAGATCTAGAGAACACAGCCAATCCTGACTCTGAAGGTATGGCAGCACAGTTCCTAGAGAAACCATTTGAATTTTTCCTTGACTAGGAATCTGTTCAGTTCTCTGAGATCTAAGATGGGTCTGAAGCCCCCTGTTTTCTTTGGAATAAGAAAATAGGGGGAGTAGAACCCTGTGCCCTGTTGTTGAAGAGGCACTTCCTCTATTGCCCCATGGGCAAGAAGAGTGGCAACCTCCTGTTCCAACAGGCTGAGGAGGGAGGTTGGAGAATTGAACTGCTGCACTCTTGTGAGAGGGGGCAAGCTTGAGAAATGAAGTTTGTACCCCTCTCTTATGATGGAGAGTGTCCAATGCTCTGCTGTAATTTTCCCCCACCTGGGAGCAAAGTGACATAACCTTCCTGGAATAGTGGACGGCTCTGGTCCTTCTAGAGCCAGGAAGGCTAAGTTCTCTAGCAGAAAGTCAAAGGCCCTGAGGGGGCTGAGGCTGCTGGGCTGGAGCAGGCCTCGCAGCCTTTGCTTTGTTCTGTTTGGAGGACTGCTGACGTTTGGAAGCTGCAGAAGAGGCCCGCTGACCATAAGCAGGATAGAATCTTCCCTTTTTAGAAAAAGGTGTTTTCTTGAACAACCTTTTCTTAGCAGGAGCAGCTGTGGATTTGGATAGTCTATCCAAAGCAGAATTTTCAGCATCCATCTGATTGGCTTTTGCTTGCCAATCCTTACCAAACAGGTTCTCACCTGTACAAGGGATATTTCCCAATTCATCTTGAACCCAGATCTCCAAATCAGATGCTTGAAGCCAAGCAATCCTACGTGCACCTATGGCAATAGCTGAGGCTCTGCTTACGCATTCAAAGGAGTCGAAAGCTGCATGGTTGGAGAATTTGGAGATATCTTGGGCATGTTTAAGCCCAGTGAGAAAGTCTTGCCTTTTATCTTCAGACATAAAAGGACAAAGTCTGCAAATGGTCAGTGACCTTTTTCAAGAACATTCCCATGTAGAGACTATAAGAATTAATTCTTGCAGCAAGCATGAAAGCTTGGAAGACTCTTCTTCCAAAAGCATCCAGGGTTCTACATTCACGTCCTGGAGGATTAGAGGCATGTCTTTTGGCACTTCTAATCTTTCTCATTGCAGACTCAACCACAATAGAGTGGTGAGGAAGCTGAGTTTTATGAAAACCAGGACAAGGAGGGACACGATACATGGTATCCAACCTGCGAGAATGAGGAGAGGTGGTTAGAGATGCTTCCCACATCCTCAACATGAGATCATAGAGAATCTCATGAATAGGTAAGGTAGCTGCCTCCTTAGGAGTTTTGGGATATTGTAAAATATCTAACTCCTTGGCTCTGGGCTCTGTCTCAGGGGCCACTGTAATAGAGAGGCCCTGAGCCACCTCTCTGATAAAGTCTTGAAAAGACAAATCCTCTGGAGGAGACATCCTTCGTTTAGGAGAAGACTCCTCCTGTGGAAGAAGCATCACTGCATCGACCGACTCTTCAGAATCCTCAGAGTCCTCAGAGGAATCGAAGTATCGTCTGTCCGGATGCTCTTGCAAAGCCCGATACCCGTATCGACTGGGATTGGTATCGGGAATACCCGGTACCGGAGGGCTTCAGAGGACCGAGTACCGGCATAGCGGACACCTATGCCGATGCCACCGGGATGCTAGAGCCGGTACCGGTGGAGTAGTCTGTTGCGGTACCATGGGCGTCGATGCCACAAGGAAAGCCGCCAGACTGCGTTCGATGGACAGAATCCTCTGATCCATCGACGCCGCCAATGCCTGGAAGTCGGTACCGGTGGAAGCCACCGATACCCTAGAGCATGGCACCAGGAGATCTGTCGAGGCCACGCCATCGAGATCATCCTGGAACCCCGATGATGATGCTTTAGAGGCCGAAGCCTCCCACCGGGGTAATTTTGCCGGTGCAGAATCCTCAAGGGCAAGGCCAGAGGCATCTCGATGCTTAGAAGAAGATCTACCCTTCGAGGACCGGCTAGATTTATGTTTAGTTATCTGAGATCCATGTGAGGAAGAAGCAGCCCTGGATGATGTCGATGCCACCGAAGTCGCATCAGAGGGAAACAGGGTACTGAGCTTGGCAGCTCGGTTCTGCCGACCTCTTTTGGACATCATGGAACAGGACACACAATCCGTTATGGAATGGTCAGGACCTAAACATTTTAGACACCATTCATGGGTGTCGGTGACAGAAATAGTACCGCCATATTTTGTGCACTTTTTAAAACCTGAGGCAGGCTTTTCCATATTGAAGGAAAAAAAGTTTGGGGCCTAAGGCCCAAACTGAAGTGCACCTCAAGAAAAATAAAGGAAAAAAGGTTTATTTATTTATTTATTTTACAAAAAGAAAAGAACAAAGACCGGCGGTACCGGTACAGCGTCGAAGAAGGCAGACGCGACACAAAAGAATAAAGTAAAAGTAAGGAAATTCTTCTGCGGTGACAGGAACACGACCTGCTGGCTACGCGGAAAAAGAAGAACTGAGGAGAGACAGTTGGGAAAGGCGGGAAGGCAGCACGCAGGCGCTGTGGGATGCTCCCAAAAGCTTTCTGATTGGACGCTGGGGAGCGTTCCCGCGCAGGCTCCGTCGGTACCGACGAAACCCATATGTGAAGACTCATTCCTGCTTGTTCCTGGAGATCTATAGTTTTGTGTGTGAAGTGCGTTCTCTGATGAATTCCTATGAAGTTTTGGATAGAATATATTGTCTCACTTATGTGGAAAGGAGTTACTACCTTAGGTAAAATCTTGGGATGAATGTGAAAAACTACCTTATGATGAACTTGTGTGAATGGTTCATATTTGGAGTTCCCTTGCTCTTCTAGCCATGGTAACTACTAGGAAAAATTACTTTTCATTAAGGCTTTTGAGTGAAGCAGACTCCAGTGGTTCAAACTGCAACTAAAAGAGAAGCTAAAATCTGGATTAAGGTCCCATTGTACAGGAGGCATCTGCTCAGAGTTTGACCTGGAGAAGCCCTTTCATAAAGGACAAAATGATGGGACATAGAGCAGTGGGAAGATTATTAGCTGGAGTATATATGCAGAGAGAGCACAGAAATGTACTTATGGAGTCCAAGATGGTACAAACAGTATAAGTAATGGGGTTGTGACCATTTGTGAAACATCAGATGGAAAATCTCTTCCATTTAAAGGTGTAGGTATGTCTTGTAAATGTTTTTCTTGTGGCTATTAGTATGTCTTAGATAGGCACTGGAGCGCCTAATATAGAGAATAATGCTACTCAATTTCCATGCTGCAATGAGCTAGAAATTGCAGATTGGGACGAAGGAGATGGCCTTGTGTAATTAATGTTGGAAATTCTTGAAATCTGTAGGTGGTAGAACAGAGCCTTTTTAGAAGAGAAAATCAGTCACTGAGGCCACTACAGCACTATCACAATCATGATGCTTGGCCACTGTTGAGATTTGTGCAAGCATTTTACTATGAGAGGAATGGAGGGATATGCAAATAACAGACCAGTCCATGGAACTGCTAGCGCATCTGGTGCTAGGTGGTCAGAGGATGGGAAGACAGAGCTGTAGAGAGGCAGCTTTACATTCTCACTGATGGCAAAAAGTTTGCCTTGAGGTGTTCACCACTCCCAAAAGATGTCCTGCAAGGTGTCTGCATTTAAGAACCACTCCTGAGGCTGGAGAATTCTGCTGAGCTTGTCGTTTATGCAGTTCTGAAGACCAGTGATATAAGCAGCCTAAATTGGATGTGATTGGCTATGACTAAGTGTCAAATAGAGTAGTTACTCACCTCTAACAGGTGTTCTCCAGGAGAAGCAGGAATCAGTCCTCAACGTTGATGTCACCCATATGTGAGGACTGACTTCTTGCTTGGTCCTGGAGAACTTTGTTGCTTCCCAGCAGAGACAGAGGGAACATGTTCTCCTTTGTTGACATAAAACATGGCCATCTGGTTGACTGAATTAAAACTAATGTGCCCTGGAGCAGAAGAACAAAGATTTGAAGGGCACAGTAAATGGCCCAGAGCTCCAAGTAGTTGATATGAAGAAGCTTCTTGGTCTTCGACCATGTTTTCTCTGTGTGGTGGGCATTCATATGGGCTCCTTAGCACACCTTTGATGCATCTTTGGTTAGGACTGGTAAGTATTGCAATGAAGCAACGGAAGCACCTGTTGCAATACTGGCCTTGAATGCCGACCACTTTAGCATAGTTCGAATGGAACAGAAGGACAGTGGAAAGAGGCTGGGATCACAGATTCCATTGGAACGTTGATTCCATTAAGGTTGCTTCAATTTCAACTGAGGGAACGGAACTACATGGATGGTTGTAGCCATGTGGCCCCACATCTACAAGTAAACTCTAGCTACAACCACTGGCACAGCTTGAATGTTGCAAATATGTGAAGCAAAGGCATGTAGTCTTAATTAGCAGGAAGACGTTTGCCTGAATTCTGCCCACTGGACCCACTGCATTTTAGCATCTTCATAAATAACCTGGAAATGGGAACAATGAGCCAAGTGATCAAATTTTCAGATGACAATTATTCAGAGTTGTTAAAACACAGGAGGACTGTGAAAAATTGCAAGAGGAACTTGAGAAACTGGGTGTCCAAATGGCAGCTGAAATTTAATGTGGACAAGTGCAAAAGTAATGCCCTTAGGGAAGAACAACCCAAACTATGGTTACATGATGCAAGGTTCCACATTAGGAACCACCACCCAGAAAAAAGATTTAAGAATCTTCCTGGATAATACACTGAAAACCTCTGTCCAGTGTGCAGCAGTGGCCAAGAAAGCAAACAGAATGTTGGAAATCACAAGGAATGGAGAATAAAACCAAGGGTATTATAATACCACTGTATTGCTCCATGGTGCAACTGCACCTTGAATAATTGTGTGCAATTCTGGTCACCATATTTTTAAAAGATATAGTGGAATTAGAAAAGATACAGAGAAGTGTGACTAAAATGATAAAGGAGATGGAAGGATACCCCTAAAAAGTAAGGTTTAAAAGGATGGGGCTCTTCAGCCTGGAAAAGAGACAGCTGAGGGGAGATATGCTAGAGGTCTAAAAATAATGAGTGGATTGAAACTGGTAAATTTAATATAGATAAAGGTAAACTTAGATCGGTTGTTTACTCCTTCAAAAAGTAGACAGATTACGGTACATGCAATAAAGCTATAATGCAGCACTTTTAAGAGAAACTAGAGAAAATATTTTTTCACTCAGCATGTGATCACACTCTGGAATTTGTTGCTGAAGGATGTAGCAAAAGTTGTTAGTGTAGCTAGGTTTAAAAAGATGTTTGGAAAGGTTCCAGGAGGAAAAGTCCATAAACCATTATTAAACTGGACTGGGGAAATTTTCTGCTTACCCCTGGGATAAGCAGCATTAAATCTGTCTACCTTCTGAGAACCCGACACGTACTTGTGACCTGGACTGACCACTGTTAGAAACAGGATACTGGGTTTGATGGACCTTTCATCTGAGTCAGTACGGCATCTCTTATGTTTTTATCTTATGTCCCTTTACTAGGATGGATGATAAGGTGATATGTTCAAACCAGCAGCAGAAAATTTAAATCTCAGAGCACCTCAATTCATGATGAGTTTTGAATGCTTGCTTAGTTAACAATAATGAACTGTCATTTCTTTCAAAGTGGGGAAAAAAAAAACACAGGCAGCTTTACTGGGCAGGCTTCCAGAGCCATGGCCTAACCAACGTTTTACCTCACATGGCATTAGCAATTAGGGAGCTTGGTTTATCTGCCACTCCCCCTCGCAACCCAAAAGGAGTTCTGCTGCTCTTGCCCATATATAGTAGCACTTCCTCCTATTCAAATAGTAAGCTTGCCAACCAGGCTATATCATCTGACCTCAAGCTGTGATACCAGTTGAGTTATCCCTATATTCTAAAGGCACAGAGATCCCCCCCCCCTCACACAGAACTAAATATGGCCTCCTTCATCAAGCTGTATACCCAACTCTGTGCTCACTCTTTCACACAGACTCTGGCCACAATGAAGCATGGCTCCCAGAGAAAGATCAAATCAGGGCTGGTGACAAATTGTTATCTGTTTAAAAGGAACAACCAGGAGATTACACAGGCCCTGTACAGGGACAGCACCCATATCCATGCTGTAATGTTGTATGCTGCGCCTTTGGAGTCATAAGTATTTGAACATGCTACATAATAGATAAACAATACCAGAGAGTGAGTGAGAAGGAAGAGACAAGAGCTACACCACTCTCTGGCAGCTGCTTCTGAAGACAATATGTGCAAGAGATTTCTCTGCAGTCTTAAGGGTCAGCAAAAGTACTTGAACAGCCCAGGTATGGTGTCTGGATAGGGTAGAGATATTTAAAAGCTTTTATATCCTGTCTACTGTCCATAAAGTCACTAAAAGCAGTTTACTATGCAGAAAGATACAGAAACTGGAATTAAGAACAGGCTGTGAATATCTAATTCCTATGAACAAATACCTCAGTATTGATAAAACCAATGGAAAACCTGCAGAATAAAAAAAGAGATTGGAGGAGGCGGCCTACCTACCTTTGAGGATGATGCGAGGACACCATGGGGAGCCTGGTTAGAGCCCTGGGAGATGATGTGAGAAGGAAGGTGTGGTGGGCGTTTCAGTAGTGTTGGGCTGCTCTTTCCATTAGGTCTTCAATTGGTGCCAGCATTTGGAACTTTTAAAGTAGAATTTCCCTGCAGCATGTGGCTGATGGTGCATGACTGAAGGGGCACGATCAAAGCTCTGTCTTGAATTAATATCTTTGGATGGAGAAAAAAAAGATCAAATCCAGACTAGCTCCTTCCAGTTTTATGGTAGTATTGAGTTGACCTATGGGAGATAAATGTACAAAAGTATTTTTCACATGGATATGCCAATATATGCGCATAAAAGGCCTCTTTAAAGTTATCTCAATACATAAAAGTATGCACACGGCCATTAGGTGCACACCTGTATGTGACTTTAGGATAGGCATGTTCAGGGAAGGAGTTTGGGCAGAGCTGTGATTTATGCATTTATTTTATAAAATATGCACACACTTCACACGCTAACATTTTTTCCTGTTCTTCAGCAGGTGTAAATAGCATCCATCTAGCTACTATTTCAGCCAGACGTGTGCTAATATTTTATAAAGATGTATAGATGTCTATGTTCCTTTATAAAATAGGCTCCATCGTGCCTTCACAGATTGTAACCTGTAATAATGTGGCTTCTCAAGTGACTGACTCTCTTTCTGGGTGTCTGGGATTTCTTTAATTCCCCTCCCCTTTAATACAGAAGTATACACAGTCCCTAGGGACTTCTGATGGGTTGGAGCCATCTCTCAGGTTGTTTCGGTAACCTCTGAGAGGTTAGTAACAGGAAGCAGGGGAGTGGAAGATGCTCTTTTTTTTCTAAAGTTACTGTACAACAGCCTGTGTCCAGTCAAGGACAGGAACCACTGAAGAGAAGTGTCCTTAAAAGGCATCTAGAAAATTGTATACTGTATTGAATCACTGTTACTAGGTTTTACTAAGAAAACTTGTAATTTTTCCACAAGAGGTTGTTAACAAGCTGAGAGGCAAGGAGGAAAATTTGGCCAAGTACGACTCAGCTCTCTAAACTGGATACACTATTCTAGACAATTAGGCTACTGGAACATCATATGTTTAGGACAGCTTGGCTCTCTATCAGAATGAGTCTTAAGAATTGAATTAGATCTAAAAATATTTGATTTTTAAATTTTCCTAATATAAATCTATTGAGTCCTTGGGAACTGCTTAAAAATATTTTCATAAAGTGTTAAATTTTCCCAAGGGTTATAGCTATCTCCAAGTTGTATTGCGTTTCCTCCAAAACGTTGTAGACATTTAAGCAGAAGAGGACCTAGATACTTTCTATTCTTCTGATAGCCTAAAAACCCATATAGTTCAAAGAGTCATCTTTGGATGAGATTCCTATAAAAGCCATCCTTCTAAGTAAATTATTTAAGATCAACATGGTAATCTTATTTTTATAAGAAGGACGTTTCTTTTTGTGGTCAGAGAATTTGTCTTTTCCTCAACATTAAGGTGCAACAAAGTATACTACTTCAATTAAAACCTAGTGTTTTTGCTTCAAGTGCTACATATTTTTCAAGTTTCCCTTAAGGTGCTTACATGGAGATAGATATTCTTTGATACTATTCAGTTAAGAGGATTTTCTTCAAGGGAAAAATGGTTATTGGTACCATGTGCTGAGGTAGAGGATGATTTAGCGTTTTCATTTTAGTTGGCTCTCCTAGTAGGAAATATCTGGATTAAATGGAATTTTCTTTGATTACTTTGATTAGGGGAGGAGTAGCCTAGTGGTTGGGACAAGGTACTTCAGGCCGGAAGGTCGGGGGTTCAAATCCCACTAGAGGACAGCAACCTTGGGCCAGAAGGACTGGGGTTTCTAGTTCCACAGATGCTCCTTGTGGTCTTGGGCAAGCCACTTAACCCTCCATTGCCCATGTTCCCTGTAAATATTAGTGTATGTGTCTCATATCCCTGCGTGTTAAATGTATCCCCCATTTGTGTTGTGACCGCTTTGATTGAAGGATAAGGCGGTATACAAATCTGTCTAAATAAATAAAATAAATATCTCTCTCCATGATGTGGGCTTTTTGTTATCATGTTTGCTTTTTACTTTGCTTTCCTTTCATTTTGATACAATTACTTGAATTTTCTCCTATTGTGAATGAAATTTAACACTTCAATTAAAAATATAATTTAATTGGGAGAAAATGAGCAAGGGTGACAAGAGCTCATTTGCTCTGTTTCCTCTACTGGTTCAGATAAACACTCCGGTAATCTACCTATTCAAAGAAAATGTCAAATAAGAGAAATCTGTGATATGTACGACCTGGAATACGGCATCAGAAAATCCTGAGAAAGAAACATTAGCTGTGCACCTGAGACCAGTGGTCATACCAGACAGATAAACCTGCTGCTTTTTCCCCGTTTCATAGTGCAGGCAAGTTGATCACTGCACTCTTCTCCTAAGGCTTCGTTCTATAGGTCTCTCTGGTTCGGTTCTTCGCTGGTTTCACTCTTTTCTTTTTAATCGATCTTTCTCAGTTCTCTCTGGCACTACTTCATCTTCTCCTTCACCCTTGCCGTGTGGTGTTCCACAGGGTTCTGTACTAGCCCCTTTACTGTTTAATATTTTTCTGGCCCCTCTTGCTTTACTTATCCAACAGCACGGTATCTCTGCGTACTATTATGCAGATGATATCCTTCTCCTCTATCACACTTGCCCTCTTTCCCCTGATATCGGTCCCCTCAATGCCTGTCTTGCCACTGTTTCTTCTTGGTTTTCTGACAACTTCTTACATGTTAATCTGTCCAAAACTTCAGCCATCTGGTTCACTGCTGGTGCTCCTCTTCCCACTCTTGCTCCTTCTCTGTCTGTTGGGCCTATTCCTCTTGTCTCTTCTATGCGTTATCTTGGGGTTACTTTGGATTCAGCTTTAACCTTCAAAGAGCACGTTTCTTCTATTGTTCAACGTTCTTTCTATACCCTGCGTCAACTCCGTGCTATTCGGCCTTTTCTTTCCTTTTCTTCTCTGACCACACTTCTTCTTTCTCTTGTGGTTTCGCGTTTAGACTACTGTAATGCTTCTCTGGCCGGCCTCCCTCTTTCTCAGCTTCGTCGTCTTCAATTGGTTCACCATACTGCTGCTCGTCTTCTGACTAATTCTTCACGTACGGCTCATATCACTCCACTTCTTATTCGTTTACACTGGCTGCCTATCCCTTTCCGTATTCAATACAAAGTTCTGATCTTTGTTCACAAAGCTCTCCACACTGGTGTTCCCCTTTACCTCTCTGATCTGGTGCGTTTTCACTGTCCCTCTAGAACGCTTCGGTCGATTCACGCTAACCGCCTCTTTCTCCCACCTCCTTCTCGGGCTCACCTCGAATCAACACGCTCTTCTGCTTTTTTCTTTCTCGGCCCCTGCCTTTGGAACTCTCTTCCCTCAACTTTACGCATGGAGTCATCTTTTAAAACTTTTAAGGCCTCCCTCAAAACTCACCTCTTCTGTGTTGCTTTTGATGTTCCTTCCCCCCCTGCCCACAGTTGATTGCTCTGTTTCTCTATTCTTCCTTTTCTATCTTTGCTGTCTCTTTTATGAATAATTGGCGTTCTTTTCTGTTCTCTCAGTAGCCTGTTTTTTTTATTGTACACCGCTGTATGCCTTTTTGGTCATGGCGGTATAAAAAGTTTTATAATAAAGATAAAGAAAGATAAAGATAAAGATACAGGGACATTGTTAGTGGTATTATTAAAGACAAATTTTATAGGGTAGTGGATAAAAGGAGACTCAGTACTGGTTTTCTTTTTAGACCTATCAGCAGTCTTTGACAGTGTACATTATGCAACACTGATTGAACAGTTGAGGGAGTTAAGGAATTCAGTAATAGACTGTTTAGTTTATTTTCTCTCAGGAAGAAAACAGCAAGTATTCTTGCAAGAATAAGGTAAGAGAACTTGCTTGCAACATATCACAAGGATCAGTATTCTCTCCAATCCTGTGCAATCTTTTTATACAGCCATTTTGCAGTTACTGGAAACATTGGGTTTGTATTTTATTACTTTTTGCTGCAGACAGATATTCAGATCTTTCTGCCTGTGAGTTTTTGATGGCAGCAAGATCTGTGTAAATTTAACTATGTATTAGAGATAGTGACAAAATGGCTTCATGCTAATAGATTAAAGTTGAATATTGATAAATTCAAGGCTGTTGTGAGTTTTCCAGAAGCTACAATATGGATCTAGGACAAACTAATTCCTTTTAAAATGTTGTTAAAAGCCATTGAGTTTATGACAACTCAAGACAACCCTCTGTATAGTTGTCTTAAACCATGTTTGGTCTTCAGTCAGGCGTTAATCATTGAGAGAGTAGAATGCATAGTTATTGTATCGATCCATCTCATTGTTGGGCTTCCTGCTTTGCAAAGACCTTCAATCTAGACAAGCATGATGCCTTTTTCTAATGACCCCTCTCTTCGCATGATGTGTCCAAAGTACTGCAATGAAAGTCAAAGTCTTGCCATTTATGCTTCTAAAAATATCTTAGGTTTGATCTCCTCTGGTGGTTGTTGTTGTTGTTAAGTGCCGTCGAGTTGGAGTCGACTCATGGCGACCCTCTGGATAGCTATCCTAAATTGTGTTCGGTCTTCAGTCAGACGGCTCATTGTTGACAGACTGGTACCCATAGCTGCTGTTATTGTATCGATCCATCTCATTGCTGGCCTTCCTCTTTTGCATTGACCTATCTTGCCAAGCATGATGTATTTCTCTAATGATCTCTCTCTTCGCATGATGTGTCCAAAGTATGAAGGTCGAAGTCTTGTCATCTGAGCTTCTAAAGAAAGCTTAGGTTTGATCTCCTCTAGTACCGACTGGTTTGTTCTTCAGGCAGTCCATGGTATACACACAGTATTTGCCGCCAGCACCATAATTCAAAGGCATCAATTTTCTTCCTATCTTTTTCACTGTCCAGCTTTCACATCCATATGATGTTATTAAAAATACCATGGCTTGAACAAGTCGAATCTTTGTATGGAGAGAGACATCTCTGCTCTTGAGAATCTTATCTAGGTCTTTCATAGCCATTCTGCCGTCTGATTTCTTGACTGCTTGTTGCTTCTTTATTGATAGTTGATCCAAGTAGGTTAAAGTTGTTCACGATTTCAATTTCTTCTCCTTCAACGATGAACTTGTTGATTATGCCAGTTGTCATGATCTTTGTCTTCTTTACATTAAGGTGCAGGCCCATTTTGAGACTATGTTCTTTGACTGTGAGAAGCAAATGTTTCAGATCATCTTCACTTTCAGCCAGTAATGTGGTATTATCAGCATAGCGAAAGTTGTTAATGAATCTTCCACCAATCTTCACACCTCTGTTGTCTTCATACAATCCTGCTTCTCAGATGATTAGTTCTGCATATAAATTAAACAGGTAGGGGGAAAGTATGCAGCCTTGTCTTACACCTTTGCTTATTTTAAACTATTCTGCTTCTCCTTGTTCCGTTCGAACTGTTGCTTCTTGATCAATGTACAGATTGTGCAAGAGTACGATCAGGTGTTCTGGTATACCCACACTTCTTAATGTGGCCCAGAGTTTCTCATGTTTTACATAGTCAAAAGCCTTGCTATAGTCAATAAAGCACAAATAGATATCCTTTTGGTATTCTTTAGTCTTTTCAAGGATCCATCTCACATCCGCAATGATGTCTCTTGTTCCTCGCCCTTTCCTGAACCCTGCTTGCACTTCAGGTAGTTCTTGTTCCAGATATGGTTTTAGTCTCTTTTGAATAATCTTCAGTAGAATCTTGCTGGCATGTGGGATCAGAGCAATTGTGCGATAATTTCCACAGTCAGTTGGATCACTTTTCTTTAGTATTGTATAAACACAGATCTTTTCCAGTCAGTTGGCCATGATGATGTCTTCCATATTTCCTGGCAGAGCCTTGTAAGTACGGTAACAGCTCCATCAGATAGAAGTATTACAGCAATGGGAATGCTATCAATACCTGGTGCTTTGTTCTTTGATAAGTCTTTCAATGCTGCTTCAACGTCTTCTTTCATCACCAATGGTTCCCAATCATAAGGTACAGGTTGAAACGGCTGTTGGTCCACTTGATCTTTATCATATAAAAGCTCTGTATATTCCTTCCACCTTTTCTTGATCTTCACAGCATCATTCAACATAGAACCTTGAGCATATTGTAACATTCCAATTCGAGGCTGGAACGTTTTCTTTAACTCTCGTAGCTTTAGGAAAGCCGATCTTGTTCTTCCTCGAATAGTTTCTGCTTCTATTCCCTTGGATGCGTCGTTGTACTACTTTTCCTTGTCCTGTCTTGCTGCACGTTGGAAATCTCTGTTGAGTTCTGTGATTGTCTTTCTTTCTCCTCTGGCTTTAGCTTCTCTGCTTTTCTGGGCAATTTTCAGAGTTTCTTCCATCATCCATTTTGGCCATTTTTTCTTTTTCACCTTTTGTAGAGACTTCTTGCTTTCTTCCAACACAACCTTCTTGACGTCATTCCATAACCCTTCTGGAGCTCTGTCATTTGCATCTAAAGCAGCAAATCAATTTTGCAGGCAGTCTTTAAATTCCAGTGATATATTCTCAAGGTCATATTTTGCTGCATTCATGAGTGGTTTGCTCTTTTTCAACTTTAGCTTGAGTTTGCATACTAGTAGTTGATCTGTACCACAGTCAGCTCCAAGTTTTGTCTTTGCTGATGTTATAGAGCTTTTCCATCGTTGACTTCCACAGATGTAGTCAATTTGATTTTTATACACTTCATTGGGTGAAGTCCATGTATACAGGTGCCGCTTGTGTTGCTGGAAGAAGGTATTTGAGATGAATAGATCATTGGTCTTGCAGAATTCTATCAGTCTTTCTCCAGCTTAAATTCTGTTGCCAAGTCCATATTTTCCAACTACTTTGCCTTCTTCTTTGTTGCCAACGTTTGCGTTCCAGTCATCCATGACTATCAGGATATCATTTTTGCATGTTCTGTCAATTTCAGTTTGTACGTGTTCATAGAACTCTTCAATTTCATTCTCTTCTGCAGCTGTTGAGGCATATTCTTGCATTATAGTTGTGTTGATAGGCATTCCTCATAGACAGAGATTAAGCATTCGCTGACTGTTCTGTATTTCATTACAGTTCTTGCAAGTTTCTTCTTTATTATAAATGCAACACCATTTCTTGTCTTTCATTTCCAACATAGTAGACCATGTGATCATCTGATGCAAAGTGCCCGATGCCAGTCCATTTCAGTTCGCTGACACCCAACAGATCAAGTTGTACATGTTCCATTTCATTCTTGACCATCTCCAACTTCCCTTGGTTCATGCTTCGTACGTTCCATGTTCCAATGTGTAAGACATCTTTACAGTTTCTGACTCTCATTTCATGCTGGTAACATACTGATTTGTTCTTCAAGCACTCCATGGTATACACAGTATTCTTTGCCACCATCATAATTCCAAGGCATTCATTTTCTTCCTTTCTTCTTCACTATTCAACTTTCGCATCCATATGACGTTACTGAAAATACCATGGCTGGGATAAGTCGACTGTTTGTATGGAGAGCTAAGTCTCTGCATTTGAGAATCTTGTCTAGGTCTTTCATTGTCCTTCCAATGCATCATCAGATTTCTTGACGGCTTGTCATTTATTTACTGATCATTGATCCAAGCAGGTTAAAAGTTATCTACTATTTCTATTTCTTCTCCAAGGATAAATTGATCGATTTTGCCAGTGATCAGGATCTTTGTTTTCTTCATATTAAGGAGCAGGTCAATTTTAAGGCTATGTTCCATGATCTTGATAAACAAATGTTTCAGATAGTCTTCACTTTCAGCCATAATATATCATCATGAGCATAGCTAAGGTTGTTGATGAGTCTTCCACCAATCTTCACACCTCTGTGTCTTCATACAATTCTGCTTCTGTGATGATTTGTTCTGCATATAAATTAAACAGGTATGGGGAAAGCATGCAAGCTTGCTGTACACCTCTGCTGATTTTAAACCATTCGATTTCTCCTTCTGTTCGAACTGTTGCTTCTTTATTAATGCAAAGGTAGTTCTCATGCACAATCAGGTGTTCTGGTATATCCATGCTTAACGTGCCCAGAGGTTTTCATAATTTACACAAAGGCTTTGCTGCAGTCAAAACAAATATCCTTTTAGCATTTTTTTGTCTTTTCAAAGATCCATCTTCCACCAAAAACGCTGTTTTTGGAACCTCACTTTTTCCTGAACCCTGTTTGCATTTCAGGCAGTTCGTAGGTATAACCGTATTTTCCACTGAATGATCTTAAGTAGAATCTTGCTGATGTGTGGAATCAGAGCAATTGTGCAATGATGTCCACAGATCACCTTTCTTCAGTATTGATATGAACACAGATCTTTTCCAGTCAGTTGGATATGGATATTGTTTTCCAAATTTCCTAGAAGAGCTTTGTAAGTATTGTAACAGTGACATCTGTTTGCTGTAATATTTCAGTCAGAATGTCATCAGTACCTGGTGCTTTGTTCTTTGACAATGCTTTCACTGCCACTTCAACAACTTCTTTCATTACCAACGGTTCCTGATCATAAGGTACAAGTTAAAATGGTTTGAACTTTATGGTATAATGATTCTGTGTATTCTTTCCAACTTTTCTTGATCTTCTCAGCATCATGCAACACGGATCCTTGAGCATCTTTCAATATTCTAATCTGAGGCTGAAATTTTCTCCAACTCTTGTAGTAGCATTAAGAAAGCCGATCTTGTTCTTCCTCTGATAGTTTCTGATTCTGTTTCCATGCATGCTTTATTGTAGTACATCTGTCTCAATTTGCTGTACGTTAGAAATCTGTGTTAAGTTCTTTGATTACATCTTTCTCCTCTGGCTTTATGCTTCTCTGTGTTTTTTGAGCAATTTTCAGAGTTTCTTCAGTCATCCATTTTGGCCATTTTTGCTTTTTCATGCTTTGCAGAGACTTTCTACTTTCTTTGAGCACAAATTTTCTGGATGTCATCCCATAGCTCTTTGGGTGCTCTGCCATTTGTATCAAAAACAACAAACTGATTTTGCAGGCAGCCTTCAAATTCTGGTGCTAAATTTTCAAGATCATATTTCGCTACATTCATGAGTGGCTTACTCTTTTTCAGCTTTAGCTTTTGTTTGCCTACTAGTAACTAGTGATTCTTACCACAATCAGCTCCAGGCTTTATCTTTGATGTTATTGACCTTTTCCATCGTTGACATCCATAGATGTAGTCAATTTGATTTTTGTATAATCCATTGGGCAAAGTGTTAATGGAAGTAGATGTTTGAGATGAACAGATAGAATTCTGCAGGACCAACAGTCTTTCTCCAGCTTCATTTCTGCTGTCAATCCCATATTTTCCAACCACTTTACCTTCTTCTTTGTTCCCAATGTTTGTGTTCCAGTTGCCCAAGACTATTAGTATATCTTGTATGCATATTGTCAATTTCTTTCTGTTCCTGTTCATAGACTTGATCAACTTCTTCCTCTTCTGCAACTGTTTGTTGGTGTATATACCTGAATTACAGGTGTTGATGGGCATTCCTGTAGATAAATAGAAATTAAGTGTTCAGCCATTGCATGTATTTCATTTCAGTTCTTGCATGTTTCTTTTTAATTATAAATGCAACCTTTTATTCTTTGTCTTTCAATTCTATCATAGTATACTATGTGATCATTAGATTGAAATGCCTAATGCCCCTCCAGGACTCCCTCCAGCTCTGCCGCCATCCCGCGTGCAGCTCACCCAGGAGGGATCGAGCCGCTGGGACCGAAACTCTGCCCCCCTACACGTCGGGCTGAGCTGCCCAATCGGGGCAGCCAGCCAGAATTTAAACCAAAGCGCCATCGGGCGCAGGACTCCCTCCAGGCTCTGCTGCCGTCCCATGTGCAGCTCTCCCAGGAGGGATCGAGCCACCAGGACCGAAACTCCACCCCTACATGTCGGGCTGAGCTGCCCAATTGGGGAAGCCAGCCGGGATTTAAAACAAAGTGCCAACGGGTGGGCCCGCGCCTGAGGGCTTCGCCAGAGGGCCCTTTGGCGCAGTCACAGGAGCAGCCACAACACAACCACAACCCAATAAAGAAGGCCCAACAGTAGATCGACAGCAACAAACTCTAGGAGAGGACCCATCAGCAAAAAGAAAAAGCCTAAAGCTACAACATCTTAAGTAAGTCCACCCAAACACAACATGGCTGCAACCATATACCTGCCGATATGCCTCCTCCTAACCCAACTCATCCCCCAGCACACAGCCACTCACCACCCACACAAAAACACCCTATGGCTAACAACCATGCCGACCTACACCCCTCCACAGCACACAACCTGGAGCGCGCACTCAAGACAGACAAGCACAACAAACAATCCAACCACAAACCCAACTCACACATAAACCTAAAAAGAGACGCCAGAGCAGCAAACACTCCAAACACCACCTCCATAGAGCTCATCAACACCAGATCAATAAGAAACAAAATAAACACACTCACGGAACACAGAGGATCAGCAACCCGATATCCTCTGCATCACCGAAACATGGCTCACCCCCACTGACAATGTACTCCTCAATCAATTAGTCCCCCCCACATACACAGCATTCAACAGGCCACGCACACACAGGAGAGGAGGAGGGGTTTTGATCATCGCAAAGAACACCCTAAAGCTTAAATCCCGAAGCTCCCCAAACTCAGACCAATGCAACACAATCATTGTAGAAAACAAACAGATGGCCTTCTGCCTCATCTAAAGAGCTCCCCATGCTCCAACAGATGAACTAGCCTCCACACGATAGGCTGTCTGTGCAGTCAACACAAACCACAAGCCACTACTACTATTGGGAGACTTCAATCTCAGATCTGCTACCAGCAAGGACAAAGAAACCTTCCTACAAGCTATGGACTCCTTACAATACACTCAACTGATCAACACTCCGACACACAGACATGGATCGTCACCAGACCTCATATTCGCCCCCAACTACCTACTCGACAGAGGTGGCATCTCAACACCCACATTTACTCCGGTACCTTGGTCAGACCACTACAGAATTAAAATAGAAATCATATCACAAGAGGAGAGACACAACAAGCCACAAGACACACCACCTGTGCAAAGAAGATTCAAAAGCTTCGACAAGGACCAATTCCTACAGGACACACTACCCCACCTGGACCCTGAAACAGAGGAGCTAGACAAGCAAGTAAGCAAATGGAACAGTGTCATCAATGCTGCAGCCAAAGCCAATGAACACAAAGCAAGGAAAGCATCCAACAACAAAAAACAGCACACCCCATGGTACTCAAAAGACATACACAATGCAAAAAGAGATCTAAGAAAGTTAGAACGCTGCTGGAGACGGCTCCAAATCTCCCACCATCCAAGCACTATACCTAACGAAGCAAAGGAAATACAATGAACTCATTAACCAGACAAAAAGGGACCACCACACAAACATCATACTAAAAGCCTACAACAAACCAAGGGAACTATTTGAGATAGTAAAAAACCTTACTAATGAACCCAATCCTGAAAAAGACGTGCAGATAGACCCACAAGCCTTCGCAGATCACCTACAAGAAAAACTGGATTCTACACCACAACCAACGACAAACAGAACTGCCAACCCAACCAAATCCACCAAAGCATGGGATAAATTCAGCAGCCCATCCACAAGACAGCTTTCAGACATCATCACCGCGCTCAACACAAGCACCGCACCAACAGACCCATGCCCGGTAACATGGATTAAGGCAACAAAGGAAAGCTTCATCCACACCATCCACAACATAGTACACAACTCACTGGCACAAGGAACCATGCCAAACCAACTGAAGCTAGCCACTATAAGACCGATCCTGAAGAAATCCACACTAGACAAAAGCAACCCAGCAGCCTACAGACCCATCTCCAGCATACCACTACTGGCAAAGATTATAGAAAAAGCTGTACAACACCAACTCCAGGACCATATCGACACACATGCCCCACTGGACATACACCAGCATGGCTTCCACCCAAACCACGGAGTCGAAACACTCCTGTTATATCTATCAATGACAATCCAAATCATAGACAACCACAAAAAAAGGAACACTAATGATCTTCCTAGACATCTTAGCTGCATTCGACAGTGGATCACAGAATCCTCCTAACCAGAATATAGAGCACTGGACTAAACGGCACCACCCTAAGATGGTTCAACTCATACCTGACAGACAATTCCAGGTCAAGATTGGCTCCAATACCTCACGACCCGCAAAGATCAAGCAAGGGGTGCCACAAGGCTCCGCCCTATCCGCGCTACTATTCAACCTCTATATTCAACCGACTTGCATCATCATAAAAGAACACAAGATACATTACACAATATATGCAGACATCATGATATACACCCCAGTCAACCTCGACAACCCTGACTACACCAAAATAATAGAATGCCTCAACCACATGTCCAACTGGCTCCAAGACAACAAACTGACCATAAACTACAACAAGACAGAAGCACTAATCATCACACGAAACACCAGCTTCATCCCTCCACCCTCTATCAATGTCAACAATATAACAATACCTTTAAAACAGGAAGTAAAATACCTCGGAGTGACGCTTGACAGGGAGCTAAACCTACAGTCACACATCACCAGGACCACCAAAAACGCATAATTCAAGATGGGAATAATCAGACGCCTCAAGCCCCTCCTCACGCAAGATCATTTCCGCACAGTCTGTCAAGCCCTAATAACTCCCATCCTTAACTTCTGCAACCCAATCTATATTGGCATGTCTAAACAGTCACTCAGACCACTACAAATGGCCCAAAACACGGCGGCATGAATAATATCTGGATCAAAACAAGACCACATCACCCCCATACTAAAAGACCTCCACTGGCTCCCAATCAGCTCCCGCATCAGATACAAGACAATCCTAAACATATTCAGAATCAAACACAGGAACTCAGCACTCAGCCTTCAATCTCTCATGCAACCAGACATCAGCACAAGACCTAGGAGGAGAGCCACGTCGGACACAATCAACACTCCAAAAGACTACACAAAGGCGCGCAGGACTACCCCACGAAGAGCACTATCAATGGCAGCTCCTATAATATGGAACACACTCCCTGATGAACTTCGATCAACAGATGACACTAAGGACTTTCGAAAGCAGCTAAAGACTTTGCTCTTCTTGGAGCACTATGGCCCGAGCACATAAGGGGAACACCAACACCGAACTAATGACTTACCCCGCATGCTCATTGTACACACCACTGTATATGACCTACCCCGCATGCTCATTGTGCATAACACTGTATAAAGCTCATGCTGTAAATAGTATACTCCAATCAGACATACACTCATACACATCCACTGTACAGTATAAGAATACATGAGAACACAAATGCCAACATAAATTGATGGTTTGCTGTGTACACCGCCTTGATTGAAGGATAAGGCGGGATATAAATACCCTTTAAATAAAAATAAATAAATGTCAGTCCATTTCAGGACTCTTATCTTCAACAGATAAAGTTGTACATGTTCCATTTCATTTTTGAATGCAAACCATTGACTAAAAAGATAAAGTCGTATAAAAAAAAAAACCCTGTTATATAAATAAATCCCAAGAGATTAGATCCAACTACATTATAAATGCTGGCTTTACTCTGAAGTATCTTCAGTTCTTACCCAGTATCCTGTTGAGTGCTTTCTGACCTGGGGTCTCATTTTCCAGCACTATATTGAAATTTGTTTTGTTATGATTATCTATTGGGTTTTCATGGCAAGATACAGAAGTAGATTGCCAGGCTTTTCTGCTATGCAGGTAATGCCACTGTTGCCATCTCATATTGCAGCTGCCCAGATGGGTCATTTGTCTTAGTCTGGCATCTTAGCTGAGACTTGTCCATCTTGGGAGACCCTCCCAGTAGTTAAGCTATCGACAGCATAGTTCTCAGCATCACTGATGCACATAAGCCCTTGCAGCACAAGTACCTTCAAATCAAGTGAGGAGCTTTTAAGATGCCGGTACAAAATTTCAGTGCATAGTTAATCTCAAAAATCAAGTCTATCATCTCAGAATTGAAAAAGAAGCTGCAGAAGAAAACAAGTGGGGAAAGCATGCACAGACTAAGGGATATGCAATGAAGCCACAATGTAGCTCATTTTAAACTAATAGGAAAAAATAATTTCACACACAATGCAAAATCAAATTCAAATTCATTATGGGAGGTTGTAGTAAAAGCTGTTAGTGCAGCTTTTAAAAAAGGTTTGTACCAGTCCTTGGAGAAAAAGTCTATAAACCATTATTAAAGAGGACCAGGGAAACCTACTGCTTACCTCGGGATAAGCAACCTTTTTGGGAACCTGATAAGTACTTGTGACCTGGATTGGCCACTGTTGGAAACAGGATATTGGGCTCTATGGACCTTTGGTCTGAACCCAGTATGGCATACTGACCCGTCTGCGCATGTGCACACATACGCATCCATCTCTCTGTATCTGTGTTGCCTGTGTGTGCACGCATCTCTATTGTGTGCATATTTGGTATGCCTGTGTGTTTATATATGTATATTCATGTGCTTTGTATATCAGTGTCCACCTCATTCCACTGCCTATGTCTGGTGCCAGTTACCGTGAAAGCAGAAAAGGCAGACTCACTCACACACATAGGGAAGGGGTTTAGAGAAACATGAAAAACAGACACACATTACCTATACTTCTAGCAACTGTGCATTAAAGTAAAAAACAGAACAATCCTGAACAAAGCTAGAGACTTGTCAATCCTAACCTCCTATGTCCTGATCACATCTGACAACATCCCCTCACGCCTAAATTTCAGAGCATACGTATGTGCCTACTTTATACATGCTGTAATCTAGCCCTGCTCCTGGAAACCTATAGTAGATGGTAATACACATAGCAGCCAATGAGGAAAAAAAAGTAGGAGTCTGTCACTAGCTTTCACAACAGAATTAGTAACAAAGAAAATGAAATAAAGATCTGAATAACTTAAAATGCAGCAGATGATAGAGAATTATGTAGATTTCCTGAATGTGCATAAGCGTGTGTTTCTGTGGTATGAATGTATTTGTTTATATGAGCATTGACTGTATTGTGCATGTGTTGGCATGGGGAACATGGGGGGGGGGGGGCGGGTTAGAAGTAGAGGCAGCCTGGTTAACATATAGCTTTATCTTGGGTACCACCATCAATTTTAAAGCTTACTGGTCTGTCCCAGTATCTTAGATGAAGGGGGGTGGGGCAGCAGCAACAGAGAGTCAAGACGCTGCTTAACTCATCCTCCAAGATACTTTTTAGATCTAGATTTCTCTGAAAAGGCCATCAATCTAGGTCTCCCTTTATAATGTACAAGTTCAGGACCATTCCCTTAGACTTCGACAATTAATTTTATATCCTGGGATGCTAGAAAGCATTGCTAGCTTTATTCCTCAGCTATTAGCAGTTATCAATAATTACCAGGATACCATCAACATATATTGATATCTTTCAATCTCCAGGAAGCAGCAGGAATGTAGTCTTCACATATGGGTATCGCCGGTACCGACGGAGCCCATGCGGGAATGCTCCCCAGCATCCAACAGGAACGCTTTTGGGAGCATCCCACAGCGCCTGCATGCTGCCTTCCCGCCTTTCCAACTCTCCCTCTTCAATTCTTCGTTTTCCGCAGAGCCGACAGATCGCATACCCTGTCACCGCAGAAAATTCCTTCTTTATTCTTTGTGGTCGCGTCTGCCTTCGTTCGACCGAGATATATATATATATATAATTCTGAGGTATTTTTCTTCAGAAACCTTTTTTTCCTCGGTGCTAGGCACCATTTTAGGCACTAGGCCCATTTTCCTTAAAAATGGAAAAACCAGCTACTGGTTTTAAAAAATGTTCTAAGTGTGGCGGTACCATATCCATCACCAACACCCATGACTGGTGTCTTAAATGTTTAGGCCCTGACCATTCTCCATCGGAGTGCCTCTCCTGTAGGAAGATGACTAAAAGGGGCCTGCAGAATAGAGCTGCAAAACTCGGTACCCTTTTTGCTTCAGATGCGATGTCCGTTGCATCGACGTCTTCCAGAGCCTCATCTTCCTCCCATGGATCTCAGGTAACTAAACATAAATCTAGCCGGTCCTCAAAGGGTAGATCTCCTTCTAGGCATCAAGAGGCCATTGGCGTTGCCCTTGAGGAAACTTCACCGGCAAAACAGCCCTTGCGGGAGGTTTCGACTTCCAAAGCACTAACGGGGCTCCAGGATGTTCAAGGCCTCCACCTTGGCAGAACTACTGGTGCCATGCTCTGGGGTTCCGGACGTTTCTACCGGTACCGACACCCAAGCATCGGCAGTGTCAATAGATCTGAGGTTTCTCGCTATCGAACGCAGTCTGGCAGCTCTTCTCACGGCTTCGGTACCGTTGAGACCACTACAGACGGTTCAACAGGCACCGGTACTGACGGCACCGGCTTCGTTGGGTCCCCATGCCGAGTCTTGAGTATCGCCGGTATCGACAGATCAGTACCGACACACCTCGATACCAACTTCGATCGATACCGGTACCGTGCTCTGCATGAACACCGGGATCAGAGATATTTTGAATCTTCTGATTCCGATGATTCTAATAACTCCGCCAATACAAGAGTACTTCTTCCAGAGGAACCATCTTTTTCTCCCCAACGCAGAATGTCTCCTCCAGAGGACATGTCCTTTCAGGATTTTATTCATGATGTGACTCAAGGCCTTGCAATCACGGTAACTTCTGAAAAGGAACCTAGGGCACAGGAATTGGAAATCCTTCAATACCCTAAGGCTCCCAAGGAAGCAGCTACTCTGCCTATTCATCAGATCCTACATGATCTTATGCTGAGGATGTGGGAAACACCTTTAACCACATTGCCTCACTCTTGGAGGCTCGATACAAAGGAATCGAATTCCACCTTGCCCTGGCTTCCAAAAAACTCCACATTCAATGGTAGTGGAATCGGCTATGCTTAGGATGAAGAGTGCAAAAAGGCACGCTTCCAATCCTCCAGGCCATGAGTGCAGGACTCTCGATGCCTTTGGGCGTCGATGCTTCCAAGCTTCCATGCTCTCAGCCAGGATCAGCTCCTATATTCTATATATGGGAATGTTCCTCAAAGAGGTCACAGGAGACTTGGAGCTTATGAGCCTCCTTCTTCCTGATGATAAACGACAAGACTTTAATCTTGTCAGACATGTTCAGGATGTTTCCAAGTTTGTAAACCATGCAGCCTTTGACTGCTTTGAATGCATCAGCAGAACCTCTGCTATTGCCATTGGTGCACGTCGGATAGCCTGGCTTCAGGCATCCAACTTGGAACTTTGGGTACAAGATAAATTGGGAACTATCCCTTGCACAGGAGAAAATCTCTTTGGCAAGAATTGGCAGGAAAAGGCTAATGAAATAGATACTGACAATATCACCCGGGATAGATTGTCAAAATCTACAGCCAACCCAACCAAAAAGAAATCCTATAAGAAACCATTTTTCAGCAAAAAAAGGAAGTTTTATCCTTCTTATGCCCAGCAGGGGCACGGTCCAGTTCAGGCGGCCCAAAAGGGACAACAGCAACAAACTAGACAACAAAAGAAGCCAAAAGGGTAAAGAGCTCAGCCAGCTCCACAGGCTCAGCCTCCTCAGGGGCTTTGACTCCTACCTAGAGAACTTAGCCTTCCTGCCCCTGCACAGTCCAGAACCCTTAGCCATTCCTGGCAGATTGTGTCATTTTGCCAACAGATGGCACCAAATAACAGCAGAAAATTGGACTCTGTCCATTGTACGAGAGGGGTACAAGCTTCATTTTCACAGCATGCCCCCTCCTACAACTGTAAGAGTTCAATTCTCAGACCCCTGCCAACAATCTCTTAGGTCAGGAGGTCACAACACTCCTTGCTCAAGGAGCAATAGAAGAAGTACCCATTCTACAACAGGGTACAGGGTTCTACTCCCCCTATTTTCTTATCCCAAAGAAAACAGGAGGACACAGACCCATTTTAGACCTCAGAGAATTGAACAAATATCTATTCCGAGAGAAATTCAAAATGATCTCTCTAGGAACTCTTCTGCCATATCTTCAAAGTCAGGATTGGCTTTGTTCTCTAGATCTAAAGGATGCATACACTCATATTCTCATCCATCCAGATCACAGGAAATTCCTGTGGTTCCTTTTCCAGGGAAAACACTTCCAATACAAAGTTCTTCCCTTTGGTCTGGCTTCGGCACCAAGAGTATTCCCGAAATGCATTGCAGTAGTAGCTGCATTCCTGCGAACTCTAGGAATATTTGTCTTCTCTTACTTAGACGACTGGCTCATTCGAGCCCCCACAACTCCAGAAGCCAGCTCTGCTCTATCTCGCACAATGCGAATCCTTCAGTATTTGGGATTGGTCATAAACCTCCCAAAATCCCATCTTGCTCCTACTCAGTCTCTAGAATTCATAGGAGCTCGTCTAGATACCAGACAGTCAAGGGCTTTCCTTCCACAGCCCTGCTGTCTGCGCATAGTGCAGCTAGCTTCCCAAGCAGCAGTGAAGACTTACCTGACTGCTCGAGAAATGCTCCAACTACTGGGACATATGGCATCCACTGTATATGTGGTTCCCTATGCTCACCTCCACATTCGAGCAGCCCAGTGGACTCTACCCACTCAGTGGACACAGGCCACAGGTCGCCTGTCGGACAAAATAAACTCACGTCGTCTTGTTTCGTACCTCCAATGGTGGCAATCACTGGAGAACCTTCTGGTGGGGTCTCCTTTCCAGCAACCCCTATTCCAGGTCACTCTAACAACAGATGCATCACAGGTGAGATGGAGGGCCCACCTGCACGACCTTTCTACCCAGGGTACCTGGACTCCACAGGAGGCTTGTCTTCACATAAACCTCCTAGAACTCAGAGCAATCTTCCTTGCTCTTCGAGTATTCCAAGCCCAGCTCAGCTACAAGACAGTCCTAGTCCAGACGGACAATCAAGTAGCCATGTTTTACGTGAACAAGCAGGGTGAAACCGGCTCTCTGTCGTTATGCAACGAAGCTTTACGACTATGGGCCCTCGCCAGAGAGCATCAAATTCACCTCCTCGTGGTATATCTTCCAGGCATTCAAAACCTTTGGGCAGACAAACTCAGCCGAGTACTGCTGCCACATGAATGGTCTCTCCACTCAGACCAGGTTGCCCAAATATTTCAAATCTGGGGAACCCCAGACATAGACCTCTTTGCAAGTCCACTGAATGCCAAACTTCCCCGGTTCTGTTCCAGAATTCAGGCTCGAGATGGTCAGGCAAGGGACGCCTTCCTCCTTCACTGGGGTCAAGACTTCCTCTATGCCTTCCCACCCATTCCCCTCATCCCCAGAACACTATTCAAGCTTCAGAGAGAGAGGTCATATGATTCTCATAGCTCCACGTTGGCCATGGCAAACGTGGTATCCTCTGCTTCTACATCTCTCTCAAGCTGCACTTCGGGAGTCGGGGTGTGCTCCAGATCCTCTCTCCCAAAAGAATGGGAAGCTATGGCACCCGAATCCCCGGTCCCTGCATCTCAAGGCCTGGTTGCTGAAAGCCTAGACCTTCAGGATCTCAACCTTTCTCAACAGGTAAAAGATATCCTACAGGCCTCTAGAAAACCTTCCACAAGACGATCATATGCCTTTAAGTGGAAACGGTTTACCATATGGTGTTCTCAAAAGGGACTTAACCCCCTTGCGATACCTCTGGAATTGGTACTGGAGTACCTCCTTCATTTATAAAATGCTTGTCTTAAGACCAATTCAGTAAGAGTCCATCTTAGTGCTATTGCAGCTTCCTACAAGCCTCTAAATGGACAACCTATTTCCTCTCATCCACTTATAACAAGATTTATGAGAGGTCTTCTACCAACAAAGCCTCCATTAGACCACCACCGGTGGCATGAGATTTGAATCTTGTTCTCGGGCAGCTCATGAAACCACCCTTTGAGCCTTTAGCCACTACATCTCTGAAATTCCTTTCCTGGAAAGTCATCTTCCTAATTGCAATCACCTCCGCACGCTGCATTAGTGAATTGCAAGCTCTAGTGGCTGATCCTCCTTATACAAGATTTCACCATAAGGTCGTTCTTAGGACTCATCCATACTTTATGCCAAAGGTGGTTTCCCCTTTCCATTTAAACCAAGCGGTTTACCTTCCTGTATTCTTTTTGAGGCCTCATGCCTCCAATGCAAAAAAGGAACCTTCTTGTGATGTTACAGACCTGATAAGATAAAATAAAACTTTTTACATGCTTTTATGGTGGCATGAGCAATTTATTTAAAGTCCTGTATATGTATGTTGGGGTTGAACACAAACAGCCAAAACAGTTAGACAATCCCCATAATAATTTTGGGGAAGCCCAGAAAAGCCCCAACAACCTTCATACCTTGGACTGTAAAAGAGCTTTAGCTTTTTACCTACAAAGAACAGAGCAACATCGAAAATCTTCTCAGCTACCATAAGAAACTCTATTGCCAGATTAAAAAAGAGTGGAGGAGTGGCCTAGTGGTTGGGGCAAGGTACTTCAGGCCGGAAGGTCAGAGGTTCAAATCCCACTAGAGGACAGCAACCTTGGGCTGGAAGGACTGGGGTTTCTAGTCCCACAGGTGCTCCTTGTGGTCTTGGGCAAGCCACTTAACCCTCCATAGCCCATGTTCCCTGTAAAAATAGTTGTCTCCAAGTTATAATGCCCTGTTCAATGTAATTTCAGTTTGTTCAATGTAAACCGCACTGATGCAGAATAGTGCGGTATATAAGAGAATGTAAATAAATAAAATAAATAAATAAATAAATAAAAAGGAGAGGTGAGAAAACACCCTTGCCTCGTACCTCTGTACAAATTCAAAAGCTCAAATAAAAGATCATTTGCATAGGCACAAGCCTTTAGGCAAGTGTATAGCAACCGAACCATATGTGTAAAAAGCAGACAAAACTCAAACCATCTCATTACATAAGATGCATACTGCCATTCTAGTCAGTCGAAGGCTCTCTCCCTATCCAGGGATAAGGCCATAACTGGGAACAATGCTGAGTTTGCTGCTGACATTTTACACAGTACTCTATATTATCTGTTGATGTACCAGACATGAAACCCAGTCTGGTCCCGATGAATAATTTCAGTCAAAACTAACTGCAATTAAGCAGACAGAACTTTACTGCCAACATTTATTAAGGAAATCGGCCCATAATTGGCAACTAGGGAGGAATCTCTACTAGGTTTCTCAAGAATTACAATTTGGGTTTCAGTAAAGGAACATTGGACAGCATTGCTCTTCAAAATCTCATTTTACAAAACAAAGGGTTAGATACTATCCACTCAGAGAAAACAGAGCAAAATTCCACCATAAAACCATGAGGATCCGAGGTATCTGTGGAAGGCAAGATCTGTGATAAATATAATTCCTTGTAAAATTCCTGGAACCTAGCCATAAATGCACAGGAGGAGAGCCTCTTTCGATTGAAAGCAAGCTCTGCTACGAGGGGACATGGGATGAGGGTGAAAGGCAATAGATTCAGGCGTGATATGTGGAAATATTTATGGAAAGAGTGGTGGATCCATGGAATAGTCTCCCGGTGGAGGACAGTATCTGAATTCAAAGAAGCATGGGACAAACACAGAGGATCTCTAAAGGAAAAAAAAGGGGACTGTTGTAGTGGTTGATATAGAAGGGCAGTCTAGATAGGCCAAGTGGTCTTTTTCTGTCGTCATGTTTCTATGATAGACCCAGGCATAGAGAGGAGGGAAGACTGTGTAGAGCTTATATCATGTTGCTTCTATTCCAAAGGCTTGGGTAAATAGGTTGTTTTTTAGGAGCTTTTTAAACCTAGGGAAGGAAGGCTCCAGGTGAAGATCGGGGGGGGGGGGGGGGGAGGCAGTTTCAGAGAGAGTGGACCACGAAGAAATAAGTGGATCAGCGCATGGACTCATTTAGCACATGAAGGGGACAGGAGGACTAAGCGGTTATCCTGGAGGGAGATCAGGCAATGTTGGGGCACATAGGGGATAATCAAAGATCACTAGTATCTTATTACCCTGTGAAAGTGCCCTCTTAAAAAGAATAGCAACTCCATTTTTCCCCTCAAGCAGCCATTGAGGTCCTGGCCTCCTATAAAGTGATCTGATGCATTTGCTCAGTTTCAGACTCCCGATCAATATGGAGGTCCAGAAAGCGTAGTTACTCACCTGTAACAGGTGCTCTTCAGGTACAGCAGGAATCAGTCCTTACATATGGGTGATGTTGGCACTGACGGAGCCCTCGTGGAAGCATCCCCCCAGTTTTCAAAGAAAGCCTTTGGGAGATGCCACCACGCATGCGTGGTCCCCTTCCTGCTCAAGAGTGCCATCTTGCTCAGTCAGATGACATAGCTAAAAGACGACAAAAATAAAAGATGGTAAAGGAGCAACTCCAAGGGGAGGAGAGAGGGTTGTGAGGACTGATTCCTGCTGTCCCCGGAGAACACCTGTTACAGGTGAGTAACTATGCTTTCTCTGCGAACAAGCAGGAAGTCAATCCTCACACATGGGACTCCCCAGCTACAGGCTACTGAAAGCCCCATAGCAAACATAGGGGCTCTGCGAGCAGCAGCAATTTAATCCATGTGCACAGACCACAGTAGGACCACTGTGTCCGATGAAACCAGTACTCCAGTAGCCTGAACACCGAAGGGTTGGGAGTTGCCTAAACCTCAAAAAGGTTATGGAGCAAAGCCTGGCACCCTTAGGTGAGAAGGGGACCACGCATGCATAGTGGCATCTCCCAAAGGCTTTCTTTGAAAGCTGGGGGGATGCTTCCACAAGGGCTCCGTCCGTGCCAGTCACCCTTATGTGAGGACTAACCTCCTGCTTGTTCCCAGAGAAGCTTGAGTAACAGTTGCTCCAGATGCCCAATCAGATTTGTGCTTCAGCCCTTTCTGGAATCCCTAGAGTACGTATGTTTCACCAGCTCCTATTGTGTGCTTGCAGCTGGTGAACCATTTCAGCTGGAGCTTATACCTGCCGCTCCATAGCATCTAACCTCAGAGTGGCTGAATTTAAATGCAGCCTGATTTCTTCAATTGATTTATTTCCTGCAACGAGTGTAGCAACACCTCTCCATCTTTGGCATCTGCCATCTTGTAGGGGGTTGCGGGGAATAGAGCTTGGATCTTTCTATGCCCGCAGCAGCTGTCACAGCATAATCTAACTGAATTGGTTTATTCATGGAGGTGCGGAAATCAAATGATCACACATGAAGGAAAAATCTCAGTTGGAGAATGTCCAGGGGAATAAAGGATTCTAATGCATATAACCTGCTCAGAGCTCCAACTCTAGGCAGCCATCATGCACAAGTTCACTAGCACCTTCCGCTCCCATAGCGACTGAGTTTTTTATTTTGGCCATATAGGAAGCTAGTGAGGCTTTTGTTTAATAAAAAAAAAAGGGGGGGTCATATAATGTTGCCTTCTAGTAGTTATGCCAAGGCCTTTTGAATTAATTGGAGTCAGTGTAGACTCTTCAGAGTCAAATCATCATACACTATGAAAATATGTATAGCGCATGCAAGATGTACACACTTTACAAAGCCACACTAAGAACGGGTCCCTACTCCTTGGACTTTACAATCTAGTCAAGGCAGATAATGGACAGACAACAAAATACATTAAGAGAACAGTGCAGTTCAATGGAGGATTTTGATCATCATTAAATTCTATGTATTGTTACTGTTGAGTCTATGTCAATTCATGGTAACCCTGTGGATAGTTGTCAAAAACTGTTCAGTCCACTTCGGTTATGGATTAGTTTCTATAGTGCAGTAAAGACACAGGATATGTATCCAAGTCTACTTATAAAATTACTAAAGGCTGATCCCAGTTATCATGAATGGAAGACATTTAGAGGGTAATTTTGTGAACTCCTATGGTACCCCTCGTGCTTTGTTTTATAAAACAGATGTACAGATCGCTGGAACCCAGATGCAGCAATTACATCTGCTCGAGAGCAGGTGTAATTTGCTGCACCTAGAACAGTGATATTTTATAGTATTTTATAACTGACGCGTGTTAGCAGATGCCATGCCTATGTGTCACCCAAGCGCCAGCCCTGTGCACGACCCTATGGCACTTATGTGCTTGCAGCTTTAGCTAGTCTATAAGAGCACGTTTAAGTCCTCAAAAATAGGGACTTATCGCAAAAACAGCACAGCTTTCCACATGGGCCTTGCAAAAGCAGCCCCTTAGTGATTTCAATTTTCATTATTCCTCCAATTGCAAGATATTGGGAAGGCAATACGACAATATTAAAGAAAAGAGGGGCAGTATTTATTGAATAAAGCTGCAAGTCTTTTTTTTTGATAAATAGGCCCATGATCAAAGTTTTTAGGGCTATCTATATAAAAAAAAGACGACTATGAGGTGGGTTGGTGATGGCAAATAAGCAAGTGGAGGATAGTGTATAACCTCTAATCTCCAAAACAGGCTATGCCAGAAACAGACTCTGGAGCCAGGTCACAAGGATATTAAAATTTCATTATAAAACCCTACTCCCAAAGAGGTTTACATAATTATCCAGTTAGATGCTTCTAAACTAAAACACACTCCAAGCCCATTTTCATCCAGCTCAGTAGCAGATTGCTGCTATTCTATTTCAGAAATCAGAGGCCAAATTTACTAATTAGTGCAGTGCCCAAAACAGTCATTTGCACATGAGTGTTCAGCCTTTCAGCCCAAAACAGGCCTACATCAGCTATAGAAGCTTTATGGAGCAGGACACAACTTAAAATTTCATTATAAAACCCTGCCCCCTAAAGAGGCTAGTTCACCACTTCAGACATTATCATAGCATAAATTGCTGTGGTCATTCTTGCCACAATGTACAGAGTTTACCTAGTTGCCTGAACTTGGGGTGACAGAGCAGCATGGAGTCCAGCAGGATCCCAAGGTCCCTGGCCTGCATTTTTATTGGAAGTCTGTGGCTCCAAACAATCCTTAAATTTGCCCCATAATATGTACAGAGAAAACAATGCTCTCAGCAGAATTGCTCTGATGAGAAGGTAAACCCTGACTAATCCACCAGGCTCAGAGAACAGAATGAATTCCTGGTGTATTTCCAGCACTCCACCCTTCAATCTCTCCTTAGTAGAATATTTTCTCTTTCTCAAGGGTAAAACACACAAACACAATATCCCTATGGTTGTACGTTCCATTCCATACTAATTATGTTTGTGTTATATAATACTGACGTTGTAGGGCTGCCTGGGAAGCAGTTGTTGCAAGGTGAAACACACTTTGCTTACTGACTGCTGTAAGGTACTAAGGTGGGAGAGAGAGAGAGAATGCATGAAATAATTTGGCTTTTTTAGCACATCTTTCAAAAAAAAAAAAATGCTCGAGATGGCTAGCATTTATTAGTAATTCAGATGCCATAAATTTGAATGCTTTCCACTTTGATTCAAGAACAATTTCAATTTTTACTACAACGAATCACAATTTTTAAAAAATGAATTCCAGTGTATACAGCTGACACTTTCACTTAAAACACAGAAAAGCTTGAACCAATACTGCCTTAAGGCGGATTTTGGGGATTATGAAAAGCTTGCGTACACCAGCTTTTGTGTCAGACGTTGGGAAAGGCGTCACAGCCTACCAAGACTCCGTTCTCTCTCTAGAACTACAAGTAGCAGAATTGCACTATCAATAGGTAAATGAATGGGGGCTTGAAGAGGCCTCTACCTTCCACACTCTGGCTGCAGTGAGGAACAAAAGATACTCTGCCACAGTTTGAGGTTCCAGATTAGCAACCTGACAGAAAATCCGCAGTGGCCGCACTATTCCAGAGCTACCCTTAAAATTTATAAGGTTCATGATGGCAAATAATGTTAGGGTTTTACTTCAATAAAATGACATTTAGACATACAAATTGGTAATTTGTTTTTTTTTTCATAATAAATATCATACCTTATACCCTCCAATTCTATAAGCACAAAAGCAGCAAAACATTATCCTGAAATTCTCAGGACAGGTTACATATAGGACCTTTGTGGCTTACAGGGAAGGTTGCATAAACATGCCATTAGCTCATGGTCAAATTTTTCAGCATTTCCTGACAAGTACCAACAAGTAGTGCGGCTCCTCCTTTCACCTGAAGCACAATATGAAATGACTTGGGCTGGGTCATTTTGAAACATAGCCAGTTCATGCATGACTAACTTTCCTTAGTTGTGCCCTCTTCATCAGGTGCATACAAACAGAAAGAAGGGCTTTGGAAAGCGAGTCAAATGTATGAAGGCAGTCCACTAAAAAAGGTGATACCCCCAAGTTATTTGCTGGCCTTTTATCATGTCATATCAAACTAACACAGGAGTAACACTTTCATTCAACCTGAAACATTTAAAATGTATATTATGGATGATTTGTATGCAGGCCAAATCATCATTACATGAAGTCAATAGAGTACAAAGGCAAAGCCCTTAGTTACCATTGACTCTGTTTCTGGCGGCCGGGGGGAGGGGGGGCATTTTCATTTCTGGCTGGGGTGAAGACTAAATGTCCATCTTTTCTTCTGAAGAGGTGCAGGAGGCAGTATGTCGGAAAACAAACATAACATCTGCATACTGGGTCACACCAATGGTCTATCAAGCCCAGCATCCTGTTTCCAACCATGACCAATCCAGATGGCAGGATCCCAAAGAGTAGACAGATTCCAGCTACTTATCCCAGGGATAAGCAGTGGATTTGCCCCCAGTCCACTTTAACAATGGTTCATAGATTTTTCCTTCAGGAACTTCTCACAACCTTTTTAAATCCAGCTAAATTAACAGCTTTTACTACATCCTCTGGCAACAAATTCCAAAACTTAATGATGCACTGAGTGAAGAAATATTCTCTCTAAATAGTCTTAAAACATCCTACTTCGTGGCTTCATTGCAAGACCCATATTCTTTATACTTTTTGAAAGAGCGAACAACCCATTCACATTTACTCATTTTATTGATCTCCACCATATCTCTCCTCAGCAGCTGAAGAACCCCAATATTTTAAGCCTCACCTCGTAGAAGTATCCTTCCATCCCCTTTATCATTTTGGTTGCCCTTTATCTCTCAATAGAAGACCATCTTTCTCATGTTTTCATTCTGGTATAGGTTGGCATCTTCGACAAAGATATACATCTTGTTTCCGAGGATGGATTTTATACTGTTCACTCCTTTCTAACCTCAGTCTCAACCACTGTTCTTCACAAGCCAGGCCTTGCATGTCATAGGAAGCACGTGTCGCTCTTATAGTGTCAGGGTGCTACATTGCCAAATGGATTAAGTTCAGGCTTTGACAAGTTTTCTTGAAATCTAGGAGCAAGCTTAAACATTTAGGAGCCAGTCGCCGAGACCTCTGTCACAGTGCCCCCCAATAAGGTGCATCACAGCTCCATTTTTTGAGGGCCTGATTTACCGTGTTCCCATTTTCTGTGGAAGAAGAAAACTTAGTAAGTCAGGCCCTTAACATGCCATTAGATAATGCCAACAGAAGGGAACGGCCTTTCTCCCCCTCCCACCAACTCCAATGGGAACATTGTCAGTAGCATATTGGTGACCCTTTATAGCTGTACCCAAGGCAACTTCCTTTTTTGCTTCACATATCACCATGGCCTGGTAATACGTAAAACAAAGTCTCCCATAGCCCCCACATCCTGACTACACACACACACACACACACACACACACACTCTCTTGCTCCCTCTGCCTCAGCCATTACCCTATCTGTTTTCCTTGCTCTCCTTGCTCTGTTCTCTTACCACTCCTGCTGTGCTGAACAACATACAGTTCGAGCCTCACAGATTGGGTGATGGCTGGGGGAAGGGGATAATGAAATCCCAGGTACCAGGATTCAATTTATAGTCACCATAGCAACCTGGCACCTGGGATTTGTCAAGCCCTGGGTTAGTTTTGCACATACCATGACAGTAATGAACCTCACTCCTAAGCCAGGCTATTCAGGAGTAGGGTATGTCAGGCTGTCAGCTTCCTGCAGTGATGTCAGAAAATAGCAGAAGGGAGGATGGGCTTGCTCACTCAGGCTGCCAATGCATAGTCACAGACATAGGAACCCATTCCCTGAAGTAACACATCTCACCTACCCCACCCCTTTCCAGGCGTCGCTTTTAGACATTGGAGCTTACTGAAACACACACCCAGATCAGACACCAGGCTTCCAACCAGCTCTCAAATCTCTCATCACCCAATGTTCAAAAACCTGTTCACATTGACATAAAGGGCTTGCTGCAAGAGCAGACTGGATTTACAAAGGGATTTCCACCCATACTAGATGCCAAAGCATTTTACAAAAGAATAGTTCAGAAACATGTGTGTAGACATAGCTGTGTTTGGCCTTTTCAAGGCTGCTTTTGGATCCTGATCCACTTAGTCTCCTATGTGGTTCCTTACTATTCCCCTAGCTATATCCTTGTCCTCAGCTGTTGTGTTGTCTTTGACTAGATTCTAAGCTCTGATGAGCAGGGACAGTCTTTTACATGTGTCTGTACAGCGCGCTGCATACATCTTGTACCGCAATACAAATAAGTAATAGTAGTAGTAGTACCAGTTATGATGCCCAAGCTCTAAAAGCTTCCAGAGGGACAAAAAGCAATATTACTACTACTCTTCCTCCTAATGCTGTAATTTGTATTACCCAATTTCAGATACACAGATATAGTGACTGCCCCAAGCTCACAGGGTAAAAGCAGCCCTAGCCCTGAAGAGTGACTGCTTTTCCTGGATGGTAGTTTTACTGCTAATCATTCAAACACATGTTTTCTAGAAATCAAAGGACAGTTCTGATGCTTAAAATTCATAATAGTTTATTGCGCCTGGCTGTACAATGTGTTTTAAAATCTAAGCAGGTTGTGGACCTGCTTAACTTACTCATGGGGAAATTGTGAGCAAAAAACAGAATTCTGCACACGTCAAACACAATATGTTTATTATATTTTAAATTTATTATTGATCAAAGATGGTAAAGAACCCTACGAACCCTACATCTCCACGTTTCGTGCAGAATTCTTAGAGTACTATAAAAAGACATCATATGACCTGACTTTTAAACAGCCCCTTCCCCACTCCCTAGGCTAGATCCCTACACCTCTTACTCGATCCAAGCTTGCTCTCGTATTCCCCTGTTCAGTTGCATTTACCATTCTAGGAATGATTCCTTTCCATCTCTCTTTTGTCTCACTCCTCAGTCTCTCACCGCCCTCAAGGATCAAGCCCCTCCTTCTCCCTCAGCACTTTCTTGTTAATCCCAAAACTCACCTTCCTGGCTTGCTCTCTCTTCTTTACCTTCCCAGGCTTGACTCCCCCTCCTCCCTCCTTTTCTGGAAGCAATTATTTCATCTGGCTGTGGGGTCAACCATGCTTGTTTCCTTCCTCTCTGGCAGCTTGGGCCGCAACTGTCTCTTCCAGCCACAGGGACAATCATATCACCTTTCTTCCTTTCTGGTCATGCAGCCTGCCACTTTCTTTGGTCTGTAGGTCCAATTGTATCTCATTTTTCTGCTTCTGAATGTGTGGACCTATTGCAGCGCTGCATACGCCATGTAGCGCTATACAAATAAGCAGTAGTAGTAATTTCACACTCTCTCCCTTCTTACATCTTTCACTGCCAAAATCTGCACACTAAATATAGTTTTCAGCACAAAGAGGGAATTTGGTGCAAATTCTGCATTGTGCAACTATGCAGAATTCCCCCACGTGTATAAAAACATGTGCCCAGTAGCTTCCATTCTGGCCTGTAGTAGAAAGAAAGTGATGTCTTGTACCCCTTCCTGGGAAGCAGAGAAAACAAGATGGCATTACCAACTGGTGCAAAAAGGATCTTTCCATTAGCAGCAGGTTGTCAAGATTGGTTAAACCTATACCTCACCAGTCAAACAGTGATTGATGCTGTGGATGGAAGAGCAGCCGCTAATGACAAGAAACCCTCATGGCTCCACACCTGGATTTGGGAGGGATGAGGAGAAAGCACATCAGAAAAGCAAGAAATAGATGTCTGAAAGAAGGAAAAAACACTGCTGGATCTGAGACAAACTGGTGTTTCTCATGTGGATTCCTATTCCTAATTTTGTCACCTCTTCCCCTAATAAATACTAGGACAACAATTTTATAACAGGATGCCTAGATAAAGCGGGCTCTTATAAAGACAAATAGGCACCTGTTTCATAAATTACTTGCATAAATCCTAGCGAGAGCTCCCAGATTGCAAGCATGGACATTACATCTCCTTGAATGCAGATAAAATATCCATGCATAGATTGCTGAAGTACACATGTATTTTGACTCCGCCTGCACTCTGCCCAGAGTACGCCTCTAGCAACGCCTAAGATAGAAGACACACACATGCCAATGAATATACGTTAGCATCTGACACAATTTTATAAAGACATCTCTTGTGAATACAAAGTGTGATCAAAAAGTATCGAGACTTGTTGTGCAGCTATGTAACAATACATCGCACCAGAATGCTATTAAGCGTGCAGTGACCTAGTTATGTGCTCTGCATATATACAGTGTAGCATGGCTGCAGCACACTGTACTTTTTTTTTAATCACACAATGTTTGGTATCATGTAAAACAGTTCTTCAGATTTACGATGAGTGAAAAAATTGAACAGCAAATTTGCATTAAATTCTGCCAGAAACTGAGATTCATGCACAGAGACTAATTACAAGTTACAGCAAGTATATGGCGATGAATGCATGACTGGTACAAACGTTTCCAAGAGAGCCGCCAAAGTGTTGACAGTGACAAATGTTCTGGAAGGCCATCCACAAGCAGGAATGAAGACAAACTTGAAGCACTGCGTGCTGCAATATACTCAAATCGTTGATTGACTATCAGGGAGCTTGCTGAGGACATGGACATCAGTTTCAGGTTAGTACAGTCCATTCTTACTGTCAATTTGGGGATGAGACGTGTCTGCAAAATTCGTGCTGAAACGCCTCTTTCTTGACCAAAAAGAAGATAGACTGCAGCCAGAGAGTTGTTGGAATGTGCTGTAAAGAACTCAGATTTCATCAAAAAGATCATTACTGGGGATGAATCATGGGTTTATGGTTATGACCCAGAAGCTAAGGCTCAATCCTTACAATGGAAGACTCTAAACTCTCTCAGACCCAAGAAAACCCGTCACATGAGGAGCAATGTCAAGGTCATGCTCCCAGTTCTTTGATTATAGCAGCGTATTGTTCATCGTGAGTATGCTCCAAAAGAATCAAACCATCATTAAGTACTGCGTCCAAGTTCTGGCTCGTTTGAGAGATGCAGTTCATCGTAAGAGGCCAGAGTTGCACAGGGATGGTGAATGGTTGCTCACACATCACATCTTGTCCAGCAGTTCTTGGCCAAACACCAAATTGCAGCACTCTGATTTTTTTCTGTTTCCAAAATTGAAATTACCACTGAAAGGAAGGAGATTCAACCACTTGAAGACCATTAAGAAACATCTGACACAGAAGCTTAACAGCATAATGAAAGGGGCATTTCAAAACTGTTTGCAGCAGTGGCAGGAAGTGTGTTTTATTGGAAGGGGACTACTTTGAAGGAGACAGAGTGCAATAACTGTCAGTGTTATACTTCTTGTGTTATTGTACAAGTCTTGATACTTTTTGATGGCATCTCGTATATTGCTACAAACACATGAAAATTACTTCATGAAATTATTACCCCCAGAGTGTTGTTAAGCTAGCAATGCCTCATACAGTGCTTTAAGATAAAGTGATGCACAGCTAACAGCAGTGGTTTTAATATTAACTTACAGAAGCAGACAAATTTCACTTCTGCAGAACCAGTTCTGTGAAGAATATCCCAACAGCTCCTTTTTTCTTAAAGCAAGTTGACCTTTGTCCTCAATCCTGCTGTAAACTGTATTTGTCCCAGCTAGAATTGCACACTAGTGTTAATGCCTGCATAGGGAGCCACGAGTAAGTAGAGAGTGAAAAGAAATTACATTAATAACTTCACTCTTTTGAGGACAGGCTATAATTGGATGGATCCATTCACTAAATAAACTGAATATAACAAAGAATGATAAAGTCTTGGAAATTCATACCGTGCTACCTCACTGGATAATTTGCAAAGCACAACTTAACCTGGGGAAAATCCAGTTTTCTCCTGAACCAACCCAACTGCTAGAACTGGGAACTACAAAAGCATTAAAAACAAACAAACACAAAGGAGCATAGTTTGGCCATCCTGCATGCTATTACTGATTGATATTTTTTATGCTGCTTGTTGTAACATGCACTGAGCTCCTCAGTGGAAAGGTATGCTAAACTCACATGATATAGTCAGGGCTAGTTTAAGGGTAGTGAGTGCCTTAGGTTAATCTTCAGTCTTACACCGTTCCACCCCCCCACCTCCCCCCACCAAAGATGGGTTATCATGATTGTTGAGTTTAATTACCAAACACCACCCTTCCCACAACAATCCTATAAAAAGGTATAAGTGGAAATCATACTTGTAAAATATTAAACGTTGCTATTTGTGCGCCCCTCGTCTCCCTGCAGGCAAAAGGATGCGCTATGCCTCGTTGGATTTGGGTGGCTGTGAGGATCTATTGCTTTGCTTTGACTGCTGCTGCTCTTTGGTGACTGCTCTCAGAAGCTGTCACTCTAGGTGACTGCTCTCAAAAGCTGTCACTTTAGGCGATTGCTTAGTCTTGCCGAATGGCTGGGTCAGCCCTAGATATGGGCAACATAGCTACACCTTAAACAACCTGTACAGAATCTTTGCTAGCCTGAGGTTCTATGATTGGGTTTTCAGTAGATCAACCACCCTTAATTCTTTACCATTTTAAAAGTGGTGAAAATGTTCTTCCCATTTATTATCATTATGCAAAACCTCACCGGTTCAAACATGCACTTTGAGTTAATCTGAGCTCATGATGTTTTGCATGGGAACAAAAGAAATAGATGTAATTTTCAAGGCATTTAATAGAAGAGAACACACAAAAGAAGATCACAGCTTTACAAATAAAAGATTATGTGGGTCTATGCTTGCTGAAGTACAACGAACCTTAAATAAAAGCTGGTTGATTCAGCATCCATGTGCTAATTTAATGTTTGCTTTCCAACTTAGTCACATAGCATAGTTACTCACCTGTAACAGGTGATCTCAGGGAACAGCAAGAATTTAGTCTTCACATATGGGTATCATTGGTATCGACGGAGCCTGCGCGGGAACGCTCCCCAGCGTCCAATAGGAAAGCTTTTGGGAACATCCCACAGCACCTGCAGGCTGTCTTCCCACCTTTCCCAACTGTCCCTCTCCAGTTGAGTTTAAAGCTGAGACAAAAGAGAGAGGGAAAGAGATAGAGAGATACAACTCCTAGGGGAGGTGGGTGGGTTGTGAAGACTAAATTCCTGCTGTTCCCGGAGATCACCTGTTACAGGTGAGTAACTATGCTATCTCCAGGAACAAGCAGGAATGTAGTCTTCACATATGGGGACTCCCTAGCTGCAGATGCCAGGGAGAAACCCCAGAAATTGTGTACCCTTGTGAAAGGGCTCCACATCCCCCCATGGATCTCTGGCATCCTATCAGGGATGGTGGGTAGGAGTTGATTAAGTATGGAACAGGTGTTGAAGAACAGCCTGGCTAAACATGGCATCCCGGCAGGAGTCCTTGTCTAAGCAGTAATGGGCTGTGAAGGTATGAACCAAAGCCCAAGTAGCTGCTCGGCAGATGTCGTCAATAGACACAGAGTGAAGATGAGCCATAGAGGCTGCCATGGCTCTCACATTGTGAGCTGTGACATGGTCTTCCAGAGGAAGGTTTTTACTTACTCTCATAGGCAAAAGATATACACTGTGCAATCCAGTTGGACAGTGTTCTTTTGGAGACTGGAAGTCCCAAATGACTAGGATCAAAAGCAACAAAAAGTTGAGAGGACTTCCTATGTTGCTGTGTCCTTTGTAAGTAAAAGGCCAGAGCCCTTTTACAATCCAAAGTATGAAGAATCCTTTCTGCATTTGAGGCATGAGGCCTTGGGAAGAATACAGGAAGGTAAACCGCTTGGTTTAAATGAAAAGGTGACACCACCTTTGGCATAAAGTGTGGATGAGTCCTAAGGACTACCTTATCATGATGGAACCTTGTATAAGGAGGATCAGCCACCAATGCTTGCAAGTCACTGATGCGACGTGCTGATGTGATTGCAATAAGAAAGATGACCTTCAAGGAAAGGAATTTCAAGGAGGTAGTGGCTAATGGTTCAAAAGGCGGTTTCATAAGCTGCCCAAGAACCAAATTTAAGTCCCATGCCATCGGTGGTGGCTTAATGGGAGGCTTAGTCAAAAGAAGGCCTCTCATATATCTCGCTGAGAGGATGAGAGGAAATAGGTTGCCCATTTAGAGGCTTGAAAGAAGCTGCAATAGCACTCAAATGAACTCTCACTGAATTGGTCTTAAGCTCTGAATTAGATAAATAAGATACTCCAGTAATGATTCCAGAAGTATCACAAGAGGGTTAAGATATGGTAAACCTTTTCCACTTGAAAGCATAAGAGTGTCTTGTGGAAGGCTTCCTGGAAGCATAAAGGATATCTTTTACCTGCTGAGAAAGGTTAAGACCGTGAAGTTCTAGGCTTTCAGCAACCAAGCCCTGAGATGCAGAGACTGGGGATTGGGACACCACAGCATCCCGTCCTCCTGAGAAAGGAGATCTGGAGCAGATCCTAACTCCAGAGGTGGAGCTTGAGAGAGATGTAGGAGCAGAGGGTACCACATTAGCCGTGGCCAATGTGGAGCTATGAGAATCATATGGCCTCTGTCTCTCTGAAGCTTGAACAGGGTTTTGGGAATTAGGGGAATGGATGGAAAGGCATACAGAAAAATCCTGGTCCCAATGGAGGAGGAAACCCTGAGCCAGAATTCTGGAACAGAACCGGGGAAGTTTGGCATTCAGCGGACTTGAAGAGATCTATGTCCAGGGTTCCCCAAATTTGGAAACTTTTGGCCACCTGGTCTGCATGGAGACACCATTCGTGTGGAAGAAGAACTCGACTGAGTCTGTCTGCCCAAGAGTTTTGAATGCCTGGAAGATACACCGCAAGGAGGAAGATGTAGGGATGTTACCCAAGACTGAAGTGGTATTTAAAGGTCATACGGCAGAGGAATTGAGAGAAATATCGCTACACTGGGCAGATGTATTACAACTATTTGATAAACTGAATAGTAGCAAATCACCTGGACCGGATTGTATACATCCAAGAGTGTTGAAAGAACTGAAATATGAGATTGCAGACCTGCTATTAGTAATCTGTGAACTTTCATTAAAATCATCTGTAATACCTGAAGATTGGAGGATTGCCAATGTAACGCCAATTTTTAAAAAGGGTTCCAGGGGTGATCCGGAAAATTACAGACCGGTGAGCCTGATGTCGGTACCGGGAAAAATGGTAGAAACCATCATAAAGAACAAAATTACACAGCATGTAGATGGTCATGGCCTAATGGGAGACAGCCAACATGGCTTTAGACAAGGAAGATCTTGTCTTACTAATCTGATATGTTTTTTTGAAGGTGTGAATAAACAGGTAGACAAAGGTGAGTCAGTCGATATAGTGTATCTGGACTTTCAGAAAGCCTTTGTCAAGGTCCCTCATCAGAGACTTTTGGCAAAACTAAAAAGTCATGGGATAGGAGGCAGTGTACTGTTGTGGATCGGGAACTGGTTAAAAGATAGAAAGCAGAGGGTAGGGCTAAATGGCCAATTTTCCCAATGGAAAAGGGTGAATAGTGGAGTACCCCAGGGATCTGTACTGGGTCGGCTACTTTTTGACATAATCATAAATGACCTGGAAAAGGGAATAACTAGTGAGGCTATCAAATTTGCGGACGACACAAAACTGTTTAAAGTTGTTAAAACCCAAGACGACTGTGCAAAACTGCAGGAGGATCTGGATAAATTGGAAGACTGGGCATCCAAATGGCAGGTGAAATTTAATGTGGACAAGTGCAAAGTTATGCACCTAGGGAAGAACCACCCAAACTATGGTTACACGATGCAAAGTTCCATATTGGGAACCACCACCCAGGAAAAAGATTTAGGAGTCATCATGGATAAGATGTTAAAACCCTCCACCCAGTGTGCAGCGGCGGCCAAGAAAGCAAATAAAATGCTAGGTATCATAAGGAAAGGAATGGAAAATAAAACAAAGGATATTATAATGCCTCTGTATCGTTCCATGGTACGACCGCACCTTGAACATTGTGTGCAATTCTGGTCGCCGTATCTTAAAAAGGATATAGCGTTATTAGAAAAGGTACAGAAAAGAGCCACCAAAATGGTAAAGGGGATGGAAGGCTACTCCTATGAAGAAAGGCTACAAAGGTTGGGGCTCTTCAGCCTGGAAAAGAGACAGCTGAGGGGAGATATGATAGAGGTATATAAATTAATGAATGGAGTGGAACGGGTAAACGTAGATCGATTGTTTATGTTATCAGAATATAGAAAGACTAGGACATGTAATGAAGCTACAAGGTGATCTATTTAACACAAATAAGAGAAAATATTTTTTCACTCAACGTGTAATCAAACTCTGGAATTTGTTGCCGGAGGATGTAGTAAGAGCTGTTAGTGTAGCTGGGTTTAAAAAAGGTTTGGACAAGTTCCTGGAGGAAAGGTCTATAAACCATTATTAAAAAGGGACCCAGGATATCAATGCTTGACCCAATACAAGCATTGTGGAACCTGTGTCTCTTGGGGATACTGCTAGGATTGTATGACCTAGATTGGCCACTGTTGGAAACAGGATACTGGGCTTGATGGACCTTGGTCTGATCCAGTATGGCATATCTTATGTTCTTGTGTTCTTAAGGAGATAAATCTGATGCTCTCTGGTGTGGGCCCATAGTCACAAAGCTTCATTGCATAGCAACAGAGAGCCTGTTCTGCCCTGCTTGTTCATATAGAACATGGCTACTTGATTGTCTGTTTGAACTAGGACTGTCTTGTAGCTGAGCTGGGTGTGGAATACTCGACGAGCAAGGAAGATTGCTCTGAGTTCCAGGAGATTGATATGTAGATAGGTCTCCTGTGGAGTCCAGGTACCATGGGTAGAGAGGCCTTGCAGGAGGCTCCCCAACCCACCTGTGAGGCATCTGTTGTTAGAGTGGCTTGGGGTGGAATTTGCTTAAAAGGGACACCACCAAAAGGTTTTGGGGTGATTGCCACCATTGGAGGGACAAAATAAGGCGATCTGAGTTTGCTATTTTGTCTGACAAGCAACCTGACGCCTGAGTCCATTGAGTGGATAAAGTCCACTGGGCTGCCCTCATATGGAGGCAAGTATAAGTAACCACATGCACGGTGGATGCCATGTGGCCTAGCAATTGTAACATTTCCCGAGCAGTGAGGTGAGGTTTTAGCACTGCTTTGGAAGCTAACTGCACAATGTGAAGGCAGCGGAGCTGTGGAAGGTAGGCCCTTGTCTGTCTAGTATCCAGCAGATCTCCTATAAACTCTAGGGACTGAGTTTGAGCAAGGTTGGATTTTGGGAAGTTTATGACAAGTCCCAAATACTGAAGGATGCGCATTGTGCGAGAGAGAGAAACCCTGGCCTCTGGCTCTGAAGGGGCTCGAATGAGCCAGTCGTCTAAGTAAGGGAAGACAAATATTCCTAGTGTATGAAGAAATGCTGCCACCACAGCCATGCATTTTGTGAACACCCTTGGTGCCGAGGCCAGGCCAAAAGGAAGAACCCTGTATTGGTAGTGCTTCCCTTGAAATATAAAGTGAAGGAACTTTCAATGAGTTGGATGGATGAGAATATGAGCGTACGCATCCTTGAGATCTAGAGAACAAAGCCAATCCTGACTCTGAAGGTATGGCAGCAGAGTTCCTAGAGAAATCATTCTGAACTTCTCTTTGAACAGGAATTTGTTCAATTCTCTGAGATCTAAAATGGATCTGTGTCCTCCTGTTTTCTTTGGAATAAGGAAATAGGGGGAGTAGAACCCTGTACCCTGTTGAAGAATGGGTACCTCTTCTATTGCCCCTTGGGCAAGAAGCATAGTGATCTCTTGACCCAACTGGTCATTGAGAGAGGTCTGAGAATTGAACTGTCTTACCATTGTAGGAGAGGGCATGCTGAGGAAATGAAGCTTGTACCCCTCTCTTACAATAGACAGAGTCCAATTTTCTGCTGTTATCTGCCCCCATCTGGGGGCAAAATGACATAACCTTCCTGGAATGGTGGAAGGCTCTGGGCCGTTCAGGGCCAGGAAGGCAAAGTTCTCTAGAAAGGAGTCAAAGCCCCTGTGGAGGTTGAGTCTGCTGAGCCGGATGAGGCTTAGCAGCTTTTGTTTTTCTTTGCCTAGGTTGTTGCTGCTGTCCCTTTTGGGCAGACTGACCTAAACGATGCCCCTGCTGGGTATAGGAGGGATAAAACGTCTTCTTACTGAAGAATGGTTTCTTGTAAGATTTTTTCCTTGCAGGATCAGCTGTAGATTTAGACAATCTATCCAAAGTGATATTGTCAGCATCTATCTTATTAGCTTTTTCCTGACAATTCTTGCCAAAGAGATTCTCTCCTGTGCAAGGAATATTCCTTAGTTCCTTTACGTCACTCCAGTCCAGTCCCAGAATTTCTGGGATACAGGTTCCTCCTGCAGCTTGGAGACTGAACAATGACACTCTTCTGATGTCACCAGTATAACCACTTGAGGGACCGCCCCCTTGCTTCAGTTTGTTTAGTCTCCAAGCAGCTGGAGGTTGTAGAGCCTAGGGACTCTGGGCTCTTTGGAGGGACAATTAAGTGTTCTATTTCTTAATTTTTAATCTTACTTTTATTTTGGTTAAAAAAAAATAGAATGGAGAGTAAATGGTTACTGTAGCTTTGAAAGCTATGAGATGCCCTCCCTCTCTCTGAGTTTACTCTGCTGCTTTTGGAAGCCGCGTTGTTTCAAGCTTCATCAGGTCTCCCGATCCTACTTATATTAGGAGAGGAGCACTTGGAAGGAGCAAGGCGTCTTTTACCTTGTTTTTTCTAAGGTACAGTCTTGCCTTTTTAAACAAGTTTGTCTGCGGAGAAGTAATTCATTCACCGGTTTTCACTCTGGCTGATTTGTTTTTTGACGCGGCACGTCCGGGTTTCTCCGACGTGCATAAAAGCTTAGCGTCAGAGACCCGGTGGAGTAAGAAAGGCATTTAAAGACTTTTTCCTTTGAAGCGCTGCAGTTATGGTAAATTGATTGCTGCACAGTTACAGTGGCGGTTTAGATTCTTTGGAGGCCGCGCCGTTTATGCGCGTGCATGGGGCAACGCTAAACAACGAAGGCACAGTGAACAAATGGTTGTCAGTAATTCTTATACTTTTCCTTAAGTTTTTCTTAGAGAAGTGTTGCTAAAGAGTATTTAGTAGTGTTTTATTTAGTTTTTCATTTTAAATAAAAAAAAAAAGGGATAAGAAATAGTATTTTATATCTTTGACACTTTACTGCAAAATGCCTTCTAAGCCACAATGTTTAGTGTGTGGTTCTAGAAGGGGCATATGTTCAGACTCAGGAGTTTGCAAGTCTTGTGTTCAGGAAAATGCAGATATGCAAAATGTTTTGGAAGCCACTGCGGAGGTTGTTAAGCATGCTTCTTCACCTTTAAGAGAGGTTGATTCTCCTCTGCAGCTCTTACCAGAGCCTGTTGCGGGTCCTTCTTCCATGCCGGATGTGCCAATGATGCCTTCAATTATTTCTTCAGGTTTAGCAGCATTATTTTCTAAGGAGTTTGTTTCTCTACTTCAACAAACTTTTAAGAATGATCAAAAGGGATCTTTACCACCTCTTGTATCTGATCTTGGAAGGAAGCGTTCGGCTATTCCTTTGGAGATTGATGAAACTCCGGTACCTGGTAAGAAGACTAGGATAGGAAAGGATTCAAAGGACTTTTCTATAGCATCTGAAGAGTTCCATTCATATTTAGATGTAGATGTTGAGGAAGAATTAGAAGAGGGAGAACTTGTAGATCAGGGGGATCAGTCCAGAAAGCACAGTTACTTACCTGTAACAGGTGATCTCCGGAACAGCAGGAATTAGTCTTCACACGTGGGAGACGTCGCCGACGGAACCCGCATGGGAATGCTCCCCAGCATCCAATCAGAAGGCCTTTGGGAGCATACCCCGCGCCTGCGCGGTGGCTTCCCGCCCTTCCTACTGCCTCTCCCCAGTTGAGTTTCATAGCTGAGCCAGAAGGAGAGGAGAGGAAGGAATAGAGACAAAAAAGAGATACAACTCCTAGGGGAGGTGGGCGGGTTGTGAAGACTAATTCCTGCTGTTCCGGAGATCACCTGTTACAGGTAAGTAACTGTGCTATCTCCAGGAATGAGTCTTCACACGTGGGGACTCCCTAGCTTAGGATGCCCGGGGAGGCCCCATAAGCGCAGCCCAGGACGGGATGGCATTCGCCCAGCCTAAATCCCCGGCATCCCCTGAGGGATGGAGGGCAGGAGTTGAATAGAGGAACAGCGAATCTACAGACTACAGAGGGAGTCTTTAGAGTGCAGAACAGGTAACATCAAGATACAGCAAAAAAAACCCCAGGCTACGGGAAGAGTAGCCAGAGGGATGCACAAATAGTATCAGTAAGCATTTAACGAGTAAATGCCCTAGTACCATGTAGAGCTTACCGGCCACTAAGTTTTAATGAAGTAATGGTGTGGAACTCCGTAGGGCTTACCTACCGGGTTGCCAGAAGCAGACCTGTGGTGAAGGCACCGTAGACGCAGTAGCGAAGTCGTCCAGGAAACTTCGCTGCAGCGAGGAGGAAGCTCCAAATCCGGAAGGCTAAGAGATCCAGGCGTCAGCTGGGTCAGGAGAAAGACGGCAGGTCTTCCAGGAGGCTTAGTGCAAGCTGAGCACTCCCTTAGGAGTAGAGTCCAGAACTCAGAGGACTAACAGTAGAAGACTGGCCGAACCAGAGAGCCCATTCCGGAGAAGAGTAGGGGTGCACCCCGGAGCAGAAGGAGTACACAGGCTACCCTAGCGAGAGATAGGGAGACAAGGGTCCGAACCCCCGGGAGGAGGACCTAACTAAAAAGGAGCTGTAGACTCCACAGCGGTAGAGTACCACCAGTCCGCGGCCCGATCGAGGAATAGGCAGGTGGACTGGCCGGACCCCGGGGGGGGGGGGGGCGGGGGGGCGTGAGTACCGGCCATAGGGAAAAAAGCGGTATAGCACAGGTACTGCGGGCATCCCCCCAATATGCGCCTATCGCGCAGGAGATATCTAGTATATCTAAGCCGGTGGGCATGAGGGCGCCCACTCCGGTACTAATGCAGGTATGTGGAGGGGCCTACCCTCCCTGCACATCACCCTGGTAAGGCGGATCTGCCATCGATCCACAGAGCGTCCACCTGGAAGGTGGCAGCAAGATCCGTCAGTAGAGGGATCTATTCCAGAGGACAAGGGCAGATCGGCGAACCAACAGCGCGGTAGCGTGGGGGACAGGGGATAGCATCAGTCTGGTAGAACGCCACAGGGGCTGGAGGCCCTATATGTGTCCCCAGGACCTGCAGGCAGAACTCGCCCCCCCACCCCCGCACAGACAGGGGACAGGAAGGTAATTACGGTACGGAAGCAATCAGCAGGGGGATACCGGCTGAGAAGGGTTCGGAGACGTACTGAAGGGTAATAAGTTGGCCGTTGGCCATAGCTATCACGGAATAGAGGTGGTCTCCCTACCAACGGAAGGAGAATACCCGAACCCCTAGATAAGCCTCCAAACCATTTGCAATTGAACGAGCCCCCGAGCAGAGCTCAATTTTTAAACGTCCGATAAGAGGGTTAAGTGCAGGCAGCCGCCTGCCTGAGCCTAAAAATGCTTAGAAGGAGAGTCCTGGCGCGGGCCCGGGGGCATCAACCCGGGGTGAGAGGCCCCTTGCCTGGGCGCGCCTGGAGGGTGGGCGGAGGTCTGATATTTCCTCTTCCTAGAGAGGCGTTTACCGCCGCCGTGGGGCCGGGCCCTAGGCTGGCTGCTAACCCTGGGAAGGATAGCGAAGCACTGTGCGACCTGACGCAAGGCTTCGCTGTTGAAGAGGTGATCTCCGTCGCAGGGAGAATTACCCAGGTTGTGCTGTGCCTGTCTACACAACTCGGACGCCCGCAGCCATGCTGTACGGCGTGCTCTAATGGCAACAGCAGAGGCTCTGCTGACCGACTGGAAGGAGTCCAGCGAAGCACGAGAAAGGAACCCGGAGATATTCCTGCAGTGATAAAGGAGCAGGGAATATTCAAAGGCCTTGGTCGCAGATACGAAGAGGGATAACCGAGACAACCTCTCGGTAACCTCCCGGAGCGACAGGCTCATATAAAATATATATGAGATAATTCTGGCCGTCAGCATAGACGTCTGGAAAGCTTGACGTCCTAGAGTATCTAGCGTCTTTGAGGCGCGGCCTGGGGGGCGAGAAGCATGCTTCTCCTTGCTTCCGGCCTTCCTCAGCGCAGATTCCACCACAATGGACCGATGTGGAAGCTGGTGCTGCCGAAAACCCGGGGACGGAGGCACCCGGTAAAGAGCCTGCATCGCAGTCGACGGTGCCGGAACCCTCAAAGGCGACCGCCAAGCCCCCAGCAGGAGATCCTGCAGGGAGGGATGCAGAGGAAGCATCACGGCTGCCTGTTCCTCAGGGCCCGGGTTCGGGCCCGGGGTAGGGATGGCCAGCAAGTCCACCATGTCAAGGAGGAAATCCTGAAAAGGTGGCTCTGCCGGAGGAGTTATGGCGGGGGAGGCTGCCAGGGCACACAGAGGCCGCTCGGGCCGATGCCCGCTAGGCATAGGAGGGGCCAACCGCCCCGGATCGGGGCAGTCCCCATGGCGTCGTCGGCTCCTGGGATTGATTCCAAACTAGGCATCGAAGGGGTCGATGGCACCGACAGCGCCGCAGGAATCGGCCTCAGCCCTGAACCCGGGGGTGGCGCGCTGCTCCCTGCGATCGAAGCGGTTCCACGGCTGCCGGAGGGCAGGGGCCAGCAGTCTCCGCTCTGCGTCGCGGGAGGGGACAGGGACCAATCCCGAGACGTGTAGTGTCCAAGCTTTCAAGGCTGGATACCGACTCCAGGCTGGGCATCGAACCGAGCGAGGAGATCGACTCCCTTCCAGAGGGCCCCGGCGGGGGCGACCGCGCCAGTGGTGGAAAACCCGGAGCGCGGATCGGAACCGCGCCGATCGGTGCCGCGAGCATCACCGGTCCCCGAGGGCGGAGCTCGGTGGAGAGGGGGTCATCCGACGCCGGTGCCAATGTCGATCGGCGGGCACTGCCCGAAGCCGGGCTCCCTCTCGCACCCGTTCGACCCGGAGAGAAACCCTCCCGGGGCATACGGCCCGTCCCCGAGGGGATCCCGGTCACCCGACAACGAGTCTCTGTGGAGGTGCAAAGCCCCTGCGCCGACGTCGGTGTACCGTTGCGGGGCGGCGCAGATCCAGATCGGATCGAAGCGGTCGAAGACCCCGAGGCCCCTTCTCTAGGAAAAAATGGGGCCCTCGACGGCCGCGTCGATGCCGGGAAGTCGTCCGAGCGCTGGCCGACACACCCCGAGGTCCCCGGGAAGGTCGATGGCGGCCCCTCGTGCTCGACGCCCCTGCCGTCGCCGGCGGGGTGGAGCGGCGCCGCCCGAACCCGGTACCACCCTTGCGCAGGGCTGGGAAAACAGCAACCCGGCGCGGGTCAAAGCGAGCGGCCCCGAGGGGAGGGAGGCCCGACGACCATCCCCGGTGCGGGGCGGAACCACCGACGCCCGCGCGCTCGAAGCGGGTACTACCCCCGCGCATGACCTGAACATAGGGCCGTCAGACCGTGTCGAGTCGATCGGCCCCCGAGGTAGGGAGGACAGCGGCTGGCGATCCCCGGTGTGGAGCGGGTCACTCGACGCCGACAGGTTGGCACCGCCCAAGGCGGATACCGGCCCCCTAGGAAGGCCATACTGGCGCGAGTCGGTCGGCCCCGGAGGCGCCGAGGACCTCAGCCGCCAATCCCCGGTGAGGAGCGGAACGCTCGACACCGACGCCGAGGGGTCGGTACCGCCCGAAGCGGGCACTGCCCACGCGCATGGCAGGGATGGAGGAACGCCAGACTGGACCGAGTCGATCAGCCCCGGAGGCGCCGAGGACAGCAGCCGAGATCCTCAGTAAGGAGCGGAGCGCTCGACACCGACGCCGATGCCGGGGGTTCAGTACCGCCCGAAGCGGCTACCACGCCCGAGCATGGCTTGGATGTAGGGATGTCAGACCCGGTCGAGCCAGTCGGCCCCGAAGGCGCCGAGGACACCGGCTGACGATCCCTGGCAAAGAGTGGAACACTCGACGCCGACGCCGGGGAATCTGCACCGCTCGAGGCGGGTACCTCCCTCGGGCATGGCTCGGGAATGTTCTGTGAGGAATGAACCTCAGGAACATCCCGAAACCCCGTAAATGCTTTGGAGCCCGAGGACTCCCGCCGGGGTATATCAGCCAAGGAGGACTTGAGGGGTTGGCCGGAGCCGTCGCCATGCCTCGCATGAGACTTGCCCCTCAAGACTCGGCTAGTCTTAACAGACTGTTGTGTGGTTACCTGATCCTGGAGAGAAGAACAACCCGACGACCGTGCCCTGGGCGCGAAGACGTCGTCGAGGGATACCCGAAAGAGGAAGGGTCTTCTGCCGACACTGCAGCCCGGGGAATCCGGGAAAGAGGGGTCAGGCCCCACACAGGAGAGGCACCAGGCATTGGAGTCCACGTGGAAAATGGAGTCCCCGCCATGAGGCTGGGGGGAAGAAGGCTCCATGCCTCGGTCCTCAGCGCCCGGAGGGGGCGACGAAAATTAAATGAAAATAAAGAAAAAAAGGGGGGGGCACGGAGGTGCCACCGTCGGCGGGAAAGCTGCGACTACAGAAAAACGGAAAAAAAAAATTTCTGCGGTGGCAGGAGGGACGTCCTGCCTGCTCCACGGAAAACGAAAAACTGGGGAGAGGCAGTAGGAAGGGCGGGAAGCCACCGCGCAGGCGCGGGGTATGCTCCCAAAGGCCTTCTGATTGGATGCTGGGGAGCATTCCCGTGCGGGCTCCGTCGGCGACGTCTCCCACGTGTGAAGACTCATTCCTGCTTGTTCCTGGAGATTAGTGCGTGTTTTTTGTCGGGAAGAGTTACCAGCATTAATTATGGAAACACTTAAAACACTGAATATGCCAGTGTCAGAGCCAGAGGAGGACTCGGTATTAGAGGATCCTTTGTTGCAGGCGTTTAGAAAAACGCAAAAGGCTTTTCCAGTTCATAGAGTGGTAAAAGAGATGATTCAGCAAGAGTGGAACCCTGAGGCTGGGTTAAAAGGCTCCAGAATCATGGTTCGTCTGTATCCTCTGCTAGATTGGGATCGTGAATTATTTAATCCACCTAAAATAGATGCAGTTGTTTCAGCGGTTACTAAAAGGACTACTATTCCAGTAGAGGGTGGTGCAGCTCTTAAGGATAGTTATGATAGAAAGTTGGACACTTTGTTGAAACACGTGTTTGATATAAATGCACTGTCCATTCAAGCATCTATTTGTGGAGCATGGGTAGCCAGGGCATGTCTGCGTTGGTCACAGAGGATACATAGTGACACTGTGGAGAACTCTGCAGAAGAGGCATCTAAATTAGAGACTGGAGCAGCTTATTTGGCTGGCATTCATTATGATCTTATTAGAGCGTTATCAAAAGGTATGGGCTCAGTGGTCACAGCTAGAAGGTATTTGTGGTTGCGTAGCTGGGCTGCAGATGCTTCTTCTAAAGCAAGACTTTCTAAGCTTCCTTTTAGGGGTAAGCTTCTTTTTGGAGAAGACTTGGACAAGTTAGTAAAGGATCTGGGAGATTATAAAGGAGGCAGGCTGCCTGAAGATAGGCAAAGGTTAGGACGCTCAGTTCAGGCGTCTAGAGGTCTGTACAGAGATTTTCGTTGTTTTTGTTCTGTTCGTTTTGGTCAGTTTCAGAGAAGACGTCAGTATGTCAGGAGTCAGGGGTTTCAAGGTTTTAGAGGAGCAGGCGGAGGGTTTTGCAGCCTCCTCTTCCTCTGCGAACCTGAGAAAATCACAATGAGATGAAGGGGACACCCAGGTGGATTTTATTCCCGTAGGGGGCTGGCTCCGGGATTTTTATTCGGCCTGGGTTCAAATCACATCGGATCATTGGGTGCTGGAGATCGTTCAAAAAGGATATGCTTTGGAGCTTCAGCGCCCTCTGGTCGATTTGTTCGTTCAATCTCCTTGCAGGGCTCGCATCAAGGGCGCAGCAATACGCAAGACCTTGCAAAGACTTTTGAATCTGGAAGCTATTGTACCGGTGCCATTAAGTCAACGCGGCTCCGATTGATACTCAATTTATTTTGTAGTTCCAAAGGAGGGCTCTTTTCGGCTGGTTTTGGATCTTCGCGAGGTAAATCGTTAGCTTCGGTTCACTCATTTTCGTATGGAAACATTGAAATCTGTGATAATGGCGGTAAGAAAAGGGGAATTTCTTACGTCTCTGGATTTAACAGAGGCGTATCTACATATTCCCATTCGTCAGGAACATCAAAAGTTTTTAAGATTTGCAGTTCCAATGGGCCATTTCCAGTTTCAGGCGTTGCCGTTCGGTTTGGCAACAGCTCTGCGCACATTTACCAAGGTAATGGTAGTAGTGGCGGCAGCATTGAGAAGAGAAGAAATTCTGGTTCACCCTTACCTGGACGATTGGTTGATTCGAGCAAAGTCCGAAAGGGAAGGCAGGTTAGCAACAGAGTAGTGGAAATTTTGCAAAGTTTAGGTTGGGTGGTCAATATGACAAAGAGCAAGTTAGTTCCGTCACAGAATCTGGAACATTTGGGTGCTCGGTTCGATACAAGGACAGGAAGAGTTTTTCTTCCTCACTCTCAAGCACTAGCACTAAGAAATCTAGTGCAGAATTTTTTGACCAGAGAAGAACCCACTGCATGGCATTATCTGCAGTTACTAGGGACCATGGCAGCGACTTTGGACTTTGTGCCATGGGCGAGAGCTCATATGTGACCATTGCAAAGAGCATTACTAAGGAGGTGGTCACATCAAAGGAGTCCTCTATCAAAGAGATTACCCTGTCTTCCGGAGACGCGTCAAGCTCTACATTGGTGGTTAAGACCGGAGGTTCTAGAGGTGGGAATGCGCCTAGAGTCTCCAGTTTGGGTTCAGCTTACGACAGATGCCAGTCTGGTGGGCTGGGGAGCACACTACGAAGGAAAATTCGTTCAAGGTCAATGGACCAAACAGGAAAAGGTGTGGTCAATAAACAGATTAGAGTTGAGAGCAATAACTTTAGCTCTACGAGCATTTCAGTGTCACCTTCAGGGGAAGGCTGTTCGTGTCCTGTCAGACAACGCAACCGCGGTAGCTTACATCAATCGTCAAGGAGGCACAAGCAGTGCTGCTCTGGAGGCCGAGGCAGAACAGTTGTTTGTCTGGGCCAAGAAGAACTTGGATGCTTTGTCTGCGAGTCATGTTGCGGGAGTAAACAATGTGGAAGCCGATTTTTTGAGTCGAGTGAAGGTGGATCCAGGAGAGTGGATTCTGCACCCCCAGGTGTTTCAGTTAATAATAAAGCGTTGGGGATTTCCGGTGATGGATCTCATGACAACATTTGAGTCAGCAAAGGTCGATCGATTTTTCAGTCGAAGACGAGAGAGGATGTCAGAAGGTCTGGATGCACTAGTTCAAAGTTGGCCGGAAGAACAGCTTTTATATGTCTTCCCTCCGTGGGTGTTGATAGGTCGAGTTCTGCAAAGAGTAGAACGTCACAAGGGACTAGTGATATTAATAGCCCCAGATTGGCCAAGACAGCCATGGTATGCGGATCTCATGAGGTTATTGGTAGACCGTCCTTGGCGCTTACCGGTGAAAGAGGACCTATTGAGTCAGGGACCGTTACACATGCCTCAAGTGGATCAATTCTCGCTTACGGCTTGGCTCTTGAAAGGGCGAGATTAAGAGCCAGGGGTTACTCTTCAGCAGTGATTTCTACTTTGTTAAAATCAAGAAGGAAATCTACTTCTTTAGCTTATATTCGCACATGGAGAATATTTGAGGCATGGTATGAAAACAAGTGTGTTGAAGCGTTGAGAGCTTCTATTTCTCAGATTCTATCTTTTTTGCATGAAGGATTTGAGAAAGGTTTAGCTCCAGCATCGTGGAAGGTTCAGCTGGCAAGTCTGTCTTCTTATAGAGGGAAAGTAAAGGGTGAAGCGATTGCAACACATCCAGATGTGAAACATTTTTTGAGAGCGGTTACCTTATTGAGACCACCGTGTAGACCACGGGTTCCATCTTGGAATCTCCATTTGGTTTTGGAGGCTTTAGTACGTGAGCCCTTTGAACCATTGTCTCGAGCGTCGTTAAAAGATCTTTCCCTCAAGGTACTGTTTTTGGTGGCTATTGCATCGGCCCGAAGGATTTCTGAATTGCAAGCTTTATCTTGTAGAAAGCCTTTTCTGTTATTCTTTAGAGGTAAGGTCGTTTTAAGGCCAGTGCCTTCTTTTTTACCCAAGGTGGTGTCGACTTTTCACATGAATCAGGAAGTCTCATTGCCAGTATTTGATAAGAAAAGTAAGGAAAGTCAACTCAATAGGTTGTATCTTTTGGATGTTCGTAGGGCATTGAAGATATATTTGAAACGAACGCATGAGTTCCGTAAGACGGATAGATTGTTCTCTTTGCGGGTCCAAAGAAGGGTCAGGCAGCTTCTAAGGCTTCTATATCTAGGTGGCTCAAAGAGGCTATATCTTTGTCGTATTTGTTAAAAGGTAAGACAGTTCCAGATGGGCTTAGAGCGCATTCAACGAGAGCGCAAGCTGCGTCCTGGGCTGAATACAGTTTGGTGCCACCTGTAGACATCTGTAGAGCAACTACTTGGTCGTCGATGAATTCCTTTGTAAAACATTATAGGCTAGATTTGCAGGCAGAGGCTGATACCTGTTTTGATTCGGCCGTGCTTCAGGTTGCTCTAGCGGGACCCACCCGTTAAGTTTTACTGCTCTGTTATATCCCAGAAATTCCGGGACTGGACTGGAGTGACATAAAGGAAGGTTAAATTAGACTTACCTGCTAATTGTTCTTCCTTTAGAAACTCCAGTCCAGTCCCGCATCCCTCCCTCATATGCGTTTGGTTTAAGTTAGTAGCCTGAAGCGTGTAGATATGGTAATTTCATGTTAAGCCTTAAAGTTCATTTAGCATTCTTGATGTTTTTGAATAGTCTTGGTAAAGCAATATTCCTTTATATAGAGACGGTGGGTGATACATTAAATACCTTTATGGAAATGGGTAACAGGGGTAACATATGGAAAGCAGTGTGTATAAATGCCCGTAGTATGGGAAATTAGATCCCTGATGTTGAAGCTTTGGTGGGAGTGGCTGGCTTGGATTTAGGGGTATGTTTACTAAAACCCCAGTTAGGTGCGCGCCGCGGTAGTCTGCAGGATGCCATATAAGGAGTGGGCGGTCCGGTCAAAAATAGCAAAACGGGATTAGCGTGTGCGCTCTTGTGCGCCGCGCACATTAGCGCATGAGTAACACGCGCGGGAAGCATAAGCAGGCGCGCTGATGTGCAAAAAGAGGAACAGGGCTGCAGTACAATGGTGAAGACACTGACAGATGGTGCAGGGGTCATGGGTTCAATCCCCCACTGTGCCCAATGAATAAGGCTGGCTGAGGCACTACCATTTATGTGTAATATTGCATTATGAGGCTTTTTAATTTTATTTTAATTACTGCTGCTAGCAAACGCACTCTCAAAGCACTGTAACATAAGGTGCTGCATAAGGCACCCCATAAGGTACCCCAGAGGGAACATTTTAAAGTGCACTGTCCGCCACGGCACCCTACAATGTTGCTGAAAGGGTGGCGTATAGGGCACCATATAGGGTGCCCTACGAGGCACAGCAAGGTCATAGCACTGTTTCTGATGGCAGCACTGTGCATTTCAACGCATGGAAATCATAAGTAGGTGTGCTGAAATGCAAGGAGGAACAGCAGTGTAGCACAATGGTTAAGGCACTGACTGATGATACAGGGGTCATGAGTTCGATCCCCAGTGTGCCCAATACGTAAGGCTGGCTGAGGCATCAGCTGTGACATGTAAGTATTGTTTCCTGAGGCATTTTATTTGTATTTTAATTATTGCTGCCAGCAAACACACCCTCACGTGCCGTAACCTAAGGTGCTGCATAAGGCACCCTATAAGGCACTCCATAGGGCACATTATAAAATGCACTGTCCGCCACGGCACCCTACAATGTCCCCTTATAGGGCACCCTATAAGGCGCTCCATAGGACACCTTATAAGGCACCTTATACAGACTGGCACCCTATCAGTCGCTCCATAGCATACTGTATAGTGCACTTATATGGATGGTAACCATAAGGTGCCCTATAGGGCGCCCTATAAAGCACCCTCTGAGGCACCTTATGGGTACAGTACGCTGAGGGTGTTTTTGCTGGCAGCACTAATGTACGTTAAAAATAGATAATACTTTGGACAGCCCTATCAAATAACCCCACTGTGGGTTTGAACCCATGACCTCTGGCTCCACTGGTAGTGAAGTAACCAGTGGGCTACAGCTCTATAGCTGCTAGCAAACCCCTGGCTGGCTGCAGAAGGACTGCAAGTCACCACACAAACAGTCTGCTGTGGTCACCAGGATAGGGTTAACCCACCCATACCCATGATGCACTGCACATGCAAATCAGCAGTCTACAGATGATCACAAGATGGGGTATGCACCCCCACAGCACCTCGGCCTGGTAGGGGGAACTGACCGTGTGTGGTACTGGCACAGAGCAGCTACACATCATCACATTGTGCAGGTACGGCACTCACCCTGAGGGTGAGGTGGGGCACCCAGCACCAGGTCCACAGCAGAGATAGGCCGTGCTGCAGGTCCCCAGCAGTGCTAATGTGTGAGATAGGTAGTTTCTGCAGACACACCTTGGATATATCTGTATGTCTCAGTCAGGTGTAGCCCCTGTGGACCCCTAGGAGGATTATGTACCACCACCTTCCTCCTCCTCCAGGGCTGAGGGTGGTAAACAGAATCTCCCACCAACAGATCCACATTCCACCTCCCTGCAATGGTGGCAGTAGAGGGGACCATCAACCCCAGTCCTGCTGGGGAACAGACACCCTACAGGGCAGTCAATGCAGCTCTGTACACATCCATAACGCAATAGCAGACAGACATTAGGCCTGGATATGTAAAGCTGCACCCCACCACTATCTGATATTCTCCTGCAGCAAGCCTTCAGCCGCTGCACCCTGCAAGGTGCTCCATCAAGACACATACCAGCTGCAGACAGTCTGCTAGCTAGTCCATAGTGCATGTTCCTGGTGGAAATGCGTGTACCCAGAACTGGGATGTCAGCATACACACCAAGCAGATAAGTCAGTGACTGGGCCCCAAAAGGAAACACATAAATATCACATGAGAGAAATACTATATAGCACTATGGGGGTGCCTAGCCATGCTGTGGTCACTGCACAGTCAGAGTGAGAGTGATCTCCCAGCAGGACATGCTGTGGCCACCCTGTCTGTGCAGGTGGTGGCCGGGCACTACAATGTCCCAGCCAGTGCCCTATGCAGATGCATCCTGGCCAGGCCACCCTGTCCGGGCTATACCCATGGTACCTTGCTCCTCATTATGCACATTGGCAGGCCAATACTGGCAACAGTGCTGGCAGTGTGGGCTGTGGAGGGTGTTTGCAGCTACCACACACTGGATAGACCGACACACCTTCCCACACCTATGCCAGCATTGTGCTACTCTAGAGGAGTTTAGCAGCCCTGGCCACCACACCAGTCCTGGGCACAGTGCAGGCATGGATATGGTACGCAATACTGTTGGGGGTCACTCCCCAGGGTGGTAAACACTGTCAGAGATCAGACCTGAAGCACACTCCACAGACAGCAGAAAGGTTGCTATGATGGAGCTCAATCAGCAAATTGTGCTTAACGTAGGAATTGCTATCTGCCAGTAATCATAGCAAACGTTTGATAGCTGTGTACCATATTCCCAGGTGTAGGGTGGCATTGCTAAGGTATGCAAGGGCTAGTATTGGGAGATGCACGCAGGGCCCAATGTCCTGCCTCTCCAGGAGGCATTGGCTAATGGAGCCTGTGGATGTGGGTGTGTCTGCCCCTGTTGGCTGCTGCTTTACGGCAGAGGTTCCCAACTCCAGTCCTGGTGTGCCAAACACTGTTCGGGTTTTCATGCTGTCCCGCATGAATATGCATGAGATACATCTGCATACCATGGGGGTGATGCATAGATATGCAGCACAGGCATCTTTATTAGAGGCAGCATGGAACCTGAATGGTGTTTGGCCCTCCAGGACTGCATTTGCGAGACTCTGCTCTAGGTAATGCGCCTGTTCATGGTGTCTTTGCTCTGTAGGGTAAAATGTAGGTGTTTTGGGCATGTTTACGTCATCTGCAATAAAGGTTCTGTCTGTATTAGCACGTTGTAGTAGTGGGTAAAATATGGGGACTGGGTTGGCAGGCACCATAGCTGGGACTTGAACCTGTGACCTTTTGCCTCCAAACACACTGGTTGTGTGCACTGCACCACCATGTTGCCACAGAGACAGTGCATTCCCTGGTGATACCATGACTGTTTGTCCGGCAGGGCCTGTCTGTTGCAGTGCATGGCACCCACCTACACAGGGCTAGGCCATGGTCTGATCTGGGCAGCTGCCACTGCCCCCTCCACCAACAGTACCCCTCTGCCACCATGCTGACATGGCCTTATATTGGAGACAGCATAAAACCTGAATGATTTGTGGGCCTCCAGGACTGAATTTGGGGGACTCTGCTCCAGGTAATGCGCATGTTTCTGGTGTCTGTGCTCGGTGGGGTAAAATATAGGCATTTGAACCATGCGTATGTTCTCTGCAATAAAGGTTTGTCCTTACTATCACGGTTTGGTAGCGGGTAAAATATGGGGACTGGATTGGCAGTAGCCCCAGCTGGGACTTCAACTTGTGACCTTCTGCTCCTGAACACACTGGCTGTGCTCACCACACCACACTGTGCTCACAGAGACAGTGCAGTCCCTGGAGATACCATGGTTGTTTGTCAGACACAGCCTGTCTGTTGCAGTGCATGGCACCCACCTACACAGGGCTAGGCCATGGTCGGCTCTGGGCAGCTGCCACTGCCCCCTCCACCACCAGTACCCCTCTGCCATCATGCTGACATGCCCTTCTGCTGGTGGTGCTGGTGGTGTGCAGTCTCAAGCCATCCAGTGTGCAGGTAGGCGGCTGCCTATGGTGCGTGTTCTGGGGTATGGGTGCCTGCATAGGCGTCCACGCTTCCCCCCAACACCGCCTGCCAATGTTCTGTGCCCTTGGGGGTACCTGCTGGGTACTATCCCCTGTGACACTGTGATAAACACTCTCGTGCCCATGTTGGGCCCTCATCAGTTGCTGTCTGGCTGCTGTTCAGTTTCAGCATTCCTAAGTGCCACCTAGGCATCTGCCTAGTCCGCACTGTGCCCCAGCTGCACCACAGAATGTGCCGCCTGCAGCCCTCTGTATCCCCTTTCCCAGCATCTGTCCAGTTGCCCATTCAGACATGCCCACCCTGCTGTTGTGGAACATGTGCATGCCATAGGAAACCTGTCCAATGGAGAGGGAAATCCTGATCAGTGCTATTTCACTGTGGGATCATTCACCTTGTATGGGGACGGAGCGTAGACCATTCCAAAATTCATATTTATTTTTTGGGGCTTTCTTGGGAGTGTTTTTTGATGTTTCCCATTACTATCACTATTGCCCAGCTTGATTATAATTTTTTTAAATTTTGTTGGGGTCCTTTTTTAATGTTTATTTGTACTTTTGTACCATGCACATGTATCACACTTATCACGTTTTGTTGGTTTCCCTGGTTTTGCTGTACATTGCTGACAGAAATAGTTTCTCTTCCCTTTAAATCGGCTCTAACGCGAGGTTTTCACTCGCGGTATTTTTTGCCTCGTTAATGTGCGGGGAGCCTCTCCCCTCCCACTCTCCATCCATTGACCCCTTCTCTCCGCCCCTGGGGAGCCTTCCTTCGCCCTCCGGGAGCCTTTACCCGCCTTCATCGCACATAAGCGCGCCGTGCACATTAGTGCCCCATAACGCGACATTAGCGTGTGCTAAGGTACCTTAGGGCACGCTAACGTGCGCAGCGCACATTAGCGCAGTTTAGTAAACATACCCCTTAGTGGCAGTTACAGAAACATGGTTCACAGAAAACCATGATTGGGATGTAACTATATCTGGCTATACTTTATTCAGAAAGGACAGGATAGGAAGAAGGGGAGTAGGAGTGGCACTATATGTAAAAACTGCAATTAAAGCTTTGGAATTACAGAGCTTAAAAGGGAGAGAGGAGGCATTGTGGGTTAAACTAGAAAGAGGGAAAGAGAAATCTATTTGCAATGGTGTGATATACAGACCTCCCTCACAAGAGGAAGAGGTGGATAGAGAGTTAATTGGAGACATATGCAGCATTGCTAGGAAAGGGGAAGTGCTACTGATAGGAGATTTCAATATGCCAGATGCTGATTGGCACATTCCTGCTGCAGTATCATCTAGAAGTAAGGAGATCCTGGATTCTCTACAGGGAGAATTCAGGCAATTGGTAACAACCGTCTCTCACTTCCTCCCCCCTCACTTGCTCATCTCCAATCCACCCGCTCCTCAGCTTTCTTCTTCATAGGCCCTGCTCTTTGGAACTCCCTACCCTCCGCTCTCCGTCTGGAGCCCCATCACCCTACCTTTAAGCATGCCCTGAAGACCCACCTTTTCTCCCTTGCCTTCAATCCCCCTCCCTCCTAGTTCTATCCTCTCCCCATGCTGTCTACCCCCCCCCCCTCATGTTACTGTCTTTCTATTTTTTTTTTTTTTTATAAAAAATTGTAATTTCCTTTCTGCCTCCGGCCTTGTGCCTTGCTGTAATTGATGAATTTATTTTTATTTCTAAACCGCTCTGCTTACCCCTGAAGGGCGGTCAAGCAAGTTAATAAACAAACATAACAGACTCCACACGTGAAGGGGCCATACTGGACTTGGTGCTTACCAATGGTGAAAGTGTTTCTGATGTTGTAGTGGGAGATCATTTTGCATCCAGTGATCACCAGATGGTGTGGTTCAGTATTAGGACTAGGGCTGTTAGAATCCATTCAAAGGTGAGGATCTTAGACTTTAGGAAGACTAACTTTGCGAAGATGGGCCAATACCTCAGGGAGTCGTTAGTGGGATGGGAACAGCTGGGGGATGTAGAAAAACAGTGGGCAAAACTGAAAGGGGGTATTTTAAGGGCAACCAACCTTTTTGTTAAAATGGTAAATAAAGGTAAAAGGAGACCACTATGGTTTTCGAAAGAAGTAGCTGAACAAGTGAAGAAAAAGAGGGAGGCCTTCATGAAATACAAGAGATCACAGAGAGAGGAAGACAGGCATCTGTATTTGGAACAACTTAGAGAAGCTAGCAAAGTAGTCAAGAAGGCAAAGATTCAAAAGGAGGAGGAAATAGCCAATGCAATAAAATGGAGGGATAAGACATTTAAGATATATTAGTGAGAAGAGGAAGGGCAAAAGTGGTATTGTCAGACTCAAGGGTGCAGGGGAGGAATATGTAGAAGCTGATAAGGATAAAGAGGAATTGCTTAACAAATATTTTTGTTCTGTGTTCACAGATGAAGAACCAGGAGCAGGACCTCAGAAAACACCCACAAATAGGAACAGAAGTGAGGGACATCTTGAACAATTTTCAGAAGACTGTGTTCGTGAGAAACTAGCTAAACTTAAAGTAGACAAAGCGATGGGACCGGATGGGATACACCCTAGAATACTGAGGGAACTTGGGGATGTTCTAGCAACTCCAATGACTGACCTTTTCAATGCCTCGTTGGAGTCGGGAGTGGTGCCGAAGGACTGGAGAGAGGCTCATGTGGTGGCTTTACACAAAAGCGGAAGTCAGGATGTGGTTGAAAACTACAGGCCGGTTAGTTTAACTTCGGTGGTGAGTAAATTATTGGAAACACTGCTGAAAGAGAAAATAGTGAGGTTTCTGGAGTCCAGCGGATTACTGGATTCGAGGCAGCATGGGTTCACCAGAGGCAGGTCTTGTCAGACAAATCTGATTGATTTCTTTGACTGGGTGACCAGGGACTTGGACCGAGGGAGAGCTTTAGATGTGGTGTATTTAGATTTCAGTAAAGCCTTTGACACTGTTCCTCACGGTCGACTTATAAACAAACTGAGCACCCTAGGGATGGACCCTAAAGTTACTGTTTGGGTTAGAAATTAGTTGGGTAGGAGGCGAAAGAGTACAAGTAAATGGAGCTCACTCTGAGGAGAAGGATGTTATCAGTGGAGTGCCCCAGGGATCTGTCCTTGGTCCGATTCTTTTTAACATCTTTGTTAGTGATATAGCGGAAGGGCTGTCGGGTAAGGTTTGCCTCTTTGCGGATGATACCAAAATCTGCAATAGAGTAGACACCCAGGAAGGTGTAGATAACATGAGGAGGGATGTAGCTAAGCTTGAAGAATGGTCTAGAATTTGGCAGCTGGGATTTAATGTTAAAAAATGTAAGGTCATGCATTTGGGCTGCAGCAATCCAAGGGAGCAATATAGTATAGGGGGTGAAGTACTTTTGTCCACTAAAGAAGAGCGGGACCTAGGCGTGGTTGTGTCTGATGATCTTAAAGTAGCTAAACAGGTAGAAAAGGCGACGGCAAAAGCTAAAAGGAAGCTTGGGTGCATACAGAGAGGAATGGCTAGCAGAAAAAAGGAGGTGATAATGCCTCTCTAAAAGTCTTTGGTGAGACCTCATTTGGAGTATAGTGTGCAATTCTGGAGACTGCTCCTTCAAAAGGATGTGAACAGGATGGAGTCGGTGCAGAGGGTGGCTACTAAAATGATTAGTGGTCTTCATTATAAAGCATATGAGGACAGACTGAAGGATCTTAATATGTACACCTTAGAGGAAAGGCGGGATAGAGGTGATATGATTGAGATGTTTAAATACCTCTGTGGCATAAATGTTCAGGGAGAGCGCCTCTTTCAATTGAAAGCAAGTTCTGCTACGAGGGGACATGGGATGAGGGTGAAGGGAGATAGGTTCAGGAGTGATATGTGGAAATATTTCTTTACGGAAAGAGTAGTGGATTCGTGGAATAGACATATTCATAAATGACCTGGAAAGTGGAATAACGAGTGAGATTATCAAATTTGCAGACGACACAAAACTATTTAAAGTTGTTAAAACCAAAGAGGATTGTGGAAAATTGCAAGAGGATCTTGATAAATTGGAAGACTGGGCATCAAAATGGCAGATGAAATTTAATGTGGACAAGTGCAAGGTTATGCACCTAGGGAAGAACAACCCAAACTATGGTTACACGATGCAAGGTTCCACATTAGGAACCACCACCCAGGAAAAAGATTTAGGCGTCATTGTGGATACCATGTTAAAACCCTCGGCCCAGTGTGCAGCGGCAGCCAAGCGAGCAAATGGAATGCTAGGTATGATAAGGAAAGGAATGGAAAATTAAACAAAAGATATTATAATGCCTCTATATCGTTCCATGGTGAGACCGCACCTTGAATATTGTGTGCAATTCTGGTCGCCGTATCTTAAAAAGGATATAGCGATTTTAGAAAAGGTTCAGAGAAGAGCCACCAAAATGGTAAAGGGGATGTAAGGATACTCCTATGAAGAAAGGCTAAAAAGGTTAGGGCTCTTTAACCTGGAAAAGAGACGGCTGAGGGGAGATATGATAGAAGTCTATAAATTAATGAACGGAGTGGAACGGGTAAACGTAGATCGATTGTTTACCTTATCAGAATATAGAAAGACTAGGGGACATGCAATGAAGCTACAGGGTAAACTATTTAAGACTAATAAAAGAAAATATTTTTTCACTCAACGTGTAATCAAACTCTGGAATTTGTTACCGGAGGATGTAGTAAAGGCTGTTAGTGTAGCTGGGTTTAAAAAAGGTTTGGACAAGTTCCTGGAGGAAAGGTCCATAAACAATTATTAAGAAGGGACCCAGGATATCAATGCTTGACCCAGTACAAGCATTGTGGAACCTGTGTCTCTTGGGGAAACTGCTAGGTACATATGACCTAGATTGGCCACTGTTGGAAACAGGATACTGGGCTTGATGGACCTTGGTCTGACCCAGTATGGCATATCTTATGTTCTTATGTCTCCCAGTGGAGGTGGTAGAGATGAGGACAGTAAGTGAATTCAAAAAAGCATGGGACAAACAGAGGATCTCTAAAGGAAAAAAGGGGACTGTTGTAGTTGTTGATATGGAAGGACAGACTAGATAGGCCATGTGGTCTTTTTCTGTCATCATATTTCTATGTTTCTATGTAATATGTTTAAAAAAATAAACAAACAATTTATTTAAAGCACATTGGAACTCAATTTAATAAGTAAAAAAAAAATTATTAATGTTTATTAGGTTTGGGAACTATGATAGTTGCTTAATTGTTGCTCTGGTGAGTCTGCTTTGTCAATAGGTAAATTGAAGCAAGGGGGCGGTCCCTCTGGTGGTAATACTGGTGACATCAGAAGAGTGTCATTGTTCAGTCTCCAAGCTGCAGGAGGAACCTGTATCCCAGAAATTCCGGGACTGGACTGGAGTTTCTAAAGAAACAATTAGCGGGTAAGTTTAATTTAACCTTTATCCTTTACCCAAAGTTCCAAGTCAGATGCCTGGAGACAGGCAATCCTACGTGCACCTAAGGCAATAGCAGAGGTTCTGCTTATGCACTCAAAGCAGTCAAAGGCTGCACGATTCACAAACTTGGAAACATCCTGAGCATGTTTGACAAAGGCGAGGTAATCCTGCCTCTTATCAGGAAGGAGAGAGTTCATAAGCTCTAAATCTCCTGTGACCTCCTTAAGGAACATTCCCATATATAATATATAGGAAGTGATCCTAGCAGAAAGCATATAAGCCTGGAAGGCTTGACGTCCAAAGGCGTCAAGAGTCCTACACTCACATCCTGGAGGATTAGATGCATGCCTTTTTGAACTCTTGATCCTTCTCATAGCTGATTCCACCACCATGGAATGGTGTGGTAGCTGAGTCTTCTGAAACCCAGGACAAGGAGGAACTCTATACATGGTGTTGAGTCTGAGAGTGAGGAGATGTGGTTAGAGGTGTTTCCCACATCCTTAACATGAGATCATGCAAGATCTCATGAACAGGTAAGGTAGCTGCCTTCCTGGGAGCTTTAGGGTATTGTAGGATTTCTAATTCCTTTGCCCTGGGCTCTTTTTCAGGAGCCACTGTGATGGAAAAACCTCGAGCCACATCTTGGATAAAATCCTGAAAGGACATATCCTCTGGTGGAGACATCCTACGCTGAGGAGAAGAAGAATCCTCAGGAAGAAGTACTCTGGTATTGGCAGAGCTTTCAGAGTCTTCAGACTCCTCCGAGGATTCAAAGTATCTCTGATCTGGGTGATCGTGCTAGGCACGGTACTGGTACCGATCGAAGTCGGCATCGGAGGAGTCCAGTACAGACTTGTCGATACTGGATGAATAAGCATGACTCGGTCCCGGTAAAATACCTGCTGATGTCGATGCAGTTGGTACCGGTACCGGAGTCAGAGCCGGTACCGGTTGAATTGTCTGAAGCGGTTTCAGGGGCATCGAGGCCGTGAGAAGAGCTGCCAGACTGCGTTCAATAACCAAGAATCTCTGGTCTATCGACACTGCCGATGCTTAGGTATCGGTACCAAATGAAGCAGCCGGTACCCCAGAGCATGGCACCAGTAGTTCTGCCGAGGTTGAGGCCTCGAGAACATCCTGGAGCCCCGTTAGTGCTTTGGAAGCCGAAGCCTCCCGCCAGGGCAATTTTGCCGGTGAAAGTCCCTCAAGGGCAATGCCAGAGGCATCTCAATGCTTAGAGGGAGATCTACCCTTTGAGGGAGATCTACCCTTTGAGGACCGGCTAGATTTATGTTTAGTTACCTGAGATCCATGGGAGGAAGACGAAGCCCTGAAAGACGTTGATGCCACAGAGGCTGCATCGGAAGGAAAAAGGGTGCTAAGTTTAGCAGCTCGGTTCTACCGGCCCCTTTTCGACATCATCCCACAGGCAACACACTCCGAAATAGAGTGGTCAGGACCTAAACATTTGAGGCACCACTCATGGGTGTCGGTGACGGAGATGGTACCGCCACACTTGGAACACATTTTAAAACCTGAAGCGGGTTTTTCCATTTTAAAGGAAAAAGTTGGGCCTAGTGCCCAAAATGGCATGTTGCACCTGAGGAGAAAATAACTGGAAAAGACTCCAGAAGAAAGGGGGGGGGGGGGGGGTTGGAAAAAAAGAAACAACAACCGGCAGTACCGGTGTAGTGTCGAAGGAAGGCAGACACGACCACAAAAAAGAATAGAGGGGAATTATTTTCTGCGGTGACAGGATGTGTGACCTGTCGGCTCTGCGGAAAACGAAGAACTGGAGAGGGACAGTTGGGAAAGGCGGAAAGGCAGCACGCAGGCACTGTGGGATGCTCCCAAAAGTTTTGCTATTGGACGCTGGGGAGCATTCCCGCGCAGGCTCTGTCGGTACCGATGATACCCATATGTGAAGACTACATTCCTGCTTGTTCCTGGAGATATTGCTGTAACTTGCTTAGATAGGATAGAGCAGGGATGGCAAACTCCAGCCTGGCTTTCAGGATGTCCCTGATGAATATTCATGAGATATATTTGTGTCTACTGCCTCCCATTACATGCAAATATATCTCATGAATATTCATCAGGGACAACCTGAAAACCAGGCTGGATTGTGGCACTCCAGGGCTGGAGTTCGCCATCCCTGGAATAGAGCATGCAGGGAAGGAGAAGGAATTTGGGGGCGGGGGGGGGGGGGCAGAGAGATTGTATACTGCATTAGCAATGAGTAAGTGAAGGCTACCTACAGTACGGATTCCCTATAGGTGTATCAGGGACACCGGCAGAGGAAAGACAGGACAGCATTACATTTTCTGCACCTCCCAGCACCCTGCACCATGGCCTTCTGCCAGCAGTGGGAGTCAGCAGGCAGATGAATGCTGTGGGGTTAATAGGTCTCATGAGACTTCAAAGGTCTGTGCTGTCCCAAGTTCAGAAGGAAGCTGGCAGAGATACTGGCAGCAGCAGGTAAGAAACACTTCTCTACTGCTGGCATGAGGCCATGAAGAGAGTACAAGAAAAATAATTAGAGGGAGTGAAAAAGGCAAATGGCACTGACTCCTGGAAGGGAAAGGAGGAAATGATAGTGCTGATGCTATGGGGACTGGAAGAGGGACGGGGAAGTTGGTGAGGCCATAGAATGAGAAGGAAAGCACTAGAGAGCAGGGTGAAATAAGGACAAAACCCTCTGTATGTGGAACCAGTCTTTATTAAAACCCCTTCATCTACAGTATATCGTCACAAGGAGCCTTCATCAGGGGGTATACCTATTCAGACTGTCTCTCACAAAAAATATTTATAGTTGCATGATCATACTGTTAGACTAGACAGAAGACACTAAAAGCCAAATAATCAACAGGTTCTCTTTGATCAGAAAGAGCAGGGTTCAATTCCCACTGGTACTCCTTGTGACCTTGGGCAAGTCACTCTAGTTCACTGCCTCAGTGCACACTTTGATTGTAATCCCTCCGGGGATAGGGAAATGCCTATTGTACTGAACTTAGCTCGACTGGAAAGATGCGAGCTAAATACTAATAAATAAACCTGCAGAGAGAAATTTAGCAGAAGCAATCAATGAACAAAAGGCACATGAAATGGGGGGGGGGGGGGGGTGTTCGGGTGTTACTGTTGGTGACAGATTTTGATGTTTAAATGGGACAAATCAGTCACAGCACCACTTAGGATAAGAGAGCCTGGATTTCTCGCAGAGGCAACTTGTAAGAAAATCCACCAAGAAGGGAGCAATAATGGAACTTACAATGTTGCTGACATGGTGCCTGGCCATCCAAGATGTAGGATTTGGGGGACCCTGCAATTGGGTGTAACAGAAATGGTAGATTTGGGCTACATGAACACAAGGATCCTAAATCCTCATGGTTTAGCTGGCAGTCAGAGAATCTCATTTGCGTGCTTGCCAAAATAAAAGCAGCCATAATGGCTTATCAAGGGAGAGAAGATCAAATAGCCAATCACAGGATACCTCATGCCATTGGGCCACGATGAAAACCAGAGCACCTCTGCAGGGGCCTGCGGCAGTGCCCTACCACAGGTTTTCCAGGAAGCAGAAGTCACCATAGTGAAGAAAAGAAGAGAAGGAGAGGTGAAGAGGCCAGAGGAAGAGAAGGAAGAACGGAAAGAAGCCAGAAAGATGTGGAAGACAACAGTGGAGATGAGGGGGAAATAGATGGAACAACTCTGAAAACCAGTCCTGTCATGGGATCAGTGTGTGCTCTGTATCATTGTAGAAATCAGATAGAGTTGTGTGGTATATGGAACAGCTGCACAGCAACTCTGCAGGCTTGGGAAAATCCCATCTAGTGAACAGCTTCGACATACTTCCCCTACCAATGGCATGCTGAGCATATATCCCTGATCACTATAGGTGCCCCTCTTCCCCACCATGGTCCTCATCCATCAGAACATAAGAAATGCCATACTGGGTTAGACAGGGACGGCCCAAGGGGGGTGCGGGGCCATGTGCGGAGACTCGGTGCGGGGCCTCATTTGCATAAGTGGCCTTATTTGCATAAATATTTGCATAATACTAACATACACTAACTTTTAGTAAACATGTCTCTTAATGAGTGTATGGATAAAGACAGACTAAAAGATTTCTACATTACTATAATCCAGTGCCAACCGCCAGGCACATTAGGAACTACTACAAACACTGCCCATTTAGAACCCATAGCAAACCCACCGTATCATAACAGCACTACCAGGACTCACAAAGCACCATACCCTACCTATCAAAAGGCAACACTGCAGATATTAAACCAATACATTTCAGAGAATAACAATACATGACCTACTGGGGAAAGAGAACAAGTGGCAATGTCTAATAGGAATTACATAAACAGAATACCTCAGCTCAGTTACACATGCAGAACATAGACCATCACCAAACAAGGAATCACAATTTAGAAACAGGAAGGCAATAATTAAACTTGGGAACCCCAAAAGCCAAACTTGGAATGTACAACAACACTGTAGAAATAAAACTATAAATTAATTTCCTCTTGTACCAAACAAAGCACAGACGTTAATGATGCACATTTCCCAGAGCTTTCATATTCCAGGTAATAAATTCAAAATAAAGAGATATCTTTCTACCTTTTGTGCATTTTTTTTCAGTTGCAATTGCTCCAGCCACTTTCTTCTGGTTTCTTCATGTTTTCTGCTAACTCTCCATCATCTGCTGTCCATTTGTCCTTTCTTCTCGCTTCTAGTTTTTTCCATTCTCTCTCTCTACATCTGCTTTAACATACTAATCTTTCTCCTTTTGCTCTTTCCTCATTCCTATTTCCATCCACTCAAATTTTACCCCTCCATCCTCAATCCCCACTTACTCTCCCAATACCCGGCCAATTGTAGATTTTTTATCCCTCCCACACAAAATATTTTTCCCCTCTCCATTTTACTCTCCCAGCCCCATCCCATTCTAATCCTCCCCCAACATCAGCTCCCTTCTAGTTCCAGCCTCACCCAGTATCCATTCCCTTCTAGTCCCTGCATCAGCCCATTTCCAGTCCTAGCCCCCCATCAGCCCATTTCTAGTCCTAGCAACCCCCCAACCCAATACCAGTCCTAGCCCCCCCATCAGCCCACTTCCAGTCCTAACCCCCCATCAGCCCACTTCCAGTCAGCCCCCATAGCCCATTGCCAGTCCTAACCCCCATCAGCCCACAGCCCATTACCAGTCCTAACCCCACCAGCCCACCTCAAGTCCTAACCCCTCCACATCAGCCCATTTCCAGTCCTAGCCCCCCCATAGCCCATAATCTGTTCTAACCCCATCAGCCCATTTCCAGTCCTAGCCCTCCCATGGCCCATTACCAGTCCTAACCCCCCCAACAGCCCACAGCCCATTACCAGTCCTAACCCCATCAGCCCACCTCCAGTCTTAATCCCCCCAGCCCATTTCCAGTCCTAGCAACCCCCCCAACCCATTACCAGTCCTAGCCCCCCATAGCCCACTCCCAGTCCTAATCCCCATCACCCAATTTTCAGTTTAAGCCCCCCATACCCCATTACCAGTCCTAACCTCCCCATCAGCCCACTCCCAGTCCTAATCCCACCAGCCCATTTCCAGTCCTAATCCCCATCACCCAATTTTTAGTTTAAGCCCCCCCATAGCCCATTACCAGTCCTAACCCCCCCATCAACCCACTTCCAGTCCTAATCCCATCAGCCCATATAAAGACCTAGCTCCCCCATAGCCCATCACCACTCCTAACCCCCCCATAGCCCCCCACCACTCCAACCCCCCCATAGCCCCCCACCACTCCTACCCCCCCATAGCCCATCACCACTCCTACCCCCCCATAGCCCATCACCACTCCTAATCCCCCCCCCAGCCCAGCCCAGAGAAAAGTTTTTAAAAAAAAGCTGTCTTCTCCCACTGCCGGGGCCGCCGCGGCAGTATCGAGTGTGCCGCGGGGCCCCCCCCTGCCCAGCAGAGCCTGCCCTCCCCCGTATCACCTCTCTTCGTAGCTGCAGTCAGACGCACCGGATTTCAGAGCGCGAAGGGACTAGTTTCCCTTTTGCGGCTCTGTTAAGCCCGCGGGGGCTGATGGGAACTTCCCATCAGCCCCCGCGGGCTTAACAGAGCAGCGAGGGAGAAACTCTCCCCTCGCGCTCTGAAATCCGGCGCGTCTGACTGCAGCTACGAAGAGAGAGGTGATACGGGGGAGGGCAGGCTCTGCTGGGCAGGGGGGGCCCCGCGGCACACTCGATACTGCCGCGGCGGCCCCGGCAGCGGGAGAAGACAGCTTTTTTTTAATTTTACTTTAGGATCAGAATGTTTTTTGCGCGGGGCCCCCTGAAACGCGGGGCCCTGTGCAAAAAACATTCTCGCTCAATGGACGGGCCGGCCCTGGGGTTAGACCAAGGGTCCATCAAGCCTAGTATCCTGTTTCCAATCCAGGTCAGAAGTACCAGGCAGGTTCCCAAAAACGTACACAGGTTCTACAATGCTTGTCCCAGGGCAAGCAGTGGATTTTCCAGGTCCTCTTTAACCCGGTGAAATGTGGGATATAAATACAGCGAAATAAATAAATAAATGGCTTATGGATCTTTCCTCCAGGAACTTGTCCAAATCTTTTTTAAACCCAGCTACACTAACAGTTTTTACTACATCCTCCGGTAACGAATTCCAGAGTTTGATTATGCGTTGAATGAAAAACTTATCTGATTAGCCTTAGGGGGGCTTCATTGCATATCGCCGTGTCTTTCTTTTTCATGGCGTAAACAACCGATTTACGTTTATCCGTTCCACTCATTAATTTATAGATCTCTATCATATCTCCCCTCAGATATCTTTTTTCCAAGTTGAAGAGCCCTAACCTTTTAAGCCTTTCCTCATAGGGGTATCTTTCCATCCCCTTTACCATTCTGGTGTCTCTTCTCTGTACCTTTTCTAATTCTACTATATCCTTTTTAAGATATACCAACCAGAATTGCACACAATATTCAAGGTGCAGAAGAAATTTCTTCTCTGCTGCTACGAATTTTAGTTGTTAAGTGTTGTCGAGTCGGTGTCGACTCATGGCAACCCTCTGGATAGTTGACCTAAACTTGCTTCGGTCTTCAGTCAGGGGGCTCATTGTTGATAAAGTAACCAGAGCTATGGGTCCCACTCTATCAATCCATCTCATTGCCAGCCTTCCTCTTTTATGTTGACCTTCTACCTTGCCAAGCATTATGTCTTTTTCTAACCATCTCTGTTCGCATGATGTGTCCAAAGTATAAAAGTCAAAGTCTTGTCATCTGAGCGGCTAAGGAAAGCTTATGTTTGATCTCCTCTAGTACTGACTTGTTTGTTCTTCAGGCAGTCCATGATATACACAGTATTTGTCACCAACACCATAATTCAAAGGCATCAATTTTCTTCCTATCTTTTTCACTGTCCAACTTTCTCATCCATATGATGTTATTGAAAATACCATGGCTTGGACAAGTTGAATCTTTGTAGGAGAGAGATCTCTGCTCTTGAGAATCTTATCTCGGTCCTTCATAGCCATTCTGCTAAGAGCAATGTGCAATCAGATTTCTTGACTGCTTGTCCTTTCTTTGATTGTTGATCCAAGTAGATTAAAGTCTTCAACTATTTTAATTTCTTCGCCATTAATGATGAACTTATTGATTTTGCCAGTTGTCAGGATCTTTGTCTTTTTAATGTTAAGGTGCAGGCCCATTACAGTCTTCTAGCATTAACTTATCCCCCTCCTTGTAGAGGTATTAGTTTAAAATCCAGGTTTAAATACACAATTCCCTATTAGGCTGAAGAACTATGGTCATAGCTATTAATTGAGATAAAGTGTTCTCTGTCTATTTTATGCTTTCACAGAAGTTTAAAGTCTTGGTTGTTTAACAACTAATTGATTCAGATTATTTTGGTGGTAGGCTGTAATCCTGTATTTTTATGAAATTTGGTTTTACTGTACAGTAAATCACACTAAACCACTGAGCTTGGGAGTGTAGTGGTATATAAGCATATATCAGATTAGATTGGATTGGATCCTATATAATAGACTACCAGGTCAATATTCTGTCATGGCAAGCAGCGTTTTTAAAACAGCTGGCCACCATGGCTGAAACTGAAATCAGATGTTAGTGGACTAACCATTTTTCAAGATGGCAGACCCAGAGCCGGAGTGCGTCGGCAGCCCTCCTGCTTATTTGAAGGTACAGGATTAGGGGGGGGGGGGGGTAGATTTAGGGGCCGCTAGACCACCAGGTTATTTTATTTTAATTCGGGATGGGAGAGGTTTGGAGGCCACTAGCCCACTAGGTAGTCACTTTGTCGGAGCACCGGCCCCCAACAATATTTTAATGGCTGAGGGCTTTTCCCGATGCCATCAAAATACTGTCAGGTGGGGAGATCGGGACCGCTGGGCTACCAGGGATTTGATTTCCCTATTTTGATGGCACCGGGGGGGGGGGGCTTTCCCCGATGCCTGATCATCTGAAGAGAAGATGATCCAGGCTTCGGGGAAAGAACCCAGTGCCATCAAAATACTGTCAGGGGCACACGTTAGAGGTTTAAGTCACCTTAGATCCTGCAGTAAAAATATTGGTGCTATGGCTGGTTGTGAAATCTTCTACGCCTGTCTCTGCATCGGGTGTAGCTATGATTTGTATCTTATCTTTATTGGAACACCACCCTTCGAGGGCCTTCAGAGTGGTGTACAATAATAACCAAAAGGTGGCCAGAGGCCAGGAAATAGGAAAGGAACTACAATTTTGGACAGGAAAGCACACATTCACACCAGAGTGAGAGAAGAGAAGAGGAGGGCTCAATCCAAAGAGGATGAGGGGGAGCCAAGAGGGGAAAGGTCATAGGCGGCACTAAAGAGGTGAGTTTTTAGGAGTGACTTGAACCTAAGGTAGGACTGCTCCTGGTGGAGTGTGGAGGGGAGAGAATTCCAGAGGGAAGGGGCCAGGAAGAAGTAGGCTGAGCAAATTTGCTCAAGGTGGGCATGGGCAGGAGAGGGAAGGGCAGGCGATTGACATGTATGGAGCAGAGGCTACGGGGTGCTGGGCAGAACTGTAGGGAGTCGAACAGTTACTGAGGTGTGTGTGTATAAAGGACTCTGTGAATCAGAATCAGTAGTTTGAAAACGATGCGATGAGAGACAGGCAGTCAATGTAACTGAATAAGGCGAGGTGTGATGTGGCTGAAACGGGAGGTATGGGAGAGGATCCGGGCAGCAGTATTTTGAATCATTTGGAGGCGATGAAGTTGATATTGAGGGAGACCGGCATAGATTATGTTGCAGTAGTCTAATCGTGAGATAACCAAAGATAAGAGGAGAGTAGTGCGAGACGCAGGAGGTAGGACTGCACAGACAGAGCGGATTTGTCAAAGGTAGAAGTAAGAGTGACGGGTTAGGGCTGAAATGTGAGAATAAAATGAAAAATCAGTCCAATATGACGCCAAGATACTGCAGTGCGGGTACTAGCGGGATTGCATACCAGAATATTATCTGCAGCTCATTTTCCTTTAATTTAAATACATTTAAATACTCGTGGCGTTAATTGGGTGCTAGTTTTTCTGTCTGTGTTTACACACGCATCCAATTGTTTTCTGCATTTGAGGTTAGTTAAAAAGTGCTTAAAGTGTGCTTAAACGTGGTGTTATCAGTGCTTAAAAGGCCGCATTAGCTTTCTGCATTGGCCTGTAAGTTTGTACCTGAGGCAATGATGGTTTTAGTGGCTTGCCCAAGATCAGAAGGACATGCAGTGAGATTCGAGCCAGGCTTCCCTGGTTCTCAGCCCACTACTCTAATCTTTATGCTACTCTTACATTGCAACATGGATTTGAAAGCATGCCAAATTTAGAAAGCAAATATGATTACTAATAATAATCATCATCATTTATATAGTGCTCAAGGCAAACACAGCTCTACACAGACACATATAAATATCAGTTAGTGAAATGTCTCGTTTTGCTTTCTGCTTTCCTACATTTAGCATAAATTTAAAACCAGCAGCTTTTCAAGCTGGACGTGAAACGTTAGACTTCAGTAACAGGTAGGTGAGGAGAAGTCAGGTGTTCCCCGCAGGCTTCATTGTAAGCCCAGAGCAGATATCCTGCTCAGCCAGTGTGCAGTCAGGTGAAGGGGGGGTGCGCCTTTCTGTTCTCCATTTCATGCTAGGACAAGATGTTAGGAAGCAAAGCGTGACAATCCATATACTACGTGGAAGTTTACAGAAGCTTTACTAGCTGTGTTTGAGAACAGGGTCATAAACATCTTCCCACCCCACCTAGCCACACAAACCCTAATAGGATCTACATTTAAAAAGACGGCCTCTGGGTAACTGCACGTTTAAATGTTACCATAGTCTTAAAGTAACCTACATCCTGTTAGAGGTCCTGTTTGTATGTATGTCCCCAAAGGATGGGGCCCATTTACTCGTTTGTTTTCTATGCGTTGTGCTGAGCTGCTATGTTTGAGCTGGCAGAAAGATTAAAATTCAATTTGAAATCCCAAACACAGAACACAGCTACATGCTCTGGGTGGCCATCAGCTAAACAAGAAATGTGTCACAGAAAACATTCAGCTGAAGTCATTGGGAAATATACTAAAGATTATTTTTACATTATTTTCAAACAGTTGGAACTCAGTACCACAAACTTCCCCTGTGCAAAGGAGAAATCACAGGATCTGTGGCACAATCAATGGCCAGACAAAAAAAGAAACAAATAAAAACAAACTCTCCAGATAATCATACAATATCACAAGCAGGGCTGACTGCTGTGGACTTTCAAGAGGCTCTTCCAACAGGCCGTTTAGTTTAAATCCCACTGATAAAGAATGCACAGGCGCTAAATTACTGCTATTTCCCCTCTCTCAAGCACACTACCAAGAAGAAATTAATATTTCCATAAGGTGAAATTAGACTTACCTGCTAATTGTTGTTCCTTAAAGAACTCCAGGCTAGTCCTGAACCATTGGGTTTTGCTCCTCCTCCAGCAGCTTGGAGACTGAGAAACATCACAGTTCTTTGATGACACCAGTATAAGTAGCCAGGATCCGCCCCCTGATGCCAGTAACCTATTGACAAAGCAAACTCAGCAGAGCAACAATTAAGTAGAAACTAAACTCATAACTTTCCTATAATTTAACACTAAGTATGATAAATGTGCTAAACCCAATTTAAAATTGTTCAAGTACCTAAGAAAGGATACGTAAGTTAGAAAAACCTTGCTGAGATCCCCATTTTCCGAAGAGAAAGACAGAAAGCCTCCCTACAACCCCCTTAAGGACGAACCCCCCCAAAGGGACTATAGCCACTCTCCTCGGCAACAAAAATCACCTACCCGTTACACCTGAGACGCTTCAGGCCATAGTCCACGCAAAGTTACGGGAGGGATACAGGACTAGCTTGGAGTTCCTTAAGGAACAACAATTAGCAGGTAAGTCTAATTTCACCTTCCTTAGCGTCCCTCCAGGCTAGTCCTGAACCATTGGGGATGTACCAGAGCAGTACAAAAAAATCAACGGGAGGGACCTGCCAGACCAGCCTGAAGCACCGCTGCTCCAAAACAGGCATCCCTTTCCGACTGCACATCCAGACGGTAATGTTTGACAAAGGAATGCAGAGACGACCAAGTAGCCGCCCTACAAATTTCCACCGGCGGAACTAAACTGCATTCCGCCCAAGACGTAGCCTGTGCCCTAGTCGAATGAGCTCGCAAGCCCCTCGGAACCGGCCTAGCTTTCAAAATGTACGCGGACGCAATCGCCTCCTTAATCCACCTAGCAATGGATGCCTTTGACGCTGCTTGCCCTTTCTTGGGACCTCCAAAGAGCACAAACAATCTATCCGAACTATGGAAGGAAGCGGTAACCTTCAGATAACGTCTTGGAGCTCTCCGAACATCCAATCTATGCAACTGCCTCGGAGCCGAACTCGCACCGGCTTCCTGAAAAACCGGGGGCGACACCACCTGATTCACATGAAATGGAGAGACAACCTTAGGCAAAAAAGACGGCACCGTCCGCAACACCACCTTGGCATCACTAAACACCAAAAACGGCTCCCTACAGGACAAGGCTTGTAATTCCGATATCCTCCTGGCTGAGGAAATAGCCACCAAAAACACAACCTTCAAGGTGAGATCCTTCACGTAGCTCTCGCCAAGGGCTCAAAGGGCGCTCGCACCAAAGCTTCTAGCACCAAGTGCAAGTCTTAAGACGGAACCACCGGTCTACAGGGAGGCCTCAATAACGTGACTGCCCGCAAGAAACGCTTAATGTCCGGATGACCTCCCAGGCACTCGCCTCTTATCTTACCTCTGTAACAGGATAGGGCTGCCAAATGCACCTTCAAAGAAGCAGCCGCTAACCCCTTTTCGTAACCATCCTGCAAAAATGCTAAAACTTGAGGAATCCGATTCACCAGGGCTCAAGCGATACTCTTCTTGCATCATCTTCGTTTCAGTCTAGTTTGCAGGTTAAAGGGTCCCGTGTTTTGCCTTGGTGGTACCTGTTTTATGTAACCATTTATCAGCTTCTTTACGTGACTGTTTGAATGTGTTATCTTTTCGTCGGCTATTGAAGAGCAGTTTGTTCCATCAAGTGTTTGGCGCATGATTTTGTTTATTTTTTGTTTTAAAATGTGTTATATGTCTTTTTGTACCGCTTTGAACTTTTGTAATTAGGCGATTTATAAATGTTGTAAATAAATAAAATTTGTATTCCAAAACCCTTTCTCCTTTTTGAAAGAGCTGCTCAATGACCCAGTTTTAGGTGAGAGACTTTGGGCTGTTCCTGGCTTTCAACCTTATATCTCCTCTTCCAGCACATGGGCTTGGAATTTGTATTGGAGGTACCAGGATGCATCCAGAAAGCAATGCAGAGGAAGATGTAAAAAAAACAAAAGAAGGCTTTTCTTAAAAACATCTGCCTCCAGAAAGAGGACCCTGACATAGTGGTATATAGAACTCTATTTCACAGGCGGAGGAATGGAATGGCCCTACCAATATATTGACTCAAATGATATTTAAATATCAACCCTATATACACTATCCAATAAACTGAACCTAATTCAGCATTGTTGGAAAATTATTCTCAAAATATTTTTGTCGGACTCAACTTATTCGACAAACAAATATGAGGCTTCTTCAGAGTGAACTACAGTCAACACTATAAGGCAATCAAATTCACTCAATTACTTATTATATAACCACTTTCTTTTTTAACTTGCTGGTGGTCTCAGATAAACGGTAAGGTTTTGACACTTAATTATGGGTTAGGCAACCTCCCCCATCACAGTGTCCCTTCACATCAACGACCTATAGCAAGTATTTTTTTTAATTTGTGTAAATATTGCTTGTTAGCTTTTTCTTGTTTTTCATTAATTTCATTAATTATTTTATATAATTATTTCATATTGTGCAAGTTTTAACCACGTAATATTGCTGTTTATGTTACTGCAGAACGCTATCTCAGAATATTGTGGAAAGTGAATATTCAATTGGTCCCTAAAACAAGCATTTCATATCTTCCCCTTGAAAAACCCAATCGGAGAAACGCCGAAGCGCTTGGAGGATTGAGGCGTTGGGGATTATTAATTCTGCTGTTTGCCAAAGAAAGGGGCATTTTCCGACACTTCCAGAGGAAGTGGGGTGGTGACCGTTATCATTTTATATAAAATAATTAATGAAATTAATGAAAAACAAGAAAAAGCTAACAAGCAATATTTACACAAATTTAAAAAAATACTTGCTAAAGGTCGTTGATGTGAACGGACACTGTGATGGGGGAGGTTGCCTAACCCATAATTAAGTGTCAAAACCTTACCGTTTATCTGAGACCACCAGCAAGTTAAAGAAGAAAGTGGTTATATAATAAGGACTCAACTTATTGTCAACAGCAATACAATGTTCATCTCATTTATCATCAGAGTCCTTTTTAATGAAAAGCTATAATTTAAGCTGTCTTATTGCTTTCTTTCTGTATTTTCCTGTATTGGCCAGCACAGCATCAGTAACTAGATAGCTGGGTGATGGAAAAGGAGACTGGTTTGTTTGAGCCTTCCAAAAGGGTGTTCCGCAGCACCTGCTCTGTTTTCGTGCTGGTACAACTGTGGAAGGTGTAGCATTTATGGATTAACTTGCTTTTGAGGTGGCCAAGCAGAAATGGATGCCTTATATTCTGAAAATAACTGCAGTCTGCCCTTCCTGTAGCTTTGGATTTTTAGAAAAGGGCTTTGTATCTTCCAACACACCTAGGCCTCATCACTGGCTTCCAATTGCCAGCTTAAAAATCACTACTCTGGACTAGATTGGATTGAGGGCTCCAGAGAAAATCAGCCCCACCTACCCTTCCCTTCCTCCCCCCAAAAATGGCCCAACACATTTCCATGGGAGAAAGAGTTCCAGCTTCTGTAGCCTAGAAAGAGTAGTTACTCACCTGTAACAGGTGTTCTCCAGGAGCAGCAGGAATCAGTCCTCACATATGGGTGTCATTGGCGCCGATGAAGCCCCAGCGGAGCATTTCCCCAACTTTCTATGAAAGCCTTTGGGAATGCAGGCACGCATGCGCGGTTCCCTTCCCGCCTAAAGGTGCCATCTTACCTCAGTCAAATGACATAGCTAAGAACAGCACACAAAAATGAAAAATAAACTATGTACAACTACAACTCCAAGGGGAGGAGGGAGGGTTGTGAGGACTGATTCCTGCTGCTCCTGGAGAACACCTGTTACAGGTGAGTAACTACTCTTTCTCCAGGACCAAGCAGGAAGTCAGTCCTCACATATGGGTGACTCCCAAGCTCTGGGCTACCGAGGAACCCAGGCTGAACAAGAGAACTCCCTCTAGTCTCAGCAGCAAAGAAAGGCTTTTCAAGGACACAACCTCCACCGGTAGCCCAACAGAGGGCAGGAGGGCAGGAGTTGCCTAAACCTCAAAGAGATTCCGGAGTACTGCTTGGCCAAAAGCACTGTCCCTACAGGACTCCCTCTCCAGGCAGTAATGGGCCGCAAAAAATGGCTTGAAGACCAAGTTGCAGCCCTGCAGATGTCTACCAAGGGCACAGAGCGGAGATGAGCCACTGAGGCAGCCATTGCCCGGACACGATGGGCCGTGATCCTACCCTGCAAAGGAAGGTCAGCCGCCTTATAAGCCCAGGTGATACAGTAAGCTACCCAGATGGACAAGGTACACTTGGACACAGCCAACCCCAACTTATTGGGGTCAAAGGATATGAAGAGCTGGGTAGCCCTTCTATGCCCCTGTGTACGGTCAAGGTAGAAGGATAAGGCCCTCCTACAGTCCAGGGTATGCAGGACTGCTTCAGCCTGACTTGCATGAGGCCTAGGGAAGAATGTTGGAAGAACCACCTCCTGGTTGAGGTGGAAAGAGGAGACAACCTTAGGGAGGAACTTTGGATGAGTCCTAAGGACTACCCTGTTCCTGTAAATCCTAGTGTAAGGCATATCACAGACCAGGGCCTGAAGCTCACTTACTCGCCTAGCCGAGGTAAGGGCTATCAGAAAGAGTGTCTTCCAGGAGAGGAAGCGTAGTGGACAAGTAGCCATCAGCTCATAAGGTGGGCGAGTCAGTTGCTGCAAGACCCCACTCAGGGGCAGGGGCAGGGGCAGGGGCATTAAGCTCCCACTCAGGGGCAGGAGGACGGATGGGAGGCTTGAGCAAAAGCAAGCCCCTGAGAAAGCGGGACACCAAGGAGTGACCAGCTAGAGAATGTCCCTCCACCAGAGAGTGGTGAGCTGCTAGAGCTGAGAGGTGGACCCGAACAGAATTGGACTTAAGTCCCTGATTTGATAAGTGCAGTAAGTACTGAAGCACTACTGGTACAGTACAAGAGAAAGGGTCCTCTGTACGTAGCTGACACCACACAGAAAACCGTTTCCATTTGAGAGCATAGGTTTTCCTAGTGGACTGTTTCCTAGAGGCTAGGACAACCTCCTCAACTTCCTGAGGCAGGCCCCAGGGAGCCAAAACTACCCTTGCAGCCTCCAGGCCATCAAATTGAGAGCTTTGAGATTGGGGTGCAGAAGGGAACCCTGCTCCTGTGAGAGAAGGTCGGGTTGCAACCCCAGAGGTAGTGGAGGATCCACTGCCAGTTGAAGCAGAAGAGGAAACCAAGGCTGTCTCGGCCACCTGGGAGTCACCAGCAGGACCGAGGCCTTGTCTTGAAGAATCTTGAAGAGAGTTTGGGCCACCAAGGGCATGGGAGGAAACGCATACAGAAGGCCCTGAGACCAGGATATCAGAAAAGCATCCACTGCTATCCGCAGAGGATGCGGTTGCCTGGAGCAGAACTTTGGCAGTTGCTTGTTCATTGGGCTGGCAAAGAGATCTATCAAAGGGAGACCCCATTTTAGGAAGATCTGCTGAACTACTGAAGGATGGAGCTGCCACTCGTGGGGCTGCAGTATTCTGCTTAACCTGTCTGCCAGGTAGTTGTCCTGGCCTGGAAGGTACACAGCCTTGAGGAGCATGTTGTGCTCGAGGGCAAATGAACAAAGGTCCTGAGTTTCCCGACAAAGGATCCTGGACCCAGTCCCGCCCTGTTTGTTCACATAAAACATGGCTATGTTTATGTTTATTACATTTGATAAAAACCGCCTTTCTACAGTAACCAAGGCGGTGTACAATAAAATTCAATAAAAGAGGCTGGAAGCCAATGAAAAGGAAAGGAAAGTACAATATCATGATAGGACAGGAAAGAAAATGGGGAGGACAGGACAAGACAAAGGAGGGAAAGCATAAGAGGGACTAAGAGGAGGGGAGGGGAGGCATCACACGAAAGGGGAGGGAATATCGAACGCCAGGGAGAACAGATGGGTCTTCAAGTTTTGTTTGAATGTAGCGTATTGGGGGTCCAAGCGGAGGGAGGGGGGAAGAGCATTCCAGAGGGCGGGACCAGCAAAAAAGAAGGCAGAGGTACGGGTGGACTGCAAATGAACGCAAGAGGGAGAGGGAAGGGTGAGGTGGTTGAGGTGAAAAGAGCGAGGTGTATGTCTGGGAGAGTGAAAAAAGATGAGATCCGTTAAGTATTGCGGGGTACTGGTATGAAAGGCTTTGTGTACAAGGGTCAGTAGTTTAAATGTGGCACGGAAGGTGACAGGCAACCAGTGAAGGTGAAATAATACAGGGGCAATATGATCTCTGGGGGAAGAATGTGTAATGAGCCGTGCTGCAGTATTTTGGATTCGTTGGAGGCGGGTTATCTGGTTTTTAGGAAGACCAATGAAAAGTGAATTGGAGAAATCCACCCTGGACATAACCAAAGATAGTACCAGGGTGGTAAGAACCGAAGGGGAAAGGAAAGGGCGAATGGAGCAAAGTTGACGGAGAAAAAAAAAGGAAGTTTTGGTAACGTGAGATATGTGGGTGTGGAAAGATAAGTCTGAGTCAAAGTGCACGCCAAGGTAACGGAAGGTTGAAAACAGGGGAACGGGAGTGCCGGAAAAAGAGGGAGCTATGGAAGGGGATGGACTACCGTGGGAGAACCAAATGGCAATAGTCTTAGTGAGATTTAAGTGAAGACAATTAAGTGTTAACCAGTTCGCTACAGTTGAGAGGCAGGAGTCCAGAGCGGAAAGATCAGGACATGAGGGGGAAGTGTGGTGGAGTAAGAGAATATCATCAGCATAGAAAAAAGCAGATATACCAGACTGTTGAGTTAGAGACGCAAGGGGGGCCAGGAAAAGGTTAAAGAGAAGAGGGGCGAGGACAGAGCCCTGGGGAACCCCGTAGGGAAGATGGTGAGAGTCTGAAGGGGGGGTGGAAGGTGAGGGAGAGAAAACTGCGCAGGACTGAGTAGAGAGAAAGGAGTAGAACCAGTGTTGAACCGTACTACAAAGACCCGCTTCCCGTAAGCGATGAAGGAGAAGGGAGTGATCAACCAAATCAAAAGCAGCCGAGAGATCCAGTGCAACTGCCACGGAAATGTCACCACGATCGTGAGCTACGTGTAGTGCATTTGTGAAAGCTGAAAGAATAGTCTCCACACTGTGACCTTGATGGAACCCAGATTGACGGGGGTGAAGGAAGTTAATAGAGTTAAGATGGTGGGAGAGTTGTGCAAAGACGAATTTCTCGAGAAGTTTAGATAGAAAAGGGAGGTTAGAGACAGGGCGATAGTGGTTGTCTGTCTGAATCAGGACAGATTGGTGAGCCAGGGTAGGAGAGAAAGCTTTGAGTGCTAAGCGAATAGCTCCGAGTTCGAGGAGATTGATCTGCTGTGCAGCTTCCCAAGGAGACCACAGGCCCTGGGAACACTTGCCCAGACAATGAGCTCCCCAGCCTTGCAGGGAGGCATCTGTGGTTATCACTACCGTGTACCCTGGAATCTGAAAAGGCACCCCCCTTCAGCAGATTGGGTGGGTGCAGTCACCAGTTGAGGGAGTGCAGAAATTGTCTGGACACCATTATCCTGTCTCTGAGGCTGCTTGTGGCTTGTGACCATTGAGTCCGAAGGTACCACTGTTCAGGCCTCATATGGAGCCTGGCATTGGGGGTCACATGTACTGTCGAAGCCATGTGGCCCAGAAGCCTCAGGCAGAATCTGGCGGAGACCAGTGACCTGTTGAGAAACTGATTTGCCAAAGCCATCAACCTTTGGGCCCTGTCTGCTGGCAAGAAAGCCTTTGCCAGCAGAGAGTCCAGCCTTGCTCCTATGAACTCCAAGTTCTGGGAGGGGAGCAAAGTGGACTTTGCGAAGTTTATGACAAACCCCAGCCTTTGGAGAAGAGCAATAGTGCTGAGGGTGGCTTGTATGGCCTCCTGGGACGTCTGACCCCTGATGAGCCAGTCGTCCAGACAGGGGAAGACAAAGATGCTCTGGTTTCTCAGGTAGGCCGCCACCACTGCTAGGCACTTTGTGAAGACTCTGGGGGCGGAGGTGAGGCCGAAAGGCAGCACTCTGTATTGATAATGGTTTCCTCCCACAATGAACCCGAGGTACTTTCTGTGGTCTGGATGAATGAGGATGTGAGTGTACGCATCCTTTAGATCTAAAGAGCATAGGCCAATCTCCCTACTGGAGGTAGGGCAGAAGTGTCCCAAGAGTAAGCATCTTGAACTTCTCCTTCACTAGGAACTTGTTGAGGTTCCTGAGGTCCAGAATGGGTCGAAGGCCACTGGTTCTTTTGGGCACCAGGAAATACCTGGAGTAGAAACCGTGACCCTGTAAGTGGAGAGGCACAGGCTCCACCGCCATGTCCACCAACAGACCTTGAAGCTCTTGCAGGAGAAGGTCTGTGTGCAGGGGAGGCCTTGGAGGCTCCCCTGGAAAATATGGTGGAGGCAGCTGGTGAAAATGCAGGACATAACCCTTGTGGACTATGTCCAACACCCAACTGTCCCCGGTGATAAGGGGCCACTGGTGAGCAAAGAGGGCGAGGCGACCTCCTGTGCAGGGTTGGGAGAGCAGTGGAGGAGAGGCTATGCTCAAGGAGTCAAAAACCCCTACCCTGCTGAGTGGTAGCAGGGGCCGGTGGCTTGGGGGTCCTCTGCCTAAGGGGCCCATTACCCTGCCCCTTGGCTTGCTGATTCGGGGGGGCAGCTTGGGCAGCCTGATATTGCGGGTATTGTTTGTAGGCAGTGCCCTTCCTCGGGTAAAAGGGCTTCTTACCCGAGCCCTTCTTTTTATGAGAAGGGGCAGAGGTCTTCCTAGACAGCCTTGTCCATGTAAGGTGCTCAGTTTCGAGCTGAGCGGCCTTCTCGGTCATGGGCTTGCCAAAAAGGTTTTCACCTCGGCAAGGGACATCGACCAACTTGTCCTGAACCCATGGCTCGAGGTCCGATGACTGCAGCCATGCCTGGCATCGAGCCGCGATGCCAGCTGCCGCAACTCGGGCTGAAGCCTCGAAGCCATCGTAGGTGGCGCGGGACATGAACTTCGAGCAGTCCCGATTCCCCGAGGACAAGGACTTAAATCTCTGCAAGGGTTCCCCGGAGAGACCAGCAGAGAACCCGGCCAACTCCTTGGCCAGATCCCGCAAATACATGCCCATGTACAGCTGGTAGGACTGGACACGGCAAGCATCGAGCCCTGGAAGCACTTTCTACCGACGCCATTGAGGTTTCGGGCCTCCCTGCCGGGGGCACCGCAGAGTGCATCTTCTGGCTCTTCAAACGATGCATGGCCGATTCCACAACCATAGAATGGTGTGGCAGCTGTGCCTTCTGAAAACCAGGGCTCTTTCGGAGTCGACAGAACGAGTCGACTCGCTTGCTGAGAACCAGCACCGAGGCTGGTGCCTCCCACATACGGAAGAGGAACCGTTCCAGCATCGGAGGAACCGGAACAGTAAAGGCCTCCTTCGGAGGAGAGTCATACTGTAGGGCCTCGAGCTCTTCAGCTCGAGGTTCCTCCTCGGGGTCTGCCAGAATAGCCAAGGCAGTGGCCATATCCCAGACGAACTCCGAGAACCGAGTATCCTCCGGGGGGGGGACCTACTCCGGGGCTCAGACTGTGGTGAGTCCAACGGGACGCACAGAGTCTTGAAGGTATCAGGAGACTCCTCGTCCTCCGTCTCCCAAGCTGACTCGTCCGAGGAGGAGTCAGGGTCCGACCCCGCGGAGCCCTGGAGCACCCGCCTCGACGCCGGAGGCACCGGCATCAACGCCCTCGGTCCCGAACGGGAGGTCGAGGGAGACCGCGACCGAGGTCGACTCCGAGCCACGATGGATGCGAGTATCGGCTCGGTCTCCGGGGTAGACTTCGAGGTCGATGTCCCGGTGGTCAGGGCAGATGCGCCAGACAGGCTGGCCATCAGTGCCCGCTGCTGCTCCATGAAGGCAGACAATCTGCTCTCCAAGGCTGTCGTCCTGAGACTCAGCTCGGGAGACGCAGCAGCCACTGACTCGGGCCCCGGCGGCGCCGGGCCCGACGTCGGCTCCCTGGGAGGAGAGTCCTCGAGGACTACGGGGCTTATGTGTCCAGCAGACTCCAGCTCCACGCGAGGAACTTTTGCAGGCTTCTCGTGTTCTATGGGCCCGGGGCGACGGTCAGGGGTCTTAGACCTGGCCCTCGAGGAGCCAGGGACCTCCTCCGACGACACCCTCGCGAGCCGCTTCTTCCTCTTGCATTCCCGGTCGGGGGACCCCCTGTCTGGGGAGCTTCGACGGCGCTCGGGATCAGAATCCTGAGATGTCGAGGCCTCAGACGAGGTCCGGGCCCGGCCGGAGGCTGAGTCCGAGAAAAGCCTTTCTTTTTGCTGCTGTCAACTTCGGAGTGCCTTGGAAGACATCTTTCCACATGGCCCGCACGACTTAGGGTCATGGTCGGGGCCAAGGCACCGAAGGCAGCAGTCGTGTGTGTCGGTGAGAGACATTAATTTCTTACACCGATCACACTTTTTAAGACCACTGGAAGCCATTGGGGAAAAAAAGAGTCCCCGCGAGGTCAAAGGACCGGCCTTCCAGGGAAAAATGGAAAAAAGGGCGTGAACGCCAGCCACGAAGGGCAAAAACCGAAAAAGAAGAATCGGGCTCGATACCAGTCTACCGAACTCGGCGGGAGGGGAACCGGCATCGAACAGGAAGAAAAAAAGAGCGATAATCGCCGAAAAAAGCTAATTTTAACCGGGAAAACAGGACACACGTCCGGTGGGCTTCACGGAAAAAAAGAGACTGAGGTAAGATGGCACCTTTAGGCGGGAAGGGAACCACGCATGCGTGCCTGCATTCCCAAAGGCTTTCATAGAAAGCTGGGGAAATGCTCCGCTGGGGCTTCATCGGTGCCGATGACACCCATATGTGAGGACTGACTTCCTGCTTGGTCCTGGAGAAACTTACATACAGTGAAACATAGCACTTAGGGAATTTCTCTTCAAACTCTGTTTTCAATTCTTCTCCAACTACAAACTGCCCCCAACTCCCGAAAACTACCCCCTGCAATGGCCCTCCATCACAAAATGATACCATAAACTCCTCCACAACCCCCCAAAAAAACGAAGCTACTCACCTGTAACAGGTATTCTCCGGTGACAGCAAGAATCAGTCCTCACATATGGGTGACAGATGCTGACGGAGCTCGCGCGGAGCAAATCCCCAACTCTCAAAGAAAGCCTCTGGGAATTCCTACCACACATGCGTGGTCCCCTTCCCACCCAAGGGTGCTATCTTGCTCAGTCAAATGACATAGCTAGACAGACTGCAAAAACAAATGAAAATAATAGGACTGCAACTCCAAGGGGAGGAAGGGAGGATTGTGAGGACTGACTCCTGCTGTCCCCGGAGAACACCTGTTACAGGTGAGTAACTACGCTTTCACCGGGAACAAGCAGGAAGTCAGTCCTCACATATGGGACTCCCCAGCTACAGGCTACCATGAACCTATAGCCAAAAAAGGCTCTCATCGAGAGCCGCAAGCAGCTGCAAGGAAAATAAGACCTGCGTCCAAAGAAAGTAGCACTCCGGTAGCCTGAACACAGAAGGGTTGGAGGGCAGGAGTTGCCTAGACCTCGAAAAGGTTACGGAGTACAGCCTGGCCAAAGGCACTATCCCGTTGGGAATCACTATCCAGGCAGTAGTGAGCTGCGAAGGTATGAACTGAAGACCAGGTGGCGGCCTAGCAGATGTCTGCCAGAGGAACAGAGCGCAGGTGAGCCACTGATGCCGCTATGACCCAGAACCTATGAGCAGTAACAGAGCCTTCCAGCGGAAGCCTCGCTTACTCATAAGCCTGGGCAATACAGTCCGCCACCTTGGTCACTGCCTCCCCCAGCTTACTGGTGGTGTAGGAAACGAAAAGCTGAGAGGTTTTCCGGTGACATTGAGTACATTGAATGTAGAAGGATAGAGCCCTCTTACAGTCCAAGGTATGGAGGACTGCCTCTGCCTGACTGGCATGTGGTCTGGGAAAGAAGGTAGGAAGGACCACCTCCTGGGTTGAGGTGGAACGAGGAGACCACCTTCGGAGGGAATTTGCAGTGCGTGCGAAGCACCACTCTATTCTTGTAGAACCTGGTATAAGGCCTCTCTGCCACGAGGGCCTGGAGCTCACTCACCTTCCGGGCAGAAGTGAGTGCAACCAAGAAAACCACCTTCCAGGAGAGATAATGGAGGTGGCACGTGGCCAATGGTTAGAAGGGCGGCCGAGAGAGCTGCCCCAACACTACATTGAAATCCTATTTAGTCGCCGGGGGGCAGACTGGGGGCTTCGAAAGGAGTAGGCCATTTAGGAACCGGGACACCACTGGATGAACTGAGGGGGGCTTTCCGTCCACCTGATGGTGATGCGCCGCTAGGGCACTGAGATGCACTCTGACGGAGTTGGACTTAAACCCTGTCCTGGAGAGGTGGAGAAGGTATTGCAATACCACAGCCACCAGGCAAGAGAAGGGATCTACCCCTTGCTCAGCGCACCAAAGTGTAAACCTGCACCATTTTAAAAAGTAAGCCCGTCTGGTAGACGCTCTGCGTGAAGCCAGAAAAACATCCTCCACGTCCTTCGGAAGGAGAAGCGGGGCTAGAGTCACCCTCTCAGCAGCCTCACCATCAGCGAAAGGGAGCTGAGGTTGGGATGCAAAAGAGAACCCCCTCCTGGGAAAGGAGCCGTGGACCCGACCACAAAGGGATGGGGGGCCTCCACCGCTAGCTGTAGAAGGAGCGGAAACCACGGTTGCCTGGGCCACCGTGGGGCTATCAGGATGGCTGAAGCTCTGTCGCAAAGAATCTTGAACAGAATCTTGGCAGAGGCAACACCCACCCACTGACAATGAAACTAGAATGGCGATGGCTGCCACCCTGGCGGGGTGCGGCTGCCTCGAGCAAAAGCGAGGTAACAGGTGATTGTCCGGGTTTGCAAACAGGTCCATCACCAGTTCCACCCAGGTCTGGAAAGGCCTGCTGGCTACTTCCTGGTCCAGCTGCCACATCCTGCTGAGTCTGTCGGCCAGCCAGTTGTCCTGGCCCAGCAGGTATCTATGCTTCCTGACAGAGGGCAAGGGACCCCGTGCCCCCCTGTTTGTTCACATAGAACATGACAACCTGGTTGTCCGTTTGCACCAGGACCATCCTGTGGCCCAGGCACTGTCTGAAAGCCTTCAGGGTGAGATGGATTGCATGCAATTCCAACAGATTGATCTGTTGAGCACTCTCGTCGGGAGACCAAAGTCCCTGTGTGCAATATCCCTGGCAATGTGCACCCCAGCCCAGCAGGGATGCATCCGTGGGTAGGACCCTCAAGTGATGAGGGGTCTGGAAGGACATCCCCAACTCCAGGTGATGGGGTGAGAGCCACCAGGTCAGGGACTGCACCAGATGTCTGGTCACTCTGACCCTGTCACCCTGTCCTGGAGATGTCCCATGGCCTCGGACCACTGGTCCCTGAGGCACCACTGCGCATTTCGCATGTGGAGGTGGGCATCTGGAGTGACGTGGACCGTGGAGGCAATGTGCCCGAGGAGGCGCGGCAGATGTCTTGCTGGCACTGAGGGACGGTGCTTTATGTCTTTGGCTTGGGCCATGAGACTGCTTGCCCTGTCTGCAGGCAGGAAGGCTTTTGACTGAAGGGTATTGATCCTCGCCCCAATGAATTCCAGCTCCCGTGCCGGGCAAAGGTTGTACTTGGGGTAGTTGATAATAAAACCCAAGTGTTGAAGGACCTGGGTGGTGCGAGTTGTGGCCAGATGCACCTCTGGGGCTGTAGTGCCCCTAATGAGCCAGTTGTTGAGATAGGGGAAGACAAAAGATCCCCTGAAGCCTGAGGAAGGCGGCGACCACCGCTAGGCACTTTGTGAATACCCTGGGGGCCGAGACAAGGCCAAAAGGGGAGTAACCTTGTATTGGTAATAATTGCCCCCTACCACAAAGCGTAGGTATTGCCTGTGGCTTGGGTGGATTAGGATGTGCGTAGGCATCCTTTAAGTCCAAGGAGCACAGCCAGCCTTCCTGGCGGAGGTAAGGCAGCAATATTCCAAGGGAGAGCATCGAACTTCTTCCTTACCAGGAATTTGTTGAGGTTGCGCGGGTCGAGGATGGGCCTTAGGCCCCCTGTTCTTTGGCACAAGGAAGTACCCGGAATAGAACCCCTTGCCCTTGAGGTGGTGGGGCACCAGTTCCACCACATGGTCCTTGAGAAGACCTGCCAACTCCTTCAAAAGAAGGTCCCAGTGAAGAGGAAACCCTTATAGGCTCTCCTGGGAAGTAGTGTGGAGGCACTTGGGCTAGATGAAGGAGATATCCCTCCCTGACCACCTGTAATGCCAAGGAATCGGTGGTGATGGCTCGCCTTGTATGCCTACAGGTAGGAAGCTGACCTCCTGTGGGCACCCCAGCTCCAGTTTGGAGAGGGGCCATGCTGCAGGAGTCAAAAACACCCTCCAGGCTGAGCTGGAGCCAGAACCTGGGGTTTGTGGGCCTTCTGCTTATGCAGGCCATGCCCGTCCCTTGGCCTGCTGCCCTTGTAGGGGAGCTGGGGAGGCCTGGTAAGGGGGGTAGTTTCAGTAAGCAGTGGACTTCCTCGGCTAAAAGGGCTTTTTATCTGAAACCTTCTTTTGGGAAGGGGCAGTGGTCTTAAGAGAGCCTAGTCCTCGTCATGAACTCTGTCTCCAGTTCGGTGGCCTTGTCGGTCATGGATTTGCCGAAGAGGTTTTCCCCTTGACATGGGACATCTACCAACTTGTCCTGTACCCATTGCTTGAGGTCGGAGGAGTGTAGCCAAGCTTGGCGGCATGCACCGATGCCTGCCGCGGCTACCCAGGCTGCTGACTCAAACCCATCGTAGGCCGCCCGAAACAAACTTGGAGCATTCACAGACAGCTTTGGACAGGCCCTTGAAGCATTGCAAAGGCTCCTTGGAGAGACCAGCCGAGAACCCAGCGAGTTCCTTCACCAGGTCTCTCAGGTACATGCCCATGTACAGCTGATAGACCTGGATCCGACAATTCAGCATTGCGCTCTGGTAACACTTCCTGCTTAGGGCATCCAAGGTGTGGGCCTCCCTGCTGGGGGGTACCAAGGAGTGCATCTTGGGACTCTTCAGTCGATGCATGGCCGACTCCACAACCATGGAGTTGTGCGGCAGTTGTGATTTTTGGAACCCAGGGCTCCAGCGGACTCGATACATCGAGTCGAACCGCTTGCTGATTACCAGCGGCGTTGCCAGCGTCTACCACATGCGGCGCATAAGTCATTCCAGGATAGGAGGAATGGGCACCGTGAGGGTTTCCCGAGTGGGAGCCTCATACTGGAGGATCTCGAGCTCGTCAGCTTAAGGATCCTACTTGGACTCAGTCGGGAAAGCCAGAGCCTTGGACATATCCCGAACGAAGTCCAGACAACCCATGTCGTCCGGTGGGGACCTTCTCCAAGGTTCAGATACCGGGGAATCGGACGGGACATCTCCCAAGCGGAGACCTCCAAGGAAGACTCGTGGAGCTCCTCGGGCCTCAAGGGCCCTGGCACCATCTGCCCCGATGCCTGCAGGCTCGGCAGCGGCAACAACTCAGGCCCGCAAGGCCTTGAGGATCAACTCTGCCTCCGGGGTCGACTACTATGTCGAACGCCCGGTGGTCGGGGTGGAGGAACCGGATGTGCCAGACATCAGCACCCGTTGCTGTTCCATGAATTCAGTGATACTGTGCTCCAAGGCCGCCATCCTGGACACCAGTCCCAGAGGCTCCGCAGTCCTCGGCTCGGGCACAGACGTGCTTGGTCCCAAATCCGGCTCCTCTGGAGGGGAGTCCTTGACTAGTACGTGCCGATGCCGATCCGCGACCGTGTCCCTGCGAGGAACCTTGGCTGGACGCTCCTTCTCTGACACCTCGGGCAGGCACTTGGGGCTCCACGACCGGCCCCGAGAGGAGCCCGGCCAATTGGAATCATCCATAAATGCGGCCTTCTAGGGTTTCTTCCTTCTCTTCAGTTCCCTTGAGGGAGACCCCCGAGGAACCCAGACAATGCTCGGGTTCAGAGTGCTCTTCCCAAGGTGTGGAGGCCTCAGACAAGGTCCTGGCTCTCAGAGACATGGGGAAAATCGGGGAAAATCTTATGCTGCTGCTGGCGGCTCCACAAGGCCACCAAGGACATCTTTTTGCACAGGCCACAGACCGCCAGGTCGTGGTCCAGGCCAAGGCACCAGAGGCAGCAGTCATGCGTATCGGTGAGGGACATGATTTTCCCACACCGATCACACTTTTTGAACCCGCTGGTAGCCATGGGGGGAAAAAAGACCCCAGCAAGATCGAAGACCCTTCGGGCTGCCAGTGAGAAAAAATGGGTGCAAAGACGCCCCAAGAAGAAAAAAAAATCAAAACTTAGTAGAAAAAAAGAGGAACCGAACCGATACAGAGGTACCGAGGCCGGGACGGGAAAGGTGTGAAACCAGAGACAGCCAAAAAGGCACAAAAAAGCCAACTTTTTCCAGGACAGGTACAGACTACTTCTGATGGGCTCTGCGGAAAAAAGGAGAATGAGCAAGATGGTACCCTTGGGCGGGAAGGGGACCACGCATGCTTGGTAGCAATTCCCAAAGGCTTTCTTTGAAAGGTGGGGATTTGCTCCACACGGGCTCTGTTGGCATCAAGATCACCCATATGTGAGGGCTGACTTCCTCTGCTTGTTCCCGGAGAATGTCCTAGTCTTAAAAAACTACCCCTGCCACTGACACAACACACTGTCACCAACAAATCTCTCCTGTAACTGACTCACCACCCTGCAAACTACCCCGGTCCCAAAATCTATTCCTCTGAAAGCAACCCACCACTCTGCAAAATGTCCAATTCCCCAAAACTACCCCCTGCACTGCCCCACTATCTCACAATGGCCCCACCCTTAAAATACCCACTACTGACATCTTGTAGTTGCAATTGCATGATGGCTGCTGTTTATCATGCAAGTTAAACATTGAATCCCCCCAACAAATGACCCAAGAATTACCTTGCTACTCCCCCCTATCTCCAACACAAAAAATAGCCCCCCCCACACACACACACCACACAGACATGGATTACAGTTCCCTAGCTGTGATGTTATGCATTTTAAGTTTCTGAGATACATATTTCATTTTCTTTGCTGATATTTGTACTGCAAAAACGTATTAAGTGAATTCTATCGCTTTATTATTGGTTCCTTTTTTTTTTTTTTTTTTAAAGATAGGGCGCAGAAATATCTGGTCCTGCAGTTCCTGAAAATTTATATCTTAATCCTCTTCCAGAATAAGAACCGGTACCAAGGGGTCCAAATACAAGAAAGGCTGGAACATAGAAGAAAAGAAGAAAACAGCTAACCGTCTTCATGTACCCGAGTGAGAGTCAACATGTAATTCTGCGTCACTCTTTACAGCTCCTATATTTTAGACTAGCCAAATTGTGTTTGGAGCCTCTCCTCCAGAAATTCAGATAAAGAAGTGTGTAAGCCATGTCAGTCCACTATCATGTTAATTAAATGAAAAAAGGAAAATAAAAAGGAAAATAGGGTGATAGTCCAATAAAAAGGTATCACCCTCTTTTCCTTTTTTAGTTTTATTTTTTTATTTAACTCCAGAAATTCAAATTGCTCTAAAGACCCACCTCTTTGAGCAGGCTTTTGGAATTATGTGTTAGAAGCGCTTCAGTGGTTTGCTAGTATAGGATGTATTCATCCTGTTTTTCCACTTCCTTTCTGCCCTACCCAACCTGCTAGACTCCAGATAAAGCGTAGTTACTCACCTGTAACAGGTGTTCTCCGGGGACAGCAGGACTCAGTCCACATATATGCCCTCATGAAAGCATCCCCCCAGCTTTCAAAGAAAGATGCCACCATGCATGCGTGGTCCCCTTCCCGCCCAAGGGTGCCATCTTGCTCAGTCCGATGACATAGCTAAAAGATGGTAAAGGAGCAACTCCAAGGGGAGGGAGGGAGGGTTGTGAGGACTGATTCCTGTTGTCCTTGGAGATCACCTATTACAGGTGAGTAACTACCTTTCTCCGGGAACAAGCAGTACGTCAGTCCTCACATATGGGACTCCCCAGCTATAGGCTTACCGAAAGCCCATAACAAAAATAAGGGCTCCCACATGGCGAGACGCAAGCAGCAGCAATTAGCCAGTGTACACAGACCACAGTAAGACCCTATGTCCAATGGACCAGCACTCTGGTAGCCTGAACACAGAAGGTCGGAGGGTAGGAGTTGCCTAGACCCCAAAAGGGTTACGGAGCACAGCCTGGCCTAAGGCACTGTCCCGTAGGGACCCTCTTTCCAGGCAGTAATGGGCTGTGAAGGTATGGACTGAAGACCAGGTGGCGACCCGGCAGATGTCCACCATTGGCACAGCACACAAGTTTGCCACCGAGGCCACCATGGCACTGACATGGTATGTCGTGACATGGCCTTCCGGTGGGAGCCTCGCCTGCTCATAAGCAATGGCGATACAGTCTGACACCCAGGTGGACAACGTATGTTTGGTCACCGCCTCCCCCAGCCTACTGAGGTCATAGGAGACGAAAAGCTGAGCAGCTTTGCGGTGGCCCTGAGTGCATTGGATACAGAAGGACAAGGCCATCTTACAGTCCAAGGTGTAAAGGACTATCTCCGTCCGACTGGAGTGAGGTCTTGGAAAAAAGTAGGAAGCACCACTTCCTGGTTGAGATGGAAGGGTGACACTACCTTCGGCAGGAATTTGGGGTGTGCGCAAAGCACCACTCTGTTCTTGTAGAACCTGGTATAAGGCACCTCTGCCACAAGGGCCTGGAGCTCGCTAACTCTGCAAATGGAGGTGAGCGCAACCAGGAAAACCACCTTCCAAGAGAGGTAGTGAAGGTGGCAGGTAGCTAGAGGCTCGAAGGGTGGACGAGTGAGCTGCCCCAACACAACGCTGAGGTCCCATTCTGCTGCAAGCGGGAAAATGGGGGGGGGGGGGCTTTGATAAGAGCAGGCCCCGAAGGAAATGGGTCACCAACGGCTGGACCGAAAGGTGCTTGCCATCAACTGGGTGGTGGTGTGCCGCCAGGGCACTGAGGTGTACTCTGACGGAGTTAGACATGAGCCTGGACTGAGAGAGTTGAAGACGGTACTGTAACATCATAGCCACCGGGCAGGAGAAAGGATCAGCTCCGTGTACGGTGCACCAAGCAGAGAACCTGCGCCATTTGAGAGCATAAGTCTGCCTAGTAGAGACCTTGAGAGGCTAGCAGAATGTCCTCCACCTCAACCAGAAGGTTGAAAGGGGCCAAGGCCACCCTCTCAGCAGCCACGCTGTCAGCAACAAAGACCCCAGGTTGGGGTGCAGGAGAGAGCCCCCCTCCTGAGATAGGAGTCCCAGAACAGTCCCCAAGGGAATTGGGGCCTCCACCATCAACTGTAGAAGCAGCGGGAACCAGGGCTGCCTGGGCCACCGAGGAGCTATCAGGATGAGCAAGGCCCTGTCGTGGAGGATCCTGAACAAGGTCTTGGTGATCAGCAGTGTCGGAGGTAAGGCGCACATGAGGCCTCCCGACCAAGAGACTAGGAACGCATCCGCTGCCACCCTGGATAGGCGAGCCTGCTGGGAGCAAAAGCAGGGCAACTGAAAGTTGTCCGGACTGGTGAACAGGTCCATCACTGGCTCCCCCCCAGAGCCAATCAGATATCCTGGGGTCCAGCTGGAGAACTCTGCTGAGTCTGTCGGCCCACAGAAGGATACCCTGTCGGATTGCGTATGAGCAGAGGGTTAGAGCCTCCTGACAAAGGGTCCAGAACCCTGTGCCCCCCTTGTTGGTTCACGTAGAACATCGCCAACTGGTTGTCTGTCTGGACCAGGACCGGCTGATGTCGCAGGTGGTGACGAAAGACCCTCAGGGCCAGGTATATGGCTTGGAGCTCCAGCAAGTTGATCTGCTGGATGCTGTCGTCTGGTGACCAGTTGCGCTGGGTGTGGAGACCTCCGCAGTGGGCTCCCCAGCTGAGCAGGGAGGTATCTGTAGTGAGGATGGGGTCTGAAAAGGCATGCTGGGGCGACTGCAACCAGACCAGGGAGTCCACCAAATGGCGGATCACAGAAACTGTCTCAAAGGCAGCCTGTGGCCTGGGACCACTGGTCCTGGATACACCACTCTGCCGCCCTCATGTGGAGGCGAGTATCTGAGGAGACATGGAGGCCATGTGCCTGAGGCGGCGCAGGAGAAGCCGGGCGGGCACCGAGGGACGGTACTGTACATCCCGAGCTAGAGACTTGAGATGATCGGCTCAGTCCATGGGCAAGAAAGCCTTCAACTGAAGAGTATCAATCCTTGCCCCAATGAACTCCAGGTATTGTGTCGGGAGGAGATGAGACTTGGAGTAGTTTATGACACAGCTCAAGTGTTGCAGAACCTGGATGGTATGTGCAGCCTGCTGCACCTGAGGCTGTGCCTCATTTTACAAGCTAGTCGTCCAGGTAGGGAAAGACGAAGACCCACTGGAGCCGGAGGAAGGCGGCCAGGACTGCCAAGCATTTTGTGAAGACTCTTGGGGTAGAGACCAGGCCAAAGAGGAGCACTCTGTACTGAAAATGCCTGCCCCCCACTACAAACGGCAGGTACTGCCTGTGCTTAGGGTGAATGAGGATGTGGGTATAAACATCCTTGAGATCTAAAGAGCATAGCCAGTCTCCCTGCTGGAGGTATGGCATGAATGTTCCAAGGGAGAGCGTCTTGAACGTCTCCTTCACCAGGACTTTGTTGAGGTTGCACAGGTCGAGGAGCCCCCTGTTCTTTTTGGCACGAGGAAGTACCTGGAGTAGAACCCCTTGCCCTTGAGATAGTGGGGCACTGGTTCCACCACCTTATCCTCAAGACGACCTGCCAACTCCTTCAGAAGGTGGTCCCGATGGAGAGGAGACCTGAGGAGCTCTCCCGGGAAATAAGGGGAAAGTGTGAGTCAGATGGAGGAGGTAACCCTCCCTGACCACCAGAAGTGCCCAGGAATCGGTGGTGATGGACATCCACCTCTGGGCAAAGAGGGTCAGACGTCCTGTGGGCTGCCAATCTCCTTGGGGTAGAGAGACTGTGCTCAAGGGGTCAAAAGCCCCCCCCCCGGCTGGGCCAGGGCCGGTGACTGGGATTTTGGGGCCTTCTGCTTATGTGGGTCATGCCCATGTCCCTTGGCCTGCTGACCCTGTTGGGGAGCTGGGGAGGCCTGATACGGTGGGTAGTTTCAGTAAGCAGCTCCCTTCCTCAGGTAAAAGGGCTTTTTACCAGAGTCCTTCTGTCAGGGAGGGGCAGCAGTCTTCTTAGAGAGCCTGGTCCTCATCATGAACTCAGTCTCCAGCTCGGCAGCCTTGTAGGTCATGGGTTTGCCAAAGAGGTTTTCTTCTTGGCATAGGACATTGACCAATTTGTCCTGAACTCATTGCTCGAGATCAATTGTCTGAAGCCAAGCTTGGCGGTGTGCACCGAAGCCCGCTACGGCTACCAACTTGAACCCGTCATAGGCCGCTTGAGACATGAATTTGGAGCACTCACGGACTGCATTGACCAGGTTCTTGAACCACTGCAAAGGTTCCTCGGAGGGACCAGCCAAGAAACCGGCGAGTTCCTTCGCCAGGTCTCTCAGGTACATGTCCAAGTACAGTTGGTAGGCCTGGATGCGGCCAATCAGTAAAGAGCCCTGGTAGCACTTTCTGCCGAGGGCATCCAGGGTGCCGGCCTCCCTGCTGGTGAGCACTGAGGAGTGCGACTTCTTGCTCTTCAGCCAACACATGGCTGACTCCACCACGATGGAATTATGCGGCACCTGTGACTTATGGAAGCCCGGGCTCCGGCAGACTCGATACATCGAGTCGAGCCGCTTGCTCACCACCAGCACCAAGGCCAGTGTCTCCCACATTCAGAGGACGGGAGGGATCAGCACCGTGAGCGATTCCCTTGGAGGGGCCTCGTATTGGAGGATTTCCAACTCATCCGCCCGAGAGTCCTACTCTGACTCGATTGGGAATGCCAGGACCTTAGACATGTCATTGATGAAGTCAAGGAAACCCATATCCTCGGGCAGGGACCACTGTTGAAGTTCCGAGACAGGGGAGTGAGATGGAATGTTGCGATAGTGACGGATATCGGGGGACTCCATCTCCCACTCAGAATAATCCATCGAGGACTCATAGGAGGGCTGCTCTACGGGCCTCAGGGCCCCCTAATGCCCCCTAATGCTGGTGCCCAGTAAACTTGCCGGGGATGACCGCAGTCCCGTTTAGCGGGACTCGGAGCATAAAGCACAGTTACTTACCTGTAACAGGTGATCTCTGGGAACAGCAGGAATAAGTCTTCACATATGGGTATCGTCGGTACCGACGGTGCCTGCGCGGGAACGCTCCCCAGCGTCCTGAAAGAAAGCTTTTGGGAGCATCCCACAGCGCCTGCGTGCTGCCTTCCCGCCTTTCCTAACTTCCTCTCTCCAGTTCGAGTTTTAAAGCTGAGACAAAAAGAGAGAGAGAGAAAAGGAAAGATAGAGAGATACAACTTCTAGGGGAGGTGGGTGGGTTGTGAAGACTTATTCCTGCTGTTCCCAGAGATCACCTGTTACAGGTAAGTAACTGTGCTATCTCCAGGAACAAGCAGGAATGAGTCTTCACATATGGGGACTCCCCAGCTAGAGATGCCTGGGAGATCACCCAGATTGTGAGTCCCTGGGAAGGGCTCTACACCTCTACCCATGAATCTCAGGCATCCAGTTCAGGGATGGAGGGTAGGAGTTGATTAGGTATGGAATAGGTGTTTGAGAACAGCCTGACCAAACAAGGCATCCCGGCGGGAGTCCTTGTCCAAGCAGTAATGGGCTGTGAAGGTATGAACCGATGCCCAAGTGGCCGCTCGACAGATTTGGTCGATGGACACAGTTTTTAGATGAGCCATAGAGGTTGCCATGGCCCTCACATTGTGAGCTGTGACATGGCCCTCCAGAGAAAGGTTCTTACTTTGGTAGGCGAAGGAAATACATTGAGCAATCCAATTGGACAGAGTTCTCTTAGAGACTGGAAGTCCTAAATGAGAAGGATCAAAAGCAACAAAAAGTTGAGAGGACTTTCTATGTTGCTGTGTCCTGTGTAAGTAGAAAGCAAGTGCTCTTTTACAATCCAGGGTATGAAGATTCCTCTCTGCATTTAATGCATGAGGTCCTGGAAAAAAGACAGGTAAAAAGACCTCCTGGTTCAGATGAAAAGGTGAGACCACTTTAGGCATAAATTGTGGATTAGTTCTGAGGACTACCTTGTCATGATGGAACCTTGTATAAGGAGGATTAGCCACTAAAGCTTGCAACTCACTGATACGGCGAGCTGAGGTGACTGCAATGAGAAAAATAACCTTCCAAGAAAGGAATTTTAAGGAGGTAGTGGCTAAGGGTTGAAAAGGGTGGCTTCATAAGCTGGCCAAGAACCAGATTCAAGTCCCAGGCCACTGGAGGTGGTCTAATGGGAGGTTTAGTCAAAAGAAGGCCTCTCATGAATCTTGCTATAAGAGGATGAGAGGAAATAGGTTGTCCATTGAGAGGCTTAAGGGATGCTGCAATAGCACTCAAATGGACTCTGATTGAATTTGTTTTAAGGCCTGCATGGGATAAATGCAGCAAATAGTCTAGTAAAGAATGCAAAGGTATTGCAAGAGGGTTGAGACCCTTCTCTGCACACCAAATGGAAAACCTTTTCCATTTAAAAGCATATGAACGTCTGGTGGAAGGCTTTCTGGAAGCATGAAGGATATCCTTCACTTGCTGAGAAAGTTGTAAATCTTGAAGGTCTAGGCCTTCAGCAACCAGGCCCTGAGATGAAGAGACTGAGGATTTGGGTGCCACAAGGATCCCTCCTCCTGGGAGAGGAGATCTGGAGCAGACCCCAGGTCTAGGGAGGGAGCTTGAGAGAGATGCAGAAGTAGAGGGTACCACACTTGGCGTGGCCAAAGTGGTGCTATGAGGATCATAGTCCCTTTGTCTCTCTGAAGCTTGAACAGAGTCTTGGGGATTAGGGGAATAGGTGGAAAGGCATAAAGGAAGTCTTGCCCCAAATGAAGGAGGAAGGCATCCCTGGCCTGAACTCCCTGACATGGAATCCTGGAACAGAACCGGGGAAGTTTGGCATTCCACGGACTTGCAAACAGGTCTACGTCTGGGGTACCCCAAATCCGAAAATTCTGGCTATCTGGTCCCCATGGAGGGACCATTCGTGCAGAAGCAGAACTCGACTGAGTCTGTCTGCCCAAGAGTTTTGAACTCCTGGAAGATATACTGCCATGAGATGGATTTGATGCTCTCTGGCGAAGGCCCACAATCTCAGAGCTTCATTGCAAAGCGACAGAGAGCCAGTTCCCCCCTGCTTGTTCACGTAGAACATAGCTACCTGGTTGTCCGTGTGGATGAGGACTGTCTTGTAGCTAAGCAGGGTGTGGAAGACTCAGAGCCAGAAAGATTGCTCTGAGCTCTAAGAGGTTGATATGAAGATATGTCTCCGGTGGAGACCAGATGCCCTGGGTCGAGAGATCTTGTAGATGAGCCCCCCAACCCTTTGGAGAGGCATCTGTTGTAAGGGTTGCTTGGGGTAACACCTGTTGAAAGGGGGACCCCAGCAACAGATTCTGAGTGGACTTCCACCAGTGGAGGGACGAAAATAGGCGACTGGAGGTTGCTATTTTGTCTGACAGGCAACCTGATGCCTGGGTCCATTGGGTGGATAGGGTCCACTGAGCTGCTCTCATGTTAAGGCGGGCATAGGGAACCACATACACCGTGGATGCCATATGGCTGAAAAGTTGCAACATCTTTCGAGCAGTTCAATGGGATTTTAACTGAATCTGGGAGGCTAACTGCACCAAGCGTAGGCAACGGGCCTGGGGAAGATAGGCCCTTGCAGTTGTGGTATCCAGTAAGGCCCCTATGAACTCTAGAGACTGAGTAGGGGTAAGATGGGATTTTGGAATGTTGATTACCAGTCCCAGATACTGAAGAACACGCCTTGTGCAGGGCTAGAGAAGTCTGGGCCTCTGACTGGGATGGAGCTCGGATGAGCCAGTCGTCCAGATATGGGAATACGAATATTCCTAGAGTGCGTAGGAATGCAGCTACTACTGCAATGCATTTTGTGAACACACTTGGAGCAGAGGCCAGACCGAAAGGAAGCACTTTGTATTGGTAGTGCTTTCCTTGGTACAGGAAGCAAAGGAATCTTCTGTGTGTTGGATGGATGAGAACATGGGTGTACGCATCCTTGAGATCTAGAGAACAAAGCCAGTCCTGACTCTGGAGGTATGGAAGGAGAGTTCCGAGAGAAGTCATCTTGAATTTCTCCTTGCATAGAAACTTGTTCAATTCTCTGAGATCTAATATGGGTCTGTAGCCCCCTGTTTCTTTGGGATGAGAAAATAGGGGGAGTAGAACCCTGAGCCCTGTTGAAGAAGGGGTACTTCTTCTATTGCCCCTTGGGCAAGAAGGGTAGCAATCTCCTGACCTAGAAGGTTGAGGAGAGATGTTGGAGAATTGAACTGTTTCACCATGGTGTGAGGAGGAAGGTTTAAGAAATGAAGTTTGTACCCTTCCCTTATGATGGAGAGGGTCCACTGCTCTGCTGTGATTTGTTCCCATCTGGGAGCAAAGTGAGCTAACCTTCCTGGGATGGTGAGGGGCTCTGGATGTTCTAGAGCCAGAAAGGCTAAGTTCTCTAGTGGAAAGTCAAAGGCCCTGAGGAGGCTGAGGCTGTTGGGCCGTAGCAGTCCTCGCAGCCTGGGTTTTGGCCTGTTTTGGTTGTTGCTGCCTCTTTGTAGCAAAACGACCTTGAGAAGAGGTCTGACCATAAGAAGAAAATTTCCCTTTCTTTGGGAAAGATCCCTTTTTGAACAACCTCTTTTTGAAAGGAGCAGTAGTAGACTTTGAAAGTCTATCTAAAGCAGAATTTTCAGCATCCATCTGGTTGGCCTTTGCTTGCCAATCTTTGCCAAACAGGTTTTCGCCTGTACAGGTAAGGTTACCTAGACCATCCTGTACCCAGGATTCCAAATCAGAGGCTTGCAACCAAGCAACTCTGTGTGCACCTATGGCAATAGCCGAGGCTCTACTGACCCCCTCAAAAGAGTCAAAGGCTGCACGGTTGGAAAACTTGGATACATCCTGTGCCTGTTTAAGCCAGGTGATATATTCTTCTCTCTTATCTTCTGACATAAAAGGAGATAAGGTTTGCAGATGATCTGTAACTTCTTTTAGAAACATCCCCATATAGAGACTATAGGAGTTGATTCTGGCTACAAGCATACTGGCCTGGAAGATTTTCCTGCCAAAGGCATCTAGGGTTCTGCATTCTCTTCCTGGAGGAGCAGAGGAGTGCCTTTTTGTACTCTTGATCTTTTTCATAGCAGACTCTACCACAATGGAGTGGTGAGGAAGCTGAGTCTTATGAAACCCAGGACAAGGAGGAACACGATACATGGTGTCCAACCTTCTGGAATGAGGGGAGGTGGAAAGAGGAGTCTCCCATATGCCCAACATGTGTTCATAAAGAATCTCATGTATTGGTAAGGTGGCTGCCTCTTTAGGAGCCTTAGGATATTGTAGGATTTCTAATTTTTTGGCTCTAGGTTCAGTCTCAGAGGTCACTGAGATGGACAGGCCTTTGGCCACCTCCCTAATAAAGTCCTGAAAAGACAAGTCTTCAGGAGGAGACATTCTCCTTTTTGGAGAAGAGGGTTCCTGAGGAAGGATCCCCGATGCTTCAATTGAGGCCTCTGAAGAGTCAGAGTCTTCAGAAGAATCGAAGTATCGACTGTCTGGATGCTCTCGTAGAGCCCGATACGCGTACCGGGAGGTATCGACATCGGGAGTAATCGGTACCGGGCCGGTACTGATAGGCATCACTGGATAGCGTACCGCTGCCGTCGATGCTGATGACGATGCAAGCGGTACTGGTATCGGAACCGGAATTGGATCCTCTACCGGAATCGGTACGGGTACCGACAACGGGGTTTGTTGCGGTACCGTAGGCGTTGCAGCTTGAATGAATGCCGTGATAGCACGCTGCATGGTCAGAATATTCTGATCCATTGACGCCACCAATGTCTGGATATCGGTACCGGTAGAAACTGCCGGTACCCCAAAACATTGTAACAGGTGATCGGTCGAGGCCGAGCCATCGATGTCAACCTGTGACCCCATAGGTAGTGCTTTGGAAGCCGGAGCCTCCCGCCGGGGTAATTTTGCCGGTGTGGTATCCTCAAGAGTAAGCCCGGGGGCATCTTGATACTTAGAGGGAGATGAACTCTTTGAGGACCGGCCAGATTTAAGTTTGGTTACCTGAGATCTATAGGATGAAGAAGCAGCCCTGGAAGACGTCGATGCCACAGAAGCTGCATCAGAGGGAAACAGGGTACTGAGCTTAGCTGCCCGATTCTGTAACCCTCTTTTGGACATCATGGAACAGGACTCACAATCCGCAATGGAGTGGTCAGGACCTAAACATTTTAGACACCAGTCATGGGTGTCGGTGACAGAAATAGTGCTACTGCACTTTGTGCATTTTTTAAACCCGGAGGCGGGTTTTTCCATGAGGGAAAAATATCTCTGAAGGTCTAAGGCCCCAGAAGAAAAATGCACTGAAAAAAGTAGAAGTTTTTTTTTTTTTTAAAAGAAAGAAAAAGAACCAGTGGTACCGGTGCGGAATCGAGAAGGCAGACATGCGACTAAAGAAAAATAAAAGAAAATAAATTCTTCAGCGGTGACAGGAAACACGACCTGCTGGCTCCGCGGAAAAGAAGAACTGGAGAGAGGCAGTTAGGAAAGGCGGGAAGGCAGCGCGCAGGCGCTGTGGGATGCTCCCAAAAGCTTTCTTTCAGGACGCTGGGGAGCGTTCCCGCGCAGGCTCCGTCGGTACCGACGATACCCATATGTGAAGACTCATTCCTGCTTGTTCCTGGAGATCCTTATTTATTTATTTAATTTATTTATTTACATTTCTTATATACCACGCTATTTAAATCAGTGCTGTTTACAGTGAACAGAAATAATATTACAATGTAACAAAAGCACATTGTGTTTACAATGAACAATGAACAGGGTAAATAAACTTGGGCGAGAACTTGGGTGAGAAACTATTTACAGAACATTTTACAAATTTACAGAATATTCACAATTGGGCAGCATGGACGGAGGAGTTCATACAAGGGGTCCGCAGCCTTTCCATTCTCTCGTTGAGTTAAGGTATTGGAGCAGTTAGGAAGGGGGATCAGAGGGTCTGCCCTGTGTTTCCCTGGGTTGCTTTCTGGGTAGTGTTTTTGGAATAGGTGGTATTTTAATGCTTTTCTGAATGGGGCAAGGCTCGCAATAGCTCGAATTTCCGAGGGGAGGGCATTCCAGGCAGCGGGTGCATAAACAGAAAAAGCTCTATTGGCTGTTGCTTTTAGGCATTTTGTCATTATCTTAGGGATTTCTAATGCATTCCGCATAGCAGATCTTCTGTTCCTGTTGTCAGGCATGTTGTTGATTAGCTTGCTGATGGGTGAGGGGGACTGATTCTTCAGTGCTTTGAATGTCATGAAAGTGCCTTGTAATGGATTCGAGCTTGTAGGGGTAGCCAGTGGGGCTCCTTCATCAAAGGTGTAATGTGTTCTGACCTTGACACACCTACAAGTACTCTCGCGGCTGAGTTCATGGCAAGTCAGAGTGGATTTAGTGTTGACTGTGCAGCCCGTAGAGAATGATGTTGGCGAAGTCCAAGTGTGGGATCACAAGGGCTTGGAATACAGTCTGGTAGTCAGAGAAGTCAAGGAGAGGTCGAAGACGGCGTAATGTTCCAATCTTGTGGTATACTGCTTTTGCAACGTTTTTCACATGTGCTATCATGTCAAGTCGCTGATCTAGTGTGATGCCTAGGTAGCGAATTGTGGTTTTGGCAGAGGATCAACTTGAGGCCTAAGGATCTCGAGGACTGGCTTGGCCTCTGGGGATGTTTGGACGTCGAGGGCCCAGTGGTCGGGGCAGATGAACCGGATGGGGCAGACAACAGAGCCTGCTGCTGGTCCATGAAGGCAGATAAACTGCGCTCCAGGACCACCATTCTGGACTCCAGACCAGAAGGCTCCGCATCCTTCGGCGCAGGTACAGAGGGACTCGGGCCCTATGCCGGCTCCCCCAAAGGGGAATCCTCGATGAAGATAGTGTCTGGGGACAAAGGCAGGTCCGCGGTTGGATCCTTCCGGGGGACCTTCGCATACCGCTCCTCCTCAGATGCCTTGGACAAACATCTCGGACTGCGGGACCGGGCCCAGGAAGCACCCGGGTCAGAATCGTCCAAGGACGCCGCCTTTGAGGATTTCTTCTTCTTCCTGGGTTCCATCAAGGAAGACCCCTTTCTGAGGACCCACAACAAGACTCAGGTTTGGAGGGTTCTGCCCAAGATGTCAGGGCCTCAGACGAGGCCCCGGCCTTCGGAGGCATCGGGGACTCAGGGAAAACCCCCCCAAAAAAAACAAAAAACCCCAACTTACTGTGCTGCTGCTGGCAGCTCTTGAGGGTCTTACTGGACATCCTCTTGCAGAGACCGCAGGCTGCCGGGTTGTGGTCTGCCCAAGGCAGAGGAGACAGCAGTCGTCTGTGTTGGTCAAAGAGATAATTTTAGAGCACCGATCACACTTCTTAAAGCCAGTAGTATCCATGGGGGAAAGAAAAGTACCCCTGTGAGGTCAAAGACTCTCCAGGCTGCCAATAGAAGAAAAAAGGTGCAAAGACACTAGGAAAAGAACAAAAATTACAAAAAATAGACAGAACTTGATGCCAAGGCAACGAGGTCGGTAGGTGGGAAGAGTACCGGTACGATACTGGAGGTGACTATGAAACACGGAGAGAAAAATCAACTTTTCCCAGGGACAAGCCAGACGAATGTCTGAAAGGCTCCGCGGAAAAAAGGAGACTGAGTAAGATGGCAGCCTTGGGCGAGAAGGGGACCACGCATGCGTGGTGGCATCTCCCAAAGGCTTTCTTTGGAAGCTGGGGGATGCTTCTGTAAGGACTCTGTCGGTGCCGACGTCACCCATATGTGAAAAATGACTTCCTGCTTGTTCCCAGAGAAAAGGTTTTCCTCTATGTGTATAATTTTCTCTTTCCTATCCATTATGGTGTTCGTATCTAATTTATGTTTTAGTGTTATTTTAATTGAATGGAAACTGTTTTGATTATTCTCAGAATGGTGGTATATCCAACCTAATAAACAATACTGGCAAATAATTACCTGTTGGTATGGACAAGACTACATTAAGGCACGGGCAAATTAGGAAGATATCCTGGGTGCAAAGGTTAGGAGGGGCACTGTCAGATATGCTCAAGTTTCAGGAGTTTAGGATCGATAAACTGGCTTTTAAGGCTTCTACTAACTTTTACATTCATGTCCAGAAGGGTGGCTAACATGTCTGGGCATTTTTCAGAATTTAAAAATCGGCAGATCTCCAAGCCTCCCTTCTGTGTTAGTGAGTTTTCCCTGCCCGTTTTCAGTATAAAACTAGCAACAGAAATTGTGGGTATGATCCACTCAATGGAGGTAGAGCACTGAAATGCTGCTGTAGTCATAGTAAGGGAGGTGGTGAGCTGGGGAGGGGAGGGGAATACATAGGTCTATGCTGAAGAAAGGAAGTGTCTGATGAAGCCTTCTCCACCCCACCAAAAAAGCCCTGATGCACTTCTATGGGAAAAGCAGTTCCAACAGCTACAACATATAGACACAACTTCACAATAAGATAGCGATTACAGAATTGCACCTTTTGACTTCCTTCCTCTCTCCCCATCATAGAAACAGATAGAATCAACATAGATGAAAAAACACACACACACAAGCATGTATACACAAATATACATGCACTGACACACAAAGACAAGCACATACAAAAATAGCAGCTCAGCCATCATTAAAATAATCCAAGAAGCTGCTAAGGAGCCAAGAGCGGAGCATTCAAAGCCAAACAATAGATTCTGACAGCTGGGGAGGCATAAGGCTTAAGGTTATCTAAGGTGGCACCCCTTGAACCGACTCTGGGATGAGCCCTGCATACAGAAATAATACGGAGATAACACACACAAAAAACATGTAGCTATAGATGCAGATAGGTGTGTGCATGCACATATTCATAGGAGCTGCAAAAAATTCCCTGAGCTATGCTCTCCATGCTTGCCCCACTTGTCTACATGAAACTCTCTCTCACAATGCATCATATTTAAGTTCTTTAGAAAAGCGTAGAGATGCAGGGTAAGCAAAGTGCTGGCATATCAATATGCACCTTTTAAGTTTTTTTGAAATGGGAAACGATTTCCCTAAACTGGTTTATACTCTAACATCTGGAAAAAAATCCACAGAAAAATATTACAACTGTGGAAGCCAAAAAACACCTCACAGAAGTATAGTAACATGGAAAAATGATGGCAGATAAAGACCATATGACCTAGCCAGTTTGCCCTTCCATACCAACTACTAAGCTTTACAGTCTCCCCCCTCCCCTCCATTATGTTGCAGGCTTTCTTGAATGGGGGGGGAAAACCCACACTGTGGGAATTCTGCTCGATTGTTAAATTTAACTCTTTGGATCAAAAATACTGCAGCACTTTTTGCCCAGGTCACTGTTTGTCATTTGACATGTTCTCTAAATTTTGAGCAAAGAGGAGGGAGAAATGTTTTCTAGATAAAACACATTCCACAAATATGTCTGTGCAACTGTCATCACCTAATAACCTTGCTGTCTTTCCTACATTCTTCATCCAACCCATACCAAACTTTATCAGGTCAAAGCGGTATAAGGACATGACGAGGATTTTCAATCTACATATGCTTATTTCACCAACACACATGCACAGTCACATCACTTAATTTACTGGTTTTGCATCTTGCCCAAACCAAATCAGAGGGGCTATGTCAGGGGGTCGGGGGGGGGGGGGACGGAAACCTAGGGAAGTTAAACAGTTAAATAAAAGTAATTCTTCTGCAAATGGGGAAGTAAACAGGGAGCAGGAGAAGACACGGGAGGTCTTTTTGAGACAGAAGTGCAGACAGAGGGGGACTTGAACGAGGAAGAGTGAGTCTCGAGAGAGGCGTGGACCATTATATCAGAAATGTAAAGGGGGAAATGTATGTAACTAATTACAAGTTAAAGGGCATTGTAAAAGGTTATACTCCCAGGCGAAAGGATTTAATTCTTCTGGATCCATATACATGTGCATGTATTCCAGAAAGTAGGCTTAAACCTTAAACTCTCTCAGTCGTGGCCTTGCAGTCTTGACTGTATACCGCCTATTTGTTTTTCGTTAGGAGTCTTCTATACCCCTCCCTGTTCAATCAGAAAAATGTTCATTATAAAATAGTATAGCTGTAAACCACTTTGACTTCAAGATAAGACCGTATAGAAATAAACTAAATAAATAAGTCCACCAATTTGTAAATGCCACAGGGCCTCCCAACCATTAGGCAAGACTAGGAAGTCACCAAGGGCAGCTATTTCTGAGGGGCAGCAAAAAGCAGCAGTCAGAGCAAAACAATGTATCCTGAGAACCCCACTAACTCAAGGAACCATCAGCAGGAAGGCGGGCACACACATACATATGAAGCAAAATTTAATATTTAAAAATAGGGTCTTCCAATTGAAGACTACCCTATTTTTAAATATTAAATTTTCAAGTGGAAGAATTTTTGAAATCTGGTTGATTGTCTTAGTTATTGGGGTCCATTTAAGTTTGGTTAGCTAGTAAGATTAGGATTTAATATCGGGTAGTATCTTGTTATGATTGTTATAATCAGTGTTTTTTCTTTATCTGGGTTTTGCTTTCCCATGATGTGGGCTTGTACTTTTTCTCTGTATAATGTATTACCTTGTATGATTTGTAGTTTGCTTGATTCTTTATTACTTTGTAATATTGATGAGAAAATTGGATACATTTTAAAAAAATAGGGTCTCCAGTTACTTTTTTTTTTTTTTTTTTTTTTTTACAGGATTGTTGTGAGAGGAGTGAGATTTTAATGACTGAGTTTCAGTATCAAAAATCTCAGGCTGGGGTGGGAGAGCAAAAGGCTGAAGGTTTGCCTAGGGTACCCCATATCCTCAGGACCAGCCCTTAGCGTCCACAAGGATAACAAATTGTCCAGGCTGTTTGCAGGCCTGCATGTATATTATTCAAAGGACAATTCCTACACTTTGAAACAGCTGAAAATATATATGTGGTAAGCAGGGCTGGATTTAAGATGTTGGTGCCCACAAGCAGGACTGGGGAGCAGCAGGGATGAGAGGTTTCTTTCCTAGAGATCATAGAGCATAGCATGTTCCTAAAGCAAGTACAATCAGACTTCCGTTTAGCTCAGGTATCGGATGGCTTCAAAATCTGATACCTCCAGCAGTTGCCTTTGTTTCCTATGCCTAAATCTGGGCTTGGTGAAAGTCCACACATTGGCTCCCCCAAACTAACCCCAACCCTTCTCCATCTCTTTCTGCCCTTTCTGTAAAGTACTGTGCATGTCTGGAGTAACTCAAAAATAGTGTGTAGAATCCCTAGTTTTCTTTGACTTTTTCCCCTTCTCCAATCTGTAGAAAACAAATGTTCTTGTTTTAAAAATATGCCATTTCAAAACTGGCCAAACCAACTTTTGCACTTTTGAATCCAACCCTGAAGTAAAATACTCCCAGAAATACTTCAGTCTGCTTTCGGCAAATGACACACAAGAGGAGCACAAATCCCAGCTATGAAGAAAAAGGAACAGCTGGAGGCTATACACATTAGCAGCTGAAGAAAACGAGATTAGGTAGGAAAATATTGGATTAAAATATCCAGCTCTGTCTCTCACTGTTTTTTTTAGTCTTCTTGACTGCATATATAAAACATCCTGCTTAATTCAGCTGTTCTTTGTTGGACCCACTCTGTGAGGCTGCTAAAAACTCCAGTGTTTTTGTTCTTTCCATCCCAATGAAAGTGAAAGAAGCAGGCCGATGCAGAAAGCTGGTGCTAGACCCGCACTGGATTGACTTTTTATGTTCGACAACGCATGCATTTTAACATGTGATGCAGGAAGAATAGAGTATGCAAATAGATGCTGCGGTAACTGCACATACAAATGAGCCACCACGGCGTTAAACTGGGAGAGCAAGCCAAAACACATGTGCACAAGTAGTCTGCACTAATTTGGCTTGCTCTCCAGGCACTGCGTGGCTAATTTGCAAATCAGCCTTAACAGTATCTTGATGGCATCGGGGATCATCGCGGCATTGGAAAAAGCCCCCGATGTCATCAAAATACTGTTGGGGGTTTGGTGCCTGAGAAAAAAGAATCTCTGGTGGCCCAGCAGCCCCGCTCCCCCCGACAGTATTTTGATGGCATTGGGGACAATCACGGCATCAAGAAAAGTCCCCAATGCCATCAAAATGGAAATTACACTTACCTGGTAATTGAAGTTCCTGGAGGATCCAGTTTAGTCCTCTACTTCCGGGTAGTGCACCTCCTCCTGCAGCAAGGAGACTGGACCAATCAAATCCTTAGAATCGTAGCCTGCTTCCCGCTGGAACTCCCATGAGCCCTCCAGTGAACTAGTAACAAAGCAGACTGAAGACAGAACAGGTTAAGGAAAGGTCTAAAAACTAGAAAAGGTCCCCCCAAAACGTTGCATAACCCCCTCCCCAAACGAGAGGGCTGAAACGCTGCACCTTGCTTCCGCACCCTGTCCGCATACTGACAGGCAACACCGGGAAGCTGAAAAAGGAGAAAGGGAAAAACCCCAGGGCAGAAAACCCCTGGAAGGCTTAGCCAAGGGAGATGGACTCCACCATGCGATTTAACTAGTTAGTTGGAATTCTTTGAGAAGGAGCCATTAAGGCATCTGACCACCGAGCAAAAAACGTCCAAAACGCGCCGCCAAGACAGAACATAAGAAAAATCTCGGGTGGGAATGAGGACTAAACTGGACCCTCCAGGAACTTCAATTACCAGGTAAGTGTAATTTCCATTTCCTGAGCGGGTGTCCAGTTTAGTCCTCTACTTCCGGGATGTACCAGAGCAGTCACCGACGGGGGGGGGGTCTTGGCAGGCGGCGCGCAAAACCGCAGACCCAAAACTGAGCCGCTGCCACATCCAGCCGGTAATGTTTACTAAAGGCATGGAGGGAGGACCACGTTGCCGCTCGACAAATGTCCTGAGGGGAAACAAGACTATGCTCCGCCCAAGACGTGGCCTGTGCCCTAGTGGAATGAGCTCGCAGCTCTAAGGGAGCAGACTTTCCCTGCAAAAGATAAGCGGACGCAATGGCCTCCCTAACCCACCGAGATATGGAGGCCTTAGCCGCCGCCTCTCCTTTTCGTGGGCCCCCAAACACGAACAAACGATCAGACTTTCGAAAGAGCGCAGACACTTTAATATACTGACGTAAGACCCGGCGAACATCAAGCTTATGAAGCACTGAGTCGGCCTCGGAAGAAGACTCTGAGGAGAAAACGGGCAAAACCACGGGCTGATTAATGTGAAAAGGAGAGACCACCTTAGGCAAGAACGAAGGGACGGTCCGCAAAATCACTCGATCCCTAAGAAAGGATAAAAAGGGAGCTCGACAAGACAGCGCCTGAAGTTCCGAGACACGGCGCGCCGAGCAGATGGCCACAAGGAAAGCGGTCTTCAAAGTTAAGTCCTTCAGAGAGGCCTTGCGAAGAGGCTCAAAGGGCGCCCGAGTCAAGGCCTGTAAAACCAGGTTCAAATCCCAGGGAGGCAAGGCAACCTTGCGAGAGGGACGCAAGCGAAATACAGCTTTGAGAAAACGCCGAACGTCTAAATGAGAGGAAAGAGAGACGTCGTCAATGTTGCCGCGGTAGCACGCCAGAGCGGCAATCTGGACCTTTAACGAACTAGCGGCCAGACCTTTGTCGAAACCGTCTTGTAAAAAGTTAAGAATGACCGCAATGGAAGAAGTAGCAGCCCGGACCGCATGCCGAGAACACCAATCCTCAAAATCCGCCAAATGCGAATATAGGTGAGGGAAGTAGAAGGTTTCCGCACACGCAGAAGGGTGGAAATAACCGCTGGGGAATACCCTCTCTTCCTCAACCGAGCCCTTTCAATGGCCATACCGTAAGCGAGAACCGATCCACCTGAGGCATGCGCAGAGGCCCCTGCACTAGAAGATCTTTCAGGGGAGGGAGCCGCCATGGCACGCCGTCGAGCAGACGCACCAGATCCGCGTACCACGGACGACGAGGCCAATCTGGAGCTACTAACAGAACCTTTCCGCGGTGGGCCTCGATGCGCTGCACCACTCTGCCAATGAGAGCCCACGGCGGAAAGACATACAGAAGGGCGCGCTCGGGCCACGGTTGGAGAAGCGCGTCGATACCCTCGGACATCGGTTCCCTTCGCCTGCTGAAGAAACGACTCATCTTGGCCGACGCGAAGGTCGCCATGAGATCCATGATGGGCCGACCCCACCGATGAACTATTTGGGCAAAAACCTGCGGGTTGAGCTCCCATTCCCGGCGTCTACTTTTACACGACTCAGGAAATCTGCCATGACATTGTCCTTGCCTGCGATATGCGCTGCCGAAAGAGCCAGGAGTCGCGATTCCACCCAAGTGAACAGCGCGTCCGCCTCGACCTCCAGGGGCAGGCTGCCTGTGCCGCCCTGCCGGTTGACATACGCCACCGCCATCGCGTTGTCCGACAGAACACGAACCGCTCGACCGCGGACCGACTCCTCGAAGGCAAGCAGCACTAGTCGGATCGCCCGCAGCGCGAGCCGGTTGATCGACCACCGAGCCTCCAGAGGAGACCAGGTCCCCTGCGTAAACAACCCTGACAGTGGGTCCCCCATCCGGAGAGACTCGCATCCATGATGACAGGCAACCAGAGAGGCTGCTCCAAGGGAGCTCCCGACCGAAGGGACAGCGGTGATAGCCACCATTGCAATGCCAGGCGTACCCTGCGGGGACACAACAATTGACGGCTGAGAGAGTCCGACTGATGAGACCAACGACGCAACAGAGCCCGCTGAAGAGGTCGCATATGAAACCGGGCCCAAGGAACCACTTCCAGGGTCGACGCCATGGTTCCCAACACTCGGAGGTACCACCAGGCCGATGGAGCGGGATCCGCTAGGAACATCCGCAAGAGGTGACGCAAATTCTGGGCACGGCGAAGCGGTAGAGACACGATCCCCAAGGCCGTATCGAAACATACTCCCAGATATTCGAGATGCTGAGTCGGCACAAGCTGACTCTTGGATAAATTGATTACCCAGCCGAGATCCTGCAACAGACGCACCACTTTGTCCGTGGCCTGTAGACTTTCCTCCGCGGACTTCGCTCTGATTAACCAATCGTCGAGATAGGGGTGCACCAGCACACCCTCCTTGCGTAAGGCCGCCGCGACCACCACCATCACCTTTGTGAAAATGCGAGGAGCGGTGGCCAGGCCGAAAGGCAGTGCCTGAAACTGGAAGTGACCCCAAGGAAACGCAAAGCGAAGAAACTTCTGATGGCCGGCCCGAATGGGAATATGCAGATAGGCCAGATCGAGAGAAGTCAAAAACTCTCCCTTGCGCACGGCGACAATGACGGACCGGAGAGTCTCCATCCGGAAATGAGGAACCCGAAGACAACGGTTCACGCCCTTGAGATCGAGAATAGGACGAACCAACCCGTCCTTCTTTGGCACCACGAAATAAATGGAATAACGACCGAGCCCGCGCTCGTTCGCCGGGACCGGGACAACGGCTCCCAGCGCTAACAAGTGCCGTAACGTCGCCCGAATGTCGAGCTCCTTCTGCGCCCCTTTGCAGGGCGAGAGGACAAAGGAATCTTTTGGAGGGATAGCAAAGTCCAACGTATAACCGTCCCGGACGATCTCGAGGACCCAACGGTCCGAAGTAATGTGGGCCCAAGAGGGAAGAAAGTTCCGAAGACGTCCGCCGATAACTGGAATTCCCTCCGGAGCCCGCCTCATCTCATTGCGGCTTGCGACCAAAGGAAGAGGAGGCCCCGGAGGAAGCGATGGAGAAGCCTCTACCAGCCCCTCTGAAACCACGAAAGGACTGAGACCGAGAAGGAAAGCGACCCCGCTGGGAAGTCCAAAGACGAGTCGACCGAAAGCGCCGAAAGTCCCGAAAGGAACCCCGAGGCGCTGAAAACGATCTAGCGGACTTGGGCTTGTCCTCCGGTAGACGTCCACCCTTGGACTCACCTAACTCCTTCACCAATTTGTCCAAGTCCTCCCCAAAGAGCAGCTTACCTTTAAAGGGAAGCCGGCTAAGGCGGGACTTGGAAGAAGAATCGGCGGCCCAGTTACGCAACCAAAGGGACCGGCGCGCCACCACCAGCGAAGCCATACTATTTGCCATGGTACGAATCAAATCATAATGGACATCCGCCAGATAAGCGGAACCCGATTCTAGGCGAGCAACCTCCAGCAACGCCTGCTGATCAATGGACGAATTCTGACGCAAACGCTGAGCCCAACGCAAAGAAGCTCTAGCAATCCAGGCCACACAAATCGAAGCCTGCAACGATACGGCATTCGTTTCGAAAGCCTGCTTCAATAAGCCATCCACCTTCTTGTCCTGAAGGTCCTTTAAGGCCGCACTGCCTTCTACCGGAATCGTGGTCTTCTTGGTCACTGCAGAGACTGCCGCATCAACTCGAGGAGACTTGAAAGTTTCTTTATCCTCCTCTTTCAACGGATAAAGACGATGCATCGTCCGAATGCCCTTCAAGCCAGCATCCGGATGGTTCCACTCGGTCTGAATCATCTGAGCCACCACGCGGTGAACAGGGAAGACCACTTGAGAATCCCGAACCGCCTGAATAAGCGGATCCTCTAAAACATCGGCCTCCCCAGGAGCCGGCGCGGAGAGATTGAGAGTCTGCAGGGCCTCCGTGATAAGGGGCACCAACTCCTCCTTACGAAAGACCCGAACGATGCGAGCCTGGTCCTCAGGGTCTGGGATTTCACCCTCTTCCAGGTCATCGCCACTGCCGTCAAGGTCAGCCTCCAACTCGAGGTCCTGAGCCTCGAAATCGTCTGCCACCATGCCCGCAGGGCGCGACTTTCTAGCCGCCTTTGAGGGCGGCTCCAGCGGCACCGATACAGACGGTAGAGAGACGACAGCCGAGGAAGAGGCCTCAGGCCATCTGCCCAACTGTCCCAACTTGAACGCCTGGTGCATAATGAGCACGAAGTCCGGGGAAAAATGCGTAAGAGCCGCGGAAGAATCCCCCGGTGTCCCAGAGACCCCGGAGCCGGAGAGCCAGAAGCCACCAGCGGCAACAGGGGCCCCGGAGGAAGATCACCCTCAGAAGACAGCGAAGCCACCACATGCTCCGCCGAAGAGGGGGCGTCTTCTTGGCGTTCCACGCCGGAGGAGACCGCAGCGCAGCTGGAGCAGAACCCAGCCGCAGAGACAGAACGCCTATGCAAACCGCAGACTAGGCATTGCGGTTTGGAGGACATTATGAGGAAGGGGCAGGTAGAGCAGCTATGCCGGCTTCCGTTGTCTCTATTATCTTTTTTTTTTTTTATCTTCTATTAAGAGCTTGCTGACAGCTAACTAGGGCAGCAGAAGATAGAGAAAAAGGAAGGCTCGCTGAGAAAACTGAGAAGCAGAGCCCAGCTGCACTCAACCCGCGGGACAAAAATCTCCGTTGATTTTTTTTTTTTTTGCAAACGAAAAGGCAAGAAATGGACCCCAAACGAAGGGGAAAACAAAAACGCCCCAAAAAGAAAGCAAGTGAAGACCAGAAAAGAAAAATACCGCCAAAAACAAAAATCAAAATGGCCGCCGCGCGAGTTTCGCGACGGCGAAAAAGGGCGCCAAAACCCCTAAATGCCTAAAATAAATAAAAAACAGGCACGAGTCCAGGGAAGCCCTGGAAACCGCACACTTACCCCGAAAATGTGGAGAACTGAGGCAGTCAACCGGAACGGCAAAGAACAGAGAGCCGGAGTGCTGCAAGACAGTGCAACCCCGGAGCGCAGCCGGGGTGTCTGGCTGCGAGAGCAGGACAATAACAGCCTAAGCAAGCACCGCGGGCAGAACTGATGCTGCCCCCGAACAGTCCTGGGGGAGCGATCAGAGCAGCCGATAGAGGCTGCCGGCAGGGAACCAGGAGGGAAGAGCAGTGCTGTTCAGCCTCTCTACTCCGTGTCAGCGACACTCGCTGCCCAAGCCTTTTTTTTTTTAACCCAATTAAAGAGACAGGAAAAGAAATTAAAGGAAAAGAAGTGAAAACTGAAGAAAACACAAGCAATAAAAAGAAGTGAGCCTAGCCCCAGGCTCACACCACCTCCTGCTGCAAGGAGACTGGACACACTGGAGGGCTCATGGGAGTTCCAGCGGGAAGCAGGCTACGATTCTAAGGATTTGATTGGTCCAGTCTCCTTGCTGCAGGAGGAGGTGCACTACCCGGAAGTAGAGGACTAAACTGGACACCCGCTCAGGAAACACTGTTGAGGGCCAGTACACTGACAGAAAATAAATACCTGGTGGTCTAGTGGCACCTACACACCCCACCCCACACCTCAAAGTAAAATAAAAAAAATTCCCCTTGTGGTCTAGCAGCCCCTAAATCCAAACTCGCACTCTTACGGTACCTTAAAATAGGTGGGAGCGCTACCTATGTGCTCCCGCTCAGAGTCTGCCATCTTGAAAAATGGCGGCATCTCGCCCCATGCGGTGCATCCTGGGATGCACGGGGGAGGGGGGGGGTTAAACTGCCATATAAGGCATAGTCTACCTTATATGGCAGTCTGACCTCACCTGGTGCATCCCAGAATGCACCATGTGGGGCCAGATGTCGCCATTTTCCAAGATAGCGGACTCAGAGCGGGAGCACGTAGGCAGCGCTTCCGCCTATTTTAATGTACCGCAGGGGGGGTGGTAGGTTGGATTTAGGGGTTGCTAGACCACCAGGTGGTTTTTCTTTTAGTTTATTTTAAAGTACCAGGGGTTTGGATTTAGGAGGGTTAGACTACCAGGTTATATTCGTTTAGTGGGGGTTGGGGGTACAGGGGCAACTAAACCACCAGGTACTTACGTTCTGCTGGGGTACCGGCCCCCAACAGTGTTTTGATGTATCGAGGGCTTTTCCCCGATGCTGCGATTGTCCCTGATGCCATCAAAAGACTGTCGGAGGGATTGGGAACAGGCCGCTGGACCACCAGGGATTCTCTTGTCTGTACTGGCGCTGACAGTCTTTTGATGGCATCAGGGGCTTTTCTCCAATGCCTGATCATCTGAGGAGATGATCTAGGCATTAGGGAAAGCACCTAGTGCCATCAAAAAACTGTCGGGGGCATGCGTCAGAGTTTTAAGTCGCCTCACACCCTGCAGTAAATGTTTTGGTGCTATGGCTGGTTGCAAAATCCTTTATATCTGCTTCTGCATCGGGCGTAGCCATGATTTGCATACAAGACCATTATGTGCAGTTGATTAAAATACATATAAATATATGTGACGCTAATTGGGCATTAGTTTTTCCATAAGTGTTTACATCTGTTTTTAGCATTCAAAAGTTTCGTAAAGTGTGCTTCAACATAATATTATGTGTTCTTAAAGGCTGCCCTAGATTTCTGCATCTGCCTGAAGAGGAGCACAAATCCCAGCTATCAAGAAAAAGGAATAGCTGGAGGCTATACACATTAGCAGCTGAAGAAAACAAGATTAGGTAGGAAAATATTGGATTAGAATATCCAGCTCTGTTTCTCACTGCTTTTTTAGTCTTCTTGACTAGGTATCTAAAACAGTTCTGCTTAATTCAGCTGTTCTTTGTCAAACCCACCCCATGAGGATACTAAAAACTCCAATGTTTTTTGCTCTTTCCATTCCAAAGAAAGTTAAAAAGAGTTGGTACAAAAGGGGTCAAGAATGTCTGTCATCTGGGGGCAAAATAACTCTGAAAAATTAATGGAATGGGATGAAATCTGGCATGTGGATAAAACTGATAAAGGGACAGTCTGAAAACGGGCCAAATTGGACCAGGGTTTTCAGAGAAATAAGAACCCAAAAAATGGCACCATGCATTTCTATGGAAGACGGCTCCAGCTTCTGTAGCATAGAAACTTATATACAGTGAAACCAAGAGTTACGGAACTCCTCCTTTCAAATTCCCTCTTTGTTCTCTACTCTCCCAACCCCCTAAAATAACCACACTCCCAAAACGTCCCCCCCCCCCACTGCTCCATCATGTTGCACACTGCCCCACTCCCCAAAATACTTCCTCATAACTGCCCTAACAATTCATCAAATGCCTCATTCCAAAAAAAGAACCAAAACCGCACACAACTACCTCAAATCCTGCAAGCTGCCCTACCTCAAAAACTACCTCCCTATACCTGCTCCACCATCCTGCCAACTGCTGTTATCACCTTGCAAACTGCACAACCCCCTAAAGCTACCCCACTACCTGAAGACTGCTCCCACTGCTATTAAATAGTCCCTCACAACTGCTCTAACACCCTGCAAGTTGCCCTATTCCCTAAAAAACTACCCTTGCAACTGTCCCCCCATCTCACCAACTGCCCCCACATTTCCCTCACTACCCTGCAAAATGGCTCACCCAAAAACTTTACTGCTCCATAATTGCCCCACCACTCTGCAAACTGCCTCACCCCCAAAACATCTTTCCCCGCAAATGGCCCACATCCTCAAAGAGTCTCCTGGAAATGCCCCACCACGCCAGCTACCTCTCATAAGCAGAAGATATGCACAGCACACACAAACTCATGATAACCACACACCCCCACCCTGGAGTATGTTTACTAAAGGTGTTTGTTGTTATTGTGGCACTAACATGGGAAAATTATGCCATGATAGCTAATGTGGGCCAAATGCAGCTACCGCAATTTTTTGCAATAGCTGCATACCGTGTGTTGGCAGCAAGAGTGGGCAGGATGTGGGAGTGCCTTACCATGCGGTTACTACAGGTAGACAGCACGAAGCAGCCACATGTTTTGTGAACATCACGGATGCAGCTAGCGCCACCTCTCTGGATGGTGGTGGTTGCATCAGCTATCTGCCATACTACGGATCCCTGCATTTTCACTGTTTTATCTGCTGGGGAAATGCTGGGCACACTCCCAACAGATAGCATGCAATGTCTGCAGCAACCACAGCATTTTTGCACTAACACCTGGAATTGCACTGTGAACATAGGCAAGGCGAGATTAAGGCACTGGCAAGCTAGAAACATACCTAGAATTCAAAGTTTAGGGGAGGTGCTGCCCTCTGGACTCAGGAAGTTAAAATGGACAATTTTTTCCTCAGGATTCTACCGATTTCTGCAAGCTAGAAGGATGGCTATTATGTCTGGACATTTTTCAGAGTTTAAAACCTCTCACTGCAATACTTTAATCATCCCCTCTATTTGAGTGAGCCTGCCCTTTCAGCTCCCAATGTAACTAGCAATAAAAACTGTGGGTAGCATCCAGCCAGTGGGAGGTTGTGAAGAGCGAGCACTGGAATGCTGCTCTAGTCACAAAAAGGGAGTGGCGAGCTGGAGAAGGTTCCTGTGCTGTACAACTTAAATTTCTGTATATGACAGATGGAAGAAAAAGTGTAGTTACTCACCTGTAACAGGTGTTCTCCAGAGATGGCAGGAATCAGTTATCACATATGGGTAAAGTCGGCACCGACGAAGTTTGCACAGAGCATTTCTCTAGCTCTCAAAGAAAGCCTTTGGGACATGCTACAACGCATGCGTGGTCCCCTTCCTGTCCAAGGATGGCATCTTGATCAGATGACAAAGCTAGGACAGTCGTAAAAAATAAAATAAGGAGGCAACTCCAAGTGAAGAAGGGAGGGTTGTGAGGACCGATGCCTGCTGTTCCTGGAGAACACCCGTTACAGGTAAGTAACTATACTTTCTCCAGGAACAAGCAGCAATTAGTCCTCACATAGGAACTCCCTAGCTCCAGGCTGCTGAGGACCGAACCATGACAGCAATGGGATAGCCGTGAGTTGCAGGAGGTGAGTCCCCCTTGGAGAGGACTCTGCAGACCCTAGTGTCCAGCGACACTATCACTCCGGTAGCCTGGACACAGAAGGGTCAGAGAGCAGGAGTTGCCTACACCCCGAGAATACTACGAAGTACTGCCTGGCCAAAGGCATCATCCCTGCGGGACTCGCTCTCCAGGCAGTAGTAAGCTGCGAACGTATGAATGGAAGATCATGTGGCAGCCTTGCAGATTTCCGTTACTGGCACTGAGCGGAGGTTGGCCACCAACGCAGCCATCACCTTCACGCGATGCGCTGTGATCCGGCACTCAAGGGAGAGGCCAGCTCACTCATAGGCGAGAGCAATTCAGTCCTCCACCCAAGTGGACAGAGTTCGCTTGGTCACGGGGCGCTCTAGTCTGTTCGAATCATAAGGTACAAATTGCTGAGGGGCTTTGCGATGGGCCTGCATCCGCTGAAGATAGAAGGACAGGGTCCACTTGCAATCTAGTGTATGAAGCATGAGTTCCTCCCTGCTGGTGTGAGGCTGCGGGAAGAAGGTGGGGAAGACCACCACTTGGTCAAGGTGGAAAGGAAACACCACCTTCGGAAGGAATTTGGGGTGAGTGCGGAACACCACACTGCTCTTATAGAACCTTGTATATGGCGGGTCTGCCACCAGGGCCTGGAGTTTGCTCACTCTTCGAGTGGACATGAGGGCCCCCAAGAAAGCCACTTTCCAAGACAAGTATCTCAGGTGGCAAGTGACTAGAGGCTCAAAGGGCTGCTTAGTGAGCTGGGAGAGCACCATGTTAAGGTCCCATTCCACCACTGGAGGGGAGACTTAGATAATAGGAGGCCTCGGAGGAACCTGGAGACCAGGGGCTGTCTAGAGAGGGGTTTTCCCCTCAATTGGATGGTGGTGCACAGCTATGGTGCTCAGATGTACCTTCACCGAGTTGGATTTCAGCCCAGTGTGCGATAGGTGCAGCAGGTACTGGAGGACCAGCTGCATGTGACAGGAGAAGGGATTCTCCTTCTCTGAACACCAGACGGAGAACCTTCTCCACTTAAAGGTGTAAGCCCGTCTAGTGGAGGGTTATCAAGAGGCTAGTAAGATCTCCTCAACCTCCTCTGGAAGGTTGAGAGGGGCCAGCGCTACACTTTCAAGTAGCCATGCCGTGAGCGTTAGTGACCCCAGATTGGGGTGCAGAAGAGAGCCCTCCTCCTGGGACAGGAGATCCGAGGCCCGGCCCAGTGGGACTGGGAGTGCCAACGACAGGGATATCAGAGGGAGCCAGGGTTGCCTGAGCCATCTGGGCGCAACAAGTATCACTGATGCCCCCTTGCTCTGGACCTTGAAAAGGGTCTTGTCGATCAAGGGGGTTGGTGGAAATGCAAAGAGTAGGCCCTCCAACCACAAAATCAGGAAGGTGTCTGCCGCCACTCTCCCTGGGTGTGGATGGAGCAAGCAGAAGTGAGGCAGCTGTAAGTTAGACGGGGAGGCGAACAGGTCCATCACAGATCTTCCCCTGCGATGGAAGAGTTGCTGTGTTACCCTGGGATTCAAGCGCCACTTGTGTGGGCAAAGGACCCTGCTCAGTCTGTCCGCTAAGCAGTTTTCCTGGCCTGGCAGGTATACTGCTCACAGGAGCACGTTTCACACTGTGAAGGAGAGGAGGGCTACTGCTTTTTGGCAGAGGGAGTATGAGCCCGTGCCCCCCCTGCTTGTTGATGTAAAACATTTCCACCTGGTTGCATGTCTGGATCAGCACAGGCTGGTGTTGCAGTTGGTGGCGGAACGCTCGCAAGGCTAGGAAGATTGCCCTGAGTTCCAAGAGGTTGATTTATAAGAGCGACTCCTCTTGGGACCAGCTGCCTTGTGTGCAATGGTCCCCGCAATGCACGCCACCCCCCCAAGCCCAGGAGGGAGGCGTCTGTCGGAAGGGTCTTCTGCGGTGCAAGTGCCTGGAAGGGCATTCCCGCTTGGAGGTAGCGCCAGTCTTGCCACCAGGTGAAGGACTCTGCCAGCTGGCGGGTGACTCAGACCCTGTCCCACAGTCTGCCCGTGGCTTGAGTCCACTGTGAGCTGAGACACCATTGGGCTGCCCGCATGTGGAGGCGGGCTAGGGGCGTGACGTAGACCGTTGAGGCCATGTGGCCCAACAGGCAGAGCAGGAGGCGAGCTGGTACCGACCAGTGGCATTGCACTTCTCCTGCTAGTTGCCTGAGTCGTTCTGCCCTCTTTTGGAAAGACGGCCTTGACCTGTAACGTGTCCAACTTAGCCCCTATGAACTCCAGACTTTGGAATGGCACGAGATGGGATCTGTGGTAGTTGAAGACGAATCTCAGGTGCTGCAGTAGGTGGGTGGTAGCCAGTCATCCAAGTAGGGGAAGACGAAAGCCCCTTGTAGGCACAGGTGGGTGGCTACTACTGCCAAGCACTTGGTAAAGACCCTTGACAAGGAGGCCAAGCCGAACGGCAGGACCCTATACCCTATACATAGTGAGAGTACCTTCCTCCCACCATGAATCTTAGGTAGTGCCTGTGGGAGGGGTGGATCAGGATGTGGGTTTACACATTCTTTAGGTCCAAGGAACACAGCCATTCTCCTTGGTGGAGGTAAGCAGTGTTCCAAGGGAGAGCATCTTGAACATTTCCTTTACCAGGAACCTGTTCAAATCTTGCAAATCTAGTCTGGGCCTGAGGCCCCCGGTTCTCTTGGGGACAAGGAAGTACCTGGAATAAAAGCCTGTTCCCCACAAGTGCTTGGGAACGGGCTCCACTGCCCTGTCTCCGAGTAGGTCTGCGAGCTCAGAGTAGCAAGGTCTGGTGAAGGAGAGGTCGCATGTGCTCTCCTGGGAAGAATCTTGGGGGGTAGCTGCGGTAGGTGGAGGAGGTACCCCTCCTTTACCACCTGCAGAACCCACTGGTCGGAGGTAACCCCGGCCCACCTGTGGGCAAAGAGAGTCAGGCGGTCCTCTGTGGGCTGGGGAGGGTCTCCCGGTGGAGAGGAGGCCCTGGCCTGGATGTCAAAAGCTCCCACCAGGTTGGGGGGAGTTGGGGCCTGGGGCTTTTGGGTTTTTGGCTTCTTGGGCATGTAGCCTTGGCTTTTAGGCTGAGGGCCCTGTTGCTGATGGCCTGAGTAGGGCTGGTAGTGACTCATTTTCCTTTAGTTCTACCCTAATTCCCTGTTTGTTGTGCTGTTTGTCTTTCAGTCTTGAATAAAGCATAGTTACTCACCTGTAACAGGTGAACGCCGGGAACAGCAGGAATTTAGTCTTCACATATGGGTATCATCGGTACCGATGGAGCCTGTGCTGGAACGCTCCCCAGCGTCCAATAGGAAAGCTTTTGGGAGCATCCCACAGTGCCAATGTGCTGCCTTCCTGCCTTTCCCAACTGTCCCTCTCCAGTTGAGTTTAAAGATGAGACAAAGAGAGGGAAAGAGAGAAAGATAGAGAGATACAACTCCTAGGGGAGGTGGGTGGGTTTTCAAGACTACATTCCTGCTGTTCTCAGAGATCACCTGTTACAGGTGAGTAACTACGCTATCTCCAGGAACAAGCAGGAATGTAGTCTTCACATATTTATTTATTTATTTACATTCTCTTATATACCGCGCTATTCTGCATCAGTGTGGTTTACATTGAACAAACTGAAATTACATTGAACAGGGCATTATAACTTGAAGATAACTAGTTTACAGGGAACATATGGGGACTCCCTAGCTGCAGATGCCAGGGAGAAGGCCCCAGAAGTTGTGTAAACCAGTGAAAGGGCTCCACTTCCCCCCATGGATCTCTGGCATCTTACCAGGGATGGTGGGTAGGAGTTGATTAAGTATGGAACAGGTGTTGAAGAACAGCCTGACCAAACAAGGCATCCCGGCGGGAGTCCTTGTCTAAGCAGTGATGAGCTGTGAAGGTATGAACTGAAGCCCAAGTAAATGCTCGACAGATGTCGTCGAAAGACACAGAGTGAAGATGAGCCCTAGAGGCTGTCATGGCTCTCACATTGTGAGCTGTGACATGGCCTTCAAGAGGAAGGTTCTTATTCTCATCGCAAAAGATATACACTGTGCAATCCAGCTGGACAGTGTTTTTTGGAGACTGGAAGTCCAAAACGACTAGGATCAAAAGCAACAAAGAGTTGAGAGGACTTTTTATGTTGCTGTGTCCTTTGCAAGTAAAAGACCAAAGCCCTTTTACAGTCCAAAGTATGAAGATTCCTTTCTGCATTTGAGGCGTGAGGCCTTCGGAAGAATACAGGAAGGTAAACCACTTGGTTTAAATGAAAAGGTGATACCACTTTTGGCATAAAGTGTGGATGAGTCCTAAGGACTACCATATCGTGATGGAACCTTGTATAAGGAGGATCAGTCACCAACGCTTGCAATTCACTGATTCAACGTGCTGATGTGATTGCAATAAGAAAGATGACCTTCCAGGAAAGGAATTTCAAAGAGGTAGTAGCTAATGGTTCAAAAGGCGGCTTCATGAGCTGCCCAAGAACCAGATTTAAGTTAATTTTATTTATTATTTATTTATTTATTTAGTATACATTTGTATACCGCTACTTCCAGCGATCAGCAGCGGTTTGATTACAGATTGGAAATTGTCAAATCATGACAGGAAATTTTTGAGGTATAAACACATTGATTAGACAGGAAAGCACAGCACACAGAACTATTTTACAGGGAACATGGGCTATGGAGGGTTAAGTGGCTTGCCCAAGACCACAAGGAGCACCTGTGGGACTAGAAACCCAAGTCCTTCCGGCCCAAGGTTGCTGTCCTCTAGTGGGATTTGAACCCCCGACCTTCCGGCCTGAAGTACCTTGCCCCAACCACTAGGCCACTCCTCCACTCCTGGGAGGCTTAGTTAAAAGAAGGCCTCTCAGAAATCTCGCTATGAGAGGAAATAGGTTGTCCATTTAGAGGCTTGAAAGAAGCTGCAATAGCACTCAAATGAACTCTCACTGAATTGGTCTTAAGCCCTGCATTTGATAAATGAAGGAGATACTCCAGTAATGATTCCAGAGGTATCACAAGAGGGTTAAGACCCTTCTGCGAGCACCATATGGTAAACTTTTTCTACTTAAACGCATAGGAGCGTCTTGTGGAAGGCTTCCTGGAAGCAAAAAGGATATCCTTTACCTGCTGAGAAAGGTTAAGACCGTGAAGTTCTAGGCTTTCAGCAACCAGGCCCTGAGATGCAGAGACTGGGGATTGGGATGCCACAGCATCCAGTCCTCCTGAAAAAGGAGATTTGGAGCAGATCCTAACTCCAGAGGCGGAGCTTGAGAGAGATGTAGGAGCAGAGGGTACCACATCTGCCGTGGCCAACGTGGAGCTATCAGAATCATATGACCTCTGTCTCTGAAGCTTGAACAGGGTTTTGGGAATTAGAGGAATGGGTGAAAAGGCATACAGGAAGTCCTGGCCCCAATGGAGGCGGAAAGCATCCCTGACCTGACAACCCTGAGCTGGAATTCTGGAACAGAACCGGGGAAGTTTGGCATTCAGCGGACTTGCAAAGAGGTCTATGTCCAGGGTTCCCCAATTTTGAAAACTTTGGCCATCTGGTCTGCATGGAGAGACCATTTGTGTGGAAGCAGAACTCGACTGAGTCTATCTGCCCAAGAGTTTTGAATGCCTGGAAGATACACCACAAGGAGATGAATCTGATGCTCTCTGGCGGGGGCCCATAGTCGCAAAGCTTTGTTGCATAGCAACAGAGAGCCTGTTCCGCCCTGCTTGTTCCATAGAACATGGCTACTTGATTGTCCATTTGAACTAGGACTGTCTTGTAGCTGAGCTGGGTGTGGAATACTCGAAGAGCAAGGAAGATTGCTCTGAGTTCCAGGAGACTGAAGCGTAGATAGGCCTCCTGTGGAGTCCAGGTACCCTGGGTAGAGAGGCCTTGCAGGTGGGCTCCCCAACCCACCTGTGAGGCATCTGTTGCTAGAGTGGCTTGGGGTGGGGGTTGCTGAAAAGGAGACCACACCAAAAGGTTTTGGGTGACTGCCAACATTGGAGGGACAAAATAAGGCGATCTGAGTTTGCTATTTTGTCTGACAGGCAACCTGACGCCCGAGTCCACTGAGTGGATAAGGTCCACTGGGCTGCCCTCATATGGAGGCGAGCATAAGGAAACACATGCACGGTGGATGCCATGTGGCCTAGCAACTGTAACATTTCCCGAGCAGTGAGGTAAGGTTTTAGCACTGCTTGGGAAGCTAACTGCACAATGCGAAGGCAGCGGGGCTGTGGAAGGTAGGCCCATGTCTGTCTGGTATCCAGCAGAGCTCCTATAAACTCCAGGGACTGAGTGGGAGCAAGGTTGGATTTTGGGAAGTTTATGACAAGTCCCAAATACTGAAGTATGCGCATTGTGCAAGAGAGAGCAACCCTGGCCTCTGGTTCTGAAGGGGCTCAAATGAGCCAGTCGTCTAAGTAAGGGAAGACGAATATTCCCAGGGTGCGGAGAAATGCTGCCACCACAGCCATGCATTTTTTGAACACCCTTGGTGCAGAGGCCAGGCCAAAAGGAAGAACCCTGTATTGGTAGTGCTTCCCTTGAAACAGGAACCAAAGGAACTTTCGGTGAGTTGCATGGATGAAAACATGAGTGTACGCATCCTTGAGATCTAGACAACAAAGCCAATCCTGACTCTGAAAGTATGGCAGTAGAGTTCCTAGAGAAATCATTTTGAACTTCTCTTTGAACAGGAATTTGTTCAATTCTCTGAGGTCTAAAATAGGTCTGTATCCTCCTGTTTTCTTTGGAATAAGGAAATAGGGGGAGTAAAACCCTGTATCCCGTTGGGGAATGGGTACCTCCTCTATTGCCCCTTGGGCAAGAAGCAAAGTGACCTGTTGACCTAAATGGTCGTTGAGAGAGGTCTGAGAATTGAACTGTCTTACCGTTGTAGGAGAGGGCATGCTGAGGAAATGAAGCTTGTACCCCCTTCTCTTACAATAGACAGAGTCCAATTTTCTGCTGTTATCTGACCCCATCTGGGGGCAAAATGACATAACCTTCCTGGGATGGTGGAAGGTTCTGGGCCCTTCAGGGCCAGGAAGGCAAAGTTCTCTAGTTAGGAGTCAAAGCCCCTGTGGAGGCTGAGTCTGCTGAGCCGGTTGAGGCTTAGCTGCTTTTGTCTTTCTTTGCCTAGGTTGTTGCTGCTGTCCCTTTTGGGCAGACTGACCTAAACGATGCCCCTGTTGGGTATAGGAGGGATAAATATTCTTACTGAAGAATGGATCAGCTGTAGATTTAGACAATCTATCCAAAGTGATATTGTCAGCAACTATCTCATTAGCTTTTTCCTGCCAATTCTTGCCAAAGAGATTCTCTCCTGTGCAAGGTATATTCCCGTGTTTATCCTGTACCCAAATTTCCAAGTCAGATGCCTGGAGCCACCGATGGCAATGGCAGAGGTTCTGCTTATGCACTCAAAGCAGTCAAATGCTGCACGATTCACAAACTTGGAAACATCCTGACATGTTTGACAAGGGGGAGGTAATCTTGCTTCTTATCAGGAAGGAGAGGGCTCATAAGCGCTAAATCTCCTGTGACCTCCTTAAGGAACATTCCCATATATAAGATATAGGAACTAATCCTAGCAGAAAGCATGGAAGCCTGGAAGGTTCGACATCCAAAGGCGTCAAGAGTCCTACACTCACGTCCTGGAGGATTAGATGCATGCCTTTTTGCACTCTTTATCCTTCTCATTGCTGACTCCACCACCATGGAATGGTATGGCAATTGAATCTTCTGAAACCCAGGACAAGGAGGAACTCGATACATGGCGTCGCATCTTCGAGAGTGAGGAGATGTGGTTAGAGGTGTTTCCCACATCCTTAACATGAGATCATGCAAGATCTCATGAATAGGTAAGGTAGCTGCCTCCTTGGGAGCTTTAGGGTATTGCAGGATTTCTAATTCCTTTGCCCTAGGCTCTTTTTTCAGGAGTGTGAATAAACAGGTGGACAGAGGCGAGTCGGTTGATATAGTGTATCTAGACTTTCAGAAAGCCTTTGACAAGGTCCCTCATCAGAGACTTTTGGCAAAACTAAAGAGTCATGGGATAGGAGGCAGTGTACTACTGTGGATCAGGAACTGGTTAAAAGACAGAAAGCAGAGGGTTGGGCTAAATGGCCAATTTTCCCAATGGAGAAAGGTGAATAGTGGTGTACCCCAGGGATCTGTGCTGGGTCCGCTGCTTTTTGACATATTCATAAATGACCTGGAAAGTGGAACGAGTGAGGTTATCAAATTTGCAGATGACACAAAACTATTTAAAGTTGTTAAAACCCAAGAGGATTGTGGAAAATTGCAAGAGAATCTTGATAAATTGGAAGACTGGGCATCAAAATGGCAGATGAAATTTAATGTGGACAAGTGCAAAGTTATGCACCTAGGGAAGAACAACCCAAACTATGGTTACACAATGCAAAGTTCCACATTAGGAACCACCACGCAGGAAAAAGATTTAGGCGTCATTGTGGATAACATGTTAAAACCCTCGGCCCAGTGTGCAGCGGCGGCCAAGAGAGCAAATAGAATGCTAGGTATCATAAGGAAAGGAATGGAAAATAAAACAAAAGATATTATAATGCCTCTATACCGTATGAACGGAGTGGAACGGGTAAACGTAGATCGATTGTTTACGTTATCAGAATATAGAAAGACTAGGGGACATGCAATGAAGCTACAGGGTAAACTATTTAAGACTAATAAAAGAAAATATTTTTTCACTCAACGTGTAATCAAACTCTGGAATTTGTTACCGGAGGATGTAGTAAAGGCTGTTAGTGTAGCTGGGTTTAAAAAAGGTTTGGACAAGTTCCTGGAGGAAAGGTCCATAAACCATTATTAAGAAGTGACCGAAGATATCAATGCTTGACCCAGTACAAGCATTGTGGAACTTGTGCCTCTTGGGGAAACTGCTAGGTACATATGACCTAGATTGGCCACTGTTGGAAACAGAATACTGGGCTTGATGGACCTTGGTCTGACCCAGTATGGCATATCTTATGTTCTTATGTTCCATGGTGAGACCGCACCTTGAATACTGTGTGCAATTCTGGTCGCCGTATCTTAAAAAGGATATAGCGATATTAGAAAAGGTTCAGAGAAGAGCCACCAAAATGGTAAAGGCGATGGAAGGATACTCCTATGAAGAAAGGCTAAAAAGGTTAGGGCTCTTTAACCTGGAAAAGAGACGGCTGAGGGGGTATATGATAGATGTCTATAAATTAATGAACGGAGTGGAACGGGTAAATGTAGATCGATTGTTTACGTTATCAGAATATAGAAAGGCTAGGGGACATACAATGAAGCTACAGGGTAAACTATTTAAGACTAATAAAAGAAAATATTTTTTCACTCAACGTGTAATCAAACTCTGGAATTTGTTACCAGAGGATGTAGTAAAGGCTGTTAGTGTAGCTGGGTTTAAAGAAGGTTTGGACAAGTTCCTGGAGGAAAGGTCCATAAACCATTATTAAGAAGGGTCCCCCAAGATATCAATGCTTGATCCAGTACAAGCATTACAGAACCTGTGTCTTTTGGGGAAACTGCTAGGTACGTATGATCTAGATTGGCCACTGTTGGAAACAGGATACTGGACTTGATGGACCTTGGTCTGACCCAGTATGGCAAATCTTATATTCTTATGTGCCGCTGTGATGGAAAGACCTCGAGCCACATCTCGGATAAAATCCTGAAAGGACATATCCTCTGGTGGAGACATCCTACGCTGAGGAGAAGACGAATCCTCAAGAAGAAGAACTCTGGTATCGGCAGAGCTTTCAGAGTCTTCAGACTCATCCGAGGATTCAAAGTATCTCCGATCCAGGTGAACGTGCAAGGCACTGTACCGGTACCGATCGGAGTGGTCCGGTACCAACCTGTCGATACCGGATGGATACTCATGACTCTGTCCTGGTAGAATACCTGCCAATGTCGATGCAGTCGGTGTCGGTACCGGTTGAATTGTCTGAAGCGGTTTCAGGGGCATCGAGGCCGTGAGAAGAGCTGCCAGACTGCGTTCAACAGACAAGAATCTCTGGTCCATCGACGCTGCCGATGCTTGGGTATCGGTATCGGATGAAGCAGCCGGTACCCCAGAGCATGGCACCAGTAGTTCTGCCGAGGTTGAGGCCTCAAGAACATCCTAGAGCCATGTTAGTGCTTTGGAAGCCGAAGCCTCCCGCCAGGGCAATTTTGACGGTGAAAGCCCCTCAAGGGCAACACCAGAGGCATCTCGCCATCTAGAAGGAGATCTACCCTTTGAGGACCGGCTAGATTTATGTTTAGTTACCCGAGATCCATGGGAGGAAGATGAAGCCCTGGAAGACATCGATTCCACGGAGGCTGCATCGGAGGGAAAAAGGGTGCTAAGTTTAGCAGCTCGGTTCTGCCGGCCCCTTTTTGACATCATCCCACAGGCAACACACTCTGAAACAGAGTGGTCAGGACCTAAACATTTGAGGCACAACTCATGGGTGTCTGTGACGGAGATCGTACTGCCACACTTAGAACACTTTTTAAAACCCGAAGCGGGTTTTTCCATTCTGAAGGAAAAGTTGGGCCTGGTACCCAAAATGGTGCGTGGCACCTGAAGAGAAAATTACTGGAAAGACTCCAGAAGAAAGGGGGGAGGGGGGTTTTGGAAAGAAAGAAAGAAAAGAACGAACCACCAGCAGTACCGGTGTAGCGTCAAGGGAAGGCAGACGCAACCAAAAGAAGAATAGAAGGGATTTTTTTCTGCGGTGACAGAATTTGAGACCTGTCGGCTCCGCAGAAAACAAAGAATTGGAGAGGGACAGTTGGGAAAGGCAGGAAGGCAGCACGCAGGCGCTGTGGGATGCTCCTAAAAGCTTTCCTATTGGACGCTGGGGAGCGTTCCCGCATAGGCTCCGTCGGTACCGACGATACCCATTCCTGCTTGTTCCTGGAGATATTGTAAACTCTATTGAGCGGGGACTGTCTTTTACGTCTATATGTACGGTGCTGCATATCCTTGTAATGCTATACAAGTGATAGGTAGCAGCAGTTAAGAGGGGATACAAAATACAGGAAAAAGTTCACAGGTAAGTGCAAAGACTTATTGTACCACATCTCAGACCTGATTCCAAATGAGATTGAAGCCCAAAAGGCCAGGAAATATCTGCCTGGTCAAAATTAATAATGATAATAATCAAAACAGATGTGAACACACTGGGTTTGTCAAACAATTCAATGAACCTGGAAATATTCTGAAGTCTCATCAAATTGTGCAGACTGTTATGAGAACTTCCACAGATGAAGAATTCAAAACAATTCTTCGGAATGAAGATCTGCTTTGCTTTATATCAAGTCAGATGTTTCCTAAAATCGCCAGTAAAAATACATAAACTCTGGGAACAATCTGAGAACTCCATCCGGCCATGACAAAGTCCATTTTGTTCAGAGTCCAATTTTCAATGTTTGCACATCTCTAGCCCTGCAACATACTTGACTCACCAAAGAGGTAGGATATTTATTGGCACAGTGTCAAGAAGCAGAGAACAAAAACAGAGAACAATCTGGCACCATGGACAGGTGACTAACACTGAGTCACTGCTGCCGTTCCTCCAGGGAGAGTGGCAGAAAAAAAAAAAAAAAATCAGCCCTCCAAGTCATCTGCCTTTCAGATGAGCGCATACTGGTTTACTTTTTGTGCCCTTTGCTGACTCATGCTAACAAAACAGCAACCTTTTTATTTAATCGGCATGCTTTTCCCTCTCCCTCTTTCCAGTCAGCAGTGAAAGTTCTCAAAGTCGTTCTTTGATGCATGTCCCAAAATCAGTATGTTAAATGATTCATTCAACCATGGCACTGGACACAGTCTTACACGTGGGAACCCTCCAGGAAAACCTGCTCATCTTAGCACATGTGCTCTGATCATTCCTTCTAACGAACACATGGTGATGTCAGTGCCTTCCTCCAGTTGCTTTCATAATGCTGCAGTTTTAATCTGAATGAGAATGACAAAAATACCATGGAATCCTAATACATAGCATTCTCAGAACCGTTTGCTAGTTGTCTAAATGCTACTTCTTGCTCTCATGAGAAGTTATAGGTTCCTAAACCATAGTAAGGGTAGGGGCAATTATAGTGCCTTGTGAGAGTCTTCACGCCCCTGGGCATGTTTCACATTCTGATGTTTAAAAAAAAATGCAATTCCAAATGCACTTAAAAGTAGGAGTGTATAGTGTGCAGTGAATAATGTCTATAATGTACAATGTCGTTAAGTACCCTCATGTTAAATGTAACCCTCCAATTGTGATGTGACCACTTTGATTATAGGATAAGGTGGTATACAAATCCATCTAAATAAATAAAATATGATATGATATGCAAAAAGGTAATAAAGAATAAGAAGCCAAAGTGCCTTAATTGCGTAAGTCTTCACACCCTTTGTCAAACCAAACTCAAATTAGCTCCTTTTGAAAAACTTCCTTAAGGAGTCCCATAACAAATTTAATGGGACTAAGCAGCTTGCTAGGGTTACTTGTTCAGTTTATTATAATTGAAATTGATCTCAAACCATATTTAGGAGAAAAGGAATGGCAGTTGATAACAATCCTTGTTAATGAACATTCTTGATTATTATAATGTACTGTGTGTGGGGCTAAAAGGAAAATAGTTGAAGAAATTACAGGTTATACAAACTATGACCATGAGGTTATTAGAAGGAAAGAAAAGAGTGCTCAACCATTGCAGAAGCCGCCACAGTAGCGCCTTGTAAAAGAAAGGAAGGGACTGAAAATGTTTGTTCCCTGTTGGGGACTACTTTTGGGAGTGGTATTCTAAGATTATCTGTTTTCAAAGCTTGAGATGGCTTATTTGCTAAATAAAACAATTTTGAATAAACACACAGTTTTAAAGATGCTGTAAGTAACATATCCAATCACTATAGTTTATGGTTTATTAACATTTGATATACCGGCCTTCACACCAGCAAAGCATTGTACAACAAACAAGGAAAAGGAACTCTTATTAAAATTACAGAAAAGTCAAGAAAAAGTAGTAGAAAAGGGCAATGGTGAAGGAAAAAGGGTTAGGGATCAGAATCCTGAGGGATTTAAGGGGGAAGATCAAAAGCCAATTCAAACAGGTGTGTTTTCAGGGAGGATTTGAATTTGGAATATGTGGGCTCAAGGCGAAGGTCGGCAGGGAGGGAATACTGATCTGAATACTCCTGGGTGAAGAATCAAGTTATACAAATTAAATCTCAAGCAAAAGTCTAAACATGGAGCTGCTGAAAACTCTGAGAAAGTTACTCAAAATCTTACACAAACTTTGCATTAAAGTAATATTTAGTGCATTTGAATATTTTATGGGGCACTCTCAGATCATTCAGTGTAAAGTGTGAACTGTCTGGATACAGCCTCGATAGGGCATTCCTCCAAAGTTGATAGTCATGGACCAAGGAAACTGATGAGGAAGGTTTAAGATTACTTAAAAAAAAAAAAAAAAAAAAAAAAAGACTACGTAGGTCTCTGGTTGAGACTGGGAAACCACCTATTCAACAGTTTTCAAGATTCCACCATAAGAATACGGCCCATCCGAGAGGACAGCAAGATGGAAGCCACTGCTGGAGAAACATCATGTGGTAGCTGGCTGTAGCAGTGTGCTTTGTTTTGACTTTATGTTTAAAAAGGTGTGAAAGGGGGAGGGTGTTATGGGTGCTAGCCATGTCAGGGCTGTAGGGTTTGGGCTGCTCCGATTTGGAGCAGACTGAGTTGCAGTGATCATGGCCAACACAATTTGGCTAACTGAGCAACCAGTGCTAAGCCAGGGTCTTGGTGCCATGAGCTATGAGGACTCTGATGCTTAGGGCAGAGGTAGAGGACATTTTCTAAAAACAAATAAAATATAGAAAAATTCTTGCAACAAACTGCAGCTGGATGAGGTGTTATAGAAACATGGCAGAAAAAGACTACATGGTCTAAGTCTGCCCTTCCATATCAAATACTATAGTCCCTTCTTTTCATTTAGAGATCTGCTATGTTTGTCCCATGCTTTTTTGAATTCAGATATTGTCCTCGTCTCTACTATCTCCAATGAGAGATTATTCCATGCATCTATCACTCTTTCCGTAAAGAAATATTTCCGCATATTACTTCTGAATCTATCCCCTTTCACCTTCATCCTATGCCTCCTCATAGGGAGTTTGCTTTCATCGAAAGAAGCTCTCCTCTTGTGTATTTATGCCACAGAGGTATTTAAAGATCTCTATCATATCTCCTCTATCCTGCCTTTCCTTTTAACATATACATATTAAGATCTTTAAGTATGTCCTCATATGCTTTATAACGAAGACTACTAATTTAGCAGCCACCCTCTTCACAGATTCCATCCTGTTTATGTCCAATCGAAGGTGTGGTCTCCAGAATTGCACACAATACCCCAAATGAGGTTGCACTAGAGACTTATACAAAGGCACTATCACCTCCTTTTTTTCTGCTGGCCAGTCCTCTCCCTATGCACCCAAGCATCCTTCTGGCTTTCACCATCGCCTTTTCTACTTGTCTAGCCACCTTATCATCAGAAACCATCACACCCAGGTCCCACTCTTCTTTCGTGGAGAGAATTACTTCACTCCCTAAACTGTACTGCTCCCTTGGATTTTTGAAGCCCAAATGCATGACCCTACATTTATTAGCATTAAATCTCAGCTGGTAAATTCTTGACCATTCTTCAAGCTTGGCTATATCCCTCCTTATGTCATCTACTCCTTCCTGGGTGTCTACTCTACTGCAGATTTTACAAAGAGACAAAAAGAATCGGACCAAGGACAGATTCCTGCGGCACACCATTAGTAACCTCCTTATCCTCAGAGTGAGCTCCATTTACCTGTACACTTTGTCGCCTCCCACTCAACCAATTTTTAACCTAGACAGTCACTTTAGGGTCCATACGTAGGGTGCTGTTTGTTTATAAGTCGCCTGTGCAGAACAGTGTCAAAGGCTTTACTGAAATCTAAGTATACCACATCAGGGCTCTCCCTTGGTCTAACTCCCTGGTGAACCAGTCAAATCAATCAGATCTGTCTGATAAGACCTGCCTCTGATAAAGTGTAGTTACTCACCTGTAACAGGTGATCTCCGGGAACAGCAGTATTTTAGTCTTGACATATGGGTGTCATCGGTACCGACGGAGCCCGTGCGAGAACGCTCCCCTGCATCCAAAAGGAAAGCCTTTGGGAGTATTCCACTGTGCCTGTGTTGCTGCTTTCCCGCCTTCAACTCCCTCTCTTCAGCTGAGTTTGTAGCTGAGCAAAGAGAGTAAATGAAACCTTATAACTTCTAGGGGAGGAGGTCGGGTTGTGAAGACTAAATTCCTGCTGTTCCCGGAGATCACCTGTTACATGTGAATAACTATGCTATCTCCAGGAACAAGCAGGAATGTAGTCTTCACATATGGGGTCCCCCTAGCTCCCAGATGAAGTGACCTCAGGACTGGTAGAGGTTCACCTCAGAGTAGGCATGAGGTGGTCATGGATCACACGTGGATTTATGGTATCTTCAAAGTCCGGGACGGAGGGGAGGCGTTGCATCTAAGTCCGAAAGAGGTGCTGGAGTATAGCCTGACAAAACATGGCATCCCGACATAATGTGCAGCAAAGGTATGGACAGAAGACCAAGTTGCTGCTTTGCAAATTTCGTCGAGGACTATAGAGCTTAGGTTTGCCATTGAGGTGGCCATGGCACAAACAATATGAGCCGTGACATGCCCTTCCAGGGAGAGCCCTGCTTTGTCATAGGCAAATGAGATGCAGCCCGCTATCCATCTTGAGAGCATACACTTAGAAACAGGTAATCCCAGATGATTAGGGTCAAATGAGATAACTGCGAGGGTTTACAATTATCGAGTCCTCTGGAGATAGAAAGCCAAGGCATGTTTGCAGTCGAGAGTGTGCAGAGTTGCTTCTGCTCGAGACGGTTTAGGAAAGAAAACGGGAAGGTAAATTGACTGGTTTAAATGGAAAGAGTAGTTACTCACCTGTAACAGGTGTTCTCCAGGAGCAGCAGGAATCAGTCCTCACATATGGGTGTGTGATAAGGAAGCTTATAATAGTTCAGGAGGGAGCTATAATAGAGGTGAATTGGCACTGAACAAGCAACCTGTCTTTGCTGGTAGAAATACTAAAACAATGTTTTCATAAAAGACTACCAGTCCCAGAATGCACCAGGTTTCAAACAGCCTCTAGAAGAGCTGAAGTGGGGAAACGTGTGTTTCTTTCAGGAGAGCTATGAGGTAATCCCCAATCACTCATCTCCAAGGGCAGGGCTTGATTCAGCACAGCTGAGCTGTGCTAGGGTGGAGTATCCCTCTAAACAAGTTAAAAGTAAAACATTCTACACAGAATCAGTGGAGGAACTCAGAGATCAGGAAGCAGCAGCAGCAACGTGGAAGAAAGAAGAGGAAAACATCTTGAAGGTCTAAAGGAGGAGCCCACAGCAGTACGTGTGTTGGGAATCATTCCAGAGGCAAGCATACTCCATTGGACTGGAGGAAGCCAGAGGAGTGGGGTTACAGAGCCAGGAAGTCCCAGATGGCACCTTTGAGGGAGACGGCTGCATATGGAAGGGGCCCTAAGACCAGTGCAAGAAGGTATGAGAAGAGAGACCGACCCAGTGTCCAGGGATCTTGATTGGAAGGCTGGACATAAAAGCTGGACTACTTACTGGCCAGGATATCTGGAGAGGAAACCTAACAGCAAAGGAAGCTCAGGTATGAACACTGATCTATGCCCTAGCTCTTCACTTGGAAGACAGCAGGGAAACAAATATTGTCCTGAGAGTGTTCCATTAAGGAATTCCTCTGAGTCAGACCATGATATTGATTCTATGATAGTTGAAGAAGGAGATATTTTAAATGATCAGAATGAATACATGGATTGCTCTCTGACTAGGCTGCTGTGGTAAAATACTTTCACAAATACAACAACCATCAAAAGGAACTGTAACTTGTTCTTTTATATACCCAGAAAAGCCTGCAAGAAAGCTTTAGGATAGGATTTGAGCCACGTAGAGAAAGTGAACCAGCAAAGGGGTTTGCAGCTGGCTAATTATGGGTAATTAAGCCATGCACAGTTGCACGTGAGCTCTGAAAGGAAACTTCTGTTGGTGTGTGAAAACAGAAGAAAGTTATCCTTGAAAAAGAACAGTTTTTGGTTACTTTTGGGTTTTGTTTTTGCTTTTGGAGCACTGCTAAAAGTTATTAGCAGGAGCCCTCAAAAAGACCTTTTCTGTGTCCCATCAAGGTCTTTAATGTTTGATTGCTTAAGAAGTTCAGTTGCTTATATCATGATTTGTTTTTCCTAAAGTACAATACTGAAGCAAGTGTCTTTTTGTGTTACCAAGTAAATCTGTGTGGGAGAATTAACCCCATGAATAAAATATATTTTTCTTTGCTTACACTCGAGCAACACAACTCATTAAGAACATAAGAACATAAGACATGCCATACTGGGTCAGACCGAGGTCCATCAAGCCCAGTATCCTGTTTCCAACAGTGGCCAATCTAGGTCATACGTACTTAGCAATATCCCCAAAAGACACAGGTTCCACAATGCTTGTACTGGGTCAAGCATTGATATCCTGGGTCCCTTTTTAATAGTGGTTTATGGACCTTTCCTCCAGGAACTTGTCCAAACCTTTTTTAAACCCAGCTATACTAACAGCCCTTACTACATCTTCCGGTAACAGATTCCAGAGTTTGATTACACGTTGAGTGAAAAAATATTTTCTCTTATTTGTCTTAAATAGTTTACCCTGTAGCTTCATTACATGTCCCCAAGTCTTTCTATACTCTGATAGCGTAAACAATTGATCTACGTTTATCCGTTCCACTCCATTCATTAATTTATAGACCTCTATCATATCTCCCCCTCAGCCGTCTCTTCTCCAGGCTAAAGAGCCCTAACCTCCTTAGCCTCTCTTCATAGGAGTAGCCTTCCATCCCCTTCACCAATTTGGTGGCTCTTCTCTGTACTTTTTCTAATAACGCTATGTTCTTTTTAAGATACGGTGACCAAAATTGCACACAATATTCAAGGTGCGGTCGTACCATGGAGCGATACAGAGGCATTATAATATCCTTTGTTTTATTCTCCATCCCTTTCCTTATGATACCTAGCATTCTATTTGCTTTCTTGGCCACCGCTGCACACTGGGCGGAGGGTTTTAACATGTTATCCACGATGACTCCTAAATCTTTTTCCTGGGTGGTGGTTTCTAATGTGGAGCCTTGCATTGTGTAACTATAGTGTGGGTTGTTCTTTCCTAGGTGCATAACTTTGCACTTGTCCACATTAAATTTCATCTGCCATTTGGATGCCCAGTCTTCCAATTTATCCAGATCCTCCTGCATTATTTTGTGAACGGCTGATTCTGGTATGAATGGACTACATTCCCCACAATCCTTTGCAAGTCATAATAGTATTTTGCCTTTGCCAAGACTGTGGACATTCACGCCCAGCGCCCCCGTTTACAGGGTGTCATCGGCGCCGATGAAGCCCCAGCGGAGCATTTCCCCAGCTTTCTATGAAAGCCTTTGGGAATGCAGGCACGCATGCGCGGTTCCCTTCCCGCCTAAAGGTGCTATCTTACCTCAGTCAAATGATATAGCTAAGAACAGCACACAAAAATGAAAAATAAACTATGTACAACTGCAACTCCAAGGGGAGGGAGGGAGGGTTGTGAGGACTGATTCCTGCTGCTCCTGGAGAACACCTGTTACAGGTGAGTAACTACTCTTTCTCCAGGACCAAGCAGGACGTCAGTCCTCACATATGGGTGACTCCCCAACTCTGGGCTACCGAGGAACCCAGGCTGAACAAGAGTACTCCCTCTAGTCTCAGCAGCAAAGAAAGGCTTTTCAAGGACACAACCTCCACCGGTAGCCCAACAGAGGGCAGGAGTTGCCTAAACCTCAAAGAGATTCCGGAATACTGCTTGGCCAAAAGCACTGTCCCTACGGGACTCCCTCTCCAGACAGTAATGGGCCGCAAATGTCTGGCTTGAAGACGAAGTTGCAGCCCTGCAGATGTCTACCAAGGGCACAGAGCGGAGATGAGCTACTGAGGCACCATTGCCCTGACACAGTGGGCCGTAACCCGACCCTGCAAAGGAAGGTCAGCCGCCTTGTAAGCCCAGGTGATACAGTCAGCCACCCAGATGGACAAGGTACGCTTGGACACAGCCAACCCCAACTTGTTAGGGTCAAAGGATACGAAGAGCTGAGTAGCCCTTCTATGCCCCTGCGTACGGTCAAGGTGGAAGGATAAGGCCCTCCTACAGTCCAGGGTATGCAGAACTGCTTCAGCCTGGCTAGCATGAGGCCTAGGGAAGAAGGTTGCAAGAACCACCTCTTGGTTGAGGTGGAAAGAGGAGACAACCTTTGGGAGGAACTTTGGATGAGTCCTAAGGACTTCCCTGTTCCTGTAAATCCTAGTGTAAGGCCTATCACAGACCAGGGCCTGAAGCTCACTCACTCGCCTAGCCGAAGTAAGGGCTATCAAGAAGAGTGTCTTCCAGGAGAGGAAGCGGAGTGGGCAAGTAGCCATCGGCTCAAAAGGTAGGCGAGTCAGTTGCTGCAAGACCACATTCAACTCCCACTCAGGGGCCGGAGGACGGATTGGAGGTTTGAGTAAAAGCAAGCCTCTGAGAAAGCAGGACACCAAGGGGTGAACCGACAGAGAATGTCCCTCCACCAATGCGTGGTGAGCTGCTAGAGCTGAGAGGTGGACCCGAACAGAATTGGACTTAAGTCCCTGATTTGATAAGTGCAGTAAGTACTGAAGCACTACTGGTACAGTACAGGAGAAAGGATCCTCTGAACGTAGCTGACACCACAAAGAAAACCTTCTCCACTTGAGAGCATAGGTTTTTCTAGTATATTGTTTCCTAGAGGCTAGGACAACCTCCTCAACTTCCTGAAGCAGGCCCCAGGGAGCCAAAACTACCCTTGCAGCCTCCAGGCCATCAAATTGAGAGCTTTGAGATTGGGATGCAGAAGGGAACCCTGATCCTGAGAGAGAAGGTCGGGTTGCAACCCCAGGGGCAGTGGGGGATCCACTGCCAGCTGAAGCAGAAGTGGAAACCAAAGCTGTCTCGGCCACCGGGGAGCCACCAGCAGGACCGAGGCCTTGTCCTGAAGAATCTTGAAAAGAGTTCGGGCCACCAAGGGCATGGGAGGAAACGCATACAGGAGGCCCTGAGACCAGGGAATCAGAAAAGCATCCGGTGCTATTCTCAGAGGATGCGGTTGCCTGGAACAGAACTTTGGCAGTTGTGCGTTCAGTGGACTGGCAAACAGATCTATCCAAGGGAGACCCCATTTCAGGAAGATCCTCTGAACTACTAGGGGATGCAATTGCCACTCGTGGGGCTGCAGAATCCTGCTCAACTTGTCGGCCAGGTAGTTTTCCTGGCCTGGAAGGTACACAGCCCTAAGGAGCATGCTGTGCTTTAGGGCAAAAGACCAAAGGTCCTGAGCTTCCCGACAAAGGAGTCTGGACCCCGTCCCACCCTGTTTGTTCACATAAAACATGGCTACCTGGTTGTCTGTCTGAACGAGGACAGATTGATGGGCCAGGGCAGGAGAGAAAGCTTTGAGAGCTAGGCGAATAGCCCTGAGTTCCAGGAGATTGATCTGCTGTGCCGCCTCCCAAGGAGACCACAGGCCCTGGGTGCACTTGTCTAGACAATGAGCTCCCCAGCCCTGCAGGGAGGCGTCGGTGGTCAGTACCACCTTGTACCCAGGAATCTCAAATGGCATTCCTGTTAGGAGATTGGGTGGATGCAGCCACCAGCTGAGGGAGTTCAGAAAGTGTCTGGACACCCTTATCCTGTCTCTGAGGCTGCCTGTGGCCTGTGACCACTGAGTCCAAAGGCACCACTGTGCAGGCTTCATATGGAGCCTGGCATTGGGGGTCACATGTACTGTCGAAGCCATGTGGCCTAGAAGCCGCAGGCAGAGCCTGGCGGAGACCAGTGACCTGTTGAGAAACTGTTTTGCCAAGGCAATCAGCCATTGCGCTCTGTCTTCTGGCAAGAAAGCCTTTGCCAGGAGAGAGTCTAGCCTTGCTCCTATGAACTCCAAATTTTGGGAGGGGAGCAAAGTGGACTTTTCGAAGTTGATGACAAACCCTAGGCTTTGAAGAAGAGCAATAGTTCTGAGGGTGGCTTGGCTGGCCTCCTGGCATGTCTGACCCTTGATGAGCCAGTCGTCCAGATAAGGGAAGACAAAGATTCCTCAGGTAGGCTGCAACCACTGCCAGGCATTTGGTAAAGACCCTGGGAGCGGAGGTCAGGCCAAAAGGCAGTACTCTGTACTGATAATGGTTTCCTCCCACGACGAACCTGAGGTACTTTCTGTGGTCTGGATGAATGAGGATGCGAGTGTACGCATCCTTTAGATCTAAGGAGCATAGCCAATCTCCCTGCTGGAGGTAGGGCAGAAGTGTTCCAAGAGTAAGCATCTTGAACTTTTCTTTCTCTAGGAACTTGTTGAGGTTCCTGAGATCCAAAATAGGTCGAAGGCCACCGGTTCTTTTGGGTACCAGGAAATACCTGGAGTAGAACCCCTGACCTTGCAAGTGGGGAGGCACAAGTTCCACCGCCCTGTCCACCAATAGACCTCGAATTTCCTGAAGGAGAAGGTCTGTGTGCAGGGAAGGCCTTGGAGGCTCCCCTGGAAAGTATGGGGGAGGCAGTTGGAGAAAATGTAGTGCATAGCCCCTGTGGACTATGTCCAACACCCAACTGTCCCCAGTAATGAGGGGCCACTGGTGGGCAAAGAGGGCGAGGCGACCTCCTGTGCAGGGTTGGGATAGCAGGGGCGGAGAGGCTACGCTCAAGGAGTCAAAAACCCCCACTCTGCTGAGTGGGAGCAGGGGCCGAAGACTTGGGGGTCCTCTGCCTACGGGGCCCATTACCCTGCCCCTTGGCTTTCTGACCCTGGGGTGCGGCTTGTGCAGCCTGATACTGAGGGTACTGTTTGTAGGCAGTGCCCTTCCTCGGGTAAAAGGGCTTCTTACCTGAGCCCTTCTTCTTATGAGAAGGGGCAGAGGTCTTCCTAGACAGCCTTGTCCGTGTAAGGTGCTCTGTTTCGAGCTGAGCGGCCTTCTCGGTCATGGGCTTGCCAAAAAGGTTTTCACCTCGGCAAGGGACATCGACCAACTTGTCCTGAACCCATGGCTCGAGGTCCGATGACTGCAGCCATGCCTGGTGTCGAGCCGCAATGCCGGCTGCCGCAACTCGGGCTGAAACCTCGAAGCCATCGTAGGCGGCGCGGGACATGAACTTCGAGCAGTCCCGAATCCCCGAGGACAAGGACTTGAATCTCTGCAAGGGTTCCCCGGAGAGACCAGCAGAGAACCCGGCCAACTCCTTGGCCAGGTCCCGCAAGTACATGGCTATGTACAGCTGGTAAGACTGGACACGGCAAGCAAGCATCGAGCCCTGAAAGCACTTTCTACCGACGCCATTGAGGTTCCGGGCCTCCCTGCCGGGAGGCACCGCAGAGTGCATCTTCTGACTCTTCAGACGATGCATGGCCGATTCCACAACCATGGAATGGTGTGGAAGCTGTGCCTTCTGAAAGCCAGGGCTCTTCCGGAGTTGATAGATTGAGTCGACTTGCTTGCTGAGAACTGGCGCCGAGGCTGGTGCCTCCCACATCCGGAAGAGGAGCCGTTCCAGCATCTGAGGAACCGGGACAGTAAAGGCCTCCTTCAGAGGAGAGTCATACTGCAGGGCCTCGAGCTCTTCAGCTCGAGGCTCTTCCTCGGGGTCCGCCGGAATAGCCAAGGCAGTTGCCATATCCCGGACAAACTCCGAGAACGAGTATCCTCCGGAGGGGATCTACTCTGGGGCTCAGACTGCGGTGAGTCCGACAGGATGCACCGAGTCTTGAACGTATAGGGGGACTCCTCATCCTCCGTCTCCCAGGCGGACTCATCCAACGAGGAGTCAGGGTCTGACCCCGCGGGGCCCTGGAGCACCCGCCCCGACGCCGGAAGCACCGGCGTCGACACCCTCGGTCCCGAACGGGAGGTCAAGGGAGACCGCGACCGAGGTCGACTTCGAGCCATGATGGACTCGAGTATCGGCTCGGTCTCCGGGGTCGACTTCGAAGTCGATGTCCCGGTGGTCGGGGCAGATGCGCCAGACAGGCTGGCCATCAGTGCTCGCTGCTGCTCCATGAAGGCAGACAATCTGCTCTCCAAGGCTGTCATCCTGAGACTCAGCTCGGGAGACGCAGCAGCCACCGACTCGGGCCCCGGCGGCGCCAGGCCAGATGTCGGCTCCCTGAAAGGAGAGTCCTCGAGGACTACAGGGCTTACGTGTCCAGCAGACTCCGGCTCCGTGCGAGGAACTTTGGCAGGCTTCTCTTGTTCCACGGGCCCGGGGCGACGGTCGGGGGTCTTAGACCTGGCCCTCTAGGAGCCAGGGACCTCTTCCGACGACGCCCTCGCGAGCCGCTTCTTCCTCTTGCATTCCCGGTCGGGGGACCCCCTGTCCGAGGAGCCACGACGGCGCTCGGGATCCAAATCCCGAGATGTCGAGGCCTCAGATGAGGTCCGGGCTCGGCCGGAGGCCGAGTCCGAGAAAAGCCTTTCTTTCTGCTGCTGGCGACTTCGGAGTGCCTTGGAAGACATCTTCCCACATGGCCCACACGACTTAGGGTCGTGATCAGGACCGAGGCACCGAAGGCAGCAGTCGTGTGTGTCGGAGAGAGACATCAGTTTCTTACACCGATCACACTTCTTGAAACCGCTGGAAGCCATCGGGGAGAAAAGAGCCCCCGCGAGGTCAAAGGACCGGCCTTCTAGGGAAAAAAAGCAAAAAAGGGCGCGAACGCCAGCCACGAAGGGCAAAAACCAAAAAAGAAGAATCGGGCTCGATACCGGTGTACCGAACCCGGCGGGAGGGGAACCGGCGTCGAACCGGAAGAAAAAATAGCGAATATCGCCGAAAAAAAATCAACTTTTATCCGGGAGGACAGGACACACGTCCGGTGGGCTTCTCGGAAAAAAAAAAAAAAGAGACTGAGGTAAGATGGCACCTTTAGGCGGCAAGGGAACCGCGCATGCGTGCCTGCATTCCCAAAGGCTTTCATAGAAAGCTGGGGAAATGCTCCGCTGGGGCTTCATCGGCGCCGATGACACCCATATGTGAGGACTGACTTCCTGCTTGGTCCTGGAGATTAGAGAGACCATCTTTGGCATGAAGTGTGGGTGAGTCCGAAGGACTATTTTATCATGGTGGAAGCAGGTATAAGGTGAATCCGCCACCAAAGCCTGAAGCTCACAAGAGAGAAACTTAAGTGAGATTGTGGCTAATGGTTCAAAGGATGATTTGAAAAGCTGTGCTAGAAAACATTGAGGCCCCAAGCTACCAGAGGTAGCTTAATGGGCAGTTTGGACAGCAGGAGGCCTCTCATGAAATGTGCTACTGGCAGTTGCGTGGAGACTGACTCTCACCAAGTTTGTCTTTAGACCTGTCGAAGACAGGTGGAGGAGATACTGGAGGAGTGACTCCACTGCAGCAGAAAAGGGACTGAGATCTTTCTGGGAACACCAGAGAATCTATGCCACTTAAAAGCCTATGAACGTCTGGTGGAAGGCTTTCTAGAAGCCAAAAAGATCTACTTATCCTCTTGAGTAAGGTCAAAGCCTTGTAAAGCTATGCTCTCAGCAGCCAAGCTGTGAGGCGGAGAGACTGTAGATTGGGATGTAATAGTGAGCCGTCGTGCTGGGAGAAGAGATCTGGCCTTAACCCAATCTCAGAGGAGTCATCTGAATCAGATGTAGTAGCAGTGGAAACCACGGTTCCGTGGCAAACGAGGGGCTAAGAGAATCATGAAACCCTTGTCGGACTGAAGCTTGAAAAGCATCTTGGGAATGAGGGGTATAGGAGGGAACAATGTTCCCTCTAATTTTCTGTAGGCTGTGTGTGCATAAAATATCAGCTGTGTGCAGCTTTTGAAGGAAGGTTAAATTTTTGTGCGCCACATAATGACACTCGCAGTTATATACTTTAAAATTTGACTACACGTCAGGATACAGTATGTACACCAAATTGATTTTGATCAAATTAATTGAAAATAGACAATTACTAAATGAAGCGGGAAATTTCTAGTAATTACAATCATAAATTTTAAGACGTCTGTTTTCTATCAGAATCAGAACCGTAATTTTTGTGTGCTCTGTTGTAAAGTATGTGCGCTCGCTTGGCGAGGTGTGTGCGCGCGCACAGCTTAGAGGGAACAGTGGGAGGGAAAGCATAAAGCAGACCCTGACCCCACTGTAGGTTGAAGGTATCCACTTGTTGGTTGGTGGATATTGGAGTTCTTGTGCAGAAGTGAGGAAGCTTGGCACTTTGTGGAGTTGTGAACAGATCTATGTCTGGAAATCCCCCGGTCTGGAAGATGTTGGACGTTGTGTCTGGATGGAGAGACCATTCATGGGGAAGAGGGATACAACTCAGTCTGTCTGCCAAGACACTGGACTCCCTTGGGAGGTACACCGCTTTGAGGTGTATTTGATGAGCAATGGCAAAGGAACAGAAGTGTATCACTTCCTTGCAGAGGGCCCAAGAGCCTGTTCCTCCCTGCTTATTCACACAGAACATGACAACCTGATTGTTCATCCTGACTAGGACTTGTGCACTGAGGTGGTGCTGAAACACCCGGAGGGCATTCGAGATAGCACGAAGTTCCAAGAAATTGATCTGGAGTTGCAACTCTTGCATTGTCCAAAGTCCCTGTGTAGTCAGGTTGCCCAGATGGGCTCCTCAACCCAGTTTGGAGGCATCTGTCGTCAGGATGTATTGAAGCAAAGGCATCTGAAAAGGTGACCCTACAAGCAGGTTTTCTGGAGACCACCACCACTGAAGGGATGTGGTTAGACTGGCATTAACTTGAATCCTGTCCTGGAGACGGCCAGAGGCCTGTTTCCACTGGGAGGCGAGTCCACTGGGCTGTCCGCATATGTAATCGGGCATATGGAATGACATGTACTGTAGAGACCATGTGCACAAGGAGCTGCATCTCCTCTCGTGCTGTCTGATGGCCTTGTAGGAGCATCTGGGATGCTAGTTCAACCAGACAGGCACAACGGAGCTGGGGCAGAAATGGCCTGGACTGTTGGGTGTCTAGTAGGGCTCTGATAAACTCTAACTTTTGTGTTGGAGTGAGTTGGGATTTTGGGAAGTTTATCACAAATCCTAAGTGTTGTAGTACTGTGATGGTACGATGCAAGGAAAGCAATACCTCTTGGGAGGTGTCTGCTTTGATTAGCCAGTCTAAGTAAGGGAAGACGAATATCCTCAGAGATCTTAGATATGTGGCCATGACCGCTATGCACTTTGTAAAGACTCTTGGAGCAGAGGCTAGTCTGAAGGGAAGGATTCTGTATTGATAATGTTTTCTTTGAAAGGTGAAGCATAGATATTTCTTGTGTCCTGGATGGATAAGGATATGTGTGTATACTTCTTTCAGATCTAGAGAACAGAGCCAGTCCTGACTCTGGAGGTAGGGAAGAGAAGTCTAGAGAGAGATCATCTTGAACTTTTCGTGGACTAGAAACTTGTTGAGGTTTCTGAGGTTCAGAATGGGCCTGTACCCTCCAGTTTTCTTTGGAATGAGAAAGTATGGAGAGTAGTCTATTCCCTGTTGGGATGTTAGGGCACCACAGAAGATGCCCTGAGACAGAAGAGAGCAGTGAGTGGGGGTTGTGTTTGATATTCCCCTGTGAAGGTGGAAAGGGCAGAATTTGTACCCTTCCTGGACTATGGTGAGTTCCACTGCTCTGAGGTGATGAGGTGCCATCTGTGGGCATAGTGACACAGTCTGCCTTCTATGTAGAGGGGGTGGGGGTCCTCCAGAAGCGGGATGGTAATGTTCTCTAGGAAAGAGTCAAAAACCAAGAATAGACGGTGGCTGCAGAGCTGGTTGAGATTTAGCCACCTGTGGCTTATTTTGTTGCTTAAGAGGCTACTGCCTCTTCTGTGGGGCCTGACCCTGGTACTGAGAAGCAGGAAGGTAAGACTTTTTTGTAGGTGTCTTTTTCCTAGCAGGGTCAGCTGTTACTCTGGACAATCTCTTTAGAGTAGTATTTTCTGACTTTGAGAGGCCTTATCTTGCCAGTCTTTACCAAAGAGGTTTTCCCTTGTGCAAGGCATGTTGCTCAGCTTATCTTGAACCCACTGTTCAAGACTGGAGGGCTTGAAGCCATGCAATTCTATGTGCATCAATGCATATTGCTGAGGCCCTGTTTGTGCATTCAAAGGCATCAAAGTTAGCCCTATTGACAAACTTTGAAACATTTTGGCTATGCTTAACTAGAGTGAGACAATTTGCCCTTTTGTCATCTGGGAGGAGAGGGGCAAAGACCTCAAAACCCATTTATTTCAGACATTCTACAACCCAACCTAATTGCAGCACCTTACCACAACCAGATATCTTCTAATGACACTTGGAACAAATGAAGCATTTGACGACCGATAGGTAATCATGTATATATGTATATTGTATCCCCCACCCTCGCACCCTTGAATCGAATGTTTATTTAGAATTATGAAAAGTATCTAGTCTCTATTTCGTGTCTTATGTAAATCGTTGCCAAAATCAAAATTGTACTCTAAAATTCCTTGTATTGTACGATACATGATGATTCTGTAAAGTAACCGCAGCTGATCGTAGGAAGCGGCGGTATACAAATGTTTACTAAATAAATAAATAAATAAATAAATAAAGATCCCTGGAGACCTCTTTGAGGAACATTTCCATGTAGAGGATATAGGAGTTGATCCTAGCCAAGAGCATGGATGCTTGGAAGCATCAATGCCCAAAGGCATTGAGAATTCTCGATTCTCTACCTGGAGAATTAGAGGAGTGAGTCTTCAAGCTTTTGGAGTTGGTGCATTGCTGATTCAACCAACATAAAGTGGTGGGGAAGCTGTGGCTATAGGAAGCTGGGACACTCCGGTAACCCAATACATGGAATTGAGATGTCGACTTTGAGGTGAGACTGTGAGAGGCGTCTCCCACATAAGGAGCATTAGGTCATGAAGAATGCGGTACATCGGTAAAGTGGCTGCATCTTTGGGTGCTTTTGAGTATTGAAGGATCTCTAAATCCTCTGCCCTTGGTACCTTCTCCGATGTTACCGTGATAGAGACCCTTGGTTAGGTCTCAAATGAATTCCTGGAAGGACATGTATTCCAGAGGCAACATGCATTGCTGCTTAGGCAGGAAAGGGTCCGAAGGTAGGACATGGGGCCCCCAAGAATCAAGTGATTCTGCATCTGAAGCAGGGGAATTGGAGGACTCAAAATATCGGCGGGCACGGTGTTTGCCGGAAGCTAGATGCCAGTACTGATGCTCCGAGGTATCGGCCTCAGTGAGCCACTTGGGTTTGGCACCGGTATTGGTAAGAGTTTCAAGGGAGGGCATGGGAGGGAGCGATGTAGATGTCATCTTCAGCAGTCCTGATGCCAGCCCAGAACTGGTGTTGTGTCGCGGTACCATAAATTGTGTCAACGGGGTGGCTCCTATAGCCAAGGGTTTTATCAATACCGAGGCTGAAAGGAGGGCTGCCAGGCTCTGCTCGATGGCCAGTATGTGCTGGTCTATCGAGGTTGCCGATGCTTGGTTGTCGGGGACGCGTATTTGCACTACCGTCCCAAGGCATGGCACCAGTAGCTCTCCAGAGGTAGAGGCCTCAGGAGCGTCCTGTGGTCCCTCAATAGCTTTGGAGGACAGGGCCCTCAGCCAGGGCTGTTTAGCAGGCCAGTCTGCCTCCGAGGCAACACCCAAGGTGTTTCAATGCTTTGAGCGAGATCTTCCCCTGGAGGTATTGTCAGACTTCAATGCATCTTTGTGCTTGGACTTCAAAGATACCAGAGATCCATGGGAGGATGATGATGCCCTCACAAAGTGGACACCATTGATACCATGTCTGAAGTGAAGAGTGTTTCAAATTTAGAAGCCCGGTTTTGTAGACCTCTCCATGTCATTTTCTGACAGAGGAGACAGTCTTTTGGCTGGTGGTCTGGGCCGAGGCATTTAAAACACCAGTTGTGTGTGTCAGTCGCTGAAATGGTGCTGGCACAATTAGAACATTTTTTGAAACCACTAGTTGGGTTTCTCCATACCTTCGAGGACATGAAGGGTATGGTAGGCTTAAGGCCTAAAAAGGGCATCGATGCCCAAGACTATTTTATTTTTTTAATAAAAGAAAGATAAAAGAAAGAAGTAAAAGAAAAGAATAAGGGAACCAGCAATGTCTTTGATGGTGCCGGTGTCACCGGGAAAGCAGAGGCGCTTTCCACAAAAAAGCTTTTCTGCAGTGACAGGATTTGCTTCCTGTTGGCTCCATGGAAAATGAAGAACTGAAGAGAGGGAGTTGGGAAGGCAGGAAGGCAGTTGCACATGCATAGTAGAGTGCTCCCAAAGGCTTTCCAATTGGATGCTGAGGAGTGTTCCCACACGGCTCCGTCAGTACCAACGTCACCCATATATGAAGACTACATTCCTGCTTGTTCCTGGAGATACTCATGCTGCCTCGGATCCTGCAATCCATTGGATTCCAGAAACCTCACTATCCTCCCTTTTAGCAGCGTTTCCAATAATTTATTCACCACAGAGGTTAGACTAACTGGCCTGTAGTATGCAACCTCATCCTTACTTCTGCTTTTGTCTCAAGGGACTGCATGTGTCTTTCTCCAATCCTCTGGGACCACTCTCGACTCTAAAAAAGCTTTGACAAGGTCAGTCAATGGAGTCGCTAGAACATCCCCATTTTCCTTCAATATTCTCAGATGTATACCATCCGGTCCCATCACTTTGTCTACTTTTAGTTTAGCTAATTCCTCACAGTCTTCTGAAAATCATTCAAGATCCCAGTCACTTATTTTCCTATTTATGGGTGTTTTCTGAGGTCCTGCTTCTGGCCCTTCATCTGTGAACACAGAACAGAAATATTTGTTAAGCAATTCTGTTGTATCGTCATCAGCTTCTACATATTTTATTTATTTAACAAGTTTTATATACTGCCTTAGGGCCAAGGCGGTTTACAAGGAACAATTAACAATCTCAATTGAAAAACACGTAAATAGAACAAAAGGGGGTATTAACTTGGAGTTAACAGAAATAGGGGTAACTTATGTTGAAGGAGGGGGGATGATAATTTCCTGGAGTGTCATGCAGTTTTATTGGTGCCATAGTACTGGGTGAAGAGGTGCATCTTTAGTAACTTCTTGAGGTCTTGGGTTGTCTGTGCAGTGCGTACTGGAGCTGGGAGCAAGCTACAAATTGAGGGGGCGAAGAGGGTGAAGGCTCTGTTTGTCTGCTAGGTGCATTTTGTCTTGAGCAGGGCGATGACTAGTAAATTTTGGGTGGTAGATCTTCGCTTGTTGTGGGAGGTCTTCTGATCAGTAGGGTTGAGGCAAGGTGCAGATAAGTTATGTAGGATTTTGTGGGTAGTCGTTATCACCTTGTGCTTTATCCTCTGTACTATTGGTAGCCAGTGTAAGCTCTTGAAGGTGGGAGTGATATGTTGGAGCCTTGACATGCTCGTTAGTATTCTGGCTACAGTATTTTGGGTTAATTGGAGAGGGTCGAGTGTGTGTTTTGGGAGCCCTTGGTATAGGATTTTGCTGTAGTCTAGATGGGGTGTTATGATGGCTTGGAAAACAGTTCTGTAGTCATGGTGGAGTAGCGGTCGTCTTGGTTGTAGTGATTTTATTTTGAAGTATGCAGTGCTGGCTGTCTTCTTGATGTGGGAGGGCATGTTGAGGTTCTTGTCGAAGGTTATGCCTAGTTTTTTATTTAGTCTTATCGTGATTTCAGTATTTTGGAGTGTTAACTTTGCTAGTGGGGAGACAACAACACACTTGCACTTCCTTCTCTCACTAACATATCTGAGAAATGTCTTATCCCCACATTTTATTGCACTGGCTATTTCTGCTTCTTTTTGTATCTTTGCTTTCCTGACTACTTTGCTACCTTCTCAAAGTTTTTACAAATTAGATGCTTGCCTTCCTCTCTTGTATTTTATGAAGGCCATCCTCTTCTTCACCATTTCAGCTACTTCTTTTGAGAACTATAGCGGCCTCCTTTTCCTTTTACATTTACCTGTCTAACAAAAATGTTTGCTGCCCTTAAAATATCCTCTTTTGGTTTTGCTCATTGTTTCTCTACATCCCCCAGCTGTTCCCATCCTGCTAACAACTCCTTGAGGTATTGTCCCACTTTTACAAAGTTAGTTTTCCTAAAGTTTAAAGCTCTCGCTTTTGAATAGATTTTTTTATTATTCATTTATTAAGCGCTACAAGGTGTACGCAATGTTGTACAAACACAAAGAAAGACTGTCCCTGCTCAAAGAACTCACAATCTAAAAGACAAACAGATGCGACAATACAAAAAGCATGAGGTCAAAGGAAAGAGGAGACACAAGGAAAAAGATCATGGTTCGAAAGTGGTCTCAAAGAGGTACGTTTTTAGCAAGGATTTTATCAGCCCTAGTCCTAATACTGAACCACACCTCTTCACATGTGGGTTCTATTACCAGTTTCCAGAATATTTCTCCATGTAGAATCTCCACACTGCAACAGACATGTGCCAATCAACATCCGGCATATTGAAATCACCTATCAGTAGCACTTCTCCTTTCCTGGCAATACGGCGTATGTCGTCGAGGATCTGTATATCATACCAATGCAAATGGATTTCCCTTTCCCACCATGCCTCCTTGCTGTCTTTTAAGTCCTGTAATTCTATAGTTTTACTATTATTTTTATAGTGTCACTCCTCCTCCCCTTCTTCCTACCTTGTCTTTCCTGAATAGCGTAATTACAACCCTGTCATGGTTGTCCATGAACTATGTCCCCATAACCGCCATTAAATTCAAGTCAGCCTAATCTATTAAAGCCTCAACATCTGGGATCTTATTTACCATGCTATGAGCATTTATACACACCACTTTCCAAATGTTATAGGCAGGTAGTGCCATGGGCAATGTTTCCAAGGTGGTTGAGCACGCTAACTGCAATGTGGTCTCTATGCCCACAGTCTGCCCATACCTCACCCTTTCATGCAATGGGCAATCTATGCGTTTTAGCAGCGAGCAGTTGTCCTGCTCACGTTACCCGTCATCCTAGGCCATTCGCGCCCACTAAACAGTCATTACCTGCTTAGTGGGCTTTAGTAAAAGAGCCCCTTAATCTGGTCAGGCAGCTTTATCTTGCCAGACTGTGTTCTGGGAGGAAAACCTTTTCTAATGAATGGATTTTAACTCTGAAACAGTTCCTCTGCTAATTTTTGGATCCTTGATAGAAAACTGTTTATATCAAATTTCAAAGCCTGGCTTCTGAACACTAACAATTTGAGGTCTGAATCCCTGCTGAAACTGGATCTGAGCTACAGTGGCTCTGGCTAAATCTCAGCGAATTTGCTTAACTGAAGCAGAACAGTTGCTTTAATTCTGACTGCCACCGACTTTGGGTGCTGCTGTAAAAGCGCTGCATAGCAAATATTTGCAAATGCTGCACGTAAGTTAAATGTGCAAGTCTCTGAATATTTGCATGAAAAAGGATCTTAGACAGGGAAATTTAATTAATCTCATTTTTTAATTTAGTTACTTTTTAAAAGTAACTGAAAGCTAGTGCATTGTGCACTGTTCTGAGAGATCTCCAATCTTTAATGAAGTAGGTTTCCTTATTGATTTTGTTAAGCTAGGGAATAGGGAAGCTGACCTTCATAAGACCTGTAGAGCCAGGACCTGAACCTTGGAGGACCTGGAGTTGAAGGACAACCTTGGGCCCCAATGCAAGAGAGTTGCACTTATTTTCAGTCCCCAACACTGGTGGCTCCTTTAATTATTTGAGCGCAAATAACTATATTTCTTCACCAAGACTAAAAGAAAACCAAAAAAGCAACAAAAAAACAAACATACTTTCACTTACCTGTAAACTCCTGTAATATGTTCTTGAGAATATTTATAAAAGAGGACAGAAAATTAGGCAATTGCTGTCATAGCAATTTATGATTCAAAATGTATATATGTAAAATAATCATTTTAAGATTTCAGTCCTAAAATCAAAAGGAAAGAAAATTACTTACCTGCAGTGGTCCCCGACTTCTGAAGTTTACATTCATCTGCAAAAGGGAAAATAATTTTAGAGGAAAGAAACTAGTTCTTTATGGCACAAAGGAGTATATTCTGAGCAATGAATAATTTGAAGTCTACACTTATCTGACTGTATGTTCCATTGGTGAGTTCTGTTCACTGTCTAGAAAGAAAATAAAAAGAAAATGTATTTAACTGTAATTTTATCTGTGCACTAGCTACCGATATTTGCTCCATTCCTGAAATATTTTTAAAACTTGAAGGTCTGTTTACTAAGTGGGGCTAGCAGCTTCCATGCGAAATCAGAGCCGCGGTCCCATTTTATTTAATGGGCTTCAGCTCCGATATCGCACGGAAGCCGCTAGTGCCACTTAGTAAACAGACCCCTTGATTTTAAAAATCTTTGCTGAAATTCAGTATTTTAATTAACATTTTAAAAATGTTTATTCAAATAAAATTGCTTAAATATTCTAGATTCCATTCTAACAGTGGTTCTTTTATTAGAATCCATAGCATCTGAAAAATGTTGTAGCCAACTTATTCAAAATTTTCCTGACGTCTCCAGGGTCACACAAAGGCCCTTTTGGAGGTTTGCCCACGTGTTTTGGCCCTTGGAGCTTTATTTTATTTGAAATTTCCCTGTAAGTGTCACATAATTTTTCAAGGTAAACAATGTGTTTTTGGGGAGGTTGAACAATTGTTAGAATTTCTGAAGGAGAAGGTTTAGTTAGTTAACTTGTGCTAGTTTTTCTTTTGGATCCCTGACTATTTAAGGGAACTTATTATCACGGGTCATGATTGGGTTTGCTTGTTTGTTTCTAGTATGAGCACCCCCTTGATGTGGACTGGAGTTATGCATAATTGCAGGGTTTACTTTTTGTATATTGTATATGTTGTTTCTCTCTTTTATTTCCTGAAATGTAATTTAAAATTATAAATAAAGAATCCATAGCATCTTGACTATTACAGTCCTATGACAATATCATTTGTACCATCTATCGATTTTTAAGACATTCTAAAAGCAATAAACACTGGACATCTCCTCACAGCATTTAGAGAGGAGTCAATTGGATGATGCTCATGCATCTTCTATGAGCACCATCTTGCTGGAGATTTACAGTCCAAGGTACTTACTCTGCGGGCGACAACAAATTTCCTTCTGGGAAAAAGTAGGGCTGCATAACTCCACAGAAATTAAGGCAGCTACATTATATAGCAGCAACCAACTTAGGACTGGTAACCAGCAGGAGAGGCCTTGCAAAATAGTGGTGGCCACCTTGTAGATGGAATCAGGAGAAGCCATCTGACTTCAGGCTGAACAGCCATATTTGGACTGGCATTCAATTAAAATTAGCCAGATTGATCAAGTGAAATGACAAGAATGTATAGCCAAAGCACAAAACCAAGCTATACCAGGAAGCCACAGCCAAGGGGGAGGGGGCACCAACATCCACTAAGCAACGCTAAGTTCGGAGGAACTTTTCAAACAATAGAGCCCCAGCATTATTTCCTGGGTGAGCATAGTCAGTCTGTCATCAAATAACTTGCAAACTGTGAGCCTCAAGTGAATAGTCCTTTCATTTACATGTCCAGCACATCCACAGCTCCACATGTACAACAGGGATCACCACATCCTTAGAGCCTCTATTTTTAGTCACCTCCCTTCAATCAGAGTACACAAGCCATGGCCTGGCTTGAGAATTTTAACAGGCACAGTCTTGCAGTACCTTCTCCTACCCTTATCGCTATAAAGGAGTTCAGCTGTTCAGTTTCCCTTGCTATGCTGCCAGGCCCATGAGATCTTTTCCTGAAGGCCCACTGGCAAACAGCAGGAACAATTGTCTAGCTCCTGACACCATACATCAGCTGCCCAGGCTGAGCTTTTTGCATGATGGGATATAAGCGCAGGAGTGGTAGCCATGAAGCCACCTGTTGTGCCTGAGCTAGTCAGAGCTCAGCAAGAGGGCAATAACAGGACAACTAAGGTATCAAAGGCAGCCAGGGCAAGCAAGGCTGAAGTGGCCGACTTGCAGGAGGCTTCAGAAACTAGAAAAGCAAGTGTACAGCACAGATCACTACAAGCACAGACACAGATCAGGAAAGGGATAAAAAAAAAAAAAGTGCAATCCTGGTAAGCAAAAAAGCAAAATTCTCGAAAGATTTTTAACTAGTGCTAACAGTAGCAAAATTGAACTCCTTGATCTCTGACTCTTCATCTGATGAGGAAAGTAGCTCAGAGGTCAGAAAATTAGAAAGAGGAAGGGATCCAGAAAAGGGTCCTCAATTCCCTGTCCCAATTATGAGAGCTAGTCCCTGGAGTCACAAGAAAGAAAGCTAGGAAAAGAAAGCTCACAGTTCTCTTCCAATTACAAGGCAGCAGGGAGTAAAAAGAGAAAGATAGTGGAAGTAAAAGGGCTAGCTAAAAAAGAGAAACAAGGTTCCACAGAACAAAATGGATATTTGCTTTCCTATGCATGACTGATATAATGGTCCAGTCAAACCCCATGTATAACTGTCATGTGCTGGCATGCAAAATATATTAAAAGCATATCAGGATTACAAGGCAAGTGCTTGACTTCAGTATGATGAAGAGCAGAGGTATATGATAGAAGAAACTCCTGTCATGGGGTGCCACAGATATTGATTTATGGTTGCAAATGACATGCCAGCTCAGGGTAGGATGTATGCTGGAGATAATAAAGTCAGCATGCAGCATCAGATTGCAAGTACCACCCTGCAATTTGATATCCCAAAAAAGCAATGAGTGTACCCCAGCAAGCCATATGAAAAACTCATCTCTCAAAAAGCTCCATCCCCCATAACATTAGCATACATGGCCCCATTAGTGTCTAAATACCCCCAAAAATGAAGCAGCCCAAACCATTTTAGATGGCTTCTCCCATCAAAGCTTCATGATTCCTTACTGCAGTTCCATTCAAACCCAGACCACAAAAAATTCCCACTCTGTTGTGAAGCTTTCTGGGGTACTTAGCGATAAGCTGAGAATGAAAATCAGATCGAGTAGAATAGAATCCGAATTATCCTGTCCCCACTGGTAGTTATACTGAAGATAGAAGCCGGGAAATACAGATTAATACAAAACTTGTTCTCTTGGGCTTCTGCAGCTAGTATGATGATCGTTGCAGTTTTCCAGGTCATGGTGCATCTTAGTAACTGGAACAGATGTTTCAACCATCATACTGTGGCTTTCTTCAGGGCAAAGTGGTTAAGCAGTGGTAGGCCTTAAACCAGATTGGTGGGATTGAGGTTGGAAATTTGAATCTTGTCAGGAATGCTTGTTAGAGAGAGGCTGGGAGAGCTCTTTTCCCGCAGATTGGACATCTGTGTCCCTTCACTGCAAGAAAGGAAACAGGCCTTCTAAGGACGCATCAGAGGTTTCCATGCAAGAATTGTAGATACCAGAATCCAGCAACGAGGATCTCCACTTTCCACAAACCAGACAGCAGGCAACACAGGCTCAGGGTGCACCGAAAAGTTGTGCAGCGATGTGTGCTAGAGCCACAAGGGCAACCTCACGTGCTACAGATGCAAATAGAGAGAAGGCATGTAAAGGGTGCAGAAAAATATGGGAAGCATATCCAGTGCATGCAGGCAGCTGGACGTGGTGGGGAAACCAGCATTATACCAACTTTTGCACCATTCAGTTGGTGAGATCAGGAGGTCCCCACAAAGCAAGTCAGACAGACTTAGTTTTGGTACTCACCCCCAGGGAGCCCAAGGCAGGTAAAAACCATGCCAGGCTTAGTGCTACTCCCCTGCTGAAAGACTTTCAGTGTTATACCTCTGAAGAGCCTTCTTCGAATCTTCAGGGGAAAGCAGGAGGAAGTAGAAGGGACGGACACTGAGGTTGTATGAGGCTTTGAAGAATCCTTTCCAAACTTCTTTTCCAATCTTTTGGCTATTCAATGGGCCCTTAACATAAGGACGCAGAGCTGAACCAATTCCCTGCCTCCTTATGGCAATACTCTAAAGAGCACCATTTAAGGGAAACTAGTGGTCTTCCAGTGCTGCAGCCTTCAAGCATGTTGTGGTTAAACCATCCCTTGATCCTACCTGTCCTAATTATCAACTCATCTCTCCTCCCTTTTATTTCTAAACTACTTGAATGTGCGGTTCTCTCCTCTCAGTTCCTTCTGGATCCACTGCAATCTGGCTTTTGCTCTCTACATTCTACTGAGACGGCTCTGGCCAAAGTCTTTAATGACTTGTTCCTCACCAAATCCAAGGGCCTTTTACTCAATCCTCATCCTTCTTGACCTTTCTGCTGCTTTTGACACTGTTGATCACCACCTTCTCCTAGATACCCTGTCTTCTACTTGAATTTAGGGATTCTGTCCGGTCCTAGTTTTTTTTCTTCTCTCTCAACTCACTTTTACTGTATGTTCTGGTGGATCCTCCTCTACTGCTATCCCACTTTCAGTTGGAGTACCCTAAGTCTCTGTCTTGAGACATTTCTTTTTTTTCGTTACGCATTCAGTCCCTTGGTGTACTCATCTCCTTCCATGGTTTTCAGTACCATCTCTTTGCTGATGACTCTCAGATCCACCTCTCTGCATCTGAAATCTCTACATGAATCTAGGCCCAAATCTCTGCTTGCCTATCTGACGTTAAGTGCCTGGATGTCTCACCATCACCTGAAGTTGAACATGGCCAAGAATGAGCTTCTTATCTTTCCCCTTAAGCCCACCTCCCCCCTTCCTCCTTTCTTTATTTCTTTGCATAACACACTGCTCCTTACTTCCTCAGTTCACAACCTTGGGGTCATCTTTGACTCCTCCCTCTCCTTCTAAACATACCCCTAGGGGACATGTAATGAAGCTACAGGGTAAACTATTTAAGACTAATAAAAGAAAATATTTTTTCATTCAACGTGTAATCAAACTCTAGAATTTGTTACCGGAGGATGTAGTAAAGGCTGTTAGTGTAGCTGGGTTTAAAAAAGGTTTGGACAAGTTCCTGGAGGAAAGGTCCATAAACCATTATTAAGAAAGGACCCAGGATATCAATGCTTGACCCAGTACAAGCATTGTGGAACCTGTGTCTTTTGGGGAAACTGCTAGGTATGTATGACCTAGATTGGCCACTGTTGGAAACAGGATACTGGGCTTGATGGACCTTGGTCTGACCCAGTATGGCATATCTTATGTTATGTCCACACATTCAACAGATAGCTAAAACCTGCCATTTCTCTCTCTACAATATTGGCAAAATTCATCTTTCTTTCTGAACACAATACTAAGACCCTTATCCATTCTCTAGTCACCTCCCGTCTGGACTATTGCAACCTCTTCTTTGCTGGTCGTCCTCTGAATCATCTCTCCCACTTCAATCTGTTCAAAACTCAGCTGCACCAGTGTCACTATGCCCATGATACCCCTCTTCTCAAGTCACTTCACTGGCTTCCTGTTTCCGCATCTAGTTCAAACTTCTACTACTAACCTATAAGTGACTTCATTCACCTGCTCCTCACTACCTTTCCTCTCTCCCCTCTCCTTACCTCCCTCTTTGGGAACTCTGCTCTTCTGGCAGATCCCTTCTATCTGTGTCCTTCTCTTCCACTGTCAACTCCACACTTCAATCTTTCTACCTTGCTGCTCCTTATGCCTGGAACAAACTACCTGCGTTGGTACATCAGGCTCCATCATGTAGACCTGTTCAAATACAAGCTAAAAACTCACTTTCTCTAGTCCCATGGCCACTCCTTGTGGCCTTGGGCAAGCCACTTAACCCTCCATTGCCTCAGGTACACTTAGATTGTGAGCCCTTTGGGGACAAGGGAATAAAAAAGTACCTATTAGTATATATGTAAACTGCACTGATTCTACAGAGCGCGGTATAAAAAAGAAATAAATAATAATAATAATAAAAATAATAATAATCCCCAGTTGTGTTGTCTGTTTTGACTAAACTGCAAGCTCTTATGAGCAGGGACTGTCTCACATGTCTCAGTGCTATATAAATGATAAGTAGTACTAGTGGTGAACTTTGCCTGTTAAGAAATCATAATGAGGCAAATATTCCTACAAAAGCTATCAACTGTCATGGCCAACATTTGTAGATCTTTGTATTTTATCAGAAAAACAAAATCCAGACAAGAGGATATGTGAGTATCAGAAACATTCCTAAAGGTCTAGTAATGACCTAGAGTTGTATTCAGACTCTTCAGGTGGGAAAGGCATTGGAATATAATTTCAGAAATCACCACATGCTACCCAAGGGACTAAGAACATTACTTTCCTCAAGCTGTTTCCTAATGTGGGCAGACTAGATGGACGATACTGGTCTTTTATCTGCCATCACTTACAATGTTACTATGGTGCCCGACTGCAGCATACAAGAATGGTGTTCTGGTCTGACAACAAGGCAGTAGTAGAAGTAATCAACCAGTAAATATGCTGCAAGATGGCAACCAACCTGTTCAGGGAATTTATGCTACACTGCCTGCTGCTTAATAACACAGCATGAGCGAAGCATGTACAAAAATTGCTGACATACTGTCTCACTTCAACGGAGAGTGGTCTCATGGACAGATAGCCAGGCAATTTATTTAACATGTTTTTTATACCACTTTATTATTTCAGTCAAAGCATTTTACATTGTAACTTAAACTTGATAGTGTACATTAAACAGGGACATTGATAACTTGGATTTTTCTGAGGCATTGGAGCGTTAAGTGAATTGCCCAAGGCCACAAAGAGCACTAGTAGGAATTGAACCCTGGTCTCTTGGTTCCCAAGCCAGTGCTCTAACCATTAGGATACTCCTCCACTCCAGCTGACTACACTTGAGAGTCGACTATACTACACATGCTAAGGAATAAAAGGACATCAAGAGGGGTGGTGGTAGCCAATCTGGCAGTGCTGGTTTTCTCCATAACAGAGGGTCATAGAGACCCCCAAGAGGGATTCATGGTAAAGCAGACCATGGCTGGATCAAAATGCAACCATCACACACCACATATTAACTGAATTATGGCAGACCAAAGACCGGGTGAGGAGGATGCTTCTGAAATATGCCTTCTCGGTGGTCTTGAGGATCAGTAAGCTAGTAGACACATCAAAGAAGGGAGAACAGGACAATGGATTGTTAGGGACATACAGGGAGTAGGTGATAAGGTGTGCTTGTGTATTCTTAGATGAAAGGTAGATCAACTAGGGGAAGGGTACAGAGGTGTACACAGTACTATACATATACACATAAGAGAGTCCCTTCTTTATAGAGCTTACAACCTATTCAAGACAAACAAGGGATCAGAGTAAACTCAGAGAAAATGTTGTACAACACGAGGGTGGTAAACAGGAGAATAAAGTGGTCAGGATCCAAAGGCAGCCTCAAAAAGGTGAGTCTTTAGTCTGAATTTGAATAGGACCAGGAATGGAACCTGGTGTACTGATTCAAGTAGTCTATTTCAGGCATATGGTGCAGCAAGATAGAATAAACAGTCTGGAGTTGGCAAAGGAACAGAAGGGCACAGATAAAAGTGATTTACCTGATGAGCAGAATTCCTGTAGGGAGAGATGACAGACAAGCAGTAATGAGGAGGTGTAGCATGAATACACTTGTAGGTCAGGAGGAGAAGCTTTAAGTGGATTGGAAATAGACAGGAGGCCAATGAAATGACTTTAGAAGAGGGGGTTATGTGGACATAGTGACAGTGGCAGAAGATTAGCCATGTGGCTTAGCTTTGAATGGACTGAAGGGGATAGAGATGAGTTATTGGGAGACCAGCAAGGTGCACATTGCAACTGTCTATGTGGGAGGTGACTAGAGAGTGAATAAAAGCTATCGTGTGTTCAGAAAGGGAGGGATGAATATTGCTGATGTTATAAAGAAATGAAAGGTTTTAGCTATTTGTTGAATGTGAGCAAAGAAAGAGAGAGAGTGAGATGGCGCCAAGCTTCAAGCTGCAGAAACAGGGAAGATGACAGTTACCTAGAGAAAGAGAAAGGAGGAAGTGGGGAGCTGGGTTTAGGGGAAAGATACACAGTTCTGTCTTCGTCATGTTCAGTTTCAAACGGCAGCAGGACATCTAGGCAGCAATGTCAGACAAAGCAGGCTGAGATACGGGCCTCGATTCCTGGAGAGATTTCTGGTATAGAAAGGTAAATCTTAGAGTCAGCAGCTTAGTAACATAGCAACATAGTAAATGACGGCAGATAAAGACCAGTATGATCCATCTAGTCTGCCCAGTAAGATGGCACGAGTGGGTGCACCTGCCGCTCCGTGCAGGCCACCCCTCCCCAGGTCTTTGTTTAGGGGTGAACCCACCGCTCCATGTAGAACACCCCTGTTTGTTGAGAATTTAGATAGTTAAGTTTATTTTGATTTTATCCTGTTGCTGTAAAAGGGATCCACTGTGTCAGTCCCATGCCATTTTGAATTCTGTCACTGCATAAAGACAACATTGAAACCACAGGAGTAAATCAGAGAAAAAGAGTTCCCAAAACAGAGCCCCGAGGTACACCATCTGAAAGCAGAATAGCAGTGGAGGAATGAGAGCGAAGAAGAAAACTAGGGAAGGGTAGAGTCCCTAAAGCCAAGAATAGGGTATCAAGGAGGTGGTGGTAAATTAACAGCATCAAAAACAGCAGATAGGTCCAGAAGGATCAATATCAAAAAGATCCTTGATTTTACCAGGAAGAGATCACTGGAGATTTTGGCAAGGGCTCTTTCTGTAGAATACAGAGGACAAAAGCCAGATTTCAATGGATCCAGAATGGCTTGAGAGGAAAGCAATTTGAATACAAGAGGGAGGAGGAAAATGGGCAGATATAGTTGAAAAGTAGGGTCTAGTGAAGGGTTTTTGTTTTATTTGCTGTTTTTTTTTAGGAGAGGTGCGACTACAGTACATTTGAAGGCTGCAAGAGCAATTTTAGTGGAAAGCAAAAGGTTGAGGATGTGAACTAGGGAAAAGATGACAGTAAGCAAGATAGAGCTTAGTAGATTGGAGAAATGTGACCAGAGGAGCAGGTCTGGAGGAAGAGAAAAGACAACGTGTAATTTCCTCCTTGGTTACTTTAGAAAAGGAAGAAAGGGTGGCAGAAACTAAGTGAAGAAAGGGAGGGGAAATGACGGATGCAGCCCTGTGGGGAACTCAAGAATAATCTTGTGAACCTTATCATGTAAGTAGTTGGCCAAAGTCTGAGCAGAAGGAGAAGGGGTTCTCATGTGGAGGCACTTGGAGAAGAGTTAAGCATGGCAAAGAGACAATGAGGGTCAGTGGCAAGGATGTTTGTCATACTGACATAGCACTCTTGCTTGGAAAGTGCTAAGATAGACTAGGAGTTTAACATAAATTTGAAATGTAGAAAGTCAGCATGGGTACAGGATTTAAGCCAAAGACACATAGCAAAGCGAGCATAAGAATGTAGGTAACAGATTTTGGAGGTCAGCCACGGCTGAGGTATAGTATGCCCCATAGGACATGAAATGGAAGAAACAAGAGCATCCGGAGTGCAGGACAGTATAGTGTTATAGGAAGAGACAAGAGACTACCTCATCAACAGACTCAAATGACAGTGGAAGAGAGGGGATGAGGTAGCAGCAGAGAGAGCAAAGGGGTCAATGGCTCAGAGATTCCTAAATCCGTTGATGACTGTAGGGTGAGACCGTGGCAAGATACGATTAAGAGTAAAAGTTAGCATATGATGATCCGATAGGGCAAGAAACAAGGTAGAAACATTTGAGGGTGAACAGATGGAGAAAAAGACTGGGTCAAGATAGTAGCCATGCTGGTGAGTAGGGACAGAAGAACACAGCTAAAGGATGAATGAGTAGGTTAAGGCAAGGAGCATTAAGGCATAAGAGTCAGAAGGGGATTTTAACATTCACTTGGATAACCTAAGAATGAGGAAAGGGGAAGATGGTGTGAGAAAGGAAGAGGTAAACCTGTCAGGAGGTCAACAAATGACAACCACCTGTATGGGTAGTGAAGTAAAATAGGGAGCTGGTGTGGAACTCAAAGGGAAGAAAAGGAGAGAGAGTGAGATGGAAGGAGGGTTGAAACTGGCAGAAAGGAGAGAATAACAGCCCAACACCACTGCCACAGTCAACCATGACAGAAGGTAACAACTGAAGCAGCCTTCAGAGAGAGGCCAGGTCTCTAAGATGATGCAGAGCATTAGAGATGGAGGTCTTGAATGAAGGTGAATTTGTCAGAGGCAGAGTGGACATTCCTTAGGGCACATGAGAGAAGGAGAGGAATATGAATAGGATTAAAGGGGTTCCAATTGGATCTGCATAGGGACCATGAGAAATGCCTAGGTGGGACCAGGATTGGGCTAGAAATCCCCAGATGAAGAAGAATGAGTAGGAAGGCATGGGGGAGAGAAGAGGAGGCATGACTGTGGCAAGGGTAAGGTACTCAGCAAGAGTAGAGATGGTTGAAAGAGGAAGAAACTGTTGAAGCAAAAGAGCAGATAAGGTAGAAGACAAAATGAAAGGAGAGGTGAAGATAGTAAGGAATGGTGAACAAGGACTAAGGATTTGAAACTGTTAGAATGAAGGGAAAATATTAAGGAAAGTTAATAGTAACACTAAAGTGTTGTGGAGCCATAGGAATAAATTGGGAGTAAAAAAAAAAAAAAAAAAAAAAAAAAAGAGTACATAGAGTAGATATGATATGGTGAGGCAGGAGTGGAGCCTCGGTGAGTTGGGTGCACCTGAGAAAGTAAATAGGGTTAATGAGCCCTGGAAAGTCTATATAGGAAATTTAACCAGAGGGTGGTTGCGCAAGAGGAGGATGGGACAAAGTCACCAGGTGAAGATGACAACAGAAATTTAACCTTTATCTCTGGCACCTAGTGAAATAGGGAGAGATAGAGGCACAGGGCAATTGGGAGATTCAACTCATAACTAGAATGAAGGCAAAAAAAATACAGTCAAGGGAAAAAAAAACAAAAAAAAAATCCAAGCACACTCCAAAATACTTGGAACAAAATTACAAACACAGATCTAGAATGGAGGCAAAAAACAAAGTTAAGCATAAAATTACAAACAGATACAGATATATAAATAAATTAAAAAACAAACAAATACAAAGAGCTAAAAAAAATCCTAAACAAGCACAGTGAATAGGTAGCAAAAGCTAGTTCGGAGGATTACTTGGAAGCTGCTCTCACCAGACTGAGATAATCCAAGAGGCACTGTCAACATGTCAGGTACAGAATGCATGGACATATATAGCCATGAGACCACAAAGAGGCAAACAGTTTTTAGTGCATAAATGAGATACCCGGCTGACTATTTCAATTCACTGAGATATTAAAGAAATGCCTAGAGGTAGCAGGTTACAACTGAACCTTATTTGGCACAAATTCCTTTAGGATAGAAACAGCTACCTCTGCTCCAGAGAGAGGGCTCCCAACTTTTGCTATACAGTGAATCAGTAGATGGAGATCTGCCTATAAAGCCTATATAAGGCCAGACAATCAATATGAAAATAATCTTCAGTAATAAACAACTGTATTTGTCTTTTCCAACAGGGCGTGTGTCATGTGGAGGGGGCAGTGTAGATCGCTGGACATTTGTTTCAAGGACAAGCGAGCAAGCTGAGGTGAGAGCATATGGCAGCCATCTGGGCCTTGCCTCCTCTGGTATAAGAGTCTGTTGGATGGGGAGAGGTGGAATGCGATAGTCACAGCTCATTCCCCTCCTCAGAGAATGCTAAAAGGAGATGGAGTGGCCCAGAGATAATCATCCTCCACCTGGCTAGCAATGACCTGGGCCGCTGGTCCTATGTCTAACATGTGAGGGCTACCAGGAGGGTTTTCTTAGTAATCCCATCCTTATTTAATGGGATGCATAGGGCAGGCCTTCACAGATTGTATGTGGATTTAGGAGCCAGTGCTGGTGATCGCCTCGTGCCCCTCCCCCAACCCCCAAACTGTCTCTCGTACTGGTCTCGTGTTATCAAGTCTCGGGAGCCCAGCACCAGAGCTCCTTCTACTGTGCAGCATCTTTAGACAGAAACAGAGACAATATCTGAAGCTATAACTGTTTAATGCTTGTATGTGTGTGTGGTACAACTGTGGTCTGCTTGTCTGTGTAGTATGTGGCTGTGGGTAGGATGCGGTTCATATGTGTGTGTGCTGCAGAGCCTGGGGAGCCTCCGTTTGTGTGCTGTAGAAATGGGGTACCCATGTCTATGTGGTGCTACTACTAGTAATCATTTGTATAGTGCTACAAGGCATACAGCACTGCACAGACATGTAAGAGACAGCAAGAGATGACAAAACTTTGTGCTAACGAACAGCGTGGTTTAGTAAACATACCCCATGATATGCTCAGATACCATCCCTCGTCATTGCTGCATGCACTAGATGTTATGGTGTCATGGGTGCAAGAAGGTAAGCAGACAACTGGGAGCTTCAGTATGTAAGCTAGGTGGCTTGTGCATCATGCATCCTAGGGCAGACCCAGAATGCATTGGACTGTACTGGAAAGAGGGCACACCTCTCAGATAGACAAGGAGCCCTAGAAGTTGTTGTGTGTGAAAATCAGGTTTATGTTCAAGCTCTAGGGCTGCAGCTAGTGGTGGGGAGCCCAGGGCAGATTCTTGTAGAACTACCCTGGGCTGGCTGTGGGAGTACCTGAGCCAGTGGTAAACCTTTATCAACTATGGACTGTTGAATGTGGCAGGTGTTCCCCACAATAGACAGCAGGTGCAATGTGGAGCCAGAGTGGAGGAGTGGCCTAGTGGTTGGGGCAAGGTACTTCAGGCTGGAAGGTCGGGGGTTCAAATCCCACTAGAGGACAGCAACCTTGGGCCAGAAGGACTGGGGTTTCTAGTCCCACAGGTGCTCTCCTTGTGGTCTTGGGCAAGCCACTTAACCCTCCATAGCCCATGTTCCCTGTAAAAAATAGTTATCTCCAAGTTATAAATCCTGTTATGTATACTTGTAAATACTCTTGTAAATACTCTTGTAAATAGTTGCAGTAATGACGTCCCATGTTTTATCCAAGTTCTCTGACCTTGTTCTCTGTAAAACCTAACAGTTTGTTGTTATGGTATGTTGTTATATTGTGAACCGCGCTGATTCTGAATAGAGCGGTATATAAGAGCCTGTAATAAATAAATAAATAAATAAATAATGCCCTGTTCAATGTAATTTCAGTTTGTTCACTGTAAACCATACTGATGCAGAATAGCGCGGTATATAAGAGAATATAAATAAATAAATAAATAACCCCACAATGCCAACAAGGCACACTGGGGCGTAAATATGCTAAATGCAGAGCCACCCTGCTTTATGGCAGGGGCCCCAGAGAGCAGCGGAGAAGACAGCAGTCTTGCTGGCTCCCACTGCAGTCTGTTACGCCTGATGTTTGATAGCTTGGGCATTGTGTTTTGTTTACTGGGTTTTTACTTTCTATGTATTTAACAGGTTTTATATACCGCTTTTATGATCAAAGCACTTTACAGAGAAAGTTAATGAACTCAAATGAGTTAAGAATAGGGTTACACAGAACTTACGGCAACAAGCAACTTGAGTGTTAAACAAAATGGGGGGGGGGGGGGCATACTTAATCCATGCATGAGTAGAGTTGATATTCTCAAGAATTTGATGTTAGGTGATTTCATTAGACCCACTCCTAATAATCTCTGAAAAGATGAGTCTTTAGCTTCTTTTATCACTTCTCCCCTCCCATCCTCATTTATACACAGTAAGTAAACTAACAGTTTCGGTCTCTCATTCCATGGCCTCTCTCCTCTTCTTCAGTCTCCTCCCCTGCCCTCTCCCTTCATCTTGGCTTCCTTAACAGCTTTTCTCTTAGGCAGAAGTACCCCTTTCTCCTTGATCATATTTCCTCAAAAGCAATTCAAAATTCACCAATTCCTCTAGACCTTTGGGGCCTAGGAGGACTAGGGGCCCATTGAGTTATCTGTCTCTGCTCCTCTCCTGAAGTTTTTTCTTCTTCTCAAACTACCTTTTTTCTTTTCTGTTATTTTATAGCGCTCTATTCTGTACCCTTTTAAATTTTAGTGTGTAAACTGCTTTGCCTTTAAATAGAAAGGTGGTATAGCGTAGTTACTCACCTATAACAGGTATTCTCCGGGGACAGCTGAAATCAGTCCTCACATATTAATAAAGATGAAATTTGCCACAACATACTTTGGGTCGTCATGGTTTATGTTGGGGACTAACATTTCCTCAGGCAGAGAACAGAAGCAAGGGATGGTGGGGTTTTAGAGGGCAGAGGAGGGTCATGACTGCCTGCTATGTCTCCTGATCTCCCTACTGACTGGACAGAGAGCATAAACACTAAGACATACTGTATCTGAGAACAATTTGACATCACCCGTCTGCCTTTCGCTCTCCCCTTCTTCTGCTGCCCTGCTGAATACTTTTTAAAAACAAAATACAGCCAGAAAGTGATGTCTCTGGATTTCTGGCAGTGTGCCTGGCTCCCTCACATTCTTCTTGCTTCAATAAACAGCAATTATTTTGGGCAGGCCAGTATGCCGGGGACACATTTCCTGAAAAGCGCACACTTAGACAGTCTTGTGAACTTTGTCCTCCACTGCACGTTTCCTTGCGCTGTCCCTCGGCTCTGCTGCAAAACATGACGAGTTGCTATAGCCTTCACAGAGGGCTCAAACTTGCTAAATTCCTGGGGACTAAATAAACGGGCACAAAGCCGGGGATATTCGGTGCCTAGTACTCTCCCTCATGGTGCTTTGAAAATATTCAGGTCAGTTTAGAGTCAACCCTGTTCACTATGGAAAGGTCTTTCCTCCAGATAACTTTATGCATGCCTCTCAATTTTGCAGAGTTCTGACGTCGGTGAGTTATTCTGTGCTCCTCTCTGGTTCAGTTTAGAGAGTCCACACAGGGCAAGGTAAAGATAGTACAAAAAGCACAGACGACAGCTTCTCTTTCAGAAGCAAAAAGCCCCAAGAATATACAAGAATAAAGGCAATTTAAGGGAAATAAGTCTCAAAGCAGGAGGACTCAATCTGACTTCTTAAAGATGCCATACAAGTGGACTCACTTATATTTCTCGGTATTTTATCCTAACTGGGAGTATCCACATGACCATCCACTGCCTCAGGTACAGTCAAGGGCTGATACAGAAAACCTTAGTACAGCATTTCTCTGGCACTTTTCCTATGCTAGTCTTGCTCTCCAATATAGAAAGCAAGCTAGTGCTGGAAGAATGCCCGACAAACTACCACGCTTAATTGCAGTGCAGTGGGCATGTAAATCACATGCAAAGTGCTGCATATTTAATTATTGCAAATATTAAAAACTGCACTGAAACTTAGAGCAGTTGTTTACATTATTTTTAAAGCTGGATCTTTCCACCAACTTTGAAAAGGCATAAAGATCCAGCCAGGAGCAGAAAGAATCAACTCAAGTATGACACTTCGCCTGACACAATCCAGGCACTGGGGAAAGCCCCCCAAAACCACTGGCACAATGATTGGGGGGGGGGGGGAGGGTGTCGGTACTTCCCCAGAAGCAGACCCCCCAACAGAAGTAAAAATCGCTGGTGGATGGCTAATCCCCTATCCCCCTGAACCCTCCCCCAGCACCTTAAAATGTTTTGGGGCAGGAGTGTTGCCCACACGCCCTTGCCTTTTGTGCTGCCATCTTTCAAAATGGCAGTGTCTGGCCCCCATGTGATGCATCCTGGGATGAACCGGGTGGGTTCAGACTGCCATAAGCAAAAAATGCCTTCTATGGCAGAGTGACCCCCCTGGATTGCATCCTGGGATGCATGACACGGGGTCAGCTGTCCCAGGATGCAACCCAGGGGGAGGGGGGGTCACTCTGCCACAGAAGACAGACATTTTTAGCCATATATGGTAGTCTGACCTCTCTCAGTGCATCCCAGGATGCATCGCGTGGGGTCAGGAGCCACTGGGGCAGGAGCTTGTGGGTAACACTCCCACCCCACAATGTTTAAAAATACAAGGGAGGGTTCAGGGGGTTAAAGGTTAGGTGTCTGCTGGATCACCAGGTCCTTTTTTTTTTGTTTAGGGGCATGGGGGTAGGGAATCAGGGTCCATTGGGCCCCCAGTTATTTTAGATCCGTTGGGGGGGGGGGGGGGTCGATGTCCAAGAGAGGACATCACTCCCCCCTCCCTTGACGTTGCGCTGATGGCATTGGGGGGGGGGGCTTTCCCTGATGCTTGAATCATCTGAGGTGAAGTGTCAAACTTCACTTCAGATGACCCCCATTTCTCCAGGACGGCTTAAACTCGTGCTGGACTCCTGTGCGCATAGGTTTGGCTTGCTCTCCCAGTTTAATGTTGACTTTTTGCACACTGGTTAGTTTGTATATTGCATCACAGCACAAAACGTTAGCACTAAACTCGCGCTATAACTTTAAACACTGGGCTCTAGCGTAAGGTTTCGGCATCAGCCTGCTGGACTGTAAGCCTTCTGAGGAGATAGGGAAATACATTCAGATACATCGGCAACCTGCTTTGAACTGCTACTGGAGCGAAATACAAATAAATATAAAATTTGTTTTGTCTGCTGCATTGATTATTGAGCATTTATATAGCGCTACTAGTCATACGCAGCGCTGTACAGGCATGAAGAGACAGTCCCTGCTCATCAGAGCTTACAATCTAGTCAAGACAACACACAGAGCTAACAGTCTAGTCGGGGCAAAAACACTAAAACACGGCACTTATAATCTAGTCAAGACAAAACATAGAAGTCAGGTTCTGAATGCAACAGTGAAGAGGTGGGTTTTTAACCTAGATTTGAAGAGGCCCAGGGAGGGTGCCTGGTGTACAGACATAGGTAGCTTCTTCCAGGCGTAAGGTGCAGCAAGGTGAAAGGAGCGAAGTCTGGAGTTAGCAGTACGAGTGGAGGGCGTAGATAGAAGTTGTTTGTTAGAAGAGCGAAGTTCCCGAGAGGGGTTGTTTGAAACTCATTGAAATTATTGATCTAGTAACGGAGATATATTTTCCATACAATGTCCGCCTCTGATTAGGATACTCACTCCCAGACTTTTCCATTCAGAGCTCACTTTTCTGGAACAAATCCAAAATAAAAGAGCTGAATGTGCTGCTTGTCCCCGCTTTCATGCTGTCAGTGGGGCACTGCTTTGGGTTTGATCTTTCTGCAAAATTCTCTCAGCATGGCACAGGAGATTTTCATGTGAAGAACTGATATACCTGCTCCCAAGAGCTTACACACATCATTGGCCAACTGCTAGAGCAGCAGTTATAAATGTATGCTATATTTCAGCTTTCCGTGCAACAGCGGAGTGCTTCAAAGTTCTGGCAGAGGATCCCTACAACAGCAGCAGTCTACTGTGCTTCTCAAAAAAGTGGGACTAGCAAATCCATCCCACCAAAATGGGATTGAAGATTTCAGGCATCAGTCTCAGAATAGATTCCACTTCCCCTCCACCCCTTACTTTTTTTTTTTAATTTAAGCCTCGACCTGTTGCCACTTTCCCAGTCACCCCTTCCTTCCATTCAATGGGTCCTCAGCATTTCAAGGCTGCTCCAATTTCCTTCCCTGCTACACCAGGCTGTATTCCATCATACACCATTCTGCTAGCTTTTTACAACACCTACATTTCCATTTCAGACCAGAACTCAAGGATATCATTTGTAAGAGACCACTCTCCCACCACTGACTGATCCTGCAGGGTCTTAGAAACGAAACAATGGATAGCGAATGCCCTGTAGTGAGGAATGCTAAAGACCAGAGAGCTGGCATAAGATACCTTATTCATCCTGCCAGTTCACACCCACACCCCCTATTATATACACAGTGAGTAAGTCTCTCCTTTGCAAGGGAACATAGATAAGCCTGTGTACTGGCACACTGATCTTCGCTGTCAGGAAGTCACGCATATTAATAACAGGTAATTACTGAATAAACACAGCATTTTTTTTTTAATTTTACAGTCGCTTTCTTTTGCTTCCAAGAGCAACACCTCTTTCTTATCCTCAACAAGGCAACAAAAATTTATTAATTTCAGCTAAGCCTCCACCTTCACTTACAAATGGGTTGGAATGATGCAAACCATGAGGCCTCTTATGTACGTCCATTTCTACCAAAAGCTATCCACTAACTATAATAATAAAGTTATTATTAATCAGATTATAACTAATCAGTAGAAATACAAAGGAATTTTCCCTTTTCATAATACAAGACATTATATTTATCAAAGTTACCGCCTGCTATATGCAAGTATCTGCCCATCTGAAGAATATATAATGATCAAAATATTAGTAGAGAAAGCATAGTTACTCACCTGTAACAGGTGATCTCCGGGAACAGCAGGAATTTAGTCTTCACATATGGGTATCGTCGGTACCAACTGAGCCTGCGCGGGAACGCTCCCCGGCGTCCAATTAGAAAGCTTTTGGGAGCATCCCACAGCTCCTGCGTGCTGCCTTCTCGCCTTTCCCAACTGCCTCTCTCCAGTTGAGTTTAAAGCTGAGGGAAAGAGAGAGAGAGATAGAGAGATACAACTCCTAGGGGAGGTGGGTGGGTTGTGAAGACTAAATTCCTGCTGTTCCCGGAGATCACCTGTTACAGGTGAGTAACTATGCTATCTCCAGGAACAAGCAGGAATGTAGTCTTCACATATGGGGACTCCCTAGCTGCAGATGCCAGGGAGAAACCCCAAAAATTGTGTACCCTTGTGAAAGGGCTCCACTTCCCCCCATGGATCTCTGGCATCCTATCAGGGATGGTGGGTAGGAGTTGATTAAGTATGGAACAGGTGTTGAAGAACAGCCTGACTAAACAAGGCATCCCGGCAGGAGTCCTTGTCTAAGCAGTAATGGGTTGTGAAGGTATGAACCAAAGCCCAAGTAGCTGCTCGGCAGATGTCGTCAATAGACAGAGTGAAGATAAGCCATAGAGGCTGCCATGGCTCTCACATTGTGAGCTGTGACATGGTCTTCCAGAGGAAGGTTTTTACTCTCATAGGCAAGAGATATACACTGTGCAATCCAGTTGGACAGTGTTCTCTTGGAGACTGGAAGTCCCAGATGAGAAGGATCAAAAGCAACAAAGAGTTGAGAAGACCTTCTATGTTGCTGTGTTCTTTGTAAGTAAAAAGCTAAAGCTCTTTTACAGTCCAAAGTATGAAGATTCCTTTCTGCATTTGATGCATGAGGCCTTGGAAAAAATACAGGCAGGTAGACTGCTTGGTTCAAATGAAAAGGCGAGACCACCTTTGGCATAAAGTGTGCATGAGTCCTAAAGACTACCTTGTCATGATGGAACCTTGTATAAGGAGGATCAGCCACTAGTGCCTGCAACTCACTGATGCGACGTGCTGATGTGATTGCAATAAGAAAGATAACTTTCCAAGAAAGGAATTTCAACAAGGTAGTAGCTAAGGGTTCAAAAGGTGGCTTCATGAGCTGGCCAAGAACCAGGTTTAAGTCCCATGCCACTGGTGGTGGCCTAATGGGAGGCTTAGTTAGAAGAAGGCCTCTCATAAATCTTACTATAAGAGGATGGGAGGAAATAGGTTGTCCATTTAAAGGCTTGAAAGAAGCTGCAACAGCACTCAAATGGACACTTACTGAGTTAGTCTTAAGTCCTGCATTGGATAAATGAAGGAGATACTCCAGTAATGATTCCAGAGGTATCGCAAGGGGGCTAAGATCCTTCTGCGAGCATCATATGGTAAACCTTTTCCACTTGAAAGCAAAAGAGCGTCTTGTGGAAGATTTTCTGGAAGCATAAAGGATATCCTTTACTTGCTGAGAAAGGTTAAGATCATGAAGATCTAGGCCTTCAGCAACCAAGCCCTGAGATGCAGAGACTGGGGATCGGGATGCCATAACATTCCGTCCTCCTGAGACAGGAGATCTGGAGCAGACCCTAACTCCAGAGAGGGAGCTTGAGAGAGATGTAGAAGCAGAGGGTATCACACTTGCCATGGCCAATGTGGAGTTATGAGAATCATACGGCCTCTGTCTCTCTGAAGCTTGAACAGGGTTTTGGGAATTAGGGGAATGGGTGGAAAGGCATAAAGGAAGTTTTGACCCCAATGAAGGAGGAAAGCATCCCTGGCCTGAGAGCCCTGAGACGGAATTCTGGAACATAACCGGGGAGGTTTGGCATGCCACGGACTTGCAAAGAGGTCTATGTCCAGGGTTCCCCAAATTTTAAAAATCTTGGTCACCTGGTCTGCATGTAGAGACCATTCGTGTGGAAGCAGAACTCGACTGAGTCTGTCTGCCCAAGAGTTTTGGATACCTGGAAGATACACTGCCAGGAGATGAATCTGATGCTCTCTGGCGAGGGCCCATAGTCGCAAAGCTTTGTTGCAAAGCGACAGAGAGCCCGTTCCTCCCTGATTGTTCACATAGAACATAGCTACTTGATTGTCCATATGAATGAGGACTCTCTTGTAGCTGAGCAGGGAGTGGAACACTCGCAGAGCAAGGAAGATTGCTCTGAGCTCTAAGAGATTGATGTGTAGATGAGTCTCCTGTGGAGTCCAAGTGCCTTGGGTGGAGAGGTCTTGCAGATGCGCTCCCCAACCCACTGGTGAAGCATCTGTTGTGAGAGTTGCCTGGGGCAAAGGTTGTTGAAAAGAGGACCCCACCAACAGGTTTTGAGTGGACTGCCACCATTGGAGGGACAAAATAAGGCGATTTGTGCTTGCTATTTTGTCTGACAGGCACCCTGATGCCTGAGTCCATTGAGTGGATAGAGTCCACTGGGCTGCTCTCATATGGAGGCAAGCATAAGGAACCACATGCACGGTAGATGCCATGTGGCCCAGTAGTCGTAACATTTCTTGAGCAGTGAGATGAGGCTTTAGCACTGCTTGAGAAGCTAACTGCACCATGCAAAGGCAACGGGTCTGGGAAAGATAGGCCCTTGCTTTTCTGGTATCCAGCAAAGCGCCTATGAACTCCTATGAAGCAAGTGAGGAGAGAGGAAGGGGGGGGGGAGAGAGAGAAGGCCTCAGCACTCCTTTTTAAAGGCACAAAACCCATTTAATTAAATCTTCCTTGAAGTCTTCTCATCTTCTTCTTTCACTTCCTAATCCTTTTCAATTTCTACTTACCAAATTACTATCTAACTCTCCTTAATTGTCTCTCTAAAGAACTTGGACCTCCAGGTCCACTGATCCTCCAGCTGCTTGGAGACTGAGGTAACTGGAAGAAGGATATACCAGTGTCATCACAAAAGGATGGCGTTTCTCAGTCTCCAAGCTGCTGGAGGAGCACAACCCAGAGGTTCAGGACTAGACTGGAGGGACGATAAGGAACAGAGTAGGGCTAAATGACCAATTTTCTCAATGGAGAAAGGTGAATAGTGGAGTACCCAAGGAATCTGTGCTGGGCCCACTGCTTTTTAACATTTATAAATGACCTGTAAATGGGAACAAGTGACGTGATCAAATCTGCAGATTACACAAAATTATTCAAAGTTAAAACACAAGAGGAATGTAAAATATTGCAAGAGGACCTTGATATTGGGAGACTGGGCGTCCAAATGGCAGATGACATTTAATGTTGATAAGTGCAAGGTTGTGGACAAGTGCAAAGTCATGCGCTTAGGGCAGAACAACCCAAACTACAGGTACATGATACAAAGTTACACATTAGGAACAACCGCCCAGGATAAGGATTTAGGCGTCACCATGGAAAACAAATTGTAACCCTCTGCTCAGTGTGCAACAATGGCCAACAAACAAATAGAATATTAGGATTCAAAAAAAGGAAGGTGACATTTTACTCATCAGATAATGTCCTTTCCTTGAGACCTGCTAGACAGTCCAGTCCAGACAAGTGGGTTTTGTTCCCCTATCAGCAGATTGGTGGAGACAAAGAACCAATGAAAAGCCCAGGTTTCATGACATCACTCCCATGCCTCTATCCACCTCAGCCACCAGAGATCTCTTCAATGTCCGTCCCAAAGCATATGGGAAAACATGGCAAGCCTCGCACCATCTCAACATGGGCAATCAAACAATAGAATTACGGTGACATTACGTGATTCTAACATTCACGCAGGATACCATCCCCGTCAGGCGACTACCCCCTTGTATATAACCCACTGTAAATAGCTCAAACCTGCATATATTGCACCACAAATCAAGACGTACCTACCCACACACCCACGAACACTACCATCACTCACACTGCGTGCCCACACCCCCTCTTTTGCTTTTGATTGGTTTGCAGTGTAAACCACTTTGATTTAACACTAGAAGCCCGAAAGTGCGCCAATTGACACAAATGCATCTTCAAAGTTGTATACCAGCGCCACTGCTAGAACCATGTCAGTCATGTTCCATGACTTTGTTAGCAAGGTCAAGATGTTCAATTACGTGCATTGAAAATTAATGAGATGCGCCACCTAGTGGGAACATGAATTTATACCTAGAAGCCCCAAAGTACGTCAATTGACGCACTCAATTATCTTGGATGCGTCAAATGACGTACTTTGGGGCTTTTAGGTATAAAATCATGTTCCCACTAGGTGGCGCATCTCAATCACTGTTTACAGTTTTACTCCGACATTACAAAACAATAAACATACGATGATATCATGTAATGACGTCACATACTGCACGTATTTAACAAATAGGTAACTTCACATTAATTCACATCTGCATGTCATGCTAAACGCAGTTGTCGTGATAATGCATCAATTGACGCAGTTTGGGTTTTTTAGGTAAAATTCCTTTTGGGGCTTCTAGTGTTAAGGATAAAGCGGGATATAAATCCTTTTAAATAAATAAAATAAGCAGAAAACTATGTACAGAAAAGCATAAACAGAAGGCTGTCCGTAGAAGATGAACTTGTGCAGCCAAGTATATAAATCATAGTGGACCCAAGGGTACCGCCGCATTAGAACAAACAGTTCCAGGGGTGGGACCTGGACTGGTCTAGCAGGACTCAAAAAAAGGACATTATCTGGTAAGTAAAATGTCACCTTCTATATCATCCTGCTAGAACAGTCTAGACAAGTGGGACATACCAAAGCTATGCCTTCACTGGGCAGGAAGGCAACACAGCAGCTCGCAAAACCTTAGAGCTAAAGGCCGTGTCCGCCCGAGCGTAGACATCCAACGGGAAATGCTTGGCAAAAGTCAAAAACGCCCACGTTGCCACCCAACAAGTGTCTGCAGGGGCTACTGAGCTCCTCTCCACCCACAAGGATGCTAATGCTCGGGTAGAATGGGCACACAAACCCTCCAGAGCTAGCCAGTTCTGCAACAAGGAGTGGCCACCTAGTGGTTGGGGCAAGGTACTTCAGGCCAGAAGGTCAGGGGTTCAAATCCCACTAGAGGACAGCAACCTTGGGCCGGAAGGACTGGGGTTTCTAGTCCCACAGGTGCTCCTTGAGGTCTTGGGCAAGCCACTTAACCCTCCATTGCCTATGTCCCCTGTAAAATAGCTATCTGCAAGTTATAATGCCCTGTTCAATATAATTTCAGTTTGTTCAATGTAAACTGCCTTGATATCATGAAAGGTGGTATATAAGAAATGTTAACAAAATAAAATAAAATAATGAATGTTAACAAAATAAAACAAACAGATCTGCAGAGGCAATGACCTCCTTAATGCAGTGCCCCACTGCAGACTTACCACCGCATCACCTTGCGCAGACCAGTAAACAGCATAAAAAGATGATCTGATTTAAGAAAAGAATTGGTAACCTCCAAGAACTAAAGAGGAACCCGCCAGACATCCACAAGGCGAATATCCTTACCATTCCCCTGCCCGACACTGCTTCTTAGATAAGGAGGGCAGGCAAACCACCTGGTCTACACGAAAGGGAGAAAACACTTCAGGGAAGAAGGAAGGCACAGGCTGAATGGAAACAGCCTCCTCAAAAAAACACAGGTAAGGATCTTGGCAAGACAGAGCCAGCAGCTCAGAATCCTTGCAGAGCAAATTGCATGCAAGACAGTCTTGCACATCAAATCCTTCAGAGTAATGCGCTTCAACAGCTCCAACATCATGGCCCCGAGCACCAGGCACAGATCTCAGAAAGGGATTGCCGACTGGAGGGGGAGGACACAGATGCCAAACCCCCTGAAGAAAGGGTGAAACATCCGGGTGTAAGGCCTTCTGAAATAGGCCAAAGCTTCTACCTGAACCTTCAGGGAACTAAGAGAAAAAGGTCTTTCTCCAGACTGTCCTGCAGAAAAGGATGACACCTTGGACGCTGCCTGCAGTCAAGGCACCAGACTCACACTTTTGTCAAGTTGGTAGATCACCTCCGGCCTCTGAACAGAGTAGAAAACTACCACCAGAGAGTAGCCCATATGCACTGTCTTCTTACAGGTGCAAAGGCGTAAGTAAGAAGGGAGCCGGGTCCTCCAGAACAAGTGGCCCCTGACAGAAAAGGCCCCAACACAGAGGATAACAAAAAAGGGGATGCTTGCAGGAGCTACATCTGATCTCCAAATCATGCAATTAGCCAATCCAGCACCGCCAGAATAACCCTTCTCGGGTGGTGCTCCATACGCTGAGTCACATGCCCCACCATGGGCCACAGAGAAAACACATACAGTGGGTGTTGACTTGGTCAAGGTTGAGTCAGGGTGCCAGTATCCTCAGACACCGTCTCCGTGTGGCAACTGAAAAAGCATCACACACTTTGGCACTGGAGCGGGGGGGCCCATCAGATCCTTCTTGGGCAACTCCAGCAGTGCAAAATTAATTAACACACCTTCTGACTCAACTCCCACTTTCCTAGAACCAGAGTGCCAATTGAGAAAAGACATTTGCACAGTAGCCACCCAGACAATGTGCAGAGCTGACAAATTAGGTGGTTTTCACCTCTCAGGCAAAACAGGAATACCATCACCAGGGCTATCCCGGCACTCCTCGTGCAGCCTTGCTGACTGACATAAGCCACCAGCGTGATGTTGTCGGAGAATACTTGAACTGCTTGGCTCTTGACTGGGGGCCAGAAATGCAAATGAGCCAATCTAATTGCCCTCACATCAAGGCAGTTGATGGACCACACCGCTTCCCTCCAGTGCCAACAGTCTTGGTCAGTTGGCCTTGGCAGTAAGCTCTAAAGCCCAAGACTGCTCATGGATCCTTCTTTCGATAGATGCCAATTGTTCAGTAGTATGCTTTTCCTAAGAAGGCTGGGCTGCTGCTGCCACCACCACCACAGGCTGGCCATCGCCATAATTGCGAGCAGGAACCTGAGCTCGAACAGATGAGAAAAGAGTCAGCAAGGACCATTAGAGCAGCCACATAAGAGCATGCACGCAGGGCACCATACTGAGTGTCGCCACCATCAATCTGGGGAGTTTAAGATAATCCCAGACTCTGGGAGCCAGCTTCAAAAAGCAACAAGCAATCTAACAGCTCTGACTGTCTCCTCTGGCAGGAAGACACTGCCCACTTGAGAATCTAAGTGTGCTCCCAGAAACTTCAGGGACTGGGAAAGCAACAGCTGGCTCTTTCCCCAATTGATCACCCAGTCGAGGCTCATCAGAAAGGACACCACCACTCAGGGAGCTACCCAAGATGCCAATGAAAGAAAACGGACTCAAATGAGTCGGGTGCACAGAAATCCCTGGGTGCTGTATCGCCGTAGCCACCACCACCACCAGGACCTTAGAGAATGTCCTTGGGGCAGTGGAGAGTCTGAATGGAAGGCAGCAAATGGAAGGTAAGAGGAGAGCAAAACATGGCAAAACGCCAATACTGCTGATCCTCCTAGATTGGGATATGGAAATATGCTGTGGGCAAAATCCGAGATGCCAAGAATTTCCACTGGTGCACTGCTTGAAATATGGATCACAAAGTTTCCATCCAGAAACGCAAGACGTTCAAGCGCTCATTGACACTCTTGAGGTCCAGAATGGGCCGGAATGCTCCTTCTGTATTGGCATCACGAAACAGATGGAATTCCTGCCCTTGCCCCAGTAGTTTGTGGGAATGGGCACCATAGCCTTCAGGAGAGGCAACCTGACCAAGGTGATCCCAACAGTGGCCCTGCCATTCGCAGACTCACAAGGGGAGAGGTCAAAAGCAGACAGGACAGTCTCTGCATTACAGGACATAGCAGTACTTAATGGGGACTAGCACCCATCAATCCTTGGTGATCCAGGTCCATTCTTGATAAAATAGGTGACGCCTGCCCCTCTACCCAAGGAAGCAGCTTATGAGTCCCAAAACCTCACTGTGCAGCCTGAGAGGGTCATCCTCTGGATGGGACCAGATCCCTGGACACAGGTGCTCCACAAAGGGACTCAGAACAAGCCTAAAGGCCATAAAATGAGAAGAAATGCTTTCCAGTCTGATAGCGAAAGGAATCAGACACCTCGGGAGTCTGACCAGCACGCCTGCGAAGAGAGAATGGAGGCTGATGGAAAAAGGTGTCCACACCCGCTGCACAGTCCCCTTTAAACCGGTCATAAGAACATAAATGTCATAGTGGGTCAGCTAAAGATCCATCAAGCCGAGTATCCCATTACCAACAGCTGACAATCCAGGTCAAAAGTACCTCGCAGGTTCCCAAAAAGGTATACAGGTTCCACAATGCTCGCCCTGGTATAAGCAGTGGATTTCCAGAGTCCTCTTTAATGAAGGTTTATGAACTTTTCCATGCATTTTTTTTTAAACCTAGCTACACTAAATGGAAATTACACTTACTTGATAATTGTTATTGCTCCTTTAGCGACTCCAGTTTAGTCCTCCACCTCTGGGTAGTGCACCTCCTCCTGCAGCTTGGAGACAGGGCATGTCAAAGTCGTGACATCACCGGATATAGCCTGCTGGTATCTTCCATCAGCTCCAGTGTACTATTAACAAAGCAGACTCAAAGGAGCAACAAATAAGTAGCCATAACATAACTTTAACTGAAACAACCACAATAAGTGAACTAAACTACCAATCCCTCAACAAGGACGACTTTCTCTTCTTTTTTTTTTTTTTTCTTACGTTCACTCTCCCTGTTCCTCCCCTTAAGCAGAATCAGAGAAGAGAAAGTAGAACAGGTCATCGACCAATACTCACTGCGATCCAGACACTGAAAGGATTTCTCCATTCCACGAGACGGAAACTCCTCCCAATCTGAAAAGAACCACATAACTGAACACCCCCCCAGGCGGGAATGAGGACTAAACTGGAGTCACTAAAGGAACAACAATTACCAGGTAAGTGTAACTTCCATTTCCTTATCGTTCCTCCAGTTTAGTCCTCCACCTCTGGGCTGTATCAAAGCAGTAATCACTGGGAGGGACCTTTTCACCCGGATCGCAACACCGCCAACCCGAAGCAGGCCTCATGTGCTGTCATAACGTCCAAACGACAGTGCCAACTGAACGTATGAAAAGAAGACCAAATAGCCATTCTGCAAATTTCCACTGACGAGACCAAGGCACGTACCGCCCATGACGTCGCTTGCGCTCTAGTAGAATGAGCCCGCAACCTTCTGGTGCCCGACGGCCCTGCAACATATATGCTGACGCCATAGCTTCCCGGACCCCTCTGGAAAAAGATGCTTTGGCCGCCGCTTCCCCTTTACGAGGACCGCCAAACAGCACGAAAAATTGATCTGATACCATTAAAGTCTGAAGCCATTAAGTATTGTGTCAGACAATAATGGAAGCCACTCTGGCTGCTTCAGAGACATGCCGGCTTACAGCGAGCTCGGACTCCGACCCCACCGAAGAGACTGCCTGACACTGAAGTAACCCAGGAGCCGTTTGTTCAACAAATCGGACTGATGCGACCACCTGCAAAGGCCGCATAAGAAATCTGGCCCCAAGGCACCTCTTCCAGTGTCGCCGCCATTGTTCCCAGCACGCACTGATATATCCAAGCTGAGAGAACTGGAATGGCCCTGAACTTGTGCACCAATTGCCGAATTACTTGAACTCGCCAGTCCGGTAGAAACACCTGTCCTCCCTGCGTGTCAAACCATCCCCCCCAGATACTCTAGCCCCTGGGAGGGTACTACGCGGCTTTTGGTCAGGTCGACCACCCAGCCAAGACACTGCAAAACTTTACCACTGTGTCTGTCTGTAACATGAATGCTCTCGGCCTCGGCTCGAATTAAGCAATCAGAGACATGTAAGAACGAGAATCCCTTCCTTGCGTAATGCCGCCGCTACCACCACCATAATCTTGGTAAAAGTTTGCGGTGCTGTCGCCAGACCGCAGGGAATACCTGGAATTAATAGTGTCCCCAAGGCAGAGCGAACCTCAAAACTTTTGCTGTGCCGCTCTGATGGGAATATGCAAGTATGCCTCCGTAAGGTCGAAGGAAGTCAAGTACTCTCCCTGTGCACCGCCACAATGACCGACTGCAACGTTTCCATCCTGAAACGCGGTACCCAAAGACACCACTCAACCCCTTTTAGATCTAATATAAGGCACAAGACTCCATCTTTCTATGGCACCACGAGCTAAATGGAGCATGGACCCATGCGGTAGTCTGCAACCGCCACCGGAACGACTGCTCCCATTTGTAAAGGGCGATCTAACGTAACACGAACCTCCAGGGTTTTCTGTTGACTTATTGGTGTTCATGGAACATAAGACAGATGAGAAGCTCCGATGTGCAGTGGTATTGCTATATCAGAAAGGTATTATTCCATGGACCTGTCATTTCCCTTCAATTCCTGGAGCATCCAGCACAACCGGAACTGGTCTTCATCAGATGATGAGCCTGTAAGACTTAATTTGCAATTAGCTTGGGGTCTCACCTGATCTGTATCTTCTTCCCAGCTATTACACTGGCACTAATCATCCTGAAGCCACCAACTACAGCTCCCTACAGATCCCGCCAATGTCTGGCCACGAGACCTTGCTGTTGAGTGTTGAGCGAGATTACTTCTCTAGGAGTTGCGAAGTGTACCTCTGCAGAAACCCCTGACAGAGAAGGAGACATTGGTCCAGCAATCCAATCCCAGACTTCTGTGTCTCAGTGCACAGCACGCCAGTTAAACCAATGTCCTCATTCAGAAGTAAAGAAATACATTTTTTTTTTAACCACCAAGCATCCAATGCTTTGAGCAATATGCTCTGCCATCAGAGTAGCTGAGAAGAGAAATATTTGCCTTAGAAAGCTGGTCTTAAGCGTATTTGTAATGGAGTAGCCAGCACAATGCATTAGCCTGATGTCAGAGATGTCTAGCACATTGGGGTCTGATAGCGCAAATGCTATTTCGCAAGAACCAGGAAGAAGGAAAAATAAATCTTAGCCGAAACTTTGATGGACAACATGCCACTTATATAAAATAGAAAGACCGCAGGGATTTTACTTGTCAATTAACAATCTGACACCTCCGCATCGCAGTTCAAATGTCCATAGAAATTTGAAGCAAAGGTACCGGATACCTCGGAGCAACAGATTGCAATCAAGGGAATCCAGGAAGACCCCAAATGGAAACCCAATTAACGAATGACTATTCATTTTTTTTTTTTTTTTAATTCCCGGTAACAATTTACACAGGTACACTAAAAAAGGTTTTTTTTAAACTGCCTCTAATGTTTCGATTGATTTTTACGTTTTTTGGTGCGCTGAATCCAAATCTGGTAACCAATTTGCTCCATCACGTACAGATTTTTTGCTACATTGGGTTAGCAGTTTGAGGTGAACGTTTCAGATTGAGTGCGACCGAGATAAAAGTTTCTTGGATGAATTCTTTATACTAATTGTTTAGTAGTTATTCAAATAAGAATAAAGAAAATTGTAACAAGGCAGCACATAAGAATAGAGTAATGTCAACAAAACACACTGTGATGGTAGCAAAATTGTCTGCACTTAAAACAGCCACATACATGTGCACAAACATTGAGCATATAAGAGCGAGGTTAGACACAAAGCAAAGCAAAGAAATGTGCAAAAAATGCTGTACAGGTATGTATGTAAGAATAGAAAACGCAAACCGCACCATTGCAATACATGAAGACAAACACCCGATGGTGTGAAAATAAAATTCTAATAAATGAGATCCGACACTGTGGTAATAACTAGCAAATTTTTATTTCAAAGTTTAGTAAAAACACGATATTTGTCAACACAGTTTAGATTTTAAAGTCATTCTTGGGTCAATCAATCTCCTGGTGGGCCCGTTTCTTCTTCCCCCGAATGCTTCTCTTGGTGCGCTGCTTGGCGTATTTTTCATCTGGGGTTTCCCGCAGCAGCAACCAGCAGAAATCAGCCAACATAGTGGTGTTCCATCTTCCTTGGTACCTTCTCTCTGCGTCCTTGATGTCCTGGTGAAACCTTTCACCTTGTTCTTCACTGTACGCCCCAAGGTTTTCGGGAAAGTAGTTCACATGGGAGTGCAAGAAATGGACTTTCAGGCTCATGTTACAGCCTTGTTCTTTGAAGGCATTGAGCATCCTGGCAACAATATCCTTATAGTTCTCATCCCGCCTGTTCCCCAAGAATTTGAGAACATCCTTGAAGGAATCCCAGGCTTCTTTTTCCTTCTCAGACATCGTTTCAGCGAATGCTCCATCTGAAATGAGTTTCCTTATATCAGGGCCAACAAACACTCCTTCCTTTAGCTTTGCTTCAGAAAGTCGGGGGAACTTTGAGCAAAGGTACCGAAAGCACTCACCATCTTTTGGAAGGGAATGGATGAATTGCTTAATGAGACCCAACTTAATGTGGAGAGGTGGTAATAGAATTTTATCACGAGGTACCAAGCTCTCATGAAGAACATTTTTCTCACCGGGTCTCAAATACTCCAGAATTGGCCAGTCTTTTTTCCCCCAGTGTAGGTCGCGGGCCCGGCTATCCCACAAGCAAAGGAAGCAGGGATATTTGGTGAAACCGGATTGCTGCCCTAATAGCATGGATAGAATTTTAAAGTCTCCACAAATCATCCACTTATGCTCATCATAACGAATCTTCTGAAGAATCAGGGCCAAATTCTCGTATTTTTCTTGGAGAATAACAGAGTGAGCAATAGGAACTGAAGCGAATGTGTTGCCATTATGAAGAACACCTTTTATGCTGTCTTTTGACGAATCAATGAACAGCCGCCATTCAGCAGGATCATACTTGAGTTTAAACTTTTCCATCACTCCGTATATATCGTTGCAAAATACCAAATCTTCCTCTTTGCTGAAATACTTCAAAAATTGTGTCTCGCGGTTGCAGTACCAATAAAAAGTTGTTCCTGGTGACAATAGATTTTTCTGTTTAAGCCGAGAACCTAGCAGTTGGGCAGCATCTTTTGGGAGTCCTAAATCCCAGACTAAATCATTCAATTCAGCTTGAGAGAAAAGTTCAGGTTTCGGATCTGGTTCAGTTTCAAACTCGGAAGTACTGGACTCATCGGGAAAAGCCATCTGATGAGTCTCATCATGATCAGAACCGTCCACACAAATATGATCCAAAGATTTTGGTGGTTCAGGCACAGGTACTTCGCTGCTATGAGGCATAGGCCTAATTGCTGAGGGAAGGTTGGGGTAACTTATGTTCTTATTTTTTAAGTTGTATCCCTTCACAATGCAAGAGCAAAAATAGCAGTCACTGCTGTGGTCTCTTTGTCCACGCCACATCATAGGTATTCCGAAACGAAATGCTTGTTTTTTACCTTTCATCCATAAGCGTAGATCTTCCTCACATGTCTTGCACACTTTGTGAGGAGCCCACGGTTTGTCTTGATCGCCTAACTTCAAACCGAAATAGGCGAAATATACTTTTTTAATAAATGCAGAAATGTTCCTCTGCCGCTTTTTCACGGTATATTCCCCTACAAATAAAACAAAAACTGTCCGAAGAGTTGACGCAACCTCTGGCTCTGTGAGCCATCACAAATACACAGCACTGCAAACTACAACTGTAGTGAACCACTTCGGAATAAAGCTGGATTACGACTGAGCAAACAAAAGGTAATAATGAACTTGCAAGAAACTGAAATTTGACAGGAACGTTAATGTCGCAACCACCGTGTTTGAGCGAGCGAACGAGGCGAGGCGAACAGGAAAGAACATGCGCCAGCGCGAGTACTGGATTTAGCCCCCCGCCTCCCAATTGTCCTGTTAATGTATAAAATGAATACAAAACACTCTAAAATATCACGAGGGAGTGTTTCTAGTTAGTTAACCATTACAACCTCTATTTTGGGCCAAGAAAATAAACTGCAGTCGGCTAAAAAGAAATTATGTGAACATTCCTTATATGGGTAAGAAATCTAATTTTGCAAGAAAACGTGACGTGATGGAACATTTTGGCTATTTTTCCTGGATTGAGCACCCCAAAATCTATAGGAATCAGTTGCAAAACTGGAGGCAGTTTTTTGGTAGTGTACCTGTGTTATTGTCCCCCACAAACATAAGGGAACACAGAAACCAGTTTCTCTGGACCTTCACCATGGATTAATGGGAAACCTAGACATTTCTCCAACAAGGGAACTGCTCCCGCGCTACCATTATCCAGCGCCACTGCTAGGGCAGAGATACTGACCCAGACAACGAGCACCCAGTTTGCCATTAATTTAAATTGAACTAAAACCCGAAGGTACAAAAAGGAAGCTGGAGACTCGGTTCCCCCAGGATCCGCACTGTGTATGCGTTGAACAGCCAAGCAGCATCAGACCTGGCCAAGCACTGGCTGGAAAAACTCCACAGCCCCGACACTAAAAGTGCCGCAACATTTGCTCCTACTCAACGCCGCTTGCAAGTAACCCCAGGGAATGCCGCTGTCCCTCCGCCATGGAGACCTCCGCCGCTGCGCTCGGCCGCCCTGTGATCAGTGGTGCTGCCCTGATGCACGGACAGCTACCGCCGAGAGGGCCTTCTTGCACTGGCTGTTTTCTCTTTTTTTTTTTTTTACTTTACATCATAGCAACTGACGTGACAGCCATTTGTGGTGAAGTCATATGCCTGTAGGAGCGCACGACCAAAGGCGTACCCCCTTGGTACCCCCCTCTCGGGGTTTATCCTGAGGTTTGTCGTAGGAGATGCTGAAAGGATGTGGCCCGAGAAATGTCAAGCTGGCGGAGCAGAAGACAGCCATGGTAACGTCAACATCTAAATTGGTTGTGGGTCCTTTGTCCCATGATTTGCTGCCAGCAACTGAGCCGAAGATAGGACAGGAGCCACTCCCTCCTGTCTCTCATTCGAATCTTCTGGCGCCACGCTTAGCCCCATCATCAGTGCTTTTTTGTTTTAAGATCTGAAATTTGGCATTAAAGCTCCTGCAAGCCCGCTTGGGGGAGAGATTGCTTGGCAGCTTAGCAGACATCACAGAGCAGCTATATGAGGAACATCTGAAAAAAAAGCCGGAAATCAAGTGTGCGGGGTTTTTCTTTTTTTTTTTTTTTTTAAATTCTATACTCCGATCTACTAGCTTCCTCTACATTCCCCCAAATCTCCCCCTTGCGAATGATCCAGCATCAGCAAAATATGCCTAGTCTATGCAAGGAACGTTAAAAAATATGTGTCTGCACACGGAAGAAATTACTGTCCTACTTATAGACTGCGTGAATCAATGCAAGTATTTATGTGGAAGGCACACTGTGCCCCCAAAGAATTGCCAACTTATTCAAGGCCATTAACCTGGTTCGAGCCAAGCAAATAGGGACCAAATTTGCTGAGCATTCCCAGTCCTCTACCCCTAAAGAAGTAGAAACGATTCTGGCTTATAGCATTTAGAAGTTGAAAACCAAAAATAACCTCAGTTCCCACTGAATGGCCAAAATTAGATAGTTTGCAGGCAAGCTCTTAAATAAGCCAAATTGGTGCTAAACTTGTCTGCTGTCCATGTGGAGCCGAAAGACACGGACACCAACCTCTTTACACACTTCAAACTTAGTCTTTAAACTTAGCAATTTAAGGAAAATAAATAAATAAGCAAAGTCTGCCCCAATTGGCTAAAAGAAAATAAAAATGCTGTCATAAAGCACGGCCTATCCGTGCCATGGCCCACGCATGGGAAAAAGGCACCTGTCATCTCCACTGACGCACCTAACATCCACGGCTCCCGGTCATTTATATCTGCAAGTGCTCCGCCACTAAGGCAAATCCTAGAGACCAAGGCCTTTCAATTTAGCCATTGAAAGGCCAACACATAATGACCCTAAATAAAGAAAGAAATTCAGGCCTCCTTCCATAAGGGACCAACAGAACTAAAAGCGCTGCCGCTAGGCGCGGCTTCCTTGCGGCACTGACACGTGCGGGGAACACCACCAATGACACTGCTGACCCCCGTTAAATTGCCTTCCCTCCCCCTCAGGGAAAATGCAAACTGAAGCACAAGAGGTATTCTCACAGGACATCCCCGTTATACTGAAACAGAGACCCCCCCCCCCACCCACGAAATGAAATTAAGAAAAAAAACACAAACTAACTAAATTAAAGTAAATCAAAGTAAACTAAATTAAAGTAAAATAAGGCACTTGGCTCAAGACCGAGTCCTGGCGCACTCCGCAATGCGAACCGCCGTGCTTACCCAACACACAGTGGAAATGCGTGCACAAAATGGCCATGCATCGTGTCAGAAGCTTTTGGCGCCAAAAGACTAACTGAAGTTTCAGCGCCAAAGCAAACTTCTGTTCCCCTGCACTGCACCGAACAAAGAAGCAAACTGACCTTACCGTGAAAGCAGCACAGCCCTTCCAGCCGTGACGTCGCTCAGCGCTGCCGCAAGCGATGTCCGCGGCGAGGGCAGCCCTGCCAAAATAAGCGGTCTTCCTTAAGCCGGCGATCAGACGCTCCTCCGAAGTGCATGAGCGCAGGCGTCCTCTGAGGAGCAGAGATCCCAGAAACTGATCTGGCTCGGCAGAAATGGAGAACAGAGTTTAGCCTGAAGCCTTTTTTTTTTTTTTTTTTAAAGGAATCAAATAAAAATTCTGAAATTGAATTGATAGTTAATTGAAAATTAGCCAATTAGAATTGAAAGTTTTAAAACCTTGTTTCTAGCCCCTGACTAAACTGCCCCTTATCTATTTCTCCAGTGAGCCCAGCACCTAGGCTCACTACGTCTTCCTGCTGCATGGAGACTGGACACACTGGGGCTGATGGGAGATACCAGCAAGCTATATCCGGTGATGTCACGAATTTGACATGCCCAGTCTCCAAGCTGCAGGAGGAGGTGCACTACCCAGAGGTGGAGGACTAAACTGGAGGAATGATAAGGAACTTGCTTTTACTACATCCTCCAGTAACAAATTCTAGAGTTTGATTACACTGAGTAAAAAAAAAAATATTTTCTCTTATTAGTCAAACAGGTTACATTGTAGCTTCATTGCATGTTCCCTAGTCTTTCTACTTTTTGATGTAAACAGAACTACATTTACCTGTTCCACTCCATTCATTAATTTATAGACCTCTATCATATTTTCCCTCAGTTGTCTCTTTTCCAAAGTGAAGAGCCCTAATCTTTTAAGCCTTTCCTCATAGATTATTGCTCCATCCCCTTTACCATTTTGGTGGCTCTTCTCTGTACCTTTTCTGCTATATCCTTTTTAAGATATGGAGACCAGAATTGCACACAATATTCAAGGTGCAGTCACACCATGGAATGATACAGAGGCATGATAATATCCTTGAGTTTGATTCTCCATTCCTTTCCTTATGATTCCAGCATTCTATTTGCCTTCTTAGCAGCTGCTGCTGCAAACTGGGCGGAGAGTTTTAATGTATTATCCACGATAATGCCTAAATCTTTTTCTTGGGTGGTGGTTCTTATTGTGGAACCTTGCATCATGTAACCGTAGTTTGGTTTGTTCTTTCCTAAGTGCATAACTTTGCATTTGTCCAAATTAAAATTCATCCACCATTTGGACATCCAGTCTTCCAATTTATCAAGGTCCTCTTGCAATTTTTTCTTGCAATTTTTCACAATCCTATTGGGTTTTTAACAACTTTGAATAATTTTGTGTCATCTGCAAATTTGATGATCTCTCTCGTAAATCATATTTCCAGGTTATTTATAAATATCTTAAAAAGCAGTGGGCACAACACATATCCCTGGGGTATGGTTATGGCATTTGATATACCGCCCTTTATTTACGCATTACAGCAGTTTACAGGTATATACTAACAGGTACTCCGCTGTTCACATTTCTCCATTGATGAAATTGGTCATTTAGCCTTACTCTTTGCTTTCTTTTAGCTAGTCCCTGGTCCACAATACTACGCTGCCTCCTATCCCATGACTTTTTAATCTCGTCAAGAGTCTCTCATGAGATCTCTTGTCTAAAGCTTTCTGAAAATCCAGATACACTATATTAAATCGAATCACTTTCATCTTCTGTTTATTCACACCTTCAATAAAATATAACAGATTAGTAAAACAAGATTATCCTTGGCTAAATCCATTTGGCTATCTATATCTTAAGTAACTTTATTCTTTATAATGGTTTCTACCATTTTGCCCAGTACAGACGTCAGGCTCACTGGTCTGTAGTTTCCTGGATCACCCCTGGAAACCTTTTAAAAAATTGGTGTTACATTGGCCATTCACCAATCTTCAGGTACTACAGATGATTTTAATGATAGTTCACAGACTACTAATGTTAGATATGCAATCACGTATTACAGTTCTTCCAACACCCTTGGATGTATATCATCAGGTCCAGGTGATTTGCTACTCTTTAGTTTATCAAATAGTTGTAATACATTTTCCCGGTTTATCAAAATCTCTTAATTCTTTCAATATATCACCTTTAAATACCATTTCAGGCATAAGTAACGTCCCTACATCTTCAAGACCGAAGCAAAGAAGTCATTCAGTCTCTCTACTATGGCCTTGTCCTCCCTTAGTGCCCCCTTTTACCCCTCTATCATCTAATGGTCCAACTGACACACACAAGTTTTTTTTTGCTACGAATGTACTTTAAGTTTTAATTATGTGTTTTGCTTTTTTTCAAATTCTCTTTGCTTGCCTTATCAATGCCTTGTATCCAACTTGCTATTGCTTATGCTTGCCGTTTTTGTCATTTGGCTCCTTTTTCCATTTCCTGAAAGATGACTTTTTGGCTAAAACAGCCTCTCTGACCTCACCTTTAAACCACGCGGGCAGATTTTTGGCCTTCCTTCCACTTTTCTTAAAGCATGGAATACGTTTGGTCTGGGCTTCCACGATAGGTCTTTTAACCAATGCCCGTGCTTGATATAAATCTTTATCCTTTGCAGCTGCTCCTTGTAATATTTTCCTCATTTAATCAAAGTCTCCCTTTTGAAAGTTCAAAGTTAGGACTGTGGATTTCCTTGCCATCCTTCTTCCTTTATTAAATCAAATGCGATCAGGTTCTGATCGCTAATGCCAAGTGGTCCCCAACACCCTTATCTCTTGCACCAGAAACTGTGTTCCACTAAAGACTAGGTCCAAACTTGCTTCTTGGAACAGCTGCTTCATGAACTGACAAGAGGGGAAGATGTAATTTATTTCATCTAGAAACTATCTTCCTAGGAAGAAGGCGGAAAGATTTCATCTTGCCTAGGTCCTTCACCAGCTTTTCCAAATAGGACCAACAAAAGTGTCCCTCTAAGGCCAGACAGGCAACCAGGCTTTGGAAGAGGAGTCCACTGCTCCGTGCCAGAGCCTGGCCAACACCATGTCACCATCAACAGGGCACAATCTCTAGCCACTAGATGTACTAGACTGCACATGGCATTTAAAAGGAAGGTCGTAATAGACTCCAAAAGAGGGGTAGAATCATCTGGCGGAAGAGACTTAATCCACTGGAGCAACGCTTGAAACGTCAGGCCTGCACAAGCCATCAACTGAAGAATAAACCACAAGAAATAACCCCAACCAACAGGAATAGTCACCATAAACATAATGTTGCAAACATACTAACCCTAAAACAGTGAACTCACATTAGACAAAACATTCTTATATATGAAAAAAACATTTTTTGTCAGACTCACCACCATGAAGAATCAACCTCTACTAGTGACCCGTCCATTTTACTCAATACAATCAGATAAAAGAAGCAGAGGTTAGTTTGAAAAAAAAAAAAAACAAAAACAGCTGACGTTCACGTGGATGGAAGGATATCACACCTGATGCAGGGTTTTTTAAAGGTTTGGTGAACCTTTAAAACATGGTACTGCGTCATGTGCTGCTCCTTTGTTTGGCTGTATATTGGGAGAATGTCTACATGTGAATTTCAGCTAAGTTTTTGGTTTGCCGAATGAAGAATAGCAACTGCCGCAGCAAACTGATTCTTCAATACAAATCCATCTTTCGGTCCAGAGCATTCTTCCACAGGAATGATGGTCCAACTGGTACCACCGTGAACTGTGCTTGCACCTTGGAAATAGCAAACCATACAACATGCTCCCTCTGTGGGAGAGCATACATCTTTTTATACACCCTTAGCCCCTAGATGTGGCATCAGCACTCTAACCAAAACAGGAACTTGAGCACCTCCAGGAAAAGGAAGACAGTAGTGCATTTCTGCACCCCTCACAGGAATGGATGCATCTTTGGTTCCTGCTCCATGTTCTGAGTATCCACCAAGCCCAAGATGGATCGACCCTGGGAATCAATGCCGCCAATTCCTCCTCCTGGAACAGGCAGATCACATAAGAACATAAGATATGCCATACTGGGTCAGACCAAGGTCCATCAAGCCCAGTATTCTGTTTCCAACAGTGGCCAATCTAGGTCATATGTACCTAGCAGTTTCCCCAAGAGACACAAGTTCCACAGTGCTTGTACTGGGTCAAGCATTGATATCTTCGGTCACTTCTTAATAATGGTTAATGGACCTTTCCTCCAGGAACTTGTCCAAACCTTTTTTAAACCCAGCTACACTAACAGCCTTTACTACATCCTCCGGTAACAAATTCCAGAGTTTGATTACACGTTGAGTGAAAAAATATTTTCTTTTATTAGTCTTAAATAGTTTACCCTGTAGCTTCATTGCATGTCCCCTAGTCTTTCTATATTCTGTTAAGGTAAACAATCGATCTACGTTTACCCGTTCCACTCCGTTCATTAATTTATAGACTTCTATCATATCTCCCCTCAGCCGTCTCTTTTCCAGGTTAAAGAGCCCTAACCTTTTTAGTCTTTCTTCATAGGAGTATCCTTCCATCCCCTTTACCATTTTGGTGGCTCTTCTCTGTACCTTTTCTAAAATTGCTATATCCTTTTTAAGATACGGCGACCAGAATTGCACACAATATTCAAGGTGCGGTCTCACCATGGAACGATATAGAGGCATTATAATATCTTTTGTTTTATTTTCCATTCCTTTCCTTATCATACCTAGCATTCTATTTGCTCTCTTGGCCGCCGCTGCACACTGGGCCGAGGGTTTTAACATGGTATCCACAATGACGCCTAAATCTTTTTCCTGGGTGGTGGTTCCTAATGTGGAACCTTGCATCGTGTAACCATAGCTTGGGTTGTTCTTCCCTAGGTGCATAACCTTGCACTTGTCCACATTAAATTTCATCTGCCATTTTGATGCCCAGTCTTCCAATTTATCAAGATCCTCTTGCAATTTTTCACAATCCTCTTGGGTTTTTAACAACTTTAAATAGTTTTGTGTCATCTGCAAATTTGATAACCTCACTCGTTATTCCACTTTCCAGGTCATTTATGAATATGTCAAAAAGCAGCGGACCCAGCACAGATCCCTGGGGTACACCACTATTCACCTTTCTCCATTGGGAAAATTGGCCATTTAGCCCTACCCTCTGCTTTCTATCTTTTAACCAGTTCCTGATCCACAATACTACACTGCCTCCTATCCCATGACTCTTTAGTTTTGCCAAAAGTCTCTGATGAGGGACCTTGTCAAAGGCTTTCTGAAAGTCCAGATACACAATATCAACCGACTCACCTTTGTCCACCTGTTTATTCACTCCTTCAAAAAACATAACAGATTAGTAAGACAAGATCTTCCTTGTCTAAAGCCATGTTGGCTGTCTCCCATTAGGTTGTGACTATCTACATGCTGAGTAATTTTATTCTTTATGATGGTTTCTACCATTTTTCCCGGTACTGACGTCAGGCTCACCGGTCTGTAGTTTCCCGGATCACCCCTGGAACCCTTTTTAAAAATTGGTGTTACATTGGCGATCCTCCAATCTTCAGGTATTAGAGATGATTTTAATGATAGTTCACAGATTACTGATAGCAGTTCTGCAATCTCATATTTCAGTTCTTTCAACACCCTTGGATGTATACCATCCGGCCCAGGTGATTTGCTACTCTGCAGTTTATCTAATAGTTGTAAGACATCTTCCCGATGTATCGATATTTCCTTCAATTCTTCCGCACCTTTAAATATCACTTCAGTCATGGGTAACATCCCTACATCTTCCTCAGTAAAGACCGAAGCAAAGAATTCATTCAGTCTCTCCGCTATCGCCTTGACGCTTCTTAGTGCTCCTTTAACCCCTTTATCATCTAATGGACCAACTGACTCTCACAGGTTTTTTGCTACGAATGCACTTGAAAAAGTCTTTATTTCGCGTTTTTGCTTCCGCAGCAAGCTTCTTCTCAAATTCTCTCTTTGCCTGCCTTATCAATGCCTTGCATTTGACTTTCCAGTGCTTGTGCTGTTTCCAGGTTTCGTCGTTTGGCTCTTTTTTCCATTTCCAGAAAGATGCTTTTTTGGCAACAGCAGCCTCTCTGACCTCACCTTTAAACCATGCTGGCAGTTTTTTGGACTTCCTTCCACTTTTCTTAAAGCGTGGCATACAGCTGGTCTGGACTTCCAAGATAGTATTTTTCAACAACACCCAAGCTTGATGTACGTCTTTAACCTTCGCAACTGCTCCTTTTAGTTTTTTCTTAACTGTTTTCCTCATTTTATCATAGTCTCCCTTTCGAAAGTTAAAAGGTAGTACTGTGGATTTCCTTACTATCCCCCTCCTCCACTAATTAAATCAAAGGCGATCATGCTATGATCACTATTGCCAAGTGGCCCCAACACCTTTATCTCTTTCACTAGATCTGGTGTTCCACTAAGGACTAGGTCTAATATGGCTTCCCCTTTGGTCGGTTCATGAACCAGCTGCTCGAAGAAGCAGTCATTTATTTCATCTAGGAACATTATCTCCCTAGCATGTCCTGACGTGACACTGACCCAGTCGATACCGGGGTAATTGAAATCACCCATTATTATTACTGCGCTGTAACGTTTGTTAGCTTCCTTGATTTCTTTGAGCATTATCATCATCCATTTGGTCATTCTGGCCAGGTGCTCGATAGTACACCCCCACTGCCATTGCCTTCCCCCTTTTATATGGAATTTCAATCCATATAGATTCTACAGCAGATTTTGTTTCCTGCAAAACTTTAATCCTTTCTGAGTCAATGCCCTCTCTAACAGAGCGCAACCCCTCCACCAATTTGATCAGCTCTATCATTACGATACAGTTTGTACCCAGGTATCAAGTGTCCCACTGGTTGTCCTCCTTCCACCATGTCTCTGATATTCCAATCATATCTAACCTTTCATTTAGTGCTATATATTCTAACACTCCCATCTTATTCTTTAGATTTCTAGCATTTGCATACAAGCATTTTAGAGAATGTATTTTATTCATGTTAATTTGGCTATTGTTAGACATAGGTAAATTGGGATCTTTAAGCTCTGTCTGCTCCATACTTGAGGGCATTTGGGCTACTTCACTCTTTTGTGGAACCTCTCTGCTTTTGGTAGTATCCTTCAAGGATACATTCTTCCGAACCATCCGCTCTTGGGCGACTGTCGGCTTTCCCACATCAACCTCTTCACAATCCTCTCAAGGTGAGAGTACTTCTTTTTCCATATCAGAGCCCAGTACCAAGACATCTGAATCCAAATCAGTCCAAATCTCAAACAGATCCCAGCTGATCCCCATCTCCAGAGTATCACCCCTCACCAGGACGCTTAACAAAAGGAAGATGTATAGGGCTTGCACTCTGTTTGCCCCTGAAGAGACTGCATCTGGTGGCACCCAGAGGCCAAAGGGTCTGAATATCCATGCCAGACAGACCAGGCTTTCTATAAAAAGGGAAAAGAATTCCAGGAAGGACAATCCCGAATATGGACATTCTCCTCTCAGAAATGACCCTTCAACACCGGGGGCATAGCTGCCACAGACTTCCTAGAGAATGGAGTCTCCAGCCAGCTGGATATCCTTACCCATACCGCCATCAGTCACCACCTGCCCTGAAGCAGGCAAGGCCATAAGAACTGCATCCCTCGACTGATAAGGGTGGGGAGAAGGTCCTTCTGAAACGACTCAGAAGCTGCCATGCAAGAAGAGCCAAGTCCAGAATCTGGAGATGAGGCACCTCACTTGCCACAAACCAAACAATGTTTCTTGAAAAAAGACAGAGTTAACACAAGTATCACAACAGCATACATTAACTGTGCTTTAACTGCAATGTGCATTACAGGTGCTAGGGTAAGAATGCACAATGAAGCCTCTTGGACAGGACACGTACTATGACCACACGACCGCCAGGTGCACAATAAGCAGAAATGCTACTAATGCATGCAAAATATAACAGGAAACTCCCACATTGCTCCAACAGGGGCACCCCGAATTGCGCCACCGGCAGACAGAATCAGGAGCTCCCAATAAGGACAATGACAGGGTCAAGCTTTGGTACTCACCCCCAAGGGTCCAGGGCAGAGGATTCATGTCAGACTTAGCTCTACTCCCTTGAAAATTGTTTTACTGGCTTTGCAGCACTGCATTTAAGGTGGCTGGCAGGAAGACCAATCCGAGAGTCTTTTGCAGTCTTTGGGACAGAGGAGGGAGGTGGCACAGATTGTATGAGGCTGCTGCACTCTTCCAGATCCTTCCAAATCCTTCCAATTTCTGGCTGCTCAACAAGGTTTTTATAATAAGCATATGGAGCTGAACCAAATTTTCCCTCCTCCTATGGCTACCGAAAAGACTAGAGTCTAGTAGAACATCCCAAAACACACTCAAGTGAGAGAATCACCTTTGAGGTGGTCATTCACAAGTATTTAATCAATCTTTTTCTCTCAATCTTCAGAGGAGAAAATCCATCCACCATCTTCTGGAGACAAAATCATCGAAGAGACTTTTGGTGATTGAAATGGATAGAGGCATGGGAGTAATGTCATTGAAGCCTGCACTTTTCATTCGTTCTGTCTCCACTGAACTGCTGGTAAAGGAACAAAACCCACTTGTCTGGGTTGGTCTAGCAGGATGATATGGAATAGAGACTAAAACAAAGTAAATTATAATGCCTCTGTATTGGCTCCATAGTGCAACCATACCTTGAATATTGTGTGCAGTTCTGGTCACCATATCTTTAAATCCAGGCCGGTCCCAAAACTCTCGGGATCCAAAATTCTGACTAAATATTCCTATCAAATGGTATATAATACATGACCACAGCAGAAAGAAAATCACTGTTAGAACATATTGAATAAGACGGGTACAATTTTCCTAAAATATGCAAAAATTAACCCGGCTGCAGAATGTGGATTAAAAATTTAAAGTATGCCTTCAAAGGGTTAAAAGATATAGCAGAATTAGAAAGTACAGAGAAGAGAAACTAAAATGATAAGGCAGATGAAAGGATACCACTACAAGGAAAGGCTTAAAAGGTTAGGGCTCTTCAACTTGGAAAAGAGATGGCTGAGGGGAGATATGATAGAAGGAGTGGAATGGGTAAATATAGATGGGCTGTTTACCCCTTCAAAAAGTAGAAAGAATAAGAGACATGCAATGAAGCTACAATTGACTAATCGGAGAAATATTTTTCCACTTAAAGAGTGATCAAACTCGGGAATTTGTTACCAGAGGATGTAGTAAAAGCCGTTAGTGTAGCTGGATTTAAGAGAGTTTTGGACAAGTTTCTGGAAGAAAAGTCCAAAAACCATTATTAAGGACGACCAGGAAAAGCTACTGTTTACCCACTGGACACGCAGCATGGAATATGTATATTTTGGAAGCCTGACAGGTACTTGTGACCTAGAATGGCAATTGTTGGAAACAGGATAATGGGCTTGATGGACCTTTGGTCAGAACCAGTATGGCTTATCTTATGTTCTCTCACAGCCCCGCCCCCCTCATCCATCACCCACCCAGTGTGCGTCCCTCTCTCTCTCATGGATCCTCCCCAGCCATCACCCACCTAGTGTGTGTGTCTCTCACAGCCCCCCCCCCCCAGCCATCACCCACCCAGTGTCTCTCTCACAGACCCCCCCCCCCCCCGCCATCACCCACCCAGAGTGTGTATGGCTCTCACACTCTCCCAGCCAATATCCACCCAGTGTGTGTCTCTTTCACAGACCACTCCCCCCCCAGGCAACACCTAATGTGTCTCTCATAGCACCCCTCCACAGCCTTCAACCAGTGTCTCTCTCATACACACATCACCCACCCCCATAGCCTTCACCCACCGTGACCCCCTCATATAGAAACATAGAAATATGACAGAAAAAGACCACATGGCCTATCTATTCTGTCCTTCCATATCAACAACTACAACAGTCCTCTTTTTACCTTTAGAGATCCTCTGTGTTTGTCCCATGCTTTTTTTAATTCAGTTACTGTCCTCATCTCTACCACCTCCACTAGGAGACTATTCCACGGATCCACTACTCTTTCCATAAAGAAATATTTCCACATATCATTCCTGAATTTATCTCCCTTCACCCTCATCCCATGTCCCCTCGTAGCAGAACTTGCTTTCAATTGAAAGAGGCTCTCTCCCTGAACATTTATGCCACGGAGGTATTTAAACATCTCAATCATATCACCTCTATCCCGCCTTTCCTCTAAGGTGTACATATTAAGCTCCTTAAGCCTGTCCTCATATGCTTTATAATGAAGACCACTAATCATTTTAGTAGCCACCCTCTGCACTGACTCCATCCTGTTCACATCCTTTTGAAGGTGCGGTCTCCAGAATTGCACACTATACTCCAAATGAGGTCGCACCAAAGACTTATACAGAGGCATTCCCCTCACCCAGTGTCTCTCTCTCATACCCACACACAGCCTGGTGTATCTCTCATAGCCCCAGGTTTTATTACATCCTCCAGCAACGAATTTCAGAGTTTGATTACACATTAAAGAAAATACTTTATCAGTCAATTAGTGTTAAATGTGCTACATTGTAAGCTTCAATGTGTGTTCCCTAGTCTTTCTACTTCTTGAAGGAGTAAACAGATCTACATTTATCCACCCTATTTCATTCATTAATTTATAGACCTCTATCAAATGTCCCCTCAAGTTGTCTCTTTTCCAAGCTGAACAGACCTAACCTTTTAAAACTTTCTCTCAGAGTGATATCCTCCCATCCGCTTTATCATTTTGTTCACTCTCTGTACTTTTTCTAATTCCGCTATATCCTTTTTAAGATATAGCAAACAGAATTGCATACAATACTCAAAGTGCAGTCACACCATGGCACGACACAGACGCATTATTACATCCCTTGTTTTATTCTCCATTCCTTTCCTTATGATGCCTAGAAAGCACAGTTACTTACCTGTAACAGGTGATCTCTGGGAACAGCAGGAATTAGTCCTCACATATGGGTACGTCGGAACCGACGGAGCCTGCGTGGGAAAGCTCCCCAGCTTCCCAGGAAGGAAGCTTTTGGGGTCTCCCACTGCACATGCGCGCTCCCTTCCCGCCTTCCTGACCAGCTCTCCTCAGTTCGAGTTTATAGCTGAGACAATAGAGAGAGGAAAGGAAGATAGAAGATACAACTCCTAGGGAAGGTGGGTGGGTTGTGAGGACTAATTCCTGCTGTTCCCAGAGATCACCTGTTACAGGTAAGTAACTGTGCTATCTCCAGGAACAAGCAGGAATAAGTCCTCACATATGGGGACTCCCTAGCTAAGATGCCTGGGAGATCCCGTTCCAAGGGTTCGCCATCTTCGTATGGATCTCAGGCATCCATCCTGGGAAGGTGGGCAGGAGTTGTTTAAGTATGGAACAGGTGTTTGAGGACAGCCTGACCAAACAAGGCATCCCGGCGGGAGTCCTTGTCCAAGCAGTAATGGGCTGTGAAGGTATGAACCGAGGCCCATGTGGCGGCTCGACAGATCTGATCTATGGAGACAGAGTGAAGATGAGCCATAGAAGTGGCCATGGCCCTCACATTGTGAGCTGTGACATGGCCTTCCAGAGAAATATTTTTACTCTGGTAAGCAAAGCAAATACACTGAGCAATCCAATTGGAAAGTGTACGTTTGGAGACTGGAAGTCCCAAATGAGAAGGATCAAAAGCCACGAAAAGTTGGGAAGACTTTCGATGTGGCTGAGTCCTGTTGAGGTAAAAGGCAAGAGCTCTTTTACAATCTAAAGTATGAAGGTTCCTCTCTGCACTGGATGCATGAGGAGCTGGAAAAGAGACAGGTAGATATACCTCCTGATTAAGATGAAAAGGCGAGACCACTTTGGGCATAAAGTGGGGATTCGTCCTTAGGACCACCTTATCATGATGAAACCTGGTATAAGGTGGATGAGCCACTAAGGCTTGTAGTTCACTGATGCGGCGAGCCGAAGTGACTGCAATAAGGAAAAGGACCTTCCAGGAAAGAAATTTCAAGGAGGTAGAAACCAATGGTTCAAAAGGTGGCTTCATAAGCTGACCTAGAACTAGGTTCAAGTCCCATGCTACCGGAGGAGGTCGGATGGGAGGCTTAGTTAGAGTCAGGCCTCTCATGAATCTTGCAACAAGCGGATGAGAGGAGACAGGTTGTCCATTTATAGGTTTTAAGGATGCTGCGATAGCACTCAAATGGACTCTTACTGAATTCGTCTTAAGGCCTGCATTAGAAAGATGCAGGAGATAGTCTAGTAGAGAATTCAAAGGAAGTGCTAGAGGGTCAAGACCCTGTTGAGCACACCAAATGGAAAAGCGTTTCCATTTGAAAGCATAGGAACGCCTCGTGGAGGGTTTCCTAGAGGCATGCAGGATATCTTTCACTGGTTATTATTATTATTATTATTATTATTACAATTTCTTATATACCGCACTATTGTCAGCGCGGTTTACATACAACCAAATGACCATAACAAACTGTTTGGCTTCACATAGAACAGGAGAAAACAACTTGGATAACATGTTTATGCTTTACATAGAACAGGATTAATAACTAGGATAAACGGGGAATGCAAACTAAACTACTTACATATGTACAATGAGACCGAGTATTGGGAATTCAGTGTGAACATGTGTACAATGGAGTTGATATATTAACTTGAGGGGGTGAGGGAGAGGCACTTATGTAGTGGTAGGGTTAATCTGGTAGTATTGAGTAAATAAATGGGATTTGAGAGCCTTTCTGAATTTTGATAGGTCAGTAATTGCACGGATGCCTGGTGGTAATGCGTTCCAACATTTTGGGGCATAGATACTAAATGCCCTGTTAGATGTTGCGGTTGTGTACTTTGTTGAAGCCTTTGGAATTACTAGCACATTTGTAGATGGGGTTCTCCTTGTTCTGTTGGGAGGAGCTGGCTGGATGATGTTGGTTAAAGAGGGGGAGGTGATGCCATGGATAGATTTGAAGGTGAGTAACAAAGATTTGAATGTAAGCCTTCCTTGAACGGGGAGCCAATGAAGTTGTATTAGGATAGGCGTTATATGGTCGCATCTTGCTGCTCCTACTAAGATTCTGGCTGCGGCATTCATGGCAAGTTGCAACGGATTTAGAGATGATTGAGGGAGAATGGGAAAGATTGAAGTCATGAAGGCTTAGGCCTTCAGTAACCAAGCTCTGAGGTGTAGGGACTTGGGGTTTGGGTGCCACAAAGTCCCCTCCTCCTGAGACAGAAGGTCTGGCGCAGCTCCCAGGTCCAGGGAGGGTCCCTGGGAGAGATGCAGAAGTAGAGGGAACCACACTTGGCGTGGCCAGCGTGGAGCTATGAGGATCATGGATCCGTGATCCCTCTGGAGTTTGAACAGAGTCTTGGGAATCAAAGGAATGGGTGGAAAGGCATATAGGAATTCCTGACCCCAATGCAGGAGGAAGGCGTCGTTGGCCTGAGTTTCCTGACACGGAGTCCTGGAACAGAACCGGGGAAGTTTGGCATTCCACGGACTTGCAAAGAGGTCTATGTCCGGGGTTCCCCATTCCTGAAAGATTTTGCCTATCTGGTCCATATGTAGGGACCATTCGTGTGGGAGCAGAACTCGACTGAGTCTGTCTGCCCGAGAGTTTTGAACCCCTGGAAGATATACTGCCAGAAGATGAATTTGATGCTCTCTGGCGAAGGCCCATAATCTGAGAGCTTCGTTGCAAAGCGACAGAGAGCCTGTCCCTCCTTGTTTGTTTACGTAGAACATGGCCACCTGATTGTCTGTCTGAACTAGGACGGTCAGGTTGACAAGGAGGGTATGGAAGACTTTGAGGGCAAAGAAGATTGCTCGCAGTTCCAGGAGGTTGATGTGAAGGGCGGTCTCCCACGGAGACCAAGTACCCTGAGTGGAGAGGGATTGTAGATGGGCTCCCCACCCTGTTTGGGAGGCATCTGTTGTGAGGGTTGCTTGGGGCAACAAAGGTTGGAAGGGGGCCCCCAACAACAGATTCTTGGTGGACATCCACCATTGGAGGGACCAAAACAGACGTTTTGAGGTGAGTATTTGGTCGGAGAGCGCTCCTGATGCTTGAGTCCACTGGGTGGCCAAGGTCCATTGAGCTGCTCTCATATGAAGATGAGCGTAGGGCACCACGTGTACCGTGGAGGCCATGTGGCCCAGAAGTCGCAGCATTTCTCTGGCTGTCAAGTGACTGCTGGACTGAGCTTGGGAGGCCAAGCACAGCAGACGTTGGCCCCGGACTTGAGGCAGGTAGGCCCTTGCAGTGGTGGTGTCCAACTGGGCCCCTATGAATTCTAGAGACTGAGTAGGGGTAAGTTGAGACTTGGGAAGGTTTACCACCAGTCCCAGATACTGCAGAAGGTGCCTTGTGCGGTCCAGGGAAATCTGGGCCTCTGACTGAGATGGAGCTCAGATGAGCCAGTCGTCCAGATATGGGAATACAAAAATTCCCAGACCTCTTAGAAATGCGGCAACAACTGCCATGCATTTGGTGAACACTCTTGGAGCAGAGGCTAGACCGAAGGGAAGTACTCTGTACTGGAAATGTTTTCCCTGAAACAGAAATCTTAGATATTTTCTGTGGGATGGGTGGATGAGTATATGTGTGTACGCATCCTTGAGATCTAGAGAACAAAGCCAATCCTGACTCTGAAGGTATGGAAGGAGAATGCCTAGAGAAAGCATTTTGAATTTCTCCTTGTACAGAAATCTGTTCAATTCTCTCAGATCTAGGATAGGCCTGAATCCCCCTGTCTTCTTTGTTATGAGAAAATAAGGGGAGTAGAATCCTGTCCCTTGTTGAAGAAGAGGAACCTCTTCTATTGCCCCTTGGGCAAGGAGAGAAGAGACCTCCTGATCCAACAGGTCCAGGAGAAATGGGGGAGAATTGAAGTGCCTCACCATGGTATATGGAGGAAGGTTGGAAAAATGAAGTTTGTAACCCTCTCTGATGATAGAGAGGGTCCATTGCTCTGATGTGATTTGCTCCCATCTGGGAGCAAAGTGAGCTAACCTTCCGGGAATGGTGAGGGGCTCTGGTTGTTCTAGAGCCAGAAATGTTAAGTTCTCTAGGGGCAAGTCAAAACCCCTGAGGGGGTTGAGCCTGCTGAGGAGTGGTAGACACTGCAGGCTTTGACTTTGCCTGTTTAGGTTGCTGACGTTTAGTAGCAAAGCGAGGCTGAGAAGATTGTTGGCCAGTATTTGTGGAAAATCTGGCCTTCTTGTAGTAAGGCCTCTTGAAAGACTTTTTCTTGGCAGGAGCAGAGGTAGACTTAGAAAGTCTATCCAAGGTAGCATTTTCTGCATCCATTTGGGTGGCTTTAATTTGCCAGTCCTTACCAAATAAGTTCTCACCTGTACAGGGCAGATTCCGTAAGCCATCCAGGACCCAGGGTTCTAGGTCAGAGGCCTGGAGCCAAGCAAGTCGTCGGGCTGCAATAGCAATGCCCGAAGCTCTACCGGCACCCTCAAAGGAATCAAAAGCTGCTCTGTTGGAGAACTTAGAAACATCTAAAAGCTGTTTCACCAGAGAAATGAACTCCTCTTTTCTATCCTCAGGGATAAAGGAGGCAAAAGGTCGTATCTTTAGGGCAAGTTCTCTAAGAAACATGCCCATATACAGACTGTAAGAATTAATCCTGGCTATAAGCATAGTAGCCTGGAAAATTTTCTTGCCAAAAGAGTCTAGGGTCTTACATTCTCGTCCTGGAGGGGTAGAAGAGTGCCTTTTGGTACTCTTAATCTTTTTCAGTGCAGACTTCACCACAATGGAATGGTGAGGCAACTGAGTCTTTTGAAAACCAGGAGAAGGAGGGACCCGGTACATGGTGTCCAGCCTACGAGAATAAGGAGACAACGTTAGAGGAGCCTCCCATAAGTCCATCAAGTGTTCTTGAAGGATTTCATGGATAGGCAGGGTGACTGCCTCTTTAGGAACCTTGGGGTATCCTAAAATATCCAATTTCTTTGATCTAGGTTCTTTTTCTGAGGATGTGGTAATAGAAAGTCCTTTAGCTAATTCAATAATGAATTCTTGAAAGGACAAATCCTCTGGTGGAGACATTCTCCTCTTTGGGGAAGAGGGGTCTTCATGAAGAACTAGAGACAGCTCATCAGAGTCCTCAGAGGAGTTGAAATCCTCTGAGGAATCAGAGTATTCTCTATTTGCTTCCAACGCACGATACACATACCGATCGGTATAGACATCGGGCGTACTGGGTATGGGATCGATATCGGGTAAAAACCCGGATCCGGCATGCGGAACCGATCTGCGTTTGGAAGTCGATGGTCTCGGTTCCGGTATGGGAGACAATACCGGAACCGGACCCGGTATCGCTGAACGCGATACCGAGGGCGTCGCAGCATTGATAAAAGCCAGCATGGCCTTCTGCATGGTCTGAACAGTATTGCTCATAGATGCCACTGCTGCCTGGATGTCGGTACCGGTATGGGCCGGTACCCCAGAGCAGTCCAACAGGTGATCAGTCGAGGCCGTGCCATCGATGTCAACCTGTAACCCCATAGATGGTGCTTTGGAAGCCAGAGCTTCCCGCCGGGGTTGTTTGGCTGGGGCAGGATCCTCAGACTCAAAAGAGAGAGCCTCTCGATGCTTTGAAGGAGATTTGCTCTTTGAGGACCTGCTCACAGAGGGTTTGGTTACCTGAGATCCATCCGGAGAGGAAGACCTGGATGGCTGTGATGCTGGATTATCAGAAGCAAACAGCACATGGAATTTGTTGGCCCGGTTCTGCAACCCACGTTTAGACATCTGGGAGCAGGATGGGCAGTCCGGAATGGAGTGGTCAGGTCCCAAACACTTAAGACACCATTCATGGGTGTCTGTGACTGAAATAACAGCACTACACTTGGTACACTTCTTAAAACCAGGGGCTGGTTTCTCCATGAGGAGAATTTGTGTAGGCCTGAGGCCTAACCGAAGTCACCAAGTTGTGCAGAAAAGAGATTTTTTTTTTTTTTTTTTTTTTAAAGAAAAGAAAAGAAAAGAGAGACCGGCGGTACCGGTTTCGGTATGGGGAAGGCAGGTACGCGGTCTAAAGAAACAAACTAAAACAATAATTTCTTCAGCGGTGACAGGAACACGACCTGCTGGCTCCGCGGAAAAAGAGAAACTGAGGAGAGCTGGTGAGGAAGGCGGGAAGGTAGCGCGCATGTGCAGTGGGAGACCCCAAAAGCTTCCTTCCTGGGAAGCTGGGGAGCTTTCCCGCGCAGGCTCCGTCGGTTCCGACGTACCCATATGTGAGGACTTATTCCTGGAGATGTCTATTTGCTCTCTTGGCTGCCGCTGCACTCTGTCCCTTAGCCATCAAGATTCATAAGGCCACTTCTGCAAATCTCATGTTCAGGTAATCAATGAAAATCACAGTGAAGACAAAACATCTGCGAACTTGTCTCATCTTGGACAACAAGCTGAAGAAGCATTTATAAGGAGTTAAGTAAAAGCTAAAACAGCACAGGCATGAAATTACAGTGAGCAAGTTTACTGGAAAGTACCGGTGCATACATTCTGAAAAAGCATGACGTTTCACAAAATAAAAATAGAATTGGAATGCAAATGTCAAGAGAAGTATTTTGCTGATCAATGGGGACTTTATGCATCCGATCTAAGCTATAGTATTTGGCAGACCTGCAAGTACAGCAGGCAAGGCAAGAGACAGAGGTCTTTAACAGCTATGCCACAAGGCAATGGTTAACCACAGAGTATATAATTAAGTTAAGCAAAAATCAGAAAATTTGGTCTTCTATTCATGGGCCATAAAAAAAAATTCAGAGAAAAAGAAGTTTGGTTGAAGAAGCGTGTCAGCCTATTTTTATTTCTCAGAGTTAAGAAATATTTGACAGAGGCTTGACAAAGCTATTGACAGAGGCTTGACAAAGCCACAATCCAGCCTTTATACAGTAGATACCTCACCTACTCCAATGGATCAACGATGGGAAAAGTGAAGAGCGATGCAAAAATCTCTGCCCTGGTCAAGCTGTAACAATCCTGCATTTTGTTTGCTGAACTGAGTGCAAACCAGCATAGAGAACTTAAAAGAAAAAATAATTGCACCAAAAGATTTATATAAACATTTTTTTTTAATTTGGCTGGATTTATATACTGCTTTTCACAAAGAGCAAGGTAGCTTACATGGAACCTTGAACAATTCAAATGTTGTTTACCTTGAACATCTGATTAGTGCTGGAGTACAGAGTTAAAATCCCATTTATCAACCCCTGGCACTTTGCATAGCTAGAAATGCACTTCCAGGAAGAAGCAGTGTGCTCCTTTAGGCGGATCCTGCTACATCAGCACACACACTGTGGGACGCAGCTGCCAATGAAATAAAGTTTGTTATGTGACTGTGAGGTCTGCCATGGACTTAAATGACCCATAGGATCTACAGAGACTGCAGCTGAGCTGGAGTCGGTCATGCCAAACATTCCAAAAAGCTGCCAACTGCAGAGGCAGAGCTGAATACAGCACTGACTGGGTTAGGGAAGCCAAGGCCTGGAATGAGGATTATTCCTGGAAAAGGAGGCAGCAGTAATGGAAGTTCTTGCTCTCTGTCTCTGCTCTCCGGCACAGACCAAACACACAGTTCCATCAGGCCTGACACTATAGTTGTTTGCTTTACTCAGACACCATGCAGCAAAGCAGTCTCCAAACCTTCCTTTCAAAGCTCTGCTCTGGACAGTAAGAATCCAGTCATGAACTGAACAAAGGGAAACTCATTCAAGCCCTAGAAGCACAGCACCGAAAAGGATTTTTTTTTCAAGCCACACAACATGGGAATTTCAGAAAGGAAGGACAAAAGGTAGGAAGAAAGAGAGGGGAGAGGGGGGAGGGGAGTGTGGCACTATATGTAAAAATATAAAGCTACAGAATGACAGGGCTTACGCGGGAAGGAGGCATTCTCCATGGACCGCAGGATTGCGTCAGCCACACTTGGTGACGTCCTCCGGGCGGCGCCAGGTTCAGAAGTGCTCTCAAGTTTCTCAGCTAGCCCACCTCCCGGGTCCGCCCCCTAGCCTGGCCAGTTCTTCTTCTTCCGCCTTGCCACCAAGACAGATCTGCTCTCTCTCCACATGAAAAAGACAAATCAACGCTACTTACAGTAATGTCTAAATCAGGATCAAGGAAATGCCCCTGTGGGAGAAAGCTGCGCTCCACAGACCGGGATCTGTGCACCCTCTGCCAAAGCGGTGGACCCTCCGGGATGGATCGGCACCCCTCAACGAGCAATACTGCAGCTTTCAAGGCCCAGGATGTGCCCCTTCGGGCCCCCATCCCCGGCCCGACGTTCGGATCTCCAGCGCTGCCCTTTGCGGGCCCCAGCTGGGACATCCGCTTGCTCGGCCCTGCTCCAGACCACGCGGCAACCCCCGGACATGCTGCACCTCCTCTCAGGCAAGATGGCGCCGTCGGTGAGTCCCTCTCTTCTTTTTCGGGCTCCAAATCTCCCGCCGCTGGCCTTGCCCCTCCTCTGCCGTCCTCCCTGCCACCGGAATCTACAAGCCCCGCCCACGGACGTCATCCTCCGGCGACGCTGGGCCAACTGCATCATCACTCCTTGACGCTTGGGAGTCTGACCAGCACCGGAATCACCGTGGGCAAGCACAAGAGTAAGAGAAGTTGTCCTGCTGCTTCTCCCGACGCCGGCTCCCGCAGACACGGGAAAAGGGGCAAGCGGTCTAGAGCTTACAGCAGCTCCTCCGAATCCAGCGATGTCTCTCACCACAGGAGGCACAAATCTAAACGGCACTCCTCCAGACGCAGAGCCCGCTCTCACAGAAGCTCCTCTGCTTCCTCCAACTCTGCCAGCTCCTCTGCCATACTACAATTGCTCACACAGCTGGTTCAACAAACAACCTCACCCAGCGGCTGCAACTGCTTCTCCGTGCCCTGGGAACCCTCCTCTACAGATCTCTACCACAGTCTGCAGTCAGCATCTACCTGAGCCATCAGCTGTTCTTTCCCTGGACAGTTCCACTGAGGAACAGGAGGCAGAGAAGGTGGTCGTGGGGTCCGCTGCAGCTGCCACGGACGCTTCTGGGACCAGGCTTTCCCCGGAAAAGGAAGGACCTCCTCCAGCCCCAGAAGACCTTACTTACCCCAAGTTCATCAGCAAGATGTCCTCTTCCTTGGGCCTGAACCCGTCTCACACGGTGGAGGAGGCTGAACCTGAGGTACTCAAATACCTGTCTGCCCCCAAAACCCCTCTCGCCTTGCCCCTGCACCGCAAACTGAAGGAGAACCACTCCAGAATTTGGCAGACGCCGGCGTCAGGGCGTGCTACCTCCAGGAGGCTGGACTCCAAATACCTACTGCAGCCTACCTCCGGATTTGAAAAAGCACAGCTGCCTCACCACTCCATAGTGGTCTCTTCAGCCCTTAAGAAGGCTAAATCCTCGCGAGTACACACCAACCACCCGCCCGGACGGGACAACAAACTACTCGACGACATTGGGAAGAAAGTCTTCCAGGGGGCCATGCTCGGGGCAAGGATTGCCGCTCACCAATTTCAACAGACCTTGTTCCAGGACATCTGTGTCTCCAATATCAGAAATGCTGCGTCCTCCCTCCCCAAGGAGTCTTTAGCCCCTTTCTCAGCCACGCTGACTGACCTGGTAGAGTGCAACAGACACCTGGCTAGCACAGCCTTTGACGCCTTCGACATGTCCATACGTACAGCTGGCACAGCGATCTCGGCCAGGAGATGGGCATGGCTGCGAGCCTCCGGAATGAGAAAGGACTCCCACGACAAGATCGCCGACGCTCCCTGCTCAGGCGATTCTCTCTTTGGGGACAAAGTGGCCGATACAGTAAACAGCATGAAGGAGGACTGTAACACCCTACAGACCTTGGCAGAGGAGGGCTTCAACCGCTATGGTAACACCCAGAAACCAGGTTACCAACGGAAACCCCTTTACAACTATGACAAGAGGTACTCAGCCAACAGGAAGTGGCAGGCCACCAGGTATAAGTCCAACTCCTACCAAGGGCCCTCGCAACAGCGCCACTTCCAGAGGGACAGCATGCAGAAGGGCACCAACGCGCAACCCGCCAAGGGTGGCCCTTTTTTGACAACCATGGACCGCCCCCCTCCCAGATAGGGGGGCGCCTTTCCTTCTTCCTCCCGGAATGGGAGAGGATCACCACCGACTCCTGGGTGCTACGGATCATCTGCAAGGGATACCGCATCAGATTTTCTGCACCTCCCTTCCAACGCAGCAGACCCACCAGCAACACCCCTCCACACCTGCAGCGTGCCATGGCACTGGAACTGATAAACCTTCTGTCCTCCAAGGCGATCGAACCGGTCCCTCCGAGGGAGATCGATGCGGGGTTTTACTCCAAATACTTCCTCATTCCGAAGAAGTCGGGGGGGGGGGGGGGTTCGCCCCATCTTGGATCTTCGCAAACTGAACAGATTCATAGTGAAGGAGAAGTTCCGGATGTACTCCCTGAACTCCATTCTTCCCCTAATCCAAGCCGGCGATTGGCTCGCATCTCTGGACCTACAGGAGGCGTACACACACGTCAGCATCCACAAGGCTCACAGGAAATTCCTCAGGTTCTGTGTGTGCTGGGTCGGCACTATCAGTACCGAGTGCTGCCTTTCGGACTCTCTCCGGCCCCACGGGTCTTCACGAAGTGTGTGGCGGCCGCAGCGGCTCACCTCCGCAAGCAGAACATCGCAGTGTTTCCCTACCTTGACGATTGGCTAATCTCGGCCCCCTCAGCCCACGGCTTGCTAACGTCCCTGCATACCACCACTACATTGATCTCCACCCTGGGGTTTGTCATCAATTACAAGAAATCGCAACTCCTCCCCTCTCAGCGAATGGAGTTCATTGGAGCCATCATCGAAACTCAGTCCTTGAGGGCCTACCTGCCGCATCCCAGGCTGCTGACCATCATCTCGCTCGCCTCCAAGACAGCAGCAGCAACGAGCCCCTCTGCTCGATCAGTGTTGCGCCTCCTGGGACACATGGCAGCCACGACGGCGGTCATCTCGGTGGCGCGCATGCAAATGCGTCCACTGCAGTGGCATCTCCGAACCCACTGGAACCAACATTCGCAGTCGCTGGCCTCCAGAGTCCCGATGAGCCCTCTTATCAGGTCTCAACTCCGCTGGTGGACTATACCAGCGAACCTCTCCGCGGGGAAACCCTTTCACCCGCCTCAACATCAGACTACCCTCACCACGGACGCCTCCTGCGCCGGCTGGGGTGCCCACTTCCAGCAGTTCAGCACGCAAGCGGCGTGGTCTCAGAGCGAACGGCAACTGCACATCAACCTTCTGGAACAGAGAGCGATCAAGTACGCCCTCAAGGTGTTCTTGCCTCATTACGGGGCACATCCATCCTCATCCAGACGGACAACCAAGTTGCCATGTTTTACCTCAACAAGCAAGGAGGCACGGCCTCCCGATCCCTTTGCAAGGAGGCACTGGCTATTTGGACACTAGTCCTGAAGAACGACTGCTGGGTGCGCGCCTCCTACATTCCCGGGGACTTGAACAGCCTGGCGGACAAGCTGAGCAGGCAACTGCAACCCCACGAATGGGCTCTCCTTCCAAAGGTGGCCTCAACACTCTTCCAACGGTGGGGAACCCCGGAGGTCGACCTCTTTGCCACCGAGGAGAATGCCAAATGCCCCCAGTTCTGCTCCAGACACCCATCAGTCCAGAGGCTGGCAGGGTATGCATTCGACGTATACTGGTGGGGGGGGGGGGGTGGTCTCTGGTTTATGCCTTCCCTCCGACTCCCCTCATCCCAGCGACTCTACAACGCATTGTTCAAGACAAAGCAGGGGTCATCCTTGTGGTTCCTCACTGGCCACGACAAATGTGGTTTGCACTCCTGAAGCACCTAGCACAGGAGGCCCCGTGGCATCTGCCCCTTTGTCTGGACCTCCTGACGCAGAACTCGGGGCTAACCAGGCACCCCAACCTCAAAACCCTATCGCTCACTGCTTGGATATTGAGCGGGTAAACTTGGCCTCCCTCGCGCTCCCCGCGGAGGTGCAGGACGTGGTCCTGGCGGCCAGGAGACCGTCAACCCGAAAATCCTATGGCCTCAAATGGAAGAGGTTCAGCTTCTGGTGTGCCTCTAGAGGGCTAGACCCTATCTCCTGCCCCATCGCCCAGATCTTGCAGTATCTCAGTTCTCTCTCGGACCTCAGCCTCAAGACTCAATCCATCCGAGTACATCTCTCAGCCATTGCGGCTCTGCACACCCCTATCAAGGGCGCCGACTCCATCGCGGCACTGCCCCTAACGACTCGCTTCATGAAAGGCCTGACGAATCTTCGACCCCCGGTGAGGGCCCCGGTTCCCCCCTGGGACATCAGCGTAGTCATCCATAGTCTCACCGGGGCCCCCTTCGAACCTCTGCTCACAGCGGATATGAAATACGTCTCCTGGAAGACCATCTTCCTGGTGGCCATCACCTCAGCCAGGAGGATCAGCGAACTCCAGGCGCTAGTCGCACACCCACCTTACACGCAGCTACACCAGGACTGAGCTTCTCTGCGTACGAACCCCAGATTCATACCCAAAGTGCCGTCGGCCTTCCATGTCAACCAATCCATTGAGCTCCCCTCCTTCGTTCCGGAACCTCACCACTCGGAGGAGGAGCGACGCCTACACACTCTGGACTGTCTGCGTGCACTTCGGATCTACCTGGCCAGGACACTAGCCGCCCGCAAAGGCGAGCAACTGTTCGTTTCCTATGACCCTCTCAGGCCCGGCTTTCCTGTCACGAAGCGGACCCTGTCCCACTGGGTCGCCTCCTGCGTGGCCTTCTGCCTCGACCCTGAAGGGAATCAACCACACAGCAGAATTGGTCCGCATCGCCTACGAGCAATGGCCACATCTCTAGCCAACCTGCGGTCAGTTCCCCTGCCCGACATCTGTAAAGCTGCTACGTGGTCATCCTCTCACACGTTCCAAAAGCACTACTACTGCCTTGACCTCCGCTCTCGGGAGGACTCGGCGTTTGGCAGCGCGGTCCTCTCCGCCGCCCTACCGACTCCACGGACGGCCCTGAACTCAGATGCTCCTTAGGAGGGCCAATACCTGTACTCAGATGCACCTTAATGCTCATGTCAACCATGTCGCACTGCTCCCTAACCTGCATTGTTGCACGTTATTAGGTCTTGCACTGTTGTAGTTCTTGCACTGTTGTTCACGGATTGCACTACTTGCACCTGTTGCACTGTTTGTTATATTTTTTGTTCATTGCACATTGCACTGTTTCAACATATTGTCATGCACCTGTTGTTGGTACTCTGCACAGTAAAGTCTACCTCCACTAACCGTAATCTGCTGTTCATGCTTCCCTCCTCCACCTCAGCGCGCTGCACGCAGCTAGGGAGTCACCAAGTGTGGCTGACGCAATCCTGCGGTTCATGGAGAAAGCGAGGTTACTTACCTGTAACGGGGGTTCTCCGTGGACAGCATGATAAGTCAGCCACACGCTCCCTCCCACCTCCCCTGGAGGAGGTCCGCCTGAAGGTCTGCTCCCTAGCCTTGTTGTCAAGCTTGGTAAAGAACTGGCCAGGCTAGGGGGCGGACCCGGGAGGTGGGCTAGCTGAGAAACTTGAGAGCACTTCCGAACGTGGCGCCGCCCGGAGGACGTCACCAAGTGTGGCTGACTTATCCTGCTGTCCACGGAGAACCCCCGTTACAGGTAAGTAACCTCGCTGAACTGTGGGATAAACTAGAAAAGAAGGAATGGAGCATCCATTTGCACTGACGTGATATACAGACCTTCTTCACAGGCAGAAGTGGACAGAGATTTAATTGAAGACATGGCATTTGCAGTATTGCTATGAAAGGAGACTTGCAATTTCAATATGCCAGATGTTGATTGGGACATTGCTGCTGCGGTGTCATCCAGAAGTAAGGAAATCCTGGATTCTCTACAGGCAGCGCTATTCTGGCAACTGGAAACAGAACCCACATGTGAGGGAGCCATATTGGACCTGGTGCTTACAAATGGGGAGAGCATTTCTGATATTATAATGAGTCATTATTTGCATATGGTGATCACCAGATAGCGTTTAACTTCATCAAGATTGGACAAAACCTCAAAGAATCATTAGAGGGTTGGGAAAAGCTAAAATATGCAAAAAATAATTTTTAAAAAAGCAGTAGGCAAAACTGAAAGGGGATATTTTAAAGGGCAAACAAACGTTTTGGGTTAGGAATGTAAACAAACATAAAAGGAAAAAGGAGACCACTATGGTTCTCAAAAGTATGTGCTAAAAAGGTAAAAAGGTGAAGAAAGAGGGTGGCTTTCATGAAATACAAGAGATCACAGAAAGAGGAAGACCAGCATGAATATTTGGAGAAGCTAAGAAAGTAATCAGAAAAGCAGAGATACAAATGGAAGAAAAAATAGCCAATGAAATAAAGGGGGGGGGGGATATTTTTCAAATACGATATTGAGAGGAGGAAGTGCAAAGTTGGTATTGTCAGACTCAAGGGTGAAGGGGAGGAATATGTAGAAGCTGAGGAGGATAAAGCAGAATTGTTTAACAAATATTTTTGTTCTGTGTTTACAGATGAAGGACCAGGAGCAGGACCTCAGAAAACACCAACATCTTGAGAAACTACCCATACTTGTTACATTTTATTAACTCCTGAAGGAAGCTCTCTTTGGCATGATACAAGTACTACGCCGAGCAATAGTAGTAAATTTTAGACACCGAGATCATACTCCACATACCCAGGCTTAGAAGTGAGGTTCATGACTGTCATGGTATGCACAAAAAACTAATCACTGATTATCCTATAACACTGCACTCAGGGAAATAATTAAACAAACACATACAATCTCACTCTTAGACCAACAAACCTAAATCATAATTTACACCTATATTTACACACTCCATTACAACCCTAATTAATTCACCTATACAAGCATATGTGGAGGAGTAGCCTAGTGGTTAGGGCAAGGTACTTCAGGCCGGAAGGTCAGGGGTTCAAATCCCAGTAGAGGACAGCAACCTTGGGCCGGAAGGACTGGGGTTTCTAGTCCCACAGGTGCTCCTTGTGGTCTTGGGCAAGCCACTTAACCCTCCATAGCCCATGTTCCCTGTAAAATAGTTATCTCCAAGTTATAATACCCTGTTCAATGTAATTTCAGTTTGTTCAATGTAAACCGCACTGATGCAGAATAGCGCGGTATATAAGAGAATGTAAATAAATAAAAATAAAAATATGGGAGAAAAAGACCTCAGGATAACTCACAATATCCCACTATGTGGTGAACTTAATCACCATAGGGGAGTATAGCTCTCACATATCAATAGTCTCAGAAAACTCCCTTTATCAACTAAAACCTTTATTAATTTACTTCAAAAAAAGTACTTTTCTTGAGTTTAAATATCAATTTGTTTTATTTTTAAAGAACTCATCATACAGTTTTTATAAAAAAGAGCTAATGCCCTATATACTGTGTATTATTGCCATTAATTCATCTCAACAAATTTTCATCTTCAATATGCCTTCAGCAAAACTCTGCAAGAAACAGAAAAATTCAATGACCAGCTGCCATTTGAATGCAAAGCCTTAAGCACCTATTCTACTTATCTTACAACTTTGCTCCCGAGTTCTTCAAACATTGTCGCCTGTACTCCATACATTCACCCAACAAAGATCCTTGTTTATCCTTCAAAAAGGCTCCATCAGGGGTTCTCTTTAGCCACAGATGACAACAGCAGGAGACACATTTGCCACACTTCACATGCCCTGTTACTCCAGATGATGTAAATGTTCTTTGAACCTCAGGGCATAGCAGATCTTTCAAACTGTGTCCTCTACTATATGCAATATGAAACTGAAAATTGGTTAATATCTGATGAGCTGAAAAAATCTTCCATCGTCTTTTAACCGACATAGCCAATTGCTTTGACAAACTAAAATGTTGAATCACACTTTACCACCTTATCATAAGACTCCTGCTGTCGTGAATGCCTATTAATTGTTGATGACAAAAGCCATTCTCTGTGATTAAAATGTACCATCTTACAGTATATGCCTTACACACTATATCTTCCAGATAACCCCGATCTCAGAATTTGTCTAACATTTTCTGAGCTGTAGCTTAAATTCTCCTTCAGAAGAGCAAATACGCTTACATCTCAGCAGCTGTGAATAATGAAGAATTTGTTTTAAATGCATTTTTAGAGTTACCATCCAGAGCAATAAAGTATTTTTATTAGCTGGTTTTGAAAAGATGATAGTAAAAAAATCACCTAGGGGTTTTATAAACTTGCACATCCAAAAAATGAACGTCTTCATGACTCTTCATTTCAAATTGAATATGAGGATCACATTGATTCAGGCATTCAAAAAATACCACAAGCTGCTCATAAGCACCCTCCCCACCACAAAAAAAAATATCACCAATATACATATGCCATTTAATAATACAGATCATATATGCTGAGGGATATAGCACAGTTACTTACCTGTAACAGGTGATCTCTGGGAACAGCAGGAATAAGTCTTCATATATGGGTACGTCGGCACCAACGGAGCCTGCGCGGGAACGCTCCCCAGCGTCCAAAAAGAAAGCTTTTGGGAGCATCCCACGCGCATGCACGCTGCCTTCCCGCCCATTTACTTCTCTCATCAGTTGGGTTTGTACCCGAGACCGAAGGAGGAAAGTAGACAAATTAGAGAGAAAAAAAAGAGAGAGAGAGAGAGAGAGAACTCCTCCTAGGGGAGGTGGGTGGGTTGTGAAGACTTATTCCTGCTGTTCCCAGAGATCAGCTGTTACAGGTAAGTAACTGTGCTATCTCCAAGAACAAGCAGGAATGAGTCTTCACATATGGGGACTCCCAAGCTAAGGATGCCTGGAGGAGGCCTCAGCATGTTTCAAATCTAAAGATGTGCCATGCTTATCCCTCAAAACCTCAGGCATCCAAGGGATGGAGGGTAGGAGTTGAACTAGAAAAGAATAAAAGAGGTGCTGTGGAACAGCTTGACTAAACAAGGTATCCAGAGGAGAGTCCTTGTGTAAATCATAAATATTAGAAAAATATTGAATTCCAATTTTCTAATGTGGCTCTCACTCAAAAATATTGCAAAAATACTTGTTGAGGGTAATATGGATCTGTGGTTGAGAGCCAGTACATTATCCTCAAAGAATTGATGAGAGATGATAAGCCCTCATGGCCAGAACTAACCCCAGACGAGTACTGGGGGAGTTCAATGAGGTTGGACTTTTGAGAAATAGCTAAAGCTTCTGTAAAGTCCAAAAAATTGAACTTCTTGTCCTTGGAGCAGAATAAGGTCCTAGGAAAGAGTAGAGATAATCTGACTGGTTTGGATGAAAAGGCAGAAATACCCTTTGCAGAAAAAAGGGGATAGGTCTTTAAGACCCCCTTTATTCCAATGAAAGACAAAGACATTTGTACTAGGCGTTGAGCCTCCAACTTCTTGAAGATCTTTCAAAGTCAGATGTTGTATAGAGATTGACGCAATAACAAGAAGGATTAAGACCTACTTGAGAATATTGATGGAGAATCTCTGGTTAAATATGGAAGAACTATAGAGAAAGTTTTGTGGAAACTGATATTATGTTCTTCTCTTACAGGGATAGGACTAGACTTCTTGAAAAGATCTAGCCCCTGAAATAACCAGGTCTCGAAGACGTACGTGAATGAGTGCAGAGGAGATCCTTAGTCTTAAGACAGCAAGTCTGGATCCTTCTATAATTTCAAATAGTAGCTGGAGAAAAAGACGCAATATAAGGGGATACCATGTTTGCCTCTTTATGAGGGCAATATGAGTATCATGCGTTTTCTTGTTCAACATAAGCTACCATGAAGTATAGGAATTAGAAGGAAAGTAGTGAATAAGGACCAACTGCAGTGAAAAAAAAATGCATCCCTGATGTGGAAGTTCCACTGAGATGTGGAACAAACCAGGGAATTGTGCAATTTTCTATGCTTTCACGTGGTCTAAACCCTGGTTACCTTTTCTTAAAAGGAAATTTTAAGGAATATGGTAAGAGTAGGACAAAAAACAGTCATGTAGGAGCATGACTGGCAGAGTCTACCAGCTGAAGCCCTTGTTAACTATCTGGCCGCTACCTATTAGGAGTAGCTCTGAGGCTCTCTGGCAAAGGCCCACAGTTGCAGAGCTTTGTTGTAGAATTGCAGAGAGCATGTTGTAGGTTGCTTAGATCTGGCTGTTGAATTGCCAGTGTGCAACCTAATCTATTCTGTTGAAGCCAAAGAGAATTTAAGGTGGCTAAGAATAGTAGATAGGCCTGAAGCCTGCAACAAACAGTCCAAATGAGTTATGGACCTCTTTTGGAATTATCTGTTATTAAGACAGCATAAAAAGTTAGGTCCTATAGATTGGAGAGGACCGAGAGACACAATTTGGAATAGTGATACCCAACTTCTGTCCGAAAAGCTACCTTAAAAAGATATCTGAGAAGATGATCCGCAAAGGGGGAGAAAACTCTCTATGGAAACTACTTACTGGAGTAGGTATTGAAGAAAATCCTATGGCTTAGAGGATAAGCCCTCCAGTTGATTAGTAGTACTCTTAGAGACTGAATGTCTGGGCTAAGAGGGATAGAAAGCAATACAGAGTTGAAGACGACTTACAATTTGGTAAGTCTTTGAAGAGATAGGGTCCCCTTGCAGTTAAAAGTATGAGATATACTCGTACAGTAAACTGACAAGGTGAAGGGTATAGCTCACCCTGTTGTGAGTTTTTAAGCCTCCTTTTGTTTTAAAAGGAGGAATTTTTATCTCTGGGGTATGATAGTCCTTAATAGGTCAGAGCTAGAAGGATAGATTTCTCTTGTAGCAAGATATTCATGCCCAGAGTGGAGGACTGAGTCAATGTATGACTGATATCTCAGCATGGATGAGATGAATTTTAGATGCTTCTGTTGAAAAGAAGTAGACTCAAAAGTTCTAAACCTCACACAGAAAAAATGAATAAAATATCAGAAACCCTGCGATTGCTGGGTTTTCTGAGCCTGTTGAGGTTTTGATTTTCTTAGCCTGGTGTGATGTTGCCCATCTTTGGAAACATCTGCAGAATGGGTAGAAGATGGATAAAACTTTTTTCCCCTGGGGGAATAAAGCTTTTTAGGAGATTTTTCATTAGCTGGGATAGAGGAAAGTTTTGACAATCCTCTGAAAGTAACAATATCAGTGCTCAACTGATTAGCTTGAAATAAAGCCTTCTTGTTGAAGAGATTTTCACCAGTACAAGGAGTATTTCCCAGCCTTTCCTGAACCCATCTGTCCAAGTCTGAAGCATGGAGCCAGGCTATGCGTCGTGCTCCTATGGCTATACCAGAAGTTCTGTTAATAGACTCAAAACAGTCCAGGGAAGCATGATTAAGGAACCTAGATATATTTTGAGCATGATTGACTAATAAGGAATAGTCTGCTCTTTTATGCTCTGGAAGAAAAAGGTTCAAAAACTTTAAGTTCTTTGTGACCTCTTCAAGAGATAATCTCATATAGAAAATATATGAGAATTCTTGCTGAAAGCATGGATGCCTGGAAGCATCGACATCCAAAGGCATCTAAAGTCCTAGACTCACGACCTGGCGGATAAGAAGAGTGCTTCTTTGCACTCTTAATATGCCTCATTGCTGATTCTACAACAATATAATGAGGAAGTTGAGTCTTTTGAAAACCTGGAGAAGGTGGCACCTTGTACATAGTGTCAAGTGTCTTAGAATGTGGGGATACCGTTAAACGAGTTTCCCACATTCTTAATAGTAGATCTTGTAAGATCTGTGGCAAAGGAAGCATGCTCACCTCCTTTGGAATCCAGGGGAATTGCAGTGTCTCTGAATTCCCCAGTAGGGATTCTTTACCAGGTATAGAAATGGCAAACAACTTTGCCAAATCAAGCAGAAAAGCTTGAAACGAAATCTCCCCCAAGAAGGACCCTCTAAAATGAGGGGTAAAGGCTAGACTTGCAGAAAAATCAGCCTTGGTACCGATGGATTCCTCCCAGTCATCGGGATCAGAAGACTTAAAAGGATGAAGCATCGGATTTTCTTTAAAGCGATGTCTTCGGTACCGCCCGAGGTCGGTACCGAGGCGAGTCGGTACCGAATCCTCCATGCTAGAGATCAATTCCAGGCTCGGCATCGAGGGAAGCGATTCTGTCGAAGCAAGCATGGACGGTACCGACACCGATGCCGATACCGATACTCGAGGAATGGTCTACAGCAACTCTAGCAGTACCGAAGTAGCCGAGAGTGCTAGACTACGTTCATCGGTGAGGAGTGTTTCATCCATCACCATAGCCGATGCCGGGGTGTCGGTACCACTCGAAGAGGCCACAACCACCAAGCATGGCCCAGGTATGTTCATCGAGGTAAGAACCCCGGGAACAACCTGGAGCCCCGTTAATGCTTTGGAGCCCGAAGACTCCCACCGGGGCTTTATTGCCAAGATGTCCTCGAGGGCAAGGCCAAAGCCATCTCGATGCTGAGAAGGAGATCTACCACTCGAGGACTGGCTAGTCTTTACAGACTTTTGTTTGGTTACCTGATCCTGTGAAGAAGATATTCTAGCTGGTGACATCGAGAGCGATGTGAACCAAGTATCGAGTTGTGCTCGATTCTGAAGACTTCTTCTGTTTGAGCTCCAGCAGGAGAGACACTCCAGAGGGCAATGGTCAGGACCTAAACATTTTAGACACCAAGAATGAGTGTCTGAAAAAATATCTGTACCGCCACACTTTGAGCATTTCTTAAGGATAGTGGCTGGCTTACCAGGCAGACGCGACCACAAAAAACTAAGAATAAAAAGAAGAATTTTCTGCGGTGACAGGAATACGTCCTGCCGGCTCCGCGGAAAACTGATGAGAGGGAAGTAAATGGGCGGGAAGGCAGCGCGCATGCACGTGGGATGCTCCTAAAAGCTCTTTTTGGACGCTGGGGAGCGTTCCCGCGCAGGCTCCGTCGGTACCGACGTACCCATATGTGAAGACTCATTCCTGCTTGTTCCTGGAGATACCCATTTAATTTCAAAAAAATGCATATATAAATTCGTCAATGAAGGGGAAAATGTAGCCCCATAGCTGTGCCTGAGATTTGTTGGAAAAACTCGGACTTATACACAAAATAATTATTTTTCAATACCACTTCTGCCAAACACAAAAGAAAATTAGTTAGAACTTTATGTGGACAAGGTCTCCGCTCCCATACCTCTTCTAATACAGATAATGCCACATCATGTGGAATTGAGGTATTCAAAGCCGCCACATCTAAAGTAACCAATCATTTCACTCCACTATTATCATTCATGGCCTGCAGTAGCTGTAAGAAATGGGTAATGTCTTTTATATAACATGGTATTAACGGTACTTCATCTTTCAAAAAATAATCTAAGAAAACCCCTACCCGCTCTTTTATAAAAACAGTATGAGTTCTTTCAAAATAAAAAAATGATATTTTAAAAAAGTACTTTTCTTGATTTTAAAGTAAATTAATAAAGGTTTTAGTTGATAAAGGGAGTTTTCTGAGACAGGGGAGTATAGCTCTCACACATCACCAATGGTGATTAAGTTCGCCACATAGTGGGATACTGTGAGTTATCCTGAGGTCTCTTTCTCCCATATAATTGGATAGGTGAATTAATTAGGGTTGTAATGGAGTGTGTGCAAATATAGGTGTAAATTATGATTTAAGTTTGTTGGTCTAAGGGTGAGGGTGTGTGTATTTATGTACAAAACTTACCCATTTGGAGAAACTGCCTCGGATCTTGAAAGAATTTCAGAAGACTGCAATGAACTACCTAACTAAATGTAGACAAAGTGATAAGGCCAGATGGGATACATCCACAAGTACTGAAGGAATTTTGGGACGCTCTAGAGGCTCCACAGTTTGACCTCTTCAATGCTGGAGATGGGTGTATGTAGTCTACAGAAAAGCGAAAGTAAGGATGAGGTTGGGAACTACAGGCTTGTTAGGCTAACTTCCATGGTGAGTAAATTAATGTTAACACTGCTAAGATAGGATAGTGAGGTTTCTAGATTCTAGTGAATTGCAGGACCTGAGACAGCATGGTTTTACTAAAGGCAGGTCTTTTCAGACAAATCTAATTTATTAGACTGGGTGATCAGAAAGTTGAACCAAGGGAGAAACCTAGATGTGGTGTACTTAGAATTCAGTAAAGCCTTTGATACTGTTCTGCACAGGAGACTTATAAGTACAGCACTCTAGGTATTGTCATGAGGTAGACAGCACTGAGCCTGGGATAATAAAGGGAAATGAAAAAGAAGAGCTTACCTCACAGCCACATGTGCAGTTTGATACATTCAGGTTGCAGGAAAGCAAGGAATGGAGAAACAAACTTTCCTCATGGCATTAGTGACGCAGTAGAAATTCAGAGTCCTAATCAGGCTCACCTGAGGGAAGAGTCACGTTCTACATCTAACAAGCAGGGAAATAAAACCAGGTGGGAAATCCCACAAGAGGAGATCAGGGAGATCAGGGGGAGGAGAGAGAAGGAGACAAGGACTCAGGAGCAAACACAGAGAGACACGTTGTCTTGGAGAAACAGGGCTGAATGGAAGCAGGCTGTTGAACCCGAGAGTGCTGGGAAGAACAGTGCAAAAGACTTCCAAGCCAGAGGGGTCCTCGTGCCGAGGAAAACAACCAGGCAGGCAGAGAGCAAAAGTCACTCCCAGGGAAGCTCACTGAAACCAGGAAGTGATTTCAGCTCAGCTAAGCCCAGTGTCTGGTACTCACGGAGAAAGGCAGTTTGCACCCCAGAGAAGAAGCCTTGGCTAGAGGAGGAAGGGCTGGAAACAATCTTCACCCAGAGGAAAGATAAGTACCCTGTCTTCTATGGAGGGAAAGAAGTGGGTCCTTTTATAAAAAGCCAAGCTTACAGGGTGGTAGAAAACCCCTATTGGAATAGGTGGTGGAAGAAACCCCAAGCACAGCTCCTTGTATCTCTGACTGCACAAAGCAGTCTCCTCTCTTAGAAGCTGAGGTCTCCCGAGGGCAAGGTTCTGAAAACAGTAATACAGAAACATGGTGCCCATATACAGGACCAGGTCCTGAGGTTATGCTGTGGCAGGTGCAGGCCTGTGACCCACGGTGTCTGACATAGGCAGGCCAGCATGGCTAGCTTGACCTGTAAATGAGGCCTGTGGAGAGGCATATAGGATTGCACATCCCCCAACATGCTGCTATTGTAAGAAAGAACTCAGTAGAAATATTGAATTAGCTTAGATAAGCAGAATTGCAGAATTAAGAAATGGAAAAATACAGAAAAGATGTGTTTTAAAGTTACTGATAAGAAAAAGTACATTTGCAGAGAAATATTGAGGAGTGCTGACAGATGAGTTACAGAACCTTGCTCTTCTGCACGCACAAATGGTCCCATAGCCTTGAAAGTGTGAAAGTAACAAGTTGATGAACTGACCATTGTAATTGGGACTAGAAGGGGGGCAGGCAGGTGTCATGCCTACAGAAGCCCACAGAAGGAACATAATTGGAGAAACTTATCAGTACCGGGACCAATAGAAGGGCTACGGGAGGTACGGGAGCGTACCGGGACCAATGAAATGTTTTTCTATACCTAGAATGGAACAGAAGTCTATAAAAGTTGTTGTAATGCTTGAAAACTTTGCTCAGCCATTTTGAAATTGTCTTGCTTGAGACTTGTGCACAAATAAATGATTTGGACCTTCTGAACAGACTCCTGGTATCATTGGTTTGTCTGCGCTTTGCTGCTACATATTCCTTGGTGCGTTGGCCGGGAAGTTGTGGAATCAAAGTGTATATAGGGCAATATACCACGACTTTCCGCCTCTATAGGCTTGGTCCTGCCGGGATCGCGCCCTTCCGACGAGGGCCGCTCCCTGGCGCCGCCGGTCCCTTGTATCGGAGGGAGCTGGTCGGACCTCGGCGGGTGACGAGCCCGGCTGGAGTCAACGCCTCGAACCCGAGTGAGGGGAGTCCGAGGTCCAACTCATGCGCCTGCTTGGGAAGTTTGAGGACCGGATCCGGTGAGTATAGTTTTGATTTTGGGTCTAGACAGAAATAGAAAGAGCAGTACTGCCATTGAAACTTGGAACTTGGAATTTGTAATCTCGAGATATTGGGAATTGGTAAGAGAGCTTGATCACCTCTCAAGGAAGAGCCGAGTAGCCTGGCATGGGAATTCGCTAGGTGAAACCCTCATCCTTTTTGTAATTGTACTTGGAAAAGACTAGTCAGAATAGATAGAAACGAATGCATTCTGGGAATACGTTGCTAGCATGATTGTGTGAACGAAGTGTGATTGAGAGGTCTGGCAGCACGGACCAAGTGAGAGCTGACCCCTGATTAGCGCATTTCCTGACCGGGCGACCGCGTTCAGGTCGCGAAAAGGGGGAAGCGATTGTCGTCTTGTCTTGTTATTTGTATTCCCTGTATGTTTCCAGGGCCGTGAGGACCCCTTACCCACGGTCCGCCCACCTTTTCCCTTCTGTCTGTTGTTGCGCGCACACATCGAAATGGGAGGGGCGGAGTCTACTAGGAACACTCCATTAGAATGTATGATCGCACATTTTAAAGAGGGATATTCAGGAGATTATGGTATTAAAATGACAGCAGCCCGTTTGCAGATTTTGTGTACTAGGGAGTGGCCCGATCTAGACCCCATCTGGCCCCGAGAGGGAACGTTCACCGTAGAGATTATTCAGTCAATACACCGTAGAGTGCGAGTAGCGCACCTAGATCAGTACCCCTATATAGATTCCTGGTTAAGTATTTGTGAAGATCCGCCCTCCTGGGCGCAGCGCTGTTATGAGGAACAGTGCAGAATAATGTTAGCTAAAACAGATTCTAGACAGAGAAAGGAACAGCCTAGAATGAAAGAGCAGGATAAGAAAGCCAAGAGGAAACCCATCTTGGCAGATCCCGATTCCCCAGAAGTAGTCCTCAGGCAGCCCCGAACCCCAGGTCCAGTGAGAATAGCCCGGCGGCGTCCTGCCCCAGCACCCCAGAGACCGCCGGAGCCGAGGCCAGACCCAATCCCTGACCTCCCTCCTCCTGGAGAAGAGGAAGAGACAGAATTAGCGGAAAGAAGAGAGGAGGATGTAAAAAGTGAGCCAGAAGCGGAGCTAGAAGAAGAGGAAAGTGAGGATCCCCCAGAAGAAGAAGAAGAGGACAGTGTACAAATAATTGAGAAAGCTAGCGCTAGCACTAGCAAGCCAGTGAAAGAAAAACCCAAAGCAAAACCAGTTGAGAAAAAGACAGCAACTCCTGCCAAGACCACGACAATAGCCCTTAGATCCCAGACCCAAATGACGCCTAGGACAGCCAAACTGTTTCCCTTAAGGCAAGTCCCGGGGGTGCCCGTAAAGAATGATAATGATGAAGTGGTAGCGGGACCCCTAACTTATGTGTATATCCCGTTCTCTACAACGGATTTATTAAATTGGAGGTCGCATTATGCCTCCTATACTAGCAAGCCCCAGGAGCTGACAGAATTAGTAACTAGTATTATGGAAACTCACCAACCCACTTGGCCAGATTGCCGTCAGCTCCTGACCACCCTATTTACCACAGAAGAACGAGCGAGAATTAGAAAAGCAGCTATTGAATGGATGGCAGAAAACCCTGCAGCTCCAGCGCAGGGGCAGAATATAATAGATCGTAGAGAAGCAGCTCAGAGAGAATTCCCAAATGAAGACCCCCAATGGGATCCAAATACAGATGAAGGATCCACCGCCCTAGCCCGTTTTCGCCAAGGCTTTTTACAAGGCCTGCGAAGAGGAGGCCAAAAAGCTATGAACCTTTCCAAAGTAGCAGGAATTATCCAAGGAATAGATGAGAGCCCAGCAGATTATTATGAAAGATTAACTGAAGCTTATAGAATGTATACTCCCTATGATCCCGAGGCACCAGGAAGTTTATGCATGGTGAATTCTGCTTTTGTAAACCAGTCTCAACCAGACATTAGACGTAAATTACAGAAATTAGAAGGGTTTGCGGGCATGAATGCAACACAGTTATTGGAAGTCGCTCATAAAGTGTATGTGAATCGTGATACTGAAAGGCAGAGAGAATGTGATAGAAAGATGAAGAAGAAAGCTGATTTTTTGGCTGCGGCCATAGTTGAAAAGAAAAGGGGAGGTGTCCCTAATCGAAGGAGCAGAGGAAGAGGGCGGGGTCAAGGCGGAGGCCGGACCCAGAGACTAGGCGTGAACCAATGCGCCTATTGCAAAGAAGAAGGACATTGGAGAGATACTTGCCCGCAACTCGAAGACGCCCAGCAAGATGACGACAACGATCATCAGTGGCGAGAAGAAAGACGAGGCCGTCCCCGAGGCCGAGGAGGAGCCAATCGAGAACAATTCCAGCGAGAGAGGGGAGGAGGAGCCATCCAAGCATTGGCCACACAGGCCCATGAAGAGGATGACGTGGATTAGGACAGACCGGGCTCCAAGTTTGCTTTAGGTCTCCAGGAGCCTATGGTCGAAATACAAATAGGAGACCAATTTATGAACTTTATGGTTGATACTGGAGCAGAACATTCAGTAATAGACAAAAAGATAGCCCCATTCACCAAGAAAGCAGTCACCATTATAGGAGCAACTGGTGCCAAAGCCACAAAGTCTTTTCTACAAAACCGAATATGCAGTCTAGGAGGACAGCAAGTAACGCATCAATTTCTTTACATGCCCGAATGTCCAGTACCCCTACTGGGACGAGATATGCTAGCCAAGCTTCAAGCCCAAATATCTTTCTCCGAACAAGGAGAAATGCAAATGACAGTGAATTCCCAAGCCAAACCAGCAGGAATAATGCTGCTGACAGTACCCCGAGAAGAGGAGTGGAGATACTACATTGATGATTCGATTCAAGATACCTATTTTGAACAAACTTTAAAGAACATTCATGCACCACTTGAAGTATGGGCGGAAGGCAGTCCCCCAGGCCTAGCCAAACATATAGCTCCAGTGATTGTAACCCTCAAGCCTAGCGCTACACCCGTGCACGTCAAACAGTACCCTCTCCCAAGAGCCGCAATTGAAGGCATTCATCGCCACCTACAGAGATTGCTTGAGTATGGCCTACTGAAAGTATGTCAATCCCCATGGAACACCCCACTTTTGCCAGTAAAGAAACCTGAGACAGATGATTATCGCCCAGTGCAAGATTTGAGAAGAGTAAATGATGCAGTTGAAACTATACATCCAGTTGTACCCAATCCTTACACTTTACTAGGATTGATACCCGCTGAAGCTACCCATTTCACTGTACTGGATTTAAAAGATGCATTCTTTTGCATAAGATTAGCCCCTGTAAGCCAAATATTGTTTGCATTCGAATGGCAAGACCCCATCTCTGGAAGAGGGGGCCAACTCACCTGGACAAGATTACCCCAAGGATTCAAGAATTCACCTACCATTTTTAGTGCTGCACTAAATCAAGACCTTTCAAGCTATCCAGTAGCCCCGGGGAGGAGAGTACTTCTCCAGTACGTGGATGATCTGTTGATAGCTGCCATATCAGAAAAAGAATGTATACGAGCCACCCAAGATCTCTTGCAGTTACTAAATGAAGCTGGATATAAAGTTTCCAGAGCCAAAGCACAACTATGCCAAACAGAAGTGAAATACTTGGGTTTTCGTATTACCCAAGGAAGCAGAAGATTAGGCAGAGAAAGAAAAGAAGCAGTATGTAGAATTCCAACTCCAACAACCAGAAAGCAAGTTAGAGCCTTTCTGGGAGCGGCAGGATATTGCCGAATCTGGATACCCAACTTTGCCCAAATTGCCAAACCACTGTATGAAGCCACAAAAGGAGAAGAGAAGTCACCACTGGAGTGGGGACTTGAGCAGGATACAGCCTTCCAGAAGTTAAAAGAAGAATTGATGTCATCACCAGCACTTGGACTACCAGATGTCCACAAACCTTTCCACTTGTTTGTACATGAAGCACAGGGAAATGCCTTAGGCATGTTGACTCAGAAATTAGGAAATTGGGAACGACCTGTAGCCTACCTATCGAAACAATTGGACCCTGTGGCCAAAGGATGGCCACCCTGCTTGAGAGCAGTTGCAGCTACAGCGCTACTAGTGAGTGAAGCAGACAAACTCACATTAGGACAGAACATACGAGTCACTGTGCCACATGCAGTCCTTGCCCTTATGGAACAGAAAGCAAATTATTGGCTCACCAATTCCCGAATGCTAAAGTACCAGAGCATGTTATGTGAGAACCCACAGATACAACTCGAAGTGAGCCATGCCCTGAATCCAGCCACCTTGATACCCATTAGTGAAGAACTCCCAGAACATGACTGTATCGAAGTCATGGAAACTGTGTTCTCAAGTCGACCTGACCTAACAGATGTGCCCATAGACAATCCTGACCAGATCTATTATGTAGATGGGAGCAGTCTCATCCTTGACGGACGACGCTGTGCCGGATATGCAGTCGTCACTCAACACGAAGTAGTTGAATCATCAGCCCTAGCCTCAGGCACATCAGCCCAGAAAGCTGAATTGATAGCACTCACCAGAGCATTGTTATTAGGAGAAAAACTTGTGCTAAATGTATATACAGATTCCAAATATGCTTTCACTACCTTGCATGCCCATGGAGCTCTCTACAAAGAAAGAGGACTCATCACATCCGGAGGAAAATCAGTCAAATATGGTCCCGAGATATTGATGTTACTTGATGCAGTCTGGGCCCCAACACGTGTAGCTGTCATGCATTGTAGAGGACATCAAGCAGGAAAAGGAGAAGTTGCTCGAGGGAATAGATTCGCAGATGCCTCAGCACGACAAGCAGCTATGACAGGACAGATTGCCCCACAAGCTATGCCAATGCAAGCAGCATTGTTTCCAGTACCCTTGAATCTATGGACCCCACGATATACCACCAAAGAATTGGATTACTATTGTGACAAAGAAGGGGGAGTATTGAAAGATGGATGGATTGAGCTGCCACCAGAAGAAGGCAGTCAACCTCCGGGAAGAATAGTAATTCCAGAATTGTTAGGACCAGCCTTTGTTAAAGCTTTCCATGAAGCCACCCATTATGGAAAGAGTGCTATGGAGAAAGCACTCAGACCACATTTCTACATTCCTCTGATGACAACCATATCAGCCTCAGTAGCCCGACAATGTCAAATCTGTGCCAAGAATAATGCCAAGCAAGGCCTTATTACAGCACCCCGAGTTCAGTCAAGAGGTGTGACCCCCATGCACAACCTCCAAGTTGATTTCACCGAAATGCCAAAAGCCAATGGATACCATTACCTACTAGTATTAGTTTGTACTTTCTCTGGGTGGGTAGAAGCATTCCCAACCAGAACTGAGAAAGCCCGAGAAGTTACCAAAGCCCTAATGAGAGAGATTGTCCCCAGATTTGGAATCCCAGCAGTAATAGGGTCAGACAATGGACCCTCATTTGTCTCCCAAGTTACTCAGCAGTTAGCAAAAGCTTTGCAGATACAGTGGAAGCTCCACACTGCATACAGACCCCAGAGTTCAGGGAAAGTTGAGCGAATGAATCGTACTTTGAAAGCCCAAATGTCTAAGCTTTGTCAGGAGACACACTTGAAATGGCCCCAAGTGCTCCCCATAGCTTTACTCAGAATACGCTCAGCCCCTGTAAAGTCAACAGGATTTTCCCCTTTTGAAGTTTTGTATGGTAAACCCCCACCAATAGTGCAGGGAGTCAAAGGAAATCTAGCCCAGATTGGTTCAGAAGTAACCAGACAAGAACTCCTAGCTCTTAGTTTTGTTCTGCAGACTCTCCATACGTGGATCCAAGACCAGTTGCCTATCAACTTGACGGAACCCTTGCATCCCTACCAGCCTGGAACTTCGGTGTGGATCAAAGATTGGAAGAAGATACCGTTGGAACCCCATTGGAAGGGACCGTACACCGTCATCCTGTCTACCCCAACTGCAGTAAAGGTAGCCGAGATCGACGCCTGGATCCACCACAGCCGAGTCAAGCCCGCCGCCGATCCTGAACCAGAGCGGTGGACAGCAGAGCAGCACCCTGATGTACCCTTGCGAGTTACTCTGAGACGGCAACCAGCAGCATAGACACTTCATCACAAGTGCTTTGCAGTAGCCAAGTCTTTCGAAGAGGATTGCTGTTTTCCATGCAGCAACAGCTTTGTTTCAACGAACCCAATTTGTGTGTGATTTGACACACTACTGTGAGACTACATTGACTAAGCCAGACTTCACAAGCCAACTGAATTGCTAAGTTGATTAATGTGTGCTGGACACCTTGAGGATCTTCAATCAACACTCAGCACCCGTTAAATTGCTTCATTAGCAAACGGGACGAAGAATAATAGACCGTCGTGATCAAGATCAGCAAGCTGAGGATTCAGAAGAACTCCAATCAACATCAACATGTATCTTTGCTTCTGCTTTGCCTTGGTTGCCTTCTTCGGAGGTTTTGAACAGACTTATGCTCTACCTCCATGCACAGCTTGTATTACTTCTACTAGAACTGGACTGAAAGTAACTCAGACTTTGCTTTATCATTCTTACTATACCTGCAAGGGAACAATAACTCGGTGTATTTATAACACCACTGAACTAAATGTTTGCACTCATGGCAAAATCAAAGCTTGCTATAATCCGCATCAGAATCCATCCTATTACACGTTGGAAATAAGATGGAAGGATGCAGATGGACCTATATTAGCTGCTACACCACCACTTAAGGACATCACTAAACCTGCTGTTTTGAATTTTGATGCATGTAATGCTATTAATAGAGATAGTCAGTCCACCTGTGGTACATGGGAGAAAGCGTATCGAAATGACCATAAGTATATGTGTCCAGAAGGTGCCACAAATTGGTGGAAGTGTACAGGTAAAACAGGATCAGGGTATAGTACTGCTACAGCGGCAGATTACTATTGCCCGTATTGGGAATGTGTTTTTTATGCTACCTGGAACACTGGTATAACTGATGAGAAAATAGATAAGCGGATGGCTACTCTAACCAAGCCAACCACAAATGATAAATGTCAGAAAGATGCTTGCAACCCCTTACATTTGCGTGTACATAACCCCCATGCATGGAAACAAGGATATAAGTTTGGTTTACGTATTGCGGGAGGAGGAACAGATCCAGGGACCATTGTGTATATTAGATTGAATACTCAAGCCCACAAGTCATCTAAATATCATATTCATAATACCTTTTATGAAGCTATGCATGTAAATAAGTTTGAGATCCCTCACCCTTCACAGAATTTGTTTCTAGAATTAGCCGGAGCAGTAGTATCTAGTCTTAAGATCACAGATTGTTATTTCTGTGGCGGAACCCAAATGGGAGACCAATGGCCCTGGGAAGCCCAAGAATTGAATTATTCCATGATTTACAATCAGACTGAATTACACAAGACAACCAGTGAATGGGTGTTAGCGCACTCAATCGTTGGACGTCTTTGCTTTGCCAGAACTGGACCCCAGTTCACCCAAAAAGTAGGACAGCTGGTCTGTCTTAGCCAGAAATACTATAATGCCACGACCAAGAAGGTAGCATGGTGGTCAGGAATCAGACATCCTGAACCTCCTAACCCATTAGCCAGATTTCCTGAACTTGCAGGTCTATGGACTAACCTTGCCAAAGTCCAAGCCTGGCAAGCCCCACCTGGCCTATATTGGATCTGTGGAAACCGAGCATATGCGCAACTCCCACCACAATGGGGAGGAGCATGTGTCTTAGGAACCATCAGACCTTCGTTCTTCTTCCTGTTAAACACTGAACATGGAGAACAATTAGGATACCCTGTATATACTACCCACAAACACAAAGGAGCATCTAGACAGAAAAGAGAGGCCTTACAGATAGGCAAGTGGGAGAAATGGCAAGGTGATGATTGGCCACCAGAAAGAATTATTGAGTATTATGGACCTGCCACTTGGAATGATGATGGTATGTATGGTTATCGTACCCCAATTTATATGATTAATCGTATTATTCGCTTACAAGCAGTAGTTGAAATAATAACCAATGAAACTAGTCATGCTCTCACGCTCTTAGCTAGACAAAGTACTCAGATGCGCACTGCCATATACCAGAATCGCTTAGCCCTTGATTATTTGCTAGCAGCTGAAGGAGGAGTATGTGGTAAACTGAATTTAACTAATTGCTGTTTAAAAATAGATGACAAAGGTCAAGTAGTTGAAGAAATTGCTAAAGATATGCAAAGACATGCTTATGTGCCAGTACAGACTTGGCACGCCTTGAAGTTTCCTAATTGGTTTGCTAACCTTTTCTCTTGGCTGGGAGGATTTAAGACTTTCGTTATCTTAGTACTAATCCTTGTTGCTGTTGTGCTCTGCTTACCATGTTTAATCCCATGTTGTATGCGTTCCCTTCATAGTGCTATTGATAATACAGTAGAGCGGAAGACCGCAACTAGAATAATGGCTTTATACAAAGTCAGCCCTAATGGAACTAGTAAGAATCCTTTAATCAGGATTTGAATCCTCTGGAAAGTGATTTAATTCTCACACCTTATTAAGTAATAGGGTGAGATTAATCAAAGGGGGGAATGTGGCAGGTGCAGGCCTGTGACCCACGGTGTCTGACATAGGCAGGCCAGCATGGCTAGCTTGACCTGTAAATGAGGCCTGTGGAGAGGCATATAGGATTGCACATCCCCCAACATGCTGCTATTGTAAGAAAGAACTCAGTAGAAATATTGAATTAGCTTAGATAAGCAGAATTGCAGAATTAAGAAATGGAAAAATACAGAAAAGATGTGTTTTAAAGTTACTGATAAGAAAAAGTACATTTGCAGAGAAATATTGAGGAGTGCTGACAGATGAGTTACAGAACCTTGCTCTTCTGCACGCACAAATGGTCCCATAGCCTTGAAAGTGTGAAAGTAACAAGTTGATGAACTGACCATTGTAATTGGGACTAGAAGGGGGGCAGGCAGGTGTCATGCCTACAGAAGCCCACAGAAGGAACATAATTGGAGAAACTTATCAGTACCGGGACCAATAGAAGGGCTACGGGAGGTACGGGAGCGTACCGGGACCAATGAAATGTTTTTCTATACCTAGAATGGAACAGAAGTCTATAAAAGTTGTTGTAATGCTTGAAAACTTTGCTCAGCCATTTTGAAATTGTCTTGCTTGAGACTTGTGCACAAATAAATGATTTGGACCTTCTGAACAGACTCCTGGTATCATTGGTTTGTCTGCGCTTTGCTGCTACAATGCAGTGGGAAAGTTCAAACCTAGAGGTCATTCCAGAACCGATGGAGTGTGCTTTATGCATTTCAGATGAGATAGAATCTCTGTTAAAAAGAAGCAAGAAGAAGCATTAGTATCATTTTGAAAAACTTTTATTTATCTGTGAAGCAACAGTTTATTTTGTGTTATCCTCGTTTGATGTATTCAGAAGGCAATCCTCAAGGGAAGGGGAATAAAGCCCAGCTTTAATTTACACTTTGGACACGACTACAGAGTATTCCTTTAACAACCCAGGCTATACCCCATGTCTAGGCGGGCGCCTAAGGCGGGTATAGTCTCACAGTATGCACCCTAAAATGACTAACTAATTTAGAAACTGGCTGAATGGGAGGTGATAAAGCGTACAGGTAAACTGAGCTCACTCTGAAGAGAAGGATGCTATCAGTGGTGTGCCGAGGGATTTGTCCTTAGTCCGATTCTTTAACATTTTTGTAAGCGATATTGCAGAAGGGCTGTCAGGGAAGGTTTATCTTTTTGTGAACGATACCAAAATCTTCAATAGAGTAGACATCCAGGAAGGTGAAAATAACATGAGGAGGAATCTAGCAAAGCTTGACGAATGGCTGAGAATTTGGAAGCTGGGATTTAATGCTAAAAAATGCAGAGAAATGCATTTGGGTTGCAGAAATCCAAGGGCATGGTAGAGGATAGGAAATGAAGTACTTCTGTCCATGAAGGGCGGGACATGGGGGTGACTGATGATCTTAAGGTGGCTAAACAGGCAGAAAAGGTGATGGCGCAAGCCGGAAGGATGTTTGGGTGCATAGGGAGAAGAGGAAAGCCCAGCAGGAAGCAGAAAGTGATCACGCCTTTGTATAAAGTTTTTGGTGAAACTTACTTTGAAGGTGTATTGTGTGCAGTTCTGGAGACCACACCTTCAAAAGGATAAACAGGATACAGTCTGTGCAGAGAATGGCTCCCAAAATAGTCAGCGGTCTTAGTCCTAAAGCATATGGGGACAGATATCAAGATCTCAATTTGTATGCTCTGGAAGAAAAGTGGAGACAGGAGATATGATAGAGACGTTTAAACACCTCCATGGCATAAATGCACAGGAGAGCCTCTGCAACAAGGGGACATAGGATGAAAGTGAAAGGGGATATACTTGGGAGTAATTTGCGGAAATATTTCTTTACAGAAAGAGGTAGATGCATGGAATATTCTCCCAGTGGAGATAGTAAAAACAAGGACTGTATCTAAATTCAAGAAAGCATGGGACAAATGCACAGTATCTCTAAAGGAAAAAAAAGGGACAGTAAAGCTTAGTAGTTGGTATGGAAGGGCAGACTAGATAGGACATATGATCATGTTTCTAAGCCATAAGAGCATCAGTAAGATTAAGAATTACATTTCCAAAATATCCCTGCAAAACTGACTTTAGAAAATAGGGAATAAATCACTGGAGGATGCCTCCTCAGATTTCCTGGACCTTCCGTATATTATATTATTTGACACCTCATCTTTCACTTCCTTACTTCAGCTTCAGGGAAACCTGCAGAGAAAGGAAAGTCCTAGAAGTGCTATCACTAACAGAATTTAAACAGCACAAACTTAACAATATGACATTACAGCATGCCTAATAGCACTGTCCCTTTACTTCACTGGCAGACTTGGACATCTCTCTGTGGGAGCTTGCTAACAAAGTAACATAGTATATGACGGCAGAAAAAGACCAGCATGGTCCATCTAGTCTGTCCTGCAAGAGAAAGAGCACCTGCCGCTCAATGCCTTTACCATGCCTTTGTTTAGGGGTGTACCCAACGCTCCGTGTAGATCACCCCTATTTGCTGAGATATAAGAGAGAGTTATGTTTATTTTGATTTCATCCTGTTGCTATAAAGGAATCCAATGTGTCTGTCCCATGTCATTTTTAATTCTGTCACTGTATTTGCCCCCACCACTTCCATAGTGAGGACATTCCAAGCATCCACCACCCTTTCAGTGAAAAAGTATTTCCTGACATTGCCTTTCAGTTTACCCCCTTGCAGCTTCATGTTATGCTCTCTAGTTTTACAGCTGACCAGTCTTTTGAAGAGGAGGTTTGTTTAGGTGCATGATAGAGAGGAACATGGTCGGGTTTCTCGTAGGTGGCAGAAATCTGTGGGTGTGGGAATACAATGTACGTGTGGGTGTGTGTACGTGTGGGTGTGTGTGTGTGTGTGTGTGGGTGTGTGTGTGTGGGTGTAGGTGTAGGTGTTTTATCTATTTCTTAATTTAAAAAAAAATAAATAAAAATTTTCAATATGCAGTTTTTATGAGTTTACTAAACGTGTCCTAATGGCTACTGCAGGGTTTACCGCATGCTGTGCTGACTATTTGCATGGGGAAGCGCAGTAAAATCCCCATGGTAACTGATTAGTGATAGGGCACTGACTGGACAGGTTCGAGGCAGAGTGTGAGCATTGGAGGCAAACTGCAATTAACAGAAAACACGACACTGCCGTTAGCATGGGTGAACTTAGCACTTCCTCAATTGGTGATGGCAAGTGCACCCACATTAGATGTTCCTGCTGATTAGTGGGGTGAAGCGCATCTCCCAGTAACTGCGGGGGGACATGTGGAACATGCCAATACCCATGCTAGCATTTCGGGCTTAACGAGCAGTAAACTATTGCATTTTAGTAAACATACCCTTGTGTTCATTACTTATGCCCCATAGTGCATGTAGGTCACAAAGGGTCACCAGAAGGTACTAAATGGTAATGCAGGGTTTGATACACACTATGCATCAAAAATCCCATGCTAACCGGATAAGGTTTGATTGGGTGGGTTCAGGTCTAACATGGGCACCGATGGTACATCATGGTTAGCGCAGGCATTCTAGGTCCATGCAAACCATGCCTGTTGCTGTTAGTGTGGGTTCACATAATGCCACCTCAACAGTTGAGGTGGCATTATGTGACGAACCCACACTAACAGCAACAGGCACCAAATGCCCATATGCCAGTTGACATGGTGCTCCACATTAGTATCATGCTATTGTCAGGGCAATGAATGTACATAGAAACATGATGACAGAAAAAGACCACATGGCCTATCTAGTCTGTCCTTCCATATCAACAACTACAACAGTCCACTTTTTACCTTTAGAGATCCTCTGTGTTGGTTCCATGCTTTTTTGAATTCAGTTACTGTCCTCATCTCTACCACCTCCACTGGGAGACTATTCCACAAATCCACTACTCTTTCCGTAAAGAAATATTTCCGCATATTACTCCTGAATCTATCTCCCTTCACCCTCATCCCATGTCCCCTCATAGCAGAACTTGCTTTCAATTGAAAGAGGCTCTCCCTGAACATTTATGCCACGGAGGTATTTAAACATCTCAATCATATCACCTCTATCCCGCCTTTCCTCTAAGGTGTACATATTAAGATCCTTAAGTATGTCCTCATATGCTTTATAATGAAGCCCACTAATCATTTTAGTAGTCACCCTCTGCACCGACTCCATCCTGTTCACATCCTTTTGAAGGTGCGGTCTCCAGAATTGCACACCATACTCCAAATGAGGTCGCTCCAAAGACTTATATAGAGGCATTATCACCTCCTTTTTTCTGCTAGCCATTCCTCTCCGTATGCACCCAAGCATCCTTCTAGCTTTTGCCGTCGCCTTTTCTACCTGTTTAGCTACTTTAAGATCATCAGACACAACCACGCCTAGGTCCCGCTCTTCTTTAGTGGACAAAAGTACTTCACCTCCTATACTGTATTGCTCCCTTGGATTGCTGCAGCCCAAATGCATGACCTTACATTTTTTAACATTAAACCCCAGCTGCCAAATTCTAGACCGTTCTTCACGCTTAGCTAGATCCCTCCTCATGTTATCTACACCTTCCTGGGTGTCTACTCTATTGCAGATTTTGGTATCATCTGCAAAGAGGCAAACCTTACCCGACAGCCCTTCCGCTATATCACTAACAAAGATGTTAAAAAGAACATGCCTCCAAATATTAGTGTGCATCTCTGTGCTTATTTGGCAGTACAATCACATCCTACCAGCACACATCTTAGTAAAAATGCCCCCATATTTAAGGATACCCCTTTTAGGGGGTAAAAGTACTATATATTCTGTTCATTATTATTCACTAGTATTATATCAGGTATTTTTACAGTATCTCATCCATCATTCCCTTCCCTTTCCCTTCCTTTTGCCAAGGACACAGTGAGCATCAAAAATCTCTTCTGTTTGTTTTGGCTGTCCTATATAGCATCAGCTACATTTAAGTCAAATCCCCTGAGGCAGGCATTATGCCGAAACATGTTGGTTGCATGATCTTTTGCATGGGACTTTGGCTGATGCTTGTGTCACATTTGTTTAATTTATTCCCAGTAAAACAGTATATATAATCAGTTATAAACAAATATTTTAATCTGGTCAGTTTGCCATTTTAAACTTACATGCACCAATAATATAAAAAATTAATTGAAGTCTCTGATACTGTGGTTTGCAGCATAGTTTGCATCTTTTTTGTTATCCAAGGAGTGGAGTCACCATCTAGTTGTTAAAGCAGTGTGCTGAGAACCAGGGAAGTCATGGTGAAATCCAACCATTTCACTCCATTACTATCATTCATGGCCTGCAGTATCTGTAAGAAATGGGTAGTGTCTTATGTAAGATGGAATTAACGGTACTTCATCTTTCAAAAAATAATCTAAGAAAATGCCTACCCGCTCTTTTATAAAAACAGTATGAGCTGCTTTTATTTACATAATGTTCTTTGTGGGGGGTGGGGGTATTAGGATGAGCAGGGTCCAAAGTGAAGGGTGAAGAGGTGGGGGTCTTGAGGAGCTTGAGGAAGCTGAGGAGATCTGTGGTGTTTCTTATGGGTCAGGAAGGGAGTTCCAGGATGACGGCGCATATAGTTCAAAGGATCTGGTGCAAGCCTGTTGTGTGCTTCTTGCTCTTGTTTGGAGGGTGAGCAAGGTGTTCATTGTGGAGGATCTGTGTGGTCTGCACATCTGCATTGGAGTGATGAGGGATTGGAGGTGGAGGGATGACTGGTGGTTGAGGGTATTGTGTATCATTAGTAGAATGTTTCAGAGTATTCTGCTGTGGAGTGGAAGCCGATCGGGTCCTGAGATGTGCTGCTGCATGTGTAACTTCCCAAACGCCGGAGCACACTGCACAAAGAGATCCTTGCACCAAGTAAGAGGACACTGGGGCAACTGCCTCCAGAGGAAGGCTCGGTCATGTAGGCTGCAGAAGGTGGTCAGGAAATTTTGAATGCGTAAGTACCAACAGCAGCCATGAGCAAGCCTAATTAGGTGGAGGGGGGGGGGGCACGCCAGTGCACATCACCATCAAAGTTATCCACTGAGCATGCACACTGCAAAATCAAAAGTATTTTTTAAAAAATTACCAAAAAGTGTTCCTTGAAAGGAGAAATCATCATCTGCTGTTTTATTACACTATGCTGCACTATATTTAAGAACCTACCTCATGCACTGCATTCAAAAATAAGTGTCCAAGTTTTTGCATGCTACTTTAGACAACCTTCTGACCCATGTATCCAGAGTGCCATAAAGTGAGCAATGATCAAATTGCAGGAGTGCTACAACTGCAGACGTTCATGTCCACAACAAGACAGACTCAAAGGACCTCTAACAGTTTCTCAGAAGATTTGTTAGGAACTGGGGAACATTCTGGGGAAAGGAGGGGCTCTTCTGAAGGGATAGGCTCCACCTTAACCGGGATGGAACCAGGCTGCTGGCATTAACCTTTAAAAAGGAGATAGAGCAGCTTTTAAACTAGATAATAGGGGAAAGCAGACAGTCGCCCAAAAGCGGATGGTTCGGAAGAATGTATCCTCGAGTATGGAGCAGACAGAGCTTAAAGATCTGTACCCATGTCTACCAATAGCCAAATTAATATGAATAAAATACAGTCTCTAAAATGCTTGTATGCAAATGCAAGAAGTCTAAAAAATAAGATAGGAGAGTTAGAATATATGGCACTAAACGAGAGGTTAGATATGATTGGAATATCAGACACATGGTGGAAGGAGGACAACCAGTGGGACACTGTGATACCTGGGTACAAACTATATCGTAATGATAGAGCTGATCAAATTGGTGGAGGGGTTGCGCTCTATGTTAGAGAGGGCATTGAGTCAGAAAGGATTAAAATTTTGCAGGAAACAAAATTTGCTGTAGAAGCTCTATGGATTGAAATTCCATGTAAAAAGGGGAAGGCAATGGCAGTGGAGGTGTACTATCGACCACCTGGCCAGAATGAACAAATGGATGATGAAATGCTCAGAGAAATCAAGGAAGCTAACAAAAGTTACAGCACAGTAATAATAATGGATGATTTCAATTACCCCGGTATCGACTGGGTCAGTGTCACGGCAGGACATGCTAGGGACAAAGTTCCTAGATGACATAAATGACAGTTTCTTGGAGCAGCTCGTTCATGAACCGACCAGAGGGGAAGCCATATTAGACCTAGTCCTTAGTGGAACACCAGATCTAGTGCAAGAGATAAGGGTGTTGGGGCCACTTGGCAATAGTGATCATAGCATGATCGCCTTTGATTTAATTAGTGGAGGAGGGATAGTACGGAAATCCACAGTACTACCTTTTAACTTTCGAAAGGGAGACTATGATAAAATGAGGAAAATAGTTAAGAAAAAACTAAAAGGAGCAGTTGCAAAGGTTAAAGACTTACATCAAGATTGGGTGTTGTTGAAAAATACTATCTTGGCAGCCCAGACCAGCTGTACTGCACGCTTTAAGAAAAAGTGGAAGGAAGTCCAAAAACTGCCAGCATGGTTTAAAGGTGAGGTCAGAGAGGCTGTTGCCAAAAAAGCATCTTTCAGGAAATGGAAAAAAGAACCAAACGACGAAACCTGGAAACAGCACAAGCACTGGCAAGTCAAATGCAAGGCATTGATAAAGCAGGCAAAGGGAGAATTTGAGAAGAAGCTTGCTGCAGAAGCAAAAACGTGAAATAAAGATTTTTTCAAGTACATTCGTAGCAAAAAACCTATGAGAGAGTCAGTTGGTCCATTAGATAATAGAGGAGTTAAAGGGGCACTAAGAGGCGACAAGGCGATAGCGGAGAGACTGAATGAATTATTTGCTTCGGTCTTTACTGAGGAAGATGTAGTAGGGATGTTACCCATGACTGAAGTGGTATTTAAAGGTGATATTGAAGGAAATATCGATACATCGGGAAGATGTATTACAACTATTAGATAAATTGAAGAGTAGCAAATCACCTGGGCCGGATGGTATACATCCAAGGGTGTTGAAAGAACTGAAATATGAGATTGCAGACCTGCTATTAGTAGTCTGTGAACTATCATTAAAATCATCTCTAATACCTGAAGATTGGAGGATCGCCAATGTAACACCAATTTTTAAAAAGGGTTCCAGGGGTGCTCCGGGAAATTACAGACAGGTGAGCCTCACGTCAGTACCGGGAAAAATGGTAGAAACCATCAAAGAATAAAATTACTCAGCATGTAGATAGTCATGGCCTAATGGGAGACAGCCAACATGGCTTTAGACAAGGAAGATCTTATCTTACTAATCTGTTATGTTTTTTTGAAAGTGTGAATTAACAGGTGGACAAAGGTGAGTCAGTTGATTTAGTGTATCTGGACTTTCAGAAAGCCTTTGACAAGGTCCCTCATAAGAGACTTTTGGCAAAACTAAAGAGTCATGGGACAGGAGGCAGTGTACTACTGTGGATCAAGAACTGGTTAAAAGATAGAAAGCAGAGGGTTGGGCTAAATGGCCAATTTTCCCAGTGTAGAAAAGTGAATAGTGGTGTACCCCAGGGATCTGTGCTGGGTCCGCTGCTTTTTGACATATTCATAAATGACCTGGAAAGCGGAATAACGAGTGAGGTTATCAAATTTGCAGATGACACAAAACTATTTAAAGTTGTTAAAACCCAAGGATTGTGGAAAATTGCTAGAGGATCTTGATAAATTAGAAGACTGGGCATCAAAATGGCAGATGAAATTTAATGTGGACAAGTGCAAAGTTATGCACCTAGGGAAGAACAACCCAAACTATGGTTACACGATGCAAGGTTCCACATTAGGAACCACCACCCAGGAAAAAGATTTAGGCGTCATTGTGGATAAGTGTGGCCAGTGTGCAGCGGCGTCCAAGAGAGCAAATAGAAAGTTAGATATCATAAGGAAAGGAATGGAAAATAAAACAAAAGATATTATAATGCCTCTATCGTTCCATGGTGAGACCGCACCTTGAATATTGTGTGCTATTCTGGTCACCGTATCTTAAAAAGGATATAGCGTTATTAGAAAAGGTTCAGAGAAGAGCCACCAAAATGGTAAAGGCGATGGAAGGATACTCCTATGAAGAAAGGCTAAAAAGGTTAGGGCTCTTTAACCTGGAAAAGAGATGGCTGAGGGGAGATATGATAGAAGTCTATAAATTAATGAACGGAGTGGAACTGGTAAGCGCAGATCGATTGTTTACGTTATCAGAATATAGAAAGACTAGGGGACATGCAATGAAGCTACAGGGTAAAGTATTTAAGACTAATAAAAGAAAATATTTTTTTCACTCAATGTGTAATCAAACTCTGGAATTTGTTACCGGAGGATGTAGTAAAGGCTGTTAGTGTAGCTGGGTTTAAAAAAAGGTTTGGACAAGTTCCTGGAGGAAAGGTCCATAAACCATTATTAAGAAAGGACCCAGGATATCAATGCTTGACCAGTACAAGCATTGGGGAACCTGTGTCTTTTGGGGAAACTGCTAGGTACTGGGCTTGATGGACCTTGGTCTGACCCAGTATGGCATATCTTATGCTCTTATGTAACAAGACAGACCTCAATGGACCTCTAACAGTTTCTTAGAAGAAAGCAATGCGGCATTGGCTGGATTTTTGCATGCACAGCATGTACATGCTAAACAGCTGTCACTGCACCAGAGAAGCCTGGAAGAGGTCAGACAACTGCAAGAGTCATTAATCTGAGACAGGGGAGTGTCCTTTCAGGAGCCCGGCTTACTCTGCTGACATACAGCAAGGACACTGCCTGCAAGACAAAAATCATGGCTTTCTTCCGCAGTGCAGGAGCAAATCATTACAGAATCAAAAACTGAAATGTTGAGAGCAAATGAAAACCACTATGTCCATTCAGTTTGCCCATTAGCTTTTTCTCTTGTAGTACTGCCACATCTTCCTCTCTACCTGCATTTCAGAAAATTTTATTTAATGGGGTCATTTATTTCCCACCTATACAAGTTGGTTACATAAACATTATAAAATGTTATAAACTTGAAATCATATATGAAATCTAGGAAGAGAAATAAAAACTAACCTGTTCAGAAAGCAACATATTGTGAAATAGCATGTAATCTGATTGCTCCAAGATCTGCTGGGCACCAGGTTGCCATGGTGACTATAAATTGAACCCTGGCGCCCAGGATTTCATTGGCGCCCCCCCCCCCCTGCCATCACCTGAACTATCTTACTATTCCTGCTGTGCAGTTGGTGGCTCCACCATGATCGTCCGAGTGTAGTTTGAGCCACATAGTGGAGAAAGTTTGCTTATCTCATGGTGTCAAGTCTCACGGGATCAGCAAACATCCTGCACTGTGCAGCTCAAACTACACACAGAACCAATTACGGTGGAGCACCAAACGGCACAGCAGGAATGGTAAGATAGATCAGGTGATGGCTGGGAGAGAGAGGCAAGGAGAGAGAGACAGACAGGCATGGGAGGACTATGAGAGAGAGAGAGAGAAAAAGGGCGCATGCGTGTGTTTGCATGTGTAGTCAAGGTGGGGGGGGGGGGGGTTATGAGAATTTATTTTTCGTTTTATGTTATTACCAGACCATAGTGATATGTGAAGCAAAAAAGGAAGTTGCCTCAGGTGACACTATAAAAGGTAAACAATCTGCTGCTTCAAAGTTCTCACTGGAAATGGTTGGCACTATCTAATGGCATATTAAGGGCCTGACTTAAGCAGCTTTCTTTTCCCATAGAAAATGGGAAAACCGTAAATCACACCCTTAAAAAAGGAGCTGCAATCTACCCTTTGGGGGATGGGGGGGGGGGGGCACTGTGACAGAAGTCTTAGCAACTGGCTCCTATAGTCCAAGAAAATTTGTGAAGGCCTGCTATAGACTACACTTATAAAAAATCAAGCATAAGCTTTGAACACAAAATATAGTAACTTCAAGACAATTCTAACTGAAATTGGGAGCCAGTGTAGCACAAGCAAAAATTATGTGGCCCTTCCATATTTGCTGCCTCTCAGTATAATTTTGGCCACCATATTTTGTAAAACCTGTATGTGTGCCAGGAATTACCTGATAATCCTAGATACAATAGTCAAACTGGGTTAAGACTAAAGTTTGAACCAAAACAAACTATGACAGCAGTAGCAACAGAAACATGATTGTGATATCTGTATGCATTTACAGATCACTGTGATTTCTGAAAAATGTTCTGGTGCCCTGGATGAATGGCAGTATGTAGAACTGTACATGAATTATTACATTAGCAATTTATAACCACAGTTTTAGTACATCTGCACAGTGTCTGAATAGTTGCCTAAAGAAATGTGCGGATTTTTCTAAGGTCTGCTAATCCTTTTTTTTCGCTCTCTAGAACAGCGGTTCTCAACCTGTGGGTCGCAACCCCATGGGGGTTGCCACAGGATTTAGCGGGGGTCGCCTCGGCTCCGCCAAGTTTAAAAATTTTTTTTAAAAACGCGCCCAAGTTGCTGCCGCTGCTGAGTCCGCTTCTCGGCAGCAGCAAACTCACCCCCTTCCTTCTGATGCAGCCGCGGCTCCCTGCCTCTTAGGGAACCACGGCTGTGCCTGTAAAATCATTGTGGAGCCTCCCTGTCTCTCGACGGGCTCCGTGCAGCATTGTCCCGCCTCCAAAGGAAGTGGTAAAGAACTTCCTTTGGAGGCGGGACAATGCTGCACGGAGCCCGTCGAGAGACAGGGAGGCTCCGCAACGATTTTAGAGGCACAGCCGCGGTTCCCTAAGAGATAGGGAGCCGCGGCTGCATTAGAAGGGAGGAAGACATGGAGAGAGGGGATGAGGGGGCAGGGAACCTGCAACACGGCTGACATGGATGGATGGATGGATGGATGGATGGATGGAGGGAGGGAGGAAGGCTTGCTTGGATGGATGGAGGGAGGGAGCTGACATGGACAGAGGGAGGGAGGGGGGCTGACATGGACAGAGGGGGGCTGACATGGACGGATGGAGGGAGGGGGCTGACATGGACGGATGGAGGGAGGGGGCTGACATGGACGGATGGAGGGAGGGGGCTGACATGGACAGAGGGGGGCTGACATGGAGTGATGGACGGAGGAGGGGCTGACATGGAGGGAGGGAGCTGACATGGACAGAGGGAGGGGGGCTGATACGGACGGAGGGAGGGGGGCTGACATGGACAGAGGGAGGGAGGGAGGCTGACATGGACAGAGGGGGGCTGACATGGAGTGATGGACGGAGGAGGGGCTGACATGGACAGAGGGGCTGACATGGACAGAGGGAGGGGGGCCCGACATGGAGGGAGGGATGGAGGGGGGGCCCGACATGGAGGGGGGGGGCCCCGACATGGAGGGAGGGAGGGAGGGAGGCGGGCTGACATGGAGGGAGGGGGGGCTGACATGGATGGATGGAGGGATGGATGGAGGGAGGGGGGCTGACATGGACAGAGGGAGGGGGGCTCACATGGACATAGGGAGGGGGGCTGATACGCATGGAGGGAGGAGGGGCTGACATGGAGGGAGGGAGCTGATATGGATGGCTGATATGGAGGGAGGGGAGGGGAGGGGCTGATATGGACGGGGGGGGGCTGCCATGGATGGGTGGCGGGAGGGAGCTGACATGGCGGGAGGGAGGGGGGGGGCGCTGACATGGACAAAGGGGAGAGACAAGGGGACATACTGGACAGACAGGATAAATGCTGGACAGAGGCGAGAGACAGTGCGGGTTAGGACTGGTAATGGGTTGATTAGGGAAGGCTAGGACTGGGAATGGACTGATCAAGGGGGGGTTGGGACTGGTAATGGGCTGACAGGGGGGTAGGACTGGTATTGGGCTGATTAGGGGAGCCTAGCACTGGTAATGGGGTGGGGGGGGGATTAGCACTAGAAGTGAGCTGATTGGGGGGCTTTGATTGGGAATAGGCTGATTATGTGGAGGGGAGGATAAAGCTGCTGGCCCTGGAAGAAAACTGGGGGCTAAGGCTACAAATGGGCTGATACTAGGGGATGGGAGAATGGAACTGGAAGGGAGTGGATCTGAGAGGGGCTGCCATGGTATTTGTACTAGAAGGGACGGCTCAGTGGGGAAGGAGGGGGATTGAAAGGGAATGGACACCAGTGGCAGTCATGGGAATGCAAGTTGACATTGGAAGGTACTGGGAGTGAGGACTGGAAAGGGGCTGATACTGGGGAGGGTTACTGGGACTGGAAACAGGCTGATGGAAAGAAGTGAAGAAAAGGAAAGGAGAGATAAGAAATGGCAGATGGACCATAGACCACAGAAAGAGAGCTAAGAGAAGACAGGAAAGCAGAAGCCTCAGATCGGGACCAGCATGATCAGAGAATAAATTGGTCAGACAACAAAGGTAGAAAAATAATTTTATTTCATATTAGTGATTTGACTACAAAATCATAATGATTTGGAAATCAAATATTGTTACTTGTTATTGTGATTAATTATTGTGGTTTAAACACTGTCTATAAAAGAGCATGGGATAAAATACACAATCTATGCGGACGATATAATGATACACACACCAATCACCCTCGACAACCCAGATCACACCAAGATAACAGATTGTCTCACACACATGACCACCTGGCTTCAAGACAACAACATGACCATAAACTACAGCATGACCGAGGCGCTAATCATCACACGAAACTCCGACTTATTCCCCCCCCTCACAACATCAAGATAGGCACCACAACCGTACCCATACAATCAGAAGTTAAATACCTAGGCGTGACCATGGACAAAGAACTTAACCTTCAGTCCCACATCAGCAGAACCACCAAAAATGCATACCACAGGATGAGACTAGTATGACGCCTCAAGTCCCTCCTCGCCCAGGAACACTTCCGCACAGTTTGTCAGGCACTAATAACCCCAGTCCTAGACTTCTGCAACCCAATCTATCTGGGCCCAACGAAACAGACACTAAGACCATTGCAACTGGCACAAAACACTGCAGCACGCATAATAGCCGGCACCACAAGAGTGGAGGAGTGGCCTAGTGGCTGGGGCAAGGTACATCAGGCCGGAAGGTCGGGGGTTCAAATCCCACTAGAGGACAGCAACCTTGGGCCGGAAGAACTGGGGTTTCTAGTCCCACAGGTGCTCCTTGTGGTCTTGGGCAAGCCACTTAACCCTCCATAGCCCATGTTCCCTGTAAAATAGTTATCTCCAAGTTATAATGCCCTGTTCAATGTAATTTCAGTTTGTTCAATGTAAACCGCACTGATGCAGAATAGCGCAGTATATAAGAGAATGTAAATAAAATAAGACAAGAACACATCATAACCACCCTAAGAGAGCTCCACTGGCTGCCTATCAGCTCCCGCATTAGATACAAGACACTCAAACATTTTCAAAATCAAACAGACATCAGTCTTCAGCCTACACTCACTCATACAACCCGACAACAGCACAAGACCGAGGAGAAGAGGCACATCCAACCGTGTCAACACACCTAAAGACATCAACAGGGTACGCAAGGCACCGAAAAACGAGCCTTATCAAAGGCAGCACCAACAACCTGGAACACCCTCCCCGACAAACTGCGTTCAACAAAGCAGTTACTTACCTGTAACAGGTGATCTCTGGGAACAGCAGGAATAAGTCTTCACATATGGGTACGTCGGTACCGACGGAGCCTGCGCGGGAACGCTCCCCAGCTTCCCAAAAAGGAAAACTTTTGGGAGCATCCCACAGCGCCTGCGTGCTGCCTTCCCGCCTTTCCAAACCGCCTCTCCCCAGTTAGAGTTTTAAAGCTCAGACAAAGAGAGAGGAAAGGAAAGAGATACAACTCTTAGGGGAGGTGGGTGGGTTGTGAAGACTTATTCCTGCTGTTCCCAGAGATCACCTGTTACAGGTAAGTAACTGTGCTATCTCCAGGAACAAGCAGGAATGAGTCTTCACATATGTGGACTCCCTAGCTAGAGATACCTGGGAGATCCCCAAGGTTATGAGACCTTGAGAAGGGCTCTACCTCCTCCTATGGATCTCAGGCATCCATCCAGGGAAGGAGGGCAGGAGTTGATTAAGAATGGAACAGGTGTTTGAGAACAGCCTGACCAAACAAGGCATCCCGGCGGGAGTCCTTGTCCAAACAGTAATGGGCTGTGAAGGTATGAACCGAGGCCCAGGTGGCCACTCGATTGATCTGGTCGATGGACACAGAATTTAGATGAGCCATAGAGGTGGCCATGGCCCTCACATTATGAGCTGTGACATGGCCCTCCAGAGAAAGGTTCTTACTCTGGTAGGCGAAAGAAATACACTGAGCAATCCAATTGGACAGTGTCCTCTTAGAGACTGGAAGTCCCAAATGAGAAGGATCAAAAGCAACAAAGAGTTGAGAAGACTTTCTATGTTGCTGTGTCCTTTGTAAGTAAAAGGCAAGAGCTCTCTTACAATCCAGGGTATGAAGATTCCTCTCTACACTTGATGCATGAGGACCTGGAAAAAAGACAGGTAAATACACATCTTGATTAAGATGAAAAGGTGAGACCACTTTAGGCATAAAGTGTGGATTGGTCCTAAGGACTACCTTATAATGATGGAACCTTGTATAAGGTGGATTAGCCACTAAGGCCTGCAGTTCACTGATGCGGCGAGCTGAGGTGACTGCAATGAGGAAAATAACCTTCCAGGAAAGAAATTTCAACGAGGTGGTGGCTAAGGGTTCAAAAGGTGGCTTCATAAGCTGACCAAGAACCAGATTTAAGTCCCATGCCACCGGAGGAGGCCTAATGGGAGGCTTAGTTAAAGTTAGGCCTCTCATGAATCTTGCAATAAGAGGATGAGAGGAAATAGGCTGTCCATTGATAGGCTTAAGGGATGCTGCAATAGCACTCAAATGGACCCTTACTGAATTTGTCTTAAGGCCTGCATTGGACAGATGCAGGAGATATTCCAATAGAGAATTCAAAGGTAGTGCTAGAGGGTCAAGACCCTTCTCAGTACACCAAATGGAAAACCTTTTCCATTTAAAAGCATAGGAACGTCTAGTAGAAGGTTTTCTGGAAGCATGGAGAATATCCTTCACTTGTTGAGAAAGATTCCAACCTTGAAGGTCTAGGCCTTCAGCAACCAAGCTCTGAGGTGAAGGGACTTGGGGTTTGGGTGCCACAAAGTCCCCTCCTCCTGGGACAGAAGGTCTGGAGCAGCTCCCAAGTCTAGGGAGGGAGCTTGAGAGAGATGCAGAAGTAGAGGGTACCACACTTGGCGTGGCCAGCGTGGAGCTATGAGGATCATAGATCCTTGATCCCTCTGGAGCTTGAACAGTCTTGGGAATCAAGGGAATGGGTGGAAAGGCATACAGGAAGTCTTGACCCCAGTGAAGGAGGAAGGCATCCTTGGCCTGAACTCCCTGACACGGAATTCTGGAACAGAACCGGGGAAGTTTGGCATTCCACGGACTTGCAAAGAGGTCTACGTCCGGGGTTCCCCACTCTTGAAAGATTCTGAGTACCTGCTCCATGTGCAGGGACCATTTGTGTGGAAGCAGAACTCGACTGAGTCTGTCTGCCCAAGAGTTTTGGATTCCTGGAAGGTATACGGCCAGGAGATGGATTTGATCCTCTCTGGCAAAGGCCCACAATCTTAAAGCTTCGTTGCAAAGCGACAGAGAGCCAGTTCCTCCTTGCTTGTTTATGTAAAACATGGCTACCTGATTGTCCGTATGAATGAGGACTGTCTTATAGCTGAGCAGGGTATGGAAGACCTTGAGAGCTAGAAAAACTGCTCGGAGCTCCAAGTGGTTGATATGTAGAGAGGTCTCCTGTGGAGACCAAGTGCCTTGAGTGGAGAGGTCTTGCAGATGAGCTCCCCAACCTGTTTGGGAGGCATCTGTTGTGAGGGTTGCCTGGGGCAACAACTGTTGAAAGGGGGACCCCAGCAACAGATTTTGGGTGGACTTCCACCACTGGAGAGACCAAAAGAGGCGCCTGGAGTTTGCTATTTTGTCTGACAGAGCCCCTGATGCTTGAGTCCACTGGGTGGACAAAGTCCATTGAGCTGCTCTCATGTGAAGGCGAGCATAGGGGACCACATGCACTGTGGATGCCATGTGGCCTAGCAGTTGTAGCATCTCCCGGGCAGTTAAATGGCTCTTTGACTGAATCTGGGAGGCTAACTGCACTAGGCGTAGGCAACGGGCCTGAGGAAGATAGGCCCTTGCAGTGGTAGTATCTAACCAGGCCCCTATGAACTCTAGGGACTGAGTAGGGGTGAGCTGGGACTTTGGGAGGTTTACCACAAGTCCAAGATACTGCAGAATACGCCTTGTGCAGTCCAGGGAAGTCTGGGTCTCTGACTGAGATGGAGCTCGGATGAGCCAGTCGTCCAGGTATGGGAATACAAATATTCCCAGAGTGTGTAGAAATACAGCTACTACTGCCATGCATTTGGTGAACACTCTTGGAGCAGAGGCCAGACCGAAAGGAAGCACCCTGTATTGGTAATGCTTTCCTTGGAAAAGAAAATGGAGGAACATTCTCTGAGAAGAATGGATGAGGACATGTGTGTACGCATCCTTGAGATCTAGAGAACAAAGCCAATCCTGACTCTGAAGGTATGGAAGGAGAGTGCCCAGAGAAAGCATCTTGAATTTCTCCTTGCATAGAAATTTGTTCAATTCTCTGAGATCTAATATGGGTCTGTAGCCCCCTGTTTTCTTTGGGATCAGAAAGTAGGGGGAGTAGACCCCTGACCCTTGTTGAAGGGGAACTTCTTCTATTGCCCCTTGGGCAAGAAGGGCAGCCACCTCCTGACCTAGAAGGTCGAGAAGAGATGTTGGAGAATTGAAATGTCTCACCATGATGTGAGGAGGAAGGTTTGAGAAATGAAGTTTGTAGCCCTCCCTTATGATGGAGAGGGTCCACTGCTCTGCTGTAATTTTCTCCCATCTGGGAGCAAAATGAGCTAATCTTCCTGGAATGGTGAGAGGCTCTGGCTGTTTCAGAGCTAGAAAGGCTAAGTTCTCTAGCATCAAGTCAAAAGCCCTGAGGAGGCTGGGTCTGCTGAGTAGCAGCAGCCCCTGTAGGCTTAGGCCTGGCCTGTTTAGGTTGCTGACGCTTAGCAGCAAAACGACCTGTAGATGATTGTTGGCCAGAAGCAGGATGGAATCTGCCTTTCTTGAAAAAAAGACTTCTTGAAAGGTTTTTTTCTTGGCAGGAATGGAGGTTGACTTTGAAAGTCTATCCAAAGCAGAATTTTCTGCATCCATTTGAGTGGCTTTTATTTGCCAATCTTTGCCAAACAGGTTTTCTCCTGTACAGGGAAGATTTCCCAAGCCATCCTGGACCCAAGATTCTAGATCAGAAGCTTGGAGCCAAGCAATTCTGCGTGCAGCTATGGCAATAGCTGAAGCTCTGCTGGCACCTTCAAAGGAGTCAAAAGCTGCACGGTTGGAAAACTTTGAAATATCCTGAGTATGCTTAAGCCAAATAAGGAATACTTCCCTTTTATCCTCTGGAAGAAAAGGGAGGAAAGTGTGCAGTTTATCTGCAACTTCTTTCAGAAACATACCCATATAAAGACTATAGGAGTTGATTCTGGCAATGAGCATACTGGCTTGGAAGATTTTCCTACCAAAAGCATCCAAGGTCCTGCATTCTCTTCCTGGAGGAGCAGAGGAGTGTCTTTTTGCACTCTTTATCCTTTTCATAGCTGACTCCACCACAATAGAATGGTGAGGAAGCTGTGTTTTATGAAAACCAGGACAAGGAGTGTCCAATCTACGAGAATGAGGAGAGATAGTGAGAGGAATCTCCCATAAGTCAATCATGTGATCATAAAGAATCTCATGAATTGGCAAGGTGACTGCCTCCTTAGGAGCCTTAGAATAACCTAAAATATCCAATTTTTTAGCTCTAGGCTCTGATTCAGAGGTTACTGAAATAGAAAGCCCTTTAGCCACTTCTCTTATGAAGTCTTGAAAGGACAAGTCCTCTGGAGGAGACATTCTTCTTTTTGGAGAAGGCGGCTCTTCAGGAAGGGCTATGGATACTTCAGCAGACTCCTCCGATGCATCAGAATCTTCGGAGGAATCAAAGTATCGACTGTCAGGGTGCTCTTCCAAAGCTCAATACGCATACCAAGCAGTACTGACATCGGGCGTCATCGGTACCGGTTCGGTACCGATGGGCATCCCTGGACAGGGAACCACTGCAGTCGGCATCCTGGTCGATGTCGATGCAGTCGGTGCCGGTACCGGAGCTGATACCGACAACGGAGTTTGTTGTGGTATCAGCGGCGTTGCAGCTTGAATGAAGGCTGTGATAGCCTGCTGCATTGATAGGACATTCTGATCCATCGATGCCATGAATGCCTGGAATTTGGTACCGGAAGGTTGCGCCGGTACCCCAGAGCATTCTAACAGGTGATCGGTCGAGGCCGTGCCATTGATGTCAACCTGTAACCCCATAGGTGGAGCTTTGGAAGCCGGAGCTTCCCGCCGGGGTTGTTTTGCCGGTGCAGGATCCTCGAGGGCAAGCCCGGAGGCATCTTGATGCTTGGAAGGAGATCTACCCTTCGAGGACTGGCTGGATTTATGTTTGGTTACCTGAGATCCATGGGAGGAAGAAGCAGCCCTGGAAGACGTCGATGCCACTGAAGCTGCATCAGAGGGAAACAGCACATGGAGCTTGGCTGCTCAGTTCTGTAACCCTCGTTTGGACATCAAGGAGCAGGACGAACAATCCAAAATGGAGTGGTCAGGACCCAAACATTTAAGACACCATTCATGGGTGTTGGTAACAGAAATAGTACCGCTGCACTTAGTGCATTTTTTAAACCCGGAGGCTGGTTTTTCCATGAGGAAAATTCTTTGTGAGGCCTAAGGCCTAAAAGAGGAAAAGCACACTAAGTGAGGGAAAAATATGTTGTTGTTTTTTTTTTTTATAAGAAAAGAAAGAAAGACCGGCAGTACCGGTCCGACGTCGGGGAAGGCAGACGCGCGACCAAAGAAATAAAATAAAACAAAGAACTTCTTCAGCGGTGACAGGAACACGACCTGCTGGCTCCGCAGCAAAGAAGAACTGGGGAGAGGCGGTTAGGGAAGGCAGCGCGCAGGCGCTGTGGGATGCTCCCAAAAGCTTTCCTTTTTGGGAAGCTGGGGAGCGTTCCCGCGCAGGCTCCGTCGGTACCGACCTACCCATATGTGAAGACTCATTCCTGCTTGTTCCTGGAGATCAGACCTTAAGGATTTCAGGAAACTACTGAAGACGACCCTCTTCATAGAACACTACGGTGACATTACATAAACCATGCAACAGACAACTCAATACCCCCCCACACGTCACTATAATAGTAATTAAGCAAGGACCTGATATACATATCATTGTAAATAGCGCACGCTGTAAATAGCACACCAAGAACCAACGTCCAGACACACTCACACGCATGCACTGTCCACTGCATGTGCACACTAGACACTGTATCTTATTGAATGTTTGCTGTTCAGACCGCCTTGATTGTAGGATAAGGCGGTATAGAAATCCATTTAAATAAATAAGTACATTTTATAAATAAAAACATATTGCAAAGGCCTATAATATATTAATAATTCAAGAAATGATTACAGCGACAATGCGTTAACGGTAAAGGAAGAGAGACTCATTTAATTTTATCATTGGGGGTCATCACAAGTTGACCAATGGTAAAAGGGGTCACGGTACAAAAAAGGTTGAGAACCACTGCTCTAGAAACTACCAATCATCTTTTCTGAATCTTGCAGGGTCAGACAGACCAAGATTGATAGGATTACAGTGCAACTACGCAGAGAATGAGAAATGCATAGTACATAAGTAACAGATAGCATAAAGATCAAAATGGCCCATTTAGTTGGCCCAGCAGTAATGTCTTCACTTTGGATAAATGCACATACAAATTTCCACATAAAACTTTAACCCTGGCTTAGGATCAAGATTCATTATCATCATGGTATTGAAATTGGAAACATTAGTGGTCTCTTTTGTATCTAAACAGGATAAAGCTTCAGTATTTAGGAGTTATTTCAAGAATAAAGATGCCTTTTTCTGTGAAGCTTAAATACAATTATTTCAGGATGTCTCAAGGGCAACACAATTGCGCAGGCTCGATCTCTGCCTTCTTATCCGACATCCCTGAAACTGAGCGCCTTATCTTCCCCCCTAAACCCACTTCCCCCCTTCCTCCCTTCTCTATTTCTGTAGATAACACGTCACTCCTCCCTGTTTCCTCAGCTCGCAACCCTTGGGGTCATCTTCGACTCTACTCTCTCTGCACACATCCAGACAGTTAAAATCTGTTGCTTCTTTCTCGATAACACTGGCAAAATTAGTCCCTTCCTTTCTACACACACTTCTAAGACACTTATGCATTCTTTCGTCACCTCTTGTCTAGACTAATGCAACCTCCTCCTTGTGTCTCCCTCTGAATTATCTTCTACATGCGTCTGTACAGCGCTATACCTTGTAGTACTATACAAATTGTTAAGTAGTAGTAGTTCTAACCACTAGGCTACTCCTCACATATGCACGCAAAACCAAAACACACTTACCTGTGGCTGCCATGAAAATTCTGCTTCCACCATAGTTACTTGACACTGCAGGACAAGAAGAGAATATTGTGTTATAGTAAGAATTTGTAACACTTTTTGTTGAATTTTTTTTTTAAATTTCTCTGCAGCCACCCCCTCCACCTTCTTTTTCCCCCGATCACCCTGCTATTTATCCACTGTGTACGTCTTTCCCTCTAACTACTTCACCAGCTCATCTACCTCTCACATACTGTTTAGTCTTCCCCAAAACACCCCTTAACTCATCTCCCCTAACTCTGCCTCTACAGCCACTTCTCTTACATCTCCCTCTCTTGCTCACCTCCTAGACTGCAAGCAACACTACCCACGGCCCCCCCTACAAAACACATAAGCTCTCTTCCACCTGAGCCATGCCTGTCTGAGGAATTATATGATTATAGACCAACTCAATTATGTGCAGTCCCCAAATTATTGAATTCAGTTCTGCAGAGATGCAATTTGAGACATGTCTAATGTTTCAAAAGAAAACTAAATAGTCATCTGTTTATGGAGTTGTCAGTTCTGAGGGGCTTGAATAAAAAGACAGTACTGTAGGGGACTAAGAATGCAGTTATTCCCTACTGGGGTAGTCACAAATATTTTAATGTGTATTTTAACTGTAATTTTTATCTAATTTGTGAGCCGCTTTGAAGGCAGTAGTATAAAGCGTTTTATAAATACAATGAAATTCTATTGGTGCATAACATTTAAGTTTCAAGAATATACTCGGGGTCTCTCTCCAGTTCAATGTCCATCAGTTCCCCACCTCTGGCATGTACTGTCCCTTTTAATTCATGCACTTTCAGAATTTATGAAGGAAAGCGATTTACATATTTGTTTTCGTTTTCTTTGCATCCTGCTAGACTAGTCCAGATGAGTGGAATATGCTTCCCAGTCAGCAGATGGAGAAGACTTAAGCAATTTTCAGTGATGTAATTACTTGGTATATCCACTGATGCTGTATTGAGAGAAGCCATACTGTGTATCACTTCCCAAGCAGTAAGCAAAACTGAAAAACTCAAGAGACCTCAGAAACAATGAATGTTATTAACCAACAAACAGAACTTGGAACAAGTATTTGGCTATCTTAGCACAAATGACTCTGCGTCAGTCACTGAAGCTGACACTGCAATCAAGAGGCAGCAAGGTTCCCAAACTTGTGGAAATAGTCTTCCAGGGCAGGTCCTAGATTGGACTAGCAGGATTCAAGGAAAGAAAGGTGTCTTAAAATATGTAAAATTTCTCCTTCCTTATTATCCTGCTAGACCAGTCCAGATGAGTAGAGACTTTTCTCCTGTCTATCCATCATATCTCCTCCAACTTCTACTCTACCTCTCCTCCATCTCAACCCAATGGCTCTATATCACTTTCTTTTCCTATTAACACTCCCTAATCTTCACTTCACACCAATGATTCTCAAGCCCCAACTCCTTACCATCCCCCTTACTGTCCTCACCTCTCCTGCCAAATTGTCCTCTACCCTGTCTGCTCTTCAGCTTCACCATTTTCTTCCTCATTTGGCCATCTCCCCTCTCTCTCTGAAAGAACCTCACTCATTACCAATGTGTCTCCTCCCCGCTCCCTCCTGCTGCTTCTCCTCCTCTCATCTGGAGATATCAATTCCAACCCTGGTCCCCCCTAGACTTTTCATATTTCCAGGGCAGATCCACAAGCAACCCCTCAAATCTTATCCATATTCTTCTCATTTCCCCCTCCTCTCTCTCTCTTACGCCTTGTGGAACGCACACTCTCTCCAATAAACTTGCCTTCATTCATGACCTCTATCTTTAATACTTGGCATCTTCATGCTCAGACCTGGCTTCTCCCTGAAGATTGCTTTAGCTAGTGCCCTTTGTCATGGGGCTATCAATTTTTCCACATGCCCCAGCCCGTTGGCTGTGGTGTTGGATTTCTACCCTCTCATTCCTGTCAATTTCAGATCCCCCTCCTTTCTCAATCTCACTCTTTCCCTTCCTTTGAAGTCCACTTCATCCACCTTTCTGCTCCACCACCTCTCCAGATAACTGTCATTTAATTGACCCCTTGATTAGTCCACCTCCACCTTTCTCACTGATTGACTCATAGCTTTCCCTCTTTCTGGATGTATCTTTCCTCTCCCTTATTCTTGGGATTTTAACATTTATCCTTTAAAGCTTCTTTCCCTTACCTCATTCAACCTCAAGCTGTGCTCTACTGCCCCTACTCACCAGCAAGATCACTGCCTCGACCTTGTCATTTTCTGTGTTTGCCACAAACTTCTGTACCTCAGTTCTTCCCTTATCTGACCATCACCTGCTAAGTTTCACTCTTCAGCATCCCCCGCCTCAGTCGCCCGATCTCCAATATCTTTAGAAATCTTCATGCTAAAATTGACTCATCGGCTCTCTCCACTGCTGTCTCATCACTTCTTTCCTCCACCACGTCGTCTGAGTCTGTTGATAAGGCAGTATCTTCCTCCTCCCATTTCACATCTTGTGAGGCGTACTGTACCTCAGCCCTGGCTGTCCTCAAATATTCCTGTGCCCACACAGCAGAGCACATTTGGCTCAAATCCCACACCTTGCAGAGTTCCTACATATCAAATTCATGCTAGCCTCTTTCCAGTAACCAATAGCACTCACCAAGCAAGATTACGATGTCTACCTTACTACTTCTCTTGCTTCTGACCCTCGCCTTCTCTTTACAACTCAACTCTCTCCTCAAAAGTGCCTTCGCCTCTGACCCCTCCTTCCTTTTCCACCTAAACTTCGTCTATTCCAATGACAAAATCTACAAAATTATTGATTTCCCCCTCTTCAATCCCAAATCCTTCCTTCAACCTGTCACCCTTTCTTCCTTTTCTAAGATCACTGAGCAAGACACCACACATCTGCTCTCCTCTTCCAAATCACTACCTGCTACTCTGATCCCATTCCCACCTGTCTACAAGGATCTCTCTCATTCTTTGTTATCCCATCTCTGTCATATCCTCCACCTATTGCCTTCCTACCGAGGGGAAGGGGGGGAGGAGGAGGAGGACGACGACAGTGTCTGGACATAACAGCCTTGCCAAAGGCACTATTAGCCCCAGATCCCACATGAGGACCAAAGTAGCCACCTTAGAGATGTATTCCAGAGACACCAAGGTGGACTCCACCCAGGCGGCCTCCTTCCTAATGGAGTGAGCCCCAACGCCCTCCGGCGCCCACTTTCTAGGGGGGGGGGGGAGGTTTGTTCAGCCAATTGCCTTTCTGATGCAGCAGAAAAATTAAGGACTTAATCACCGTTTGTCCTTTCCTTGGACCACTGAAGGGAACACAAAGACGGCAACCCCAAGTGTCTGAATAATGCCCTCCTCATGTCCACCAGACGCAAAGGGGTCCGACTGGATAGCCTCCTCCAAGAAGCAGCAAAGAACAACTGCCTGATTGATGTGAAAAGGGCACAGTACCTTTGGAAGGGGAAAAAGGAAAAAAGACGGCGCTATCCACAAGGAGACAAAAGCTATCACAATAATAAAAAAGGGGTCTGAACAGGACAAGCCTTGTAGTTCCGACACACGTTTGGAGAATTAAACAGTCACCAGAAAAAAACTCCTTAAGGGTCAAATCCTTGAGTGAGGCTTTACAAATGGGCTCAAAGGGGTGTCCTGTCAACACCAGAGAAAGGCTCCACTGGGGGATCACTGGATGCACTGATGGGCAAATCAGTTTTACTCCATTGAAGAAGCGGGACACATCATTGTGCGCCACCAAGGACATGGCTTGGACATCCCCCGATAACATGCCAGGATCACCACCTGAATCATAGGAGAATTCAGGGCCAATGCCTGGTCTAAGCCTGACTGAAAGAAAGACAAAACAGCTCTTATGGCCACCTTCCCAGCCTCCAGGGCCTGAGGGGAACACCATCTCTCAAAAACCCTCCAAACTCTCACATAGGCTGAGATTGAGGTCCTGTGGACTTTGAGCAAGGTGCCCACTACCGCTCCAAAGTCGCCTTTCAGACAGGTTATGCCTTTCAAGGACCAGGCTGTAAACGAGAAGTGATTGGGATCCTTCATCACTAAGGGGTCTTGCTGAAAGTGCTTCTCCTGAGGCAATAGGAGCAGGGACTTCACCTTACAGACCCATTAGATCCATGTACCTCAGGGCGATGAGAATCACCAAGCCCCAAAGCATGGTGTGGGGGGGAGGGGGGAAAGACATACAGAAGCCCCTTCCTGGGGACACACCCGAAAGAGAGCATTCAAAGCCCACTGCTTGTATATCCCTCCTGTGGTTGAAAACGTTTATCACATTGGCATTCTCCTGTGTGGCCATCAGATCAAACATCAGAACTCACAATCTTTGCACAGTCTGAACATGTTGGGGGCTTAGATCTCATTCTCCAGGATCCACTGGATTCTGGCTCAAGAGTTGGCCTGAATTTTGTTAACACCCACTATGTAGGTTGCAAAAGCAACTAGGTGCTCCTCCACCAAAGTGCCACCCTGGCATTTATGGTCTCTCCTTGCTTGTTGTCAATGCCACTGCTAATAGAAAAAGAAGCCACCAGAGCAATGACAACAAAATGAAAAATTCTGTGCCTTTATAGTTCAAAACCACTAACAATTTTTGCTGGATGGTTTGTGTTTGAGGAATTATCATATTAGCAAATCTTCCATTTTACTAAATGTCATATAAAAGCATATAAAAATATAAAATTTAACTGATGCACAGACATTCAATAAACTTTTGGCCAATACTGTATGTATTAGCACAGACACAGAAGCAACACAAAATATGCAGTTTCATGCTATTTAATACTTGGTAGGTGCACCCTTTGATTTTATAACTGCTTGCAAACGAGTAGGCATGCTGTAAAAAAGGTTCATTTGTAATTTCTCTGCACCATACAATCTTAATAATGTCTTGAAAATGATCGAGACTTTTTGGGCATTTTTCTGCAATTTTCAGCTTCACGATCCTCCACATGTTTTCAATGGGGTTCAAATCAGGTGACTGTCCAGGCCACTCCAGAACAGTAATGTTGTTGTCCTCGAACCATTTTGTGACTTTTTTTGCAGTGTGACAGAGCCCCATCTTGCTGGAACACTTCATAGGAACCAATGGCCAGGAACTGTGGCAGCTTCAACTCCAGTAATCCAATATAGGCATCAGCATTCATGGTGGTATTTCGTGGCAAAAACCACAAACCCCCACGACCCCTGCTGCCAAAACAATCCCATACCATCAGTTTTGGACTGTGTTTCACAGTTGGTACCATATACAGAGGATTGTTTTGTTGGTTGGATGGATGACGAACGAGGACCCTTGGGCAGTCAAACTATTATTGTTGTCTCATCACTGAACAGGACTTTTTCCCATTGTTCTTTGGTCCAGTTGACATATTTTTTTAGCAAAGTTGTATCGTCTTGTCATCTGAAATGCAGTCAACAATGGCTTCTTGACTGGTTTTTGAGCTGGGAGATTAAAATCATCCTTCAGGCGTCGACGAATTGTTCTCGTGCTGATGTCAGAGCACAGGGGTGGCAGGCTTTGTTTCACTTTAGCAAATGAAATAAATGGATTTTTTCTGACCAAAATATGAATCTTGTGGTCAGTTATGGGAGCAGTAACTCTTGGACGTCTAGATATTTTTCTGGAACTCAGATTCTGTTTCTTCTGCACGCTTCTTTGTACGTGAAATTACAGACTGTGAAACACCAAGCTTCTTTGCAACCTCTGTCTGTGAGATGCCTTCCTTGATCAAGGCCAGGGCAATGCCTCTCTTCTTTGGTGACAATTCACACGCTTTTCCCATCTTTAACAGAATTATTTTGTGTATTTTTGCAGGGAAAGAACAATGTATGAACCATAGTATAATAAGGTTTTAAGGTTCTATTGACCAAATTTTGGCCTGAGGAAATAAAATAAACCTTACAAAAATGCTATCAACGTTTCCTTCATTTATGCTCTTTACTTTTATTTTATCTCACTGAGGTGGAAAATTCTACTTGTAGTCACCAATATACCAAACCCATTTGTTCTTACCCAGCCCTAATCCTCAAACCCCACACAAATTTGAAATCTGGGGGTAGATACACATAAAACAGATCAGTTGGGTTCAGCAGCTACAAATAAATGATCTACAACCTCTTACCTGTTAAAGTAAATGCCAGAAGCAGCTGTAATTGAGTCGTATTGAGTCGTAACTTCACAGAGCTGGTATGATGTAAAATAGCAAAAAATCAGCAAAATTTACCATATCCACTAAACAGTACGATCATGTAAACAAAAATTAACCATAAATAGCCCACCTCCAAAGATTATTGATTTCAACACTATATTCTGGTGTCTGGAGAATAATAAGTAAACAAACTACATAAAAACTGGAGTTTTCCTTTCAAAATTATGCCAGTTCAGTGATATTTCCTACCTATGCTAAATTTTTGGCCAATACTATAAGGAGCAATGCTATGTCCACAACACTGACAGAGCACCATGTTCCAAAACAAAAGCATTCCAAGGTTCTTCATCAGGAAATCTTCCAAAGTTGCCCCAAAAGTAATAATCTCAAAAATCCACCTGCATACGTTCCTGTGCCCGTTGGCTCAAATCCCACTCCCTTGCAGACTTTCTACACTTCAGATTCATGCTTGTCTGTTTCCAGTCAGCCATAGCACTTGCCAAACAAGACTACTATGTCCATCTGACTAACACTCTTGCCTCTTACCCTCGCCGTCTCTTTACTACTCTCAGCTCTCTCCTCAAGGTGCCTCCGACTCTGAACCCTCCCTCCCTTTCTGCCCAAAACCTGGCTGACTATTCCCATGATAACATCCATAACATCACCCTCCAATTCCCCACAAAGTCAGCTACTTCCCTTCCTTCTCCTCCTGCCCCTCTTCACTCCCAACTTTTCCCCCCTCTACCTCTGCTACTTTTTCTTCCTTTTCTGTGATCTCTGAAGAGGAAAGTGCACACCTTCTTTCTTCCTCCAAACTCACTACCTGCTCCTCTGATCCTAACACCACCCGTTTCCCAAACCCCTTCTCCTCCACTGTTGGCCCTTTCCATCTCTCATATTCTCAACCTATCGCTCTCCACTGCAACCGTCCCTGCAACCTTCAAGCATGCTGTAGTTACACCTCTCCTCAATAAATCCTCACTTGATACTACCTGTCTTTCTAATTTTCGACCCATCGCCCTCCTCCCTTTCCTTTCTAAACTACTTGAACATGCAGTTCTCTGCCACTGCCTTAACTTCTCCTCTCATGCCCTCCTGGATCCTTTACAATCTGGCTTTCGTCCTTTACACTCTACTGAAACAGCTCTTGCCAAAGTCTCCAGTGACGTTTTGCTGGCTAAATCCAAGGGGCTTTACTCTGTCTTCATCCTTCTTAACCTTTCTGCTGCTTTTGACACCGTTGACCACAACCTTCTCCTTGATACCCTATCCTTGCTTGGTTTTAAGGGCTCTGTACTATACTGGTTCTCCTCTTATCTCTCCCATCACTCTTGCAGTGTTTGTTCTGGTGGATCCTCCTCTGCTGCTATCCCACTATCGGTTGGTATACCCCAAGGATCTGTCTTGGGTCCACTACTTTTCTCGCTCTATACCCAGCCCCTTGGTGCACTCATCTCTTCCCATGGCTTTCAGAACCATATGTTGAAATCTCTCTGGCAATCCAGACCCGGATCTCTGCCTGCCTTTCTGACATTGGATGTCTCACCGCCACTTGAATTTGAACATTGCCAAAACTGAGCTTCTTATTTTCCCCCCCTAAAACCTTCTCTCCTCTTCCTGCTTTCTCAATCTCTGTGGATAACGCTCTACTCCTCCCTGTTTCCTCGGCTCGCAACCTTGGGGTTGTCAGACTCCTCTCACGCCTTCTCCTCACATTTATTTATTTGTGCTTATTTACCGCCTTTCGTGAATCAAAAGCAGTTTACAATGAACTCAAAGAACTGAACAGTACATTTAACAAAAAATACATGTAACATTGTGAATAAGGCGTGATGGGGATTAAGGGAAGAATAACTTAAAACAGTCAATTTAAGCAATAACTATATACAGAGAGCTAATCATGTTGTTTACGTACACTGAACTTGAAAGCGTCTTTAACTGTGAGCAGGATTGTTGCTTTACTTGGAGAATTTTGAACTAAGTGATTAATTCGCCAAAGTGCTTCTTGAACAGAAATGTTTTTAGAAGTTTACGGAAAGATTTAGGATCCTTAGTGTCTCTTATGAAGGCAGGAAGTGAATTCCATAAGAGTGGGGCTTAAAGTGAGAAAGCTCTTGGACATTGTTGAGTTGCAGCTTCTGAATTCAGTGTGCACCTCAAGAGAATTTTTATTGTTACTTCTTCATGGTCTGATTTCCAGATTAACTCGAATAAAAGCTTTCGGGCAAGTGGATGGTTCTGCTTGGAGGGATTTGAATATAGTGTGAATAACTTTGAATTTTATTTTGCTCTCAATTGGTAGCACATATCCATCTGATAGCTAAGATCTGCCGTTTCTTTCTCCACATCAACAAAATCTGCTCATTCCTTTCTGAACACACTACTAAGACACTTATCCACTCCTTAATCACCTTCCATCTTGACTACTGTAACCTACTCTTTGCTGGTCTCTCTCCTTCAGTCTGTTCAACACTCTGCTGCGCGGCTAATCTTCTGCCAGCCTCATCATTTATTTATTTAATACTCTTATATACCGCACTATTCAACATCAGTGCGGTTTTACATGGATCATCAATGAGATTTTATGGTGGGGGTTACACCGTAATTACAGAGAACAGGGAGCTCAACTTGGATAACATGTTAACTATTTTACACAAAAAATACCAGAAAATATATATACGTATATACATCACACTGGGAAGTCATGGATCTGTGATTGTGTGCGGGGCACTTTGGCATGCCTACTTCCGGGTAGCACTTGATGAAGAGGTGGTGCTTCAGTGCCTTCCTGAATTTCGTTATCTCTGTGATTGCTCGTATGTTGGGTGGCAGGGCATTCCAGCATCTAGGTGCGCAAAGACTGAAAGCCCTGTTTGCGGTTGACTGTGTACACTGGGTTATTGTTTTGGGGTTTACCATAGTGTTTAATGCTGTAAGTCGTCTGGTCCTGGTGGGGGGAGTCATGAAGGTGATGCTTGCAAGTGATGAGGGGGAGAGCCCGTTGATGGCCTTGAAAGTTAGTAGCAGGATCTTGAAGGCGATCCTACAGTGGACTGGGAGCCAGTGGAGACTTTTGAGGATAAGTGTTATATGTTCTTGCCTTGAGGCCCCATTTAGAACTCTGGCTGCAGAGTTCATGGCAAGTTGGAGTGGACTTAGGGTTGATTGTGGTAACCTTTGCAGTATAGTTGGCGTAGTCGAGATGTGGAATAGTTATCGCCTGAAAGATCATTCTGAAATCATCAGGTTGTAGTAGGGGGCGTAGATGTCTGAGTGTCCTGATTTTATGGTATGTTGATTTTGCCATGTTGCCAATGTGTCTTCATGTCCAGTTTTTGGTCCAGTGTTACGCCCAGACTTGGTTTGCAGTTCTACATCCCTGACTTTTAGGTAGGTTGGTGGACAGAAGTTAGGGTTTCTGGTAATGAATAGCACTTCCGTCTTCTTGTGCTGTATCTGGAGATTCTGATTGGAGCCAATTTTCCACTGCGTTGAAACAGTTCGTTAGTGATGAGAGGTCAATCTGGTCAGTCTTGAAAGGTGTGTAGAGCAAGACGTCATCGGCATATATCATGCACTCAATGTTGAATGAGGTCGCAGATGGGCTGCATGTAGATGTTAAACATTAGGGCTGATAGGGAGGATCCCTGCGGAAAAAACGCCCTGTTTTTGGTGGAACGGTTCAGATGTTGATGTCTGTTCTCATGCTCATATTACCCCTCTTCTCAAGTCACTTCATTGGCTCCCTATCCGATTTTGCAACCAATTCAAACTTCTACTGCTGACCTCTAAGTGCATTCACTCTGCAGCGCCTCACTACCTTTCCTCGCTTATCTCTCCCTACACTCCTCCCCCTTGGAAACTCTGCTCTTCTGGCAAATTGCTTCTATCTGTGCCCTTCTCTTCTGTTGCTAACTCCAGACCTCGCTCCTTTTACCTTGCTGCACCTTACACCTGGAACAAACTACCTGAGTCTGTACGTCAGGCACCGTCTCTGACCCTTTTCAAATCCAGGCTGAAAACTCACCTCTTTGCTGCCGCTTTCGGATCCTGACTCGCCTAATCTCGTGTTTCTTTACCACTCCCCCTAGATGTATCCCTGTCTACACCTACTGTGTTGTTTATCTTGACTAGATTGTAAGCTCTGATGAGCAGGGACTGTCTCTTACATGCATGTGCAGTGCTGTGTATGTCTTGTAGAGCTATACAAATGCTCAGTAGTAGTAGTAATAGTAATCTAAGGCAACATTGCTCTTTTATACCAATGGTATCTGACATCACACTGAAACCTGATTCATCAAAAGTGCTCTGCCTAACCAGGAAACCTCTGACCAAACAATAAAGTTGTTGTGGTCTTAGCAACCTGAAGATCACAAAAGAGAATGTCATTCTAATTCAAGGTTTAAACTTCGAGGGGCCACAATATCCAATGCGAAAATCCAGCGCTGCTCACAATGCTGCCAATGAGCTGTCAAATCATACCACACACACCCCCCTCCCCCCCCCCCGCTACACTAGCAACACTTGGTCAATAACAAGCTTGGTAGAACATAGATCCCGGATGTCCAACCTTTCGTTTCTCACTGTATGCAGTATGGACATCTTTTCTCTCCTGTTCCTCTTCACTGCACAATATAGCTTGCAGAACAGACTTGCTGTAACCATACCAAATTGACCTTCTCACTGTAGGCATGACTATCTTCCTTACCCCTTCACACTGTTCTTTCAACATCTGCATCTGGAAAAGGAGATGCCTGGAACCTTGTTCCAACTGCTATTTATTTTTATATTGAACCAGTTCACCATGTAAACCCCAACACAGACCTCTACAATAATTCTTAAGTTTTGGGGTAAATAAGTAAGATAAATTGATAAGTGAGGCACAAAAGACATTAATATGCAATGCAAAATACATAAAAGCTATAATCAGAGCACAAACATATTTCAGAAATGTGTGTATTTTTGCGTAATTTCCAAAAATTTCAGGTAAGTAAATAATATATTACACAAAATGTAAAGCTAGTTGTTGGTTTGCCACATGAAACTATCATTTTTTTCTAGTGCTTTTTAAAATTATGACATCTCCAAAATTGACACACCCTAATACTCCATATCGTGAAACGGATTCTGGCTGCTTTTGGGACAACTGATCACCAAACACAGCCTTCCTGTCAATGAATTATCAGGGCTGTCATCTGCAGGGAGTCTGATTGAATCAGCCAATCATCCAGGTATAGGTGAACCTGGATACCTTCCTTGTAAAGGAATGCTATCACTACCACCATCACCTTCGAAAGATGCAACGTACCATGGCCAGGCCAAATGGCAGAGCCTAGAACTGGAAGACATGACTCAGGATGCAGAATCAGAGGAACCACTGACACTGCTCATTGATGAGAATATCAAAGTATGCCTTAGCCAGATCTAGGGCGGTAAGGAACTTCCCCAGCTGTACTGATGCATTGACCAAACTGATGGCCATCATACAGAAATAAGGGACCAGGAATTTGGAAATGATCACCTTCAGGTCCAGAACAGGTTAAGGAGCTGCCTTTAGGCATCACAAAAGTATGCAGATTAATGACCCTGATCGTGCTCTGTTGAAGGCATGGGTAAAATAGCCTGAAACTGTAGGGGTATTGCAGTGTTTCTGCAACCACCTCCGCTTGTAGAATCTCCCCATGACTCCCCACTCAAAGGCATCTCCTAGGGGCTCTGCAAACGCAACATGTACCCTTGACCCAGCAAATCCAGTACCCACTGGTCTGAAGTGATATGGGTCCTCTGTGGTGAGTAAATTAATGGAAAGGCTGCTAAAACAGAGGAAAGTGAGGTTTCTGGAATCCAATGGATTGCAGGATTCGAATCAACATGCTTTTACAAGAGACAGGTCTTGTCAGAAAAAACTCAATTTCTTTGATTGGGTAACCAGAGAGTTTGACCGAGGGAATACTCTAGATGTGGTGTACTTAGATTTCAGTAAAGCCTTTGACATTTCCGCACATGTGACTTTATAAATAAAATGAATGCCCTAGGAATGGACCTAAGTGACTGTCTGGGTTAGAAATTAGTAGAATGGGAGGTGTCAAAGGGTACAGATAAATGGTGCTTAATCTGTGGAGAAGGATGTTCCAGTAGTATGCAGCAGGGATGTGTCCTTGGTCTGATTCTTTTAAGCATTTTTGTAAGTGATATTGCATAAGGGCTATCGGGTAAGGTTTGCCTCTTTGTGGATGATACAAAATTCTGCAATAGACAGACACCAGGAAGGTGTAGATAACATGAGGAGGGATTTAGCGAAGCTTGAAGAATGGTCAAGAATCTGGCAGCTGAGATTTAAACACTAAAAAAGGCTCGGTCATGAATTTGGGCTGAAAAAACAATTTAAAAAAATCAAGGGAGCGGTACCATATAGGGGGCAAAGTGCTTCTGTCCATAAAAAAGAGCGGGACTGGGCGTTATGGTTTCTGATGATTTTAAGGTGGTTAAACAGATAGAAAAGGCAACAGCAAAAGCCAGAAGGATGCTTGAGTGCATAGGGAGAGAAATAGTCAGCAAGAAAAAGGAGGCGATAGTGCCTCTGTATAAGTCTTTGGTAAGACCTAGTTTAGAGTATTGTGTGCAATTCTGGAGACCACATCTTCCAAAAGATATAAACAGAATAGAGTCGGTGCAGAGGGTGGCTACCAAAATGGTCAGTGGGCTTCACCATAAAGGCATATGGGGAAAGACAGAAAGACTTAAAGACCTCAATATGTATACTTTTGAAGAAAGACGGGAGAGGGGCGATATGATAGAGATGTTTAAATACCTCAGTGGCAGAAATGCACAGGAGGAGAGTCTCTTCTATTTGAAAAAAGCTCTCAATGAGGGAGCATAGGATTTTATTTTTTATTTAACATTTCTTATATATACCGTCTTTCATGATATCAAGGCGGTTTACATTGAACAGGGCATTATAACTTGGAGATAGCATAGTTACTCACCTATAACAGGTGTTCTCCAGGGACAGCAGGAATCAATCCTCACATATGGGTGACGTCGGCGTCGACGGAGCCCTCGTGTGGAGCAATTCCCCGGCTTTCAAAGACTTCCCACCTAGTCAAATGACATAGCTAAAAAGACGGCAAAATGAATAAAAATCAATAGGACTGCAACTCCAGGGGAGGAGAGAGGGTTGTGAGAACCGATTCCTGCTGTCACTGGAAAACACCTGTTACAGGTGAGTAACTATGCTTTCTCCAGGAACAAGCAGGAAGTCAGTCCTCACATATGGGACTCCCTAGCTATAGGCTACCGAGAACCCCTAGCTGAAAAATGGCTCCCTCTAGAAGAGCCACAGCAGTTGTGATAGGAATTCATCGGAGACGCAACACCCCCGGTAGCCTGACACCAGAGGGTAGGAGTTGCCTAAACCTCAAATAAGTTACGGAGTACCGCCTGGCCGAAAGCACTGTCCAAGCAGTAATGGGCATAAGAACATAAGAACATAAGAAATGCCATACTGGGTCAGACCGAGGTCCATCAAGCCCAGTATCCTGTTTCCAACAGTGGCCAATCTAGGTCATACGTACCTAGCAGTTTCCCCAAAAGACACAGGTTCTGCAGTGCTTGTACTAGGCCAAGCATTGATATCCTGGGTCCCTTTTTAATAGTGGTTTATGAACCTTTCCTCCAGGAACTTGTCCAAACCTTTTTTAAACCCAGCTATACTAACAGCCCTTACTACATCCTCCGGTAACAGATTCCAGAGTTTGATTACACGTTGAGTGAAGAAATATTTTCTCCTATTTGTCTTAAATAGTTTACCCTGTAGCTTTATTACATGTCCCCTAGTCCTTCTATATTCTGATAGTGTAAACAATTGATCCACGTTTATCCGTTCCACTCCATTCATTAATTTATACACCTCTATCATATCTCCCCTCAGCCGTCTCTTTTCTAGGTTAAAGAGCCCTAACCTTTTTAGCCTCTCTTCATAGGAGTAGCCTTCCATCCCCTTCACCAATTTGGTGGCTCTTCTCTGTACTTTTTCTAATAACTCTATGTCCTTTTTAAGATACGGTGACCAGAATTGCACACAATATTCAAGGTGCGGTCGTACCATGGAGCGATACAGAGGCATTATAATATCCTTTGTTTTATTCTCCATCCCTTTCCTTATGATACCTAGCATTCTATTTGCTTTCTTGGCCGCCGCTGCACACTGGGCGGAGGGTTTTAACATGTTATCCACGATGACTCCTAAATCTTTTTCCTGGGTGGTGGTTTCTAATGTGGAGCCTTGCATCGTGTAACTATAGTGTGGGTTGTTCTTTCCTAGGTGCATAACTTTGCACTTGTCCACATTAAATTTCATCTGCCATTTGGATGCCCAGTCTTCCAATTTATCCAGATCCTCCTGCAGTTTTCCACAATCCGCTTGGGTTTTAACAACTTTAAACAGTTTTGTGTCATCTGCAAATTTGATAACCTCACTAGTTATTCCCTTTTCCAGGTCATTTATGAATATGTCAAAAAGTAGCGGACCCAGTACAGATCCCTGGGGTACTCCACTATTCACCTTTTTCCATTGGGAATATTGGCCATTTAGCCCTACCCTCTGCTTTCTATCTTTTAACCAGTTCCCGATCCACAATAGTACACTGCCTCCTATCCCATGACTTTTTAGCTTCGCCAAAAGTCTCTGATGGGGGACCTTGTCAAAAGCTTTCTGAATTCCAGATACACTATATCAACCGACTCACCTTTGTCTACCTGTTTATGCACACCTTCAAAAAAACAGATCAGATTAGTAAGACAAGATCTTCCTTGTCTAAAGCCATTAGGCCATGACTATCTACATGCTGTGTAATTTTGTTCTTTATGATGGTTTCTACCATTTTCCCTGGTACTGACGTCAGGCTCACCGGTCTGTAATTTCCCGGGTCACCCCTGGAACCCTTTTTAAAAATTGGTGTTACGTTGGCGACCCTCCAATCTTCAGGTATTACAGATGATTTTAATGAAAGTTCACAGATTACCAATAACAGGTCTGCAATCTCATATTTCAGTTCTTTCAACACTCTGGGATGTATACCATCCGGTCCAGGTGATTTACTACTATTCAGTTTATCAAATAGTTGTAATATATCTTCCCGTGTAGCGATATTTCTCTCAATTCCTCTGCAGTATCACCTTTAAATACCACTTCAGTCTTGGGTAACATCCCTAAATCTTCCTCAGTAAAGACCGAAGCAAAGAATTCATTCAGTCTCTCTGCTATAGCCTTGTCTCCTCTTACTGCCCCTTTTACCCCTCTATCATCTAATGGTCCAATTGACTCTCTCACAGGCCTTTTGCTACGAATGTACTTGAAAAAGTCTTTATTTCGTGTTTTTGCTTCCGTAGCAAGTTTCTTCTCAAATTCCCGCTTTGCCTGCCTTATCAATGCTTTGCATTTAACTTGCCAGTGCTTGTGCTGTTTCCAGTTTTCATCATTTGGCTCTTTTTTCCATTTCCTGAAGGTTGCTCTTTTGGCAGCAACAGCCTCTCTGACCTCACCTTTAAACCATGCTGGCAGTTTTTTGGACTTTCTTCCACTTTTCTTAATGCGTGGAATACGGCTGGTCTGGGCTTCGAGGATAGTATTTTTAAATTCTTTATTTTCGTTTTATAACAACAAAGGAAAAGGAAGACATACAGCTAAAAGACAGATACATAAAATGTAATACATACATCAAAGTAAACCCCTGCCACCCCCCTCCCCCCTGCTTCTTCTCTAGAAAACTAATCATTCCCGAAGCGGGCGTGTATTTACATTATTGTGTTACAAAACCTAACGGTGATCTAAAACATGATGAGTGCACATTAAACAGGCATATCGGAACAATGAGCAGATTGTACATAATCATTGAGCAACTGCCATTTAGACAAGCGAGAGTGAGTTTGGGCATGGGGAATAGCTCTCCGAGGTATCTGCTCATATATATAAGCAGACGAGGTTCCCCCATTCATTGACGGTAAGTCGAGAGCTATCCTTCCAATGCCTCGTGATTAAGCATAGGGCTATACCCAGCAGGAAATCAAGGAGAAAGCGACCCTTCTTAGGAAGAGAGGGGACCTCCGCCACAGAGCGGAGTCCCACAATCTTCCAAGAGAGAGGTTCGTGAAGGTATAAGATAAATTGAATACAACCCCAAACCCGCCCCCAATAAACCTGTAGTTGAGGACAGTCATAAATAACATGAGCGAAGGTTCCCACAGCAGTATGGCAAGACCAACACTGGTCCCCAGCAGTTGTGTTCCATTTGGCTATTTTTCTGGGGTATAAAAGCAGCTGTGTGCAAAAAGAAGAGAGTTTGGGCAGCAGAGGCAGACCGGGAAACCCGCACTGCTTTGCTCCAGAAAACGCTCCATTGCACAGGGGTTAAAGTGGTTTGCAGTTCACGCTCCCAGGCCTGTTGGGCTTTGAAAGTGGCCGTGCTATGCGAGACTAGGATTTGTGAGGGGAAGAGATGAAGGTAAAGTCAAGCTCATTGGGATGTAGTAACCTCCATAGATCAACTAAAGCAAGATCTTTGATCAGGGAGGTAAGCGTGGTGTGACTCTTGGGGGGACCACTTGTCCTAGGCGACTGTTTGTCAATCAGGGGATCAAGGACTAGATTGAAATCCCCCCAATTATCAATAAAGTATTAGCAGAGGCCTGCGCAACCTGAGCAATGGTAGCAAAAAAGGCAGGGTCATCCCCATTAGGAGCGTAAAGGCATATACATGTAACTTCAAGGCTACCTATCTTGAGGTGAACTCTGGACCATCTACCTTCTGTATCTGAGCTAGTCGCAATAATAGTATCATGCAAAGATTTACTAACCAGTATGGCAACCCCACATTTCTTGGAAACGGCTGGGGAATAGGCGGCCACCATGTAAAGTTTAATATTGAGTTTAAGAGTTTCCTTCGAATTTAAATGCGTTTCTTGGAGAAAATCAGATCCGCAGCTTCTTGACTTAGGTAGCTTAGGATTTTCTTCCGTTTTATCGGATTATTGATTCCTTTTACGTTCAATGAGAAAATCTTACATGGTGCCATCAATCGGTAATGGACATTTTAGGTAGGGCGCGTGAAAACATACAACATAATCAGAATCTGTGCAACAATGACATAATCACCGAAGATGCTGGCTAATACACCCCATATTGAAAAGTATGTACATTGTATCTTAGAGAAGAAGCAAAACCCCCGAAGAATATGGCGACCAGATGTCTGCGGGAGGAGGCCCTAGAGAGGAAATAGAAAGACGTGAAGAAGAGAAAAGAAACACCAGAGTCCATAATTAACACTGTCTCTGATAGTCATCAAGGCTACTGTGGGTAGATGGAGTCGGGTCACAGATATCATCAAAGTAAGGCAAACAAACTGCCCTCGCCGGACTCTTTGCTGGGCTGCAGCAGATCCAATATGGCAGATACAGCGGATATGAGAATACTTGCAGGAATATTCTGGAAGTCAGCGCATCAAGTCGGCTTCTTTGGAATCCAAAAACTCCGCTAGTAAATCAGGGTCCTCAAATGTTCTTGTCTGATTGTGAAGCGTGACTCGGAGCTTGGCCGGGTACATCAGACCATAGCGTGCTTGTAATTGTTGAAGCCTCGGCCGAAATTCCAGAAAGCGCTTTCGGCGGTCGACCGTGGGTTTAGCCAAGTCAGGATAGAAGGAGATCTTGTGGCTCTCAAACTCCATATGGCCCTTTGCCCGAGAGGCACTTAGAATTTGCTCCACGTGTTGATATCTCAAAAGTCGAAAGATGATAGGCCGCGGGGTCTTCCTGTTGAGCGTTATGCTTGTGGGTACACGGTGAGCGCGATCGATCTCCAAATCTTTGGTAAAGGTGATTTGGAGCAGGGAAGGGAGGGTTTTGCGTAAAAACTCTTTCATGTCTCCCGATTCCGCTCCCTCCGGTATGCCCACGAGTCGTATGTTGTTGCGACGCGCTCTATTATTGCCATCTTCCACTTCTTTCTGTAGAGCCCGCACCTGGCGTTCAACTTTGTCGAGTTTGGACAACCGGGCCGCATGGGAGTCCAATATGCTCTCCATTTTGTCCTGACGCGAAGAAAGCCCTTCTAGCTTGCTTTGCAGCACCCCAAGATCTTCCCGCAGCGCTCGAAGTGCTTCACCGTTTGACTGCACGAGGTTTTTGACCCCTTTAATCTCTGCGAGGATTTCCTGCTGCATTTCGGGGCCCTCGCGCAAGGCCAGCCCCTTCTGCGGGGACGGGGGTTCAGTTTTGGAACGTTTGCCGTGAGAAGCCGCTGGAGATCCAAATTCCAGGCGCGTGGGTTTGGTCCCCGCCATCTCATCAATGTGCCCCAGCAAGATCAGAGTAGAAGTTCCAAGTATGTACGGTGTTAATTCAGGATTCTGAGTAGGCCTCTCGGGAGCCTCAGCGTTATGCGACCATCCCGCTGGACATCAGGCTCCGCCCCCCCAAGGATAGTATTTTTAAATAACACCCAAGCTTGCTGTAAGTCTTTAACCTTTGGAACCGCTCCTTTTAGTTTTTTCCGAACTATATTCCTCATTCTATCATAGTCTCCCTTTTAAAAGTTAAAAGGTAGTACTGTGGATTCCTTTACTATCTGTCCTCCACTGCAAAAGTCTGGCTTGAAGACCAGGTGGTGGCCCAGCAGATGTCTGAGATCGGAACAGAGCGGAAGTGAGCCACTGATGCGGCCTTAACCCCGACACGGTGGGCCACGACTTGACCATGGAACGGGACGTCAGCCGCCCTATACGCCCAGGCAATGCAGTCTGCCACCCATGTGGACAACGTGCGCTTGGAGATAGGTAGCCCCAGCTTACTGGGGTCATAAGAGACAAAGAACTGAGTAGCCCTTCGATGTCCCCGCGTATGCTTCAGGTAGAAGGCTAATGCCCTTTTACAATCAAGGGTATGCAGAACCGCCTCTGCCCGGCTAGCATGCGGTCTGGGAAAAAAATGTTGGAAGAACCACCTCCTGGTTGAGGTGGAACGGAGAGACCACTTTCGGAAGGAACTTGGGGTGGGTGCGAAGGACCACCCTGTTTCTATAAAACCGTGTGTACGGTCTTTCTAAAACAAGGGCTTGTAGTTCACTCACTCGTCTGGCAGATGCGAGTGCCACCAGGAAGAGCACCTTCCAGGAGAGAAAGCGCAGATGGCAAGCAGACATCGGCTCAAACGGTGGGCGAGCAAGCTGTTGCAAGACCACATTCAAATCCCACTCGGTTGCCGGAGGATGAATCGGGGGTTTTAGTAGAAGTAGACCTCTGAGGAATCTGGACACCAAGAGGTGAACTGAAAGAGGTTGTCCTTCCACTGGAGAGTGGTGTGCTGACAAAGTCACTAGTGAATTTGATGTGAACATCCTGAGAATTCAGCCACTGGAGAAAAGAACTTAAAGATTCAGTGCCCCGCCACAGTCTTCGCAGCAGTTACAATTTCTACAAGCCCTTACAGGCTTAGCCCTTTTTCGCAATTACTTCGAGTTTCAGGGGGTTTTATACCATCAAATGTCAGGGGTGGCAATGGGCACCACATGCGCCCCATCAGTAGCTAATGTAAATATGGGGGCTTTTGAAGAACATTATTTCCCCACGTCACCCTATTTAGCCAACATCAAGGCTTGGCATCGTTATATCGATGACGTTTTTATGCTGTGGCAGGGCACTGAATCCTTGTTAAGTTCTTTTCTCCAGTGGCTGAATTCTCAGGATGTTCACATCAAATTCACTAGTGACTTTCACAAATGTAATATTACGTATTTGGATGTGCAAGTTACGAGGCACACAGACGGTTGGGGCACTTCAGTCTACCATAAATCAATAGGCCGGAACACTTTCCTTCATCATGACAGTGCCCACCCTCCGAATTTAAAAGACAGCCTTCCACTGTCCCAGTTCTTGCGATATCGCCGCAATTGCTCTAGTCTACAAACTTACAAGAATTTGTCAAAAAACTTGAAGATTAACTTTGCTGAAAGAGGATACCCTCCTCTGTAGTACGCCAAGCCTATCGGCGAGCGTTGCACATCAATCGTGATTTATTATTATCACCAAGGAAACATGAAGCACGCTGCAGCGATAATCAGCATATCAATTTCATTACTTCCTATTCACCAGTAAGTTTGAGTATACAACGCATTTTTTGAAAATATGGTGACATCCTTGAAGCAGTACCAGGGATACAAGGTAAATCAGTACGCTGTGTTTGGAAAAGGAGTCGAAATTTAAAGGAATATTTGAGTCCTACTAAGTTGAGAGCCCTAACGTCACCTTCGTCGGACGTTTTGGAACCAGGTCAAAAATGTGGAGGCTGTGCAATATGTGAAATTACTTCAGAACGGAAGAGCTTTATTTATAATGACATCACTTATAAATTAAAAAATGCCACCACTTGCGAGTCCACTCATGTGGTCTACGCTGTGCAATGCCCTTCGTGCTTTGCTCTACATAGGAAAACGATCCATCCGTTTCGTGTTCGGATGCAGGAACATGCAAGTCGGCTCCGGTGTGCCCGCAGAGAAGCTCCTTTAGTCCAATACTGTTTACTACATAATCACACATTTTCCCAACTTCGTTGTTGGTGTATAGAAATGGTGACAAATCCTGTGTTAGGAAGAACCCGTGACCAGTGGCTGATCTATAGAGAACAGTGGTGGATTTACACGCTAGCCACGGTACAACCGGGAGGATTGAATCAAAGCATAGATTGGGCAGCTTGTGTGTAACGTTCGACCAATGAGAGTATGTCCTTAGGGGCATTTAACTCAGGGCTGTTCCACCTTTAGTTCGCATGCGTGGCGTTTGTTGGATTTCCCAGAGCATGAGATGGAAAAAGCCGGAATGAGCTGTTTAGCCGCAACATTGTCAGGTTTTTATCAAACAACCATTCTGTTTCATTTGTTTTAAGATAATGTGGTATATGTTTTAAGCATAACATCAGCGTAGTTCAGTCATTTATGATGTCATTTTTAGGAATATAACTTCATGATCAAGCCCCTTGAGAAACCCTTCACGGAGAAACGCACGGGCGCCTTAAAAGGCTGGCGTTGGGACAAGTTTTGAGTTATTGATTGAAAGTGGAAGAAAATTCACAACACTAAAAAATTCTTAAAAAAATATACAAGACTCATGGAGTATTACACTCAGCATCACGTCTTTGAATGAGCTAAGTATTTTTTCATTTATTTCAATTTGCTCATGATACATCGTGATACTGTTTGTGTTAATCAACATAAGCCATTGATGTTAAACCGGCACATGTCTGGGAGAATAATACGATAAGCCCAGAGTTTGTTAGTGCCAACAGTTATTTCTGAGGCTATGTTGTGACAATTGAGAATCACTGAGCCAGATTGCTTTGGTAAAGAGTTGAATGAGGTATTTTTTCTATTGCCATGGAGCAAAGGTTGGGCAACTGATGATTCTGCAGACTGGCAAAGAGATCTATGTACGGATGTACTCATCAGTGGAAGATCTGCTGGGCTACTTCTGGATTCAGCTGCCACTCGTGAGGTTGGAGAAGAAGTAATTAGACCTTACCTGCTAATTAGTGTTCCTGAAGGAACGACAGTCCAGTCCCTTACTTCTGGGTTGCGTAACCCTTCCAGCAGCTTGGAGGCTGAGCCCAACCTTTTTGGAGGTGGGGCGGGATAAATACCCCTGAGACCACCCACCAACTCCAGTAATTGACTGAAAAAGCAGACTAAATAAACTTCTGTAATAACTATAAATCCAACCTTAAAAACCTATCCACTCTGAGAGAGAGCGGTGACCCGACTGAGGGGCCACCTACTAACCCTCCTTTTTTTATTTTTTTAAGGTAATAAGGGAAGAGGGGAGGGTAGGGAGCGGAAGGGCGCCGAGAACTGCCCCGCCTACTAACTCCCGGGCTCCCTCACTCCGTCTGGTTATCCGCTCGGTTCGCTGTTCTGTCCTTCACAGCCAGGCCTTCAGTCCCGGTATAGCCGGGTGGGAACAGGGACTGGACTGTCGTTCCTTCAGGAACACTAATTAGCAGGTAAGGTCTAATTACTTCTTCCTTATCGTCACTCCAGTCCAGTCCCTTACTTCTGGGAAGTACCCGAGCAGTTCAATTCCGGGTGGGATTCGGCAAACCGGACTGAAGCACCGCTAGTCCGAACCGAGCGTCCGCTGAACTCTGTACGTCTAGCCTGTAGTGTTTCGTGAAGGTATGCAGAGAGGACCATGTCGCCGCTCTACAAATATCCAGCGGAGGGACTAGGTTGAATTCCGCCCAAGAGGTAGCCTGCGCCCGGGTGGAATGTGCTCGCAGTCCCCCCGGAACCTGTTTGCCCTTCAGAATGTAGGCGGAGGCAATCGCTTCCCTAATCCACCTGGAGATGGAAGCTTTGGCCGCCGCTTCCCCTCTGTGCGGTCCTCCGAACTGGACAAAAAGCCGCTCTGATTTCCGGAACAGAGCCGTGCGGGAAAGGTAGCGTTTTAGGGTTCTTCGGACGTCTAATAACCGAAGCTTGCTATCCTTGCCTACCAGACCTTCTGTTGGGCAGGCTGGGAGCGTGACTGTTTGGTTTACATGAAAGGGAGAGATAATCTTGGGGAGGAAGGAAGGTACCGTGCGCAGAACGACCTTATCCTTAAGGAAGGCCAGGAAGGGAGGTCTGGAGGAGAGTGCTTGCGACTCGGAGACCCGCCTGGCCGAGCAGATCGCAACAAGGAAGACCGTCTTCAGGGTTAAGTCCTTCAGGGAGGCCCTCTTTACCGGTTCAAACGGCTCCCCTATCAGCGCATTCAGTACCAGGTTGAGGTCCCAGGGGGGTATGAGCGACCTGCGCTGAGGACGCAAACGCCGGATTGCTCTTAGGAACCTGGCAACGTCCGAGTGGACCCCTAAAGTCTTGCCGTGGACCTTTCCTCTATAGCACGCGATAGCGGCAAGTTGTACCCGTAGGGAACCCTTGTCAAACCCCGCTTGTAAGAATTCCAGGATCTCCGGGACTGAGGCCGCCAGGGGCTTAATTTTGCGTTCCGCGCACCATGCCTCGAAAATGCGCCAGACCCTCACGTAGGCGAGACAGGTCGAGCGTTTCTTAGCCTTCAACAGCGTTGAGATTACTGCCCCCGAATATCCTCGCTTCAGGAGCCGCGCCCTTTCAAGAGCCAGGCCGTAAGCGAGAACCGATCCACGTGAGGCATCAGAACCGGGCCTTGTCTGAGTAGGTTGCTCCTGCTGGGCAGCCGCCAAGGTTGGTCTGCCAACAGCCTCACCAGGTCCGCGTACCAGGGGCGGCGAGGCCAATCTGGAGCAATGAGGATTACCAGGCCCTGGTGGGCTTCTATTCGCTGGAGGACCTTGCCGATCAGTGCCCAGGGAGGAAACACATAGAGAAGGCCCTCCGCCGGCCACTTCTGAGACAGGGCATCCAGACCTTCGGACATTCTCTCCTTTCGCCGACTGAAGAATCGGTCCACCTTGGCCGAGGAAAATCTTGCCATGAGATCCATCACTGGGAAACCCCATCGGGCCACTATTTGGTCGAAGATCTCCTGCTCCAGCTCCCACTCTCCGTGGTCTATCCTGTGCCTGCTGAGGTAATCGGCTGTGACATTGTCCGTGCCTGCCACGTGCTGGGCTGACAGCGCTTCTAGGTGGACCCCCGCCCACTGGAGGAGGACGTCCGCCTCCTTCTCCAGGGCAGGGCTGCTGGTGCCGCCCTGGTGGTTGATGTAAGCTACCGCGGTGACGTTGTCCGAGAGGACGCGGACTGCCTTTCCTCGTACCACGGGCTCGAGCTCCCTAAGCGCTAGGGTGACGGCCCGTAATTCCAGCCTGTTGATGGGCCACTGAGATTCCACCGGAGACCAGCGCCCCTGGACAAACTGGCCCTCGCAGTGGGCTCCCCAGCCGGACAGGCTCGCATCCGTTGTAAGGAGCACCCACTGGGGGGGCTCTAGGGGCATTCCCCGTTCCAGATTTCTCGGTTGCTGCCACCAGCGAAGAGTTCTCTTGGTCCGCGGAGCGCAGGGTAACCGTGTTGTCAGGGAGTGGATTTGTGGAGACCACCGTCGCAGTAGGGAACGTTGTAATGGGCGCATGTGAGCTCTGGCCCAAGGTACTACCTCTATCGCCGCCGCCATTGTTCCCAGGACTTGAAGGTAGTGCCATGCTGAGGGTGTTCGCCTGCTTAGGAATCGAGCGACCCGTAGCCTTAGGTCCCTGACTCGGGATTGAGGCAAGAATACCCTGCCCTTGCCCGTGTCGAATCTTGCGCCCAGATACTCGAGATTCTGGGAGGGGATCAACCTGCTCTTCGTTCTGTTGATCACCCACCCCAACTCCTCTAGAAGGCGAACCACCTTGTCCGACGCCGCGCGACTTTCCTCCTCTGACTTTGCTCGGATTAGCCAATCGTCCAGGTACGGGTGGACCAAAATTCCTTCCTTCCGAAGAAAGGCCGCTACGACCACCATCACCTTGGTGAATGTCCGAGGGGCAGTCGCTAGGCCGAAGGGGAGAGCCTGAAACTGAAAGTGACCCATTGGAACAGCGAATCTCAGGAACTGTTGATGGGATTTTCTGACCGGGATATGCAAGTAGGCCTCTGTCAAGTCGAGGGCTGTTAGGAACTCCCCTCTCCTTACCGCTGCGATGACTGACCGTAGGGTCTCCATTCGGAAGTGAGGGACTCTGAGACAGCGACTGACCTGTTTTAAGTCCAGGATTGGTCGGAAAGTGTCTTCCTTTTTGGGCACTACGAAGTAAATCGAGTAACGACCTGAGCCGTACTGATCTGGGGGCACTGGTACCACGGCCCCGAGTGCAACTAAGCGAGCGAGCGTAGACTCCACTGCTGACTTCTTTGCAGGAGTACTGCAGGGGGACAGCACAAAGGCTGGAGGTATGCGTTTTGAAAATTCGAGCGCGTATCCTTCTCTGATCACCTCCAGTACCCATTGATCCGACGTGACCCGGGACCAGGCGGGAAGAAACTGTCTTAGACGACCTCCTAGGAGCAGTCCGTCCCCCTGGACCCCCGCGGCTTCATTGTTGTTTTCTAAGGGACGAGGAGGAGGAGAAGGAGGTCGCCCCGAACCCGCGACCTGCTCCCCGAAACCCTCGAAAGCTCTGGCCCCTAGGGGAGAACCGCCCCCTGGGAAAGGAACTGGGCCTGGAGGGACGAAACCTCCGGGAGTCCCTGGACTGGGTACGGGCCGGAGGGAGAGCGCGGTTTTGTTTCGGTCTATCTTCTGGGAGCCTGCCTCCCTTGGAGTCGCCAAGATCCTTTACCAGCTTCTCCAAATCTTCGCCGAACAGCAGTCTCCCCTTGAAGGGGAGTCGGCTCAGGCGAGCCTTCGAGGAGGAATCCGCTGCCCAATTGCGTAACCACAGGTAACGCCTGGCCGCCACCACCGCTGCCATGTTCTTTGCCAGGCTCCTAATGAGGTCATACTGGCTATCCGCCAGGAACGCCGTTCCCGATTCCAACCTGCTCGCGTTGGAACTGTTCTCCTCTGCGGGACTCTCGTCTGTCTGTAGCTGTTGAGACCACCTTAAACAGGCTCTAGCCACCCAAGCTCCGGAGATTGAGGCTTGCAAAGCGAGGGCGCTTACGTCAAAGGCTTGCTTGAGAAGTGTATCCAATTTTCTGTCTTGGGGATCCCTTAAGGCTGCACTACCCTCCACTGGGATAGTGGTCTTCTTGGTGACAGCAGATACTGCCGCGTCCACTCTGGGAGACTTCAGTAGCTCTTTGTCCGCCTCAGGGAGAGGGTAGAGACGGAGCATAGACCGGACTCCCCTTAGATTAGATTCAGGCTGGTCCCATTCCTCCTGGATCATCTGTCGCACCACCCTATGCACAGGAAAGACCTTCTGAGATTTTCTAATGGCCTGAATCAAGGGATCCTCTAACGCTTCTTCCTCTGTGGGCGTATCGGAGGGCATATTGAGGGCCTTCAGGGACTCGTTAATCAGTGCTGGGAGTTCCTCCCGCCGAAATACTCTAATTATCCTAGCTTGGTCCTCTTCTGGGATCTCCCCTTCCTCTAGCTCCTCCTCATCCTCGCCGAAGTCCTTGTCCGAGGGCGTCTCCTCAGGAGATCCCTGGGAGAGGGCCTCTTCATCACACATCCGCGTGCGCTTAGCAGGAATGACGGGATCTGGATTGGCCGCCCCCGCGGGCCTAGCTGGCTTGACCTCAGCTGCCGGAGGAGCGGCACCCCCTGCCCCTGAACTCTGCTTACGTAGGCAGTATGCCTTGTGTAGCAAAAGGACAAATTCCGGGGAGAAGAAATCCCCTGCCCCAGCTTCCCCCGCCGGGAGGGGGGAAAGGGATAGGGAAGGGGAGGTCAAGTCCGGGGACACAGAGGAAGGTGCTTGCGCCCCCCCCTCCCCTGCTGAGAGTTCCTCTGACCCCTGAGCGGGGTGGTCCATGTTCAAATTCATGTCCTGCTCCGCAGAGACCGCCAAGGAGGTACAGCTCCTGCAGATGCCTGTCTCCGTGGATGTACCCCTGCGTATTCCACAAGAAAGGCAGCGTGCCTTGGTTGACATGGCCTGGAACTGAGGCACCTCTAGTAGCAGGCCTCCTACCGGGTCTCCCGCCCTGGCTGAAAGGGGCTCCCCTCTGTTCCGGAGGTGGTCCCCTTCCTGGGCAACCGGCCCAAGGATTCCCTCACAAGAAAGAAAACCAAGGCAACCTTGAGCTAAAGGCTTTAAAAATAAAGGCAGTTAAATCTATAGTCAAATGAGACTTGAAACAACTTTTTTCTCTTTTAAAATAAATTAAACTAAATTAATTTAAAATTGAAATAAAATTGAAATAAAATTAAGGCTAAAATAAGTTTAAAATAAAGTTAAACCGCAGTGTAACACTTTCTCAATGAGTACTTGCGGTTTTCCTAGCAGTGCTGGAGTTCCGGGCTGATTCGGAGCTGCAAACCCGTTGGCTCTACACGTGGAAGGCCTCACCACGTGGAGCCAAAAACGGGGAGCTCTGCGGATTTCCTCCGGTCTGGGCCCGATACTTTTCCTGCCCCCCGGAGCCAAGGACTGCCGTTTTCAGAGAGGATCGCTGCCTCCGCGAAACCCCCGAGGTCCCCGGAGAGCCTGCAGTAACGCCGCCGCGTCCTTCCGATCTCGGACGGGTCTGGCAAACTCGGCCGGCCAGCGGTGCTGCCTCCAGCGCTCAGCCTGCAACGGGGCTTCGGCGCGAGGCAGTGGGAATCAGCGCGATTCAGCTGTAGAGGAGGAAAAGGAGGCTTCTCCTCGAAGTTAGTAGCTGCGGCTCTCCTCCGGTGCCCGATCCGCTCCTGGGAGGGGGGGGGAGGGGAGGGAGGGAGGAGGAGGGGAAGAGCCTGAGAAATAAAGAGCCAGAGCTCTTGAAATTAACGCTGAACCAAAGAAAATGTAAATCAATGAGTGAAATAAAATAATAGAAATTAATAGAAATTAAATACAAAGAAGGACTCCAGTAAGCCCCAGGCTTACGGAACCCTCCAGCTGCTTGGAGGCTGAGATTACTGGAGTTGGTGGGTGGTCTCAGGGGTATTTATCCCGCCCCACCTCCAAAAAGGTTGGGCTCAGCCTCCAAGCTGCTGGAAGGGTTACGCAACCCAGAAGTAAGGGACTGGACTGGAGTGACGATAAGGAACTCTGCTTAGTTTGTCTGCTAGGAAGTTCTCCTGACCTGGCAGGTAAACTGCTTTGAGAGACATACCCTGTCGGATTGCAAAGGAGCAGAGGTCCAGTGTCTCCTGGCACAGGATATGGGACCCCATCCCTCCCTGCTTGTTCTCGTAGAACATAGCCACCTGATTGTCTGTCTGCACCAAGACAGACTGATGTGAGAGAACATGACAGAAGGTTCGGAGAGCTAGGCGTATCACACGAAGCTTTAAGAGGTTGATTTATTACGTCTTCTCTTGAGGAGACCACAACCCCTGAGTGCATGAGGCCTGGCAATGGGCTCCCCAGCCCAGCAGGGATGCATCTGTCGTCAGCACTCTTGTGTATGAGGGAGGCTGGAAAGGTACTCCCTCGAGTATGTTGGATGGCTGAAGCCACCAGGTCAACGACTTCAGTAGTCGTTTGGACACTCTGATCCTGTCTCTGAGTCGCCCTGTGGCTTGCGTCCACTGATCCTGGAGGCACCACTGAGCTGTCCTCATGTGGAGATGGGCGTTTGGGGTCACATGAACCGTGGAGGCCATGTGTCCTAGAAGGCGTAGAAAGTGCCTCGCTGATATCTGAGACTTGTGGCTGATTTGGTGTACTAGTTCCAGAAGCCTCTGTGCCCTGTCCTCTGGCAGGTAAGCCTTCGCTTGAAGGGTGTTTAGCCTTGCTCCTATGAACTCTTAAGTTCTGAGTAGGGAGCAAAGTGGACCTTGCTTGATTTATGACAAAGCCTAGATGCTGCAGTATGTTGATAGTGCGAGCTGTGGCCCGTTGGGCCTCTTGAGGCGACGGGGCCCTGATGAGCCAGTCGTCCAGGTACAGGAAGGCAAAAATTCCCTGGTTCCTGAGGAAGGCCGCCACTACCGCCAGACACTTGGTAAACACTCTGGGGGCAGAGACTAGGCCAAATGGAAGTACTCTGTACTGAAAATGGTTTCCTCCTACTACAAATCTGAGATATTGTCTGTGGTCTGGATATATGAGGATGTGTGTATAGGCATCCTTCAGGTCTAAGGAGCATAGCCAATCTCCCTGGTGGAGGTAAGGCAGCAATATTCCAAGGGAAAGCATCTTGAAATTTTCCCTAACCAGGAACTGTTTAAGTTTCGCAGGTTGAGGATGGGCCGGAGGCCTCCTGTTCTCTTTGGTATCAGAAAATGCCTGGAGTAAAAGCCTTGCCCTTGCAGGCTGTGGGGCACCAGCTCCACCGCCTAGAAGACCGGCTAACTCCTGTAGGAGGAGGTTCCTGTGTAGAGGGGGTCTGAGAGGCTCTCCCGGAAAGTAGGAGGGAGGTGCCTGGTTGAAGTGGAGCAAATACCCGAGTCCTACAAATAGTCCAAAAGAGTTATCTGTGGTGATTGCTGGCCACCTGTGGGCATATAGGGTCAGCCTTCCTCCTGTGCAAAGACTCACTCCTGGTTGGAGAGAGAATACGCTGTGGCAGTCAAAAAAACCCTACTGGCTGGGAAGGAGATGGTGCCTGGGGCTTGGGGGGGTCTTCTGCTTATGCGGGCCATGCCCCTGTCCTGCTGCCTCTGTTGGGGAGCCGGGGAGGCCTGGTAAGTGGGGTAGTTGTGGTAAGTAGCACCCTTCCTCAGGAAAAAGGGCCGATCAGAGGCATCCAATGACGCCGCCCTCACAGGTTTCTTCTTCCTCCGGTGTTCCTGTGAGGGAGACCCCTGCTCAGAAGATCCCCGACGATGCTCTGAGTCAGGTAGCTCCCGAGACATCGAGGCTTCTGAAGAGGTCCGGACCCGGGTGGATGCGGACTAGGAAAAAATCCTCTCACGTTGCTGCTGCCTACTTCTAAGTGCCTTAGAGGATATTTTACTATACGGGCCACAGACCTTCAGGTCATGGTCGGGCCCGAGGCAGCGGAGACAGCAATCATGTGTGTTAGTGAGAGACATTAATCTTTTACACCGATCACACTTTTTAAACCCGCTGGCAGCCATCAGGGGAAAAAGGGCCCCTGCGAGGTCAAACGACCGGGCTGCCAGTGAAAAAGAAAAAAAGCGCGAATGCTAGTCACTAAAGACAAAAAAAAAAAAAAAAGTGACCGGACTCGATACCGGTGTACCGAACCGAGGCGGGAAGGGGAAACGGCATCAAACCGGGCCAAAGAAGAGAATCTTCAGGAGTTTTGATGCACTTTTTCCGTGAGGGAAGTAGGACTACGTCCATTGGGCTCTGTGGAAAAAGGGAGACTGAGCAAGATGACACCCTTGGGCGGGAAGGGGACCGTGTATGCGTGATTCAATCCCAAAGGCTTTCTTTGAAAGCTGGGGAATTGCTCCGCACGAGGGCTCTGTCAGTGCCAATGTCACCCATATGCGAGGACTGACTTCCTGCTTGTTCCTGGAGAAAACTATTTACAGGGAACATGGGCAATGAGTAATTAGATCTTACCTGCTAATTAGTGTTCCTGAAGGATCTCCAGTCCCTCTCTTCTGGGTTGTGTCCCCATTCCAGCAGCTCAGAAACCGAGCACACACTCTTTTTTTCTGACGACGTCAGGGTACATATAGTCCTGGCATCTCCCACCAGAACCAGTCCCCTATTGACAAAGCAGACTTAACGGAGAGACATTCAACTTATATATAACTGTGAAACTACTAAACCCAAATGCATAACAACTATAACTGCAGCAATGCCTGCCTCCCTCAGAAAGGAATCCCCATCCTCCAGAGGAGGAGAAGGCTTACCTGAGACCACCACTGCCGATAACTAGGCTTCCCGGTCCTCCACCTCGTCTCTTCACTGACACCTGTTCTTCCCTCAGGCAGCCGGCATCAAGCTTTGGACTGGCAAATCCTGATAGAAAGAAAACAGCAACCTGGGTGGGATTAGGGACTGGACTGGAGATCCTTCAGGAACACTAATTAGCATGTAAGGTCTAATTACTCCTTCCTTCGCGTCTCTCCAGTCCAGTCCCTCTCTTCTGGGATGTAACAGAGCAGTTGAAAACCTGGGCAGGACCTGTAAGGCTGGACCCAAAGCACCGAGCCCCCAAAAGCTGTATCCCCCACAGCTTGAATGTCCAACCAGTAATGCTTGGCAAAGGTATGCAACGATGCCCACAAAGCAGCTCTGCAGATCTCCATCGGAGGTACTAGACTACATTCTGCCCACGAGGCTGCCTGAGCTCTAGTAGAATGAGCCCAGAGCCCAACCGGGACCTGCTTCCCTTTGAGAACATAAGCCGAAGAAAGCGCCTCTGTAACCCATCAAGATCTAGATGCCTTGGAGGCCGCTTCCCCTTTTCACGGACCCCCAAACAAAACACTCTCTCAGACCTATGAAAGGAGGCTGTCTGGCTCAGATAGCGCTTCAAAACTCTGCGAACATCCAACGACCGCAAGCGAGGGTCACCCCCCTCTAAGGCCGCACCCGAGAAGGAAGGGACCATTCTCAATACCACCTTTTCCTTTAAAAAGGAGAGGAAGGGCAGACAATACAGCGCTTGAAGTTCTGAAATGCGTCTAGCCCAGGCCCCCTCTGCCCGGCTGAACTCTCCCGGCGCGGCTGAAGCCTTCTGCTCCGGCTTGCAGATACGCGAAGGGAGAGTGTCTCCCTCGCGTCTGTTAAGCCCGCAGGAGCTGATGGGAAATTTCCCATCAGCCCCTGCTTCCCATCAGCCCCTGCGGGCTTAACAGAGGGAGACACTCTCCCTTCGCGTATCTGCAAGCCGGAGCAGAGGGCTTCAGCCGCGCCGGGAGAGTTCAGCCGGGCAGAGGGGGCCCCGTGGGACACTCCATGCTGCCGCGGCGGCAGCGGCCAGCTTTTTTTTTAATTTTAATTTCCATGAGCCGATGGGGGGGGGGGGGGGTTAGGACTGGCAGTGGGCTGTGAGCCGATGGGGAGAGGGTTAGGACTGGTAATGGGCTATGGGGGGGTTAAGACTGGCAATTGGCTGTGGGCTGATGGGGGATGTCTGGAAATGGGGTGATTGGGGTTAGGACTGGTAATGGGCTATGGGGGGGGTTAAGACTGGCAATGGGCTGTGGGCTGATGGGGGGTTAGGACTGGTAATGGGCTATGGGGGGGGGTTAAGACTGGTAATGGGCTGTGGGCTGATGGGGGGGGTTAGGACTGGTAATGGGCTATGGGGGGGTTAGGACTGATAATGGGCTATGGGGGGGCTAGGACAGGAAATGGGCTGGTCACTTGGGAGGATCTGGATATCCCACTTCCTTACGCTTCGGCACGCAATAACTGCAGATTCATGTGAGGTGATTCAGAATCTTAAATCTCGCTCATATCTTGCCCACCCCATCTTTTCGGATGAAGCGGGTGGGACAGCCCCCACTTTGGCTACCACGCTTCAGAAACCAAAAGACCCACCCACAGAAGGAAGTAGGGAGGCATGGTCTAGTGCAGGGTTGGGCAAACTACGGCCACTAAAATTGAAGGTACTATTTTATGAAAGAAATACATTGCATAAAAGTTTTGTAAAATAACTCTTTTTATGCTTTTCTACCTTAAATTAATCTAAACATTTAATGTTACAAATTTAAATTTAATTTATATTAATTCACACATACATACCGTCCATCTACTCTTGGTCCGGCCCCCGGGTCCAATATATGAACCCATTGCGGCCCTCGAGTCAAAAGGTTTGCCCACCCCTGGTCTAGCCGAACAGATGGTTACCAGGAAGACTGCCTTCAAAGTCACGTCTTTCAAGGACCCCCCCCCCCCCCGCATTGGCTCGAAAGGCTCCGCAGTCAAGGCATTCAACACTAGGTTAAGGTCCCGGAAAGGGGGGGGGGGGGCGGGCGACCTCTGCTGGTGTTGTAAACGGCTAACCGTCCTTAAAAAATGACTTACGTCATCAACATGTTCTCCCAGGGCCCTTCCCTGAACCTTGCCCTGTAACAGGAGATAGCGGCCAATTGTACCCGCAGAGAGCTGGCTGCCAGACCCTTATCGAAACCAGCCTGCAAGAAATCCAAGACCTCTGACAGTGACGCCGAAAGGGGCCTCTTTTGGTGTTCCAAGCACCAGCCCTCAAACACCCGCCATACTCTTACATAGGTCAGACAGGTGGAGAGCTTACAGGAACTCAGCAAGGTGGAAATCACTGCTCCCGAGTAACCTCGCTTTCGAAGTCGCGCCCTTTCAGTAGTCAGGCTGTAAGCGAGAACCAATCCACCTGCAGCATGCGTACTGGACCTTGAGTCAAGAGATCCCTGACCAGCAGACGCCATGGATGATCAGCCAGGAGGCGCATGAGGTCGGCGTACCACAGACGCCGTGGCCAATCCGTAGCTATGAGAATCACCCATTCCAGGTGCGCCTCTATCCGTTGAATAACCCTGCCTAAGAGAGCCCAAGGAGGAAAAAAAAAAACAAACCATACAGCAGACTGGAGGATGGCCACCTCTGGACCAGAGCATCCAAGCCTTCTAACATACTTTCTCTTCGTCGGCTGAAGAAGCAAGATGCCTTGGTCGAGTCCCATCACGCCATGAGATCCATTATGAGAGTTCCCCAATGGTGGACTACCTGCTCATACCCCTCCTGACAAAGAACCCACTCCCTGGGATCAACTCTTGTTTCTGCTTAAAAAAATCTGCCGTTATGTTTTCCATGCCTGACACGTGTTGCACTGACAAGGCCGAGAGGTGAACCTCGGCCCAACTCAACAGCCCCTACGCCTCCTCCTCCAGAGGAGGACTGCTCGTGCCGCCCTGATGGTTGATGTATGCCACTATAGTCATATTGTCGGACAGTATCAGGACCGCCTTTTGGAGAAGAATCGGCTCAAACTCCTTGAGGGCTAATGCTACTGCCCGGAGCTCCAGCCTGTTGATTGACCACTGAGCTTCCTGAGCCGACCAGGTCAAGTATCGACCGCAACCGCATTGGTCTACGGGCACCGGAACAACTGTCTCTAACAACCGCAGATGCGCCAGAGTCTCTTGCACCACCACCGCCTTGGCTGGTGACTTGCAAGGGGAGAGCACGAAAGAAGGAAGCACGGGTTTTGCAAACTCTAGAGCGTAGCCCTCTCTTACCACTTCTAAGACCCATTGATTGGAAGTGACCCGGGCCCACGCTGAAAAGAACTGCCAGAGATGACCCCCCACCGGCAGAACTCCCAGTGGGGGCCTGTTTCATTGTGACTTCCTAGGGCCTGAGGAGGCTCCAAATCCCCTGCCTGCCCCCCTAAACCCCCGGAAGCCCTGACCTCGTGAAGAGAAAAGTGTCGTCTCTGAAAAGACATCGACCAGCAAAACTGAAACCTCCGTGAGTCCCTAGGCTGTGAGCGCGAAGGAGCGGAAGGGCAGCCCTGCTTCGGTCTATCCTTGGGCAGCCTACCTCCCTAAGATTCTCCTAGATCCTTTACCAGCTTCTCCATGTCTTCCCCAAAGAGAAGCCTTCCCTTAAAGGGGAGCCTGCTCCGAGACGGGCCTTAGAGGAACCATCTGCCGCCCAGTTACAGAGTCAAAATGTACCGACGAGCAGCCACCACTGAAGCCATATTCTTCGCCAAGCTCCTAATGATATCATATTGGCTATCTGCTAAATAAGTCGCCTCCGATTCAATTTGTCGCCTGGTCAGATGACTCCCCCGAGGGGTCTCCGGCTCCCTGTAGTTGTTACCACCTCAAGCAAGCCAGGGCCACCCAGGTGCCACACACCGAAGCCTGGAGAGCCAGGGAACTCACATCAAAGGCCTGTTTTAACAATGACTCTAACTTCCTATCCTGAGAATCCTTGAGGGCCGCACTGCCCTCTCCACTGGAATCGTGGTCTTCTTCGTCACTGCTGAAACGGCTGCATCCACCCTAGGAGAGCGGTGCAATTCTTTCTCCCCCTCCGGCAACGGGTATAGCCTTGACATATAGAGCGTACTCCCCTTAAAGAGGATTCTGGTTGATCCCGCTCCTCCTGGTTCATCTGTTTTACCACTCGGTGTACCAGGAAGACCTTCTGGGATTTCCGGATGGTCTGGATCAGTGGATCTTCCAGCACCTCCTCTGAAGCTGGAGCCTCCGCTGACATATTCAAAACCTTAAGAGCTTCTCCAATCAGAGCCGGTAACTCCTCCCGGCGGAAAACTCTAACAATTCTAGCACTCTCTTCTTCAGGGAGCTCGCCCTAGAAATTAACAAGTAAAACTCCTGCCCCCTCCAGCCACTGCAGCCCAAACCGCGAAGCAGTAACTGTGGTTAAAACTGCGAGGCAAAAACGGGCGCGAAACACAACACGAGCATGCTTACCTTGCTCGCTGCTGTCCCGGAGTAAAGGAGGCCTCTGTGTGCGTCACTGCCAAACCGCGAGGCTGCCTCTGAGCTACACACTGTTTGCTGCAGCGCTTCTGCTTCCCACAAGGTTGCGTCTCCCGGGCCAAAGCAGCCAAGCCAAGTTCCCCTCTGGCGTCGGCGGCTGCTCTTCTTCCCGCTCATGTGCTCAGCCTTCCGGGAGGGCTTTGGCGGCGAGACGGGAAGGAAGACACGGGGCTCCTGGCGCCAACTGCGGCGCACCTCGGCCAGCACGCTGCTCCCCTCCCGTGCAGTGTCTCAGCTAAGCCTTCTCCTTCGACCACTCCCGAGCACCGGAGAATAAGAAGGGGTGGGGGAGGAGGGGATACACTCAAACAAACACCCCCCCCCCTTTTTTTTTTTTTTCTTTTAGAAAGAAAGAACACAAAATAAATAAAAATAAACCGAATTAACTACCCTGGCACTAGGTCTCTCCAGTAAGTCCAACTACTGGCTTACTGTCCCCTAAGCTGCTTGGAGACTGAGCAAAACTGGTTTTGGTGGGAGGTGCCACGACTATATGTACCCCGACTTCAGGGGAAAAAAAAAAGTGCACGCACTCAGTCTCCGAGCTGCTGGAAGGGGGCACAACCCAGAAGAGAGGGACTGGACTTGATAGATGCTAAGAAATGGAGGGTTAAGTGGCTTGCCAAAGACCACAAGGAGCACCTGTGGGACTAGAAACCCCAGTCCTTCCGGCCCAAGGTTGTTGTCCTCTAGTGGGATTTGAAACCCCGACCTTCCGGCCTGAGGTAACTTGCCCCATCCACTAAGCCACTCCTCCCTCCTCCTTAATGAAGATGAAAGATAAGACTCAGGAGTTTAAATTTAATACTCAGTCAGAGCCTAGTATCAGCAAAGAGCTTTCAAACAAATCAGAGTATAACTTAGCATAACAGGGTCAGTATTCTTTGAGCAAAAAATTGTTTCTAGAGACCTTTACAAATAGGCCTCCTTGATAGGGGGCAAGAGACCTGTGAAATTGTTTCAAATAGGTGTTAAAGAAAAGTGACAGACCAAAGGGGCATTTTGAAAGACTCCCTCCATCCAAGCAAGGGCTATGTGAATCACCCAGGAAATTGGTCTTAGAAATTATTTTAGAAACATAGGAGAGGGGACTGTGTAGCAGCCCGTTTTTAATAAGTCTTCTTTCTCTCTCTCCCTCCCCGACTCCCACCCACCCCTGGGATAATCATAGTTTTATAAATGCTTAAAACTCTTAAAGAGAAGGAGGTACCATATTCACTCTCAGGTGCAGCTGTTAAACTTCATTAGGCATATATTAAAGGACCTGAGATTAATTAAGCTTGAGGAGAACAAAGTCCATTAAATGTATTAGGTACGGTTTTTAGTATAAGGATCCCAGGCAAATCTTAGTATTTTTATTTAACAGGTTTTATATAACGCTTTATCATTTCAATCAAAGCGGTTTACATTGAAACTTAAACTTGGTAATGTACATTTAACAGGGGACATTGATAACTTGGATTTTTCTGAGGCAATGGAAGGTTAAGTGACTTGCCCAAGGCCACAAGGAGTGCTAGTGGGAATTGAACCCTGGTCTCTGGATTCCCAAGCCAGTGTTTTTAACCATTAGGCTACTCCTCCACTCTAAGTAAACAACTTAAATACCTAAACACAACCTTAAAACTAAGATGAAGACAGCAGTTCAGCAGTGAGATGGGGGCTTTCCAGTTTTTTGCATCGAGTGTCACATGTATGATTTTCTCCCAGATGGTGAGGGGTCTTACATGTGCATGAGGTGCAAGGAGCTCTTTGCTCTCAGGGAACGAGTCTGATCTCTGGAGGCTAGGAGTAGCAGACGGAGGACATCTGTTATGATTTTTTGAAGGAGTGAATAATCAGGTGGACAAAGGTGAGTCGGTTGATATTGTGTATCTGGACTTTCAGAAAGCCTTTGACAAGGTCCCTCATCAGAGACTTTTGGCAAAACTAAAGAGTCATGGGATAGGAGGCAGTGTACTATTGTGGATCAGGAACTGGTTAAAAGATAGAAAGCAGAGGGCTGGGCTAAATGGCCAATTTTCCCAATGGAGAAAGGTGAATAGTGGTGTACCCCAGGGATCTGTGCTGGGTCCACTGCTTTTTGACATATTCATAAATGACCTGGAAAGTGGAACAACAAGTGAGGTTATCAAATTTGCAGATGACACAAAACTATTTAAAGTTGTTAAATCCCATGAGGATTGTGGAAAACTGCAAGAGGATCTTGATAAATTGGAAGACTGGGCATCAAAATGGCAGATGAAATTTAATGTGGACAAGTGCAAGGTTATGCACCTAGGGAAGAACAACCCAAACTATGGTTACACGATGCAAGGTTCCACATTAGGAACCACCACCCAGGAAAAAGATTTAGGCGTCATTGTGGATACCATGTTAAAACCCTCGGCCCAGTGTGCAGCAGCGGCCAAGAGAGCAAATAGAATGCTAGGTATGATAAGGAAAGGAATGGAAAATAAAACAAAAGATATTATAATGCCTTTGTATCGTTCCATGGTGAGACCGCACCTTGAATATTGTGTGCAATTCTGGTCGCCGTATCTTAAAAAGGATATAGCGATTTTAGAAAAGGTTCAGAGAAGAGCCACCAAAATGGTAAAGGGGATGGAAGGATACTCCTATGAAGAAAGGCTTAAAAGGTTAGGGCTCTTTAACCTGGAAAAGAGACGGCTGAGGGGAGATATGATAGAAGTCTATAAATTAATGAACGGAGTGGAAAGCACAGTTACTTACCTGTAACAGGTGATCTCTGGGAACAGCAGGAATAAGTCTTCACATATGGGTACATCGGTACCGACGGAGCCTGCGCGGGAACGCTCCCCAGCTTCCCAAAAAGGAAAGCTTTTGGGAGCATCCCACAGCGCCTGCGCGCTGCCTTCCCGCCTTTCCTAACCAGCTCTCCTCAGTTCGAGTTTAAAGCTGAGACAATAGAGAGAGAGAGGAAAGGAAAGAGAGGAAAAGAGATACAACTCCTAGGGGAGGTGGGTGGGTTGTGAAGACTTATTCCTGCTGTTCCCAGAGATCACCTGTTACAGGTAAGTAACTGTGCTATCTCCAGGAACAAGCAGGAATGAGTCTTCACATATGGGGACTCCCTAGCTAAGATGCCTGGGAGATCCCCAAGGATATGAGACCCTGGGAAGGGGTCTACTTCCTCCTATGGATCTCAGGTATCCATCCAGGGAAGGAGGGTAGGAGTTGTTTAAGAATGGAACAGGTGTTTGAGGACAGCCTGACCAAACAAGGCATCCCGGCGGGAGTCCTTGTCCAAGCAGTAATGGGCTGTAAATGTATGAACCGAGGCCCAGGTGGCTGCTCCACAGATCTGGTTGATGGACACAGAATTTAGATGAGCCATAGAGGTGGCCATGGCCCTCACATTATGAGCTGTGACATGGCTCTCCAGAGAAAGGTTCTTACTCTGGTAGGCGAAAGAAATACACTGAGCAATCCAATTGGACAGTGTTCTCTTGGAGACTGGAAGTCCCAAATGAAAAGGATCAAAAGCAACAAAAAGCTGGGAAGACTTTCTATGTTGCTGTGTCCTGTGTAAGTAAAAAGCAAGAGCTCTTTTACAATCCAGAGTATGAAGATTCCTCTCTGCATTGGATGCATGAGGAGCTGGAAAAAAGATAGGTAAATATACCTCTTGATTAAGATGAAAAGGTGAGACCACTTTAGGCATAAAGTGTGGATTTGTCCTAAGGACTACCTTATGATGGAACCTTGTATAAAGGTGGATTAGCCACTAATGCCTGCAGTTCACTGATGCGGCGAGCTGAAGTGACTGCAATGAGGAAAATAACCTTCCAGGAAAGAAACTTCAAGGAGGTAGTGGCTAAGGGTTCAAAAGGTGGCTTCATAAGCTGACCAAGAACCAAATTTAAGTCCCATGCCACCGGAGGAGGCCTAATGGGAGGTTTAGTTAAAGTTAGGCCTCTCATGAATCTTGCAATGAGAGGATGAGAGGAAATAGGTTGTCCATTGATGGGCTTAAGGGATGCTGCAATAGCACTCAAATGGACTCTTACTGAATTCGTTTTATGGCCTGCATTGGAAAGATGCAGGAGATAGTCTAATAGAGAATTCAAAGGTAGTGCTAGAGGTTTAAGACCCTTCTCAGCACACCAAATGGAAAACCCCTTCCATTTAAAAGAATAAGAACGCCTGGTGGAAGGTTTTCTGGAAGTATGGAGGATATCCTTCACTTGTTGAGAAAGATTCCAGTCTTGAAGGTCTAGGCCTTCAGTAACCAAGCACTGAGGTGTAGGGACTTGGGGTTTGGGTGCCACAAAGTCCCTTCCTCCTGGGACAGAAGGTCTGGAGCAGCTCCCAAGTCCAGGGAGGGGGCTTGGGAGAGATGTAGAAGTAGAGGGTACCACACTTGGCGTGGCCAGCGTGGAGCTATGAGGATCATAGATCCTTGATCCCTCTGGAGTTTGAACAGAGTCTTGGGAATCAAGGGAATGGGTGGAAATGCATACAGGAGGCCCTGACCCCAATGAAGGAGGAAGGCATCCTTGGCCTGAACTCCGAGACATAGAATTCTGGAACAGAACCGGGGAAGTTTGGCATTCCACAGACTTGCAAAGAGGTCTATGTACGGGGTTGCCCATTCTTGGAAGATTCTGAGTACCTGATCCATGTGCAGGGACCATTCGTGTGGAAGCAGAACTCGACTGAGTCTGTCTGCCCAAGAGTTTTGGACTCCTGGGAGGTATACTGCCAGGAGATGGATTTGATGCTCTCTGGCGAAGGCCCACAATCTTAAAGCTTCATTGCAAAGCGACAGAGAGCCAGTTCCTCCTTGCTTGTTTATGTAAAACATGGCTACTTGATTGTCCGTATGAATGAGGACTGTCTTGTAGCTAAGGAGGGTATGAAAGACCTTGAGAGCTAGAAAAACTGCTCGAAGCTCCAAGTGGTTGATATGAAGAGAGGTCTCCTGTGGGGACCAAGTGCCTTGAGTGGAGAGGTCCTGTAGATGGGCTCCCCAACCTGTTTGGGAGGCATCTGTTGTGAGGGTTGCTTGGGGCAACAACTGTTGGAAGGGGGACCGCAGCAACAAATTTTGAGTGGACATCCACCATTGGAGAGACCAAAAGAGACATTTGGTGGTTGCTATTTGGTCTGAGAGAGCTCCTGAAGCTTGAGTCCACTGGGTGGACAAAGTCCATTGAGCTGCTCTCATGTGTAGGTGAGCATAGGGTACCACATGCACTATGGAAGCCATGTGGCCTAGCAGTTGTAGCATCTCCCTGGCAGATAAGTGGCTCTTTGACTGAATCTGGGAGGCTAACTGCACTAGACGTTGGCAACGGGCCTGGGGAAGGTAGGCCCTTGCAGTAGTGGTATCCAACCAGGCCCCTATGAATTCTAGGGACTGAGTAGGGGTGAGCTGAGACTTTGGGAGGTTTACTACAGATACTGCAGAATGCGCCTTGTGCGGTCCAAGGAAATCTGGCCCTCTGACTGGGGAGGGATGGATGAGGACATGTGTGTACGCATCCTTGAGATCTAGAGAACAAAGCCAATCCTGACTTTGAAGGTATGGAAGGAGAGTGCCCAGAGAAAGCATCTTGAACTTCTCCTTGCATAGAAACTTGTTCAATTCTCTGAGATCTAAGATGGGCCTGTATCCCCCTGCCTTCTTTGGGATGAGAAAATAGGAGGAGTAGAACCCTGACCCTTGATGAAGGGGAACTTCTTCTATCGCCCCTTGGGCAAGAAGGGTAGCTACCTCTTGACCTAGAAGGTCGAGAAGAGATGTGGGAGAATTGAAGTGTCTCACCATAGTGTGGGGAGGAAGGTCTGAGAATTGGAGCTTGTAGCCCTCTCTTATGATGGAGAGGGTCCACTGCTCTGATGTTATCTGCTCCCATCTGGGAGCAAAATGAGCCAACCTTCCTGGAATGGCGAGAGGCTCTGGCTGCTTTAGAGCCAGAAAGGCTAAGTTCTCTAGCATCAAGTCAAAAACCCTGAGGAGGTTGGGCTTGCTGAGTTGCAGCAGCCCCTGTAGGCTTAGGTCTGGCCTGTTTAGGTTGCTGACACTTAGTGGAAAAGTGACCTGTAGAAGATTGTTGGCCAGAAGTAGAAGGAAATCTGCCCTTTTTAAAGAAAGCCTTTTTAAAAAGCTTTTTCTTGGCAGGAATGGAGGTTGACTTTGAAAGTCTATCCAGAGCAGAGTTTTCTGCATTCATTTGAGTGGCTTTTATTTGCTACCCTTTGCCAAATAGGTTTTCACCCGTACAGGGAAGATTTCCTAAGCCATCTTGAACCCAGGGTTCTAAATCAGGAGCCTGGAGCCAAGCAATTCTGCGAGCAGCTATGGCAATGCCTGAGGTCTGCTGGCACCTTCAAAGGAGTCAAAAGCTGCCCTGTTGGAAAACTTTGAAATGTCTTGAGTATGCTTAAGCCAAATGAGGAATTCCTCCCTTTTATCCTCTGGAAGAAAAGGGAGGAAAGTCTGCAGTTTTTGTGCAACTACTTTTAGAAACATACCCATGTAAAGGCTATATGAGTTGATTCTGGCAATAAAGCATACTGGCTTGGAAGATTTTCCTACCAAAAGCATCCAAGGTCCTGCTTTCTCTTCCTGGAGGAGCAGAAGAGTGTCTCTTTGTACTCTTTATCCTCTTCATAGCTGACTGCACCACAATGGAATGGTGAGGAAGCTGAGTTTTTTGAAATCCAGGACAAGGAGGGACACGATACATAGTGTCCAATCTGCGAGAATGAGGAGAGAGAGTGAGAGGAGTCTCCCATAGATCAATCATGTGTTCATAAAGAATCTCATGAATTGGTAAGGTGACTGCCTCTTTAGGAGCTCTAGAATAGCCTAAAATATCCAATTTTTTAGCTCTAGGCTCTGATTCAGAAGTTACTGAAATAGAAAGTCCTTTAGCTACTTCTCTTATGAAGTCTTGAAAGGACAAGTCCTCTGGAGGAGACCTTCTTTTTGGAGAAGAAGGCTCTTCAGGAAGGACTATGGATACTTCAGGAGACTCGTCTGATGTATCAGAATCATCAGAGGAATCAAAGTATCGCCTGTCAGGGTGCTCTTCCAACGCTCGATACGCGTATCGAGCAATATCGACATCGGGCGTTCCCGATACCGGATTGGTACCGGTAAGCCCTGGACAAGGAACCGCTGTAGCCGGTATCCTAGTCGATGTCGATGCAGTCGGTACCGGTATCGGCGCTGGTGCCGATACCGGAGCCAATACAGACAACAGAGCTTATTTCGGTACCAGCGGCGTCGCAGCTTGAATGAAGGCCGTAATAGCCTGCTGCATGGACAAAACATTGTGATCCATCGACGCCATGAATGCCTGGAATTCGGTACCGGGAGATTGTGCCGGTACCCCAGAGCATTCTAACAGGTGATCGGTCGAGGCCGTGCCATCGATGTCAACCTGTAACCCCATAGGAGGAGCTTTGGAAGCCGGAGCTTCCCGCCGGGGTTGTTTTGCTGGTGCAGGATCCTCAAGGGAAAGCCCGGAGGCAAATCGATGCTTAGAGGGAGATCTACCCTTCGAGGACCTGCTAGGTACATGTTTGGTTACCTGAGATCCATCAGGAGAAGAAGACCTGGAAGATGTCGATGCTACCGACGCTGCATCAGCGGGAAACAGCACATGGAGCTTAGCTGCTCGGTTCTGTAAACCCCGTTTAGAAATTAGAGAGCAGGACGGACAATCCGGAATGGAGTGTTCAGGACCCAAACATTTAAGACACCATTCATGGGTATCTGTAACAGAAATAGTACCGCTACGCTTAGTACATTTTTTGAACCCGGAGGCTGGTTTTTCCATGAGGGAAATTTTCTTGTAGGCCCTGAGGCCCAAGAGGAAAAATACACCAAGTGAAGAAAAATAGATTTTTTTTTTTTTTTTTTGAAGAAAGAAGAGAAAAAGACCGGCGATACTGGTCCGGAGTCAGGGAAGGTAGACACGCGACCAAAGAAATAAAATAAAATAAAGAACTTCTTCAGCGGTGACAGGGCTCCACCTGCTGGCTCCGCGGCAAAGAAGAACTGAGGAGAGCTGGTTAGGAAAGGCGGGAAGGCAGCGCGCAGGCGCTGTGGGATGCTCCCAAAAGCTTTCCTTTTTGGGAAGCTGGGGAGCGTTCCCGCGCAGGCTCCGTCGGTACCGACGTACCCATATGTGAAGACTCATTCCTGCTTGTTCCTGGAGATCGGGTAAACGTAGATCGATTGTTTACCTTATCAGAATATAGAAAGACTAAGGGACATGCAATGAAGCTACAGGGTAAACTATTTAAGACTAATAAAAGAAAATATTTTTTCACTCAACGTGTAATCAAACTCTGGAATTTGTTACCGGAGGATGTAGTAAAGGCTGTTAGTGTAGCTGGGTTTAAAAAAGGTTTGGACAAGTTCCTGGAGGAAAGGTCCATAAACCATTATTAAGAAGGGACCCAGGATATCAATGCTTGAACCAATACAAGCATTGTGGAACCTGTGTCCCTTGTGGAAACTGCTAGGTACATATGACCTAGATTGGCCACTGTTGGAAACAGAATACTGGGCTTGATGGACCTTGGTCTGACCCAGTATGGCATATCTTATGTTCTTATGTTCTAAAGGAAGACAGAAGTACATAGACGAGACCTATAGGAATATAGTACTGAAGTCACATCTCCAGTCTGGCAGCATCCCTGTTGCCATGGAGTAGAGAGGTCACGTGACAGGAGAGCATCACCCTGGTGTGGCAGAAAGTGATCCTGTAGCTAGGACCTGTCCTCCAGGTGATGTAAAACCCTCTTGCACTGAGGAAGTTTCTCCAGGGCCATATGCCCATGAGGAAAGGTTAGGACAGCTGTTATAAGCTGGTGATTCGATCATTAGGCATGTAGATAGCTGGGTGGCTGGTAGACATGAGGATTGTCTGGTAACATGCCTGCTGATGTGAAGGTAGTGGACCTCACATACCACCTAGACAAGGTCTTAGATAGTGCTGGGGAGGAGTCTGCTGTCTTGGTACATGTCGGTACCAATGACATAGGAAAGTGTGGTAGGGATGTTCTGGAAGCTAAATTTAAGTTTTTAGATAGAAAGTTGAAATCCAGAACATCCAGGTTAGCATTCCCCAAAATGCTTCACGTTCTACACGCAGGACCCAAAAGGCAGGCAGAGCTATGGAGTCTCAAAGCATGGATGAAACGATTGTGCAAGGAAGAGGGTTTTGGATTTGTTAGGAACTGGGGAACATTCTGGAGAAAGGAGGGGCTCTTCTGAAGGGATGGGCTGCATCTTATCTAGAACAGAACCAGGCTGCTGGCATTAACCCTTAAAAAGGAGATAGAGGAGAGCCGACAGTCGCCCAAGAGCACTTGGTTAGGAACAGTGTATCTTTGAAGGATACTAGCAAAAGACTGAAGTTAGGGCATATCAGCAGAGAGGTTCCAATAAAGTCAAAAGTAACCCAAATGCCCTCGAGTACAGAGCAGACAGAGCTTAAAGATTCCAGGTTATCCCTGCCTACTGATAGCCAGATTAATATGAATAAAATAAAGCCTCTAAAATGCTTGTATGCTAATGCTATAAGTCTAAAAAATAAGATGGGAGAAATAAATAAATATATTCTATTTATACAGATTTGTATACCACATTTTCCTTCAATCAAAGTGATGGTTACAAAGGACGGGTTTACATTGACTAAAGGATAACAACTTACAAAGGGAAAGTATTACATTAATGCCTGTTTGTAATATATAAATTCATGCATAGTTAAATGAGTTCATAAGTTTCTTGGTTACAAAATCCCATAAATAGGACTGTCTTAAGGGATTTTTTAAATCTTGTGTCCTGCAATTTATCCGGAAGAGAGTTCCAGAGTATATATAGCACTAAATGAGAGGTTAGTTATGATTGGTATCTCAGAGACATGGTGGAAGGAAGACAAGTGGGACACTGTGATACTTGGTACAAACTACTGTATATCATAATGAAAGAGCAAATCGAATTGGTGGAGGGGCTGCACTCTATGTTGGAGAGGGCATTGTTTCCTACAAAACTTTAATCCTTTGTGATTCAAAGTTCACTGGAGAATCTCTATGGATTAAAATTCCATGTAAAAAGGGGAGAGTGGGATTGCTTTGCATGTGGATGGTCATGGCCTGGTGGGAGACAGCCAACATGGCTTTGGACAGGGAAGGTCTTGTCTTGCTGGTCTGTTGTGTTTTTTTGGGGGTGTGGGTGGGCGGGCGGGTGGACGGGGGTGAGTCGATTGATGTGGTGTGTCTGGACTTTCAGAGGGCCTTTGACGGGGTCCCTCGTCAGAGGCGTTTGGCGGGGCTGGGGAGTCGTGGGATGGAGGGGCAGTGTGCTGTTGTGGATCGGGAACTGGTTGAAGGATAGAGGGCAGGGGGTGGGGCTGGATGGCCAGTTTTCCCGGTGGAGGGGGGTGGGTGGTGGTGTGCCCCGGGGATCTGTGCTGTGTCCGCTGCTTTTTGACGTGTTCGTGGGTGACCTGGGGGGTGGAATGGCGAGTGGGGTTGTAAGGTTTGCAGATGACACAGGGCTATTTGGGGTTGTTGGGGCCCGGGAGGATTGTGGAGGGTTGCAGGGGGATCTTGATGGATTGGGAGACTGGGCATTGGGGTGGCGGGTGGGATTTGATGTGGACGGGTGCGGGGTTGTGCGCCTGGGGAGGAGCGGCCCAGGCTGTGGTTGCACGGTGCGGGGTTCCACGTTAGGGGCCGCAACCCGGGAGGAGGTTTGGGCGCCGTTGTGGGTGGCATGTTGGGGCCCTCGGCCCGGTGTGCAGCGGCGGCCGGGAGAGCGGGTGGAGTGCTGCGTGTCATGGGGAAGGGAATGGAGAATGGAACAGAAGATGTTGTAGTGCCTCTGTGTCGTTCCGTGGTGGGACCGCACCTTGAGTGCTGTGTGCAGTTCTGGTCACCGTGTCTTAAAGGGGATATACCGTTATTAGAAAAGGTTCAGAGAAGAGCCACCAAAATGGTAAAGGGGATGGAAGGATACTCCTATGAAGAAAGGCTAATAAGGTTAGGGCTCTTTAACCTGGAAAAGAGAAGACTGAGGGGAGATATGATAGAAGTCTATAAAATAATGAATGGAGTGGAACGGGTAAACGTAGATCGATTGTTTACGTTATCAGAATATAGAAAGACTAGGGGACATACAATGAAGCTAAAGGGTAAACTATTTAAGATTAATAAAAGAAAATATATTTTTTCACTCAACATGTAATCAAACTCTGGAATTTGTTACCGGAGGATGTAGTAAAGGCTGTTAGTGTAGCTGGGTTTAAAAAAGGTTTGGACAAGTTCCTGGAGGAAAGGTCCACAAATCATTATTAAGAAGGGACCCAGGATATCAATGCTTTACCCAGTACAAGCATTGTGGAACCTGTGTCTTTTGGGGAAACTGCTAGGTACGTATGACCTAGATTGGCCACTGTTGGAAACAGGATACTGGGCTTGATGGACCTTGGTCTGACCCAGTATGGCATATGTTATGTTCTTATGTTAAGGAGAAGGTGATGGCAGTGGGGGTGTACTATCGACCAATTGGCCAAAATGAATAAATGAATAATGAATTATTCAAAGAAATCAGGGAAGCTAACAAAAGTTACAGCACAGCAATAATAATGGGTGATTTCAATTACCCCAATATCGACTGGGTCAGTGTCATGGCAGGACATGCTAGGGAGATAAAGTGCTAGATGAAATAAATGACTGCTTCTTAGAGCAGCTGGTTCATGAACCGACCAGAGAGGACGCTATTTTGGACCTAGTCTTTAGTGGAACACAAGATCTGGTGCAAGAGATAAGGGTGTTGGGACCACTTGGCAATAGTGATCAGAGCATGAGCGCGTTTGATTTAATAAACGAGGAGGGATGGGAAGGAAATCCACAGTACTACCTTTTAACTTTTAAAAAGGGAGACTGATAAAATGAGGAAAATAGTTAAGAAAAAACTGAAAGGAGCAGTTGCAAAGGTTAAAGATTTACATCAAGCATGGGTGTTCAAAAATACATCTTGGAAGTCCAGACCAGCTATATACCACGCTTTAAGAAAAGTGGAAGGAAGTCCAAAAAACTGCCAACATGGTTTAAAGGTGAGGTCAGAGAGGCTGGTGCTGCCAAAAAAGCATCTTTCAGGAAATGGAAAAAGGAGCCAAATGACAAAAATTGGAAACACAAGCACTGGCCAGTTAGATGCAAGGCAAAGAAATAATTTGAGAAGAAGCTTGCTGTGCAAGCAAAAACGTGTAATAAATACTTTTTCAAGTACATTCATAGCAAAAAATCTGTGAGAGTGTCAGTTGGACCATTAGATGACAGAGGGGCAAAAGGGGCACTAAGAGGGGACAAGGCCATAGCGGACAGACTGAATGAATTCTTTGCTTCGGTCTTTACTGAGGAAGATGTAGGGATGTTACCCATGAATGAAATGGTATTTAAAGGTGATGAAGCAGAAGAATTGAAAGAAATATCGATAAACCAGGAAGATGTATTACGACTATTAGATAAACTGAAGAGTAGCAAATTAGCAGGACCGGATGGTTATACATCCAAAGGTGTTGAACGAACTGAAATATGAGATTGCAGACCTATTATTAGTAATCTGTGAACTAGCATTAAAATCATCTGTAATACCTGAAGATTGGAGGAAAGCCATTGTAACACCAATTTTTTAAGAAGTGTTCCAGGGGTGGATCCGGGAAACTACAGACCAGTGAACCCAACGTCAGTACCGGGAAAAATGGTAGAAACCATTATAAATAACAAAATTACTGAACATGTAGATAGTCATGGCTTAATGGGAGACGCCAACACGGCTTTAGCCAAGGAAGGTCTTGTCTTGCTGATCTGTTATGTTTTTTTTGAAGGTGTGAACAAACAGGTAGACAAAGGTGAGTCGGTTGATATAGTGAATCTGGACTTACAGAAAGCCTTTGACAAGGTCCCTCATAAGAGACTTTTGGCAAAATTTAAAAGTCATGGGATAGGAGGCAGTGTACTATTGTGGATCAGGAACCGGTTAAACATAGAAAACAGAGGGTAGGACTAAATGGCCAATTTTCCCAATGGAGAAAGGTGAATAGTGGAGTACCCCAGGGATCTGTGCCGAGTCCGCTGCTTTTTAACATTTTCGTAAATGACCTGGAAATGGGAATAACGAGTGAAGTAATCAAATTTGCAGATGACAAAACTATTCAAAGTTGTTAAAACCCATGAGGATTGTGAAAAATTGCAAGACGACCTTGATAAATTGGAAGACTGGGCTTGATGGACCTTGGTCTGATCCAGTATGGCATATCTTATGTAGTAACATAGTATATGACTGCAGATAAAGACCAGCATGGTCCATCTAGTCTGCCCAGCAATGCGGCAAGAGTAGGTGCACATGCCGCTCCGTGCAGATCACCCCTCCCCTTTAAAGTTATTCACAAACACTCCCTCTCTTGAAACCAGTAATCTGTTGTAGAGCCTGTTCATGGTCCTGACACCTTTTACACCTGCCTCAGGCTGATCCCACTCATCCTGGATCATGCGCTCCACAACGCGATGGATGGGAAACACTACCTGAGCCTGTCTCACCACACGAATAACAGGATCTTTGACGTCCTCGTCCTCCGCTGGTTGCGCTGTAGCGAGTCTCAATGTCTGGAGAGATTTTGTGATAAGTGCCGTCAGCTCCTCCTTCCGGAACACCCGAATGATTTTCGCCTGATCCTCAGGCTCCGGTATCGCTCCTTCTTCCAAATCGTCCTCGCCAGCTTCAAGTCCCTCCTCCATCTCATCCAATTCGGCTCAGGCCACGTCTGAGGGAGAAGGGTCGGTAGCCCAAGCTCTCTTAGGGGCTTGTGGAGATGCTCCATTAGGATCTCAAGTTCAGGGTTGTGGTGCTGAGTTTTCCATTTGCAAAGACTCAGGCAACTTCCCTTGACGCTTCATACAGAATGCTTGATGCATGATTAACATGAAATCCAGACAGAAATCCTCCAGCGGTTGTCCCAAGGCCATCATAGACGGCGCATATGATGGCCCCGCAAGGCCCTCTGTACTGGGCCCTGGTTGCGCAACCACCAGCGCCTCTTCTCCGGCTGCAGTCGCCAGCTCCGGGACATCCAAAACTACATGAGATTCCATCTGCTGTTCTACACTGCTCGACACAGACACGCAGATGCCCGTGTCAGCCACTGTCCCTCTGCGTGCACCACAGACCACACACTGTAGTCGCAACGACATCCGTTCGAATAGGAACTTGGGTTAACCACAGCTTCTCCTACCTTTATTTATTTTTAACTCAAAATTAAAACTCAAACTTAAAATCAACAGCCAAATGAAAATTAAACTATCAATTGCCTAAAGCAGTTGAAAGGCAAAAGTAGGGAACAGCTGTATTCTTTGCAGCGGGTTCTAGACCTGCGAGGCGATGCTACTTCAGCCACGTAGTTACATAAAATGGCGTCGCATCGCTCCGGGCCTATTTGGTGCCAAAAACCACGCTTAAAGAAAAGCTCCCTGCAACTGGCCGCAGCTTCCCACCAGGCCCTGGCAGCGATATCGGCCTGAGAGATGCAGCACCTCATTCACCGTAGCGCCCCACTTACCCCGGAGAGTGAACTAGCTCTCTTCCGCGAAGCCACGTGTGTCCCGACCTGCCGCTCACGGCTCAATGTGTCTTGTCGGACCCGGCAGCACGCTGCTCTAAAGCAATGCCTCCAGCCGACACACACACCGTGTGCCGATGGGACTCACGGGGCTCTCCCCCGTACAGTCTGGGGGGAGAGATCCCGGTGGAGAGCTGCCTCAGCAAAGAAAGGTAAAAGGAGATACACAGCTGTTCTTAAAGGGACAGGACACCAAAATAAATGCAAAAGGTTGGAAATTAACCCCTTTAATTTAAAAGAAATTTAAAAATAACTTTAAAGCAATTGGACTCAAACTGAGCTCCTTATACAGAAAAGATTAGGAAAATTACATCTCATAGAAACCTAACTAAACTGCTCCTTAATTGTTCCTCAAGTGAGCCCAGCACCTAGGCTCACTATGTCCTCCTGCTGCATGGAGACTGGACACACTGGGGCTGATGGATGGTGCCAGCAGGCTATGTCCAGTGATGTCACGAGTTTTGACATGCCCAGTCTCCAAGCTGCAGGAGGTGGTACACTACCCAGAGGTGGAGGACTAAATTGGAGGAACGATAAGGAAATTTTGTTTTTTTATAATGGTTTCTATCCATTTCCCGGTAATGACGTCAGGTTTACCAGTCTGTAGTTTCCCAGATCACCCCTGGAACCCTTTTTAAAAATTGGTGTTACCTGAAGATAGGAGAAAGGCAAATGTATTATAGATAATTTTAATGATAGATCACAGATCACTGAAAGTAGGTCTGCAATCTCATATTTCAGTTCTTTCAATACCCTTGGATGTATACCATCCAGTCCAGGTGATTTGCTACTGTTCGGTTTATCAAAAAGTTGTGATAAATATTGATACACCGTGAAGATGTCTCAATTCTTCTGCGGCATCACCTTTAAAATACCATTTCAGTCAGATCTAAGGAGCATAGCCAATCTCCCTGCTGGAGGTAAGGCAGCAATGTTCCAAGGGAGATCATCATGAAGTTCTCTCTCACCAGGAATTTGTTTAGATTGCGCAGCTTGAGAGCGGGTCTTAGGCTCCACGTACTTTTTGGTACGAGGAAGTACCTGGAATAGAACCTCTTGCCCCTGAGATGGTGGGGAACTGGCTCCACCGCTCTGTCCTCTAGAAGACCTGCGAGTTCCTTCAGTAGCAGGTCCTGGTATAGGGGAGATTGGGGGGGGCTCTCCCAGAAAGAATGAGGGAGGTTGCCCTCCTTGATCGCCTGGAGGGCCCAAGAATCGGTGGTGATGCCTGTCCACCTTTGGGCATAGTGAATGAGACACCCCCCTGTGGGCTAATGACCTCCTTGTGTGGAGAGGCTATGCCCAGAAAGTCAAAAGCTTCCCCCTGACTGGGCCAGGGCCGATGCCTGGGAGCTTTCTACTTATGAGGGCCTTGGCCTGCTGACCCTGTTGGGGAGGCCTGAAAAGATGGGTAGTTTCTGTAAGCAGCCCCTTTCCTTGGGTAGAAGGGCTTTTTACCTGAGCCCTTCCGTCAGGGAGAGGCAGCAGTCTTCTTAAAGAGCCTGGTCCTCGTCATGAATTCTGTCTCCAGCTCAGAAGCATTGTCGGTCATGGGTTTGCCAAAGATTTCCTCTCCTTGGCATGAGATGTCGACCAATTTGTCCTGAACCTATTGCTCGAGGTCAGATGACTGTAGCCAAGCCTGGAATCAGGCACCGATGAGCCACTGACTTGAAGCTGTCATAGGCTGCCACAGACAAATTTGGAGCACTCAGGGATGGCCTTGACCAGGTTCTTGAACCGCTGCAGGGGTTCCTTGGAAAGACCAGCTGAAAACCCGGTGAGCTCCTTCACCAGGTCTCTCAGGTACATACCCATGTACAGCTGGCAGGCCTGGATTCGGCCAATGAGCATCAAGCCCTGGTAGCACTTTCTGCTGAGGGCATCCAGAGTGCATGCCTCTCTGCTAGGGGCACTGAGGAGTGCGTCTTCTGACTCTTCAGCTGATGCATGGCCGACCCAACCATCATGGAGTTATATGACAGCTGTGACTTCTGAAAGCCCAGACGCTGGCAGACTCGATACATCGAGTCAAGCTGCTTGCTCACCACTGGCACTGATGCCGGTGTCTCCCACATACGGAGCATGAGCCATTCCAGGATGGGTGGGATGGACACCGTAAGCGATTCTCTCGGAGGAGCCTCATATTGGAGGATTTCTAACTCCTCATTCCGAGGTTCTATCGGGAATGCTAGAGCCTTGGACATGTCCTTGACAAAGTCGAGAAATGCAATTTCCTCTGGCAAGGACCTATGCTGGGGCTCCAAAGGAGGGGGGTATGAGGGGATGTTGAGGTGGCGACTCCTCGTCCTCGGTCTCCCAATCAGTATCGCCCATCAAGGACTAGAGGGAAGGATAGCTTGCAGGCTCCGGGGCCTGGTCCCACCCGTGGCCATCGAAGGCCCCATGGCTGGTACAGAGCACACTAGTTGGGGAGGATCACTGTCTCAGAGCGGGAACCGAATCGAGACATCGGCTGAGGATTGGCTCGAGGCCGAAGGGTCTTGAGGATCGGCTCGGCCTCCGGGAACGTCGTCAATGTCAAGGGCCCGGTGGTCTGGGCAGAGGATCCGGTTGTATTGGATAACAGTGCCTGCTGCTGGTCCATGAAGGCAGACAAGCTGTGCTCCAGGCCAGAAGGCTCTGCAGCCATTGGAGCAGGCATCAAAGGAATTGGGCCCGATGCCGGTTCCCCTGAGGGGGGGGGGTCCTCGACGAGGATGGTGTCTGGCAACCAAAGTGGATCTGAGATAGAATCCTTTCAGGGGGCCTTCCCAGGCCATTCCTTCTCCGATCCCTCGGACAAACGTCTAGGACTGCAGGACTTGGCTCGGGGCTTACACGGCCTGTCGGAGCCATCCAGGGACGTCGCCTTCGAGGTCTTCTTCTTGAGTTCCCTCAAGGGGAGACCCTCTTTCCGAGGAGCCACACACTGATCGGTGTCTGTATGGTTACCCTGAGATTCCGCGGCTTCAGAGGAGGCCCTGGCCTTCGGAGGTACCGGGAACTCCGGAAAAAAACAAAACAAAAAAAAACTTATCGTGTTGATGCTGGCGGCTCGAAGGCCTTAGTGAACATCTTTTTACAGAGGCCACATGCCGTGGGGTCATGGTCCAGCACCAGGCAGCAGTCGTGTGTGTTGGTCAGGGACATTATTTGGCACACCGATCACATTTCTTAAAAGCCACTGGAAGCCATGGGGGAAAAAAGTACCCCAGCAAGGTCGAAGACCCGCGGTGCAGCCAGTTGAAAAAAAAAAAAAAAGGCACGAAGGCGCCGAAGAAGGGAAAAAAAAAAATACTAAGAATCCGAGACTGTATGCCTGGGTAGCAAGTTCAGGTGGCGGGAAGAGTACCTGTGCGTTACTAGAGGAGAGTATGAAACTTAAGTCAAGAAAATCAACTTCTTCAGGGGAAAGACCAGACAGATGTCTGAAGAGCTCCGCGGAAAAAAGGAGACTGAGCAAGATGGCACCCTTGAGTGGGAAGGGTACCACACATGCGTGGTAGCATATCCCAAAGGCTTTCTTTGAAAGCTGGGGGGATGCTTCCGTGAGGGCTCCATCAGTGCCGATGTCACCCATATGTGAGGACTGACTTCCTGCTTGTTCCCAGAGAATACTGGCTTCTCTCAGTGCTGCACCAGTGGCTCTAACAAAATGACAACATCACAAAAGTAGCTTGTCTGCCTCTAACTGCTGGCTAGGGAGCATAATCTGGATTGATCTCGCAGGATAAAGAAAACTGCATTTTTTCCATAGAATTTTAGTTGCCAAGCATGACCACTCCTCAGTTTCTTAGATTGCCTCTCATTCCATCTACAGGTGCTCCTTGTGGTCTTGGGCAAGCCACTTAACCCTCCATAGCCCACGTTCCCTGTAAAATAGTTATCTCCAAGTTATAATGCCCTGGTTCAATGTAATTTCAGTTTGTTCAATGTAAAACCGCACTGATGCAGAATAGCGCGGTATATAAGAGAATGTAAATAAATACATAAAATAAATACTCCCTCAGAGGTATACACTCTGCTTCAGATCTTACTATCATCTACCAAAACAAATGTCTTTTTTTCTAACCCTTATGTTTACACCATGCATAAAGATATCAAACAGAATCAGCTCCAGGACCAATAAATGAGGATCTCCTCTAACCATTGCTCTTTCCTGAAAACCAATTCCATTTACTACCACACAGTTATTACTCAACCAGTTTTTAATTCGGTCCTCCACCTTGGGACTGACTCCCAATCTACTCAGTTTATTCATGAGCTTCTTACACGGGAACATGTCAAAAACCTTGCTGATATATAAGTAAACTATCTAGCACTTGCCCTTGATCTGATTTTCTAGTTACTCAACCAAATTATATCATTGGACACAAGCTTCCTCCGGGAAAGCCATGCTGCATTCAATCCTGCAGCCAAAGAGATTGTAGAAAGGCTGGTTTCTTTTCAGTAGATTCTTCATTAAATGTTCCTACTGCCAAGATAAGGCTTTCCGGCCCATAGTTTCCAACTTCCTCTCCATATGCTAGTGATTCACTGTATACACATCCTTCTCATATTAGCATTTGCAGTAAATTTGAGAGACAGATCCCAACTGGCTAGATGTGCCTCCGATAGAGGATTGAGAAGCCCTGCCTTAGTTTACAAATCAATTTGGGTATCATCAGACCTATGCACTTGAAAGACTGTTTCAGAAAGATCTAGGTGAGGAGGGATGAGAGCTAAGCTTGGGGGGGGGGGGGCGCGCAGGGGGGAGAAAAAGGGATTTTAAATAGCAAAATCCATTTTGGCACAAAATATATTTAACAACGCCAAAAAGATGTAGCAGGCAATATTCCCCCTAAAAAGCTTTAAGACCTGTAGCAATATTCAAAGAAAATCACAAAACAGTGCAGTGCTATTGAAAAGCAAGGATATTTAGAACAACGTGGTTTTAAAACAAGAAGAAAAATAGCAGCAAGCAACAGGTTATTTTTTGTTTAAAGAAAACCAAACCAAACTGAGTAGCAATATTCAAGCAAGGAAAATACTACTTATGAGTATCCTCTTTCAGCATGCCCTCTGAAATGGCCTTACCTTGTGCAAGGTCTCCCTCCCAGCCTGGCTTTCAAACTGGATAACTGCCTCTGCAGAATTCCAGTTATTACTAGCTTTGCTGATGCTATTTACTTGCGGCCACCCTCCATCCCCCACTAATTCACTTATAAATCATGTTCCTAGATTTTTGACACACTTGCCAGCAGTAACCCTGCTTTTAACCTTTAGGATCTGACAGTGCATACGCAGTAAAATTATGGCTCATGTGCTATCCAGAGGAAGAGAGGTCTATCCTAAAGAAACTCAAGACAGAACAGAGCAATAAACATACCACAATAAAAAAATAATTCAAAGAGCATAAAGTACATAAAAGTTGCAGTGCATAAAAACATATACTAACATAAAACTTCTGAGACATCTAAACTACATTATAAATAAATGGGCTAGATGTCCAAATGATCCTTGTATTATTGACTAGAAATCCTAAACTGCAACTATTTATAGACAACACAACTCACTTTGCAAGCTGGCTTGCATTAGCCATGTCAACATGATCAATTTGACCCCTCACTGTGGTTTGGGGAGGGGGGTCACTCCAGAAACCTTATGTATCAGGAACCTGTCAGGCTGTATGTGGTGTCAGTCATTTATTTGCATGAATGAATGAAATCTATCAGAGGCTCATTCTCATGCTCAGCAGTGGACGTTTATGAATTCTCAGAAATCCTAACAGAAGGACGTTTAGTGGGTGGTTAATGCAAACCTTGACTTTAAAGTTCATCTGCCTTCTAAAATATTAAAAACAGTCTAGAAACAATAACAATGTTTGTTATTTCTATAGCAATAATCGATGTGTACAAGATAAACACGATGGACGCAAGGTCTCTGCCTCTGAGGGTTTCCAATCCACGTGTGAGGAGGGGGAGGCTCTAATAGCCTGCCCATGGCCACATGGTGAATAGCAGGGTGATAACATGAACCTAGGTCTCGTAGCAGGTCTCCAAAGCTGACCGTGACTTTCTCCTTCAGCATAAACACAAGACCTTATCACATACTGCCTCAGACTTCAAGCATAAACATACTCTCTCACTTTTCAGGTGCAGCTGTCATTATTTAGCTTCAACTAGGATCTATTTTAACTCTCTCTTTCCAGGGTAAGACGACTGTAAAGCAATCTAACAAAAAGCCAAATTAAGCAGAGTGTTAAAGAGGATTTACTAGAAATAAACATAGAAAACTGATCTGCTCAGCTGAACCTTGTTAATATACCTTCAACCAAATCCTGTTTGTGACTGCCAAAGTCAGCCAATCACAGAGCACTCATGTAACCTACCAACCGCATGGAGTTAGAGAGAGCCATAATGTTAACACACTTTAGACTGGAGTAAGGACTGGACAGGATTAGAAAGGATGTGTAGCCTTCGCAACTTGTACAGCTCAATGCAAAGAGAGTTTGAGAAGTGGTTAGAGAAACGAGCAGTTGGTAAGTCCTCTGTGGCCAGGGAAATGCATGAATGTAACAACTTGAGCTACTACTGAAAAGGCATGAGCTAAACCCAAAAATAACAAAAAAGAGTCATCACATAAGGCTGAAGTACTGTGTAGCTGGTGTGAGACTGTGGAGAGGGAAGGCAAGGATGCCTGGGAGGATGTCATCTCATCAGTTCCAGTCACAAGGCGATTGGAATTTTTTTTTGTTTCACTGTTACAGGAAAAACAAGGAAGTGTATCTTTACTAACTAAACAAAATAAAAAAGTGGCCCATTTGTGAGCAGTCAGGACTGCCTAAAACAAGGCATGCCTGTGGCATGGACTTCATGCAACAGTAAATTCTGTGCACCTGCAATAGGCATTGGTGCTGTTAAGTCTTCCTAGGCAATAATTCTCTCTCTATCTTCTCCTTCACTTACAGGCTGAGGACTATACAAATCTAAGTATCCCAGAACAAGTGGCTCTGTGATACCTTTTATAGGAGGGGGTTCCAAAAGCCACTATACCATGATACCAACAGGTAGCACAGCACTGCTGTCATGACGCCTGTACTTCATGCCCAGGAGCATTGCTTCTCACCCAGCACCACTGTCTAGACTCTCATAAAGCAACAGCCTAAGGAAAAACATGGATAGAATCCTTGTAAAAGTTCGTTCACAACTTCAGGTGTGGTCTCCACTGCCCTTGTCCTTACTGGGCAGGGCGGCAGCACTGGGAATGGTGATTCTGCCTCGGGTGCTTTATTGGCTGCAAACTCTCCCAGTGTGGTTATTGAAGCGTGATTTAAATGCTATTGACCGCGAGATTAGGAATTTCCTTTGGAAAGGTATGCGAGCTCGTATCCCCTTACATAGATTGAGAAGGAGATGGAAGTCTGGAGGGATAGGAATCCCAGATCTTCGGACTTATGCTCTGGCATGCCAGGCACGGCATATTGGAGACTGGCTAGGGAATACTGAGGTGTATACGCCAAGAGCGCTGGAAGAGGCTCTTGTGGCTCCGCAGACCTTGATGGCAGTATTGCACCAGGAAAATAGGCTCCTGCCTGGTAGAGTGGTTAGTAGTGAATTGGTTTATCCGGCAAGAAGAGTATGGCAACATTTGAATAGGCTCTGGGGTGAACCATCAGGGGTTTCAAGCTGGCTACCCATACAGGGGAATGATCAGTTTACACCAGGATCAGAAACGTCAGCATTTGTATATTGGAGGAGACAAGGCATATGTAATATTGGACATGTGGTGGATCAAATGGGGCAGTGTAAATCTTGGGAGACTTTGCGCATGGAGTATGGACTTAGCAGGCGGCATTATTTTGCTTACGTGCAGCTCTCTCACTATGTGGCTTCCCTACCACAGGATGCACTGCGGGTGGAAAGATCGGCACAGATATTAGAGTTCTTTGCACTGGGGGAGGAGTCACCGCCTACAATTGCACAGCTGAAAAGACGATTAGATGACTATAGCAGTTTGCCTGATTATAGGGTGGAAGAAGCTTTGTGGGCACAAGAATTGAATATCTTGGTAGCTCCTGGTTCAATCCTTCAGGCCTTGAGTGGGATTGCGGGGCTGGTGAGGGGAGCTCGATGGCGGGAGATACAGTTTAAATGCATCCTACGGGCACATTTCTCTCCAAGACGGGCGTTACGATCCCATCTCACTGAGTTGGGCAGATGCCCAAAATGTCCATGCCCTTTGGCGGACTTAGGACATATGTGGTGGGGGTGTCCGATAGTTTGCCTATACTGGAAGAGGATAGCTGATTTTATGAGTAGGATTGTGTTACAGCGAGTCCGTTGGACAGCATCGCTTGTGATGTTAGATCAGCTTGGACCACTCCACCCGAAAGGGAGATGGGAACGCCTTTTGGTCAGGAAGGCATGTCTGGTGGGTAAAGGCCCGATACTTCATAGGTGGAGAGAAGCGTCAGGTCCCACTTATTGGGAATGGCGCAACAATTTCCACCAACTGATGCTTATGGAAAGGAGAGAGGCTAGAGGAAGTGCTCGACGTTGGGCCTTATTCCTGCTAATTTGGGAACCATATATTCAGATATTGAGGCCTCGTGTCCGAAATGAAGTGCTTCAATTGGGATGAGAAAGTCGTAGGATATTAATAATATAATTAATATGCATGTTCACTATGGGGGGTTGGTTGCTGAAGGGGGAGGCTGTGGGGTGGGAGGGAGGTTGGTGGGGAAAGGGGGGGAGAGGGGAATATTGTAAATTCTTTTTTCTTGCTGTATTTGTATGATTGATTTGCTGAGGAATCCAGGTCTGGGAGATCAGTAGAAATGCCATTTTTTGATGTATTTGTTGTTATTTTTTAAATATTGTTTAGAATGTTCTGTATTATTTGGTTTTCAATAAATAGAGTTTACAAAAAAAAAAAAAAAACTAACATTTCCACTCTTGCTGAAATCAGAATTACTATGAAACAATAGTTCAGTTTTCAGCTTCTGGTTCTTCTCCAGCCGTATTTTCTGTATCTACCTAAATAACCCTCCACAGAGTTAATTTAGAGCAGGGCAGGATGCAGTCTCATGAAAACAAATGCATGAAACAGTAAAACAAATATATCATCAATTAACAATAGTCTCTATCTGAATTGCATTCTAGTGCTTTTAAGAACCATTTTTTGTATTTTATGATTATGTACACTGCTTTGATGTTATGGAAACTAGGTAGTCTATAACATTAAATAGATTGCACCCTGGACCTGATGCAGAAGGCTGTGCTACCTGTTAGCAGCAGTTTACACTTGATTTTGCCATGTTAACCTTATTCCTCAATGTAGACAGAAAGATTAACATGGGAATATCAATGTAAAAACACTACGCTAAAGGGTCGTGCAGTAGGCCTGCAAAATGCATGCAAACTACTGAATAGTAAACTTGCCAATGTAAAAAGCTGGGCTAAAATCTATCAGTTTTTTTATGCTTTGTCATGCTGAAAAAGCATTACAACAGAAGGTGACCCGATGAAAAGTTCGACACTTCTCAAATCACTAGATTCCCCACCCCTCAGCTCCCAAACAAGTACACTGGTGGCCCAAGTGGGCCCTCTCACTCCCTCACCCCGATCTAAACTCTTCCCAGGTGCCACTTCCCCAAATGTCCCCACCTCACCAACGTTTCAGAGGGCCCTACCTCTGAACCCCCCCCCTACCCCACAAACCTCCTAACTCCATTTCCCCCACCAGTACCTCCTTCCCCATCGTGGGCACTACTCCTATCTCAGCTCCAACATCTTAGAAAATGACAATGCCTGATCTCACGTGGTACATCTGGTGATGCATAATATCTGATAAGCAGAGCCACTGACCCCATGTTATGCATCCCAGGATGCACCACAGAGGGTCAGTCTGCCATATAAGGCAACTTTTGCCTTACTTGACAGACTGATTCCACCCCTTGCATCCCAGGATGCACCCTGTGGGGGGTCAGGCACCATGGGGGCTGGAGCATGTGAGCATTGCTCTTGCCCTGCTGATGGGGTATTGAGAAGGAACCACAGAGCTACCAAGAGTCTAGAGGAGGAGGGGGGGGGGGGTGTCCAACAGGCCACCAGAATTCATTTTAGGGGTTTTGGGGCCAAGAAAGATTTCTCAGCCATGTCAGCCGGGGGGGGAGGGGGGGGATGGAATGGACGATAGCAATTGAGGGGAGGTGGGTTCTGCCTTGAGCCATCTGTAAAACGCCAGCTCAAAATTACCCTTATCCTCCCCTCAGCAATCCAGCACGTGCACAGATGCCAAACTGCTAAATGGAGACCTTTGTGAGCATATGGCTTGCTCTCCTTGCTTAGCGCAGGCCTTTTGCACACAGCTTATTTGCATGCTATTTGCTACATCGGTGCACAGAACCTCTTTGTTAAAAACTTGTGTTAGGAGAGCTGAGGAAAAGTAAGATGGCGGCGGCACAAGCAGATGCTCACCGAGGAGCTCTAGTAGTGGCACTTTCTACCAAGAGCATCCAGGTTGCAGGCCTCCCTGACGGGGCACCGAGGAATGTCTCTTCTGGCTCTTAAGCCGATGCATGGTCGATTCCACAACCATGGAATTGTGCGGCAGCTGCGATTTCTGGAAGCCAGGGCTCCGGCGAACTCGATACATCGAGTCGATCTGTCTGCTGATCACCAGCGCCAACGTCGGTGTCTCCCACATGCGGAGCATGAGTCGTTCCAGGATCGGAGGAACAGGTACCGTGAGGATCTCCTGAGGAGCCGCCTCATACTGAAGGATCTCGAGCTCGTCGGCTCAAGGATCCTCCTCGGACTCCGTGGGGAAAGCCAATGCCTTGGACATATCCCGCACAAAGTCCAGGAAACCCATATCCTCCAATGGGTACCTTCTCCGAGGTTCAAACATGGGGGAATCTGAAGGGACGTCCCTATGCCTCCATGTATCCGGGGGGGGGGGGGGGACTCCTCGTCCTCCATCTTCCGGAGGCCTCAAGAGGCTCCTCGGGCATCAAGGCCCCCGCGCCATCTGTCCCGACGCTGGTAGACTATTTTGGGTAAGTTGGAAGAAACACAGATATTTCGTGCAAGAAGGAAGAAACAAGGGGGATGTAGAGAGAGAGTGGAAAAACATAAGAGACGAGAGAAGAAAGGATAAACGGACAGCAGACAATGGAGAGTTAGCAGAATATATGAATTCAGAAAGCAAAAGAGAAACTGAGGCAATTGTGACAGAAAAATAAATTGCCCAAACACTACAAGGTAGAGAGAAATTATTTTATTTTGAATTTACTAAGTCAGCTCTGGGAAATGTACATCACTGATGTCTTAGTGTTTGTTCACTACAAGAGGAAATGAATTTATAGTTTTATTTCTCCAGTGTTGTGGTGCTTTCCAACGGCCTTGATGCAATCATGGCCTTCATATTTCTAAACTGTGATCCCTTGTTCTGTATTTGATGATGATCTGTCTATGTTTTGCATATATCACCGAGTAGAGGTATTCTGTTTGTGTAGCTTCTGCGTAGGAGTCCTACTTGATCTCTTTTCCCAGAAGATGTATTGATTTTCAGAGGTATATTAGATTTTTCAGTGCTGCCTTTTTATATGTAGAGTCTGGTGCTGTGTGAGTTCTCGTAGTGCTGTTATAAGGCAGGTTCAGTATGAGTTCTAAGTGAGCAGGGTTTTGTAGTACTTTTTAATGTACCTGGTAGTTGACACTGGAGGATGGTAATGTAGAAATATGGTAACTTTTCTTTATTCTTACTGCCCATGAAAATGGTATTAAGACACTCACTCATTAAGACATGTTTAATAAAGGTTAATGCGTATTCACAATTGTTAACACGCACTAAGTGCAGCAACGCCCATTTATTTCTATAGGTGTAGTGGCATTTAACGCACACTAATATCTAGTAAACATGTCCCTAATTCATTGCTGGGACAAAAAATGAGCTCCTTTGGAAGCCTGAAGTTGACTGTGGGTTGCATAGGCTCATAACTTTAGTTAACTTTATACAGGCCTATTGTCTAATACGACCATTTTTTTTTTTGTTTTATGATGTTTTCAGTTTGTTATTGTCTAATTTATTGTTATGAATGTTATTTTGTAAGCCTCTTAGATTTTGATAAGCAGCATAGAAATATGTAACTGATAAAAGTCTGATGTCACGGGAGTGGGCACCAGTTTCACAAGTCGCATAGGGCACAGTTATAGCTTGGTACGGCCCTGCTGCTGGGTTGTGGTCCGGCCCGAGGCACCAGAGACAGCAGTTATGCGTATCGGTGAGGGACATAATTTTCCCGCACTGATCGCACTTCTTAAAACTGCTGGTGGCCATCGAGGGAAAGAGGACCATGGCTAGGTCGAAGACCCTACGGGCTGCCAGTGAAGGCAAAGAAAAAAAGGCGTGAAGATGCCTCAAAAGGTAAAAATAAGAACAAAAACTATAACAAGACCGACCCGATACCAGAATACCGAGACCGGAAGGATACCGGTGTCGACCGGTCGGGCCAAAAAGGCACAGAAAAAGCACACAACATTTTACGGGACACAAGGGACAACGTCCGATGGGCTCTGTGGGAAAAAAGGAGACTGAGCAAGATGGCACCCTTGGGAGGGAAGGGGACCACCCATGCGTGGTAGCAACTCCCAAAGGCTTTCTTTTAAAGCTGGGGGATTTGCTCAGTGCGGGCTCCAGTGGCATCGAGGTCACCATATGTGAAGACCGAGTTCCTGCTTGTTCCCAGAGAAGAGAGAGAATGTTCGGATCCGACTGAATTCTCTAAAAAAAAAAAATGACGACAACATATCTTCTAAATTGTTTACGCTATCAGAATATAGAAGGACTAGGGGGCATGTAATGAAGCTACAGGGTAAACTATTTAAGACAAATAGGAGAAAATATTTCTTCTCTCAACGTGTAATCAAACTCTGGAATCTGTTACCGGAGGATGTAGTAAGGGCTGTTAGTATAGCTGGGTTTAAAAAAGGTTTGGACAAGTTCCTGGAGGAAAGGTCCATAAACCACTATTAAAAAGGGACCCAGGATATCAATGCTTGGCCTAGTACAAGCACTGCAGAACCTGTGTCTTTTGGGGAAACTGCTAGGTACGTATGACCTAGATTGGCCACTGTTGGAAACAGGATACTGGGCTTGATGGACCTCGGTCTGACCCAGTATGGCATTTCTTATGTTCTTATGTTCTTAACAGCAATACAGCTTAACCTTGGACCCAGACACAATGGCCCTAGCAGCTCCCATTAGAGCAACCTTTATATATGCACTGTCAACTAACCATTGGTCCCAATGTATTGTATAAATGTTGAACCACCACAACCATTAGCTACACTGTTACTGTTGCCGTTATACTGTTTATTTTCCATGTACAACAGAGTGCCTCTTGAGGCCCTGTTTCATTTCTTGGTTATCGGTAAACCGCTTTGAATGGTAGAAAGGCGGTGTAAAAGTACATTTAAATAAATAAACCTTGTGAATCTCAGCAGAGGAGAGAGCAAAAAGTGGACCAGACGTTAGGGTGGGCAGGGGAATAAGTAAACAGAGTAGGTGGGCATTCAATAAATGTGGACTGAAGAGACTGAACCTTTGTCCGGAAATACAGCATGAGTACGGTATGGGTGGGAGAGGGAACACTGGAGGAAGGAGGAGAAGAAGAAATCCCGGTAGAGAAGAGAGGACAGAATAGGATGGGAGCAGAGGAAATGAGGTGATCATAGAAAGATCGCTTGGCAGTAAGCATCGCAAGGCGTAAGTGGCAATGCTGGACTTTGAAGTGGTAAAGTGTCTCGGGGGAGGGGTGCTTGTGCCAGATGCATTCAGCATGACAAACTGGGTCCAGAGGAGACAAAGACGGCATCAGGAACAAAGAAGTGGAGATGCCACTTCTGGACCCATTTGTTGGTCTGCAACCTTACAGAGTCAATTTGGTCACCTGAGTACCCTTTTGTTTAGGAGTTGATAAAAACTGCATCTATTTTTAATTTCAGCTTTGCTGGATAAGAGACCATTGGTTACAAAAGATTAGTGTATTAATGTTGTATGTTTGGTGCACTATTATCAAAAGGAGTTGCATTGAGTTTTGGAATTCTGCATAGAATTGAATGTTTATGTGAGTTGCGATTATATGGTTGGTCACACTGGGGTGTGGGAATTAAGGGGGGTAGCATCATATGGTATGAGACTATAGGGTTGGGCAACATTGATGGGCAAACATGGAAGATGAGGAGAGATTATCTGTTTCTGCTAGGCTGAGTAGGGGTTAGCTGGTGTGGCTATTTGGGTGTTTTGTGTGGGTGACAAGTCAATGGAGAAGTACATGAGAAACTGTAGGGCTCTGGGGAATATTGAGAAGGGGACGCTAATTGTTTTGGAACTGGGGGGAGGGCAGGGGGATTTGGCTTCTGGTGTGGTCGGAGTGACTAAGTGGGACAAGCATCAGATTCTGGTGGTGTGGTGGGAAGCCTCCTAGGGAAAGGGTTCCCAAAGCTGCCTCCCAGCCAGTCGGATTTTCCAGGTAACAGCAATGAATGTGCATGAAAGATTTGCATGCACTGCCTCCACTGTATGCAAATCTCTCATGCATATTCATTGCTGATATCCAGAAAACCTGACTGGTTGAGGGCGGCCTAGGACATATTTGGGAACCTCTCTCCTAGGAGGGTCTGGTTGCTCGACTTCCAGTAAAAGGATCCTTATAAATATGCTAAAAATGAAACAGAAATAATGGTGTGGTGGGGGGGGAGGGGGGGCGGGGCTGTTTGCTGATATTCAGGTGGAGGATGGATTTATTAAAGATGTGCACTGACAGTTTGGGGACGTTATGGCTGTTGAGACAATTCTTTGTGGCAGTCTGTGTGCATGAGAGGGTGTTGGCAGAGTTGGAGATCACAACTTCCTGAGGTTTATACAGATGTCTTAGTGGCGTAACGTCCTTGAAAATTGCTACACTAAAATGTGGTGGTCCTTAATAGCCCTATAAAGTATAAGCAGGATCAGTTGGAGGATATTCAGATAATTTATGGATGGCTCACGTTCATCCTCCTTAGACTAAACACACCTCTGTTCTGAACAGAGAAATTTCACTGGTTGAGATTGAGACTGCCATTACAGGGCTGGCCTCTAGGGTGGCTGGGTTTCTGGCAGAGTATTATAAAAAGCTGGTGAGGCCACTGGCTCCAGTGGTGGTGCATGCATTCAATGGAGGTTCTCCAGATACTGTAGGTACTGGAAGGAAGGTAACCCGTCTATGAAGCAGAAATTAAAATAGAAGCAATTATTGCTCAACCTCGTTTTGAGTTGGATGCGTCAGCCATTTCTTTGGATGACCATCTTATTCCTTTGCGTCAGGAGATTCGTTATCTTGGTATAGTTTTAGGCTCTACCCTTTCGATGCATTCTTGCATAATGAAGGTAATTTGGTTTGCTTTCTATAAATAGCGTTTTAAACTTCTAACACCTGCTGATTTTCGTATGAAGTTCAACTAACAGATTGCTCTAATATTGTTTCTGTGTCTGCTTTTTTTACTTCAGTTTTTACAACTCATTCAGAATGCTGCTACTAGAGTAATTTTTAAGTTTGCGTAAAACAGATCATTCTTTTTGTTTTATGGAATTACTCTGGCTGCAGGTACACCACACTGTTTAAATGCCTCTGTTCAATTCATTGATCTTTGTATGCAGATTATGCCACCAAACTGGCTACACTTTTAGCTGCTTATGCTCTGGTATGGGCTCTTTGCTCGATTTAGCAGACACTTTTGCAAGTTCCTTCTGTGGCCCAGGTTCATAAAGTCAGAACATGAGCACAAGCTTTCTCAGTTGCAGGACCTGTACTATGAAATTCTATTCAAGTGATCATTCCTCAAATGCGAGATTATTCAGGTTTTAGAAAATTATTGAAGCCATGCTTATTTTCTTCTAAATTATGTCCTTTATGTTATTATGTGGTTATAGAAGTTGGGGAGGGAGGTTTTATGTAATTCTGTTTTGTTAGTGTTTTATTTGCTTAATTATGAGTGTAATATTGTAACTTGCCCAGTCATTTATTTTATACGTGAGAAATAAATGTTTACTAAACATATTGTGCTACCTAAGTGCAAGTAATTTAAGAAAACCTCCCTCGATATGTAGTACCTATCAACCAATTTTGTTATTGAATAGTGATGTAAAATAGGCCTTGACAAATTTTCTTGGAATCTAAGAGTCATCTTAAAAATCTAGGGGCCGGCCACCAAAGCCTAGGTCACAGTGCATACCCCCACCAACCCAAAAAGGTTTTAAGGCCCGATTTACTAGAGGCACTGTTTACTAAGCAGTTTTCCCACAAACACAAAACAGGAGAAGACCTTTAGTAAACAAGGTCATACAACTGTTTTCCCATTTTCAATAGGTAAAAGCTTAATAATTCAGGATCCACTTCTCTCCCACCATCCTCACTGATTTTCTCCCCCCCCCCATTTAAAAGTTTGAGTTTTCAAAACATCAAAACACAACCTGTGATAAGGAAGCTTATCATAGTTCAGGAAGGAGCTATAATAGAGGTGAATTGGCTCTGAACAAGCAACCTGTCTTTTCTGGTAGAAATAATAAAATAGAATGTTCTCAAAAGACTACCAGTCCCAGAATGCACCAGGTTTCCAACAGCCACTAGAAGAGCTGAAGTGGGGAAATGCGTGTTCAATCAGGAGAGCTATGAGGTAATCCCCAAGCACTCATCTCCAAGGGCAGGGCTTGATTCAGCACAGCTGCGCTGTGCTAGGGTGGAGCAGCCCTCTAAACAGGTTAAAAGTAAAGCTTATTCTACACAGCAGAATCTTCATGATCATCATCGGCTGGATCATCAGCAGGAGCAGAGGCAGCAGAAGCCAGAGCTCACGGACAGAGAGAGCAAGAAACACTTTGGAAGAAAGAAGAGAAAAGCATCTTGGAGGTCTAAAGGAGTCCATAGCAGTACGTGTTCTGGGAGGCATTCCAGAGGCAAGCATACTCCATTGGACTGGGGAAAGCCAGAGGAGTGGGGTTACAGAGCCAGGAATCCCCGGACGGCACCTGTGAGGGAGACGGCTGCATTTGGAAGGGGCCCTAAGACCAGTGCAAGAAGGTATGTGAAGAGAGACCCAGTGTCCAGGGATCTTGATTGGAAGGCTGGACATAAAAACTGGACTACATACTGGCCAGGATATTTGGAGAGGAACCCTAACAGCAATGGAAGCTCAGGTATGAACACTGATCTATGCCCTAGCTTTTCACTTGGAAGACAGCAGGGAGACAAGTATTGTCCTGAGAGTGCTCCATTAAGAAATTCCTCTGTGCCAATCCATGATATTGATTCTATGATAGTTGAAGAAGGAAATATTGTAAATGAACAGTGTGAATACATGGATTGCTCTCTGTCTAAACTTCTGTGGTAATATACTTTTACAAAATACAACAACCATCACAAAGAAATATAAACTTGTTCTTTGATCTACTCAGAAAAGCTTTTGAGCAGGATTTGAGCCACGTTTAGAAAGTAAACCAGCCAAGAGGTTTGCAGCTGGTTAATTGTTAGCAATTGAGCCTTGCCTAATTGCCTGTGAGCTCTAAAGAGACACTTCTGGGTGTGTGTGAAAATACCAGAAGTTAGCATTGAAAAAGAACAGTTTTTCATTACTTTGTGGGTTTTGTTTGTTTGTGAAGCACTGCTAAAAAGATATTAGCAGGAGCCCACAGAAAAGACCTTTCTGTTCCCATCAAGGTCTTTATGATTTGATTTGATTGCTTAAGAAGTTCAGTTGTTGTTTTTCCTGATTTTGTTTTTCTAAGTATAATACTGGAAGCAAGTATCCTTTCTGTGCTACCAAGCAAATCTGTGTTGGGAGAAATAACCCCATAAATAAAGTTTATTTTCTTTGCTTTACACTCTAGCAAGCACAACTAATTTATTTGTGAACGGCTGATTTTGGTATGAATGGACTACATTTCCCACAATCCTTTGCAAGTCATATTAATATTTGCCTTTGCCAAGACTGTGGACATTCTCACCCAGTGCCCCCGTTTACAAACCTTACGCCAACAAGCTGGCTTCTCCGGACCCCCTCCCCCCCCCCCCCCCCCGAGTTCAGCCCCCGATAAATCCAGGACAAAAGCCCTCTACTACCTAGGGTGCTAGAACAGAGGACCTTGAACAAACCTCTCTTTCCACAAATCTTCCCACACATTCCACCTGCAGAGGAAATTACTGACATGGAAATAACTATAACAGTCCCGTTCCTCAAGGTGGTACATATCTGTTGTTGATACTAAATGCCATTGAGTCAGAGTCGACCCCTGGCAACCCTCTGGATAGCTGACCTAAACTTTGTTCGGTCTTCAGCCAAGGGGCTCATTGTTGATAGAGTGGTATCCATAACTGCTGTTATTGTATCGATCCATCTCATTGCTGGCCTTCCTCTTAAGGTGACGTTCTACCTTGTCAAGCATTATGTCTTTCTCCAATGATCTCTCTCTCTTCGCATGATATGTGCAAAGTATGAAAGTCGAAGTCTTGTCATCTGAGCTTTTAAGGAAACTTAGGTTTGATCCCCTCTAGTACCGACCAGTTTGTTCTTCGGGCAGTCCATGATATATATACACAGTATTCGTCGCCAGCGCTATAATTCAAAGGCATCAATTTTCTTCCTGTTTATCTTTTTCACTGTACAACTTTAGCATCCATATGACGTTACTGAAAATACCATGGCCTGGACAAATCAAATCTTGGTCTCTCTCCGTACAATCTCTGCTTTTGAGGATCTTGTCTACTTCATAGCCATTCTGCCAAGAGCAATACGTCATCAGATTTCTTGATTGCTAGTCCCTCCCTTTATTTATTGTTGATCCAAGTAAGTTAAAGCTGTCAATTATTTCAATTTCTTCTCCATCAGTGATGAAGTTGTTGATTTTGCCAGTTGTCAGGATCTTTGTCTTCTTAACGTTAAGGTGCAGACCAATTTTAAGACTATTCCTTGATCTTGAGAAGCAAATGTTTCAGTAATGTAGTATCAGCATAGCTGGGGTTGTTGAGTCTTCCACCAGTCTTCACACTTCGGTTGTTTTCATAAGGTCCTGCTTCTCTGATGATTTGTTCTGCATATAAACTAAAGAGGTAGGGGGAAAGTATGCAGCCTTGTCGTACACCTTTGCTGATTTTTAAACCATTCTGTTTCTCCTACTTCCGTTCGAACTGTTGTTTCTTGATCAATGTAAAGACTGTGCAAGAGAACGATCAGATGTTCTGGTATACCCATGCTTCTTAATGTGGCCAGGAGTTTCTCATGGTTTACACAGTCAAAAGCCTTGCTGTAGTCAATAAAACACATATGGATATCCTTTTGGCATTCTTTTGTCTTTTCAAGGATCCATCCCACATTCGAAATAATGTTTCTCATTCCTCGCCCTTTCCTGAAACCTGCTTGATCTTCCAAGCAGTTCTCGTTCCAGGTTTGGTTGTAGTCTCTGTTGAATCATCTTCAGTAGAATCTTGCTGACATGTTGGATCAGAGCGATTAAGATAAATTTTCACAGTCAGTCGGGTCACCTTTCTTCAGTATTGGTATAAACACTGATCTTTTCCAGTCAGTTGACCATGAATCTGTCTTTCAAATTTCCTGGCAGAGCCTTGCAAGTATGGTAACAGCTTCATCCAATTGTTGTAATACGTCAATGGGAATGCCATCAATGCTCTGTGCTTTGTTCTTTGATAAGAAGTCAAAGCAGCATTGAAAGCCTTTCATCACCAATGGTTCCTGATTATAAAGGTACAGGCTGAAATGGCTGTTGGTCCACTTAATCTTTATAGTATGACGACTCTGTATATTCTTTCCACCATTTCTAGATCTTCTAAGGCATCATTCAACATGGATCCTTGAGAATCTTGTAGCATTCCAATTCAAGGAGTGGCCTAGTGGTTGGGGCAAGGTACTTCAGGCCGGAAGGTCGGGGGTTCAAATCCCACTAGAGGATAGCAACCTTGGGCCGTCCGGACTGGGGTTTCTAGTCCCACAGGTGCTCCTTGTGGTCTTGGGCAAGCCACTTAACCCTCCATAGCCCATGTTCCCTGTAAAATAGTTATCTCCAAGTTATAATGCCCTGTTCAATGTAATTTCAGTTTGTTCAATGTAAACTGCACTGATGCAGAATAGCGCGGTATATAAGAGAATGTAAATAAATAAATAAAATAAATAAATAAATAAATAAAGGCTGAAATTTTTTCTTTAACTCTAACTTTAGAAAGTCCGATCTTCTTCTTCCTGTAAAAGATTCTGATTCTATTTCCTTGCATGTATCATTATAGTACTTCTCCTTGTCTTGTCTTGCTGCATGTTGGAAATCTCTGAGTTCTGTGATTGCCTCTCTCTTTCTCCTTTTACTTTAGCTTCTTTGCGTTTCTGGACAATTTTCTTTTTTTTTTTTTTTTTAAATTCTTTATTTTCGTTTTATAACAACAAAGGAAAAGGAAGACATACAGCTAAAAGACAGATACATAAAGTGTAATACATACATCAAAGTAAACCCCTGCCACCCCCCTCCCCCCTGCTTCTTCTCTAGAAAACTAATCATTCCCGAAGCGGGCGTGTATTTACATTATTGTGTTACAAAACCTAACGGTGATCTAAAACATGATGAGTGCACATTAAACAGGCATATCGGAACAATGAGCAGATTGTACATAATCATTAAGCAACTGCCATTTAGACAAGCGAGAGTGAGTTTGGGCATGGGGAATAGCTCTCCGAGGTATCTGCTCATATTTACTATATAAGCAGACGAGGTTCCACCATTCATTGACGGTAAGTCGAGAGCTATCCTTCCAATGCCTCGTGATTAAGCATAGGGCTATACCCAGCATGAAATCAAGGAGAAAGCGACCCTTCTTAGGAAGAGAGGGGACCTCCGCCACAGAGCGGAGTCCCACAATCTTCCAAGAGAGAGGTTCGTGAAGGTATAAGATAAATTGAATACAACCCCAAACCCGCCCCCAATAAACCTGTAGTTGAGGACATTCATAAATAACATGAGCGAAGGTTCCCACAGCAGTATGGCAAGACCAACACTGGTCCCCAGCAGTTGTGTTCCATTTGGCTATTTTTGGGGTATAAAAGCAGCTGTGTGCAAAAAGAAGAGAGTTTGGGTAGCAGAGGCAGACCGGGAAACCCGCACTACTTTGCTCCAGAAAACGCTCCATTGCACAGGGGTTAAAGTGGTTTGCAGTTCGAGCTCCCAGGCCTGTTGGGCTTTGAAAGTGGCCGTGCTATGCGAGACTAGGATTTGTGAGGGGAAGAGAAGAAGGTAAAGTCAAGCTCATTGGGGTGTAGTAACCTCCATAGATCAACTAAGGCAAGATCTTTGATCAGGGAGGTAAGCGTGGTGTGACTCTTGGGGGGACCACTTGTCCTAGGCGGCTGTTTGTCAATCAGGGGATCAAGGACTAGATTGAAATCCCCCCCAATTATCAATAAAGTATTAGCAGAGGCCTGCGCAACCTGAGCAATGGTAGCAAAAAAGGCAGGGTCATCCCCATTAGGAGCGTAAAGGCATATACATGTAACTTCAAGGCTACCTATCTTGAAGTGAACTCTGGACCATCTACCTTCTGTATCTGAGCTAGTCGCAATAATAGTAGCATGCAAAGATTTACTAACCAGTATGGCAACCCCACATTTCTTGGAAACGGCTGGGGAATAGGTAGGGCGCTTGAAAACATACAACATAATCAGAATCTGTGCAACAATGACATAATCACCGAAGATGCTGGCTAATACACCCCATATTGAAAAGTATGTACATCGTATCTTAGAGAAGAAGCAAAACCCCCAAAGAATATGGCGACCAGATGTCTGCGGGAGGAGGCCCTAGAGAGGAAATAGAAAGACGTGAAGAAGAGAAAAGAAACACCAGAGTCCATAATTAACACTGTCTCTGATATTCATCGAGGCTACTGTGGGTAGATGGAGTCGGGTCACAGATATCATCAAAAGTAAGGCAAACAAACTGCCCTCGCCAGACTCTTTGCTGGGCTGCAGCAGATCCAATATGGCAGATACAGCGGATATGAGAATACTTGCAGGAATATTCTGGAAGTCAGCGCATCAAGTCGGCTTCTTTGGAATCCAAAAACTCCGCTAGTAGATCAGGGTCCTCAAATGTTCTTGTCTGATTGTAAAGCGTGACTCGGAGCTTGGCCGGGTACATCAGACCATAGCGTGCTTGTAGTTGTTGAAGCCTCGGCCGAAATTCCAGAAAGCGCTTTCGGCGGTCGGTCGACCGTGGGTTTAGCCAAGTCAGGATAGAAGGAGATCTTGTGGCTCTCAAACTCCATATGGCCCTTTGCCCAAGAGGCACTTAGAATTTGCTCCACGTGTTGATATCTCAAAAGTCGAAAGATGATAGGCCGCGGGGTCTTCCTGTTGAGCGTTATGCTTGTGGGTACTCGGTGAGCGCGATCGATCTCCAAATCTTTGGTAAAGGTGATTTGGAGCAGGGAAGGGAGGGTTTTGCGTAAAAACTCTTTCATGTCTCCCGATTCCGCTCCCTCCGGTATGCCCACGAGTCGTATGTTGTTGCGACGCGCTCTATTATTGCCATCTTCCACTTCTTTCTGTAGAGCCCGCACCTGACGTTCAACTTTGTCGAGTTTGGACAACCGGGCCGCATGGGAGTCCAATATGCTCTCCATTTTGTCCTGACGCGAAGAAAGCCCTTCTAGCTTGCTTTGCAGCACCCCAAGATCTTCCCGCAGCGCTCGAAGTGCTTCACCGTTTGACTGCACGAGGTTTTTGACCCCTTTAATCTCTGCGAGGATTTCCTGCTGCATTTCGGGGCCCTCGCGCAAGGCCAGCCCCTTCTGCGGGGACGGGGGTTCAGTTTTGCAACGTTTGCCGTGAGAAGCCGCTGGAGATCCAAATTCCAGGCGCGTGGGTTTGGTCCCCGCCATCTCATCAATGTGCCCCAGCAAGATCAGAGTAGAAGTTCCAAGTATGTACGGTGTTAATTCAGGATTCTGAGTAGGCCTCTCAGGAGCCTCAGCGTTATGCGACCATCCCGCTGGACATCAGGCTCCCGTTTCTGGACAATTTTCAGAGTTTCTTCAGTCATCCATTTTGGCCGTTTTTGCTTTTTCACCTTATGTAGAGACTTAATAGCTTTCTTCCAAAACAACCTTCTTGATGTCATCCCATAACTCTTCTGGAACTCTGTCATTTGTATCTAAAGCAGCAAATGCATTTTTTAAGCAGTCTTTAAATTCCGGTGGTATATTCGCAAAGTCATATTTTGCTACATTCATGAGTGGCTTGCTCTTTTTCAACTTTAGCTTGAGCTTGCATACTAATAGTTGGTGATCTGTACCACAGTCAGCTCCAGGTTTTGTCTTTGTTGATGCTATCAAACCTTTCTATCGTTGTCTTCCATAGATGTAGTAAATTTGATTTCTGTATAATCCATTGGGTGAAGTCCACGTGTACAGTAGGCGCTTGTGTTGCTGGAAGAAGGTGTTTGAGATGAATAGATCATTGGTCTTGCAGAATTTTGTCAGTCTATCTCCAGCTTCATTTGTTGCCAAGTCATTTTCCAACCACTTTGCCTTCTTTTTTGTTGCCAACTTTTGCATTCCAGTCACCATGACTATCAGTATATCCTGTTTGCATGTTCTGTCAATTTCAGCTTGTACTTGTTCATAGAACTGATCAACGTCTTCCTCTTCTGCAGCTGTTGAAGGGGCATATACCTGAATTATAGTTGTGTTGATGGGCTTTCCTCGCAGACAAATAGAAATTAAATGTTCACTGACTGCATTGTATTTCATTATAGTTCTTGCAAGTTTCTTCTTAATTACAAATGCAACACCATTTCTTCTTTGTCTTTCATTTGCAGCATAATAGACCATATAATCATCAAGCAAGTAATAATAAAACGGGCTATTTCAATTACCCTGTATTGACTCGGTCAATGTCATGGCAGGACATACTAGGGAGAAAAGGTTTTTAGATGAAATAAATGAGTGCTTCTTGGAGCAGCTGGTTCATGAACTGACGAGAGAAATCTATTTTGGATCTAGTCCTTAGTGGAACACAGGATCTGGTGCAAGAGAAAAGGTTGTTGGGGTCACTTGGCAACAGTGATCATAGCATGATCGCATTTAATAAGTGGAGGAAGGACGGCAAGGAAATCCACAGTACTACTATTTAACTTTCAAAAAGGGAGTCTATGATAAAGAGGAAAATAGTTAAGAAAAAAACTAAAATGAGCAGCTACAATGGTTAAAGATTTACATCAAGCATGGGCGTTGTTTAAAAATACTATCTTAGAAGCCCAGACCAGATATATTCCAAGCTTTAAGAAATGTGCAAGGAAGGCCAAAAAACTGCCAGCATGGTTTAAAAGTGAGGTCAGAGAACTGTTGTAGCCAAAAAAGCATCTATTAGGAAATGGAAAAGGAGCCAAATGATGTCAACGGGAAACATAAGCACTAGCAAGTTAGATGAAGACCATTGATAAGGCAGGCAAAAAAAAAGTTTGAAGGAAAAAAAAAAAAAAAAAAAAAGCTTGCTGTGGAAGCAAAAATCGCATAATAAAAACTTTTTCAAGTACACTCATAGCAAAAAAAATCTTTGAGAGTGTCAGTTGGACCACTAGTTGATAGAGGGGTAAAAGGGGCCATAGCAGAGAGAGTGAATGAATTGTCTTCTTCATTCTTTACCGAGGATGATGTAGGGAAGTTACCCATGCCTGAAATGGTATTTAAAGGTGATGTATTGGAAGAATTGAAAGAAACAGATAAACCGGAAAGATGTTTAACAGCTATTTGATAAACTAAAAAGAGTAGCAAATCACCTGAACTGGATGGTATACATCCAAAAGGAGTTGAAAGAACTGAAATATGAGACTGCAGACCTATTATTAGTAAACTGTGTCCTATTAAAATTACTGAACATGTAGATAGAGGTACTAGAGAATTGTATTCTTTATAATGTTTTCTACCATTTTGCCTGGTACTGTCAGGCTCACTGGTCTGTAGTTTCCCAGATCGCCTCTGGAACCCTTTTTAAAAATTGGCCACTCTCTAATCTTCAGGTATTAAGCACAGTATTGATTGCTTGTTGGATATGGCGAGCATCTTTAAAAAAAAAAAAAAAAAAGAAGAAGGAGCTAGATGGCACGCTATGAAATCCTAAGTATGTCTGAGCCGTAATGAATACCCCCACCACCTCTGCGAGTGCTTCTTGGGCAGTTGTAGAGATCATATCCTGGAGTTTGTAACTGGTTTAGGAGGATGTTTTCTGTGTTGGTGAACCAAGATTCAGTGACACACGTAAGGTCAACGTTATTGTCATTGAGGTAATCCACTAGCATTGGGATCTTGTTGCGTGCAGAGCATGCGTTGAGCAGTACACATTTTAAGTGTTGTTGAGGGATATGTGGTTTTGTTCATAGCTATGGTTGAGGGATCATGAGGTTTAATGGGGGGGGGGGGCAGGGTGTAGGCTCCGTGCTTTATGCTGAATTATGGGGATTGTGCTGGTTGGTGAAGACCATGAATATTCATGTGGTACTCCCCCCCCCCCCACTGCTTGTATATAACCCACTGTAGATAGCTCAAACATGTATATATTGCACCCCAATCAAGATGTATCTACCCACACACACTACCTTCACCAACACAGCATGCCGACACCCCCGCACCACCCCAATTGATTTGTTTGCAGTATAAACCGCTTCGATTTAAGGATAAAGCGGGATATAAATCCTTTTAACCCTTTCCAGGCCGAGCCCAAAACGCTTGGGATCCAAAATTCTGACTAAATATTCCTATCACATGGTATATAATACATGACCATAGCAGAAGGAAAATCACTATTAGAACATATTGAATAAGACAGGTGCAATTTTCCTGAAATATGCAAAAATTAACCCGGCTGCAGAATGTGGATTAAAAATTTAAATTAGGCCTTGAAAGGGTTAAATAAATAAAATAAATGAATCTGAGCATGAGTATAGATGAGAAGTATATATAGCCAAGAGTTTGGCAACTGAATGCATGGTTGAGGGTAGCACTGTAGCACTGGTGCTGGTGGAGGACTGTAATTTGTAGCAGCTTGCGCAGATCTTAGTTAAGGCTAGTTAGTTTGTTTGGGGGGGGGGGTTATGTTGGGTGGGAAGACCTACTGTACTTGGCGGTCTGATTGCATGTAGGTTTGTCGAGTTGGAGATGCGACTGTTGTGATTGCTTCTGCTGGGTTCCCACCTGTGTGCTGTGGGCCCTTTAATAACGCCGTTGGCAGGTGATGATGCCTTCGTTGGGGCAGTGCTTATTGGAATCACGGGGTTCTGCTGGGCCTGGATCTGGCATGTTTACAGTCATGCCAATGGGTCACCAGGCTGATTGAGCAATTGATGAGGAAATCAGCCTGCTGTGCAGGGCAGTCACTGGTGCAAGAACCCTTGCTGGCTGGCTTCTGGGTCACGACTGTGCTGAGGCAGTTGAAAGGAGAGGGCAGCTGTACGGATGGGAAACTACAGACCGGTGAACCCGACATCAGTACCAGGAAAAATGGTGGAAACCATCATAAAGAACAAAATTACCGAACATGTAGATAGTCATGGCTTAATTGGAGACAGCCAACATGGCTTTAGCCAAGGAAGGTCTTGTCTTGCTAATTGGTTATGTTTTTTTGAAGGTGTGAATAAACAGGTAGACAAAGGTGAGTCAGTTGATATAGTGAATCTGGACTTACAGAAAGCCTTTGACAAGGTCCCTCATAAGAGACTTTTGGCAAAATTTAAAAGTCATGGGATAGGAGGCAGTGTACTATTGTGGATCAGGAACTGGTTAAAAGATAGAAAGCAGAGGGTAGGGCTAAATGGCCAATTTTCCCAATGGAGAAAGGTGAATAGTGGAGTACCCTAGAGATCTGTGCTGAGTCTGCTGCTTTTTAACATATTCATAAATTACCTGAAAATGGGAACAAGTGAGGCTATCAAATTTGCAGATGACAGAACTATTCAAAGTTGTTAAAACCCATGAGGATTGTAAAAAATTGCAAGGGGACCTTGATAAATTGGAAGACAGGGCATCCAAATGGCAAATGAAATTTAATGTCGACAAGTGCAAAGTTATGCGCCTAGGAAAGAAAAACCCAAGCTATGGTTCCACATTAGGAACCACCACTCAGGAAAAAGATTTAGGCATCATCGTGGATAACCTGTTAAAACCCTTCGCCCAGTGTGCAGCGGCAGCCAAGAGAGCAAATAGAATGCTAGGTATCATAAGGAAAGCAACGGAGAATAAAACAAAGGATATTATAACACCTCTGTATCGTTCCAAGATGCAACCGCACCTTGAATATTGTGTGCAGTTCTAGTCGCCATATCTTAAAAGGATATAGCATTATTAGAAAAGGTACAGAGAAAAGCCACCAAAATGAAAGGGGATGGAAGGATACATCTATGAAGAGAGGCTAAAAAGATCAGGGTTCTTCAACCTAGAAAAGAGATGGCTGAGGGGAGATATCATAGAGGTCTATAAATTAATGAATGGCGTGGAACGCGTAAACGTTGATTGATTGTTTACGCCATTAAAATATAGAAAGATTAGGGGGCATGCAATGAAGCTACAGGGTAACCTATTTAAAACTAATAAAGAGAAAATATTTTTTTCACTCAACATGTAATCAAATTCTGGAATTTGCTACCGGAGGCTGACTTTTCACCCAGCTGCTGATTGCGATCCCTACGGGTTCTCTTAGGAAGACAGCGCATAAACTTAAGTCTTTGGGGGAGAATGAGTGATGGCATAATGGGCTAGGTTGGTCCTGCCTGTGAAGGAAGGTGGCATAGCATGAAGTAATTAGGTCTTACCTGCTAATTATTGTTCCTGAAGGAACGACAGTCCAGTCCCTTACTTCTGGGTTGCGCAACCCTTCCAGCAGCTTGGAGGCTGAGCTCATCCTTTTTGAGGATGGGGCGGTATAAATACCGCTGGCACCACCCCCAGAATCCAGCATTCTAATGCAAAAGTAGGCTTAAACTGAAACCAACATATTAAACCTAAGTCCAAAGAAACACACGAGAACCCAAAGTAACTTTTTTTTTTTTTTTTTAAACTTGTAACAGGTAGGGGGTAAGAAAAACAGGCAGGAAGGAGGGAGGGGAGGGAGGAAGTTTGACTGAGTTTGCTAGAATTCTTCTTCCCCTGGGCCTCCGCCCCTGGTCCAATGGTCCTTCTGTGCTGGTTCGGCCCTGCCTTCGGTCCGCTGTGCTTTACCTACCTATTGGGACCAAAAAACGGATCTGGGAGGGAACAGGGACTGGACTGTCGTTCCTTCAGGAACAATAATTAGCAGGTAAGACCTAATTACTTCTTCCTTATCGTCACTCCAGTCCAGTCCCTTACTTCTGGGATGTAACAGAGCAGTTCAGGCCTGGGAGGGATCCGCTATCCCGGACCGAAGAACCGCTTCTCCAAACAGAGAATCCGCAGAACCCTGAATATCCAGCCTATAATGTTTGGTAAAGGTATGCAGAGTGGACCAGGTGGCCGCTCTGCAAATGTCCAGTGGCGGAACTAGGCTATACTCCGCCCAAGAAGTGGCCTGCGCCCGCATTGAATGCGTGCGCAGACCCCCTGGAACCTGCTTTCCCTTCAGGATATAGGCCGAAGCAATAGCTTCCCTGATCCACCTAGAGATAGAGGCCTTGGCCGCCACCTCCCCTTTGTGAGCTCCTCCAAACTGAACGAATAGACATTCGGACTTCCGAAAGGATGCCGTGCGGGAGAGATAAATCTTCAGAACTCTGCGGACGTCCAGGAGACGTAGTTTCCCCCCATGTTCTCCTTGCATTTCTGCCGGGAAGGACGGAAGCGAAACCGTCTGGTTCACATGAAAAGGGGAGATGACCTTGGGTAAGAAAGAGGGGACTGTCCGCAAGACCACCTTCTCCCTGAAAAAGGTAATAAAGGGGGTCTGGGAGGACAGAGCTTGAAGTTCGGATACGCGTCTGGCCGAGCAAATGGCCACCAGGAAGACTGTCTTCAGAGTGAGATCCTTTAGGGAGGCTCTCTTTGCCGGTTCTAAAGGCTCCCTGGTTAGGGCATTAAGCACCAGATTGAGATCCCAAGGGGGTAAAACCGATCTTAGCTGTGGCCTCAGGCGTCTAACCGCTCTTAGGAATCTGGCCACATCCGCGTGCTCCCCTAAGGGCTTACCACGAATCCTACCTCGATAACAAGAGATAGCAGCTAACTGTACTCGTAAGGAGCTGGGGAGAAAGGCCCTTCTCGAATCCAGCTTGTAAGAATTCCAGGACCTCCGGAACAGAAGCCGACAGGGGTTTCTTCCGGTGATCCGCACACCATGCCTCAAAGATGCGCCAGACCCTAATATAGGACAGACAGGTCGAGCGCTTTCGAGCATTCAATAGAGTAGAGATTACTGAAACTGAATACCCTCGTTTCAGGAGCCGTGTCCTTTCAATAGCCAGGCCGTAAGCGAGAATCGATCCACGTGAGGCATCAGAACCGGCCCCTGCCTCAACAGACCCTTCCGGCAGGGGAGCCGCCAGGGTCGGTCGATCGATAGTCTTATTAGGTCCGCGTACCAGGGTCGGCGCGGCCAGTCCGGAGCTATGAGGATAACCAAACCTCGGTGGGCTTCTATCCGTTGTAGAACCTTTCCGATGAGGACCCACGGGGAAATACATATAGGAGACCCTCCGCGGGCCATCTCTGGGCTAATGCATCTAGGCCCTCGGACATCCTTTCCTTCCTTCGGCTGAAAAATCTGCTTGCTTTGGCTGAGGCATATCGTGCCATGAGGTCCATGACTGGGGGCCCCCAACGAGCTACAATCTGATAGAAGATCTCCTGATCCAGCTCCCACTCCCCCTGGTCGATGCTGACCCTGCTGAGGTAATCGGCCATGGAGTTGTCCGTACCTGCTACGTGTTGAGCTGATAGAGCCTCTAAGTGGACTTCGGCCCACTGGAACAGGCTGTCCGCTTCCTTTTCCAAGGAGGGGCTGGATGTCCCCCCCTGGCGGTTGATGTAAGCCACCGCTGTGACACTGTCTGAGAACACGCGGATCGCCTTTCGACAAACTAGGGGCTCGAGAGACCTGAGCGCCAAGGCTACCGCTCGGAGTTCCAACCTGTTGATGGACCACTGAGATTCCATTAGGGACCACCGACCCTGGACGAACTGGTCCTCGCAATGCGCTCCCCAGCCTGTCAGGCTGGCGTCTGTCGTCAGGAGAGCCCACTGTGGGGGCTCGAGATATATTCCGCATTCCAGGGTCCCTGGGCAGCGCTACCAGTGCAGGGCATTCCTGGTTCGGGGAGCACAGGGCAACCGCGTGGTCAACGGGTGAAGCTGAGGGGACCACCGACGCAACAGGGCCCTCTGCAGGGGACGCATGTGTGCTCTGGCCCACGGGACTACCTCTATTGTTGCTGCCATGGTTCCTAGCAATTGAAGGTAATGCCATGCCGTAGGAATTCGTCTGTTCAAGAACTGTGACACCAGGGTCCTTAAGCCCCTTGCTCTCTTCTTGGACAGAAAAACCCTTCCTCTTCTGGTGTCGAACCTCGCTCCGAGATACTCGAGCTCTTGAGAGGGGGTCAACTTGCTCTTTGCCCGATTGATGACCCAGCCCAGCTCCTCTAGTACTTCTATGACACTGGTTGTGGCTGTGCGACTCTCCTTCTCCGACTTCGCCCGGATCAGCCAATCGTCTAGGTAGGGGTGAACCATGATTCCCTCCTTCCTCAGGGCAGCCGCGACCACTACCATTATCTTGGTGAAAGTCCGCGGAGCTGTAGCTAACCCGAAGGGCAGCGCTTGGAACTGAAAGTGACCTCTCGGAACCGCGAATCTCAGGAACTGTTGGTGGGACCTTCGAACCGGGATATGTAGATATGCTTCCGTCAGATCTAATGCAGTCAGGAACTCTCCTTTCCTTACTGACACTATGACCGACTTTAGGGTTTCCATCCGGAAGTGAGGCACTTTGAGGCAGCGATTGACCTGCTTTAAATCCAGGATAGGGCGAAAGGAACCTTCCTTCTTTGGGACTACGAAATAAATCGAGTATCGACCGGAGCCGCGTTGGTCTGGCGGGACAGGGGTCACCGCTCCGAGGTCTATGAGTCTTGAGAGGGTGGCGTCCACCGCCGCTCTCTTTACCAGAGATCCGCAGGGAGACTGAACGAAGGCTGGGCGTATCTGCTTCGCAAACTCAAGGGCATACCCCTCTCGGATGACCTCTAGGACCCATTGATCGGACGTGACTCGGGACCAGGCAGAGAGGAACTGCTTTAGACGCCCTCCAATCAGCAGGCCCCCCACCTGGACCCCCGCTTTCTCATTGTGGTTTTCTAGGTCCAGCGGAGGAGGAGGAGGATCCAAAACCTCTCCCCGCACCCCGGAAGCCTCTGAAGCTTTGGGTCCTCGAGGGAAAACGGCCCCTAGGAAAGGAATTCGACCTGACTGAACGAAACCTCTGGGGGTCCCTAGGTTGGCTCCGAACTGGAGCTAGGGGGCGACCCTGTTTTGGTCTGTCCTCCGGAAGCCTGCCGCCTTTCGACTCACCAAGATCTTTAACCAACTTATCCAAGTCTTCCCCAAACAACAATTTACCCTTAAAGGGGAGACGACTTAGGCGCATTTTTGAAGAAGCGTCAGCTGCCCAATTCCGCAGCCATAGGTATCGCCGAGCTGCTACTACCGAGGCCATATTCTTAGCCAGGCTTCTGATGAGGTCATATTGGCTATCCGCTAAGTAGGCCGAGCCTGACTCCAATCTGGCAGCAATAGACTGGGCGTCTCCCGCGGGAGTCTCTGCCAGTTGGATTTGTTGTGACCATCTCAAGCAGGCCCGAGCCACCCAAGCTCCCGAAACCGAGGCCTGGAGGGCAAGAGCACTGATATCAAAGGCTTGCTTCAGTAGTGTGTCTAATTTTCTGTCTTGAGAATCTCGCAAGGCCGCGCTACCCTCGACCGGGATTGTAGTCTTCTTTGTCACTGCAGAGACCGCCGCATCTACCCTGGGCGACTTCAGCAGCTCCTTGTCCGGTTCCGGCAATGGGTAAAATCTGGTCATTGAGCGGACCCCCCTCAAACTAGATTCCGGTTGGTCCCACTCCTCTTGGATCATCTGACGCACCACCCTGTGCACGGGAAAGACCTTTTGAGATCTTCTCACTGCTTGGATTAAAGGATCCTCCAACGCTTCCTCCTCAATTGGTGCGTCTGAGATCACGTTGAGTACCTTGAGAGAGTCGTTAATCAACGCCGGAAGCTCCTCCCGCCTAAAGACCCGCACTATGCGCGATTGGTCCTCCTCAGGGATCTCCCCTTCTTCGAGCTCCTCCTCATCTTCCGCTAGATCCTTGTCTGAGGCCTCCTCTTCCTGGGTATCGTGTGAGAAGGCCGAGAGAGGCTCGTCACTCACCCGCCTCGTGCGCTTGGGTGGTATCACGGAAACCTGGGAACTGGTTTTCAATGGCCTGGACCCTAGGCCTTCCTTGGCTGTGCTCGGCTCCACTGGCTCAAGACCCCTCTTGCGCATACAGTAGGCCTTGTGCAGTAGGAGGACGAAATCGGGGGAGAAAAGGTTGCTGGCACTCTCCTCCCCCAGGGTAGGGGCAGGGAGGGAGGTGAGGCAGGTAAGTCCGAGGTCGAAGGTGGAGGGGGGAGGGGTTCCCTAGCTCCTTCCAGAGGGTCCCCTGACCCTTGCACTGGTTGGGACATGGCCAATAGAATGCCCTGCTCCACCGAGGCAGCTTCTGCAGCACAACCCTTGCAGATTCCTGTCTCTGAGGCCGTCCCCCTACGTGTGCCACAGGACGGACACCGCGTCTTGCCAGTCATGGCCTTATGGCGAGCTTGAAGGGATCTGCAAAACAGTAGCCAATTGTAGCCTGTAAAAATGTGGCCTAAACAATAATCACTTGCCGAAGTACCAGGCAGGAAGGGCAATAAAGGGAAAAGAAATGCTTCCTCTCCTCTCCTTTGCTGGGCTATAAGATGGCAGACATCAAGGTAAATGAAATCAAATAAAAAACAAACTTAAAATCAAACTTAAGAAACTCAAAATTAAAACTACATCTAAAAACTGGCTAAAATATGTGTGCCCCAGTACTTGCGGTTAAGAGGTCCTTGTAGACGCGCTGCTCCGCGGCCGATCGCCACACTCCGGAGGCTCCCACGTGGAAGGCCTCAGCCACGTGGAGCACTACCGGTCGGCGATATCGCCGGAAGTCTTTCCCCCCGGCCCGCGGGCCTGAACGGGGCTGGTAGCGAGTGGAGTCCAACAACCCCGAGCGCTCCGAATCTGCTGCGTGAAGCCGGAGAAGCAGGGAAGTGGAGCGCTGCCGCCTCAAGCGCTCAGCCGCCTGAGGGCTTCGGCGCGAGGTCAGGCAGGACTGAGTACAATTCCGTGGAGCCGGTAGAATCAGCAGGAGGGGAAGGTGATGGTTTCTTGCCTCCGTTGCCGGTAGGATTTCCTGGGCTCCGGACGCTTGCTGCTACTCCAGATCAACCTCCTCCCCAGCCAGATACCAGCGAGAACGGATGGGGGGGGGGGGGGGGAAGGAGAGAGACTTAAAGGCACAGAACCAAAAGGGATTCCCCAAAGGAAATAAAGGAAAATAAATGTAAGAAATTGAAATAAAGGAATAAAATAGGTGTAATAAACTATTAAGGAAGACTCCAGTAAGCCCTTGGCTTACGGAACCCTCCAGCTGCTTGGAGGCTGAGAATACTGGGGGTGGTGCCAGCGGTATTTATACCGCCCCATCCTCAAAAAGGATGAGCTCAGCCTCCAAGCTGCTGGAAGGGTTGCGCAACCCAGAAGTAAGGGACTGGACTGGAGTGACGATAAGGAAGCCCTATTTACGGAACAGCAGTTCTGTGGGCAATACACTACCACATGCTGAAACTCCAGGGGTTCACAGGGTTGAGTTGGAGAGTACCTGGCTGCACCCATAGGTCCATTTTTTAAAATTAGTGGGTAAAAATAAAAGGGCATATAACCGATGGGTCCGGGGCAGGGGAGGAGAAAAAGCATATCTTCCTTGGCCCTTTAGTTTGAATCAGTAGTTCCCCACAGCTAATATTAATGATTTCTTGCTCTCTGGTGGAGTGTCCTTTCAGGAGCTCAGACCATCCTAGGCAGGCAATGGACTTTTTTTGAAAGTTACATAGGGGAGGAAAGAGTGATTTCTATGAACCAGCTGGAGAGAGAAGATGGGATGAGGAGCCAATTCTTTCAACACCTCCAAGGAACAGAAATAGCATAATCTGAAGAGGGAACCAGTCTGTTTAAAAGAAAAGTACTGCATTTCAAGAGGGCCGTTATCAGCTTGTACAAGGAACTTCGGGGTATCTATCTCCCTACTGCTTAACAGTATCAAAATAGGTGGCATAGTCGATTAGGGAAACAATTAGATTAGAGTGATTGGAAACTGTACATCAAAGAGGTTATAGTTTATAAAAACATTTGATATATTGCATATGTTAAAAATAAAACGTGGTTTACAATAAAAAAAAAAAAAAAAAAAAAAAAAAATATATACATAAATACAATTCTTACAATATCTGCCCCTGCCCAAGAAAAAAATGATACAGGTCAATAACTCTTAAGAGGTCCTTCCTTCTGCTAAAGTTCCAAAGGTTTGTTCAAAATAATACACTTTCAAAGTTTTGACAAATATAAAGCAGAATAGAGTTCCAAAGGACAGGGGCTGAAAATAAAAATGCTGATTGGCGTGTTAGCTAATGGTGTGCACAACTAAGAGGTGGCAACACCAAACAATTATGACTTTGTGAGCATAACCGTCTTGTGGGCACACAGGAAACCAAAGATAGAGTCCCGAATAAAAAGTTATATACAGCAAAAGCAAGATTTTAAATCTGATGTGATATGTTATTGGCAGCCAATAAGAGGTGTAACATGATCCAGTGGTTTAGAAAAAAGTAAGCAGTTGGACAGCAAACATAGGTGATAAAGTAGAACCCCGAGGTACCCCCCACGTAAGATTTCTAGGAGATGAGCTTTGAGAATGTTCCTTTTCAGTATTAGCTCAATCAGTTATTAGTGCTTAGCTATCATGGAGAACAGGCAGACTCGATACAAGATCGTTATGCAAATGTATGTTACCCCTGGGTGGATGGCTAAAGTTCAGAGGATGGATGTTGGAGAGGTTGTAGGGGCAGGGGAATGTCCGATAAAACAGCACTTTTGGAGGAGAGTTAAGGCAAATTGCTTTGATCATGGGAAGGGATTTCTTAATGATCCTCTATTATGTTTGCTGGGGTTTCTAGATTAATCTGCTTTGATGCAGAGTGTAAGAGACTGGTGGAAATATTGCTGTTGGCTGCTCATATGTTGACTACACGCAAGTGGAAACATCAGAAAGATCATACTGAGCAAGACCACGGATCCACATCAAACCCAGAATCCTATTTCTAACAGTGGCCAGTCCAGGTCACAAGTACCTGGCAGATTTCCAAAAAGGTACAAAGATTCCATGCTGCTTATCCAGTTAAGCAGTGGATTTCCCGGGTCCTCTTATAACTGTTTATGGAAATTTTCCTCTAGGAACTTATCCAAACCTTTTTTAAGCCCAACTACACTAACAGCTTTTACTGCATCCTCCAGTAATGAATTCCAGAGTTTGATTACACATTGAGTGAAAAAGCATTTTCTCTGATTAGTCTTAAATGGGCTACACTGTAGCCTCAATGTGTGTCCCCTAGTCTTTCTACTTTTTGAAGGAGTAAACAACTGATAAATGTTGACCTGTTCCACTCCATTTATTATTTTATTTTAAAGACATCTAATCATCTCCTAAGCCATCTTTCTTCCAAATTGAAGAACCCTAACCTTTTAAGCCTTTCCATCCTCTCTACCATTTTGGTGGCTCTTCTCTGAACCTTTTCTAATTTTGCTATATCCTTTTTAAGATATGGAGACCAGAGTTGCACACAATATTCAAGCTGCGGTCACACCATGGAACGATAGAGGCATTATAATATCCTTGGTTTAAGTACCCATTCCTTTCCTTATGATTCCTAGCATTCTATTTGCTTTCTTGGCTGCCGCTGCAGACTGGGCAGAGGGTTTAACGTATTATCCACAATGATGCCTAGATCCCTTTCCTGGATGGAGATTTCTAATGTGGAACCTTGCATAGTGCAACTGTAGTGTGGGTTGTTCTTTCCTAAGTGCCTAACTTTGCACTTGTCCACATTAAATTTCATCAGTCATTTGGACGCCCATTCTCCCAAGTTTTCAAGGTCCAATTTTTCACAATCTTCTTGTGTTTTAGCAACTCTGAATAATTTTGTGCCATCTGTAAATTTGATCACATCACTTGTTATTCCTATTTCCAGGTCATTTTTAAATACGTTAAAAAGTAGCGGGCCAATCATAGATCCCTAGGGTATTCCATTATTTACTTTTCTCCATTTAGCCCTACTCTCTGTTTTCTATCTTTTAACCAGTTCAGAGTCCACAATAGTATACTGTCTCCTATTCAATTACTTTTTAATTTCCACAAGAGTCTCTCATGGTGACCTTGTCCACAAGTAGTGGAATGGTATGTGCGTGCTGAAGAATGAGCGTGCTTTGAAAAGCTCTTAGCACTAGTGAAAGGACTGATTGAGTCTATGTACTATGGTCCCCTTTCTGTAACCACACTAGCCAAAACAGACTCTGAGAATGGATAATTTTGGTAATAATTTATAATTGATATTGTCCTATGCTGCACATCTTGCTTGCTTGTTGTGTTATGAGATAGAGAGGAGAGGGTCCTAGTAGTAGTGAAGTAGGTTATGCTAATGGTGATTTTTCCCTCCGATATTGATAAGTGTTAGAAAGGCTGTTATGTATGTTTTCATATGGGCGAGTATCAGTTATAACTCAGAGTGACCGTGTGCACTACTCTTCCCCACTCACCCTCTGCTATTGTCTTAATGGAGAGGAATCCCATTTCCCACAGGCAGATAATGACGGAGCTGCAAGACTGAGGCAGAGACATCTGCCTATGGGAGATGGAATCCCCGTGGACAGAGGTGCTGCAAAAAGCCGTGAATGCAGTTGGAATCCCCTCGGGGAGAAACACTGGTCTCATCTCCTGCAGGCAGGAGTGCTGGAAAAAGGCCTTGATCGTAGCCAAGACCAACGCTACCTGCATGTAGGAGATGGGATCCCTGGGGTAGATAGCGCTGGTCTCTGCCACGATGGTGGTCTTTTCCAGCCCTTCTCCCCACATGCTTTAAGCCCCAGATGCCAGTTTTCAGTCACCATGGCAACCTGGCATCTTGGGCTTGTCAAGTACTGTCTTCTGTGTCGCCAATTCATCAGGTAAGGAGTACCACAACCTCAGGGCATACAAGGAAGAGACTCTAGCACAGGTAAATTAAGTCCTCTTCCTATCCAATGAAGGAATAAATGCGCCATAAGGGACTTTTTGGTGCAGTAAGTGCAGAGGACATGCTGGGCATACACTGGGTTTTTCTCTAATGCAAGGTAAATACAGAGACTTCCTGCACTTTAGCTGAAGGCCCCCTTAGCTTTCTCTTTCCAATCTTCAACCTTAGTGGGGATGAAAGATGTCAAGGAGTTCTCATCTGCTGAAAATTTGGAAGACCTGCTCTACAGACTGAGAATTTTTGCTATAGATACAGGAAGAGCCAAAAGATCAACTGTATCTTTAGTAACTATGCCAAAGGTCACAAACAGGCTGGGTTTTCAGGATATCCCTACTAAACATACACAAGATAGATTTGTGTACATGCATCAGCAACTACTTCATGCATGTTCATTTTTCATTAAAGCTCATGAATATTATAGCCTTTACTTTTCAACTGATACCATCAAGTTGCCTGGAACTGGAGCACTAGTTTAAATTTAAACTACACAGAGGTAATTCTGTAATTATTGCCTATATTAACACGCGCATATATAAGTGGTAATGGCAGCTATTCTATAAAGGCAAATCTGCATGGATTTTACTTTATAAAAAATACTAGCTTAAGTGGCTGCGGATATGTAAATATTATCAGGGTCACTTATACCAACTCCAGAGCAAGTGTAAGTGACCATATGTATCTTACACACTTGCATCCTATTCTGTAAAGTTGTTGTTAAGTGCTGTCGAGTCGGAGTCGACTCATGGCGACCCTCTGGATAGCTATCCTAAATTGTGTTCGGTCTTGAGTCAGGCGGCTCATTGTTGACAGACTGGTACCCGTAGCTGCTGTTATTGTATCGATCCATCTCATTGCTGGCCTTCCTCTTTTGCGTTGACCTTCTATCTTGCCAAGCATGATGTCTTTCTCTAATGATCTCTCTCTTCGCATGATGTGTCCAAAGTATGAAAGTTGAAGTCTTGTCATCTGAGCTTCTAAAGAAAGCTTAGGTTTGATATCCTCTAGTACTGACTGGTTTGTTCTTCGGGCAGTCCATGGTATACACAGTATTCGCCGCCAGCACCATAATTCAAAGGCATCAATTTTCTTCCTGTCTATCTTATTTATTATTTATTTATTTATTACAAATTCTTATATACCGCGCTATTTGGCATCAGCGCGGTTTACATTATAACACAACAACCATAACAACATGCTGTTTGGTTTTACATCGAACAGGGGTCCAAACTTGGATAACAGGGGTAACTATATACATGAGATTTTTACATAGTAAAGAGTAGCTTGGATAACAGGGTTGATTATTGATTATCTTTTTCACTGTCCAGCTTTCACATCCATATGATGTTATTAAAAATACCATGGCTTGAACAATTCGAATCTTTGTATGGAGAGAGACATCTCTGCTCTTGAGAATCTTATCTAGGTCTTTCATAGCCATTCTGCCAAGAGCAATGCGTCGTTTGATTTCTTGACTGCTTGTTCCTTCTTTATTGATAGTTGATCCAAGTAGGTTAAAGTTGTTCACGACTTCAATTTCTTCTCCTTCAACGATGAACCTGTTGATTATGCCAGTTGTCATGATCTTTGTCTTCTTTACATTAAGGTGCAGGCCCATTTTGAGACTATGTTCTTTGACTGTGAGAAGCAAATGTTTCAGATGATCTTCACTTTCAGCCAGTAATGTGGTATCATCAGCATAGCAAAGGTTGTTGAGTCTTCCACCAATCTTCACACCTCTGTTGTCTTCATACAATCCTGCTTCTCTGATGATTTGTTCTGCATATAAATTAAACAGGTAGGGGGAAAGCATGCAGCCTTGTCTTACACCTTTGCTTATTTTAAACCATTCTGTTTCTCCTTGTTCCGTTCGAACTGTTGCTTCTTGATCAATGTACAGATTGTGCAAGAGTACGATCAGGTGTTCTGGTATACCCATGCTTCTTAATGTGGCCCAGAGTTTCTCGGTTTACACAGTTAAAAGCCTTGCTATAGTCGATAAAGCACAAATAGATATCCTTTTGGTATTCTTTAGTCTTTTCAAGGATCCATCTCACATCTGCAATGATGTCAAGTATGCACATAAATATGCACTCTACCTATGTTCTGTAAAGTATGCACATAAATATGCACTCTACGTATGTTCCACCCAAACTGAAAGTAGTGCCATTGGTCTATGGCAGGGGTCTCAAACACGCGGCCCGCGGGCCGCATCCCGCGGCCCCCGATCCCTTCCTGCTTGCCTGTCAGTTCTTCTCTGCTTCGGCTTTCAGAGCCGCGAAGGGAGAGCTGCTCCCTCGCGACTCTGTTAAGCTCGCCGGGGCAGATGGGAAATTTCCCATAAGCCCCAGCGGGCTTAACAGAGTCACGAGAGAGAAGCTCTCCCTTCGCGGCTCTGAAAGCCGAAGCAGAGAAGAACTGACAGGCAAGGGGGGGGGGGCCGCGGGACATGCGGTATTGCTGCTACCGCCGCGGCAGCGGCAGGAGCAGCAGCTAGCTGTTTTCTAAAGTTTGTTTCCCCGGGGGGGGGGGGGGGGGGAGCCGGATTGATTTGGGCTGCTGCTGGGGGGAGGAGCAGGATTGATGTGGGCTGCTGCTGGGGGGGGGGAGCAGGATTGATGTGGGCTGCTGGGGGGGTAGGACTGGAAATGGGGTGATAGTACTGGTAATGGACAGATGGGGGTTAGGACTGGAGGTGGTCTGATTGGGGGGCTAAGAATGAAGATGGGGCGATGGAAGTGTTAGGCCTGGAAGTGGGCTGTTGGGGGGCTTAGGACTGATAATGGGCTATGGGGGGGTGGGGCTAGAACTGGTAATGGACTGGGGGGGGGGGGTGCTATGACTGGAAATGGGCCGAGTAGAAGGGGGAGCTTGAACTGCAAATAGCTGATGGGGACAGGATCTTGGAATGGTAATGGGCTGAGTGGAAGGGGGCTTGGAATGGAAATGGGCTGATGGGGAGGGGGGCTTGGAAAGGAAATGGGCTGTGAGGGGAGGGAGCTAGGACTGGAAATGGGCTGATGATGCGGGGACTAGAAGGGAGCGGATGCTGGGTGGGGCAGGAGCTAGAAGGGAGTTGATGTTGGGGGACGATTAGAATGGGATGGGGCTGGGAGAGTGAAATGGAGAAGGGAAATATATTTTGTGTGGGAGGGAAGAAAAATCTACAATTGGCCGGGTATTGGGAGAGTAAGTGGGGATTGAGGATGGAGGGGTAAAATTTGAGTGGATGAAATAGGAATGAGGAAAGAGCAAAAGGAGAATGATTAGTATGTTAAAGCAGATGTAGAGAGAATGGAAAAAAACTGGGAAAGAAGAAAGGACAAATGGACAGCAGACGATGGAGAGTTAGCAGAAGACACAAAGCAACCAGAAGAAAGTGGCTGGAACAATTGCAACTGAAAAAAAATGCACAAAAAGGTAGAAAAATATCTCTTTATTTTGAATTTATTAACTGAAATATGTCAGCTCTTGGAAATGTGCATCTTTAACGTCTGCACTTTATTTAATACAAGAGGAAATCAATGTATAGTTTTATTTCTACAGTGTTGTACATTCTAAGTTTGGCTTTTGGGGTTCCCAGTTTAATTGTCTTCCTGTTTCTAAATTGTGATTCCTTGTTTGGTGATGGTGTATGTTCTGCATGTGTAACTGAGCTGAGGTATTCCGTTTATGTAATTCCTATTTGACATTGCCACTTGTTCTCTTTCCCGAGTAGGTCATGTATTGTTATTCTCTGAAATGTGTTGATTTAATATTTGCAGTGTTGCCTTTTGATAGTTAGGGTATGGTGCTTTGTGAGTCCTGGTAGTGCTGTTAGGACATGGCAGGTTTGCTATGGGTTCTAAATGAGCAGTGTTTCTAGTAGTTCCTAATGTGCCTGGCGGTTGGCACTGGTTTATAGTAATGTAGAAATCTTTTAGTCTTTCTTTATCCATACACTCATTAAGAGGCATATTTACTCAAAGTTAGTGTATGGTAACATTATGCAAATATTTATGCAAATGATGCCCTTATGCAAATGAGGCCTGCGTCTTGTGCGGCCCCCGGGTTACTCTACAAGTCCTCATTTGGCCCTCAAAGCAATTTGAGTTTGAGACCCCTGGTCTATGGCATATGCTTTCAGAATAGTGATGACAAACTCTGTGCAGAAATGACCATTTCCATGCAGAAATCAATAGAATCCTTTGATTTCCATGCATAGACCCCACTGAAAACTAGATGCTCCTTACAGAATTACCCTTATAATGGTCAACTCAGAGTGCTGGTGTGTCATTTTGTTCTTTAAAATCAAATAAAGAGCATTCAGCAAACCATCTTAGCCTGTTCACTGTAGCAGCTCCAAGACATTGGATTTCATGATTTAGCAGTTCACCAAAACAATTCATTAGGTACTGGAATCAATCAGCATTCCTGGCTGAACAAGTGTTCGATATTAGGTGAGCAGCAGCCCTAGCTGGACTTGGAAAAAAGATATCAACTCACTATTTTTTCAATTCACTTTTAGGGCCATGTTTACTAAAACATTAGTATATACGCACAATCTATTGCGGCATCCATGTTATTCTTGTGGGCACGGTGGCAAACAGTGACAAGTTTACTAAACATGTGCGCGTGCTTATTGTCATTTGAAAGCCTCTCCGGTTTTTTTTCTCACAATGTTTTCTAGTCTGTATGTTAACAAGCATTTTTGGAATTTTAAAAAATCTCACCCTTTTATTACAATGACACTTATTAGTGGAGGGTAGAGAAAAAAAATGACCTTGTTTCTCAAGTTTGTTCAGCAGCTGTTGCTGCTAAACTCACACTTGGCATTCACAGCTGTGAGGCCTGCAAAATATTTTCCTGTTCCTGTCTTCCCAGGAGCATTTATGTTATCTCCTTGCAATCAAAGAAACACAATGAAAAAAGTAGTGGGTTTAAGATGCTACTATGCCCAATCAAAAAACAAAAGTACTTTGACTAAAAGATTTCTCCACGTTAATGAGTTATTCAAACATATATCTGCACAGCCCAACATTATTCGCAGCTTTCCAATGACTGCTTTATAAATTCAGACATGAAGCCACCAGCCATCATCCAAGTTAGACTTGCCCTACTGGCTATTTAACAGCATAAACTTCCTGAGTGGATGCATGACTCCAGAACTGCCAGTCATGGCATTAATGCACCCCAAAGAGAGGCATGGGGCAATTTTAAATTTAACTCCAATGCAAAACTTGCAACAAATTCATCAGCAACTAAAATTACATTACTTCTAACAAGGAACAACACTGATGCAATGCCAGTGCGATTTTATTAGGGGATTTTCTGTTTGTTTGCACTGCAGCAAAACTGCCACCAACATTAAATCAGCTTTCGCCTTTTGTAGTAAAGCTCCTGGGGAGGAAGAACCCTGAAATGCTGGTCTGCAGGGAGGCTCTTGTGTCAGCAACTCAGGAAACACAATGACTTGGCCAGTTAACAGACAAGGCAGTCTGCTTCCCAAGAATGGTAAAGGAGCAATATCCTACAGGTAATCACATTCTATGGCAGCTAGGATTAACCTGAGCAGTGAAGGCAGAAAATAACTCACTGTACTGGATGGGCCAAGTCTGGCCTCTCTCTGCCATTATCTTTAATATTACATTACTACATTCCGAGGCTACCATACCTAAACATAATGGGCCCGATACTGAAAGGGTCTAACAGGGTTAGCAGACCTGCTTACCGTGTTAATCCCCTTGGCTGCTGCATGCCCCGATGCCAACTGATTAGCACGGGGACGTTCTGGGAGCACTATCTGGCAATAACCAGGTAGCAGTGATATTTTGCTGCACTACGATAACTGGACAGCAGCTCAAGTCAAGCACATTAAAGGCTGGCCTAACTTTTGCCACTAAAGCTAACTAGAGAGCAGCTGAATATAACCACTGCCCAGTTAGCTTCATGGCAATTCAGGCAACCTGGATATTCAATGCCAGGGCCATATCCGAGCTCTGGAACTGAATAGCTGAATCAAATCATTCTTAACTTGGCAACAAATCCTTTGCGTAAATCAAACTCGTATCACATCCCTATACCACAAAAGAGGTTTCTTCCTACTCCCAATTAGTGCATAAACAAACATTAGGTATGAAAACTGAAGGTTATTAATGACAGACACAAAACTGTTACAACACCCTCTGGTTGGAATACAGAAGTTATAAACGCTAGCAAGCAGAAACACCCACTGCCTTCACCCTACTTCTACTGAACATTTGTACAGGGCTACAAGACGTATACAGTACTGCACAGACATGTGAAAGATGGTCCCTGCTCATCAGAGCTTACAATCTAGTCAAGATAGACAACACAGTAGCTGTGGACATGGGATACAAGCTAGGGGGAGCAGTAAGAAAACACAAAGGAAATCAGGTGAGTCAAGATCCGAAAGCAGCAGCGAAGAGGTGAGTTTTCAGCCTGGATCTGAAAAGGGTCAGAGAAGGCCCCTGACGTACAGACTCAGGTAGCTTGTTCCAGGCATAAGGAGCAGCAAGGTGAAAGGAGAAAATCTGGAGTTAGCAATAGAAAAGAAGGGCACAGATAGAAGCAATTTGCCAGCAGAGCAGAATTCCCGAGGAGGGGTGTAGGGATAAAAGAGGAAAGGTAGTGAGGAGCTGCAGAGTTAATGCACTTATAGGTCAGCAGGAGAAGTTTGAACTGGATGAGGAAATGGATAGGGAGCCAATGAAGTGAACTGAGAAGCGGGGTAATATGAGAATGGTGAGGGTGGCAGAAGATTAGTCATGCAGCAATGCTGAACAGATTGAAGGGGAGAGAGATGATTCAGAGGGAGACCAGAAAGGAGTAGGTTACAATAGTCTATAGACAATCCCTATAGTCAACCATTTAGGTAATAACTGAGTCAACTTGCCATATATGAGAAAAATTGGCTGCAGCTTTATAATGCAAAATGGAACTTACGTGGCGAGGAATCTGCCTAGTAACCCGAGATGATGTTCATGCAATGCCTGCCATAGTGTCTGCCCTGTAATACCATCTGCCAAACACAGTAGATGTCCTGCAGTTCCGTACCGAGCTAGCCCTGCATGCATGACAGATGCCTCACTGTAAAGCCATAAGCGACCCCTACATCAGGTTAGCAGCCATCTTTGAGATGACTCACTAGGGTACACTACCCCTCAGTTGGGTTTTGCACATGCCTGATATTTGGCTCAGTAACTGTCTTTAGTTGCAACACAGGAGGCAACACAAAACTTTTAAACCAATACATAGTATAACAAAAAGTCACTTCCTAGACATAAGCTTGTGCTAACTATACATAAAGGGTGGGTGGGATGCACTCTGATGGATGGATCCGAGTTTTAATCAGATCCAAAGAGGCAGACACATGGCCCAAATTTTTTTTTTTTAATTGGCCATACCCCCACTAGCCAAGACATACCAAATATCACAATGCTCTCCCTGCAGCATCAAACTTCCCACCCTTCTTATTTTAAATGATGGCAGGAACACAGCCAACATGGGACTTCTTCTCGGGGGTCCTCTGCAGCATTACATTGCAGACCCTTTGTACTAACTCAGGCACTCACAATTGTTATGCAATAATAGACTCAGGAAAGTTAAAATGGATTATAATCCCTTCTGTTTGCCCATCATCATCACAAGACTGAGAAACTGAAAACCATAACAAAAGTCTCTTCCCTAGATTAGAAGGGGCCCAGCAGAACATATGCCAGTTTTTAAAAGTCCTAATCGCCATTTCTTTCTGCGACACTCAACCAGGCCCTTCTAAGGCATGCCTTCCAGTCAAGGTTCACATGAAACGCCACATACCATATCCTGGGGTTTAGAAGTGAGGTTCACGACTGCCATGGTTTGCGCAAAACTAACCCACTGCCCATGTATTGAAACACAGGAAACTGCATAGCTTATGCATTTTAATTTTTGTAATTATTTTTTTCTTATCCAGGGGCAGCCTTAGGACTGGTGACGGCAGTAAGCACACAAGGCAAACCTTTAGGCTTATGCTCCGCGCCCAACTCTCCAAATTTTGATAACTCAATCATGATCATCTGAAGACTACCGAACATCATACTTCCACATACAAAGCAAAGTTGAATATTTAAATGTGTGCCTGCTCTTCCTGCATGTGAAAGAATCCGCCGATGCCCGAGTTTATAATTCATGTGGCTATCGGAATATTATTGTGTTACTTTGCATGCAGCTGCTCTTACATGCGCAACGTAGCGTAGTGCAGTTCCACTCCCCCACGAAGCAGCTACTATTGCTGCTGCAGGCAACCGCCTAGTCTTGCTTAATGGTTGGACCAGCCCTGGCTGTATCTGCAAAACAAGTATTCTTCTCACGCGTTACTTCACCCTGCAGGCGTCAGAAGAGTAAGCCACTTGGGACCTCGCTAGAGCAACTGCACACCACATCTCTGCTGCACCGACCCAGAAAAATCCCGATAAGATGTAGCACTGCACTAAAGCGCTGAGCTTGCTAGACTGAGACCACAGCAATGTTACTAAATGAGCGAGGGGTTTCTCCAGGAATTATAGGCGCCTTTGTCTCACCTTGCTGCCACTGACAGTAATCCTCGCTCCCACGATTCCCGGAAACTGGCAATACGGGGCAAACACACACAACCCCCTTCCACGCTTGCGCATCAAAACGGAAACACCTCCGCTCGTAAAGTCGCGGCAGCCGCTTCCGGGTTCCACGGTCGGCCCTACTGCGCATGCTTCTCGCTAGCTCCTCTGGGGAAAAAAAGGCGCGAGACTCGTGCTGTCAGGGACCAGGGATGGAGGGGCTCCTTGGTCTCTGCTCTAAAAGAGGCCTGACATGGAAGGAGGGGAAGGGAGGGGGCATGTCTTGCAGTTTTTTTTATTATGAAGAATGTTAGTGCAGATTTTCCCTGGTCCATTTAAAACCACATTTTAAACAATGCAATGGCTCAGAAAGGTTGTTTGCATCTGGGCCATTGCTGGCTCGCACCCCTGTTCGGAAGCAAACGATGGGGATTGAGGACCGACTCAAAAAATTTGAAGACTTACTGTTTTCTACATTGGGACCTTCTCCTACCTCCTAGCTGCAGCCAGTCTCTCCATAGACTGGCCATGCAGCTGTGACCAGGGGCAGCTCAATAATGAGGTAAAGTGAGGCAGCTGCCTCAGGCGGCAAAGTTTTGAGGGTGGCAAAAAATGCCCCCAAAACAGCTGCCTCACTTCGCCTTCAAAAGTTAAAAAAAAAAAAAAGCGCACAAGTTGCTGCCACTGCCAAGTCTGCTTCTGGGCAGCGGCAAACTCACTGCCTCCTCCTGCAGCTGCGTCTCGCTGCCTCTTAGGGAACCGCGGCTGTGCTGTTAACTGCAATAGAAAGAAAAAAGAAGCCGGTGCGGAGTCTTCCCACCTCTCGAAGGACTCTGTGCAGCTTTGTCCAGCTGCTTCAAGAGGTGGGAAGGCTCCACATCGGCTTCTTTTTTCTTTCTATTGCAGTTAATAGCACAGCCGCGGTTCCCTAAGAGGCAGGGAGCCGTGGCTGCAGGAGAAGGAGGCAGTACAGGAACTACAATGGGGGAAGGTGGGGGCTGGTAGCAGGCTGACACGGGGAGAGGGGAGGAGGGGGCAGGGACTAGACAAGGGAAAATTGAGATCTGCAATGGGGCTGACAAGGGGGGTGGGAGGGAGCTGGAAGGGAATTGACATGACGGGAAGGTGGGGTCTGCAACTGGGTTGACATTGGGGGAGGAGGAGGCTGGAAGGGAACTGACAAGGGTTCCCTCTCATCCAGCGGGAACAACCGGAGTGCCTCTGGCGTCGGACAAATCAGCCTGATTGCTGCAATCAGGCTGATTTGTGTGGCGGCAGCACTCCGGTAGTTTTAATTTTAGATTTTGCCACCTCTGCCCTGCCTCTGCCTTCCCGCCGCTTTTTTTTTATTTTTGCTGCAAGCATTCTTGAGGAAAAAAACGTGGTGGGAAGGCAGAAGCAGGGCAGAGGCGGCAAAATCTAAAATTAAAACAGCCAGAGGGCCCTCTGGAGCCATTGGATGAGAGGTGCAGATGGAGGGAGTGGGGACAGGAAGAGGACAAGGAGAGACAAAGGTGAGAGACGGGGGAGATGGGATATGCTGGACAAAGGGGGAGACAGACATACTGGACAAAGGAGGAGACAAGGGGACAGGTACTAGACAAAGGGGAGAGACAGGCAGCAAATGCTGGACAAAGAGGCGAGACAAGGGGACATACTGGACAAACGGGATAAATGCTGGACAAAGGGAAGAGATAGTGCAGGTTAGGATTATAGTGGGCTGATGGGGGGGGCTAGCACTGGTAATGAGCAGATTGGGGGGGGCTAGGACTGGTAATGGGTTGATTAGAGAAGGCTGGGACTGGGAATGGACTGATCGAGGGGGGCTGGGACTGGTAATGGGCTGATTAGGGGGGTTAGCACTGGTAATGGACTAAGGGGGGGACTAGCAATGGAAATGAGCTGATTAGGGGAGAGTAGAGCTGGTAATGGACTGATGGGGGGTAGGACTAGTAATGGGCTGATTAGGGGAGGGGAGGGCTGGTAATGGACCGATGGGGGGGGTAGGACTAGTAATGGGCTGATTAGGGAAGGCTAGCACTGGTAATGGGCTGAGGGGGGACTAGCACTGGAAATGAGCTGATTAGGGGAGGCTAGGACTAGTAATGGGCTGAGGAGGGCTAGCATTGGAAATGAGCTGATTAGGGGAGGCTAGGACTGGAAATGGGCTGATTAGTGGAGGCTAGGACTAGTAATGGGCTGATTAGGGGAAGCTAGCACTGGTAATGGGGTTGAGGGGGGACTAGCACTGGAAGTGAGCTGATTGGGGGGCTTCGACTGGGAATGGGCTGATGGTGGGGAGGGGAGGGTAGAGCTGCTGGCCCTGGAAGAAAACTGGGGGCTAGGGCTAAAAATGGGCTGATGCGAGGGGATGGGAGAATGGGACTGGAAGGGAGTGGATGCTAAGAGGGGCTGCCATGGTATGTGGACTAGAAGGGACTGGACAGTGGGTTAGGAGGGGGACTGGAAGGGAAAGAACACCAGTGGCAGTCATGGGAATGCAAGTTGACATTGGAAGGAACTGGGAGGGAGGACTGGAAAGGGGCTGATACTGGGAAGGGTTACGGGGACTGGAAATAGGCTGATGTAAAGAAGTGAAGAAAACAAGACGAGATAAGAAATGGCAGATGGACCATAGACCACAGAAAGAGAGCTGAGAGAAGACAGGAAAGCAGAAGCCTCAGATCGGGACCAGCATGATAAGAGAATAAAATGGTCAGACAACAAAAGTAAAAAAATAATAATTTTATTTCATTTTAGTGATTGGACTTTGTGCTGTATTTATATTTTACACTGTATGGGGAACTGCATATCTTATTTATCTGATATTGCACTGCTTGAGGAGTCTGGCTTCTTGGGGTTTCAGTTTAAATTTTGTCTACATATTTTTATTTTTACTTTAGATTGTGGTTACATATTCTGTATTTGGTGAGGGTCTGTGTTCTGAATGTGTGACGGAGCCCAGGTGTTCTGTTAACATGGAATTTGTACATAAAGATCTATACTATACTGTTGTAATTTGACACGTTCAGCTTTTCAAATAGGTGTATGGATGTTCCAGGGCCCACTGTAGTATTTACAGTGACATTTTTCGGTGGGCTCCTAATGTGAGTTTTGGAAGTTGGTGCTGATATGGTATGGTAGATTTGCTCTATAGATACTCAGTGACTTTGTTGTAGGGTTTTGTATTAGTTCACAATCTGCCTAGTACTGGAGAATGTTTGTTGTTGTTAGTGAGATGATCAGAATAAGATTTTTTCTTTAAGATATTGAGTTCTATGGGTGAATGTCCTGGTTCTGCTCTGCACCCACTGTTGAGGAAGGGGGGTTCTGTGGATGCAAAATATATGTTGAAAAAGAAAAAGCAAGAACCATAACGCAGTTTATAACAACAAAATAAGAATGCGTTATAATTTAGTGTTATAAACTGTGCTGTCGTTCTTACTCTCTTTTAGTTCCTTGGTGTGCAAACATCTTGCATTTCCTCCATATAATCTAATCAGCTTTTTGGTTTGGTTCAGTCCCTGATTGGAGTTTTTAAAAAGCCCCGCCCCTCTACGGGGGGGGGGGGGGGATCTCATCCTTCGCCTCAGGCAGCAGATTGCCTTGAGCCACCCCTGGCTGTGACTGTGCTGAAGACTGTGTGCACCACAGATTGCTAGGGTCCTACTTTGCTGTCAATGATTTCAGAGGTAAAGGTGGGGAGAGGAACTAAATAGGGAAGTACTTAGAAAAAGATTTAGGGGTCATCCTGGATAATACATTGAAACCCTCTGCTCAGTATGCAGCGGCAGCCAAGAAAGCTAATAGAATGCTAGGAATCATAAGGAAAGTCATGGAGAATAAAACCAAGGATATTATAAATCCTCTGTGTCGTTCCATGGTTTGACCACACCTTTAATTTTGTGTGCAGTTCTAGTTGCCGTATCTTAAAAAGCATATAGCAGAATTAAAAAAGGTACAGAGAAGAGCCACCAAAATGGTAAAGGGGATGGAAGGATATGCCTATGAGGAAAGGTTTAAAAGTTAGGGCTCTTCAACTTCGAAAAGAGAAGGCTGAGGGGAGATATGATAGAAGTCTATAAATTAATGAATGGAGTGGAACAGGTTAACATAGATCGATTGTTTACGCCATCAAAAAAGTAGAAAGACTAGAGGACACGCAATGAAGCTACAATGTAACCCATTTAAGACAAATAAGAGAAAATATTTTTCACTCAACGCGTAATCAAACTCTGGAATTCGTTACCGGAGGATGTAGTAAAAGCTGTTAGTGTAGCTGGATTTAAAAAACGTTTGGACAAGTTACTGGAGAAAAGGCCTATAAACCATTATTAAAGAGGACCCAGGAAATCCACTGCTTACCCTGCGACGTGCATTGTGGAAGTTGTGGATTTTGGGTATCTGCCAGGTACTTCTGACCTGGATTGGCCACTGTTGGAAACAGGATACTGGGCTTGATGGACCTTGGTCTGACCCAAAATGGCACTTCTTATGTTCTTTTTGTTTCTGAGGGGTTGGTGGGAACCAGGCAGGTTAGTGATTTTCCACACAGTTCTGGCTAGTCTCTCTAGCAAGGCTTGGTGACCCTAAGTCTGCAGCAGGGCAATTGATGTTATCATCCCTGCAGGCTTCCGTGTTTGCTGCAATAGGTGGAAAGCTGCCTGAGGCACAGTGAAGTCCTGCAGACCTGATGGGTATACTTTAAAATATGTGCCAGAGAGATGGGCTTACTTTTAAGTATGTGACTCAGGACCGTCTTAAGAGGTGAGCCAGTGAGGCTCTGGCTCAGGGCACATTAAAATAGGGGCAGAGGAAGCCTGCTGATATTAAGAATGGGGAGGGGGGACTACAAATGGGCTGATACTAGGTCTGGGGAGAATGATCTGGAATAAAGCTAGGGCTGAAAGGGAGCTAATTCTAGGAAAGGGATCTTGGGATCGAAAAGGGACTGATGCTGGCAAATGCTAGGGTCGGAGTAGGAAAAAAGAGGGAGATGCTGGATAAGTCAGAAGGGAGAGGAGAACAGATATTGTAGGGAGTGGGGAAGAAGCACATTCAACCAAGGGAAGGTTGAGAGGGAAGGAAATAAGAACGCATGCTGGGGTAAGGAGGAAAAACAAGGTTAATGAATATTGGAGAAGAAAATAAATGGTGGGTGCTGGGGAAGGGGAGTAGGAGGCAGGAGGGCAGGTATTAGGGATATGGGAAGGCAGGAACTGTGACAGAGGGGTAAGAAAACAGAAGAAGGACTCTAAGATAGGCTGGGTATTGGGAGTTTAAGTGGGAACTCGTGGCTTGGGTGGGATTGTGAGTGGGAACTCTGGTGTTGCTTGGGGGGATAGTGAGAACTAAGAAATTAACCACAGATTGAGGACAGTGGGGACAAAATGATTGGGTGAGGGGTATGAGTAGGGTTGTGAGACCAAGTACAGAAATGGGGAGAGTGGCTAAATTTTGAAGGACCTGGAGGGGTTGGGGGCAGTTGAAAAGGACAGTGCTATGAAGTGGATGAGAGCCACAGGAAAGGAAAGGTCTTCTTTGGCATGGGTGAAAGAAGGTAGAAATGGGAGAAGTAAAAAGGGAAATGGAAGCCTAGATGGGAGTAAGATACAAAGGGCCTGGAGATGAAGAGAGGATGAGTGCTAGAGAATGAGCTGGGGCTGATGAAAGGATGAGAAGCAGAAGATGGTAAATGAGACTGGGGCAGAGATGAGTATAGAGGGAGGAAATGGCGAACTAGAAAGTAGGTGAAAGATGGGGTGGGGGGTTAGGATGCTGACAAAGGAATGAGACAGATGGGGGATGGAAGAACTAGGGAAGTAAGACTAGGAAACGGAAAGCTGGTAAGTAGGTGCATGGGCAGTACCTTCTCCTGCATCAGATGACCCGAACCTGGAAGCCACAGGTGCAAGAGGAACGAGAGGACCCACAGAGCACAAACCGGGGCTCTCTCCAGCCCTGGTAACATGAATGCCCACAAGCCTTGCCTACATGAATGGATACATTATACGCTGCCCCAACGGGTAGCATATGATACAATCTTGGCAGCAGTATTTTGAAGAGATTGGAGATGGCAGAGCTGGAATTGGGGGAGGCCGGCAAGAACAGTATTTCAATAATCAATTTGTGATATAACAAGTGACAGGAGAAAGGAGTGAGTGGCCAGGAAAGGTTGGAGAGTCCGGATTTGTTGAAGGGAGAGGAACGAGTGACAAATAAGCATGGAGAGATGGACCTTGAAGGTTAAAGCAGAATCAAGGGTCACACAAAAAGTATTGCAGTGTGGAGACTGGGAGGATAGGGGATCCACAAAAGGGAAGGAGCCAGAAGAGGACAGGAACCACCTGATAGCTGAGGATTTGGACAAGTTAAGGTGGATAAAGTTGGAGGAAAACCAGCGGGAAACCTGGGAGAGAGGAAGGCATCTAGTGGGGTAAGGTCAGGGGCAACGGTGCTAGTATGGTAGAGGAGAATGATATCATAGGCATAGTAGTATGCCGACAGACCGGAATGCTGAATAACCAAAGTGAGAGGGGCCAGAAAAGCGTTAAAGAGTGGGGCCAGAACTGAACCCTGAGGGACACCACACAAAAGGGGAGTGGGTGCTGAAGAGGCACTATCTGAAAGAACAGAAAAAAAAGAGGCAAGAAAAGAGGGAAATCATCAAAAGACAAGTCCACAGATCTCAGCTTCCTGAAGGCCTGACAGAAGGGTAGAATGATCAGCCAAGTCAAAAGCGGAAGACAGATCTGGAGACAGAGCTATAGAAATTTCACAGCGGTCGTGTGAAGTGTGAATCTCATTGAGGAAAGACAGGAGGATGCTCTTAATACTGTGGCTGGGTCTAAAGCCGGATTGACAGGGGTGAAGAAAGTGGAGAGATTCGAGGAGAGCAGAAAGTTGAAAGAAAACAGCCAGTTCAAGGATCTTAGAGAGGAAGGAAGATTGGATACAGGATGGTAGTAAGCAGGGTCAACAGGGTCAAGAGAGGGTTTCTTAAGGAGGGGACAAACTAGGGTGTTTTTCCAAGGGCAGGGGAAAGTCCCCCAAGACAGGCTGGAGTTCAACATTGTGAGGTTGGAGGGGAGGAGGGCAAGAGAAGGTTCTAGTAACCAGGTGGAGGGAATGGTGTCAGACCAGCAGGTGGTTTTGTTGGAGGTAGAGATGAATTTCATCAGGTCAGCTGCGGAGATGGGCTGGAAAGCAGTCCAAGTATGAGAGAGGGATGGAGAAGAAGGAGGGAAAGGGGGGGAGGGGAGGACAGGGGGGGAGGGGAGGACAGACAGGGAAACACGAGCAGAGTGACTGAATTGTGTTAAGAAGAAAGAGGCCAGCTGTGAAGGACCTGGCAAAGAAGGCGAGGGAATAGAGAAGTGAGAAGAACAGGTAGAGGACAGGGATCTCAGAACAGAGTAGAGCTGGCGAGAGGAACTGGAAGATGAGGAAATGAGGTCGGAATAGTAAGATCATTTAGCATCATGGATGAGAACACGATAATGATCGTGACAGTACTGAAAATGAACCAGAGCAGCAGGGGTACAATGCTTTCGCCAGAAGTGTACAGAATGGTGGAGGTAAGATCAGTGTAGGTAAAGACTGGGATGATATGTCCCCAGTGTGACATCACATGAAGATAGCCGCAATTTGAATCGACTCTGAGGCCACGGTAAAAATAACTTGAATACATGGGGCACCCCTATAAAGAGCTGGAAAAAAAAGGGAAAGCCTTGAGAAAGGGTCCAACAGTGATGGCAGCGAAAAAACAGGGAGTGGACTTAAAGACAAATGCTTTTAAAGCAGGGGCAGTGGCGAGCCCAGCAAAGCTGAAAATGGTAGCGGTCTCCAGAGTGGGGACAGATGAAGGTATGGGGAAGGGAGGAAGTCCCCAGCCGTTCTCCCCATAGAAAATGGAGTTCCAGCTGGTAAGAGAGAATATCCAGGGGGGATTCTCGGACCTGAAGCAAGAGATCACCACTCTGCAGCAAGACTACTATCTTGGATAACGGAGTTGCGCAGTGAGCTGGGAGATATGGTGCAGCGTATGGGGGAGATAGAGGAGACCACGAAAGAACAAGCAAAGTGTATACTCGTTGCAACAAGAGACTGCGCAATTAAGACACAGGCAAGTAGAATTGGAAGGAAAGTTGGAGAACCTTGAAAACAGGTTGAGGAGAGCCAACTTAAGGATCTGGGGCCTGGCAGACATGGAGGACATGGTAGACTATTGCCTGTTAACAGCCCAGGTATGCAAGGCCATGGCTACAGCAGGAGGGCTAGATGAGTCCCCGCTCTGCTTTAAAGTTGAGAGGGCACACAGAGTGCTGGGACCCAGACGAGAAGGGAGGTCTCGGGACATTGTGGCATGCATGCATGAGTTTGCTACGAAAGAGGCAATATTGCTGTTGGCTCGAAAATTAGGGACATTCAAATGGGAGATCCAAGAGGTGGCAATCTAGCCCTGGCAACAATCCATGGCCACACTTCCCGTTCCGCCTTGTCAATTGATGTAGGCCACCGTCGCCGCATTGTCCGATAGTATTTGCACTGCCTGCCCTTTCACTGAGCTCTTGAACGCCTGAAGCGCCAGGAAGACCGCTCGCAGCTCGAGGCAGTTGATTGACCAAGCCCCCTCCTGGTCGGACCATACCCCCTGCACGAAGAGCCCCCCGGCAATGAGCTCCCCAGCCCAAAAGACTGGCGTCTGTCATCAGAGGGAGCCAGAGTGGCTGTTCCAGTGGCATGCCCGCCTCCAAGGATCCCGGGGACAGCCACCATTGCAGCGCTCGTCGAACATGAAGAGGACAAGGGAGAGGTTTGTTCAAGGAATCCGTCTGGTGCGACCAGCGACGTAACAACGCTCTCTGCAAGGGCCGCATATGAAACCTAGCCCATGGCATCACCTCCAGGGTCGCCGCCATTGTCCGCAGCAACGGCAGGTACTACCATGCTGACGGGGCCAGGGTGCACAGGAATCTGCGTACTAGCTGGCGGAGGAGTCGCGCTCGACGATCCGGAAGAAACACTGCTCCTCTCGACGTGTCGAAACGAACCCTTAGATATTCGAGGACCTGGGACGGAACCAAGTGGCTTTTGTCCAAGTTGACCACCCAGCCGAGACTCTGAAGCAGCTTGACGACCTGGCCTGTCACCTGTACACTCTCTTGTTCGGATTTCGCCCGAATCAACCAGTCATCGAGGTAGGGATGGACAATTACACCTTCCTTCCGCAACGCCGCCGCCACCACCACCACCATAATCTTGGTGAACGTGCGCGGAGCCGTCGCCAACCCGAAGGCTAACGCTTGAAACTGGTAATGCCCCCAGGGGAAGGCGAACCTCAGGAACTTCTGATGAGTTGCCCTGATAGGGATGTGGAGATAAGCTTCCGTGAGATCGAGGGAAGTCAAAAACACTCCTCGACGGACTGCTACTATGACGGACCTTAAAGTTTCCATCCGGAAATGAGGAACCCGAAGGCAATGATTCACCCTTTTTAATCCAGGATAGGCCACAGGGATCTGCCTTTCTTTGGCACCACGAAATAAATGGAGTAGCGACCTTCCCCGTATTCTGATACTGGAATGGGCGCAACTGCCCCAGCTGCCAAAGACGGTGCAAGGTGAGACGAATCGCAGCAGTCTTTCACTGTCCTTTGCAGGGAGACATCACGAACGAATCTCACACCAGATGAGCCATCTCTATACGCGAAGGGTATGCACTAATCTCCAACACCCATTGATCGGATGTAATTTGGACCCAGGCAGGAAGGAACTCCCAAAGCCGTCCCCCTATCGGTTGGCTTCCCACTGGGGTCCAACTCGTTTCATTGGGGTTTCCGGTTAGAAGGAACCGAGGCTGCCATGAAGCCTCTGCCAGCCCCCCCCCCCCCCCGAAATCCCTGAGCTCTGGAGATAAATCGCCCACGCTGAAACCCCCCCAAGCATGACGTGCGAAATCTGCAGAAATCTCTAAACTGACCACGGGTGGCCAGCAATGATCTTCCTTGTCTAGGCTTGTCTTCCGGAAGCCTGCCGCCCTTGGACTCTCCCAAGTCCTTTACCAATTTGTCTAGATCTTCCCCAAACAACAACTTACCTTTAAAGGGAAGTTTACTGAGTCTCGACTTAGAAGATCCGTTGGCCTCCGAATTTCTCAACCAAATGGACCTAAGGGCTGCTACCAAAGAGGCCATACTATTTGCTAACGCACGGATCAAATCATAGTGAACATCCGCTAAATACGCTGAGCCAGACTCTAGCCGTGTCACTTCCAACAAACTCTGCTGATTCATATGCTCCGCGTGCCTTAAGTGTTGAGACCATCGAAGACATGCTCTCGCCACCCAGGCCTCACATATGGAGGCTTGCAGGGACAGAGCACTAGCCTCAAATGCCTGCTTCAATAATGCATCCACTTTCCTGTCCTGCGCATCTTTTTAGGCTGCGCTCCCTTCAACTGGTATTGTCGTCTTCTTTGTAACTACCAACACCACCGCGTCAACCTTAGGAGAGCGAAATTTCTCCTTATCCTTGTCAGCCAATGGGTAAAGTCTGTTCATTGTTCTGACTCCTTTTAATCCTGCTTCTGGCTGATCCCTCTCATTTTGGATCATTCGTTCCACCACTCGGTGAACCAGGAACACTATCTGAGACTCCCTGACCGCCTGAATGAGGGGATCCTCCAACCCTTCTTCTTCCATTGGCTGAGCCGTAGCGAGATTGAGCGTCTGGAGAGATTTGGTAATGAGCGCCATCAACTCTTCCTTGCGAAATACTCGTACGATCTTCGCCTGATCCTCCGGCTCCGGTATCTCTCCTTCTTCCAGCTCCACCATACTGGACTCAAAAAATCTGCTTCATCTTCCTCCTGCCACTGCAGCTCTGTAGATTCCGAGTCCGCACACTGTGCCCTCTTCGCCGGTTTCATGGGGGCGGTAGTCACCGCTTCCACCTTGGATGGACGCACGGACGCTGCCCATGGCAGTGAGTCCGGAATCTTTCCCAGACGCCCTAACCGGAAGGCCTGATGCATAATGAGTACAAAGTCTGGCGAGAAATCCCCCAAAGATGGCTCGGCCCCCAGAGCCAAAGGCCCTCCTGAAGGACCCGGAGGGGAGTCCAGCGGAGACCCTGATGGAACCCCCAACAGAGGCTCTCTCTCAGTACCTGAAAGAGGGTTTGGGAACTCATGAAGCACTTTGCCTTCCATTTGTAGCTCTACGCTGGTGGAGACCATAGCGCAGCCACGGCAAATCCCTGTATTCGACACCGTGACCCAGCGAGTGCCTTAGACCACGCACTGAGGGCGTGAGGACATGGACTACTCAAAACTTGAATTGTGTAGTAGCAGAATAGACCAAAAATTAAAAATAAAAATGTATTTATTTATTTATTTTTTTTGGACACATTACCAACAAAACAATAAAAGATACTCTGCTTCCTAAAAAGCTCAAACAACTAAGGGGGCGAAGAAAACCCGCGATCCATGACCATGCTGTGCAGGGAAGAACAAAGCCCACTACAATCTGCTTCTGCTTGCTAGGCCACGCAGCTCAGGCAGAGCGGGAAAACTGTAAAATGGCCGCCGCAGAGCCGTTTGGCGCCAAGCGCGTGACAGACACCCCGGACCGACGGACAGCCTAATCGGGGACTCCCCCTCGAAGGGACTTGCCCGGCCTGCCCGCAAAACCAAATGAAGAGACTCCTACCTTTGAAGTGGCGCCCTGCCAGCCGTGACGCCACTCTGCCCTGCCGAGAGCGGCGTTCGCAGCGAGGGCTGAACTGCCGGCCAGCTGACCTTCGCGCCGCGCCGAAGGATCGGCATCCGCTAGCCCCCCTGCTCCGAGCAGAGGCGCCCAAGCAGAGCTCTCCCCTGTACGATCCTGGGGGAGAGATCTACAACACTGCCGTTTTGAAGAGAGAGTGGGGGAAAAGGACATCTGAGGGAGTAGAGCGGACCGGCTCCTTTTTTTTTTTGATGATGGGATGTCCAACAGGAGGTACCCAGTGCTATCAAGAAGCTGATTGGTCCAGTCTCCTTGCTGCAGGAGGAGGTACACTACCCAGTGTTGGAGGACTGAACTGGAGGACAGATAAGGAACTAAGGAAGCGACAGCTCAAAATCACATTCTACAGGAGAGGGAAGGAGGACTGATTAGACAGGAAGAGGGCATCCAGAGATGGTTTGTGGAATTCTATGAAGAGTTGTACATGCCAGAATGGGAGCCAACATTGGCGCAGATATCCAAATTCCTGGAATGAATAAACCTTCCAGCCATTACACCAGGAGAGTTGCAAATGCTTTCCATGCCCATAACCCAGTAGGAAGTCCTCAGTGTGATTAAGCAACTGCCGTCCATAAGGTGCCAGGATTGGGCTTCTCCAGTAAATTTTATAAAACATTTAGGGAGTATGTGATAGAACCCTTGACCAGATCATATAATGCCTTCACCAAAATGGACAAAATGCCTAAATCCCTAAGAGTAGCAGGAGTAACAATCCTGCCCAAGGAGAGGAAAGATGCTAACTGTTCTGGGTCTTACAGACCAATATCCCTTTTAGGAACAGATTTAAAGATATTCACTAGAATACTCGCAAACTGACTAAAGGGTTTAATGCCCAAGTTGATCCATATTAGCCAAGCTGGATTTATATCTGGGAGGCAAGCTTCAGGCAACATCCGAAAGGTAATTAATCTCGTGTGGTGGGGGAAGAGAGAGGCAGAGGGTATGGTACTTCTGGCAGTAGATGCAGAGAAGGCCTTTGACCGGGTGTCATGGTCCTTCTTGATCCAAACAATGTGGAAGATGGGTTTAGGGGACACCATCCTAAAATGGATGGAGATTTTGTATAGGAAGCCGATGGCCAGGATTATGGTCAATGGCAGCTATACACCTTGCTTGGAGTTACATCGAGGAACAAGGCAGGGGTGCCCCTTGTCTCCGTTATTATTTGTGCTAGCGATGGAACCCCTAGCACAATTGATTAGGCAGGACTCCAGTATTGGGGTATATTAGTGGGGGAAAAGGAATATAAGGTGATGCTCTTTGCGGATGACATTTTGTTTATGGTTACAGAACCAGAAACGTCCCTGCCAGAACTAGTAGAGGAAATGAAGGAGTACGGAGAGGTAGTGGGATTCAAACTGAATGCCTCCCAGAGCTCTTAAATATATCACTTTCGGGGGAGAAGGGTGCCATTTTGAGCAAGAGACTATTCTTCAAATGGGCGGGAAGGCAAATTAGATATTTGGGGGTGAACTTGGTAGTGGCTATAGATGACTTGTTCAAGGCTAATTATCCCCCTTGTGGGAAAAGATCAGTAAAAAGCTGGATGAGTGGCGTCGGTGTGGGCTGAGCTGGGTGGGATAAATAGCGACTGTAAAAATGACAATCCTTCCTCAAATACTTTACTTATTTTCCAATCTGCCCATCTTAGTCCTGACAGCATACTTGAATATGATGTAAAGAAAAATTATGAGGTTCATTTGGACTCACAAGAGGCCACGTGTGGCACAGATCACTTTGTGGAAAGGGAAACCGAGGGGAGGAATGGCAGTCCCACAATTGGCCCGCTACTATGAAGTGGCGAGGGCATGAGCTATTCTGGAGTGGTGGCTAAGGGGAGAGAGAATGTGTAGAGATGGAGGAGGAGATGAAGGGGAAGGAGGAACTTGGTAATTGGGTGTGGGTTCTGGGGTGAGGTAAGGGAGACAAATTTCCTGCCAAAAACCCATGTGTAGCTCTCACCTTCAAGATATGGGGTAAGTGGAGGGATAAGTGGCTGGGAAAACAAGGATATTCTCTCTATACCCTTCTAGAAGGGAATTGGGACTTCCCACCAGGTCTGGAGGGGGGGGGGGTCTTCCATATATGGAGGAGGAAGAGTTTGAGGTGGGTTGAGCAGTGTGTAGTGGAGGACAAACTGCTGGACTTCGCAGAGATTAGGGAGGAATATGGTCTTGAAGAGGCTGACTATTTTCCCTATTTGCAAGCCACCCACTACATAGGGTACCAGGTTTTAAAATATTGAGTATAGGGGGGCCACCCGATAGAAGGGCTGTTCACTTGGGGGCAAGTTAAAGGAGCAATATCCACCCTCTATGGTCTGATGGAAGGGGGGGATGGAGGTCAGACCAGCTTCAGTATGGGGAAGCAGTGGACCCCGCAATAATGGAAGAGGGTATATAGGGGCCTATATTGGGGGGTTCAAGCCAGCAGCCTCATAGAACACAACTATAAAATGTTATATCGCTAGTATCTTATACCAGTAAAACTAGTGTGGATATATGACTTAGAAGTGGACTTGTGCTGGAGGAGATGTGGGGAGCAGGGCATGTTCTTCCACAGGTGGTGGAAGTGCGCCAAGATACAAAACGTTTGGCAAATGGTATCGCAGTGGATGAGGAACGTATTGGGGATGGAAGTGATACAGGTTCCACAAGTGGTTCTTCTTAATTCTTCGGCAGAAGGAGTAACTAAAGAAGAGGCACATTAGATCCGAGTGGGCTGCGAAACCTGCAGATTGCTTGTAACCCGAAGGTGGATAAGTCTGGAGCCTCCATGCTTCCTGGAGGTGGAAGGGAAGGTAGACCATCTAATGCTTATGTATAAATTAACTGTGATGCGATGGGAGAGGCTCTTACAGTTTGGGAAAATATGGAGCAAATACATGGAATAGCAAGCGGGAAGAGATAGTGGTGATAATAGGCATATAATAAGTAGGCAGAGTGTCAGGTCTCAGTTGAAGCCTATATACCTATAGATAGAATGTACAGCGCTATGGAACTCAGGGACTGGGAGGGGGGCTGGGGGGTAAAGTTTATGTCTTAAGTACTGAATGGTTGTTACAACAGTGAATGTAAGTTGATTGGTATTGTAAAATGAATCAATATTATTATTTTTTTAAAGACTACAATGATACCAAGGGTGACAGGGGAGACATGGGAAGGATGTAGACGGAGGGGAGCCAGAAGATCAAGAGTGGAAGACAGGTGTTCCAAGTTGTGAAATGACTGTCCGAAGAGAGAGTAGGGAAGTCAGTGGGGAGGAGTTGAACAGCTGAGGGGAAGCTCTCCAGGGTGGAGGGGGTAATGCGCCATGAGAGACGGATGTGGGCTGAAACAGGAGTAGTGGTGGAAACATGGAGTGCTATCTAGGGAGAATGTAATGAGAAAATGGTTGGTCCAGAGCAGGGGGGAGGTAGAGACAGAGGATGGAGAAAAAGGGGAACTAGATGGGGTTATAAAGAGACCAAGGGTATGGCCAGCGACATGGGTGGGAGAGAGGATGTGTTGTGAGAGCAAGATCATGGAGGTGGGTGAGAAAAATGTGATCACAAGAGGAGGTGAGGAAGTGAAAACGGATGTTGAAGTCCCCTAAGATCATCAGATAAGGAAATTGGAGGGAGTTTTCAGATATGGTGAGAAGGAGGGCGGCCTAGAGATGAGGGCGAATGAAAGGGGGGCATAAACTAGTAAAAAGTGAAGGCAAAAGAGGAGAGATTCCAGATAATGGAGGGTAGGGGAATGTAATTGATTCAATGGTAGGGAGGATCGAAAGAAAGCAGCGACCCCGCCCTATGAATGCCCAAGTCTAGGAGTGGCAGCTACCAAATAGACAAGAGGGAGACAACGAGAGAAGAGGGGATCATCCCCTTCCTTCAACCATGTCTGTCACGAAAAAGGAATCCAGGGAATGTTGGGTAATCAAAGCATGGACAAGGAGTGTTTTGGAGCATAGGGAATTGCAATTAGCGAGAGCTAGGCATAGGACCAGGTGGGAGGTAGCAGAAGTGGGCCTTGCAAAGTGGGGCTGAGTTGCCCGCATGCAGGGAACAAGATTGAAGGGGACCCAAGGAAGATGGCCTCGAAGCTGGGCAGAAGGGCCCATTGGATGCCAACCCCAGTGAACAGGGATTGCAGACATGAGGAAGAGTGAAAAACATATGCATATTGCATCCCAGCACAAAGAGTCAGTGTTAAACTCACGCTATGAAATGCTGTGCTAAAACTTTAAGCATTGGGCTCTAGCACAGAGTTTTTGCATCGGCATGTTAGATTGTAAGCCTTCTAGGGACAGGGCAATGCCTACTATGCCTGAATGTAACTTGCCTTGAGGTACTACTGAAAAGATGTGAGCTACAATACAAATCACTTATTTTTCTTAACATAAAGATTTGTTGCTCTTACTACATATTCTTTAAGCTGAACCCAATTACTTTTTCCATTTATATTCTCTCTCCTTTTTTTAACTAAGAAGTCAGAAGGATGATAAGAACAAATTTTGTTGATTCTTGTTCGCGAAGTATCAGTTAACACAGACATAGCATCTGTTGAATGGGACATCTAAAGGCAACAATAGTCACTATATATGTTATTTTATTTTATGTCTGTCATTAAGGTTTAAAACAGACCATTTGGACCACACACACCAGTGCATTCAGAATTTTGGCATTCACACTTTGTTTCCATGGGATGCCATGCACATATTTGTACAAATGTAAGTTCTCATCCTACCTCAAGTTATTTTTGTTTTCATCTAGATGTTTTGTTGCCATCTGAAATTACAGGGTGTTTTTTTTTAATCAGTCTGCATGTGAAAGTTGAACACTTTAAATCTGCAAAACAAAACTGTTCATGTCTGGGGTGCAGGGAGTTTGATGCAAATTAGGCTACCTATACAAATGACGCTAATTTTAACTCTAGGTATCAGTATCAACTTCAGCCATTTCATTAAATACGAAATAAAGGCAATTTGTGCATCCAGAAGTGCTAAAAAAAATGAGATGGACAGACAGTCTTCAGGAATTGTATATGGGGACAGACCACTTCTGAACCCTTCTCTTGCTGCCACTTCCGCCCCCACGTGAACAGAAAGCCGGCATCAGGGACAGAACAGGAACAGCAGTGCAGCACAGAGGTTCATGGTAAGCGCTGCATCACTATTTACAAGTCATTGCCAATACTACAGGTCCTGGAGAGGGGGTGGCAATGGGTCGCCTAATACCACTGGTGCTTTAGGCAGATGCCTAGTTTGCCTAATAATAGCGCTGGCACACACTCTTGCAAGATCGAGGTCCCTGGTGTGGAAAACTCTCCAGAGCTGTTTTGTAAAATGGCTCTGGGTCATCTACATGATTTGGATGTCTACAGGCCCATTTTTGGACATCCAAATTGCAAATAGAGCTTCTAAAATAACCATCTTTGAGGCAGATTCCACAAATCCACATCCATCCTGAAGAAACATTTAAACTGGAAATGGGCACGATTCCATGCCAATTCTGCATCCACAAGTACAGACGCACCCGCGTTTATGGAATCTGCATGTAGACATGTCCAGCGCAGCATGCCCAATATGCTGTTCAGCCGGCTTGTACACGTATCCAGTGTGAGGCATGGGTGCAGGCAGGGGCCATATAGTGAAGCGGAGAAACCTGTCCCTGCTAATATTATGGGACACAGGTAAACACTGTAATCATTTAGGACGTCCCCATGCTCACCATATTCGGTAAAGGCCCCAGCAATTTTAAAACCTCGCGCCATCGGGCACGCCCGCGCCTGAGGGCCCTTTGGCGTGGCTCTTTGACGTGGCCCTTAGGCGGAGGCCGTGAACGGAGGCCACCCTCCATCAGGCTTATCTCGGGACAGCACAGATCGAAGCACAGCTCCTGATCGCAATACCGCAAGTAACATCTTAACTCCCCCAGTTCACAACGCAGAAATACCCAGGAGTTAGATCTCAAAGCTATTTTCTTTATGTAATTGTAATCATTTAGGTGAGCAACCTACCATCCCCAGTTGCCTCTAAGATACTGGTATCTTTCAACCTGTGATTCCCTGATATAAGGTATAATTTGCCTCTTACATACTATGTAATTTACCTCTGATATACTAGATATATGTGCAACCTGAAATTCTCAGATATATAGTATAATTGCCTTAGATATACTATGTAATTTGGTATAATTGCCTCTAATATTCTGTGTAACTACCTCTGATATACTGTGATCTGCTCAACCTGTGACCTCTGATATAAGTTATAACTGTATAATCTACCATCCCTTACCTGCCTCTAACGTATGGTAGATTTACCGGAGAGCTTTGATTACCTCTGACATAGTAATTAATTGCGCAACCTGACAGCCTCTATTATCCTGCTATCACTGATCCATCCCGATCCTTCTGAAATACTGATAGCCACCATCACTAGCGGTTTCTCATACAACTGTGCAGTTTCCACTGCAAGAGCAGAGTGACTGGGTAACACTCCTAACCCCCAATCAGCCAAGACTCCATCTCTTGCCCACCTCCACTCCACACACTCAAAATGACACTGTCCTGCATTATCACAATGACCCTTTACCTTATCACCATAGGTATAGGCAACGTTACCAGCCTGCACACTAACCACAATCATATACCAACAATACACAATTACAGAAGAAGATGGCCAGACGCTCCCTTCTACAACTCAAGAGAGTCTACCCGAACTCCCCACCACCACCTTCTACTCATCTCATTACAACATGATGCAAAAAAGAAACAGGATGATAACCCAATCCCCCAACATCTGAAATGTGCACTGATAAATGCCAGATCGGTACGCAAGAAATGGCCAGTCATCTCTGAAATGATATCATGACACGACCTTGACCTAATCCTGATCACCGAGACATGGCTTTCCTGCGATGACAACGTGTTAATCAACCAACTCCTGCCTTCCAATTTCTCCATACATATGTGTCATAGAAATGGCAAAAGAGGAGGAGGTGTCCTAGCCATCTCCAAATCTGACCTCCAGTTCAACCTCAGAGAAGCAACCAGCTCAACTCTCCTGGACACAATCTCAATAGCAAACAAGTGCTGCTCCCTCACTCTACTATACCGTGCTCCATCAATCGACCCAGACGCCCTATCAACAATAATTGACTTGGCCTCCAATAACCAGAACCCCTATAAAACGAGTTGGATACTTGGAGACTTCAACCTACCATCACTGCAAGACTCCCATGCAACAGCTTTTCTTGGAGCTCTACAGGATTTAGGGTATAATCAATTAATCAAAGATCCAACCCATAACAAAGGAGGCATCCTAGACCTCATATTCACAACTGAGCCAACCCTCGTCACTCCAACCACCCTGGAGCTATCAATCAACCCAGTTCCATGGTCTGATCACAAGTTAATCCTATTCAAAATTCCCCTTCCCAAATGTAACCAAAAGGAAGAAAGAGGACCGAATAGCCATCACGATGTCCCCCTGAGACGGTTCCAGCCTTTTGACAAAGACCTAATACTGAAAACGATGCTTCCACTAACTATCCCACCGGCACACAACCCAGATGAGTTAGTCACCGACTGGAATAATAAACTCAGTTTGATCGCCATTTGTCCATCAAATAACAAACTCCATGGAAAGCGACACTCTGCAACCTGGTATTCAACAGAGCTGAAGGAGTCACGCACAACCCTAAGGAAACTTGAGAGACGATGGAGACGCTCACACTCAGAGGAAGACAGAACTGCATATATGTCACAACTAGTAGCTCATCGTGCCGCGGTAACAGAATCAATGAGACGCTACCACGCAGACACGCTGAAAAGATCTCTCAACAAACCTCATGACTTGTTTGCTATCGTCAAGCGTTTGACAAATGAACCCACCTCTCAACATACTAGCGAAATCCATCCTCAAACCTTCGCTGACTATTTACAATCCAAACTCTGCCAGATTGACAATATCCCAACACCTTGCAAGATCCTTGAGCCACACGATCAGACTCTACTCACTACTTTCAAAATACCACCCAAACTGCGCATCGAGGACACCATTGCTGGCATCAACATGACCACCGCCCAAACCGATCCATGCCCTGCGTTCTGGATCAAGGAACTATGAAACCACCTGAGCCCATTCATATCCAGCCTCATGGAACTTTCATTCACAACAGGAACTTTCCCAAGTACCCTCAAACGCACATCCATAAGGCCATTGCTAAAAAACAACAAGCTTGACCCTCTGAAGCCAGAATCCTATAGGCCAATATCAAGCATACCGTTGCTGGCAAAAATAATGGAAAAGGAGGTTCAAAGACAAATAGAAGAGCATATAGAAACTAATGCACCACTAGACCCTTGTCAACACAGCTTTAGAGAAGCCCACGGGGTGGAAACACTGCTCACTACTCTATTCAGCAACATATTAACAGGCATCAACAATATCCGCCAAGGGTTCGTCCTGGTCTTCCTAGACATAGCAGCGGCATTCGATTCTGTGAGCCATGAACGTCTCCTGGAACGACTCGAGGGTAAGGGAATTACAGATAAAGCACTCGAGTGGTGCAGATCCTACCTTTCTGACAGGTGGCAGCAGGTGCGATCCAACAATACTGCATCAGATCTGTTCCATCAAAAGCAGGGGGTCCCGCAAGGCTCCTCCCTCTCCGCACTCTTGTTCAATATATACATGCAGCCTATCTGCAACCTGATACGGTCCTTCAGTATCAACTGTATGATATACGCGAATGATGTGCTGTTATACATGCCTTTTACAACAGAGAACCCTGACCTCACTCCATTAACAAACTGCATAAATGAAGTATCCAACTGGCTGCGATCCTAAAACCTCAAGATCCAACACAAGAAAACGGAGGTGTTATTCATCACAAAAGACCGAAACTTCATTGCTCCGTCTTTCTTGAAGGTGAAGGAAGCAGACCTCCAGACCAAACCCACTATCAGATATCTCGGCGTCACTCTAGACCAGCACTTGGATATGAAGGCGCACATTGGAAACATTGTAAGAGCGGTATACCATAAAATCCGTTCCCTTAGACACCTACGATCCCTGCTAGAGCCGGATGATTTCAGAACCATCTATCAGGCCCTAATCATGCCACATTTTGATTATGCGAACTCAATCTTACAAGGGCTCCCTCAAGCCACCTTGCAACCACTGCAACTGGCAATGAATGCCGCAGCAAGAGTCCTACACGGAGCATCCAGGAAAGACCATATCTCACCCATCCTAAAACAACTCCATTGGCTCCCGATACGAAGTAGACTCAATTACAAGTCATTACTACTGACATTCAAGGCCATCAAAGGGCTCTCATCTGAGTCACTAACGGATCTGATCCAGATGACACCTCAAAATAGGGACAGACGGTCAGTAACACTCAACACACTTGTAGTCCCAAAATCAATTTCACACTGCACCAAAGCAACAGCAGACAGGGCTTTCAAGTTCTGTGCCCCAAGGTGTTGGAACAGCCTTCCTCAAGACATCCGAGCAATCCCGGATCTATTGCAATTCAGAAAAGCCTTGAAACACCACATCGTCCTCTTGTATTACCCAGTAACCAATACAGTTATTTCAACCACATCACAGACCTCCCAAAACCCATAACGCTGAAACCAAGAAATGTTCATGATTCTGTTTTAATTTGTAAATAGTTACCCCTGTTATCCAAGTTACTTTTGCCTGTTCAACTGTAAACACAAAGTACCATCGGAAATGTGTAAATTCTTTGTTCACTGTAAACCGCGCTGATGCCGAATAGCGCGGTATAGAAGAGACTATGAATAAATAAATAAATAAATAAGTTGCACGTTTCTTATTTTTCCCCCTAAACCTTCCTCCACCCTTCCTCCTTTCTCTGTCTCTGTGGATAGCACTTTTCCTCCTGTTTCCTCAGCCAACAACCTCGGGGGCATCTTTGACTCCTCCCTTTCCTTCTCCTCACATACCCAACAGATAGCTGAAACCCATCATTTCTTTCTCTATAACATTAACAAAATTTGCCTCTTCCTTTCTGAACACACTACTAAAACACTTTTTCACTCTCTAATTACTTCCCGTCTCGACTATTGCAACCTCCTTCTTGCTGTTTTCCCTCTTAACCATCTTTTTCCCCTTCAATCTGTTCAGAACTCTGTTGCGTGACTAATTTTTTGCCAGCCTCGATATTCTCATATAACACCTCTTCTCAAATTACTTCATTGGCTTCCCTTCCATTTCCATATCCAATTCAAGCTTCTCCTGACCTATAAGTGCATTCACTCTTCTGCTCCTTTCTACCTTTCCTCTCTTCTCTCTCCCTACACCCCTCTTCGGGAACTCTGCTCTTCTTCTGGCATGCTTCTCTCTTTGCCCTTTTCTTCCATTGCCAACTCCAGACTTCGGTCCTTTCACCTTGCTGCTCCTTATGCCTGGAACAAACTCCCTGAGTCTGTATGTCGGGCTTTATCTCTGTCCCTTTTCAAGTCCACGTTAAAGGCTCACAGCATCAAAGCTGCTTTTGGATTCCGACCCCCTTTTTCCTTGTGTCTCCTTATCCTCCTTTTCCTCTTATATCCTTTGTCTTGTCTGTCTTAATTAGATTGTAAGCTCCCATGAGCAGGGACCGTCTCCATCTATATTTGTACAGCACTGCGTATGCCTTGTAGCATTTTATGAATGAATAGTAGTAGTAGTTTCCAATCTTGTCCTTCTCCACGATATACCTGTGGATGACTCCAATGGCCACACCTCCTCAGTTAAAACGTGCATCTCCTAAGCTGCTCTTCTCACTGACAGTGCTGTGCTGATGCAAACTAGACATAAATACTGATGATACATATTTGCTGATGCAAACCAGACTATATGTACTAGTCTGTTTCATGCCCAGAACACTGCAAAATAATCCGTGTACTCTAAGATATAATAAGATCAAGCAGATACTGTATTAATATGTTTGTCATGACATACCTTGCATTAGAAGGTACTTGGCAGTATAACAACTCCTCAATTATTCATGCATTGGTCAGCTCTAAAAACACTCTTTAAAATGCTAATTATAGACCTTTACCAACCTGGCACAGCTGCTGTATGACTGTCCTACCATAGTGGTACCTAGTGTCGCTGCAGTCATCCGTAAGGTCCACGTACTGGCCAGGCATTCATGTCCCCCCTGAATTGCTGATCAGCACACCATATCCATCTGTGTAACCCTCAAACCACACACACACACACACAGATACTCCCACTTGCAGGGAGAAATTGTAGAACACAGCAGAAAATGTTCTAAGTACTGGCCTTATTCCACATCTCCAGCAGGAATAACGGGTAGGTCTGCGGGAAAGTTGGAAAACATACATGGTCCTTTCCTGAATATGCCATGTACATCTCCATTAAGTTGAAAGATGCGTTCAATCACAACAGCATAATTGGTAATTTCCTTAATCATTCATTCTGTGGACTTCACAAAATACAACTACAAACTATTGATTTCCAAGGTCTCAGACTCATTAACAGCAGACCGGCCGGCAAGCCTAGCCAAGGAATGCTCATGTAGCATCAACGACCTTAATGGCGGAAATCTATAGTGCAGTGCTTTACCAAGGTAAACAGAACAGTAATTAGTTCGTAGAGCAAGCGTTATAGTTTATTTTCCAATTACTTAGCTTCGGATCTCCAACGCTGTCTCTTCAAAGCTTTCCAATCTCAGTCTCAATTGTACCATAATATGTCCATAAATGTTTTTGGCACATAAACTCCCCGGTGCACGTACAAACCCTTATTCGGGTTTTTGAATGACCACCTTTGTGTTTGTCCCATACTTTGTTGCATTTAGATAGTTTTTTTTTCTCTACTACCTCCACTGGGAGGCTATTCCATGCATCTACAACTCTTTCTGTAAAGAAATATTTCCTCAGATTACTCCCGAGTCTATCCTCTTTCACCTTCATCCTATGCACCTTTGTTGAAGAGGTTTTTTTAAGTGCAAGAGGCTGTCCTGTGCATTTATGCCACAGAGATATTTAATATATCTATCATAACTCCTCTCTCTTGTCTTCCTTCCAAAGTATGCATATTGAGATCTTTAAATCTATCCCCATAAGCCTTATAATAAAGATCATTGACTAATTTAGTAGCCACCCTCCACACAGACTCCTTCCTGATTATATCCGTTTGAAGATGCAGTCTCCAGAATTGCATATAGTAATCCAAATGAGGTCTCATCAAAGACTTATACCGAGGCACTATTGTCTCCTTTCTGCTGGCTTTTTCCAATGCGCAGCAAGATGAGACAAGGAGAAGTACAAATATGATGCATTCAAGGAAATAGAATCAGAAACTATTAGAGGAAGAACAAGATCAGCTTTCCTAAAGCTATGAGAGTTAAAGAGAAAATTCCAGCCTTGAATTGGAATGCTACAAGATCTATGTTGAATAATGCTGAGAAGATCAAAAAAAGGTGGAAAGAATATACAGAGTCATTATACCATAAAGATCAAGCGCACGAACAGCCTTTCCAACCTATACCTTATGATTAGGAACCATTGGTGATAAAAGAAGTGGAAGCAGCATTGAAAGCATTATCAAAGAATAAAGCACTGGGCATTGATGACATTCCCATTGAAGTACCTTTTACAGCAATCCGATGCAGCTGTTACTATATTTACAAAGCTCTGCCAGGAAATTTGGAAGATATCATCATGGCCAACTGACTGGAAAAGATTTGTCTTTATACCAATACTGAAGAGAAGTGATCCGACCAACTGTGGAAATTATCACACAATTGCTCTGATCCCACATGCCAGCAAGATTCTACTCAAGATCATTCAGCAGAGACTACAACCATACCTGGAACGAGGATTCGGGAAAGGGTGAGGAACGAGAGATATCATCATGGATGTGAGATGGATCCTTGAAAAGACAAAAATACCAAAAGGATATCTATATCTGTTTTATTGACTACAGCAAGGCTGTGTAAACTCTGGGCCACATTAAGAAGCATAGGTATACTAGAACATCTGATTGTTCTCTTGCACAACCTTTACATGATCAAGAAGCAACAATTTGAATGGAACAAGGAGAAACAGAATGGTTTAAAATCAGCAAAGATGTATGACAAGGCTGCATACTTTCCCCCTACTGTTTAATTTATATGCAGAACAAATCATCAGAAAAGCAGGATTGTATGAAGACAACAGAGGTGTGAAGATCGGTGAACGACTCATCAACAAATCGAGGTTACTTACCTGTAACGGGAGTTCTCCGTGGACAGCAAGATAAATCAGCCACAATAGGTGACATCATCCGACGGCGCCGAGACGGAAGGGCTTAGCCCTTCTAAGCATGGGCTACCAAGCTACTCCTCCGGGTCCACCCCTAGCTAGCCACTGAGTCACTAGCTGAGCACACTGCTAGGGGCGTGTACCCAGGAGACCGAGGCAGGGGAGGCGGGCAGGGATGTGTGGCTGACTTATCCTGCTGTCCACGGAGAACTCCCGTTACAGGTAGGTAACTTCGATTTCTTCTAGGACAAGCAGGATGAGTCAGCCACAATAGGTGCCTCCAAAGTTAAATTGAGCTGAGGTGCAAGGTTAGGTCAAGAGAAGGGCACAATGCGAGGGAGTTATGCTAGTTGTCTGTTTATTAGACAGGCAAGGGCCACCACCGTGTGCAAATTGAGCAAGTAACAAGGATAACTTGAGCAAGTAACAATTGTGCAAGGAACAACAAAAAAAACCTATGCAAAAACAATGCAAATGTGCAATAACAGTGCAATTGTGCAACACAGTGAGGTAACAATAACAGTGCAAATGTGCATCAACAGTGTAGTAACCAGACAGCAACAGGAGCAATGCTCGTTGTAAGGATAATAACAACAACAGTGCAATACTGGTGTACGGCTAGCGCCACAGAGGTATACAGATTGGCGGGGGGGTATACAGATCAGAGGCATATAGTCCAGTTCTCCGGTCCATCATGGGCGTAGTGGGTCCGCAGTGGCCAGGACCGTGTGGCCGAAGGTGAGAATCTCGTTCGAGAGGTCGCGGCAATAGTGCTTCTGGAATGTGTGTGGGGGGGGGGGGTGACCATGTGGCCGCTCTGTGGATGACTGCCACAGGGACTGACTTTAAGTTGGCGATGGACGAGGCCATCGCCCAAAGTTGGTGTGTGTTGACTGGAGCCCGCTCGTTCCAAGCAGAAGGCGATGCAAGCAGAGATCCAGAGGGACAGGGTCCATTTGGAGACAGGGCGGCCAGGTCTGTTCGGGTTGTAGGAGATGAACAGTTGTGCCCCTTTGCATTGGGGGTGCGGTCCTGTGGAGATAGATGCGGAGAGCCATGACATAGTCTAAGGTGTGGAGTCTTTGCTCCACCGGGGAGGAGTGTGGTTAGGGGTGGAAGCTAGGTAGTTTGATGGACTGGTTGACATGAAAGGCTGAGGCCACTTTAGGCACAAACATTGGGTGTCCGGAGGGAGGCTCTGTCACGGGTGAGCTGTGTGTAGGGTGCGTGTGCCACCAGGGCCTGCAGCTCGCTGATCCATCTGGCAGAAGTGATGGCGATATGGAAGAGAACCTTCCGCGACATGTGCTTCATGTCTGCCGTATCCAGGGGTTCGAAGGGAGGCAGAGTGAGTTGCCCGAGGATGGCGTTGAGGTCCCAGTGAGGGATCGGGTCCCTGCGCGGGGGGTGTAGATTGGTGAGACCTTTCATAAAGCGGGAGACGATAGGCTGTGCAGCGATGGAAGTGTCGTGGAAAGCTGCGATAGAAGCCAGGTGGATTCTTACTGGTTGGGGCTGCAGTCCCTGTTGGGTGAGTTCCGTGAGGTATTGCAGCACTTGCAGAGTGGGGCAGGAGAAAGGGTTGAGCTGCTGAGCTGAGCACCAGAGGGTGAAGCGTTTCCACTTCAGGCCGTAGGAGTCCTGGTTAACGGGTGCTTGGCCGCCAGCACCACTTTCGTGACGTCGGGCGTGAGGTGGAGGTGTGTCAGGGTGGTCTGCTCAGCCTCCACGCTGTTAGCAATAGGGTCCGTAGGTTGGGATGCAGGGTGTTGCCGTCGCCCTGGGAGATGAGGTCCGGTCTCAGGGGAAGGTGAAGGGGAGCTTCCCATGATAGGCGGTTGAGGAATAGGAACCATCCTTGGCGAGGCCAGAAGGGCGCGATGAGGATTGCTTGTGTCCTGCCCGAGATGATGCGTTGCAGGGTCAGTGGGATCAGTGGGAAGGGTGGGAAGGGCGGGAAGGCGTACACTAGAGACCAATCCCCCCAGAACACACCGAAGGCATCTGCGGCGATGCTGAGGCTGGAGGGGCGTTTCGAGCAGAAGATTGTGCATTTGGAGTTCTCCTCCGAGGCAAACAGGTCTATTTGCGGATGCCCCCATCAACGGAAGATTACGAGGGCCACCTGACAGTTGAGCTTCCACTCGTGGGGGTTGAGCTGTTGACTGAGGTGGTCTGCTAATTCATTCTGGAGCCCTGGAGGGAAAGAGGCCTGGATGCAGCAGTGGTTGTGCAGGGCGAAGATCCATATCTGTAGAGCCTCCTTGCAAAGGGCGCGGGATCCTGTCCTGCCCTGCTTCTTGATGCCTTGGTTGTCGGTTTGAAGCAGGATGTGTTTCCCGTGGATGAGATGCTGGAATGTTTTGAGGGCACGCTGCATCGCCTGGAGCTCCAGGAGGTTGATGTGGGTGGTCCGTTCCTGTGCCGACCACGTTCCCTGGGTGTGGAGGTGGAGACAGTGTGCCCCCCAACCGAATGGGGAGGCGTCCGTGGTTATGGTTAACTGATGGACAGGCTGCCTTAGGGGGCGGCCGTGCTCGAGGTTCTTTCTGCGGGACCACCACAGGAGACAGGCTTTGGTCGAAGCGTTCATGCTGATGCGGGTGCTGGGAGGCTGGGAGCGCTGGATCCAGTGCAATCTCAAGTGCCACTGTAGGTGGCGCATATGTAGCTTCGCCATGGACACTACCTGGGTTGAGGCTGCCATGTGGCCCAGAAGACAGAGGAGTGTCCGGGCGGACGAGGAGCTGCTCTCCGAGATGCATCGCACCAGCTGAAGGATGGCTGCCCTCCGAGGGGGCAGCAAGAATGCTTTGGAGACTGTTGTATCTATTATTGCCCCAATGAACTCGAGGCATTGCGTGGGCCGCAGGTGCAACGTCTGGTAGTTGACAAGGAAGCTGAGGGCTGATAAGAGGGCAATGGTCCGCCGTGTTGCCACTGTGGCCTCCTGTAGGGAGGGGGCAGAGACCAGCCAATCGTCCAGGTATGGAAAAACACATATGCCCCTCTTGCGGAGGTGGGTGGCAGCAACAACCACACATTTGGTAAAAACCCGTGGTGCAAGAGACAGTCCAAAGGGGAGCACCTTGTATTGGAAGTGTTTCCCCAGGACTTGGAAGCGGAGGAACTTGCGGTGGTCCTCGTGGATGCTGATGTGCGTGTAGGCGTCCATCAAGTACAGAGAGGACAGCCACTCCTGGCGCTGGATGAGGGGAAGGATGGATATGAGGGAGTGCTTTTGAACTTCTCCTTGACAATGAATTTGCTGAGATTGCGGAGGTCGAGGATGGGGCGAGAGCCACCCGGTTTCTTGGGGACCATGAAGTACCTGGAGTAGAAGCCCGTGTGGACGTCCTCCGGCGGCACTGATTCTATTGCATTGGAGGTCAGGAGGGCAGAGGGGTGCATTCTGTCCCGAGGAGGTTTTCGCTGCCATGGTGTCGAGTGGAAGCGGATGCGGTATCCATTCTTGATTATTTGCAGTACCTACTTGTCCGTTGTAATGGATTCCCAGACCAGCAGGAAGGAGGTGAGCCAACCCCCGGAGGGGGGGTGGGCTTTGTTGTGATTGTCAAAAAGACTGGCCTTGTTTAGCGTGTCCGGATTGGGGGGCCTTTGGTTGCCTCCAGTCACGCTGGCGGGGTTTATTGCGGTAAGAGTTATTCTGATGCTGCGGTTTGTAGTGCGGTTGTTGCCACGTTTGATATGAGCTGTATTGGTGCTTGGGAGCGTGGTACGGCTTCTGCTGGTAGGAGCTCTTGCGATTAGTGCGCTCCAGGCCCTCATCCACAAGGGTTTGCAGCGTGGCGCAGTGGTCTTTTATGGTGGAGACTGCATCGTTGATTCTGTCGCTGAAGAGTGAGTCGCCGGTGCAGGGGGCATCGGCAATGCGTTCATGGGTATCCTCCCTGGGCCCAGATGCCCACAGCCAAGCCAGCCGGCGAGCGGAGATGACGGTTCCAGCTGTGCGTGTGGCTGCATCGAAGGCGTTGAAGGTTGCCCGCACCTGATGCTTCGTGCATTCCTGAAGGTCCGTTAAGGTGGTGGTGGCAGGAGCCAGGTTGTCCTGCGGGAGTACAGAGATGGCGTCTTTCAGTTGCCCCAGGAGGACGTCCTGGTAAAGGGCATGCTGGAGCTGGTGTGCGGACACTCTAGCGCTGAGCGTGGTGCCTTGGAACACTCTGTTGGCGATATCGTCACTCAGTTTGAGGTTTCTGCCCGGGGGATTGTTGGAGTGCCCCCATGTTGACTTTTAACGCTTGAGAGCCGATTCCAAGATGATAGACTGGTGCGAGAGTTGCACCTTGTCAAATCCGAGCAGGGGTTGGACCTGGTATTTTAAGTCCAGCTTCTTGGAGGTGGGGGGACCAGAGTTAGGGCTCTGCCATAGCTTGAGGAGGTTTTCGTGCAGCAGGGGGTGCACGGGTACAGGAGCAAGAGCCTTTGGAGTCTCTAGAAACTTCAATGCTGCTTGAGTTTCCGGGCGCTGGTCCGAGGGGGCAGCGGTGGGGAAGGCCATTGTTGTTGCCAGCTTTCGGAGGAACTTAGGGTAAGTGAGGTCCTCCGGAGTGTTGTTAGCAGGTTCCGCTGTAGTGGGCGCGAGGTTTTGTTCCGAGGTTTCAGTTGTGATGACTTCCCCATCGGTAATGGCTGCGACGCAGGTTGCCGCTGGGACCGCCGGTGCGTCGGCAGACCCTGAGTCCGGAGGGTCTGTTGGTGCGGTTGAGCATGTCTGGATCCACTGGTTGAAAAGGTTGGAGAGCAGAGTAGAAAATTGAGCAAAGTCTTTGGTAGTTCCGCGTTGAGTATCCGGAGTAGAGGCCAGGGAGACAGGAGCCATGGGGGGCTGTGATCCATAGTCCTCCAGGGGTTGTGCAGCAGATTCAGGACTGGAGGGGAGCAGGTAGGTACCTGTAATACCAGGGCTGGCAGTTCCAGAGCTGCTGCTGGGAGATCTCCTTCTTCTGTGAGAGATCTGACTGCTGCGTCTGTGTCTTTTGGGAGGTGCATGGCTGCTGGAACTGCTGCTGCTGCTGCTGTGGCTGGAGCGTCTCCTCCTGCATCGTGTGTGCTTTTTGTGAGCTCTGCTTCATCGGCACAGGCTGGAGCGGTGCCTCCGTACCGACAGGAGGTTCCCCGGTGGGAGGGGGAGCGTCGGGATCTTCCTGAGTGGACGGCGTCATAGTCGTGGTGCCGGCCAATGGTGCCATGGTGGGCGGAGCCAGGGGCTGGATCGTTGCCATGGCGCCGGCAAATGGCGCCACGGTGGGCGGAGTCAGGTGCAGAGTCAGAAGCAAAGATGGCCGCCGGCAACAAGGGAGGCTCCTCCGGAGTCAGCAGAAGCCCCAGCAGAGGCAGAGGAGTCGGGAGATGAAGCAGGACATCAGAGGGGAGATCGTGGACATTGCGGCTGCAGCCGGGGGCCAGCAGGGGCACAACTGGAGCCGCGGAGGAGGTGGTTGGCTGCAACAGGGGAGTCCCCAGAGTCGCATGGGCAGCCACGTGGACAGCCGGGGAAGGAATCGCCGGGTTTCTCACCTCCAGGATAAGGTCCTGCAGCACGTGTCTTCGCGATTTTCTGGCTCAGGGAGACATCCATGCACAGTGAGTGCAGTCTTCAACTCTGTGGGAGACTCCAAGACACCGCAAGCAGAGAGCATGTGAGTCAGTCAAGTTCATTTTCCTTGAGCAGCCGGGGCACTTTTTAAACCCTGATTTAGGCATAATTTCTTCTGTTGTAGTTCCGTATGTTTAGAGATTTTCTTATTGTGGTGAATTTTTTTTTTAATTGTTCTTTTAGAGATAGTTTGATTGGAGAGTAAGAGAGTCCGTCTTGTAGGCAAGGCGGAAGGACAAAAAGTGGCTAGCTAGGGGCGGACCCGGAGGAGTGTCTTGGTAGCCCATGCTCAAAAGGGCTAAGCCCTTCTGAGCTTTGCGAGTACTTCCGTCTCGGCGCCGTCGGATGACATCACCTATTGTGGCTGACTCAACCTTCTTGTCCTAGAAGAACCTTTGCTATGCTGATGATACCATAATACTGGCTGAAAGTCCTTGAAGAAACACTACCAAACCTTAATACTGACACCCCTGAGCTTGTTGAGCTTATACACACATGGAATTCCACTCTAAGCAAAGCTGCACTCTTACCACAGTCTATAGGATCCAATAATGGCCTCATACAGCCATTTGGTTCACAGCGGACTACATAAATCCCTGCTACTGGAAACTTGAGCATAGATGGCGTCACTCTAGACTTCCCTAAGATCGCATCTTATACATGAGGACCCTGCATGAACACCGCAGTACAATTATCCAGAGAAGAAAGGAATACCACACCAACATCCTTATTCGCTCTCTTAACAAGCTCTGTGAGATTTCTGAAGTCATTCAGTCCCTCATAAAGACACAACAAAGTAACATAATGAAGGCACACCCCGCCCACAGGTCTTCGCTACCCACTTTCGTAACACAACCAATGGGATTCCCCATAAAATAGGAAATCCTGTTGCAGCCAGTCCTCATAGTGAAAACACCAACATCCCTGTGCTAAACTTCCTTCTACCCATACTCCGCTGAGCACATCGAGGACATAATAAGAGGGCTCAACTGCATCACCTCACCAGCTGATCCATGCCCCTCTCACTGGATCAAGTCAGCCTGCTCTTAATTAAGTACTTACATCTCTAAAATCATGCACCTCTTCTCCAAAAATCTGGTACCCACACCACTAAAAACTGCCACCATCAGATCCCTACTAAAGAATCCCAAGATGAAGCCACACGACATAAACTCCTATAGGTCCATATCAAGCCTTCCTTTCCTGGCTAAGATAACTGAGAAATAGTCCAACAGCAGATCCAAGAGCACACTGATGCCCATGCCTCTTTGGACCACCAACAACATGGATTCCACCAACACAGTGTTGAAACCATGCTTGCCTCCTTTATAAACAATCTAGTCATGAGCATGAACAAAACAAAACAGGATTTCATTCTAATCTTCCTGGATATCACCTCGGCCTTTGACACAGTCTGTCATAGCCTCCTACTTAATCAACTACAACTGAAAGGCATACAGAACTTAGCCTTAGAATGGTGTAGATAATATTTAGCAGACTGCCAACAATTAGTATGCAAAGGTGCTCAAACATCATAGGAGTACCACCAGATCTTAGTGGAGTACCCCAGGGATCTGTGCTGGGTCCGCTGCTTTTTAACATATGCATAAATGACCTGGAAAAGGGAATAACGAGTAAGGTTATCAAATTTGCAGATGACACAAAACTATTTAAAGTTGCTAAAACCCAAGAGGATTGTGGAAAATTGCAAGAGAGGATCTTGATAAATTGGAAGACTGGGCATCCAAATGGCAGATGAAATTGAATGTGGACAAGTGCAAAGTTATGCACCTAGGAAAGAACAACCCAAACTATGGTTACACGATGTAAGGTTCCACATTGGGAACCACCACCCAGGAAAGAGATTTAGGCATCATCGTTGATAACATGTTAAACCCTCCACCCAGTGTGCAGCGGCGGCCAAGAGAGCAAATAGAATGCTAGGTATCATAAGGAAAGGAATGGAAAATACAACAAAGGATATTATAATGCCTCTGCATCGTTCCATGGTGCGACTGCACCTTGAATATTGTGTGCAATTCTTGTCGCCATATCTTAAAAAAGATATAGCGTTATTAGAAAAAGTACAGAGAAGAGCCACCATAATGGTAAAGGGGATGGAAGGATACTCCTATGAAGAGAGGCTAAAAACTTTAGGGCTCTTCAACCTGGAAAAGAGATGGCTGAGGGGAGATATGATAGAGGTCTATAAATTAATGAATGAAGTGGAACGGGTAAACGTAGATCAATTGTTTACATCATCAGAATATAAAAAGACTAGGGGACATGCAATGAAGCTACAGGGTAACCTATTTAAGACTAATAAGAGAAAATATTTTTTCAATCAACGTGTAATCAAACTCTGGAATTTGTTACTAGAGGATGTAGTAAAAACTGTTAGTGTATCTGGGTTGAAAAAAGGTTTGGACAAGTTCCTGGAGGAAAGGTCCATAAACCATTATTAAAAGGGAAATGGGATATCACTGCTTGGCCCAATGCAAGCATTGAGGAAACTGTCTCTTTTGGGGAAACTGCTGGGTACTTGTGACCTGGATTGGCCACTGTTGGAAACAGGAAGCTGGGCTTGATGGACCTTGGTCTGACCCAGTATGGCATATCTTATGTTCTTATGTACGGCATACTTTACCACATCTATGCTGACGATGTAAGGCTCTATATCCTATTCTCCACGGACAGTCCCAATTACACCAGAATTACAGATTGCTTACAGGTGAAAGATGCAGAGATGAAGACTAAACAAGAGGTGTGATATCTAGATATCACTTTGGACCAGCACCTGAGTATGGAATCACATATAAACAATATCACTAAGGCAGTATACCTCAAAATACAGACCCTCCATCATCTACAGCCCTTGCTGGAAGCTGCTGACTTCCGCACTGTATTGTAGGCTCTTATCATCCCTCACTTTGACTACGCAAACATCATTCTACACAGCCTAACAGATTGCGTTCTTCATCCCCTACAAATGGCCATGAACACTATAGCACGAACACTGTACAGAGCTGCCAGATTTGATCATGTGACACCTATCCTAGAGCAGCTTCATTGGCTCCCTATAGCCAGCAGCCTTAACTACAAAGCCCTCCTAATGATGTTTAAATCCTGCACAACCTCTCTGCAATATCCCTGGACAGCGGACAATAGAGCTAGGAGGTCTATCATGGCAAACACACTCACACCATCCTGTCAATAGCAAGAAAAAGCTCCCAAGCTACCAGGAACCAAGCATTCTCCCTATTCACTCCATCTCTCTGGAACTCCCTCCCCGCCCCTATCCGCACCATCTCCGACCTGACTACCTTCAGGAAAGCAATAAAGATGCATCTTTTCCAACTATACTATGAGCATATAACATAGGCTGCTTTGGATCCACCTCCTTGCCATAGCCCAGACCCACCTACCCATCACAGTTCTCTAACCATCTTGTAAATAGTTTGCCCAGTGACTACCCTAGTTGACACCCCTGTTGTAATTTAAGGTTGATGTTCACTGTAATATAAAAGGCTACTGTTCGCTGTAATTCCTGTTGAGTTCTGTATGCTTGTTCTATGAAAACCTGTTCTATGTAATGAGTTATCTCCAGGAAAAAGCAGGAATGTAGTTTTCACCTATGGGTAACGTCAGTACCAATGGAACCCGTGCAAGAACGCTCCCCAGCATCCAATAGGAAAGCTTTTGGGAGCATCCCACTGCGCCTGCGTAGCTGCCTTCCCACCTTTCCAGCTCTCCCTCCTCAGTTCTTCGTTTTCTGTGGAGCCAACAAGAAGCAATTCCTGTCACCGCAGAAAATTTGTTTTTTTCTTTATTTTTTGTGGTCGTATCTGCCTTCCCGTTGACGCTGGTACTAGCCCTTATCATTACTTTCTTCTTTTCATCTTTCTAAAAAAAAAGAAAACAATGGAGGAAGGAATTATTTTCTTTCTTCAGGTGCATCGATGCCATCTTAGGCCTAGGCCTCCCCTTTTGTCATAGACAAAATGGAAAAACCATCCAATAGTTTTAAAAGTGTTCAAAATGTGGCAGTACCATTTCGGCCACAGACACCCATGACTGGTGCCTAAAATGTTTAGGTCCGTATCATCTACCCTTTACAGGAAGATGACAAAGAGAGATCTTCAAAACCGAGTGGCAAAACTGGGCACCCTCTTTGCCTCTGATGCTGCATCTTTAGCATCGATGTCATTGAGAGCTTCATCTTCCTCCCAAGGATCTCAGGTATCGAAACCTAGGTCTTCTTCGAAGACTGGTTGGCCCTCCAAGGGTAGTTCTCCCTCTAAGTATCGAGATACCTCAGGCTTTGCCCCGGAGGGGGATACTCTGGCTAAACAACCCCGGCGAGGGGCCCTTGCCTCCAAAGCCTTACTGGGGTCCCAGGATGCTCCCGAGACCTCCACCTCTGGAGAGCTCCTGGTGCCATGCTCAGGGACCGTGGCCCGCAATTCCTCTCTAGAGGCCAGTCTTTCTCTCTCGTGCACCATGCAGGTGCTGCAACACTTGGGATTTGTAATAAGTCTTCCAAAGTCCCAACTCATTCCCTCTTAAACTCTATTCATAGGGGCTCTTTTAGACACTCAGCAATCAAAGGCATTTTTGCCTCAACTCCGCTGCGCATGATTCAATCAGTTAGCATCTCAAGCAAGCCTCAAGAGGTATCTCACTGCTCGAGATCTACTACAACTGCTGGGTCATATGGCATCAACAGTGCATGTTGTCTCATACGCTCGTCTACATACGCGCACAGCTCAATGGACACTGGCTTCCCAGTGGTCTCAAACATCCGGTCGCCTGGGAGACAAGATAATGGTCTCTACCTGCCTAATCTCATCTCTCCAGTGGTGGCAATCCCCAGAAAACCTCCTGGTAGGGTCACCTTTTCAGATGCCAACACATCAATGTACCCTGATGACGGATGCATCCGAATTGGGCTGGGGAGCTCATCTGGACAATCTCTCCACTCAGGGGCTTTAGTCTCATCAGGAGTCACAACTCCACATAAATCTGCTGGAGCTCAGAGCCATTCACAATGCTCCCAAGGTCTTCCAGGACCATCTTCGATTCCGCTCAGTTCTAGTTCAGACAATCAAGTAGCCATGTTCTACTTGAACAAGCAGGGCAGAAGAGGCTCTTGGACCCTCTGCAGCAAGGCTCTGCATCTGTGCTCTTTTGCCATACAGCATCACATTCACCTATATGAGGTGTATCTTCCGGGCAAACACAATGTCCTGGCAGACAAACTCATTTGAGTCCTTTTCCCCCATGAGTGGTCTATCCATGCAGACAGGGTAGCTCACATCTTTCAGATCTGGGGAACCCCAGAGATAGACTTGTTCACAAGTCCTCAGAATGCCAAGCTTCCTCACTTCTGCTCCAGGACTCCTGCTCCAGACAGCCAGCAGAGGGATGCTTTTCACCTCCACTGGGGTCAAGGCTTCCTGTATGCCTTTCCTCCCATTCCCCTCATTCCCAAGACACTTTTCAAACTCCAGAGAGATAGGGGCTTCATGATACTCATAGCCCCATGCTGGCCACGACAACCGTGGTATCCTCTCCTTCTACGTCTGTCTCAGGGTCAACCCATAGATCTGGGATCTGCTCCAGATCTTCTCTCTTAGGAGGAGGGGACACTGCTCCATCCCAATCCACGGTCCCTCCATCTTACGGCATGGCTGCTGAAGGCATAGCTTTCCAGGACATTAATCTCTCTCAGCAGGTTAAAGATATCCTTTTAGCATCCAGAAAGCCTTCTACCAGATGTTCCTTCACCTTCAAATGGCGTAGATTCTCTCTATGGTGTTCGCAGAGGGCACTTAACCCCTTCTCAGCTCTGGTGGATGCATTACTGGAGTATCTTCTCCACCTGTCTTCCTCTGGTCTTAAAACCAACTCGGTAAGAGTACATCTCGGTGCAATTGCGGCCTCTCACATGCCCTTTGATGGTCAACCCATCTCTTCTCAGCCACTTGTAGCATGCTTCATGAGGGGTCTTCTATTGACCAAACCTCTCATTAAGCATCCTCCAGTAGCATGGGATCTCAATGTTGTTCTAGGTCAGCTTCTCAAGCCGCCCTTTGAACCTCTGGCCACCACCTCTCTGAAGTTTCTCACCTGAAAGGTTACCTTCCTTATTGCTCTCACTTCAGTGAGATGCATTAGTGAGCTCAAAGCCTTGGTGGCTGATCCTCCTTATACACGATTCCACCATGATAAGATAGTCCTTAGGACCCATCCTCACTTTATGCCAAGGATGGTCTCGCCCTTCCATGTAAACCAGTCAGTCTACCTTCCGGTCTTTTTCCCTATACCTCATTCCTCTAGGGCAGAGGCAACCCTTCACACTCTGGATTGCAAACGTGCCTTGGCTTTCTATCGCCAGAGAACTTGAGAGCATAGAAAAGCTTCCCAACTTTTCATCGCCTTTGACTCGAGTCACCTGGGGTTGCCAGTATCTAAGCGAACTCTCTCCAGGTGGATTGCGGATTGCATCTCCTTTTCTTATGAAAGTGCAGGTCTCTCTCTTGAGGGTTACGTCACTGCACATAATGTTCGAGCCATGCCTGTCTCCATGGCAAATCTATGCTCTGTAGCGATTGATGAGATATGCAAAGCAACAACTTGGTCGTCTGTACACACTTTTGCTGCCCACTATTGCCTGAACAAAGACTCCCGCCAGGATGCCTTGTTTGGCCAAGCTGTTCTCCAGCATCTCTTTCAGACTTAGATCAACTCCTACCCTCCATCCCAGGTTTCGATACCAGACATCCTTGGAGGATACATGACCTACTTATTTCTGCCTGTAATCCACAGCACACCCGAAGGTCATCTCTCTGGTATCTTCGAGCTAGGGAGTCCCATATGTGAAGACTACATTCCTGCTTGTTCCTGGAGATAGCGTAGTTACTCACCTGTAAGAGGTGATCTCTGGGAACAGAAGGAATTTAGTCTTCAAAACCCGCCCTCCTCCCCTAGGAGTTATAGGTCATCTTCTTCTTTTTCTCTTCTCTCCTTTTATCTCAGCTACAAACTCAGCTGAGAAGGGAGAGCTGGAAAGGCAGGAAGGCAGCTATGCAGGCACAGTGGGATGCTCCCAAAAGCTTTCCTATTGGATGCTGGGGAGTGTTCGCACGTGGACTCCATCGGTACCAACGTTACCCATATGTGAAGACTGAATTCCTCCTGTTCCCGGAGATCACCTGTTACAGGTGAGTAACTACGCTATACTTGTTCTCTGTAAACCGCGCTGATTTCAATATAGTGCAGTATATAAAACCAAATAAATAAATAAAATGATCTAAAACATTTGCTTCTTAAGATCAAAGATCATAGTCTAAAAATGAGTCTGCACCTTAACGTAAAGAAGACAAAGATCCTGACAACTGGCAAAATTAATAAGTTCATCGTTGAAGGAGAATAAATTGAAATGGTAGACAACTTTAGCCTGCTTGGATCAATAATCAATAAAGAAACAACAAGCAATCAATAAATCAGATAATGCATTGTTCTTGGCAGAATTTTTATGAAAGACTTAGACAAGATTCTCAAGAGCAGAGATGCCTCTCTCCATACAAAGATTCGACTTGTCCAAGCCATGGTATTTTCAATAATATCATATGGATGCGAAAGTTGGACAGTGAAAAATATAGACAGGAAGAAAATCTATGTCTTTGAAATAGGGTGCTGGCGAAGAATACTGTATATATAATGGACTGACGGAAGATCAAACCAGTCAGTACTAGAGGAGATCAAACCTAAACTTTCTTTAGAAACTCAGATAACAAGACTTCAACTTTCATACCTTGGACACTTAATGCAAAGAGAGAGATAATTAGAGAAAGACATCATGCTTGGCAAGGTTGAAAGTCTTTACAAAAGAGGAATACCAGCAATGAGATAGATTGATACAATAACAGCAGCTATGGATGCCACGCTATCAAAAAGACGCCTCACTGAAAACAGAAAATAGTTTAGGGCAACTATCCAGTGGGTCGCCATGAGTCAACACCGACTCAACGGCACTTAATAACAGCAACAACATTCTTTTCCCTATGCACCCAAGCATCATTCTGGCTTTTGCCATCACCTTTTCTACCTATTTACCCACCATAAGATCATCAGAAACAATCACTTCTAGGTCCCGTTCTTCTTTTGTAAACAGAAGTACATAGAAATATAAAAACATGACGGCAGAAAAAGGCCACATGGCCTATCTAGCCTGCCCTTCCATATCAACTACAATAATTCTCTTTTTACCTTTAGAGATCCTCTGTGTCTGTCCCATGGTTTTTTAAATTCAGATACTGTCCTCTTGTCCACCACCTCCACTGGGAGACTATTCCATGCATCTACCACTCTTTCCGTAAAGAAATATTTCCACATATTACTCCTGAGTCTATCCCCTTTCAATTTTTTTATTTTATTTTATTTTATTCTTTATAAATTTTCCATACAAATATTTCCCAACAAAGAGAAAAGGAAATCCACAAGGGTATATAAAATACAATTCAAAAAAACACAACCCCAAACCCCCCCCCCCCCCCCCCATAATTTGGGTAGTGAAAACATTTTCAGCCCCTTGATTCCAACAGCCAGCATTCAGTTGCATTTCGCCCAAGGCCCCCACCTCCCGTGCAAACAAAAAGCTTAACAATTGTTTTGGGTCAAATAAAAAAGATTGTTTACCATCATAAAAACAAACAAACACCTACAAGGAAATTTTAAAAGAAATGAGCCACCCAAAGTAAGGACCCTGTTTTTTAATTCCAGAAAGTCCTTACATTTCCTTTGGGTGGACCTTGAAAAATCAGGAAAAATTTGCACCTTTAACCCTATAAACAACTTATTCATATTCAGGAAATATAGTATTTTGGTCCATCTCAAGGGCAATGCTAGATACCAGTGTGAATCTGCCAGTAACCACATCCAAAAAACTTTCCAAAAAAGCTGTTAAATCCGACAACCCCTGTTGGAATTGGGGTTGCTGTTGTTCCTCTATAGTAAATCCAGTCCCTGACTGCAAAGATATACAGGGTGGCCCAAAAAAAGTGAGAACATCTCGTAGCATATAAGTTATTTAAAAATTCAAAAAGACAGATGTAAACGATTGACATTTTAAAAAAATAGATGGCGACCGGAAATTCTCGAAATAAAGACGTTATATAGCTAAAAAAGGTAAATAAGTAAACTATTTAAGCTTTTAATTTTTGAGATGTTCTCACTTTTTTGGGCCACCCTGTACATTGTGCCCTTGTGATTGATGGCAAATTTTCACTAGGCATATCCAAGACCTCTTGTAGATATTTCCTAACCATCTCAACCACAGCGTGTAGAGGAGTCTTGGAAAAGTTCACAAACCAGAGATTATTCCATCTGGATACATTCTCCAAATGTTCCAGCTTGCATGCCAAAATAGAAGAGTGTTTAATCCGGGTACTCACAAGTTCCTGAAGTTCCCCATGCCAGGCCTCTAGAAGATCCATCCTGGCCACACCTTTCACTTGCTCCTGAGACAGCATCGATTCCATTTCCTTCAAAGTTCCCAAATCACGAGAAAAATAGTTTGCCATTGCTATCAGTGAGGAGGTTACAATGGCCACAGCTTCCCATAATGAATCCATCATCAACACCGCATGTCTCTGGCCTTGTAATGAAACAGAAAGCTACAAGCATATTTCAGTTCTGATGGTCCAAATGATCTTATCAGCCCCCCTCCCCTCATACCTCAGGCAGTGGAGGGTTAAGTAATTTGCCCAAAGCCATGGTGAGTACCTGTAGGATTTGAACCCTGGTCTTTCTGGTCACAGAGTGCTTCCCTAACCGCTAGGCTTATCTCCCACTCTTCACATCCTCTGGTAACGATTTCCAGAGTATGATTGCGTTGAATGAAAAAATAGTTGCTATGATTGGTATTAAATGAGCTACATTGTAGCTTCATTGCATGTCCCCTAGTCTTTCTACTTTTTGAAAGAGTAAACAATCTACATTTACCTGTTACACTCCATTATTTTATAGACCTCTATTATATCTCCCCTTTCTTTTCCAAGTTGAAGAGCCCTAACCTTTAAAGCCTTTCCTCATAAAGATATCCTTCCATCTTCTTTACCATTTTGGTCACTCTTCTCGGTATCTTTTCTAATTCTGCTATATCCTTTTTAAGATATGGCAACCACAACTGAGCACAATATTCAAGGTATGGTTGCACCATGGAGCGATACAGAGACATTATAATATGATAGGTTTTATTCTCCATTCCTTTCTTTATGATTCCTAGCATTCTATTTGCTTTTTTGATTGCGGCTGCACACTGGGCAGACGGTTTCAACTTTTTATCCATGATGATGCCCGGTTCCTTTTCCTGCGAGGTGATTCCTAATGTGGAACCTTGCAGCGTGCAACTGGAGTTTGGGTTCTGGGAGTTTGGGTTCTTCTTCCTTAAGTGCATAACTTTACAGTTGTCCACATTAAATTTAATCTGCCATTTGGACACCGTCTCACAATTTTTCAAGGTCCTCTTGAATTTTTCACAATCCTCTTGTGTTTCACTTTGAATAATTTTGTATTATCTGTATATTTGATCACTTCACTCATTATTCTCATTTCCAGATCATTTATTTATTTATTTACATTCTCTTATATACTGCGCTATTCTGCATCAGTGCGGTTTACATTGAACAAACTGAAATTACATTGAACAGGGCATTATAACTTGGAGATAACTATTTTACAGGGAACATGGGCTATGGAGGGTTAAGTGCCTCAGGCATATGTGCGGGCACACAACTTTATAAAAGTTGTGTGCCCGCACATATGCCTGAGGCACTCTACTATTCACCTTTCTCCATTGAGAAAATTGTCCACTTAGCCCTACTCTCTGTTTTCTATCTTTAAAGCAATTCACAATCCACAATCGTACTCTGCCTCCTATCCCATGACTTTTTAATTTCCTTAGTGAGATAAGACTTTCTTTGGCTAAATCCATGTTGGCTTTTGCCACTAAACCATGACTATCTACATGTTCAATAATTTTGTTCTTTTTAATGGCTTCTACAATTTTGCCTGGTACTGATGTCAGGCTCACCGGTCTGTATTTTCTTGGATCACCCCTGGAACTCTTTTTAAAAACTGGTGTTACATTGCCCACTCTCCTATCTTCAGGTACAATAGATGATGTTAATGATTATAAACCTATTTTAAGTAATCTGTGAACTATCACATATTTCAGTTCTTTCAGCATCCTGGGATGTATGCCATCCAGTCCAGGTGATTTGCTACTCTTTAGTTTATGAAATAGCTGCATTACATCTTCCTGATAAATCGAGATTTGTTTCAATTCCTCTGATGCAGACTTCTCCCTCACTTTCCACCATCATATCCCCTCACTCATCCACCGCTCCTTCCTCTTCCTCCGTCAGATCCGTGCTGTCTGCCCCTTCCTCTCCTCATCATCCCTCACTACCCTTGTCCTTTCCCTTGTCATTTCTTGGCTGGATTACTGCAATGCTGTCCTGGCTGGTCTCCCACAGTATCAGCTCCGGTGGATGCAGCTTGTACAAAACACAGCTGCCTGTTTACTCTCCCACTCCTCCCCAATCAACCATGTTACTCCCTTGCTTCTTAATCTATACTGGCTTCCGGTCAAGTTCAGGTTTATCTACAAACTCCTCATCGTCACTCGCAGAATTATCCACACCAGCACCCCCCAGTATCTAGCTGACACCATCCATCTTCAGCCCTCCCCCCGCCTCCTCTGCTCAGCCCACGGCAACCGTCTTTTCCTTCCCTCCCCCTCTCAGGCCCACTTGAAGTTGACCCGTCACTCTTCTTTCTTTATCCTGGCCCCCACCCTTTGGAATTCCCTCCCTCCCACCCTGCACAAGGAGCTGTCCTTTTCATGATTCAAGGTTGGCCAGACGAACAAGGAGAGTATGGTGATCAACCATGTCAAAGGCGGAGGACAGATCCAGGGAAACTACAAGGGAGAGGTCACTGCGATCATGAGACTGGTGAACTTCATTCAGGAGGGAAATGAGGACAGTTTTGGTGCTGTGACCGGAGCGGAAGCCAGGCTGACGGGGGAGACAGAGGGTGGAGTCAAAATGTGCAGAAAGCTGCATAAAGATGAGTTTCTGCAGAATGTTGGAAAGAAAAATGAGGTTAGACATGGGGCATGAGCTGGCTGATGCAAAGGGGTCAGCAGTGAACAAATGGTGGACGTTTTTGAGGGATTAAGATGAAGGAGGTTCGGGGTCAACCATCTAGTGACAACTGACAGACAAGTGTTGAGGGATGAAAGATCTGGACTGGCAGAAGAGACTGCTGCTCTAAGAGAGTAAGAGGGGCCAGGAAGATATTAAAGAGGAGTGGGGTGCAAGAACGGAACCCTGGGTTACACCACAGTGGAGGGGCAGAGAGGCGGAGGTGTGGAAATCAGAGGCAACAGAAAAGGAATGATAGTGAAGGAAGGAGTGAAAACAGTGAAAGACTGTGCCCCAGAGACCAGCATCCCTGAGACGAGAAAGAAGAATAGAGTGGTTGACAAGATTAAAAGCAACTGAGAGATCCAGGGAGACAGCTAAAAAGATATCACCCCGATTGTGAGAGATGTGAAGCTCGTTAAGAAAGGACAGAAGAATGGACTCAGTGATTTGGGTAACGAGCTTCACCCGAGAGCACCTCCTGTCCTTTAAGATGTGTAAGATGTGTAAGTACCTAGGGCAGAAACCGGATTGACGTGGATGCAGGAAGTGAGTGGAATCCAAGTGAGAGAAGAGCTGAGAGAAAACTGTTTTTTAGGATCTTTAGACGAACAGAAGATTTGACACGGGGCAGTAATGGGCGGGATCACTCGGGTCAAGGGAGGGCTTCTTGATAAGAGGATGGACTAATGCATGTTTACTAAACTGCACAACCCAGTAGCACAAAGTTTGGCACATGGTTTGAGTGCCATGCTAAAAACGTAGCATGGGGCACCCACACTTAAAATCATGTGCTACCCTGGTAGTGTGTGTTGGGGGGGGCTGGGCTGGACATGAGCTGAATGGAGGCATTTCAGGTGTATCATGGCTAGCACAGGTGTTAGTGACTCGTGCTAATCATGCTTGATGCCACTTAGCTTGAGTACACTTAATGCCACCTCAGTTGCATGCATGGTGCTGCGTCTAGGGCCACACTAACTACAAGAGGATAGAAGCACATGCCCCCTGAAGTTAGCACCGATCGCCTCATGCTATTACCATAGTACGGGACTTAGTAAACATGCCCTTAAGTGCATAACTTTGCACTTGTCCACGTTAAATTTCATTTGACATTTGGATGCCCTTCTCCCAATTTCTCAAAGCTGTCTTGCAGTTTTTTACAATCCTCTTATGTTGTCTGCAAATTTGATCACCTTACTCATTCCATTCCTATTTCCAAGTCATATATAAATGTTAAAAAAATAGTGGGCCTAGCACAGGTCCCTGGTGTACTCCACTATTCACCTTTCTCCATTGAGAAAATTGTCCATTTAGTCCTACTCTCTGTTTTCTATCTTTTAAGCAGTTCCTAAGCCACGATAGTAGATTGCCTCCTATCCCATGACTTTTTAATTTCCTCAAAGGTCTCATGAAGGAGCTTGTCAAAGGCTTTCTGAAAATCCAGATACACTACTTCAACCGGCTCACCTTTATCTACCTGTTTATTCACACCTTCAAAAATACTCCTATTTCTTTCCTCTTCTCACATGGAATTTCCATAATGATGCTATAGTGGATTTAGTTTCCTGGAAAACTTGTATCCTATTTGATTCAATGCCCTTTTTAAAGTATATCGCCACCCAAGGCTTGACCAGTCCCAGGCGCAAGGTTACCATGATGACTAAACAAATCAGACCTGGCAACTGGGGCTCAGAGCACATAGCCAAAATGAGAAGAAAGACTATAAAAGCGGACTGTTACTTCTGGAGAGAGATCTGCAATTGTGAGTATATACTTCTGGGAATTTTCTGAAAGGAATTCTTTGTATTAAAGCTAATTAATCTGTGAACCCACTGTTTTTTTTTAATCAGTCAGGGCCTAGTAGCAGCAGTTTAAGTTTAAATTTAAATCACAGAAGAGAGCTTTCTGGTTACATTTCATACCCAGCAGAGAGCTTGTAGTTTAAATTTAATAGTCACTCAGGGCCTAGTAGCAGCAAAGTACTTTTAGTTTAAATTTAAAGCACAGAAGAGAGCTTTCTGGTTAAATTTAGAACCCAGCAGAGAGCTTGTAGTTTAAATTTCATAATAAGTCAGAGCCTAGCAGCAGCAAAGAGCTATAATTTAAATCAAATCAGAATATAGCTTAGCATAAAAGGCAAAATAGGGTCAGTACTCTTTGAGCAACAAATAAAGTCTTCTAGAGACCTTTACAAAGAGGCCTTCTACCTAGGGGGGAAGAGACCTGTGAAACGTTTTCAATAGGTGTTAACACCATGTGGCAGGTCAAAAGGCCATTTTGAAAGACTCCTTCTATCCAAGCAAGGACTGTTAATCACCCAGGAAGTTGGTCACAGCTAACCTCAGCAGCACAGGACAGGGTACTCTGTAGCAGCCCTCTTTTAATAAGTGTTATTTCCCTCCCTCTCTGCCTCCCTCCCCAACACCCACCCACCACTGGGATAATCGTAGCTTTATAGGTACTTACACATCTTAAAGGACAGGAGGTGCTCTCAGGTGAAGCTCGTTACCCAAATCAGTCATACACTAAGGACCTGAGATTAATTAAGCTTCAGGTGAACAAGGTATATTAAACGTATTAGGTACAGAGTAGTTACTCACCTGTAACAGGTGTTCTCCAGGAGTAGCAGGAATCAGTCCTCACTTATGGGTGACATCGATGTCGATGGAGCCCCCGTGCGGAGCATTTCCCCAGCTTTCTAAGAAAGCCTTTGGGAATACTGCACGCATGCGCGGTCCCCTTCCCGCCTAAAGGTGCCATCTTGCTCAGTCCAATGACATAGCTAAAAGACAGCACACAAAAAGTAAAAATGAACGATGTACAACTGCAACTCCCAGGGGAGGAGGGAGGGTTGTGAGGACTGATTCCTGCTGCTCCTGGAGAGCACCTGTTACAGGTGAGTAACTACTCTTTCTCCAGGACCAAGCAGGAAGTCAGTCCTCACTTATGGGACTCCCCAGCTTCAGGCTACCGGGGACCCAGAGCTGAAAAAATGAGCTCCCTCTAGCCACAGCATCAGGAAAGGATTTCACTGAAAACACACCCCCACCGGTAGCCCAACCAGAGGGCTGGAGGGTAGGAGTTGCCTAAACCTCAAAGAGATTCCGTAGCACTGCCTGACCAAAAGCACTGTCCCTTTCCAGGCAGTAATGGGCCGCAAAAGTCTGGCTTGAGGACCAAGTTGCAGCCCTACAGATGTCTGCCAGTGGTACAGAGCGGAGATGAGCTACTGAGGCAGCCATCGCCCTGACACGGTGGGCCGTGACCCGACCCTGCAAGGGAAGATCAGCTGCCCTGTAAGCCCAGGTGATACAGTCAGCCACCCAGATGGACAAGGTACGCTTGGAGACAGGTAACCCCAAGTTATTAGGGTCAAAAGATACGAAGAGCTGAGTAGCCCTCCTATGCCCCTGCGTACGTTCAAGGTAGAAGGATAAGGCCCTTCTACAGTCCAGGGTATGCAGGACTGTCTCAGCCCGGCTGGCATGGGGCCTAGGGAAGAACATTGGAAGAACCACCTCCTGGTTGAGATGGAAAGAGGAGCCAACCTTTGGGAGGAAATTAGGATGAGTCCTAAGGACTACCCTGTTCCTATAGAAGCGAGTGTATGGCCTGTCACAGACCAGGGCTTGAAGCTCACTCACCCGCCTGGCCGAGGTCAGGGCCACTAGGAATAGAGTCTTCCAAGAAAGGAAGCGGAGAGGACATGTAGCCTTCGGCTCAAAAGGTGGGCGAGTCAGTTGCTGCAAGACCACATTCAACTCCCACTCAGGGGCCGGTGGACGGAGAGGAGGCTTGAGCAAGAGCAAGCCTCTGAGAAACCTGGACAACAAGGGGTGAACCGATAGAGTGTGTCCTTCCACCAGTGAGTGGTGAGCTGCTAGAGCAGAGAGATGGACCTGAACCGAATTGGACTTAAGGCCTTGATTGGACAAGTGCAGTAGATACTGAAGCACTATTGGTACAGTGCAGGCAAAAGGATCCTCCTTGCGCTGCTGACACCACATGGAGAACCTTCTCCACTTCAGGGCATAGGTTTTCCTTGTGGATTGCTTTCTAGAGGCCAAGACCACCTCTTCGACTTCCCGGGGTAGGCCCCAGGGAGCCAGCACTACCCTTGCAGCCTCCAGGCCATCAAATGAAGAGATTTGAGATTGGGGTGCAGAAGGGAACCCTGATCCTGAAAGAGAAGATCGGGTTGCAACCCCAGAGGTAGTGGTGTTTCCACGGCTAGCTGAAGCAGAAGTGGAAACCAGGGCTGCCTCGGCCATCTGGGAGCTATCAGAAGTACCGAGGCCTTGTCCCTTAGGATCTTCAACAAGGTTCGGGCCACCAGAGGCGTGGGAGGAAACGCATACAGGAGGCCCTGGGACCAAGAGATCAGGAAGGCATCCGCTGCTAACCTCAGGGGGTGCGGTTGCCTGGAATAGAACCTGGGCAGCTGCCGGTTCAGGGGAATGGCAAAGAGATCTATGGATGGAAGTCCCCATCTCAGGAAAATCGTCTGAACCACCAAGGGGTGTAGTTGCCACTCGTGGGGTTGCAGAATCCTGCTCAACCTGTCTGCCAGGAAGTTGTCCTGGCCAGGGAGATAAACAGCCTTGAGAAACATGTTGTGTTTGAGAGCAAAAGAGCAAAGGGCCTGTGCCTCTTGACACAGGAGCCTGGACCCCGTGCCTCCCTGTTTGTTCACATAGAACATGGCCACTTGATTGTCCGTCTGAACCAGAACAGACTGGTGAGCCAAGGAGTGAGAGAAGGTTTTGAGGGCTAAGCGAATAGCCCGGAGTTCCAGAAGGTTGATTTGCTGTGTGGCCTCCCAGGGAGACCACAGGCCCTGGGTGCACCTGTCCAAGCAATGTGTACCCCAGCCCTGCAAGGAGGCATCGGTCGTCAACACCACTGTGGAAACCGGCACCTGAAAAGGCACCCCCTGTAATAAGTTGGGGGGGGTGTAGCCACCACTGTAGGGAGTCCAGGAATGGTTTGGACACCCGCACTTTGTCTGTGAGGCTTCCTGTGGCTTGTTTCCACTGAGTCCGGAGACACCATTGTGCAGGCCTCATGTGGAGGCGGGCATTGGAGGTCACATGCACTGTCGAAGCCATGTGGCCCAGGAGTTTTAGACAGAGTCTGCCGGAGACCTGTGACCTGCTCAGAAACTGGTTTGCCAAGTCTATGAGTCTTTGAGCCCTGTCTCTTGGCAAGTAAGCCTTTGCTTGCAGGGAGTCCAACCTTGCCCCTATGAACTCTAGGTTCTGGGAGGGGAGCAAAGTGGACTTTGCAAAGTTTATGACAAACCCTAGGTGTTGAAGGAGGGAGACAGTTCTGAGGGTGGCTTGCCAGGCCTCCTGGGAAGTCTGACCCCTGATGAGCCAGTCGTCCAGGTAGGGGAAGACAAAAACACCCTGAGTCCTTAAGTAGGCTGCCACCACCGCCAGGCACTTTGTAAAGACCCTGGGGGCGGAGGTCAGGCCAAAGGGCAGTACTCTGTACTGGTAATGGTTTCCTCCCACAATGAACCTGAGGTACTTTCTGTGGTCTGGATGAATGAGGATGTGAGTGTACGCATCCTTTAGATCTAAGGAGCATAGCCAATCTCCCTGCTGGAGGTAGGGCAGAAGTGTTCCAAGAATAAGCATCTTGAACTTCTCTTTCTCCAAGAACTTGTTGAGATTCCTGAGATCGAGAATAGGCCTGAGGCCCCCGGTTCTCTTTGGTACGAGGAAGTACCTGGAGTAGAACCCGTGACCTTGCAGGTGGAGAGGTCACGTGACAGGACAGCATCACCCTGGTGTGGCAGGAAGTGATCCTGTAACTAGGACCTGTCCTCCAGGTGATGTAAAACCCTCTCGCACTGAGGACGTTTCTCCAGGGCCATGTGCCCGTGAGGGAAGGGTTAGGACAGCCGTTATAGTTGGTGATTCGATCATTAGGCATGTAGATAGCTGGGTGGCTGGTGGACGTGAGGATCGCCTGGTAACATGCCTGCCTGGTGCAAAGGTAGCGGACTTCACGTGCCACCTAGATAAGGTCTTGGATAGTGCTGGGGAGGAGTCTGCTGTCTTGGTACATGTCGGTACCAATGACATAGGAAAATGTGGTAGGGAGGTTCTGGAGGCTAAATTTAGGCTTTTAGGTAGGAAGCTGAAATCCAGAACTTCCAGGGTAGCATTCTCCGAAATGCTTCCCATTCCATGTGCAGGACCCAAAAGGCAGGCAGAGCTCCGGAGTCTCAATGCGTGGATGAAACAATGGTGCAGAGATGAGAGTCCTTCAACCCCTACGCAACATAATCGAACAAACTGACTTCAGAACAGTAGCTCAAGCGCTCATCATTCCTCACTTTGACTACTGAAATGCCATCTTGCAAGGCCTTCCAAAAAAAACCATAAACATCTTACAATTGGCACAAAATGTATCAGCCAGGATCATCTTGAATAAGAAACTAAGGGATCACATTACACCAGTACTGATTGAGCTTCACTGGCTCCCAATCTCAGCACGAGCAGTATACAAAATACTGGTAACTACTTTCAAAATCATTCACAGGATAGCCCCATCATTCCTCGACAACCTCATAACCACACAGCCCCCTAACAGATGCCGAAGGACTACTAACCTGAATACTCTCTGCGTTCCCAGTAGTATAAGAGATGTTAAAGAGGGAACGAGCAACCGGGCATACTCGTACATTGCACCCATACTCTGGAACAAGCTTCCATATGAGTTACGACTGATCAACAATATTCAGGACTTCAGAAAGAAGCTTAAAACCCACCTTTTCCAAGAACATTACGATATCACCTAGACAGTTTTTTCATCACCCTCTCACTACCCAAGTTGCCTAACCCCTGAAGCTTAGGAGACAAAATAGACCCGATGTCAATGTTAGTAGGATTGCATATACAAATGTATTCAATGTACTTGAAAAACCTGTAATGTATATTTAAAATCTGATCAAACAAATGTTTATTTATTAGCTCACTTTGTTGCCCAAACCTGCATGATCAAAATGTAATGTATATTTGTAATTCTATGTGATTGTAGCTCATTTTTGTTACTCACACCTGGATGATCAAAATGTAATGTATATTTGAAATTCTTTGTGATTCTGGTGTACCCTTCCCTAAAATCATACTGTATCTTTGATTGAATAAGTTACTCCCTGTATTTACACCATGGTCCGCTGCTGATCGCTGGAAGTGGCGGCTTATAAATGTTTACAAAATAAATAAATAAATAAAATAAATGAGGGTTTTGGATTTGTTAGGAACTGGGGAACATTCTGGGAAAAGGAGGGGCTCTTCCGAAGGGATGGGCTTCACCTTAACTGGGATGGAACCAGGCTGCTGGCATTAACCCTTAAAAAGGAGATAGAGCAGCTTTTAAACTAGATAATAGGGGAAAGCCGACAGTCGCCCAAGAGCGGATGATTCGGAAGAATGTATCTTTGAAGGATACTACCAAAAGCAGAGAGGTTCCAAAAAAGAGTAAAGTAGCCCAAATGCCCTCAAGTATGGAGCAGACAGAGTTTAAAGATCCCAAATTAACCATGTCTACCAATAGCCAAATTAATATGAATAAAATACAGTCTCTAAAATGCTTGTATGCAAATGCTAGAAGTCTAAAAGATAAGATGGGAGAGTTAGAATATATAGCACTAAATGAGAGGTTAGATATGATTGGAATATCAGAGACATGGTGGAAGGAGGACAACCAGTGGGACACTGTGATACCTGGGTACAAACTATATCGTAAATGATAGAGCTGATCAAAGTGGTGGAGGGGTTGCGCTCTATGTTAGAGAGGGCATTGAGTCAGAAAGAATTAAAGTTTTGCAGGAAACAAAATTTGCTGTAGAATCTCTATGGATTGAAATTCCATGTAAAAAGGGGAAGGCGATGGCAGTGGAGGTGTACTATCGACCACCTGGCCAGAATGAACAAATGGATGATGAAATGCTCAAAGAAATCAAGGAAGCTAACAAAAGTTACAGCGCAGTAATAATAATGGGTGATTTCAATTACCCCGGTATCGACTGGGTCAGTGTCACCGCAGGACAAGCTAGGGAGATAAAGTTCCTAGATGAAATAAATGACTGCTCCTTGGAGCAGCTGGTTCATGAACCGACCAGAGGGGAAGCCATATTAGACCTAGTCCTTAGTGGAACACCAGATCTAGTGCATGAGATAAGGGTGTTGGGGCCACTTGGCAATAGTGATCATAGCATGATTGCGTTTGATTTAATTAGTGGAGGAGGGATAGTAAGGAAATGCACAGTACTACCTTTTAACTTTCGAAAGGGAGACTATGATAAAATGAGGAAAATAGTTAAGAAAAAACTAAAAGGAGCAGTTGCAAAGGTTAAAGACTTACATCAAGCTTGGGTGTTGTTGAAAAATACTATCTTGGAAGCCCAGACCAGCTGTATTCCATGCTTTAAGAAAAGTGGAAGAAAGTCCAAGAAACTGCCAGCATGGTCTAAAGGTGAGGTCAGAGAGGCTGTTGTTGCCAAAAAAAGCATCTTTCAGGAAATGGAAAAAATAGCCAAATGACGAAACCTGGAAACAGCACAAGCACTAGCAAGTCAAATGCAAGGCATTGATAAGGCAGGCAAAGGGAGAATTTGAGAAGAAGCTTACTGCGGAAGCAAAAACGCAAAATAAAGTCTTTTTCAAGTACATTTGTAGCAAAAAACCTGTGAGAGAGTCAGTTGGTCCATTAGATGATAGAGGGGTTAAAGGGGCACTAAGAGGCGACAAGGCGATAGCGGAGAGACTGAATGAATTCTTTGCTTTGGTCTTTACTGAGGAAGATGTAGGGATGTTACCCATGACTGAAGTGGTATTTAAAGGTGCGGAAGAATTGAAAGAAATATCGATACATCAGGAAGATGTATTACAACTATTAGATAAACTGAAGAGTAGCAAATCACCTGGGCCGGATGGTATACATCCAAGGGTGTTGAAAGAACTGAAATATGAGATTGCAGACCTACTATTAGTAATCTGAATTTTCATTAAAATCATCTGTAATACCTGAAGATTGGAGGATCGCCAATGTAACACCAATTTTTAAAAAGGGTTCCAGGGGTGATTCGGGAAACTACAGACTGGTGAGCCTAACATCAGTACCGGGAAAAATGGTAGAAACCATCATAAAGAATAAAATTACTCAGCATGTAGATAGACATGGCCTAATGGGGGACAGCCAACATGGCTTTAGACAAGGAAGATCTTGTCTTACTAATCTGTTATGTTTTTTTGAAGGTGTGAATAAACAGGTGGACAAAGGTGAGTCGGTTGATATAGTGTATCTGGACTTTCAGAAAGGCTTTGACAAGGTTCCTCATCAGAGACTTTTGCAAAACTAAAGAGTCATGGGATAGGAGGCAGTGTACTATTGTGGATCAGGAACTGGTTAAAAGATAGAAAGCTGAGGGTAGGGCTAAATGGCCAATTTCCCCAATGGAGAAAGGTGAATAGTGGTTTACCCCAGGGATCTGTGCTGGATCCGCTGCTTTTTGACATATTCATAAATGACCTGGAAAGGGGAATAACGAATGAGGTTATCAAATTTGCAGATGACACCAAACTATTTAAAGTTGTTAAAACCCAAGAGGATTGTGGAAAATTGCAAGAGGATCTTGATAAATTGGAAGACTGGGCATCAAAATGGCATTTGAAATTTAATGTGGACAAGTGCAAAGTTATGCACCTAGGGAAGAACAACCCAAACTATGGCTACTGTCACCACTCACCCTCCCAGAGGTAATTAGCATAGGTAGGGCAAGTGGGTAGTTGTGTTTCTTTGGTGGTAAAACTTAAAATGGAGGTGTAGAAAGGCCTCCTGGGTAATGTAGTCCACCAACCATGAAAATGAGTACACGTTGTGCACGAGTGGTTTAAGGAAATTAGGATTTATTTCCCCTCCCGGGGTTAGATGTTGAAGACCAAGAATAAGGACTATTTACAACGAAATTATACTTCCAGTGATAACAAAAATATTGCTTACTTTCAGCTGTTATACAAGACCAAAACAATAAACAGTTCCTTCCAAAATGTTTCTTTTGGCTGTTTCTTTCTCCTTAGTAAAAGCCAATATATTCAGCACAGAGACTGCACATTATCCGCCACCATATAAGAACAGTCCATCATATATTCTGACTCAGGAGGTTGATATGGGTCCCAGTGCATACAGTCAGTTTCTTCCTGGAAACCTTTTAGAACAGGTTCTTCTCTTTGCCAGGCAAACTGTTCTCTTTCACTCACAGGGTTTCCTTCCCCCAACCTGCTTGGTGAGTCTAAATGCTTGCTCTCAGGTGCAAACAGCTCTCTGTAGTTAAAGGGTAATACGTTTCCCTCTTCAGCTTTATAACATGGAATTCTTCCTTTGCTTTTAACACTACTTCCTCTCAGGATTCTCCCTTGGCTACCACACGGAAAACAAAACTCCTCTCCCCCTTCTGATATATATTTATAATCAGGGAAATTGACTTTACCTGGAGTCTGCCTTTTGTGAACCCAGCGTGGCTGTCTTTTCTGCTTTTCAGCATAAATGTCCTTGCTTCCTGAGCAATAGAAATCCTCTGTGCCTCCTATGTTTAAGCACTGCTCCCTGTGTCCTGGACCTGAATGTCCTACACAGCTCTTGTCCTTTGAAGAGTATCTCCAACTAGGATTGGGATTTCTTTTACCTTTTCCCACGCTTGCTGTATCTCTCTCCGTGTCGGAGACTGAGCTTCCATCTGAGACTCTCCCCTTGTCTCTGCTCGTATCTTTGCCCGTGTCTGTGTCTGTCTCCCTCATATATTTTACTAGAGGGTTTTTATCTAGCTTCCTTCCCCCGTTGTATTGAGCCACACCTCCCCCCAGGTGTTCACAGTTCCCTGATGAGGTAGGAGCTAGCTCAGGGGATGGGCGTTCCCTAGCCCTCTGTGACGAGGTTTGTTTATGGTTTCCATGCCAACCCTCCATGCTTGACTCAGCATTGACAGCTTTGGTTTCATTTTCCACAGAAACCTCTGTTTCCATCGGTTCTGAACCTTGCACTTCACGACACTACAAGATGCAAGGTTCCACATTAGGAACCACCACCCAGGAAAAAGATTTAGGCGTCATTGTGGATAACATGTTAAAACCCTCGGCCCAGTGTGCAGCGGCGGCCAAGAGAGCTAATAGAATGCTAGGTATCATAAGGAAAGGAATGGAAAATAAAACAAAAGATATTATAATGCCTCTATATTGTTCCATGGTGAGACCGCACCTTGAATATTGTGTGCAATTCTGGTCGCCGTATCTTAAAAAGGATATAGAGTTATTAGAAAAGGTTCAGAGACGAGCCACCAAAATGGTAAAGGGGATGGAAGGATACTCCTATGAAGAAAGGCTAAAAAGATTAACCTGGAAAAGAGACTGCTGAGGGGAGATATGATAGAAGTCTATAAATTAATGAACGGAGTGGAACGGGTAAACGTAGATCGATTGTTTACATTATCAGAATATAGAAAGACTAGGGGACATGCAATGAAGCTACAGGGTAAACTATTTAAGACTAATAAAAGAAAATATTTTTTCACTCAACGTGTAATCAAACTCTGGAATTTGGTACCGGAGGATGTAGTAAAAGCTGTTAGTGTAGCTGGGTTTAAAAAAGGTTTGTACAAGTTCCTGGAGGAAAGGTCCATAAACCATTATTAAGAAGGGACCCAGGATATCAATGCTTGACCCAGTACAAGCATTGTGGAACCTGTGTCTTTTGGGGAAACTGCTAGGTACGTATGACCTAGATTGGCCACTGTTGGAAACAGGATACTGGGCTTGATGGACCTTGGTGTGACCCAGTATGGCATATCTTATGTTCTTAAGCGCTGCTGACCAGTACCTCTTTCTGTCGAGCCTGCATAAAAATGGGTAAGAAACACAGGGACGGCAGCAGATAGCTGAATTATTTTAAAGGGACAGTAGACAGTTTTTTAGTAAATAATAAATGATGGGGGAAATGGAGGGTAGGGTGAGTGCAAGGAGAGAGGGAGAAGGGGGATAGCCACCAAAATCTTAAAGGGGATGGAAAGATACAACTATGAGGAAAGGCTAAAAAAGTCAGGGTTCTTCAACTTGGAAAAGAGACGGCTGAGGGGAGATATAATAGAGGTGTATAAATTAATAAATGGAGTGGAATGGGTAAACATAGATCGGTTGTTTATGCTATCAGTGAAGCTACAGTGTAATCCATTTAAGACTAATGAGACAAAATATTTTTTCACTCAACGCGTAATCAAACTGTGGAATTCATTACCGGAAGATTTAGTAAACGTTGTTAGTGTAGCTGGGTTTAAAAAAAGGTTTGGACAAGTTCTTGGAAGAAAGGTCCATAAACCATTAGAGAGGACCCAGGAAAAACACTACTTACCTCGGGACAGCATTGTGGAACGTGTGTACGTTTTTGGGAATCTTTCAGGTACTTGTGACCTGAATTGGCCACTGTTAGAAACAGGATTCTGGGTTTGATGGACCTTGGGGTCTGACCCAGTATGGCATTTCTTATGTTCTGAGAGGAGAGAGTGTGGGAAGGAAAACAGAGAGCTGGAGGTCGGGAAGGGACAGCAGGATAGATGTTGGAGCTGGGGGGAGGAAAGAGTGCAAGGGGTTGGAAGGCGAAGAGATGAATGTATGGGAAGTACAGAACACAACCCCGCACCCCCCCCCACACACACACACACAGGTATAGTTTAAAGGGTCAATAGGGGTGGTGGGAGAGGGAGGAGTAAGAGTGGGGCCGCTGCCTTCTGTTGGCATTGTGCAGTGGCCCATTAAAAGCCTGATTTATTAAGCTTTTTTCCCCATAGAAAATGGGAAAACAGTCTTGGTAAATCAGACCCTAAAACCAAAAAAGGTAACTGTGCTATACCCTTTTTTTGTTGGGGGGAGGGGACCATGTACTTTGATCTAAGTTTTAGCAGCTAGCTCCTATATTCCAGAAAATTTGTGAAGGTCTGGCGCCACCCCTCCACCAATTTGATCTAACCTATCATTGCGATATAATTTGTAACCTGGTATCGCACAGTGTCCCATTGGTTATCCTGTTTAAGTTCTCATGCTTGTCATTTCTTTTGTGCTGTATTCCCATAGAATATGACACAATAAAAAGAACTGAGATGGCATAGGACAGTTCCCAATAATTTCCCATAGGATAAAAGGAAATAGGAAAAAAGTGGGAGGTAAGCAAGAGAAGAGGAGGTTCCACATACCCAGAGAAGACAATACATTGAGAGTGATTTACCCTCTAGTAGGGGCCCCCTAAGCAAAGTTTTGCTGAGAGCCCCCCTATTGTCAGCCCTTATGGTGAACCCCTGTGATCTGCATTTGCATGCCTCCCCTCAGCAAAACTCCATGCTCTGCAGCAGCAGCGCAACAACTTACATTTGTTTGCCGCACTACCTCCATGCCAGGCTGAAAGGAACACTACCAGGCAAAAAAATGAAAGTTTGCCACGCTGGCTTATGGGTCTCCTTCTTGCCCGGGTCCTCCTGCTTGCCTGTGCTGTTTGGATCCAATTTTGTCCAGGTGGCCCATACGATGCAATGAGACTCCAAGGAAGAAGCCCTCTTGCAGCTGCTCCTAGATCTTCTAATTTGAACTTCTGCCACTGTGAGGTCATTAAGCCCTAGAGGACCAGGTCAGAGTGGAGGGAGGGACTCTGTGCATTCCGCATTTCTTGTTTCATGCATTACTATGTACATTGTTATCAGCCCCAAGTTTCTGTTGAAGAATATTCATACTTTTACCTTCATTGGGGAAGGGCAATTTTTAGATATCACAAGATTTGAAAGCATAACTGTTTCATTGTTTCTGGAATTCAAATCATTATATTTAATATAATAATACTTAAGTGCATGATGAGGATCGTGAATGAATTGAAGGGTATGACCTTCCCCTTTCCTCCCACTAGGATTATTAAGCATAAATAATGTATTTCCTCTTATTCTTTTGTTAAGAACACCATAAAAGACAAAGCATTGTTTTAAGCTAAATCTGGCTCTGGGTAAGGATGGTCATGGGTGGCCCTACATAGATTAGCATAGTTTTGTTCTGCTTTTGTTTACTTTATACTTTCCCCAAAAGTGATGCATAAAATGAAATGATTTAGAGTCCAATGTACTAATCAACACCCATTCCCCTTCATCCTAGTGCCCCTTCCAATTCATTTTCAGGCTCCCAGGCACCCCCTCTCCTTAAATCTTTATAATTACATTCAACCATCATAATCACCTTAACATCAGGACTGCCCAAGAGTTTCTGATGTCCTAGATGAACATTGAGCCAAGCATCCCCCTTCAAGAGTCTGGCATTTCCCCTCCCTCTCCCTCCCCCTCCCCCAGCATCTCTCTTTCCCTATCACTCTAGGTGATCAATATTTTGCCTGTTCTTTCTACCCTTCCCCAGGTGGTCAGCATCTCCCTTCCCCTCCCTAGACCTCCATAGATGGCCAGTATCCCACCTTCTCTTCCTATTCCTCCCAGCTGTATAGCATTTTCCCCTCCCTTCTCTACCCTTCCCCCGTAGTCCAGCATCTCCCCTTCTCTTTACTCTCTTCTGCATCCAGCATCTCTCTCCCATATCATTCATGTCCCTTGCAAGGCCTGTTCCACCCCTCCCCTATTGCTACCACCTTCACCACCCTAACTGTGCCAGGGTTGCCCTGAAACATTGCCTGCACAACATGGGGCCTTTGAGCAGAGGCGTGCACTGAATCGTTCCTGAGTCACACACCCTCTGGCGCAAACTTCCTGCCAGAGAGGACAAGATCTGGCAGAGCTTAAACACACAACTGCACTCAGGTGCCATGCTATGCACACCACTTTACTTTGGGTGGCCAAGGCAGAGGTAGGGTGGTGGCGACACTGGAGGGTGGGAGCAGGTCCTGTCCTGCCACATCACCACTCCTGAACTCTGACACATAAGCAGACCGGACCTGACAAACACTACTCTAAGAGCAATCCTATAAAAACTCATAATTGTCCATGTAGCTGGGCAAATGACTATTTGAAAATATTGACCACCTTCCTCATGTATATGATGATGGTTCATGCGATTTTCCTAGGCTAGTTTTGCTCCTGATGCAGAAAGCAAACTAAAACAGGAGAATCTCAAACAAAACCACTAATCGTATGCAAAGGAATACATATCAGTTGCAATGTACAATACAGTGCTGAAACTAGCACAGTTTTTTACTCTTAATGCTGGGTCTTTACGCTAACTTCGGGCAGGCATAAAGATGTAGCAGAGAACAAAAGGATCATCTGAGGTTGTTTGACATTTCACCTCAGATGAACAAAGCCCAGAATCCTAATCACATGCCAATCAACATTGACATACAATCATTAGTGGCCCAGAGACCCTGAACTCCCAAAAAATGTCCCTGGTAGCCCTGTGGCCCCTACACCCCACCCTGCGAGCCCGATAAAAATAACATTGGTGGTTCAAGTGGCCACTACACTCCCAGCCCCCTGCTCCGATCCCCTCCCCCCCAGTTGTTCCAGTCTCCCTAAACCCTCCGTACCTCCCTTGTTGGGGGACCACAAGCAATGCCCACATGCTCTTGTCCCTTTGCCGCCATCTTAGAAAATGGTGGCACTTGAGCCTGTGTAGTACCTCCTAGGATGCACCAGGCAAGATCAATCTGCTATATAAGGTAAAAAATGCCTAATATGGTAGAATGGCCCCACCCCTCCTCCCGTGATACATTTTGGAATGCACAGTACAGGGTCAGAAGGATGCACCATGGGGGTGGGGATCAGTCTGCCATATCCAATTTTCTAGTGTACCTTTTGATTTGAGCTTGCAGGCTGAAGTATGTTGGCAGAACGACTCGACCTGTCAAGGTCCGTCTGAGGGCACACTCGGAAAACCATGTCAACTTTATCAGCTCCGATTGTGGCACATTGTATAGAGTTCCAGCATGTCTTATAAGATTTCAAGTGGCGTATTATTGACTATGTTCCTAGGGACCCTCACCAGGGCGATCGAGTGTCCAAGCTCCAATGGTCAGAACAATGTTGGATTTATAATTTAAGAACTGGTTTAAATCTGGAACATGATTGGTCAAGTCTTTCAACACGAGTGTTTGCATATGGCCGTCACATTTCTGTGATGATTTGGCTGCGTTGAGACAAAGGGGTGGGATGTTTATCCAGCTGGGGATGACTTCAGACACTCACTATAAAACTGGAGCAGGAAATGTTACATTTTGAATACGCTTTTTGTTATGTGGGAGCAAGAGGCTCTATGGCAGGGGTCACCAACCTCCAGAGGGCCGCGGGCCGCACAGCCGACTACCGGTAGACTCGCGGGCCGCACCCCCCTTCTCCCCGCCCCCGCCCCCGCGAAAAAACCCAATGCTCATACCTGTACTTCTGCTTTGAAAATTATTCCATGTCAGCTCCCTCCCTTCTTCTGCAGCCGCGGCTCCCTGCCTCTTAGGGAACCGCGGCTGTGCTTGTAAAATCATCGCGGAGCCCTTCCTGTCTTGACGGGCTCCGTGCAGCATTGTCCCGCCTCTAAAGGAAGTTGTTTACCACTTCCTTTGGAGGCGGGACAATGCTGCACGGAGCCCGTCAAGACAGGAAGGGCTCCGCGATGATTTTACAAGCACAGCCGCGGTTCCCTAAGAGGCAGGGAGCCGCGGCTGCAGAAGAAGGAGTCGGTGAGTTTGCCGGTACTTGTAGCAGCATCCTTGGCGGGCCGCACCGGGGTAGAGCCTCGCGGGCCGCAGGTTGGTGACCCCTGCTCTATGGCATCTACCGCAAAGCTGTTGGACGGAATTGCGACAGCTTGAAACATGGCACATTGTAGAATGCCTTGCTGCTTGGCTCCATTTGCGCTTCATATGCTATGTGCTTTTATATTTATTAAGCTTTCCCTATAAAACAAAAAATTAATTAAAAGGGAGAGTGTGTCACAAGACAGTGGTGTGTGCTCTCTCTTGGCATTCAATCCGACAAAAAACATAATTTGACAAGTTGTGAATTATAAAGTATCTGCTCTTTGTTTGGTTGACCTTTATGCATTGACTATTTAATGGAAATCAACACTTTGGAGGTTTATTTGATATGAGGTCCACTCTATCCGACTCTTCACTCCTCTCCCACTCCAGGTAGCTGTTATCTATCGGCCTCCCGACTTTTCTGTCTCTACTTTTCTTTCTGACTTTGATTCTTGGCTGTCCACCTTTCTAGACCGCTCCTTCCTCTCTCTTATTCTTGGCGACTTTAGCATTCACGTCGACGAACCCTCTGATCTCCATGTTTTAAAGCTCCTCTCCCTTACCTCCTCATACAACCTTCAACTCTGCTCCACTGCTCTTACTCACCAACATGGTCACTGCCTCGACCTGATATTCTTCTCTAACTGCTCACCCTCCAACTTCTGTAACTCAGTCCTTCCCTTGTCTGACCACCACCTCTTAAGCCTTATTATTCATCATCTTCCCGCCTCAGCCTCGTCCTGTCTCCACTAACCTATTTAGAAACCTTCTTACTATTGATCCCTTAGCTCTCTCTTCCACTATTTCCTCACCCCTTTCATCCATTCTGTTATCCAACTCCATTGATGAGGTTGTGACCTCCTATAACGCTGTACTCTCCTCTGCCCTGGATGCTCTTCCTCCCCTTACCCCATGTCCTGTAAGGCGTTCTTCTCCCCAGCCCTGGCTCTCACCCACTGCCCACTATTTGCGCTCCTGTGCCCGCTCTGCTGAGCGTGTTTGGCTCAAATCCTGCTCCCGTGCTGACCTTCTCCACTTTAAGTTCATGCTTTTCTCCCTCCAGTCAGCCATTGCACTTGCCAAACAAGTCTACTTCATCCATCTGACTAACTCTCTTGCCTCTGATCCTCCTTGTCTCTTTAACACACTCAGTTCTCTCCTCAATGTGCCTCCTTCTCTGATTCCTCCCTCCCTTCCTGCCCAAACCTTGGCTGAGTACTTCCATGACAAAATCCACAAGATCACCCTCCAATTCTGAACCACCCCTACTATCCCCCTACTTCCCAATTATCCCCCCTCACTTCTGCTACTCTTTCTTCCTTCCCTATGGTCTCTAATGAGGAAACAACACTCCTTTTTTCTTCCTCTAAACTCACTACCTGCTCATCTGATCCTATCCCCACCCACCTCCTTAGCACCATCTCCTCCACTATCGTCCCTTCCATCTCTCGTATTCTCAACCTATCGCTCTCCACCGCAACCTTCCCTTCTGACTTCAAGCACGCTGTGGTCACACCCCTCCTCAAGAAACCCTCACTTGATCCCACCTGTCCTTCTATCGTCCCATCTCTCTTCTTCCCTTCATCTCTAAACTACTTGAGCGTGCAATCTACCACTGTTGTCTTGATTTCCTCTCCTCTCACACCCTTCTTGATTCTTTACAATCTGGCTTCTTTCCCCTACATTCCACTGAAATGTCTCTTACCAGGGTCTCTAATGATTTGTTCCTTGCAAAATCCAAAGGCTTTTATTCTGTCCTTATCCTTCTTGATCTCTCTGCTGCCTTTGACACTGTTGACCACAACCTTCTTCTTATCACCCTGTCCTCACTTGGTTTTAAGGGCTCTGTACTATCTTGGTTCTCCTACTATCTCTCCCATCGCTCTTTCAGTTGCTCCTCCTCCTGTTCCACCCCGCTACCTGTGGGTGTACCTCAGGGTTCTGTCTTGGGACCGCTCCTCTTTTCTCTCTATACCCAATCCTTTGGTGCCCTTATCTCTTCCCATGGCTTTCACTATCATCTCTATGCTGATGACTCTCAAATCTACCTCTCTATGCCTGTCATCTCTCCTGAAATCCAGGCTAAGATTACGGTCTGCCTCTCTGACATTGCTACCTGGATGTCCCACCGCCGTTTAAAATTGAACATGGCCAAGACTGAACTCCTTATCTTTCCCCTGAACGCCTCCCCTCCTCTTTCTCCTTTCTCTGTCTCTGTGGATAACTCTGTAATCCTCCCTGTCTCTTCGGCACGTAACCTTGGTGTTATCTTTGACTCCTCTCTCTCTTTCTCTTTACATATCCAACTCATTGCTAAGACATGCCGTTTCTTTCTCTACATCTGCAAAATTTGCCCCTTCCTTTCTGAAAACACTACTAAGATGATTGTCCACTCCTTAATCACCTCCTGCCTTGATTATTGTAACCTTCTCTTTGCCGGCCTCCCTGCAAACCACCTTTTTCCCCATCAGTCTATTCAACATTCTGCTGCTCGTCTGATTTTCCGCCAGCCTCGTTTTTCCTACATCACTCCTCTCCTCATGTCACTTCACTGGCTCCCCATCCGTTTTCTTATCCAATTCAAACTCCTCATGCTAACCTATAAATGCATTCACTCTTCTGCCCCCCTGTACCTCTCATCTCTTATCTCTCCTTACACCTCCTCTCGGCTACTTCGCTCTTCTAATAGTCTTCATTTATCTATGCCTTTCACTCGTACTGCTAATTCTAGACTTTGCTCCTTTCACCTGGCTGCACCCTTCACCTGGAATAATCTACCTGTCTCTGTGCGCCAGGCACCCTCCTTGGCCCTCTTCAAGTCCAGGTTGAAATCCCACCTCTTTACTATTGCTTTTCGTTCCTGACTCTTGTGTTGTAATCTGACTTCTTTATAAACGCTGTGTATATTTTGTCATGTTGAATTATAAATTGTATTTTGTAATTTGTCTTGACTAGATTGTGAGCTCTGATGAGCAAGGACTGTCTCTCTTACATGTCTGTACAGCGCTTCGTATGTTTGCAGCACTATATAAGTGCTTATTAATAATAATAATAATAATAATAATAATAAGGCACTAAGGCATTTACCTTATATGGGAGACTGACCATACCTGGTGCATCCTAGAATTCACCATGCAGGCTCAGGCATGCCATTGTCCAAAATGGCAGCACAGGGGTTAGGAGCGTGTGGGCATTGTCCCTGCCCCTTAACGAGTGAGGTACAGGAAGGCTGGGTCAACCGGCGGAGGGAGTGGATCAGAGGAGTTGTGGCTACCAAGGATGGTGTATTGGAACTTCGGGGAGGATCAGAATGGGGGGGGATTGCAGGTATCAAGGAGGAGGGAAGATCAGAGAGACAGTCTGAGGTGTCATGGCAACTTGAACCATGCATGTTATTTTTGCTGGGTTCATGGGCTATGGGCCACGAGGGACATTTTATAGGAGGTGAAGAGGATGAGGGTTTCTGGGCCAGTAGGCCACCAATGACTGTAAGCCAGTGTCGGCTGGATGTGATCAAGGGTCTGGACATTGGTTATCTGAGGAAAAGTGTCAAACTTCACCTCAAAGGTGAAATTAGACTTACCTGCTAATTGTAGTTCCTGGAGTGTAGCCAGTCTAGTCCCAGACCTCTGGGTTCCCTATCTCATCCAGCAGCTTGGAGACTGAGAAAACTCCTTCTTTTTATGATGTCACCGGTATATTCTCTCGGAATCCGCCTCTTGCCATCAGTAACCTACTGACAAAGCAGACTCATCGGAGACACAAGTAAGAATTTAACTGGAGAAACCACTAAAGTACCCACAAAAGTACTAACCAACCCTTAAGTAAACTAGAAACCAGCAACCTGCAGAACTGAAAAATTCCTGCTATAGACTGTGACTTTAACTGAAGCAGGCTACTCCTCCTCCAAGAGAAAAGACAACCCGCCTCATCCGCCTCACGCTTATACCTCTTTCTTTTTTTTTTGTAATCCCACTTACTACGCCTACCATGTAGAACGCAAATAACACTCTTACCTGTAAGTGGTCCATAGAGTTGAGCCAATAGAGAACTACAACCCCTGGGGAGGGACACGGGACTAGACTGGCTACACTCCAGGAACTATAATTAGCAGGTAAGTCTAATTTCACCTTCCTGATCGTGTAACCAGTCTAGTCCAGGACCTCTGGGTAGGTACCAGAGCAGTGAAAAAATTCAAACTTGGGAGGGCCCTGGAAGACCCGCCTGCAGTACTGCAGAGGCAAAAGAAGTCTCTTCCGCCGTGTACACGTCGAGGCGGTAATGCTTCACAAACGAATTTAAGGACGACCAAGTCGCTGCCTTGCAAATCTCCACCGGAGGCACCGAGCGTACCTCTGCCCACTAGGAGGCTTGCGCTCTAGTGGAATGTACCCTAAGCCCTTCTGGCACTGCCTTACCTCTCAACATGTAGGCCGACGCAATGGTCTCTATAATCCACCTTGCGATGGACGCTTTCGACGCTGCTTCACCCTTTCTAGGACCCGCAAAGAGGACAAAAAGCTTGTCTGACTTGCGAAAACTGGCCATCCGATGAAGATACTTTTTTATCGCCCTGCGGACATCCAACAGGTGCAGCCCTCTCGAGCCCGATGCACCCGCGTCCTGCGAGAAGACTGGTAAGGAAATTTCCTGATTCATATGAAAAGGTGAAACCACCTTCGGGAGGAAGGCCGGCACCGTCCTTAACATCACCTTCGAAGGAAAGAATGTAAGATAGGGCGCTCTGCATGAGAGCGCTTGTAACTCCGAGACTCTCCGTGCCGAACATATGGCCACCAGAAACACTACCTTTAAGGTGAGATCCTTGATTGTCGCTCAGGATAGCGGTTCGAATGGCGCACGCTCAAGCGCATCTAACACAGAGGGCAAATGCACTTCGGAATGATCTGCCTAGTCGGAGGCTGCAGCAGCGACCCCGCCCTCAAGAAACGCTTAATATCCCAATGGCAACCTAGTGTCCGACCCCCTATCTTGCCTCTGTAGCAAGACAACGCCGCCACCTGCACCCACAACGATGCCGTCACTAGCCCTTTGTCAAAACCATCCTGCAGAAAGTCTAAGATTTGCAAGATGGAGGATTTTAAAGCCTTGCAGTTCCTGACCACGCACCAGGACTCGAAGACTCTCCAGATGCGGACAAACGCTAGGGAGGTGGATCGTTTTCTGGCCTTCAAAAGGGTAGAAATGACCGCCACTGAATACACCCCTTGCTGTCAACCGTGCCCTTTCAAGAGCCAGGCCGTAAGCGAGAATCGATCCACGTAAGGCATGAGTACGGGCCCCTGCGCCAGATGGTCCGACCGAGGAGGAAGCTGCCACGGTTTGGTCACCACTAGCCTCACTAGATCCCCATACCAGGGCCTGCGAGGCCATTCCGGAGCTATCAGAATCACATGACCCCTGAACACCTCGATCCGCTGCAGCACTCTTCCGATCAGCACCCATGGCGGAAACACATACTGCAGCTGCCCTACTGGCCACTCCTGAATGAGAGCATCTAAGCCCTCTGACATCCTTTCTCTTCGTCTGCTGAAGAACCGGCTGACCTTCGCCGAGGAGAAAGTGGCCATGAGGTCCATGACCGGCACACCCCACCTGCACACTATCATCTCGAAAACCTCGGGATGAAGGACCCATTCCTCTGGATCTACTCTTACCCGACTGAGAAAATCGGCCTGCACATTGTCCACCCCTGCGACATGCGCCGCTGACAGATCCAGAAGATTCGCCTCTGCCCAATCGCACAGGGCTCCGGCTTCGACCTCCAGCACCATGCTGCTGGTTCCGCCTTGCTTGTTGAAATAGGACACCGCTGTGGCATTGTCTGAAAACATTCGAACCGCCTTGCCTTTGAGCAGCTTCTGGAACGACTGCAACGCTAGAGCCACCGCCCTTAATTCCAGCCTGTTTATTTACCACGTTTGCTCTTGGACCGACCACTGTCCTTGCGTGAACATGCTTTGGCAATGAGCGCCCCAGCCCGAGAGACTGGCGTCTGTCATCACCGATATCCAGGACGGCGTGTCCAACGCTCTCCCACACTCTAATGACGCGGGGAGCAACCACCAGTGCAGGGACTGACAAGCCTCCTCCGGACAGGGCAACTTCCGGGACAGCGGGTCCTGTTGATGCGACCAACGGTGAAGTAATGCTCTCTGCAAGGGCCTCATGTGAGCTCTCGCCCACGGGACCATCTCTATGGCCGCGGCCATCGTGCCCAACAATTGAAGATAATGCCACGCCGAGGGCACCTTGTATTGAAGAAACCGGCTGACCAATTTCCGAAGTCCCTGCGCTCTTTCCGCTGTTAGGAACACCTTTCCGGCTTTTGTGTCGAAACGAGCTCCCAGATACTCTAGATTTTGAGAGAGCACCAAGTGACTCTTGGACATGTTGACAATCCAACCAAGCTCTTCCAGGAAGGCCACCACTCGCGCAGTGGCCACCACGCTCTCGGGCCTTGACTTTGCCCGAATCAACCAGTCGTCCAGATACGGATGCACTAAGATGCCTTCTTTCCTTAGAGCCGCCGCCGCCACCACCACCATGACTTTGGTGAAGGTTCGTGGCGCCGTCGCCAACCAGAAAGGCAACGCCCGGAACTGAAAATGGCCAAACGGGACTGCAAATCTGAGAAACTTGTGATGCCCCTGTCGGATTGGAATGTGGAGATAGGCCTCTGACAAGTCCAGCGAAGTCAGGAATTCTCCCTTTTGCACCGCCACTATCACCGATCGCAGCGTTTCCATATGGAAGTGCGACACCCGAAGACAACGATTCACTCCTTTGAGATCCAGGATCGGGCGGACGCCCCCATCCTTTTTTGGAACGACAAAGTAGATGGAGTAACGACTGCCGCCGAGCTGGTCTGGCAGGACAGGCACTATCACCTTGAGCTCTAGAAGCCTTTGAACCATCTCCCGCAACGCTGCGCACTTGGCGGGTGACTTTCCAGGGGACTGTACGAAGGCCTCCCTCACTGGCCTTAGAAGCTCCAGAGCGTACCCTTCTCGAATCACCTCTAGGACCCACTGATCTGACGTTACTCGGACCCAGGCAGAATAAAACTCCTGCAACCGTCCCCCTACCGGTAGCAAGGGTGCCCGGGCCCCCCATATCTCATTGCTGCTTTTTGGCAGAGAAGGACGAGGAGGAAGAAGGACCAAATCCCCGTCCGGCCCCTCAAAACCCCCGGAAGCCGTGACCTCTATTAGAGAAACGTCCTCTCTGACCAGGGTTGAATCTCTGGGTCCGAAACTGGCAAAAGTCTCGCTGCAGTCCCTTGCCAGCCGGACCCTGCCGGTTCGACTTAGGCTTGTCTTCTGGCAACTTAACTCCCTTGGATTCCCCTAAGCCTTTTACCAATTTCTCTAAGTCCTCCCCGAACAAAAGGCGCCCTTTGAAAGGAAGCTTTCTCAGCCTAGCCTTGGAGGAACTATCCACCGACCAGTTGCGCAGCCACAAGTACCTTCGTGCCGCCACTGCCGACGCCATGCTCGACAAACCACCCATAAGATCATACTGAATGTCTGCTAAGTAGGCTGCACCCGACTCCAGCTTAGCCGCCTCTCCAGAGTCTTCACCCTCTTGGCTTTCCTGCACTCGCTGAGCCCAGCGAAGACGGGCTCTTGCTACCCACGCTCCGCAGATAGCTGCTTGAAGCGAGAGGGCATTCACATCAAACACCTGACGTAACAAAATATCCAACTTCCTATCTTGGGAATCCTTAAAGGCTGCACTACCCTCCACCAGAATGGTAGTTTTCTTGGTAACCGCCGACACAGCTGCATCCACCTTGGGCGACTTAAAAACCTCCCTATCCTGATCCAATAGAGGATAAAGGCGACCCATGACCCTGGACCAATGTTCCCTCTAATTTTCTGTAGGCTGTGTACCCATAAAATATCAGCTGTGCAGCTTTTGAAGGAAGGTTAAATTTTTGTGCGCCACATAACGACACTCGGAGTTATATACTTTAAAATTTGACTACACGTCAGAATACTATATGTACACCACATTGATTGTACTAGAAAATATTGCAGAACTTGTGAAAACCGTAAATACACAACAACTTTTAAATTTTAAGACATCTGTGTTGTTTTCTATCAGAATCAGAACTGTAATTTTTGTGCGCTCTGTTATAAAGTATGTGCGCTCGCTCGGCGAGGTGTGTGCGCACGCACACGCGCACAGCTTAGAGGGAACAGTGCCCTGGACCCCTTGCTTCAGGCACGTTCCACTCTTCCTGAATCATCTCCCGAAACACCCTATGTACCGGGAACACTCGTTGGGTCTTCCTGAAAACCTGTAATAGAGGATCTTCCAGGGTCTCATCCTCAGCTGCCCCTGGCACCGGCATATTTAAAACTTTCAAAGCCTCTAAAATCAACGCTGGCAGCTCTTCCCTCCGGAAGACACATACCACTCTTGCTTGATCCTCTCTCTCGGACAGCTCACCTTCCTCTAGCTCTTCCTCCACCTCTAGAGCCCAGGCTTCGTCGTCTGATAGAGGGCACTCTGAGGCTAAAGAAGACTCCGCAGGCACCCCCTCCAAGCGCGGTCTCTTGGCTCTGCTGTGAGGGCCCCCGCCCTGAAGAGAAGCCGCAGCTCTCTTAACTCCGCTCATCGTCTCAAGCTCTTTCGCCTGCTGAGCGTTGGCACAGAAAGCGTGTTGAAGCAGTGTAACAAACTCTTTTGAAAAAATTGCTGCTAAGTCTTTTGGTAAAGGTGTCTGAGGGAGAGGAGTGACAGGTGCCGAAGAACGCCCAGCTACCGGCTCCCCCAGGACCACCTCCTGTAACAGGGACCCCGAGCTCTCTGCCTCTGCCTCTAGAGCTTCTCCTTTCTCTTCTCTGGGAGGCTCCATGGCAACTGGCTCCCTCACACAGGATTTACAGACACCTGAAGAAGAGCCTTTTTTTCATGCCACAGACTAAACAAAGTGGCTTAGAGGGCATGGCAAGCAAGAAACTAATTGCTATCACTTTAAACTGTCTCTCACACCCACAGCGCTGCGGACCTAGCCCAGAGCTTTTTTTTTTTTTACCAACTAAATGCCAGCTCCACAAAAAAAACTAATAATAAAATATAAATAGGAATAATAGCAAGAGAAGTCTCTAGGTGGGCTTGCACAGGCCCCTTAGAAGGCCAGAAAAGAGCGCTGAACAACCGCAGGCAGCATCCACAATCTCCCGCGATGCCGCCATGCGGCTAGGCCCGCCAAATTTCTTTTCATGCCAAAACGCTCAGGCCAAACCCCTGGTTCAAAAATAAAACTGCTCCTGAAATGTTACCACGGCCGGGATAAACCGGCAGCTAAATACTCACCGGGCCAGTCTCCCGCTGACTGCAGAGAGCATCTGATGCCACCGGAGTCACACTCGCACAGCAGAAAGCAACGTGCGGTCTCCCTGAGCCTGCCAGAGCACTAACAGGCAGGCTTCTGTGCGGCGCTGGCAAGGCTGACCTCCGGGGCTCTCCCTCTTAAAATGTAGCTGACTGCCCCAGCGGCAAGCAGCCACGTAGCTCCTGCTTAGGTTCCCTGCTTATCCTGAACGAGGCGAACCAGAAGCAACGGAGGGGGGGGGGGGGGTTAAGAAGAAGAGAGATAAACCTGTCGCCAAATTTAAAGGCACAGTCCTCTGGATTAACTCTCTTTCCTCAGACTAAACTATATAAACCAGAACACTTAATCAACAAAGAAAAAATCAGACTTAATTGTCTCTCCAGTGAGCCCGGCCCTCCGGGCTCCAATCTATCCAGCTGCTTGGAGACTGAGGTAACTGATGGCAAGAGGCGGATTCCGAGAGGATATACCGGTGACATCATAAAAAGAAGGAGTTTTCTCAGTCTCCAAGCTGCTGGATGAGATAGGGAACCCAGAGGTCCGGGACTAGACTGGTTACACGATCAGGAATGACTTTTTTATTGGACAGCAAGCCAATAAATGTGCAATGTATAGGTGCTGCTAATACAGAGCCCTGTGCACATGTGGCTTGCTCTCCTTGTGTAGAGTAGAGCTTATTTACATGCTGTTTGCTTGCAGCATCATTGAGCACAAAGTCTGTGTTAAACTTGCATTAGGAAACCTTGTGCTATAACTTTAGCATTGGGCTCTTGTGCAGGGTTTCTGCTTCAAGCCCTGAAAGTTTGTGGCCATCAGGACCTATTTTACTTTGACTACAGCTACAGCTACAGCTACAGCTGCTCACCCCCCCCCCCCCCCCCGCCCCCCGGGTTGCCAACTGGCTCCAGATGCACCCAATAGATTTGATTCAGTCCTGGGTTTACCTCATTGCATGCAGGGATATGTAGTTCTGATTTCTCCATTGCACTCCATAAGAAAAGGAAAACTACAAGTCACTGCATGCAATGGGGTAAACCCAGGACTGGATCAAGCCTGTCAGGCGCATCTGGAGCCAGTTGGCAACCCTCCCCCAAGAAATTGCCATCCTAGGCATGAGGCATCCCCTTCTAGTTTTGTCTAATGGTTAAGCTGACCCTGCCCCTTGGTCATGTGGGTGCATAGACAACAATGCATGGGCTATAACCCCTACCAGTAATTTGCCAAACAGCTTCAGCACTTAGAGAGCTTGGGGAGGGGCCAGAGATTCAAGTGTTTGGCCCCTCCCACCAAAAGTGTTCGGGGTCGGTCCCTGTACAGGTGGGCTATCCAGATGCAAAGATTAGTCCCCAGCATATACAATGTATTAATACAATTAATTTAGAGCACTACTACTACTAATCACATACAGCCCAATTCATTAATTTTTCCAAAACATGACTGTGATTGCCTTTCGCCTCTGGGCTGTTTTCTACAGATTTTCTTACTTGAAGAAAGGAGATTTTGCAAAGCAAGAGGAGCGAGGGGGCGTGACCGAGGTCTAACTAAAGGCAGGTAGCGCGGGAAACCTACCTCTAGTCCTCAGTCAGCCGTATCGCGCCCATTTTCCTACCCGCGCGCGCGGAAAGAACACGGCTCGGGAAAAAGCTTAGGCGCTGGCTGTCCTAGTAAGACCCCGTGACGTCACCGCGCGGGAAAGTAAGCGTTCCCGACGCTGAGTTGCAGGGCGTTTGCTCCAGCATAGTGCAGCTAGAATCGGCTGAAGAAGGCAGCCAAATAGCATTTCCGAGAATCAGGCCCTGAGGCAGCAGCCTGTTCCGAGTGACTTTCGGAAAATATGCGTGGAATTTGCAATAAGGTCGGGGTCCAGCCACGGTGCTGCTGATAAGGAGGGGAAATGTACTTAGGGCGTCCCCGAGTCTTCTAATTTGTCTCGTAGTGCGGTGTTTGGAAGGTGGGCTTCCCACATAGGATTTTAATTCCTCTCCATTCTCCGCTGGTACCGTGTTTGCAGCTGTAGAATCCCCTGTATCTGGCAGGAATCCCAAATAGCAAATCCACTCTTTGTTACTTATACCCAGGAATACTCAATTAAGTATTACAAGAGGGATCATTATGATTTGTTACATTAAACGGATCAATAAAGATCACTGGAAACATTTAAAAATGTTTAGATTGAAACGTCAGAATAAAAAATAGTAAGGGTTTTGGAATTTGTTCCAGATATTTTCTAGTCTGGGGAATGGGACAAACACAAAAAGCAGGAAACTGCACACATTTGAAACTTGTGAACAGTAAAGCAGAGCATCAAGGATTCAGACATAACATAAGATATGCCATACTGGGTCAGACCAAGGTCCATCAAGCCCAGTATTCTGTTTCCAACAGTGGCCAATCTAGGTCATATGTACCTAGCAGTTTCCCCAAGAGACACAAGTTCCACAATGCTTGTACTGGGTCAAGCATTGATATCTTCGGTCACTTCTTAATAATAGTTTATGGACCTTTCCTCCAGGAACTTGTCCAAACCTCTCTATGTTACCATGCACCTTTTCTTTCAAAATGAGGGAGAAAGAACAGAATTCTTGATATGATAGTGAAGGAGGTTACTGCCATATTTCCAATATCTCCCCCAGAATATATGTCAAGCTAAAGATTAGGATTTACTTGAATTAGCCTACCTTGCATTTCTGGTGATGGAACAGAATATTTTGAGCTGGAGTTGTCAAATGTGCACACTCTAACTGGCATGATCATGGGAATACAGTCCCAATCGAAGTCATTGATTTCCAGTGCTGAATTTAGAATTTTATTCTGGGAAAGCAAATCAGATTAACATGAGAAAAGGACACCAAATGAATATCAAGAAAGGTTTTAAAAACATGCATGTGGTATAAAAAATACTTTTGTACTGACATCTTCAGGGGTGCATCTTAGTTTACCCAGGGAGACTACTCCTTGGGGCCTACAAGAGATATGTTCAGATTCAACACTCTTGCTCTCCATGGATCAGCAAAATATTGTATCCGTGTTGCTCCAATGAAATAACTCTGCTGTTTCTTCACTAAACTGTTAAAAAGAACAGACTCTAGGAAGCTAATCAGAGGCACACTGTGTTAGTCCATCTTGCATGCTAACCCTTATGTTCATTTCTCTGTAGACTTAATCATCTGTGCATCATCCCGAAAAATGATCTTCACCTTCTTAAGTATTAATGGCACTACCCTCTTACAGTCCCTTGTAAAAGTCTTCATACCATTCTACATTTTACACGTTCTGTTGTCTAAAATATGGGGCTTAATTTCTCAGGTATTGGCCTGAAATGCAGTTCTACTTCCTTTCAGAGCAGAAGTGGTTTTTTTCAGCTCCTTCCAGGCAGTCTATCAGGGTGAGGAGAGGAAGGGGTGAACCTGCAATGGAGCAGTCACCCTACTCCCAAATCCAGCTCTCTTTTCCTGGTGCTCGTGCTCCTGACCCATCCATTCACCATCCCATCCCCTTGCTCCACAATTCCACTTTATTTTTATCTACAAATTAAGCCCTACAAAAAAAAAGACAATTAAAAAATGTGTTAAAGTAGGTGTTTGTTTCACTGATCTACACAATATACTATACATTTTCATTGTGAAAGAATAATTATAAAAATATTTAAAAAGTAATTCAGAAGAAGAAACCAAAAAGAATTGATTTCTTAGGTTTTTCCACCCGTTGTCATAGCAAACTCAGGTTCTCTCTGTTTCCAAAAAATGCTTTAAGCATCATAATGACTTAAATGCAACCCACCTGTGTGCAAACACAGTAATTGAGGTGATTTGTATGCCTGAGGAAGCAGGGACAGAACATCTTTTTGGTTCCAGGGGCTAAATAAAGCAATCTACAGCTCTTCCTCCAGACTTTTTAACTGATGTTGTGGCTTTGGGCACAATATCAGTTGGGCCATGGCACTAGTGGCTTACCCCATCATGCTGCTTATGGGATGAAGAATCACGCTGTTTCCATGGTATAAATTAAATTTAAAGCAAAGGAGCCATTGAAAAAAATCCTGCAAAAAATTTCTAAGTGTCAGCATACCTCTTGTGGCACTGTCAAATATATCATTGTAAAGGGGAAACAATTTGGCACCATCAAGACACTTCCTCAGTCAGATCATCTCTCTGTAGCCTAGTGGTTGGGGCAAGGTACTTCAGGCTGGAAGGTCGGGGGTTCAAATCCCACTAGAGGACAGCAACCTTGGGCCGGAAGGACTGGGGTTTCTAGTCCCACAGATGCTCCTTGTGGTCTTGGGCAAGCCACTTAACCCTCCATTGCCCATGTTCCCTGTAAGTATTAGTGTATGTGTCTCATATCCCCGTGTGTTAAATGTATCTCCCAATTGTGTTGTGACCGCTTTGATTGAAGGATAAGGCGGTATACAAAACTGTCTAAATAAAATAAATAAATCTCTCCAAAGTCAGTAGCCATGGATTGAGGAAACTGCTGAGGAAGGTCACCATGAGGCCTAAGATTACTATAAAAGAGCTACAGTGATCTCTGACTGAGATGTCAGAAAATGTTGACTGTCCACCAATTTCAAGATTACTTCACAAACATAGCCTATATGGGAGGGTGGCAAGAAAGAAACCACTACTGAAGAAAAGTCATAGAATATACTGCAGGACATTTGCAGATAAATGTTTAAAGAAAACAGCACAAATATGGGAGAAGGTTTTGTGATATGATGAATCCGGAGCGTCCTTATTTATCTATATTTATTAACTGCACTGTTGAACATCTCTGTGCAATGTAAAAAAAAAAAAAAAACAAACATATGCAATACTCACAGCCCTGAAAGAACAATGACCCTCTCACACCCAAGAGTTCAACAAAGACAGCAGACACTCTCGCTAGAAAGCCAAGGCGCACAAAAGGAAGAAAAGAGTCTATGGCCGTCTGATCCATCACCTTTATTGTAGCGCTACTCCAACGTGCTTCGGTTTGTGCCTTCTCCGGGGGAGGAGGTATAGCCTCATAAAAGAATAAAATCAAATACAAGTATTAAATAATGAAAACTCCAAACATCAATAAAAACAAACTATAAATGAAAGCAACATAATTTCAAATCAAAATCAATTGGATAAAATCAATAAGAACATCATAATAAGTAAAGTCCAATATATGACCTTAAAAGAAGGCCCTACCAAAAGCTGATCTCCCTGGGCACACAGCATGCACCTAGAGACACTGAAAGAATTGAGAATCTAAGTACTTGATTCACATGCTGTGGCCAAGGTGGCGGACTCTTGTTAGCCAGTGTTCTGACTGCTCCTGACTTTACCTCTTTTTTTCCTGTTTTCCTTATCAACAATGCCTCGCAAATGGAAGGCTACGGCTTGAGAGTTGCACAAGAGCATGACTGCAACTAAACGTCCTCTCAGTGCTTTTGTAAGGCCCACTGGTGCATAAGGAACTCCAGAGCAAAGCTTGCTAGGAGTGGAAGAAGGCTCATCGCGCCTCTTGGAGCTACAGGTGACACTCAACCCGGAGACACAGCTTCTCCCATGGGGGTTCAACCCCCATTTCACGGCCTGGGAGCATCAGAGGCCGACTCCTCTGGAAGGTGGGGAGTTGATACCAGTATGCCAAGGCTTGAGGGGAGTTCTGCTACGGAAGTCAGCTTGGCTGCGGTTCCTGCTGGAGCGTTTGGGAGTTCTGCTGCTGACGTGGGACCCTTGCTGCCTGTGGAACTAGAAGAATATTTGCCTGATCTTTTGTCGGCATCTATGAGAGCACAGGAGGTAAAGCCCACAAAGTCTCTGCTAACACGACCAGTGGCTATTATGTTGGATACTCTCTGGGAAGGCCTACAAACATTGGAGCTTCTTTTTGTCTCAATTTGATTTTCTCCAAAGTGCTCTCTCCACTATTGTTCAGACTGTAGACCAGCAGAAGCAGGAGGTGGCTCTACTAAAATCTAAGGTGGCCCAGTTGGAAGTTAAAATGGAGGACATTGTAACCTTTTCAGGTACTGTTACTAAGGATTTATTCAGTATCCATGGGAAGATTGAATTACTAGAGAACTCTGTTAGAAAGAGGAATCTACGCTTGTTAAACTTTCCTCGAGTCCCTACTGTTTCGCCAAAGGAGTTTAATTCCTATGTTATTTCTATATTGAAGATACTTCCTGAGTCAGTTCCCCTGTTCAAGGATCTTTTATCTGCCCACTAGCAAGCGTAAGGAGCATGGAGCTTCTTCGCCAGCCCATTCACCACCAATGGACTCACTGGATCTGACTGGGTTCTTAGAGACTTCAGATCCGGAATCTATTCGGCAAGCTACCCTGTTGCTGACTCTGGTACTCGAGCCTGATCGTGACTGGCATTTGAAATTATATTTTGAGGCCAGGAACGAGCTCTTTATAAGGGGTACAATTAGGATGTTTCCCTATGTTTCTAAAGCCACCCAGAAATGTAGATAACAGTTTCTCTTGTTGCGTCCTCAAGTTCTGCAATTAGGAGGGTTATTCTTCCTGTGTTATCCGTGTAAATGTCTAATTAAATACTATGGAATTAATTATACTTTTTTTGAGTCTGCACACCTAACTCAGTTTGTAGCAGGCAAGAGCGTGGTTTCATCTCAGCAGCCTGTGGTTCTCTCAACTATCCCCTCTGGTTAGAGGTGGAAGGCTTGTGTATAGGGATATTCTGCATCAGTTTTGTGTCCTATTTCTTTATGGTTTTTCCTTTGTTTTTGTCTAGGCCTCCCCTTTCATTTGTGGACTAGTAAAAGAAAGATTTTTTTTATTTTGGTTTCCTCTATTGTGTAGGAGGGCTGGATACCTCATTTCATTTCTTTGCATTTCTGTAACAAGCTGTTGTGTCTCGTGTAATGATAAAATCTCATAAAAAAAAAAAAAAAAAAAGAATCTTAAGTACTCAGGAGCAGGGCCGGTGCAAGGATATGAGCCATCCGTGCTCTAGCCCCTGCCTCTATTGCTGTCCTTCTCCGGGACGTGCAATAACAGAAAAACTTTTAAAATAGCACTGCAGCATTTATCTGCTCATCTGGTGATGTGGTGCCATTTGTGCTTCTGTCTTTCTCCGATTCCGATTCCACTTCCTGTTTGCAAAAGAAGGCGCCTCTGGCACTTAGGTGCTGTTCTGAAACTATTGCCACTGCTGCACATCTCAGAGAGGGGAGGCAGTAAGTGTACTCTGGCCATTGGTTTTCTAAGCAACTGCTTAGTTGATCTAATGGTCACGCTGGCCCTGCTTAGGAGCCATTTCATGCAGGGCCCTGAAGACCAGCAGGAGTACCTTAAATTCAGACCTAAAGCGTACAGAGAACCAATGAAGCCGGTGCAGTACAAGAGTAACATGGCCAAATTTCCTAAGTCTTGTTATAAGATTTGTTGTTGTATTCTGCATCAGCTGTAAGCTCATATACCCTACATGCCGGAAGGACTGGGGTTTCTAGTCCCACAGGTGCTCCTTGTGGTCTTGGGCAAGCCACTTAACCCTCCATAGCCCATGTTCCCTGTAAAAATAGTTCTCTGTGTGCTGTGCTTTCCTGTCTAATCAATGTGTTTATACCTCAAAAATTTCCTGTCATGATTTGACAATTTCCAATCTGTAATCAAACCGCTGCTGATCGCTGGAAGTAGCGGTATACAAATGTATACTAAATAAATAAAATAAAATAAATAAATGCTTGTATGCAAATGCTAAAAGTCTAAAAAATAAGATGGGAGAGTTAGAATATATAGCACTAAATGAGAGGATAGATATGATTGGAATCTCAGAGACATGGTGGAAGGAGGACAACCAGTGAGACAATGTTAGCCTGCAATGTAATGTTTTGTTTGATGTACACCGCACTGATGTTAATGGCACGGTATAAAAGAAATGCTAAATAAATAAATAATGTGATACCTGGGTACAAACTATATTGTAATGATAGAGCTGATCAAATTGGTGGAGGGATTGTGCTCTATGTTAGATAGGGCATTGAGTCTGAAAGGATTCAATTTTTGCAGGAAACAAAATTTGCTGTAGAATCTCTATGGATTGAAATTCCATGTAAAAAGGGGAAGGCGATGGCAGTGGGGGTGTACTATCGACCGCCTGGCCAGAATGAACAAATGGATGATGAAATGCTCAAAGAAATCAAGAAAGCTAACAAAAGTTACAGCGCAGTAATAATAATGAGTGATTTCAATTACCAAGGTATCGACTGGGTCGGTGTCACGGTAGGACATGCTAGGGAGATAAAGTTCCTAGATGAAATAAATGACTGCTTCTTGGAGCAGCTGGTTCATGAACCGACCAGAGGGGAAGCCATATTGGACCTAGTCCTTAGTGGAACACCAGATATGGTGCAAGAGATAAGGGTGTTGGGGCCACTTGGCAATAGTGATCATAGCATGATCACATTTGATTTAACTAGTGGAGGAGGGATGGTAAGGAAATCCACAGTACTACCTTTTAATTTTTGAAAGGGAAACTATGATAAAATGAGGAAAATAGTTAAGAAAAAATGAAAAGGAGCAGTTGCAAGGGTTAAAGACTTACATCAAGCTTGGGTGTTGTTGAAAAATACTATCTTGGATGCCCAGAAAAGCTGTATTCCATGCTTTAAGAAAAGTGGGAGGAAGACCAAAAAACTGCCAGCATGGTTTAAAGGCGAGGTCAGAGAGGCTGTTGTTTGCAAAAAAGCATCTTTCAGGAAATGGAAAAAAGAGCCAAATGATGAAAACAGCACAAGCACTGGCAAGTTAAATGCAAGGCATTGATAAGGCAGGCAAAGGGAGAATTTGAGAAGAAGCTTGCTGCGGAAGCAAAAACGCGTAATAAAGACTTTTTCAAGTACATTCATAGCAAAAAACCTGTGAGTCAGTTGGTCCATTAGATGATAGAGGGGTTAAAGGGGCACTAAGAGGCGACAAGGCGATAGCGGAGAGACTGAATGAATTCTTTGCTTCGGTCTTTACTGAGGAAGATGTAGGATGTTACCCATGACTGAAGTGGTATTTAAAGGTGCGGAAGAATTGAAAGAAATATCGATACATCGGGAAGATGTATTACAACTATTTGATAAACTGAAGAGTAGCAAATCACCTGGACCGGATGATATACATCCAAGGGTGTTGAAAGAACTGAAATATGAGATTGCAGACCTGCTATTAGTAATCTGAATTTTCATTAAAATCATCTGTAATACCTGAAGATTGGAGGATCGCCAATGTAACACCAATTTTTAAAAAAGGTTCCAGGGGTGATCCGGGAAACTACAGACCAATGAGCCTGACGTCAGTACCGGGAAAAATGGTAGAAACCATCATAAAGTACAAAATTGCTGAACATATAGATAGTCATAGCTTAATGGGAGACAGCCAACATGGCTTTAAACAAGGAAGATCTTGTCTTACTAATATGTTATGTTTTTTGAAGGTGTGAATAAACAGGTAGACAAAGGTGAGTCGGTTGATATAGTGTATTTGGATTTTCAGAAAGCCTTTGACAAGGTCGCTCATCAGAGACTTTTGGCAAAACTAAAGAGTCATGGGATACGAGGCAGTGTACTATTATGGATCACGAATTGGTTAAAAGATAGAAAGCAGAGGGTAGGGCTAAATAGCCAATTTTCCCAATGGAGAAAGGTGAATAGTGGTGTACCGCAGGGATCTGTGCTGGATCCGTTACTTTTTGACATATTCATAAATGAGCTGGAAAAGGAAATAACGAGTGAGGTTATCAAATTTGCCGATGACACAAAACTAAAGTTGTTAAAACCCATGAGGATTGTGGAAAATTGCAAGAGGATCTTGATAAATTGGAAGACTGGGCATCAAAATGGCAGATGAAATTTAATATGGACAAGTGCAAAGTTATGCACCTAGAAAAGAACAACCCAAACTATGGTTACATGATGCAAGGTTACACATTGGGAACCACCACCCAGGAAAAAGATTTAGGTGTCATCGTGGATAACATGTTAAAACCCTCCGCCCAGTGTGCAGCGGCAGCCAAGAGAGCAAATAGAATGCTAGGTATCATAAGGAAAGGAATGGAAAATAAAACAAAGGATATTATAATGCCTCTGTATTGTTCCATGGTGCGACCGCACCTTGAATATTGTGTGTAATTCTGGTCGCCGTATCTTATAAAGGATATAGCGTTATTAGAAAAGGTTCAGAGAAGAGCCATCCCTATGAAGAAAGGCTAAAAAGGTTAGGACTCTTTTACCTGGAAAAGAGACGGCTAAGAGAAGATATGATAGAAGTCTATAAATTAATGAATGGAGTGGAACGGGTAAACATATATCGACTGTTTACGTTATCAGAATATAGAAAGACTAGGGGACATGCAATGAAGCTACAGGGTAAATAAACTATGTAAGACAAATAAGAGAAAATATTTTTTCACTCAACATGTAATCAAACTCTGGAATTTGTTACCGGAAGATGTAGTAAAGGCTATTAGTGTAGCTGGGTTTAAAAAAGGTTTGGACAAGTTCCTGGAGGAAAGGTCCATAAACCATTATTAAAAAGGGACTCAGGATATCAATGCTTGACCCAATACAAGCATTGTGGAACCCGTCTTTTGGGGAAACTGCTAGGTACGTATGACCTAGATTGGCCACTGTTGGAAACAGGATACTGGGCTTGATGGACCTTGGTCTGACCCAGTATGGCATATCTTATGTTCTTATGATCTTCCAAAGTGATTTCCTTAATCTATAGTTAGAAACATAGAAATATGACAACAGAAAAAGACCATATGGCCTATTTAGTCTGTCCTTCCATATCAACAGCTACAACAGTCCCTTTTTTCCTTTAGAGATCCTCTGTGTTTATCCCATGCTTTTTTTTAATTCAGTTACTGTCCTCACCTCCACTGGGAGACTATTCCATGGATCCACCACTCTTTCCATAAAGAAATATTTCCACATATCACTCCTGAATCTTATCTCCCTCACCCTCATCCCATGTCCCCTCATAGCAGAACTTGCTTTCAGTTGAAAGAGGCTCTCCCCCTGAACATTTATGATTGAGATGTTTAAATACCTCGTGGCATATCACCTCTATCCCGCCTTTCCTCTAAGGTGTACATATTAAGATCCTTAAGTCTTTCCTCATATGCTTTATAATGAAGACCACTAACCATTTTAGTAGCCACCCTCTGCACCGACTCCATCCTGTTCACATCCTTTTGAAGGTGCGGTCTCCAGAATTGCACACTATACTCCAAATGAGGTCGCACCAAAGACTTATACAGAGGCACTATTCACCTCCTTTTTTCTGCTAGCCTTTCCTCTCCGTATGCACCTAAGCATCCTTCTAGCTTTTGTCGTTGCCTTTTCTACCTGTTTAGCTACTTTAAGATCATCAGACACAACCACGCCTAAGACCTGCTCTTCTTTAGTGGACAAAAGTACTTCACCCCCTATACTATATTGCTCCCTTGGATTGCTGCAGCCCAAATGTATGACCTTACATTTTTTAACATTAAATCCCAGCTGCCAAATTCTAGACCATTCTTCAAACTTAGCTAGATCCCTTCTCATGTTATCTACACCTTCCTGGGTGTCTACTCTATAGCAAATTTTGGTATCATCCGCAAAGAGGCAAACTTTACCTGACAGCCCTTCCGCTATATCACTAACAAAGATGTTAAAAAGAATCGGACCAAGGACAGATCCCTGGGGCACACCACTGGTAACATCCTTCTGCTCAGAGTGAGCTCCATTTACCTGTACTCTGTCACCTCGCACCCAACCAATTTCTAATCCAAGTAACCTTAGGATTCATCCCTAGGGTGCTCAGTTTGTTATAAGTCGCCTCTGAGGAACAACAGTGTCAAAGGTTTTACTGAAATCTAAATACAGCACATCTAGGGTTCTCCCTCGGTCAAACTCCTTGGTCACCCAGTCAAAGAAATCAATCAGATTTGTCTGACAAGACCTGCCTCTGGTGAATCCATGCTGCCTCGGATCCTATAATCCACTGGACTCCAGAAACCTCACTATTTTCTCTTTCAGCAGCATTTCCAATAATTTACTCACCACCGAAGTTAAACTAACCAGCCTGTAGTTTTCAACCACATCCTTACTTCCAATTTTGTGTAAAGGCACCACATGAGCCTCTCTCCAGTCCTTTGGCACCACTCCCGAGGCATTGAAAAGGTCAGTCAATGGAGCTGCTAGAATGTCCCCAAGTTCCCTCCGTATTCTAGGGTGTATCCCATCTGTTCCCATCACTTTGTCTACTTTAAGTTGAGCTAGTTTCTCACAAACACAGTTTTCTGAAAATTGTTCAAGATGTCCCTCGCTTCTGTTCCTGTTTGTGGGTGTTTTCTGAGATCCTGCTCCTGGTTCTTCATCTGTGAACACAGAACGGAAATAGTTGTTAAACAATTCCACTTTATCCTCATCAGCTTCTACATATTCCTCCCCTTCACCTTGAGTCTGACAATACCACTTTTGCCCTTCCTCTTCTCACTAACCTATCTGAAAAATGTCGTATCGCCCCATTTTATTGCATTGGCTATTTCCTCCTGTTTTTGAATCTTTGCTTTCCTGACTACTTTGCTAGCTTCTCTGAGTTTTTCCAAATATAGATGCCTGTCTTCCTCTCTCTGTGATCTCTTGTATTTCATAGTAACATAGTAAGTGACGGCAGATAAAGACCAGCATGGTCCCTCTAGTCTGCCCAGCAAGATGGCAAGAGTAGGTGCACCTGTCACTCTGTGCAGGCCACCCCTCCCCATGTCTTTGTTTAGGGGTAAACCCACCACTCCATGTAGGACATCCCTATTTGTTGAGACGTTATATGGTTCAGAAGTTAGATGGTACCGTTTATTTTGGTTTTATCCTATTGCTGTAAAGGGATCCACTGTGTTTGTCCCATGCCTTTTTGAATTCCGTCACCGTGTTTGCCCCCACCACTTCCTTCGGGAGGGCATTCCAAGCATCCACCACCCTTTCAGTGAAAAAATATTTCCTGATATTGCCTTTCAATTTACCACCTCGTAGCTTCATATTATGCCCTCTAGTTTTACTGCTTCCCCGTCTTTGGAAGAGGTTTGTTTGTTCATCATTTCTCTTTAAGTATTTAAAGGTCTGAATCATATCTCTCCTGTCCCTCCTCTCCTCCAAAGTGTACATATTTAGGTCTTCAAGTCTCTTCTCATAAGGCTTCTGACGCAGGCTCCAAATCATTTTGGTCGCTTTCCTCTGAACAGTTTCCAGTCTTTTTACATCTTTTGCAAGATACGGTCTCCAAAACTGAACACAGTATTCCAAGTGAGGCCTCACCAGTGACTTATACAGTGGCATAAGTACCTCTTCCTTTCTGCTGGTAATCCCTCTTTGTATGCAGCCCAACATCCTCCTGGCTTTTGCCACCACCTTGTCGCACTGTTTTGCCACCTTGAGATCATCAGAGATAATCACACCAAGGTCTTTCTCCTGAACCGTGCATACCAACCTCTCACCCCCTATCGCGTACATTTCCCTTGGATTTCTGCTACCCAAGTGCATGACACTGCACTTTTTCACATTAAATCATAGTTGCCAAGCATTAGACCAGTCTTCCAGCTTTTGTAGATCTTTCCTCATGTTAACCACTCCCTCGGAGGATTCCACTCTGTTGCAAATTTTTGTGTCATCTGCAAAAAGACAGACTTTTCCATTCATTCCTTCAGCAATATCACTCACAAATACATTGAACAGTACCGGACCCAGGACCGAACCCTGGGGCACCCAGCTAATTACCTTCCTCTCATCCGAGTGAGCTCCACGTACAATCACCTTTTGTCGTCTGTCAGTCAACCAAATTCTAATCCGGTTTACCATCTTGGGACCCATCCCCAAGCTACTGAGTTTGTTGACAAGCCTCCTATGAGGAACAGTATCAAAGGTTTTGCTGAAATCCAGGTAGATGACATCCATCGCATGCCCCTGATCTAGTTCCTTGGTCACCCAGTCAAAGAACTCAATCAGATTTGTTTGGCAAGACCGTCCTTCGGTAAAACCATGTTGCCTCGGATCTTGCATCCTGTTGGTTTTGAGAAAGTTCACTATTCGCTCTTTCAGGAGCGCCTCCATTACTTTTCCCGCCACCGAGGTAAGGCTCACGGGCCTGTAGTTTGACACTTCTTCCCTGTCACCACTTTTGTGTAGAGGTACAACATCAGCCATTCTCCAGTCCTGAGGAATCTCTCCTGTTTCCAAGGATCTGTTGAAGACATCCTTTAACGGTCCTGCAAGAACCTCTCTGAGCTCTTTCAGTATCCTGGGATGTATCCCATCCGGTCCCATGGCTTTGTCCACTTTCAGTTTAGCAAGTTGTTCTAACACCTCGTCTTCTGTGAATGGTGTGGTATCTACTTCATTCCCATTTTTATATTTGGGAGTCACAGCTGGTCCATCTCCAGGATCTTCTTTAGTAAAAACAGAGCAGAAGTATTTGTTTAGCAATTCCGCTTTTTCAGTGTCACTTTCCACGAGTCCTTTCCCAGCACTTCTGAGTCCTGCAATTCCAACTCTGATCTTCTTCCTTTCCCGAATATACCTGAAGAAAGTTGTGTTGCTACCCTTAACATCTTTAGCCATCCTTTCCTCTGCCTTTGATTTTGCTATCCTTATTACTCTTTTAGACTCTGAGTTGGATCCTGTATTCATTTCTGTGTTCTTCTGTTTGCAAGCTTTTGAATTTTGTGAAAGTTGTGTTTTTTGCCTTTATTTGAGCAGCCACCTCTTTGGAAAACCAAATAGGTTTCCTTCTCCTCTTGTTTTTATTTACTTTTCTTACATATTTATCTGTTGCCCCATTTATTGCCTTCTTTAGTTTAGCCCATTGCAATTCCACTTCCTTTATCTCCTTCCACCCCGTCATCTCCTCCTTTAAGTACTCTGCCATTTTATTGAAGTCAGTGTATTTGAAGTTTAGGACTTTGAGCTTGCTATGATTGGCCTGTACCATGGCTTTTATCTCAAACCACACCGTGTGATGGTCGCTGTTGCTCACAGGGGCACTCACGCAGACATTCAACACACTATCACAGTTGGTGACCACTATATCCAGCATTGAGCTTTCCCTGGTTGGTTCCATCACCATTTGTCTAAATAATGCATCTTGGAGAGCATCCGCAATCTTTTTGCTTCTTTCCAGATGTGCAGGAGTAATCCAATCCACATCAGGTAGATTAAAGTCACCCAATATGATCGTTTCCCCCTTTGTTGCTATCTTGGCAATATCTTTAATCAATTCGTTATCTCTCTCTTCAGTTTGAGTCGGAGGTCTGTAGACTACAGCAATATGGATGACAGTGCCATCTCCTCTTTCCAACGCAATCCAGAGCGCTTCTTCTTTTCCCCATGTTCCCTGCATTTCAGTAGCTTTAATATTGCTTTTGACATACAAGGCTACTCCACCTCCTTTTCCATTTTCTGTCTCTTCTGAATAGATTATAGCTAGCTATGGCTATATCCCAATCGTGTGATTCATTAAACCATGTTTCTGTAATGGCCACAATGTCCAAATTCGTTTCCACCATTAAGGCTTCCAGGTGAGGAATTTGTTGGCTAAGCTTCGAGCATTTGTGCTCATTGCTTTCCAGCATTTTCCTGGTTTGTGTGTATTTTGCATTGATTTTGTTCTGCCTACTTCTTCCCACATGTTTTTGATGTGTGGTTTAAAAGTGTGGCTGTTTCTGATGGTGTTCTGCTTTTGCTGGGGGTGGCATGCAGATGTTGACCTTCCACATCTGTCACCCCCTTTTCCTAGTTTAAATGCATATCCACATACTGCCTGAATTTTTCACTTAGGATTCTTTTCCCTGCAACAGAGAGATGTAGTCCATCAGCACAGTATAGTCTCTTGTTGATCCATATGTTGTCCCAGTTGCCAATAAATCTGAATCCTTCTTGTTTGCACCAGGTCTGGAGCCATGTATTAAAGCTGTTAATGCGATGCAGCCTTTTTGTCCCCTTACCAAGAACAGGTAGAACTTCTGAGAATGCAACAGTGTTAACAACGTGCTTGAGTTTCTCTCCCAGAGATTGGAAGTCCTTTTGGGCTGTGGAGGCACTGTTTCTAGCCAGGTCGTTTGTGCCTAAGTGGATACTAACATCAAGTTTGGAGTGTTCACTTTTTGCGCTAAGTAATTCAACAACTTGGTTTGTATTCCTGCTGGCTGAAGAGCCTGGTAGGCACATGACTATCTTCTCTCCTTTGAACTGTGTTCCCAAGTTAGTGCCTCTGATGATGGAATCTCCAAGTAGTAGTAGTTTTCTGTTTGGTGAGGTTTTCTTCATATTTGGTGCTTTAGCAGGGGATTGGGCATTGTCTGACTCATTTAAGGATCCTTCAGTTTCTTTGGATTGGGCATCCTCATTAGCCAAGGCAGAGAAGGCATTTTGCAGGGATATCTCTTGATGTACAGGATGTCTCTGTGTTACAGGTCGCAATCTACCAGAACCCACTGTGATCCATTTGTTCCTAGGGCATTTGATTCTTTGTGGGAGCGGTGGTGGACTTTGTTCAGTTTGTATCCTAGAAGAGGTGCGCTTCATTGCAGCCAGTTCCTCCCTCAGTAGAGACACTTCTTTATGCATGGCAGCTAGGTCTTTCCTTAGTAGAGTCAGTTCTTATTGCATGGCAGCTGACTTTAGGCCTCCCTCTTTTTCTTCACTTTTTCAGCTACTTCTTTCTAAAGCCATAGCGGTCTTCTATTCCTTTTACCTTTATTTACCATTTTAACAAAAAGGTTGGTTGCCCTTAAAATATCCCCTTTCAGTTTTGCCCACTGGTTTTCTACATCCCCCAGCTGTCCCCATCCCGCTAACGACTCCCTGAGGTATTGGCCCATCTTGGCAAAGTTAGTCTTCCTAAAGTCTAAGACCCTCACCTTTGAATGGATTCTAACAGCCCTAGTCCTAATACGGAACCACACCATCTGTGATCACTGGATGCAAAATGATCTCCCATTATAACATCAGAAACGCTTTCACCATTGGTAAGCACCAAGTCCAGTATGGCCCCTTCACGTGTGGGGTCTGTTACCAATTGCATGAATAGCTCTCCCTGTAGAGAACTGACTTTGGGGGGATGGCCTGGTGAAAGCAGTGTCTTGCTGGTGAAAACTGGTTTCCACTTTTACAGTAAGGGATGGACCTGATAGTGCCCAAGGAGTATGCAAGCACGCTGATATTTTCTTATAGCCTTATGTACCATTGAATAACTTTATCCCATATCTGTGTTTGGCATGTTTTGTCCTTTGCATCAAATTCACGTCATACAAAAGAAATTGCTCGATGTTTCATCCAGAATCAATTCAAACGTGCTCAACTACCGTGACTGGACACAGATAGGCTTCATTTAACTTTTGGGCCTTGTTAAGGCAATTTTTGGAACTTTGGTTCTTTCGGATTTCCTATGGCAAAGGGTGTGAAGGCTTATGCAATCAATATGTTTTGGTTTCTTACTTGACTACTTTCAGCATGTCAATAATTGCTCTTCCACATCGAAAGCATAGTGGATGCTATAGTATATAGATCAGTGAAACAAACTTCTATAGTAATGCATTTTGTATTGTATTTTTTAGACAGCAAAATGTGAAAAATGAGTGTGGATACTTTCACAAGGCACTGTGTAGAGGAGAAAAGTCTCACTGGTGCCATCCAAGGTTTTTCCTTGTTAATTATTGTCCTCAGAGCCTGGTAAATTTCAGTTCTTTCGTTTCTGGACTTGTTTTTTAACTCAAGGCATTTCCCACTCACCTAGGACGCAAATGCCATGAGCATTCATAGATGGTTGTTATAGGGGGTTTGTCATTTAAAATTTACAAGTGTGCCCTCCATCCCCTCACCTAGCGTTTATGGTCCTAGAAAGGCAGGCAACAGCTTTTTGGAGCCCTTTACAACCGTGCTTTTATAACTGGCCTATAGGTGTCGCTATTTAGTACTCCCTCCATGCTAAGTAACCCTGCATTTACAGCATTCACAGACTTGACCAGCACCAGAACTGACCTTGGCACAGTGTTGCTACTGGGCTGGTCTCGTTCAAGCTGTTCAGAGCTGTGCTGAGACTCTTAAGGAATTATGCTAGTAATCTGCCAGTTATCCTTTAGGCTGGTACATTGCATGACCTCTCAAAGACCAAATGCTAAAATGTTGGTGATGCCAGCAAAAGATATGGGCAAAGCAGCTGCAGGTTTCAACAAACTGCTAGATTTTAAGGGCATGTATTCTCAGCGATTAGCACTAAATTACAGATGATTGGTTCCATTTATCTGTTAGCTCTGGTGACACAGTAAAAACCTTGTCAATTCAATTTCACAAAGAAAGATGAACAGGCATTAGTTTGAGGCACCAACAGGAGAGAACTTGGGAGATGTGATGGGAAGATTCAAACATGCCAAAGATAGAAATAACTTTCAAGTTAAAAAAAGCCCTCTTTAGAATGAAGGAAAAATTAAGCAATACCAAAAATATTTATTTACATTCTCTTATATACCGCGCTATTCTGCATCAGTGCGGTTTACATTGAACAAACTGAAATTACATTGAACAGGGCATTATAACTTGGAGATAACTATTTTACAGGGAACATGGGCTATGGAGGGTTAAGTGGCTTGCCCAAGACCACAAGGAGCACCTGTGAGACTAGAAACCCCAGTCTTTCCGGCCCAAGGTTGCTGTCCTCTAGTGGGATTTGAACTTCCGGCCTGAAGTACCTTGCCCCAACCACTAGGCCACTCCTAAAATATTCCTTCTCCCAAAACAATATAGTACCCAATATACCGCAAAATATTTCCAAAGGGGTGAAAGATCCATCGGAATAGAGCCAGGGGATCACTGCTGAAACAGTGTCTCACACTTATGGTGATTCACCCTTTGCTCCCCTTATCAATCATCAGCTCTATTTCACTCCAGCAATGTCCATTTATTTTTTTTCTTTTTGCAGGTTCTCCAATAAAAATATAAAGTCACATCAAAAGCATATTCGGGTCCATTCTTCAATACATATCACCACTCAGCTTGCAAAAATTCAATGCTTAACAATCTAAAAGCACAAATAGTGCTGTTTGGCTGAAAACTGTTCACTGATATACCAATTTTTTTTTGTCCATATATAAAAGCAACATAATGCTACTTAACTTGTTGAATTGTGCCTTGATTTATCCTTGTCCTTTCAATGTAGTGGATATTATGCTGCTGAATCGTGCCTCCTGTGGCCAGAAGACGCCAACTTTCTCCCGACCTGACCACAGGTTTCATATCACCACTTCAGGGGCTTAGCAAAGGCAACAACAGATATTCCATTCATGCATAACCCAATCCCATAAAGAACACTATGAGGACTATAATATGCATACTTATCCAAATTCAAGCTCATCACTCTGTTTTCAGGCAAAACTCCACACAGGAATTCTCTTTGCTGGGTCCCGATCTTATAGCTGGATGGGTGTAACTCTACCCTTCCATCAAGAGGTGTGGTGACATATGCAGCAGTTCAAATGCAGTGTATTAAATCAATATATACCATTCAAATCTTGCAGATTTTTGGTGTGTAAATAAGAGATCCAGTATTGTTCTTTGTGTGTCAATATAGCCCTTCGATCTCCTTCCCATTGTAGTTCAGGTACATAGTCAATGACCCTCCAAGAAGGTATTCTGATGAATGAGGCAATGAGCCACCACAAGGGCCGTCTCAACTTTATTGCAGGTAATTGTCTGGAACAAACTACCTAATCTACGTCAGGCTTCATCGCTTCCTCCTTTTCAAATCCATGCTAAAAGCTCACCTCTTTGAGGCTGCTTTTGGACCTGATCCCTTGTTTTCTTACCTTTCCCTATTTGTACCCTTCTTCACATCTATTATATTGTCTATCTTGATTAGATTATAAGCTCTGACGAGCAGGGGCAGTCTTCTCTATGTATCTGTACAGCACTGCACATGCCTTGTAGCACTATATAAATAATTATTAGTAATAGTATAAATTCAAGCTTTCTTAAATTCCAGTACGGGGGGGGGGGGGGGGGGAGGGGTTATTAAATCTGTAATACCTCTAATTTGGAGGTTATTCCATGTCCCCATCTCTATTAACAAAATATTTTTTAACATTGCTTCTGAGACTAGCACTCTCTAGAGCCCCATTGTGATCCTATGCTCTCTAATCAAGAATAGGTTTTCTTCTTCTGCTTGGTATACCGTTGAATGATTTTGTCATACACCTGTCCTGCTGGCCCATGATATCAATATGGATTATATCTTGGTTTGCTAGTCTTTCTTTGGACCGCCTCCAGCCAGTGTATATCCTTCCAAAGATAAAACATCTGAAATTGAACATGATATTTTAGGTGCCATCTCACTGACAACCTGTGCAGAGAGTATTATTGCTTCCTTTTTTATACCGAGTACACTGCTCCCTCTGCCTTATTCCCTTGATATCATTAGATACGATCAATCCAAGGTCTCTATTCTGATCAGTGCATATATTTAAATCCCCATCATGCACTGCTTCCTTGACTTTCTGCACTTTTTCATTGACTCCTCATGACAACCCTTTGGATAGTTGACTAGACTGTGTTCGGTTGTCAGTCAGGCGGCTCATTGCTGATAGAGTGGCACCCCTAGCTGCTGTTATTGTATCGATCCCATCTCATTTTCAGCCTTCCTCTTTTGTCTTTCTTTATGAATTTCTCTTTATATGTGTCCAAATCTGTTCTATATTGAGGGTCATTTTATAACTGGTTACCTAAGTTGGGAGTTACAATGGGCCCTTATTGTAAGTCTGTTTTATGAAAGACACCTAGTCACCTGTTGTAAAATTGCCTTACTAAATCTTCAGAAATCACAGCTAAAATGAAGCCGCATGCATGCATACATACCTACCTGATCAGAAGGGGGTGTATGTGTACATAGCTGAAATGCATGTGTGTATTTTATAACCTACAGGCATAGTTAGCCAGAACTAGCTCAACTACTAGGCAAACTTAATGGTCACCTAGGGCAGCAAAAGCAGGCCATTCAAAGCTAAATAATAGATCGACAGCCAGAGAGGGTGTAAAGCTCGAGGTTTGTCTAGGGCTCCAACTCTTTGAACTAACTAGGGTCAGCCCTGTAGGTAGCAGTTTTGCCCCCACTCCATCCAATGTACACTTCCTACCACTCCTACATCCAGGTCAGGCCAAAGTATGTGTTTCTGTCACCACACATATTTAAAGAGACATTTTATATACAATTACTCCCTGAATTTCTAACTGCCAAGTATTCAGCTACTAGAGCTTCCTTATCTCTTATTCTACTAAAGTGGCATCCACTATACTAGAGTGAACCTTAGTGTCATCTGCAAAAAAACTATTTACTTCTAGCCCAAGGCAAAATCATTTATAAAGACATTAAACAAAACCAGTGCAAATCGTTAAAGCTTTCCAGTGAGCTCCATCACTCTTGTGCATCACTCAGCTTTTTTAGTAGGGTTCACAAAATGTGGGCCCCATCCATAAGCTACTTTGTTTAGTTACCTGACACAGCAAAGGCTTTCCTACAATTCAAATAGACGTCACATCCAGGAGTAGCCACCTCACAGAGCAGTGGACCGAGAACCAGGGAAGCTACATTTGAATCCCATTGTCACTCATGATCTTGGGCAAGTCACTTAACTTTTCCCATTGCCTTTGGGAAAAACAGATTGTAAACCCACTGCGGACAGAAAAATACCTACTGCACTTGAATGTAAGTCACCTTGAACTTCTGAGAAAAGGTGCAAGTTAAATCCAGTCTAATTTTCTTGTCACTGAAAAGACATGCATTAGATCTCCTACCTCATCCAGCTCTTTAATCTCATATCTTTCTCAAAATCCTTTGCTATTCTTTTAGGAAATAATATTAGCTTTCCCACAAACTGGTTCATGATTTATTACTTCCTTCCCATTACTACTGTCCAGGAAGATATATCCAAGCTTTCTCTAATCCCAGAAAATCCTCCTTTGTCCCCAAAGATCCATTACCTTCAGTAGACTTACCAGAACTTAAGAGCAGTGCTAGTTACACTCAGTCCTCTATGGCTACCAATATGTCCGGTTTTCAGAAAATTCCTAATGAATATGCACAATAATTAAGGATATCCTGAAAACCAGACACATTGGTAGCTCTAGAGGGCTGGCAGCCAATACCACCCATCCTAATATTTTATTATATACCCCCTAGATTGCCTTTACTTTTGTAGCTCTATGCAGACAATATACCACACTTTTTCCAAAGTTAAATATTTATTTGTTCTTGTCCTCTATACAAGTCTACTTTTATCTTCAGCCTTACTTCACCCTCTGTACTTCCTGTCACTGGTATACTTGAAGTCTTAGCTTGCTTTACTGGTTATCTAAAAAAAAAAAAACCAAACAAAAAAATACCAACCCACACACACATGGTGCCAGTTTAAAATTACCATCCCTGCTAATCTCCTGTGCTACATTCCATAAATTTTCCCCATCATTTGTATGTATTGTGTTCAAGATGGACCATGTTATCCTGGAATTACTCCCCACTGCTCTTTGTGGAACACTTACCACCTAAAATCATGCTCACCTCCAGTTTAGAGCCGATATAGGTACTGGATTTTGCTGTTAATTGACAGTTTGATGAGGTCACACCATGGTATGTTTAAGTATCATGTACAAACATCCTTTGAGATCACCACCCATTTCTGGATTTCTACTACTCATCTGCAGGACAGCATTAGAATGGAAGCTAGAAAAGAGACTGGACTACTGCCTGTTTCAAATGCTTTCTCTGCCGTATAGGGAGGAGTGGCCTAATGGTTAGGACATGGTACCTCTGGCCAGAGGTTCAAGTCCCACCTGGGGACAGCAATCTCAGGCCGGAGGTACTGGAGTTTCTAGTCCTATAGGTACTCCTTGTGGCTTTGGGCAAGTCACTTAACCCTCAGTTGCCTCAGGTACACACAGATTGTGAGCCCTTTGGGGACAAGAGAATGTATCCAGTACTTGTTTGTAGTAATTACATAATGTAAACCATTTTGAAGGATAAGGCGGTATAGAAAACTGGTTAAATAAACTCCTGATAAATATCCTCAGTTTGGATAGGACCTTTAAGTAGGTCTTCAGGTACCGCTGTTCAGTCTTAAACCATTAATACTTCCCACAGTCCAGTGATGCTAACTTGAAAGAGTACTCTGAACTTTATCCTGCCATGAAGATGAGTTGAAAATCTATAAATCTGAGCTAAACTCAAAAGATAAAATGTGACTATTACCAAGTATACTGCACAGGGAGTTAAACAGCAGCCAAACATCTGGACTTTTAGACCAAGTCATTCATATACAAAAATGTGCTTCTTGTATATTAGTTTGTTGATATCAAACTGTGTGGTTCAAGAATCCCACTCTAGACAACTTCTGTTCTCAGGGATGCTAGCAAAATGTTTTAAGCAATTTGGCTGGTGCATTTATGGCCTTACCATAAGCAGTGACAAGTGCAGTGTCAGTCTGACATTGACTAAAGTAGAGGTGCAGGACTTCCGTCCTTTAAGACAAACAGGTCAGGCTTTTGGGATATTCCTAATGAAAATACATGAGATAGATTTCCATACAATTGAGGTAGTATACATGCAGATCTCTCATGCATTAGGGATATCCTGAAAACCTGCCATTTGTGGCCTTCAGCAACCAAACTTGTGCATCCCTAGGCTAGAAAACTTTTGCAAAGCAGCTTTTTGAAGTTGAACCCATTGTATTTTAAAAAGGGAACTTTTAAAATTTACTCCATTAAATCTTGCACCACGCCCAGCAGCTAAAGTCACATTTTGCAATCATGTCAGAATGTACATGGGTCTAACACTATAAAACAGATTAGTCTAACACTGAAAACAATGGAAGAAAGTACACATTGGATTATCTGTATCTAAAATTTTATTTAGATATGTATTATTCAAAATACAAAAATATGAAATGATTTGCGAAATGTATTTAAATAAACCACAAAAAAAATGTTTTAATAGTAATGCACAAAAGAATGAGTATCCTGCTTGCTTTTGACAGAACTGTTAGAAGTGAATATTAATGTTAACAGATTTCTCTATAAAAAGGTTTCATATACTCAGAAATAAGATATTTGCAACAAAGATTGGGGAAATTCATGACCAAACATGAAAAAGTCCCATTGTCTCTTATGCCTAAAAGTCTTAAGTGAGGCAGTTGAGGTTATGGCAAGTCTGTCCAAAGACTTGACGAGGTTGTGTAGTTAAGTCGCTGCATACCTTGCAAAACATTGTCCACAGTTTGCAGACCAAACATACATACAGTCTGGTTTATACAGAGTTCCGTAGCTGTTCAAGTTTATGTTTAAATTGTTCTCTTTTCCTCCTCAATTGTTCTCTCTCTGCAATCAGTCTGTGCTCATCTGCCTGAATAGACAGAATGTATTCTGTAGCCTTTTTGAGGATGACAACTTTAGGGGCCTTTTCATTGTTGGCTACCTCTGGTATCTGGTCACGCAATGCAAAGAAACTCAGCTTCAACTCATTTCTCCTCTGGCGCTCTAAGACATTGTGTGTCCGTCTCTTGTCATTTTCTTCCGAGTCTGACGTTCTGGGACTTGTGCACTTTCTGTTGTTGCTAATCTGTTTGAGAACTCTGCCACTGTCCAGTTTTGCCTTTTTTGCAGGGGGGTAGTCTGTTCTGGATGAAGGTGAAGCAGCATAATTGTGTTGATGGATGGGGACATGGCACCGCTTGAGAACCAATGGGCTGTGGTGTGGTTTACTGTGTGCCTTAGACTGTGTGTGATATTCAGATTTCCTCCCTCCGGGTTGTCTTTTTTCCACTGTCACAACATCAATTTCTTCCTCTTCTTCCTCATCATCATCATCATCGTCGTCATCATCTTCCTCCTCCTCCTGTTCTTCCTCTGAAACACAAGATTTAGGAATCATGAAAAATAAGGTTCAAGAAAACCTGCTTTATGACAATCTACAAAGTTACTTCATTTAGCATCTTTCCTCTGGAAGTATTCTGTAACCCTGGGCGCTGAATATAGTTCAGAAATAGTCAAGGACCACTTACTCGGTTGCATTGTCTTAGCTTTGACTCATACCAGCTAGACAGATTCCAAACAGGGGAACCTTAAATACTATCATTTACTAGGAAACACCATTTGAAAGGTGTCCCTGAGTTAATTATATGCAGCATTTGTTCTCTTTAAATTAAGAAATTAAGTTCAGGTCCTGAATGGTTGCGACAGCATCAGAGTAGTTTGTTGGTCTGGCAAACTGCTTCCATGCCTTAAAATGAGATTGGGAATTCTGTGGGTTTCAAGCAGCTGAACTCTTCCCAGCCTATTTGCTGCCTTTAGTCATTCGTTAGTACCGCCCTGTCCAAAGCTGCTGAAGAATTGATTATACGCCCTGTTAACCACTGCTCATGTCAACTACAAAGGGAAGAGCAGACTAGGGTTGCAAGTTGTCAACCTCTCCCCGCCCCCGAGAGAGGATTATTTCTTATTACACGCCCCGCGACAAGGGGGCCAGGTCACTTGAAGTCACAGTACAAAGAATTGCAGGGCAACGTTCGTTAAAACTAATTTTCATTAGCTGGGTTTGAAGATTGGTTTTCATACATTTGTCTGCCCAAACCTTTTTGTTCCTTCCCAGTCTTCTCCCCCTCTCCCCCCCCCCCTTTTTTTCAGCAGGCAAATGATTACTAGGCTCTTACCAGAATCGCTGCAGCTGGAGGGCGGAGAGTCTCCTCCGGGGGCCGGACCGGGGGAGGCGGCGACTGCAGTTTTGGGCAGGGCGTCGCTCAGCGGGTAGGGAAAAACGACCGACGGGTCGATGCACTCTGAGGCAACAACGCCGCCGCCGTCGCCGCTGCATAGATCCTGCAAGTAGTTGCCCAGGCTGGAGCCGACGACCCCGCCTCCTCCCCCTCCACCGCCACTCCCGGCGCAGTGCTGCTGCTGCTGCTGGCCGCCGCTCTCCCGCCGCGCAGCCTGGTACGAGGCGAGCTTCTCGGACACCACCTTCTCCAGCTTGGCGGCGGCCGAAAAGCCGCTCCACATGCAGTCCTGCAGCACGATGGACTTGGCCAGGGCGTCGCTGTCGGGCTCGCAGATGAAGCTCTGGTTCACCACGTCGCCGCCCAGGAACTCGGTGACCATCTCCAGCTGGTCGGACATAGAGGCGGCCAGGCTGCCCAGCCCCCCTTGCGCCCGGCGGCTGGGCGAAAGCGGCGGCGTGGGCAGCAGCTCGAACTTCTTCCAGATGTCCTCGCTGGGCGCCGGCGGCTGCAGCCCGCTCTGCTGCTGCCCGCTGTAGTAGAAGTTCTCCTCCTCCTCCTCGTAGTAGAAGTAGGGCTGCACCATGTCATAATCGTAGTCGTAATTCCTGCTCGGGAAACTGCAGCTCAGAGGCATGGCGGTGCCCGCCTGCAAGGAGAGAATCCAGATCAGATACAATAGGGAAACAAGCACAGCCGAACGGCTAAAACTACTTGCACGCATTAATAGCTTCCTATAAATCCTCAGTCTTTGCACAGAGAGCAAGGAAAGATATTTTTATGACTAATAGCTGAAGTGTCAAGACAGTCCCTCACAAACCACTACCTGCCCACAAAGAAAGTGAAATCCCAACAGAAATAAGCAACCCCCGGCAGCATATTGGATTTTTTAACGTATAAAACGTATACTCAACAATAACACTCAATTTCTCTCTTCCGCTCGCTTGTCAAGCGTCTTCCCATCAAGAGGTTGGTCTAATTGTTTTTTCTTCTTCAAATCAAAAGTTAAGGTTACAGTGCTCCGAATTTTATTCTTTAGTTGGCACAAACTCTGCTCGGCGAAGCTTGGAATTAGCAAGGGCAGCACTGCCAAAACTAACACTACACCGCAATTATAGAGGCAAACTAGAAGGAAAGGAACTGAAATAGCCCGAAAACGTTCTCAGAATATCGGGGAGCGAAGAGCATACTCTTAAAATAAAGTTACTTTTGCAGGGGCATATGGGGTGCAGTGAGAGAGTTAGTCTAGCTGCACTTCTGAACGTGTTACAGCAGGTCCACGTCAAGAACTGCGCGCACTACAGAGCTTTAAATAAAAGCCGGCAAAATACACCAGACGAAGTGAAAAAGAAAAATGTTCAAGTGTAACTAACGGGGGGCTTCTCTCATCGCCTCCACATATGAAAAACAAACAGCAATAAAGACGAGAACCAGCCCTTACTTAACACAGGCTACGTCCCGCAGCCAGAGAGACAGCACAGGGAGAGGAAAGGTACTGATCGTCCCTGTACAAATACAACTACGCTTCTTCCAATTGAGGTCTTAGAGCAGATTTAAATAACCAAAACGCAGGTTAAGTCATATTCGCATATATGTATCTATATACACACACGTATGTATGTAACATATGGATGCGCGCACAAACATAATGTCCCAGTAAGCCGCCTAGGAAGTCTGTTGTGAGGGACCCCCATACCTAGCTCCCGTCTCTTACCAGGGTGCAGTCAGGCTGTGCGGGCGCGGCGGTAAATCCGGCGCCTGCTGTTGTGCTTGAGTCGAGCCTAGCCTTGCCCAAGATAATTGTAAATTCCAGCGCTCGGGTCTGAGCTCGCGCGCGTACCCGTAGACACTCGCACACAGCCCCACCACGCGCTCACCCACGAAAAGCAGCTAAGCTTGATTTTAAGGGAAATTTAGCGCGAGCGTTCCTTTTATAGCCTCTTCGGCGGATCCTTCCGCTCCTTTTGGCGCGAAATGTTCTCTTGCCCGCCTCCTTAGTGGGGCGAATCAAAGTTCAGAGGGGTGGGGGCTGGGTCCTATCGAGGAGAAATTGAAAAGTAGGAGAGAAAAGGTCCAATAACTGCCGCTCGCCCTGTATCCCCCTAGTTGTACTCCTCTCCCTCCGTCCTTCAAAAGTTGTGCACTGTGGTCGGGGATTACTTTAGTGGCGTTGCGCAAGGCGGGGCTGTAGTAAGAGTGAAAAGGGCGGGTGTTTTAACTCATTCATGTCTCGGAAGTAAACACAGTAATCTACTACAAAGCTGACACAGCTGTACGAGGCTTGTACGGTTAAAGGGAAAAATAAACTGCAGCTGTAATGACTAAAGAATGATTTCTGCTCTGTGTCTAGCCTTCTGAAGGCTTCCTTTAGCGAGGAAAGAAAAGGAAGGGCGCACTGTGCCTGTCTTTCCATTCACATCTTTTTCTGCATTTCAGTATGAATAAAGCCAGAGCCCTAACTAGAGAAGTATTATTGTGGCAGTTTTTAAATCGTTCACATGTCAAGAGGAAGGTGTTCATTTCATTTAGGCAATGCTTATTATTCTGCCGCCGTTACACTGAGCTGATAAATTGTAGGTGGCACCTTCTATTGGAGTCACATACACGCCTACATTTGGCTTTATGGAAAAGGATGTCAGAAACCGGCAAGCAGCCTGCAACGTCTGCGTTACTTTATTATTGCCATACCAATTCAAAATACACACGTGAATTGCCTAATTTAAAAACTACCGCTTCCAAAAGAGCGAGATGCTTCAAAAACATTTACCAGAAAATCGACGTGGGGGAAGCCCATACAATTACTACTGGGGTGAGCGCTTTCTAGCGCCTGCAAAGTTTAATGCGACGGGAATTTCAGACAGCGAAAGTCCAAACGGCATTCAAGGGCTTTGCAGGCAGTGCGCCTCAGCTCAGCCCAGCCCTTCCCTCACTGCGGGGAGGGGTGGGCGTCGCCCTTCAGTTTCACTGCAGCGTTGACCCTTTCCTGTCACCGAGGGCAGCCTGACTGTGTGGGGTCCTCCCCACCCTCTTTTTTTTGTTCATTATTTCTCCCCAATGGTTGTTATCATAGCAATAGCTGTGACCCCGGCTATGTTGCAGCGCATCGCGTGACCTTTACAGGTTTATTTTCTTTTGTATTTAAGTGCGCTTATATTTATATAACATCAAAGCGGTTTACATAGAACAAGTGAAATTGTACAATTAACAATGAACAATTACATAGCGCCGTCAGCAAGAGCGCGTAACCTTTCCTCTACTTCTGGGCATTCTGGCTCGCGAGGTCTTCCTCCGCACGTGGAAGTGCCACACCCCACACCCCACTCCCCGGCATTCGCGGAGGGGCGGGAGGGGGGGGGGGGGGAGGCTGCGCGCGAAAGGCCATTCAGTGTCACGGCGGGCTTGGGAATTGCGGTCCCCATCCAGCCCTTCTCGCAGTGGCAGTCCTGCGGGTGGGGCGCTGGTTGGAGGTGCAAAGCCGAGGCAATGCTCTTCACACTTTAGCAGGCGCCCAGGATTAATCAGAGCTGAACAGCGACAACTGCAAGCAGCAACAGAAAGCCACGGAAACTTTTGCAGCACCTGAGCTTCGTTTATTTAGGGAACCAGGTGTGCGTAAAGATAACAGATCAAACAATTCCAGGCAAGAGGGGAAGCATGCAGTTTCTTTCACAACAATGTAAAAATACTCGCTGTGACAATTACAGGTTCAGCGAGAGGCACTGAAAACGACTGCTGCAACCTTCTCCTCTCCCCCTCCTTAGCTCGCCTGGTGCGCGCGCCTCTTCCCGCCGCGGCAGACAGCTGCAGGAGTGAAGCCTGGGCGCCCTCTGGTGGTTGTGAGGGAGGGTCCTTTCCAACACAAGGAGAGGCAGAACTGTAGTCTTCACCTCTGTTCTTTCCCATTCGCCCCTTCAAATCGCGCAGTGTGGCTCCGGGACGCAGCCCACGGGTAGGAATAGCCTCCGAGAGAGGTTGCAAAGGGAGTCCAAATATGGAAAGACGTTTCCAAATGTACCTTATACATGTACAAAGAAATCCGCGGTCTGGGGCAAAAACTCCAGATGTGCAATATAGCATAGACAGCGTTAAGGCGGTGGGACACAGGTGCCGTGGCCCTATCAATATTTTGCCAAAACACATCATCAGCATCTAGAGAGCTTGGGGACAGGACCAGAAATTGCTATGTTTGGCCCCTCCAACCAAAAAGATGTTCCACTGCCCCTGCAATATAGAAATGTTTGTCCTCTGTAAAGAAGCAGGAAATAAGTCCTCACGTATGAGTGATGTCACCGATAGAGCCCCTCATGGAACACTCTTCAGCTTCCAAATCTTGTAAGCTTTTGGTAGTTGCACCGCACACATGTGCCTGCCTACTATGCTGGCTGCAGTGCCATATTCTCCAGTCTTCTTTTTTCCACAGAGCCCCCTAGGACATGTTCCTGCCATCCAGAGAAAAAAATTTGAATTTCTTGTTCTTATGACAGCTTTTGTTCAATTTTTTTTTCACCCGCTTGTCATTGTTTAACATTTTTTCTTACCTTTTGGGGTGTTTTTTCCTTTCTTTTTGGTGCCTTTTTCTTGCTTATGGCGTTTTTCAGTTTGATTTTGCTGAGGCGGTATTTTTCAGCCTGTCTAAGCCAGCTAACGGCTTTAAGAATGGCACCAAATGTGGCAAGACCATCTCTGCCATGGATCACAACAATTGGTGCTTGCAATGCCTTGGACCCGACCACCAGCCAGCATTCTGCGAACTCTGCCTGCAGATGATGCGTCGAGGGCTGAAGAGTTGGAAAAAGCAGAAGGAATCCCTCTTTGACTCATCAAATTCAGCATCCTCGGCCCGACTCCCTCGTCCACATCTGAGGTGGGCCAAGGGGAAAGAGCAGAGGGCCCAGTTGGAGCAGAGGAGTTTGGACAGAAAGGGGAAACCCTTTGCAGAGACCACACTGATATCAAAAGGGGAGCACAAGGAGAAAATCACCGTGGAATCCCCACCCAAGGGGTCACCAGTGATATCTGTGGCTGTGGCATCAACATCCTCCTTCCAGGATTTTGTTCGGGACTTGACCAAGGCCATCCCCTTTTCTCTGGAAGTGGAGGAGGAACTGAGAGCAGAGGAACTGGATCTTCCCCAGTACCTCTTGGCCCTGCATGAGTCCCTGTCCACCATATCCTGCAGAGACTGTTGCTGTGATTTTGGGAGGCGCTGCTTTACATTGGCCCTAGAGTTTGAGAAGCCTCAACTGCCTCACAATGCCATTGTGGTCAAGTCTGCCTTGAAGCAGGCAAAGAGTGCTAAAACACACTCCTTGGTGCCACCCATGCGGGAGGAAAGGACCCTGGACTCCTTCAGGAAAAGTGCTTCCAGGGTTCCATGCTGATAGCCCAGATGCTGGTCTACCAGACTTACAGGGCCATGTTCCTCAAGGATGTCATGCTAGACATGGAGGACTTTGCTCCCCTTGTTCCCGAGGATTGTCATGAGTCCTTTTGAACTCTTGTAGTTCATGGCAAGGATTGCTCAAATTTATGGTACGGGCAGGGGGGGTGCGGGGCCATGTGCGGAGATTAATTGCGGGGCCTCATTTGCATAGGAAGCCTCATTTGCATAAATATTTGCATAATGTTAACATGCATTTTTAGTAAACATGCTTCTTAATGAGTGTCTGGATAAAGAAAGACTAATAGATTTCTACGTTACTATATTCCATTGCCAACCGCCAGGCCCATTAGGAAGTACTATAAACACTGACCATTTAGAACTCATAGCAAATCCACCATATCATAACAGCTCTGCCAGGACTCACAAAGCACCAAAACCTACCTCTCAAAAGGCAACACTGCAAATATTAAACCAATACATCTCAGAGAATACCAATGCATCTCCTACTGGGGAAATAGAAACTACATGAACAGAATACCTCAGCTTGGTTAAAATGCAGAATATAGACCGTCACGAAAGAACAAGGGATCACAATTTAGAAATAGGAAGACAATAATTAAACTGGGAACCCCAAAAGCCAAACTTGGGATGTACAACAACACTGGAGAAATAAAACTATAAATTAATTTCCTCTTGTACTAAACAAAACACAAAAGATGTTAACAATGCACATTTCCCAGAGCTGATATATTCCAGTTAATAAATTCAAAATAAAAAAGTATTTTTCTACCTTTTGTTGCTTGTGCATTTTCTTTTCAGTTGCAATTGCTCCAGTCACTTTCTTCTGGTTTCTTTGTGTCTTCTGCGAGCTATCCATTTTCCTTTCTTCTCTTTTAGATTTTTTTCCAAATTTTTTCTCTATATCTGCTTTAACATACTGATCTTTCCCCTTTTGCTCTTTCCTCCATTTCTTTCCTTATTGCTTTATCATCCACTCAAATTTCACCCTTCCATTCTCAATCTACACTTACTCTTCCAATACCCGGCCCTTCGTAGACTTTTCTTCCCTCCCACACAAAATATCTTTTCCCCTCTCCATTCTCATTTCCCATCCCTTTCTAGTCCTCCCCCAAAATCAGCTCCTTTATAGTTCTAGACCCACCCAGCATCTGCCCCCTTCTAGTCCCAGTCTCCCAAGCTTCCACATCAGCCCATTTCCAGTCCTAGCCTCCCATATGCTGTTTTCCAGTTCCATTCCAGCCCCCCCATCAGCCCATTTCCACTCCAAGCTCCCCATCAGCCCATTTCCAGCCCTTTTCCAACTCCCATCAGCCCACTTCCAGTCCTATTCCAGCCCCCATCAGCCCATTTCCAGTGTCCTATTCCAGCCCATCACCCATTTGCAGTCTACGTTCCCCCCATCAGCCCTAGTCCTATCCTAGCTCCTCATCAGCCCATTTCCAGTCCTAGCCCCCATATGCTCTTTTCCAGTTCCATTCCAGTCCCTCATCAGCCCATTTCCTCCACGCTCCCCCATCAGCTAATTTCCAATCCTAGCCCCCTCGTCAGCCCACTTCGCCCTATTCCAGCCCCCATAAGCCCATTTCCAGTCCTAATCCAGCTCTTCATCAGCCCATTTCCAATCCAAGTTCCCCCCATCACAGCCCATTTCGTCCATTCCCCCCACCATCACAGCCCATTTGCAGTCCTATCCCCCCACCATCACAGCCCATTTGCAGTTCTCCCCCACCACAGCCCATTTCCAGTCTGTTTCCCCCCATCCCAGCCCAATTTGTCCGTTCCCCCATCATAGCCCATTTCCAGTCTGTTCCCCCCCACACATCACAGCCCATTTCTAGTCTGTTTCCCCCATCCCAGCCCATTTTCAGTCCGTCCGTCCCCACCATCACAGCCCATTTCCAGTACTATCCCCCCCCACCATCACAGACCATTTGCAGTCCTAATCCAGCTCTTCATCAGCCCATTTCCAGTCCAAGTTCCCCCCATCACAGCCCATTTCGTCCATTCCCCCCACCATCACAGCCCATTTGCAGTCCTCCCCCCATCACAGCCCAATTGTAGTCCGTTCCCCCCATCACAGCACATTTCCAGTATGTTCTCCCCCCCACCACAGCCCATTTCCAGTCTGTTTCCCCCATCCCAGCCCAATTTGTCTGTTCCCCCCCCACATCACAGCCCATTTCCAGTCTGTTTCCCCCATCCCAACCCATTTTCAGTCCGTCCGTCCCCACCATCACAGCCCATTTCCAGTCCTATCCCCCCCACCATCACAGACCATTTGTAGTCCTAATCCAGCTCTTCATCAGCCCATTTCCAGTCAAAGTCCCCCCCATCACAGCCCATTTCGTCCATTCCCCCCACCATCACAGCCCATTTGCAGTCCTCCCCCATCACAGCCCAATTGTAGTCCGTTCCCCCATCACAGCCCATTTCCAGTCTGTTCTCCCCCCCCACCACAGCCCATTTCCAGTCTGTTTCCCCCCATCCCAGCCCAATTTGTCCGTTCCCCCCCATCACAGCCCATTTCCAGTCCGTTCTCCCCCCCCCACATCACAGCCCATTCCAGTCTGTTTCCCCCCCATCACAGCCCATTTCCAGTCCGTTCCCCCACCCATCACAGCCCATTTCCAGTCTGTTTCCCCCATCCCAGCCCATTTTCAGTCTCCCCCCACATCACAGCCCATTTCCAGTCCGTTTCTCCCCCCCCCAACACAGCCCATTTCCAGTCCGTTCCCCCCCCCATCACAGCCCATTTCCAGTCTGTTTCCCCCATCCCAGCCTATTTTCAGTCTCCCCGCATCACAGCCCATTTCCAGTCCGTTTCTCCCCCCCCCCATCACAGCCCATTTCCAGTCCGTTCCCCCCCATCACAGCCCATTTCTAGTCTGTTTCCCCCATCCCAGCCCATTTTCAGTCGGTGAGTCCCCCCCATCACAGCACATTTCTAGTCCGTTTCTCCCCCCCAACACAGCCCATTTCCAGTCCGTTCCCCCCCCCCCCATCACAGCCCATTTCCAGTCTGTTTCCCCCATCCCAGCCCATTTTCAGTCTCCCCCAATCCCCCCCCATTTCCTGTCCGTTTCTCCCCCCATCCCAGCCCATTTCCATTCTGTTCCCCCCCCCCCATATCACAGCCCATCCAGTCCTTGCTGCCCCCCCCCCCGAAGAGTCCCGCGCCGTCTAAGGGGCTGCAGAGGGAGCTGGGGAAGCCCGCGCGAGGCCCCGGCTCCCTCTGCACAGCCCGCCAGCGTGAAGAACCTTTACCTTCCCGCTGGCGGCTGTTTCAATGAAGCCGCGAATGCCGGGAAAGGTTAAAGGCAATGCCCTTTAACCTCTCCCGGCATTCGCGGCTTCATTGAAACAGCCGCCAGCGGGAAGGTAAAGGCTCTTCACGCTGGCGGGCTGTGCAGAGGGAGCCGGGGCTTCGCGCGGGCTTCCCCGGCTCCCTCTGCAGCAGTCCTTTGAGCGAGAATGTGGTTTGCGCGGGGCCCTGTGCGAACAACATTCTCGCTCAATGGACGGGCCGGCCCTGGGTACGGGGCATCTATGACACCTTCAAATCTGCCAGTAGGGTGGCGGCCTGGGCATTGCTGCACAGTGGATGGCCTGTTTGCAGTCCTCTGACCTGGAGCAGTGGGTCCAAGACAAGATCGCCAATGTCTCCTGTCGGGGTGAGAACCTCTTCAGCAAACCTGTGGAGGAAAAGGCCAAGGAGCTGCAGAAGGAGCAGGTGACCCTCACTATACTCTCCAAAAAGACTGCAGACCCGGCGTGGAAAAAACAGGCCAAGAAGGCTTTCTTCCTGCTCATGCATTGGTATGTTCCATCCCAGTTGCAGGTGCAGCCTAAGGCCCAGACTCTCTGCTCGCAGCAGAGGGAAAAAAACCAAGGCACAGCCCGCCTCCCCATCCCAAGCCGGGTGGGGTCCTCAGGAGCATAGCCAGTCAACCGTGGGTGGGAGGCTTGTCCACCTCAACCACCGGTGGCCTCTGGTCACCTCGGATGCCTGGATGCAGCAGATCATCCACAGCGGTATTGGCTACATTTCACTCAGCTCCTGTCTCCTTACAATCCCGGGGAGTACGCTATGGACCCTGTGCACCAGAGCCTGCTGCAGACAAGATCGTGGCCTTGCTGGCCAACCTCACCATCGAGCTGGTTCCCACGGCCCAAATTGGGCAGGGCTTCTACTCCAGGTACTTCCTCATCCCCAAGAAGAGTGGCAGGTTCTGCCCAATTCTAGATCTGCAAAACCTTAACTGGTTCCTGGTGCTCAAAAAGTTTAAGATGGTCTAGTTGGGGATGCTGCTCCCATTCCTCCTCCAAGACAACTGGCTATGTTCCTTGGATCTGAAGGATGCGTATGTGCACATTCCCATCTACCCGCAACACAGTCAGTACATTCAGTTTGTGCTGGGCAGCGAGCACTACCAGTACCAGGTGCTTCCCTTCAGGCTGACAGGGACTTCACAAAGTGCCAGGTGGTCATGGCTGCTTTTCTTCCAGTATCTGGGTGCTCGAAGAGCAGGCTACGTGATAAACTATCCAAAGTCCCACCTCCGTCTGATGCAGTGACTGGAGTTCATCAGGGCCTTCCTCGATATCACTTGGGTGAGAGCATTTCTGCTGGCAGACTGTCAGCAGCATCACCAAAGTGGTGGACTTGTTGCAGCGCCAGCGCCACACTATGGGCCTTAGGCTGCTGAGAGCCCTCGGACATATGGCAGTCATGATGCATGTCACCCCCTAGACCTGCCTCTGCATACGGCAAGCTCAGTGGGCTTTTCGAATGCAATAGCAGCAGGCCTCAAGTCACCCGTGGGCAAGGTGGTCATCACTGCGCCCTGTGCGCATTCCTGAAAATTTGCACCAGGGCCTCCTTTTCCAACTAGCAGTGTCCAGGCTGCTCACGACGGATGCCTCCAAGTTTGACTGGGGTGCACACCTGGATGGTCTCTGCTCCCAGGATCTGTGGTCAGAGAGCAAGAGTCTCCATCAGATCAACTTCCTTGTGCTCTGGGCCATTGCAAATGCTCTCCATGCCTTCTCAGCACACCTGGCAAATCAGGTCTTCTGATCCATATGGACAGCCAAGTGGCTATGTTTTATGTGAACAAGCAGGGGGACACAGACTTGTACCTCCTGTATTAGGAGGCACTTTGCCTCTGAAAGTTTGTCCTGCTCCATCGCATGGATCTCAGGGCAGTGTATCTGCCTGGTGAGAGCAATGACCTAGCCAATTGCCTCAGCCGGGTGCTTCAGCCATATGAGTGGACCCTCAGGAGGGATGTGGTGGAGCAGATCTTCCAGGAGTGGGGCACCCTTGAGGCGGACCTCTTTGCTACAGAGCAGAATGTGCAGGTAGCTTGGTTCTGCTCTCGGAGGCCAGCAAGCAGTCTCTTGGGCCTGGATACTTTTCTACTACATGGGGGGGAGGGGTCGACCTGCTCTAAACCTACCTCCTCCCCCCCCCCCCCCCGATACTGCTCATCATGAGAATGCTCCTGAAGCTCCAGACTGAGGCGGGATCCATGATTCACATCGCTCCCTACTGGCCACGGTAACTGTGGTTCCTGTTACTTCTGCAGCTCTCACAGAGGGAGTCTCTCTGCCTGGGCTCCTAACCAGATCTGATTACTCAGGAGAGCGGCTCCTTTTGCACCCAACGTCTTCTCCCTGGTGCTCATGGCATGGATGCTGAGAGGGTAGCCCTCACAGAGCTCACCCTTTTCAAGGGCATTATCAAGGTCCTCCTGGCATCCTGCAAGTAGTCGACGTGTAAGGCTGATGCATTCAAGTGGCAGCGGTTTGTTGTCCTGTGCACTTGTCGGGTACTGGACCCTCTTACCTGTCCTGTGGATCAGCTGTTGGAGTATCTTCTGCACCTTTCTGATTGTGGGCTCAAGTCCAACTCGGTATGTGTTCACCTCAGCGCAATAGGAGCATTCCATAGTGCTGTGGAGAGAAGCCTATGTCAGCTCACCCTCTTGTGGGCCGTTTCATGAGGGGCTTGCTTTCTTCAAAGCCTTCAGTCAAGCCCTTTCCGGTTGCCTGGGACCTGAATGTGGTCCTTGGTCAGCTCATATGGGCTCCTTTCAAGCCGCTGGACGAGTCCCCTCTGAAGTTGCTAACCTGGAAGGTCCTCTTCCTGATGGCCATCACATTGGTTCAATGAGCTCCAGATACTGGTTACGCACCCTCTGTACACCAAATTTTACCAGAACCAGGTGATGCTCCACACGCACCCTCACTTTCTGCCTAAGTTGGCCTCTGCTTTTCACCTCAACCAGTCCATTGTCCTTCTGACATTGTTTCCTTGACTTCATTCCAAAGGTGGTGAGGTGGCATTGCACATGCTGGATTGCAAGTGCACACTGGCATTCTACTTGGAGCGCACAAAGGTGCACCGTCGATCCTCCCAGCTAGTCATCTCCCGTGACTCCTATAGACTGGGTTCTGCTGTTTCAAAGCATATACTATCCCTCTGGCTCACAGAATGCATACTCCTTGGTTGGTTTGAACCTGGAGGGTCATGTCACAGCTTACAATGTCTGTGCAATAACTACATTGGTAGCCAACCTCTGCTCTTGTTTCCATAGAGGAAATCTGTTGGGCTGCAATATGGTCTTCAGTCCATACCTTCAAGGCCCATTACTGTCTGAATGGGGATTCCTGACGGGACAGTGCTATTGGCCGGCTGTACTCTGGCATCTCTTTGGGTCTTAAGAGTTGACTCCTATCCATTTGCTCTTCTGTCTATCCAGGCTACCTGCTCAAAATCCCCTCAGGTTGATGTCTGCTGTGGATACTGAACCACATGAGTCCCTTGGTGGGACTACCTCTTTGCTCTTCCAGACTTGTCCAGTTCTTGTTGCCGGTTGGGCTGCTTATCTCCTGTAGCTTGGGAGTTCCATACATGAAAACTTATTTCCTGCTCGTTTACGGAGAACATGTAGTTACTCATCTGTAGCAGGTGTTCTCCATGAACACCAGGAATAAGTCCTTACAACCCTCCCACCTCCTCGGGGAGTTGCCTTTTGCTCCTGCTCTGTGATCTTACTGGAGAATATGGCACCGTGGCGGGTGAGGAAGGCAGGCATGCATGCGAGGTGCATCTCTCAGAAGCTTCCAAGATTTGGAAGCTGGAGAGTGTTCCATGTGGGGCTCTGTCTGTGCCATTGTCCATACGTGAGGACTTATTCCTTCTGCTTACAGAGAATACCTGCTACAGGTGAATAACTGTGCTTTTTTAGAGCAGCAGCTGCCTGGAGAACGAATTCAGGAACAATATTTCTCTTACTTATTTAGGATACTGAAAATGAGAAAGATCAAGAAGGGAGGAGAGGGCTTGAACCAACTCAACTGGGAAGGATCTTTTTAGAAAAAAAAGCAAGCTAATTTCCCTGATGTTCATGGTAAATGATTTCATTTTCAAAATATTATAAGGCAGGAGATAAGAATGAGATATAAGAGCAGGTTCTTAAAATGCCCCCTTTTTTCTTTACCATGCTTTGTTGGGTTATGACTCCCCCTGCTGTCTGATGACAGCTGGAGGGCTGGTATTCTTGTCCTTTTAGCAGGCAAGCATCCAGCTGACAGTCTCCCTAAATGGACAGAGTTCAAAATGAGAATCCTTTGTATTGGTCGGAAAAGCCCCCTCACGCCCTAGTGCTCAGTAGCATAAAAGACAAGTCTATATGAGCTAACTGAAGCAGGGGGATTTATCTGCCAACTGACTGGCAATCTTCTTTTTTGTGTGTTGGTAACCAGCCTTTAGTCAAGAAAACTTTCACCTGGTGGACCAACATAGGACTGTGTTGAAAGAACATGAAAAATTGTCATTTTATGGGTGTTGCATGTCAAATGGCTGTCATCCATTTTCCTATTTAGGGCAATTACCGTATTTACTCTGTTGGAGAAACAATAGTGACAGCAGTCTGGGGCTTAGTGTTTGTTTTAGCATGTATTTGTGAACCTTTTATATCTTGATTTTCTCCAGTTTAAACTCATTATTTGTGTAATCTGATTTATATCAGTCTGTCTCTTCTCTTTCAGCTAGTTATCCCACATCTCTTTAGGGTTCCTGATCCTATAGGTCTTTCTTGAGGCCCATCTGGAGCTTTCTTCTTGTGTTTAAACCTTTCCCCGTAGGCATTTTGACAGTAAGCCCTTGGTTCCTTCTGGATCTTTGTTGGAAGATGTTCTTAAGCAGTAGCCAGGACTCCTTGGTAGGTCTCTGAATGCTGCCACTTCACCTTCCGTATCTCTTGCCAGCCCAAAGAGCAGGGACCGAGCCCTAGTTTATACTTGGCCCTCCAACCGGTTGACAGAGTTGCCAAATGTCTTCATTTTTTTTTCCTTCAGGCTGATCCAATCCTGGAGGTACCTCCTCTACATACCCAAGCCTGCTTTTAGGGAAGGGAAGTTTGGGTTAGTTCATACCTTTTTTTCAGGAGTAGGTCAAGGTGAGTATGTTTGGACACAGTAGATATTTTCCAGTTCCTTAGGGAGCTTATAATCTAGCAGGCTGATGCAGAAAGATTAGCACACCCTTTGCGCGCAGATAACACAACTTATATGCATAAGTTCCGCCACGCCAAATGCAGAAAAGAGATTGACATGTACGTAAACAGCAAAAGAAAACTATGCGACACAGCAACGCCAAGTTTATTTAAATAATAAGCAAATGAGCTGCACATATTAAAATGGAATGCTAATAAGGTCTGCGCCCTTAGTAGAGAAATGCCCAGAAGATTACATAACCAGCAGGAGCGCCAATAACTCTAAGCCTGGTCTGAGACGACTTAAACATCTTGCGTGTGTAGGGAAGACTGTTATAGGGTATGTACCAGTGAACAGTCACCTTCAACGTGAACATTTTCTGCGTGTATCTTTCAGCATATAAGCGAAAGTCCGGCATTCAAGAACAAATGTCTTTTGCTTCTTATCCTTGTGTGTTTTTTTTAAATTCATATCATTCTTCATTTACTGTTAGGTCTTTCTGTTGTGATTTTATAAAAAAACATGACATAGTGTTGATTATTACGGGCTGAGCGCCAAAACCTGCACACCCTATGTACATAATGTGAGCATTTGACATTTACGTGCATGCGCACACGGCTACTTGTAGCAGACCTGTGCTTACGTTGGCTCCCCTCCTTTCAACTTTATGCCAAAGTTTTGGGCATAGTTCATTTGCCTACATGCTCTTTGCTGCATACCGGCGCTGAAGTCTCACGCTATCAGTGTGCTATGAAAACATACATAGCAATCAGGGCCGGCCCGTCCATTGAGCAAGAATGTTTTTTGCACAGGGCCCCGCGCTTCGGGGGGCCCCGCGCAAAGAACATTCTGCTTTTTCTTAATTGAATTTAAAAAAAAAAAAAAGCTGGCCGCTGCGGCATGGAGTGTCCCGCGGGGCTCCCTCTGCCCGGCGGAACTCTCCCGGCGCGGCTGAGCCCCTCTCTGTCGGCTTGCAGATACGCGAAGAGAGAGAGTCTCCCTCGCGTCTTTGTTAAGCCCGCAGGGGCAGATGGGAAATTTCCCATCAGCCCCTGCTTCCCATCAGCCCCTGCGGGCTTAACAGAGACGCGAGGGAGACTCTCTCCCTTCGTGTATCTGCAAGCCGGCAGAGAGGGGCTCAGCCGCACCGGGAGAGTTCCGCCGGGCTGCGGGCGCCCCGCGGGACACTCCCTGCCGCCGCGGCCCTCTTTTTTTTTTTTTTTTTTATTTGCCCTGAGCCGCGGGGGGGCGGGTTGGATTGTCAATGGGCTAGGGAGGGAGGGGGTTAAGACTGGCAATGGGCTAGGGAGGGAGGGGGGTTGAGACTGGCAATGGGCTAGGGAGGGAGGGGGGTTGAGACTGGCAATGGGCTAGGGAGGGGGGGGGTTGAGACTGGCAATGGGCTAGGGAGGGGGGGTTAAGACTGGCAATGGGCTGGGGAGGGAGGGGGGTTGAGACTGGCAATGGGCTAGGGAGGGGGGGTTAAGACTGGCAATGGGCTGGGGAGGGGGGTTAGGACTGGTAATGGGCTATGGGGGGGGGGTTAAGACTGGTAGTGGGCTGATGGGGGGTTAGGACTGGTAATGGGCTGGGGAGGGGGGTTAAGACTGGCAGTGGGCTATGGGGGGTTAAGACTGGCAATGGGCTATGGGGGGGTTAAGACTGGCAGTGGGCTAGGGAGGGAGGGAGGGGGGTTAAAACTGGCAATGGGCTAGGGAGGGAGGGAGGGAGGGGGGTTAAGACTGGCAATGGGCTAGGGAGGGAGAGGGGTTAAGACTGGCAATGGGCTAGGGAGGGGGGTTAAGACTGGCAATCACTGTTCCCTCTAAGCTGTGCGCGTGTGCGCGCGCACACAACTCGCCGAGCGAGCGCACATACTTTACAACAGAGCGCACAAAAATTACTGTTCTGATTCTGATAGAAAACAACACAGATGTCTTAAAATTGAAAAGTTGTTGTGTATTTCCAGTTTTCACAAGTTCGACAATATTTTCTAGTGCAATCAATGTGGTGTACATACTGTATTCTGACATGTAGTCAATTTTTAAAGTATATAACTCTGAGAGTTGTTATGTGGCGCACAAAAATGTAACCTTCCTTCAAAAGCTGCACAGCTGATATTTTATGCGCACACAGCCTACAGTTAATTAGAGGGAACATTGCTGGCAATGGGCTGGGGAGGGGGGTTAAGACTGGCAGTGGGCTAGGGAGGGGGGTTAAGACTGGCAATGGGCTGGGGGGTTAAGACTGGCAATGGGCTGGGGAGGGGGGTTAAGACTGGCAGTGGGCTATGGGGGGTTAAGACTGGCAATGGGCTATGGGGGGTTAAGACTGGCAGTGGGCTATGGGGGGGTTAAGACTAGCAATGGGCTGTGGGCTGATAAGGGCTGGCAATGGGCTATGGGGGGGTTAAGACTGGTAATGGGCTATGGGGGGGGGGGTTAAGACTGGTAGTGGGCTGATGGGGGGGTTAGGACTGGTAATGGGCGATGGGGGGGTTAGGACTGGTAATGGGCTATGGGGGGGTTAAGACTGGTAGTGGGCTGATGGGGGGGGTAGGACTGATAATGGGTTATGGGGGGGCTAGGACAGGAAATGGGCTGATGGGGAGGGGTTAGGACTTGAGGTGGGCTGATGTGGTTAGGACTGGTAATGGGCTGTGGGCTGTTGGGGGGGGGGTTAGGACTGGCAATGGGCTATGGGGGGCTGACTGGAAATGGGCTGATGGGGGGTTAGGACTGGTAATGGGTTATAGGGGGGGCTTAAACTGAAAATGGGGTGATGGGGGTTAGGACTGGAAGTTGATTGACGGGGGCTAGGACTGTTAATGGGTTGGGGGGTTGCTAGGACTGGAAATGGGCTGAGTGGAAGGGGAGACTTGAACTGCAAATAGCTGATGGGGAGGGGGCTTGGAATGGAAATGGGCTTTGAGGGAAGGGAGCTAGGACTGAAAATGGGCTGATGGAACAGCTAGGATAGGACTGGCAATGGGCTGTTGGGGGGAGCTAAGATTGGAAATGGGCTGTGGTGGGGCTTGAATTGAAATGGACTCATGGAGGGGCTAGAACTGGAAGTAGGCTCATGGGGGGCTTGGACTGGAATTGGGCTGAGTGGAGGGGAGCTATGATTTGACATGGGCTGATGGTGGGGCTAGGAAATGACTAGAAATGGGCTGATGGGGGAGCTAGGATTGGAAATGAGCTGATGAAGGGACTTGGACTGGAAATGGATGGGGGAGCTAGGACAGGAAATGGGCTGATGGGGGGCTAGGACTGGAAATGGGCTGATGCAGGGACTAGAAGGGAATGGATGCTGGGTGAGACTGGAACTAGAAGGGAGCTGATGTTGGGGGAGGATTAGAATGGGATGGGGCTGGGAGATTAAAATGGAGAGGGGAAAAATATTTTGTGTAGGAGGGATGAAAAATCTACAATTGGCCAGGTATTGGGAGAGTAATTGGGGATTGAGGATGGAGGGGTAAAATTTGTGTGGATGAAATAGGAATGAGGAAAGAGCAAAAGCAGAAAGATTAGTATGTTAAAGCAGATGTAGAGAGAGAGAGAATGGAAAAAAAACTAGAAGAGAGAAGAAAGGACAAATGGACAGCAGACGATGGAGAGTTAGCAGAAAACATGAAGAAACCAGAAGAAATTGGCTGGACCAATTGCAACTGAAAAAAAATGCACAAAAGGTAGAAAGATATCTCTTTATTTTGAATTTATTAACTGGAATATGTCAGCTCTGGGAAATGTGCATCATTAACATCTGCGCTTTGTTTGGTACAAGAGGAAATTAATTTATAGTTTTATTTCTACAGTGTTGTTGTACATTCCAAGTTTGGCTTTTGGGGTTCCCAGTTTAATTATTGCCTTCCTGTTTCTAAATTGTGATTCCTTGTTTGGTGATGGTCTATGTTCTGCATGTGTAACTGAGCTGAGGTATTCTGTTTATGTAATTCCTATTTGACGTTGCCACTTGTTCTCTTTCCCCAGTATTCTCTGAAATGTATTGGTTTAATATTTGCAGTGTTGCCTTTTGATAGGTAGGGTATGGTGCTTTGTGAGTCCTGGTAATGCTGTCAGGATACGGCGGGTTTGCTATGGGTTCTAAATGGGCAGCGTTTGTAGTAGTTCCTAATGTGCCTGGCGGTTGGCACTGGATTATAGTAATGTAGAAATCTTTTAGTCTTTCTTTATCCATACACTCATTAAGAGACATGTTTACTAAAAGTTAGTGAATGGTAACATTATGCAAATATTTATGCAAATAAGACCACTTATTTGCACCGAGTCTCCGCACATGGCCCCGCACCCCCCTTGGGCCGCCCCTGATAGCAACTAGCGTGCGGCTTCAGCATCAACCTGTAAGTTTGTACCTGAGGCAACAGAGCACTATGTGACTTGCAAGGAGCATTAGTGGGATTTAAACCCTGGAGTTCCTGAGTCCATCCTGCTGATGTACCCTAGTGGGGGAAAAAATCAGAACTTCAGGTCCATGGATAGAACTGATAAAATTAGGAAAGGCTCAACCTCTCTCGAAAACATAGATAACAGCTAGCAACCTGATCATTTTTCCCTTTGAGGCTCTCTTTCCCTTATATTTCTTTGAGCACAGGTCGGAAATCTGGAGATATGAACCCACCCATGGCTGTTATTCTGAGAGCACCAGGATAGTGGCACATCCCTTGAAAAGTCCGTTTCACGGTCCATCCTTTCACTTTTACTTACTGTCTGGGTCATGGTACTATATATGTAGTAATGTGTAGTGCTGGACATTAAAGTGTCCCACGTAGAATAGAAGCCTGCAGGTAGACATGATTCTTGTGCCTAATGTCTGTCCATGGTTCTTTTGTAACTTCTTGTTCAGTAGTGCAAGTGAACATGACCATTTTTAACATGGTTGATTACTGCGTGTGCAAGCTCAGGATGTGAGGTAGTAGTTGATCAGTTCACGCCACAAAAGAGCACACCTTACGCTTTCTGCTCTAGCTCCACTAGGACTAACCAAAGGTGATATAGTAACGTAGTAGATGATGGTAGGCAAAGACCAAATAGGCACATCCAGTCGCCCAATTAAGGTTTTTCCACTTTGGATAGATGGGCATATAGATTCCCACATGCGATCCAACACCCACTCCCTCTCCCTTTCCCCTTCACATGTCTTTTTCCTGACCTCTGAGCCCTTTCCCCATTACTGCTCTTCATATCTGTGCCAAACATATTGAAAACAATGGTCAGAGCAATACTTAATCCAACAGGTAGGTTTCCCTTCTATAACCTGCACCAAAGACTGAGGTGGTTGTTATCCCAAAAAGCCCACCTCCCTGTGCTCTTTGAGGTTTGTTTGAATCATGATCTCTATGCAGGGTGGATTTTAGCTCATGCCCTTTTCATTTGGGTTGGGTGTAGTGATTTTTTTAAAAATCCCCCAAAGAGCTCACACTTTGTTTGTATCTGAGGCAGTGAGGGTTAAATGATGTGCTTAAGATCACAAGGTACAGCCATTGGGATTTGAGCCCTGGGTCCCACTGTTTCTCAGGGTATTGCTCTAACCATTAGGCTGCTACTCCAGTCCTTCAGGTGACCCCACTAAAGGAAAGCAGATCTGAACCTGAAAGCACAGAGCAGTGTGTGTGCGCACTGACTGGTTACCAGAGGGACAATTTATTGTTTGCTGTCTTTGTGTGTTAAGCTTGTAAAATACTGCAGAATGGCCTATTGAATTTTGTGAGTGAAATTCTACAGGCATTTGGTACTGCTGGGTCAGGTTTATGTAGTTTCTCTTTAAATGTAGTTTAAAGAGAAAATACTGACTTGGCATAGGGAAAGAATGGGGTGGAGGGGAGGTGCTGTTAATTAGTCATAAAAAGAAAAGAAGCATGTTATTACAGCTACTTAATTATTTATAGGTAACACAGTCAAACCTCATTGGAAATCTTTTGAATCCTATCCCTGTTTGGATGATTTTTCTATTATTTCACTTAAGTTGCTATTTAAATGCAAATCCCCAGCAAAAGCAGATGTGCAAGGTATCTGCAGTGTTCCAGGGCTTGCATACCTCTGTAGCTCATTCTTTCAGAATCCTATTTGCACTTTCTTGCAGCACTGGAGAGCACACTAATGTTATTAATCACCCAGCCCTTTCACAGAACACAAAAGGACCCTTTGCAGCTCATTAAGGGAATGAGGGTGGGTCTTCCCACCAAAAGTGACTGACAACCTGTCCTGGGGACCTTCCTCTCTGAAAAGCTTGACTTAGCTTAATATTTGGTGTTGAGCCCGTTTTAAGTCTCTGTTGCACTCAAATATTAATGTAAAATGTTTCTTTTAACATTAAGACGTGCACATTGAAAATGAGTAGATTCCATAGCAGCAGGCAAAGTTTGCATCAATTTCTGCTTCTTTGGAACTAAGGAAAACGACAGGGCTTGGTTCCACTTTGCTTCTTTGTCCTAATCAGGGGCTTGTGCTGAGAGAGCAATCTCCAGCTGATCACAGATAAAGTGAAGGAGGAGGAGGAATACTCCTCTAAGTATGGGGGACAGAGCCGAGCAGGGTTGTTGCCTCAGCCAAGATGCTGATCCAGTCCTGGCTTTGCCCCATGTAATGTTTTTCTTAAGGAAATCATAGTTACAATGCTATGCAACTCCATGCATGTAGTAGGCCAGATCCAGGACTGAATCTCATCTTCAGGTTAACCTGTTTGAGGTGGTAATTTTAGAGGTATGCTCTGAAAGAGATCTGTGAGCTTCTCCCCCTGCAACAATCCTTCAGTGCTATCACTCGATTTAATTGTAAGCACCCGAATATAGCCTTTAATTATTGGCATCTCTGCGTTGCCTATTCTAAGTACATTTCTAGGTGGCTTTCAGGGCTCTGTTTAGAAATTGTATTATGGCAGAATATACTTTTTTCAATTAAATAAATCCTCTGCTCAAGATACATTTACACAATATCTAATTAGAAATTCGCAACTACCACATAACAAACCAACCATAGCTCACAATTCATGTATAGTACAGAACACATTACAAACACTCACTAGACTCACTTCACAATCTATTTTGAACATAACATGATTAAATATTCTAGGTTTGGGAACCGTTGGGGTTGCCCCAGAGATTCCAAGTGTCAAGTCCTATCCAGTTTCCTTCCCAACAGGGTCCAAAATCTTATTCAAAATGAGTTGTTCATTTTTCCTAGCTCAAGGCCACCATAAATTTACTTATTTAGTCGCTCCCATTTTCCAGTAGTAGATCAAGACAATCGGGTACTGTAGGTATTTCCCTGGCCCTGGAGGGCTTACAGTCTAAAGCAACAGAGGGCTAAGTAACTTGGCCAAGGCCACATGGAGAGTCTTTTGAGTTTGAGCCCTGGTCTTTCAGATCCCAGGTTCCTGCCCTATCCACTAGGCTACTCCACTCCAATCCTAATTCTCAGCTATATGACTTATTACTTGCGCCGAACTGCATAGCTTTTTACAAATAATCCAGTGTGCCTCCTATCCAAAGAGTGAGACCTGCACAAGTGAAAACCTGCTCCCTAGAATTGCTGTATTTCATCATCAAAGATGGCATACTCAACAGCAAATCCTGAAATGAGCACTATATTCTTTGGCTTATATAGTGTTATAACTGACTCCTCAGGTATGCTGCGCCCCGATCAGAACAAGCCTTAAATATTTGTCTCATTGTTAAGAAAAAATTCACCCGCAGCCAGTGAAAGCTATTTAGTGCCAGGGTGATGTGAATGATTGCAGTTTCAGTAGCCGTATTTTGTACACACTGCAGCGTTGCAAGTTGCTTTTTATGAAGGCCCAAGTAGAGAGATTTATAGTATTCTAATCATCCCTCCAGTATCACATGGATAACATTAGAAAAATCTTCCCTTGAAGAGTAAAGCCTGAGACTTTGAATAATGCCATGCATGGAAAGGGGCATCACTGCTCCACTGCTGCTCTGGGACTGGGTCAGCAGCTCTGAACAATATGGATCTTGTAATATGAAAGGGAGTAAAGATTTATTTCTGTGGGTAGGAACACAGAACGTGCCACAGATCTTAATAGGATGTCCATTTCTTAATGTCATCTAATTTTATTGATTTATAATCCATTTAATCAATGCATTATTGCTGGGTAACACAGTCAAACCTCATTGGAAATCTTTTGACTCCTAGCCCTGTTTGATGATTTTTCTGTTATTTCACTCAGAAGTGCTGATCCTCACATCTGCTGTGGCTAAGAATTCTTAATGGGCCTGTTCTCCAGAAACCCGTCTTGAGCTTTTCTACCGTTAATCTTCCCCACATCCTCCAGCAACAAAATCCATAGGTTAACTGTGCATTGACTGCAAAAATGCAATAACAAAAACATTTACTTCTTTAAATCTGTTATGACTTAGTTTTGCGGAGTGCCCCTCTAGTCCTAGAACTGTTTGAAAGGTTAAATAATTGAAACTTAGGGACCTGTTCCACACTGCACATGTTGTCATACATCTATATTGTATCTCCTCTATCAGCTCTGCCAGGATCTTTTTCTTCCCACTGGCTTAAAAGTGAATGGGTGAGGACCTGCACAACATAAGTGCAAGTCTAAATATTTTAATTGCAAGGTGTAGTGTATTATTTAAATGCTGGACATCTTCAATTCTGAAGTGGATGGAAAGAGCTCCGTGTGCACATTTAATTTTTAAAAACGTGTTTTGATTAGAATTTTAAATGGTGGCAGCAGGCTGTGGTGTAAGGGAGACTGTGTCTGAATCTGTGTTTGAGACTGTGTCACCAGGAAAGGCTGTGGACATGTTTTCTTTTTTAGTGCTGTCAAGTCAGTGCTGACTCCTGGTGACCCAGCTGCCTCTGGGTTTTCTTGGCAATGTGTCACTGGAAGTAGATTGCTGGACCTTTTCTTCTGAGGCAATGGAGGATAAAGTGACTTGCCCAAGGTCACAAGGAGAGCCAGTGGGAACTGAACCCTTGATCTTCTGGGTACTAGGCAGTTGCGCAAACCATTAGCCTCCTCCTCCACTCCTTCCACTGTAGCTCTTAGAGGGAACTCCGTATCTATGAATCTGTGGGGAGGGCCATAGTGACATTTCTGTGGCTGCTCCAGCACCTCCACTGTGCCCAGGGAGGGACAACTTTTATTGAGCATGGTACTTGGTCATTTTGAAAAGTTGCTATTATGTGAAGTAGGTTTTGATTGTGTGTGTGGTTTTGTGCATTAATCTGTGTGAAAGAGGCTTTGCATGTGTGTGTATGCATAGGTTTCTCCCAGGGGCAATCGCTCAAAATAGGTTAGTTTTGTACATACCGTGACAGTCATGAACCTCACTCCTAAACCAGGGTATGTGGGGTATAATCTCAGTCTCTCATATTTACGGTTAATGCTCATCATAGTGCTTGCATCATTCCAAAAAGAGCTTCCTTTCGGAGTTCCTAAGATGTAATGCGTAAAAGCAGCTTGATAGGGATATAATTTGGAAATTCGTCTTTATCGGGCCTGTGACTCCCAATATGGTGGGAATTATTTCTGCATCTTTCTGCTACATTATCCTGATCTTTGACTACATTTCTTGATACTTAAAAATTGTCTCCCCTTCCACAGAATTCACCAGTCCTGTGTTTTTCTCCTTTACCGCTGCCAGGTTTTCTCTCATCAGAATGGGGATGTAGCAAGCTGGAAATGTGCCCTGTGTGACTCATGGATCTGATGCTGCCCCCCTCCAACCGCACACAGAAACTCGGTCTTGTTGAGCTTTCTGGAAGCCCAATGAGGACATCGGTGCCCCTTTTGTGCTTGCGCCCATACGGCCACACTACTTGTCCTTGTCATGGTTCTGGTCCCAAGTGATCATTACATCTTCATTCTATATAATTTTCTTTGGGTCATAATCCCAGTGCTTTTCTGGTGCAGTGATGTAGTGCTTACAGAGTTTCCAGTGGATTAGAAATGTCACCTTGTTATGTCTTTCTGCCTTCTGAACTATGCAAACATCTATGAGATGAGTCTGTTTCCAGTTATTGCTTACAGAATCTACAGATGTCTGTTTTACCAGTTTTGTCTATGCTTGCTGTAAACCATCTTTATTGATTTAGACAGTTTTGTATACCACCTTATCCTTCAATCAAAGTGGTCACAACACAATTGGGGATACATTTATCACAAGGGGATATGAGACACATATACTAATACTTACAGGGAACATGGGCAATGGAGGGTTAAGAGGCATGCCCACGACCACAAGGAGCACCTGTGGGACTAGAAATCCCAGTCCTTCTGGCCCAAGGTTGCTGTCCTTTAGTGGGATTTGAACCACCGACCTTCCGGCCTGTGGTACCTCGTCCCAACCACTAGGCCACTCCTCCCTAATTCACTGTCTGGGGGTGCATCTCTCATCCTTTGGTTTCATTTCTACTCTTCTTAACCATTCGTGCATCTGGTTTTGATTAACATATGGTTCCTGGAGTATTTGTGCATTTGTCACTTATTTTTCCTTGTCTGCAGATCTAGTTGTTTAAAGAGGTTTTTCTTTTTTTCTCTTGTTTTGCAAATTCAGTTGCTTCCTTCCCTACGTGTGCTGGTGGATTCTCACTTATCCCGTCTACATGTCGGAATGCTTGTCCAAGTTTGATAGAGACAGATTTTGTATCTTTACATTCATTTTCAGCACTTTTTGCATATTTGGATCTGAGGACACTGCTTAAGTAGGTCTGAAGGCCTAATAAAAGTAGCTCAGTATGGATAATCAATTTTTATGAGGCTCATATTTCCTTCGGCTCTAGGGATGTACAGTCTCAGCATACACTGGTTCTTAAAAATTACCTCATGGGCATAGCGGTGTTTTCCTGTTTGTACATCCTGATTTTTAAGATCTTTAATTGGCCAGTCTACAATCCCAAAGCTGTATGAGAATTCAGGAATTGTCAGCTGATTAATGGAATGACTTGTATCATATTCCATGTTAAAACACTTTTTTTTTTCAATAACCATTTTAATCTGTAATATACTTTACTGATCTTTTCTCACAGAATATTTTGCTTGATTGTTGCTCCTTCCTTTGTTGTTAAGTGCTGTCGAGTCAGTGTCGACTCCTGCTGACCTTCTGGATAGCTGTACTAATCTGTGTTTGGTGTTCAGTCAGGCGGCTCATTGTTGATAGAGTGGCATCCATAGCTGCTGTTAATTTATCAATCCATCTCATTGCTGATCTTCCTCTTTTGTGACCTTCAACCTTGCCAAGCATGATGTCTTTCTCTAATGATGTCTCTCTTTGCATGATGTTTCCAACATATGGAAATCGAAGGCTTTTCATCTGAGTTTCTAAAGAAAGCTTTGGCTTTATCTTCTCTAGTACCAACTGGTTTGTTCTTTGGGCGGTCCATGATATGTATACACATTCTTTGCCAGCACCATAATTCAAAGGCACTGATTTTTTTCCTGTTTCTTTTTCACTGTCCAACTTTCGCATCCATATGACGTTATTGAAAATACCATGGATAGAACAAGTTGAATCTTTGTTTGAAGAGAGACATCTCTGCTCTTGAGAATCTTGACTAGTTTCTTCATAGCCCTTCTGCTAAGAGCAATGCGACATTGGATTTCTTGACTGCTTGTTGTTTTTCTATTGATAGTTGATCCAAGTAGGTTAAAGTTGTCCACTATTTCGATTTCTTCTCCATCCACAATGAATTATTTATTTTGCCAGTTGTCAGGATCTTTGTCTTCTTAACTTTAAGGTGCAGACCAATTTTAAGACTATATTTCTTGATCTTGAGAAGCAAATGTTTCAAATTGTCTTCACTTTCCACCAGTAATGTAGTATCATCAGCATAGCAAAGGTTGTTGATGAGTCTTCCGCCAATCTTCATACTTTGGTTGTCTTCATGCAGTCCTGCTTCTCTGATGATTTGTTCTGCGTATAAATTAAATTAGGGGGAAGGTATGCAACCTTGTTGTACACATTTGCTGATTTTTAAAACATATTATATCTCCTTGTTCCATTTGAACTGTTGCTCCTTGATCAATGTAAAAGTTGTGCGAGAGAACTATCATGTATACTTCCTCTACTCCTAGATATTTATATATGGCTTCCTGTTCAAGTTCCTTGATATCAAAGCAGCTTATAGCATTTTTAGATGTGTTTTCGCATAAGCGATAGTACCTACTGGGGAGGCTCTATCTGTCTGTCTATTTGGGCATACACAAACAGATATATACGGATAAACAGATGCATATGGCATCACTCTCCCTGCTAAATAGAAGCTCGAAGAGCTGCCGGGAGTTCCCAGGTTCTATCAGCCAAAAGAGTGGGGCTGTGGCCTAAGAATGCTGGTGAAAGTCCCTGAATCCCACTGCCATGAAGATCAGGGCTGTGGCCTGGCTTCCTCAAAAGGAAAGGGGTGGGTGAGAGGATGAAAAAGCATGGAAAGGGGGAGTGGGGTTAGAGGAGGAATGCATAAGGGAATGGGTAGAGCTAAAGGAGGGAAGAAGGGAGAAGAGGGATGGAGTATTGGGGAGAGGTGGAGTTTAGTCTAAGTGAGGGAGTGAAAGGCAGAGAAAGGAGAGAGAGTGCAAAGTTGGTTGCGGGGCAGGAGAGTGCATGGCTGAGTGAGGTGAAGAGGGAAAGTGCAGAGGGGAGGTATTAAAGGGTAGGGATGGAAAACTCCCATGACACATACATATACCCTGACACAAGCCATATATACACACATACACCCCGTATACCCACATGACACACAGGCACGCACGCGCACGCACACACACTCCTTCAAAAGAGTAGAAAGACTAGGGGATGTGCAATGAAGCTACAACGTGGCACATTTAAGATTAATTGGAGAAAATATTTTTTCACTCAATGCGTAATCAAACTCTGGAATTCGTTACCAGAGGGTATAGTAAAAGCTGTTAGTGTAGCTGGATTTAAGAGGTTTGTTCAAGTTCCTGGAGGAAAAGGCTAAAAAAACACTATTAAAGAGGATCAAGGAAATCCACTGCTTACCCATTGGACAAGCAGCATGGAATCTGGATACCTTTTGGGAACTTGACAGGTACGTGTGACCTGGATTGGCCACCGTTGGAAACAGGATACTGGGCTTGATGGATCTTTGGTCTGACCCAGTATGGCATATGTTATGCTCTCACCGGCATGACAACCCCCCCTCTATATGCTCATGACACACATGTATGCACACACACACACACACTCTAAACCCCCATGACACACACACACACACACATGCACCCACTATACCCTTGTGACACAAACATACCTCTATATCCCATCACACACACAGGCACACATCCCTATACCCCATGACATACACCCCCAATACCCCCCCCCATGGCACATGTGCACCCTCTATACCCCCCATCACACACATGCATGCATGCACCCTTTATATCCCCATGACACACACACCATGCAACACTCCCCATGACATGCATGCATGACCCAGTACCCCTCTGACCCACCTACACACCCACACCATCTGACACTCCCCGTGACACATATATATTACCAAAGTAATGTCTTTAAGGATTAAGTTAGATGGTGCATGTGTGTGTGTCTTTCTAACATGCCCCATTGCATACACCCACATGCACACTGACACCTCCTTTGTTTCCTTCGAGGTATCTTTATCTTTATTGAAGCATTTCATATACGGTCCAGGCTATTGCATCAGAGCGGTGTACATACAATGTGACTGCAAAGAGAGGCAAAGAAGGAAAGGAACACCATCAAGCAAATAGGAAAGCAGCAGAACAAATGGAAAAAAGCTTCTGCCAATCATCTGTGCTGTTCCTGCCCACCTGGAAGCGACACGGTCATGTTTCCTTCAATGGTGATGGTCTATTTAAACCATCACCAAGCGGCATTTCATGCTGGGAGTGTGCTGAAGTAATGGGGCAAGCTTCTTGGGGAGATGGGGATGTTTGTTTTGCCACATGGCACCTCTGCCCCATCTGTTAAGCACTGTGGTCTCTATTCTTCAATTTGCAAATCCACGGGTAAGTCCCAGTCCCCTCTATACCCCTTTTTGCAGTGCTTTGTTCCCTATCATGGCTGTCATTCCAGTACAGTGGGGGTGGCGTCCCACCCCCCTGCTCCCTTCATATCTGGCCATCTCTCCTGGACCACCTCCAGTTTGGTGCCTTGCCCCCTTTCCTTGATAACCCAGCACCCACCGTCTGTTGCCTCTCCTCTTCTGTCTAGCTCTTATCAACTCTAGGTCACTCCACTCAAAATCCATCCTCATTCAAGATCTTATTGTCAACACTCGTTTGACGTCTTGTTCATCATCCAGACCTGGCTATAGAAGGACGAGGATCCTCTCCTCAACAGATGCCTCTCCCCAGGCTTTGCCACTCTCTCTCCACCTCTGTTGGGGCATAGTGGTGGGGGTTTGGTTGTCCTCCACTGCTCCAACCTTCCCATGCTCAAGATTAAATCCCCAACCCTTCACTATCCTCAATCCCTTCTTCTCCAGTTAGACTCCTCCCCATCTATTTTCTTCTCCTTTCTTCCCTTCCCTCTCTCCTTCCACATCTATGGGACTCTCTTCTGCTAACGCTTTCTGAAGTCTCTCTCTCTTTCCACACTTCATGATCCTTGGTGACTTCAAATTGTATCTCAACCCGCCATCCAGACTTAAAGACAGAGCCTTCTCTTCTTTCCTTAGTGATATTTCTCTTCAGCAATATATCCATTACCCCACTTACTCCGCTGGCCATGCTCTGGATCTGATAGTCACAACATTGGACCCCCTTCTTGTACCTTCTGTTCTTTCTACCCTCCCACTCCCTTGGTCCAATCATCACTGCATGTTCTTCTCTCTACAGCTTCCTCTTTTGCCTCAGTCTCCCACTCCCTCCTCCTCGCTCCCGCCCCAGTCTAAGCGCCATATCACGCCTCGCACACTTCAGCAGTTTCCCTCCTCAGATGTCCTCTTTCCCTCTGACTTTGTGTGTCTCTCTCCAGACCTTCAGGTACGCTCCTGGAATACTATTCTGACCTCGATCATTTGGCCTCCCTCTGCTTGATGTCCATTGCCCGCACTCTCCTCTCCCATCCCTGGTATCACCTCGACCTCTGTCTTCTTCGTGCACACTTCTGCCATGTAGAATCTTTTTGGCATAGACGCCATTCCCCTGAATCCCTTCATCTCTCCCGTCATTGCCATTATGAATACTGTGCCATGCTTCATTCCACCAAGAAGTTCTACTACTCCAATTTGATTTCATCATCCATCAGCTCTATTCAGTTCTTTGTTCACTCTCCACCCCTTGTAACTTTTCTCAACCTTCCCAGTCACTGGATCTGGCCAGCCTAGCTACCTTTTCTGACAAGGTCCTCACCCTATGCTCCACATTTCCTGGCTGTCTTCCCCCTTTATCCCTGGGCCCTACCTCTTCTGCTTCAGAGGGCCCTCTCTCCGCTGGTGTCAGTTCACTCTCTGTCGCATATCTGGTCCTCATTTTGCCCAATTTCTGCTGCTGTGTTGTCCAAAGTCCTCTCTCCAAACAATACCACCTGTCCCTCAGATCCTATCCCTTCATATTGGTTATCCAAGCCCTCTCTTGCCATCCTTCTGCTTATCCTTTGCATGTTCAACTCCAGTCTTTCCTCTGGCTTCTTACCAGCTTCCTGGAAGCACACCCTGATTCGGCACGTTCTTAAAAAACCCATGTTAGATCCATTTGTCCTTACACACTGGCATCCTGTTTCAGACCTCTCCTTCCTGTCCAAAATCCTTGAAAAATTAGTCTTCACCCAGTTGTCCATCCATCTAGATACCTTCCACACTTGCTATCCCCGATAGTCTGGTTTCAGAACAGGTCATAGCACGGAAACGATCCTCCTCTCACTTCAGAATAAATTGCATGCATCACACGGTCATGATTTTACTTTGGCTGTCTCCTTGGACCTCTCTTTGGCATCCGATTTGGTTGACCATTCCACCCTTGCTTTACGTCTGCACAAAATTCCAGGATCCGCGGCACTGTTCTAAACTGGTTTTGTTCCTTTCTCACTGTGTAGTCATTTTCCATCCTCTCTGGCTCCTCTACCTCCCCTGTCACTCCTCTCACCTGCGGCATTCTCCAAGGCTCTGTTCTTGCCCCCCTCTTTAACATCTTTCTATCCCCTCTCTTCCTCCTTATTCAGCAGTCCGGTATATCAGCCTGTTCCTGCACAGATGGCATTATTTTCCTCTACCACACCAGCTCTTCTGTCTCTGATCTAGCCCCACTAAATTCCTGTCTCTCTCTCTTGTACATTCCTGGTTAATCATTGGCTATCTTCACCTCAGTTCCTCCAAATCAGTTGCTCTCTGGTTCACCTTTGTTGCCCCCTGCTCTTCCGTGACCCCATTGCTCGCTTCCACTCCCATCCCATTGGCCACCTCACTCCATTACCTTGGCATCACTCTCAACTCTGCCTTGTCTTTCAATGAACATATCTCATCTCTCATTTGCCGTTCCTTCTATTCCCTATGCCAGATCTGTGCTCTGCGCCCTTTCCTCACTCTCTCCCTCTCTGACTACATTCCTCCTTTCTTGTAGTCATCACACAACTTGATTATTGTAATGTGGCTCTGGCAGATTTGCTGCAGTATCAGCTCCAGAGACTCCATTTGTTGTAAAACACCGCAGCCCGCATACTTTCTCATGCCTCCCGTTCAGATCACATCACCTCCCTACTCCTTGATCTTCACTGGCTCTCCATCAAGTACAGAATGTAATACAAGATCCTCACCCTTTTTCACAGGACCATCCATTCTGGTATCCCACACTACCTTTCCGACCTCATTTACTTTCACACCTCTCACTGTCTCTTGAGCGCCATTCAAGTTAACCGCCTGTTTCTGCCTCCCCCCTCCCAGGCTCACTTTGAACTGACTCTCCATTCTGCCTTTTTCTTCCTGGGCCCCCTCCCTCTGACACACCGCTCAGAACTCTCCTTCCAGAAATTCAAGTCCTTACTCAAAACCCATCTTTTCCATGTCGTTTTTGACCTTCCCCTGACTCCATGCTGACCTGGCTACTCCCTCCTCCCTGCTCTATCCCCTTTGCCTTCTCTCCTCATGCATGATTGTGTCTCTTTCCTGTCCTGTCTAAATATGGCGTTCCTTTCCATTTCCCGACGATGCAGTCTCTTTTTGTATTGTAAAGCACCTGATGCTCCTGCATGGGCGATATATCAAGCGTAAGAATAAAGATAGAGACACACACGTTACCTGACACCCACATAGACATCTCCCCAACACCCCAATAATAAACACACACATTACCTAATACTCCCATCAAGCATACACCCCCCCTCCCCCATATCATATGCATGCATGTGCTCGTGACCCACACTGCATAAAAGCACACACCCATACCCATGACACACACAAACACATCCCCATAGATAAATAGCTAAAATTATGCCAATGGTGATTTACACTTCATACCATGGATAGTGATGCACTTACACAACTTGCATATACCATCAGTTACTACCCACACTATGCTCACATGTCAGCTCACACATCCCCTTCTACCCAATGGAGACACACTACTGCACAATATTTCTGGCTTAAGTTATGCACATACATGTGAATGTTCAAAAGTACATGCATACGTACAAACCCTGCCCTAACCTGTCCCTAGGAACACCTCTGCTCGCTATGCTTAAAGTCCATGCCTACAGGCCATACACCTGCAACTTTACCTGCTGCTTTACCCGCACAAATGCCTTTGAATTTTACTCACCCCATGATTTGTCCAAGGTCCTGAGGTGTGTCAGTAGGGGAAGTGGAATTTTAACCTTGGCTTCCCTGCCTATTAGCAGAGCTGGCGTGACCATTAGGCGGTCACCTAGAGTGACAGTAGGCTGGTGTCCATTGCTGCCCCTCTCTGAGAACTGCAGTGGCAGCAATTGCCTTTAAACTGCGACACAGCGTTGACGATAAACTCCAGCACTGTGCCGCTGTTTCTGCTTACGTCCCGGTGCAGACTTCCTGTTTGCATGGGGGCAGAAGTGGCTGGTTCAGCCGCTGCTGTTTTGATGCAAACAGAAACAGCAGTGTAGCGCTGGAGTATATGGTAAACACTGTGGTGCTGTTTAGAGGTAATTACCACTTCTGCAGGTCCCGGAGAGGGGCATCAGGAATAAGGTTTGCCTAGGGTACCCCCTATCCTTGCACAGGCCCTGCCTATTCATATAACTACTAGGCTATTCTGAAACTTGACAGGTGCTATATGGCCTGATTTTCGAAGGTATTGACGTGGGCAGCTTCCCTAGTTACCCTTGTAAATGCCTTACCTGGGATTTTTGAAGGGCACCTACATGGGTAGTGCCCTTCGAAAATCCTGGATATGCAGAGCGGAGGCGGGCCATGGCAGTACCCGCGTAGCACCAGTTTTCGATGCCGTAAAGATAGGCATGGGAAACCCTACACAGTTAGCCCCAGTGTCTATCTTTAAGGTGCTGGGGCTGTGTAGCATCAAAAATCGCTGCCACACAGGTAGCTCCTGCGGCTTCCTGGCTGTGCGGCAACACCTGGATTTTCGATGCCAGGGCTGCATATGACCCTGCATGGAAAATCCGGGTTAGGCAGGAGGGGGGGGGGAGGGGGGGCTATGCGGCGCATAGCACCGCCCAGCTCAAAATCAGGCCCATAATAACTAACCGTAGAGAGGTATATCCAGTGACACTAAACCTTTCCTCCTTTCCACCCTATCACGTCCTAAAACATCTTATCTGGTACCTATAGCACATCTGTGGGCAATTTATTAGAATTTCAGTGTCTTGTACTCGTTTGATTATTTGCCATCTGCACTGTTCATTCTGCACAAGATCACATCTGTAATGTGCTGTTAGAGCCAGCAAACGTGTAAAATTACTCGTCTGGAAGACCTTGTGAGTCTGTGTTATCACAATAAATATACTAAAAGAAAGCACATCTGATGTTTGTTACCTGTAAAGTCACACCCGTCACCCATAGTAACATTGTGTCTGCAATACCTGCTGCTCACATGATGACATAGGTAGCTTGTCATATAATGCCTGTATTAAAAATAAATCCAACAGTTATGTAATTAACTCGTGTTTCATGCAGATTTTTTTGTTTCCTAAGCTTTCTTTTCTTAGCATTTGTTTTTTGTTTTTGTTTTTGTTTTTAATTTTTTGATAGCCTCCAGGCTGCCTGTATTACTTGGAGGTAAATAAATCATTGAGAGGATTTGAGCCCATCAGCAAGGCAGGGCTGGTGGAGGGGGAAGGTGTGAAGGGCATCAGGAAGAAAGAGAGAGAGTGAAGGTGGGAAAACTGACAGAATTCACACTTCATCTATCAGCTCTCTGCAAGCATCAAGCCTATTTGCAGATATTTTACAGCTTTTGCTTTGAACAAACTCTTGAAGGACTACCACCAGAGGATGGCAGCTGATTATATTACCAGTCGTCTTGCTAGAATAGAAGCTTCAAGACTAGAGATTTGGCTTGTTTTTCACTTTTTGTTTCAGGTCTTTGATTTACCTGCTTGATGTATTCTTTGTGTAATCTTATATGCTCTTTGTTCTGTTGCTGAGTACTCCAGAGCTCCCTTCTTCTCTGGGTTGGTAGCCTATGAAATCTTTTTAAGCAGGTCCCTAAATTACATTTTAAAAGCAACTTCCTAAACTTTGCTAAATTTATTTTGCTTTTTTCCCCTATTCTCATTCTTAAGAGTGTATTTCTTTATTTAAAAAAAAAATGTAAATCATCTTCCCTACGTAACTAGGGTGACCTAGAGTGTGGCAGGTGCAGGCCTGTGACCCACAGTGTCCGAACATAAGCGCAGTGCACAATAAAATCAACCAATAGTATTTTAGTGTTTTTATTATTTTGTGATCCTTTTCACTTGCCACAGCCAGGAAATTGGGCAGATTAGATGGGCCTTACCTGCATTTAGTCTTTGTTTCTGTAACAACTGTTACTTGTGGCATCAGATGTAAAGCCACCTATAGTATCACTATTACCATTTGTTTCATATAGGCCCATACAGTATCTGTAATGTTTGTTCGCTATAATGTTACATCTGCTGCCTGTGTTTCCTCCTTGTATGTGTCAGAGTTCTAGCAATTAGATGGTGGTAGGAAGGATTGCAAAGACTGTTCCTTCTCACAGAGTTGTCTCTTTTCCACAATTGCCCCAGGAGCTGGGTGAAAACTGCAGCAGTGGCCAGTGTAGTTTTCCCACTCTGTATCTGTGCTGTTCAGGTTTCAGTTGGAATACAGCAGTGATGATGAAGTCTTTCAGGTGGTTTCCTCCTCCTGTGCTATCTGGGCCTGAGCATCACATATTGAACAGTTCAATATGGCCCTGGGAAGCAGTCAAAGAGGAAGTAGTCAGTGGCCCATGTGATTACTCCTGCCCTACAATCAAGCTTGGATGAGAGAGTGGGGAAGGGGTTTAAAGTGTGCGAGGAGAAAGAAGAGGGTGTGGAATGAGGGGAGGAAGTGGGAGTCTGGTTTATGTGGGGTGAGGGGAGGAACCGTGGACTGAGTAAGCGAGCAGAGGGGCAGCAGAACAGCTTTTTTGATTGGAGAAGCCAAACAAAGAAATCTCTGACTCCCAAGCCCTCTAGTTGCTGATGTTGTATTGTACAAAATAATGGCAGGGCTTGGCCCCAGTGGCTCACCCTATTCCGCTGCCTATGGGAGAGGATATGGGGGCAGGGCTGGCTCTCGGCTAACTGGTAACCTGTGAAAAGGCTGCACTCCTTCCTCTGGTGGCAGTGTGGGTCTGGCATCCCCATCCCTCGTTTTCCTTCTTCCCTGGCCATCAGCATATGCCTCTCTCTCTACCACTCTATACCCTGCCTAGCACCATTATCCTCAACTCACAGCGCCCAGCAATTTCCTCTCTGCCCCCTGCTATGCAGCACCATCCTCCAGTTTGGTCTGATTCCTTTCTTTCTCCTCCTGGTTGGTTGATCCTTTGAACACCACCACTACAGACAGACACTTCCCTCCTAGTACCAGCAGTGGTTTGGCAAGGCACTCCCGAGTCTTTCTCCTTTGATGATGACTCAGGTACAGTGCTTTCCTTTGGGGGAATGGGTGTTTCAGTAAAGTCACAGCTCTTCTTCCTGCCTGTCTGTATCTCCTATGTACTGCAGGTGCAAGTTTTCTACAAGATGTTATAAAGTTTTGCATGTATAGACCGAGGCATGCAGTGGAGACAAAACGTTGGCACCTATACGTTATTTGGTGCCAATGACGTTGCCAATGCTTAAATTGTGATTGGGTGTAAAATCTAGGGATCTAGCGATGCTCTAGGAATAGTCTAGGGTTAGGGTTGCCAACTTTTTGTAAGAGAAAAATTTGCCACCTGTGGCTAGCCATGCTCCGCCCATAAAAAATAATTGCAGAGGGGCCAATGGCACAGGTTTTAGCATCTGCAGGCTATATCAAGGGGGGGGGGGGTTACAAGAGGTTGAACTCTTCAGCACCTATTCACCTACAGTCCCCTTCTCAGGCCCCTCCAACACAAATATCCTCTCCCATATGGCATTAAATCCAAACATATATTCTGCATCCTCCGAACACCGACCCCTGGCCCCCTCCCCAACAATCTGTGCAGAGCAGAGCTAGAACTTCCCCATAAAATTTACCATATGAGAAAAAATACCTCTCAATATCAAGCATATTGTAAATTAATCAGGGCCAGCTTCAGAGTTGATTCAAAGGGTTGGCACCCTAAGCCCCCCCCCCAAAAAAAAGGTGTATCACAGGACTAGCCCAAGGGTTTCTGCTACCCGAGGCAGAATCCCCGGCCGTGCTGCCTCCTCCCCCCTTCCAAGCCATGCCGCGCTGCCACCGATTCTGTGGGAGAGGGGAAGGCTGGGTGTAGTGTGGTGTGATGCGTCAGTGGCAGAAGCTCGTGGCAGACCATATGCTTCGCCACACATGGCCTGCTGCTTCTGAGCCCCTCTGACAGGGCCTAGCCTGCCTACACAGACACTCACTGATAACAGAAGACCCAGTTTCAATTACACATTCTTAACATAAACAGACCTTCGCAGTACAGAACAAGTTACCACAGCTTGCCAGCAGAATTATGTAGACAATTAAACTGAAACCTCAAGGAGCCAGACTGCAACCAGAGAAATAGAAACAGCACTGCATCCCCCCTCCCCCCCCCCAATACTGCGCCGGTATCGACTGGGACAGTGTCACAGCAGGACAAGCTAAAGAGATAAAGTTTCTAGATGAAATAAATGACTGCTTCTTGGAGCAGCTGATTCATGAACCGACCAGAGGGGAAGCCATACTGGACCTAGTCCTTAGTGGAACGCCAGATCTGGTGCAAGAAATAAGGGTGTTGGGACCACTTGGCAATAGTGATCATAGTATGATCATGTTTGATTTAATCAGTGGAGGACAGATAGTAAAGGAATCCACAGTACTACCTTTTAACTTTCAAAAGGGAGACTATGATAGAATGAGGAATATAGTTCGGAAAAAACTAAAAGGAGCGGTTCCAAAGGTTAAAGACTTACAGCAAGCTTGGGTGTTATTTAAAAATACTATCCTCAAAGCCCAGACCAGCTGTATTCCACGCATTAAGAAAAGTGGAAGAAAGTCCAAAAAACTGCCAGCATGGTTTAAAGGTGAGGTCAGAGAGGCTGTTGCTGCCAAAAGAGCAACCTTCAGGAAATGGAAAAAAGAGCCAAATGATGAAAACTGGAAACAGCACAAGCACTGGCAAGTTAAATGCAAAGCATTGATAAGGCAGGCAAAGCGGGAAATTTGAGAAGAAACTTGCTACGGAAGCAAAAACATGAAATAAAGACTTTTTCAAGTACATTCGTAGCAAAAGGCCTGTGAGAGAGTCAATTGGACCATTAGATGATAGAGGGGTAAAAGGGGCAGTAAGAGGAGACAAGGCTATAGCAGAGAGACTGAATGAATTCTTTGCTTCGGTCTTTACTGAGGAAGATGTAGGGATGTTACCCAAGACTGAAGTGGTATTTAAAGGTGATACTGCAGAGGAATTGAGAGAAATATCGCTACACCGGGAAGATATATTACAACTATTTGATAAACTGAATAGTAGCAAATCACCTGGACCGGATGGTATACATCCCAGAGTGTTGAAAGAACTGAAATATGAGATTGCAGACCTGTTATTGGTAATCTGTGAACTTTCATTAAAATCATCTGTAATACCTGAAGATTGGAGGGTCGCCAACGTAACACCAATTTTTAAAAAGGGTTCCAGGGGTGACCCGGGAAATTACAGACCGGTGAGCCTGACGTCAGTACCGGGGAAAATGGTAGAAACCATCATAAAGAACAAAATTACACAGCATGTAGATAGTCATGGCCTAATGGGAGACAGCCAACATGGCTTTAGACAAGGAAGATCTTGTCTTACTAATCTGATCTGTTTTTTTGAAGGTGTGCATAAACAGGTAGACAAAGGTGAGTCGGTTGATATAGTGTATCTGGACTTTCAGAAAGCTTTTGACAAGGTCCCCCATCAGAGACTTTTGGCGAAGCTAAAAAGTCATGGGATAGGAGGCAGTGTACTATTGTGGATCGGGAACTGGTTAAAAAGATAGAAAGCAGAGGGTAGGGCTAAATGGCCAATATTCCCAATGGAAAAAGGTGAACAGCGGAGTACCCCAGGGATCTGTACTGGGTCCGCTACTTTTTGACATATTCATAAATGACCTGGAAAAGGGAATAACTAGTGAGGTTATCAAATTTGCAGATGACACAAAACTGTTTAAAGTTGCTAAAACCCAAGAGGATTGTGGAAAACTGCAGGAGGATCTGGATAAATTGGAAGACTGGGCATCCAAATGGCGGATGAAATTTAATGTGGACAAGTGCAAAGTTATGCACCTAGGAAAGAACAACCCACACTATAGTTACACGATGCAAGGCTCCACATTAGAAACCACCACCCAGGAAAAAGATTTAGGAGTCATCGTGGATAACATGTTAAAACCCTCCGCCCAGTGTGCAGCGGCGGCCAAGAAAGCAAATAGAATGCTAGGTATCATAAGGAAAGGGATGGAGAATAAAACAAAGGATATTATAATGCCTCTGTATCGCTCCATGGTACGACCGCACCTTGAATATTGTGTGCAATTCTGGTCACCGTATCTTAAAAAGGACATAGAGTTATTAGAAAAAGTACAGAGAAGAGCCACCAAATTGGTGAAGGGGATGGAAGGCTACTCCTATGAAGAGAGGCTAAAAAGGTTAGGGCTCTTTAACCTAGAAAAGAGACGGCTGAGGGGAGATATGATAGAGGTGTATAAATTAATGAATGGAGTGGAACGGATAAACGTGGATCAATTGTTTACGCTGTCAGAATATAGAAGGACTAGGGGACATGTAATGAAGCTACAGGGTAAACTATTTAAGACAAATAGGAGAAAATATTTCTTCACTCAACGTGTAATCAACTCTGGAATCTGTTACCGGAGGATGTAGTAAGGGCTGTTAGTATAGCTGGGTTTAAAAAAGGTTTGGACAAGTTCCTGGAGGAAAGGTCCATAAACCACTATTAAAAAGGGACCCAGGATATCAATGCTTGGCCTAGTACAAGCACTGCAGAACCTGTGTCTTTTGGGGAAACTGCTAGGTACGTATGACCTAGATTGGCCACTGTTGGAAACAGGATACTGGGCTTGATGGACCTCGGTCTGACCCAGTATGGCATTTCTTATGTTCTTAAATATTAAAATAGCAGATGACAAAATTTGAAATGCTGATGTATTCCAATCACTAAATTCAAATTATTTTGTCTACCTTCGTTGTCTGGCCATTTTATTTTAAAAAATCATGTTGGTCCCAGTTTCTGGATTTTGCTTTCCTCTGTTTTCTCTTGACTGCTACGTTGTGGTACCCCCTGCGATTCCAGTAGTGAGTTCACCAATTCAAACTCATTTAACTTTGATATGCAGACTGGGATTAGAACCCCCATCCCCTAGAGTGGAAAGACTCCCATGCACTGCCTTAACACCTTGTCCAATGTAATCAGCTGGCTTTGCAAGGAAAGTCGACCTTAAGTGAGCAATTCAAGAATTGTTTGAAAGGTCGAAGAGCATAACTCATTACCCATATCAGGTCCTGGAAAAACGGTGATGCTTTGAACCCGTGGCAGCTTTCACTGCATTAGCCTCACAATTTTCAACATGGGGCCATACATGGCAGTGCAGTATGTGAGCTTTCAGGATCAGACCTTCCCCTCCAGAATGTCCCCTTATCCCACTTTTCCCCCTCTCCCCATGTGACGCCGTTTAGCTCCCCCCCCCCCCCTAAACAGTGCCTACTTGAACTGCTGCTGCAGCTTGCCGGGATCTGTGGCAGCAGCAATAAAAGACATAAGAAGACTGGAGCCTGCAAGTTCATGCACGCAACTCATGGCTCTGCTGATCCGTCCCCTTCATACATAAACTTCCTGTTTCTGAGAGGCGGGACCAGCAGAGCCGTGAGCCATGTACTTGATCTTGTAGACCCCGATCTTCTTATATATTTTATTGCCACAGGCCTCGGCAAACAGAAGTGGTGGCAGCGGGGGTGGGGGTGGGGGGAGGGATCTGAACAGAGGCAGAGAACCAGTGAAACACTTTGGACAGCCATTAGGAAATGCATGAGTTTACAGGGTAAAGGTGTGTGAGCATGTGGTTGTGACTGAATGCATGTGACTTGGCATGCAAGGAAGTGATTGGTGGTTGGCAGAAAACCTGCCCTTCATTGGCCAGTTTTAGCATCCTGTCGACCACCGGCCTTCAGCCTTTAAAACCATCCAGTCTGGCCTAAAACCGGTTGGTTGGCAACCCTATCTAGTGTGGCAGCTAAGATTTAAAGCTAAAAATGACAGGATCATGCATTTTGGCTCTAACAGCCTAAGAAAATGGTACAGCATAGGGCCTAAAGTTCTTATGTGCACAAAAGACAAGTGGGACATGGGGTTTGTCATCTCTAATGATTTTACGTGGGGACTGAACAGATATAAAAAGCAATGGCAAAAGCCAGAAGGATGTTTTGGTGCATAGTGAGAATCGCCAGCAGGAAAAAAGAGGAGATGATAGTGCCTATGTATAAGTATCTGGCGAGGCCTCAGTTGGAGTATTGTGTATAATTTTGGAGACTGAACCTACAAAATTATATAAATCAGATGGAGTTGGGTGTCTACTAAAATGGTAGAAGGTTTTTGTCATAAACATTTTCTTGGGACAGATGTAAAGATCTAAATGTGTATACCATGAAGGAGGGGCGGAAACGGAGGGAGATGACAGAGACATTTAAATTATCTCCAAGATGTAAATACAAGGGAGTCAGTTCTTTTTCAATGGAATGGAGACTTTGGAACAAAGGTTATAGGGTGAAGGTGAAGGGAGTAGACTTGGGAGTAATCTAAGAAAATATTTCTTTACAGAGAGGTTTGTAGACATGTGTAACAGCCTCCCAGTAGAGGCAATGGAGACCAGGACAGTATCAGAATTCAAGAAAGCATGGGACAAACATGCTCTTTAGCCTGTTCAAATCAGGCTACAAACCCACGTCTTTGAGGCTGCTTTTGGATCCTGATGCTCTTCAGTCTCTTGTTCACTACTTATGTGTATCTTACCATACTTTAATCCCCAGTTTTGTGTTCTTCATCTTGATTAGATTGTAAACTCTGATGAGCAGGGACTGTGTCCTACAGCACTGCCTTATAGTGCTGTATAAATGATATGTAGTTGTAGTAAGCACCAAAGGAGAAAAAGAGATTGTAGATACCGGGCTGTTGGCTTATATAGGCAGACACTTGAGGTCATATGGTCTTTGTGCCATCACTTTCTCTCTTTCTGTGTTTTACCAGTGCTTATAACTTTAGGATTGGTTACCTGGCATCATAGTTCTTACCTTCTGTGGGGTAGCCAGCAGCTGTTCCCACCACAGCAAGCTCTGAACTATGGGTGCTGCTGCTGCTGCAGATTTCACAAAATGCAATGTGTATCACTGAGTCAATGCTGACTCAGCCCCTAGGTTTTCTTGGCAAGGTGCAACCAGAAGTAGATTGCTAGGCCTTTCTTCCATGCAGTAAGTCTACAGTACTTTGAATTCCAAGTGGTCTCCTGTCCAAGTGCTGGTCAGGTCTGACCTTACTTAGCTTCAGAGATCAGCCCACAGCAAGTTCATTCAGGACAGCTGAAGACTCCATAGAGTTCACAAGTTCTGAGAGGTGGGACCGGCAGAGCCGTGAGCCATGTACATGATCTTGCAGACTCCGATCTTCTTATATGTTTTATTGCCGCAGGCCTCAGCAATTCCTCTCATTACCTCTTCCCTGGTGTGATTTGAGATAAAAGCCAAGATGGAATCCAATCATAGCAAACTCAAAGTCCTAGACTTCATAAACACTGACATCAGTTAAAATGACCAAATACCTGAAGGAGGAGTTGGCAGGGTAGGAGGGGATTAGGGAAGTGGGATTACAATGGGCTAAACTAAAGGAGGCAATAAAAGGAGCAAGAGATACATGCATAAAGAATAAATAAAAACAAGAGGAAAATGAAACCTATTTGGTTCTCCAAAGAAGTGGCTGCACAAATAAAGGCAAAAACCACAGCTTTCACAAAATTCAGAAACTCACAAACAGAGGAATACAGAAAAGAATACAAGATCAAACTAAAATAGACTAAAAGAGAAATAAGGATAGCAAAATCAAAGGCAGAAGAAAATATGGTTAAAGATGTGAAGTGTGGCAACATAACCTTTTTCAGGTATATTCGGGAGAGGAGGAAAATCAGAGGTGGAATTGCAGGACTCAAAAGAACTGGGAAGGGATTCATGGAAAGTGACATTGAAAAAGTGAAAATGTTAAACAAATGCTTCTGCTCTGTTTTTACTAGAGAAAATACTGGAGAAGGACCATCTGTGAGTGACAAATATAGAAATGGGAATGGAGTAGATACCACTCCATTCACAAAAGATGATGTGTTAGCATGCAAAACTGAAAGTGGACAAGGCTATGGGACCAGGCGGGATACATCCCGGGATACTGAAAGAGCTCAATGAGGTTCTTGTAGGGCTGTTAAATGATGTTTTTAATAGATCCTTGGAGACAGGAGAATTTCCACAGGATTGGACAAGGGCTGATGTGGTACCTCTTCACAATAGTGGTAGTTGGGAAGAAGTGACAAACTGCAGCCCAGTATGCCTTATCTTGGTGGTGGGAAAAGTAATGGAGGCGCTCCTGAAAGAGCAAATAGTGGACTTCCTCAAAACTAACAGATTGCATGATTCCGAGGCAACATGTTTTTACCAAAGGACGATCTTGCCAAACAAATCAGATTGAGTTCTTTGACTGGGTGACCAGAGAACTAGATCAAGGGCATACGATGGATGTGATCTACCTAGATTTCAGCAAAGACTTTGATACTGTTCCTCATAGGAGGTTAATCAATAAACTCAACAGCTTGGGGATGGGTCCCAAGGTGGTGAACTGGATCAGAAATTGGTTGACTGATAGATGACAGAAGGTGACGGTAAACGGAACTCACTCAGGTGAAAGGAAGGTGATTAGCGGTGTGCTCCAGGGTTCGGTCCTGGGGCTGGTACTGTTCAATATGTTTGTGAGTGATATTGTTGAAGGACTGAATGGAAAAGTCTATCTTTTTGCAGATGATACAAAAATTTGCAACAGAGTAGACTGCCCTGAGCGAGTGGATAACATGAGGAAAGATCTACAAAAACTGTAAGAATGGTCTAATGCTTGGCAGTTAAGATTTAATATGAAGAAGTGCAGTGTCATGTACTTGGGAAGCAGAAATCCAGGGGAATTGTATGTGTAAGGGGGTGAGAGGTTGGTGTGCACGGACCTGGAGAAGGACCTTGGAGTGATTGTTTCTGAGGATCTCAAGGTGGCAAAACAGTGTGGCAAGGAGGTGGCAAAAGCCAGAAGGATGCTGGGTTGCATACAGAGAGGAATTACTAGCAGAAAGAAAGAGGTACTAATGCCACTGTACAAGTCGCTAGTGAGGCCTCACTTGGAATACTGTGTTCAGTTTTGGAGATTGTATCTCACAAAGGATATAAAAAGGCTGGAAGAGGTTCAAAGGAAGACGACCAAAATGATTTGGAGCCTGTGTCAGAAGACTTATGAGAAGAGACTTGAAGACCTAACTATGTACACTCTGGAGGAGAGGAAAGACGAGACAGAGGAGATATGATTCAGACCTTTAAATACTTCAAGAATATTAATGAACAAGCAAACCTCTTCCAAAGATGGGGAAGCTGTAAAACTAGAGGGCATAACATGAAGCTGCAAGGGGGTAAATTAAAGGCAATGTCAGGAAATACTTTTTCACTGAAAGGGTGGTGGATGCTTGGAATGCCCTCCCGATGGAAGTGGTGGGGGAAACACAGTGACAGAATTGAAAATGGCAAGGGGCAGACACAGTGGATCCCTTTACAGCAACAGGATAAAATCAAAATAAACACAACTATCTCTTATATCTGAACAAATAGGGGTGACCTACATGGAGCGGTGGGTATACCCCTAAACGAAGGCATGGGAAGGGGTAACCTGCACAGAGCGGCAGGTGCACCTCCTCTTTCTGCCTTCCTGGCTAGACTAGATGGACCATACTGCTCTTTATCTGTCATCATATAATATGTTACTAGAAGTCAGGGCTAATTCCAGTGAGCTCCATGGAATTACTGGGAAATCCTGGAATGTGTGTGTCTGTGCTGCACAGAGCAGTACCAAGAGATCACATTCAAGAGAAATGCAAGGGGTCCATTTGTATGGAAATTTTTAATTGCATTTCTTGTGCCCTAGGATTGAATTACCTTCAACTTCAGCCTGGGGGAGGGGGAAAGGGTGATATTCCACGGAAGAAAATGTTCATGAAAAAGTTTGTGCTGAAAAGTGCTGTGGGAATTTCCTCACAAATGGCTACTTTTATGAATCAGGTAATAAAAATCTCACAGTGCTTTTTGTACAATTTCAGAGCTGCCAAATGACCAGGTTCAAGGAGGGAGATTTTGGAAAAGCTCTGTTTCTTGAATTTACATCTGAATGCATGGCGGTACTTGTCGGAAATGCAGGGCTACAGTCTCCCTCCCGCAGCTGACCACTTGGCATCTTTGTAAGTTTTCAACAGATGGGGGATCCAAACTTGACTCTGCAGTTCTGAGCACTTGATCCCATGGCTAGTGCTACAGGACCTGCCCTAGTACTGCTGGTTTCATGCCAGTGAAGTCTCCCCATGCAAAAGCAGTGCCTGAATTCCCATACACAAATGCCATTTGACTTCCAGCTCAGGTTTCTAGTTGCATTTTCTTTTTCCGTTACCAAGTACCTTTTTAGGCCAAGCTTGACTTTTCTGACAGTCCACAACAGGATATTTACTGTTGGGGGTGCTGATATGAAATACGTAAAGCAGGAGAACAAATTTCCCAGTGCATCGAGATATAAGTTGACAAGCCCAGGAATACTTCACAGACTAGGTCCATTAGCAGCTCTGGTTTTATTTTCCAGGGTCTCAGTTGCTGCCAGGTGATGTAGTTTGGGGCAGGCATGGGAGGCGCCCTTCCAGATATAGGTGCTAATGCCAAATCGGTTCCCTCCCCCCGCATCGCCAGTATGACTCCCTTACCTTTTGCCCTCCTCCCATAGTAAATAGGCAGATTACATCTATGCTGAGCTCATAATATCATTAGACAATTATTGACCTCTTAAGCCATTACTTTATAATAGGATTTTACTCACACCCCTGACCGGTCTTTTTTACTCATGCTTACTTTTCCTACTATGGTTCCAGCTACATTTGTTCAACTTAACCCAGTGTTGCTGCTGATCTGGGAAGTGTACCAAAGAAATAGAACCAAGATGTTAAATCTGTACAGCTAATTTAGTTAAGTAGAAGAGACAGTGAGACTGAAGCACACAAAATGTAAATTTGTATTGCTTGGTGCTGGATGCATTATTATGCCTACATGTGGATGAAGAGAAATAGATAAAATATGTTTTTTTGTTAGAAATATTTGTAGCCAGCCTAACAGGTGCACCCATTTTTCTCAGGATTATGGTCCTTTAGAGTTCCTTTGTGGCTAATAAGGTTCCTGTTCATGTACACATTCTTGTAGCCAGTCTTTGATTTGGAACAGCTCTGGGGGCTACAAAAGGAAATTTATGTGCAGTTTGTGGATCCTGAGGAGTAGGGGGAGAGCTAAATCTCAAGACCCTATGTGTGGAGACACCTTCTTACCTCCACTGAGTCTTCAAGCTTACTCTCAGAGGCTACTTCCAGTGATTGGGTTCAAAATATAATTTATGAAGGAGGAAGTGACTTCACCGGGGATAAATGGCTGCCTGAGCTCGGAGCTCTGGCTAACTGACCCCCTCCAACAGCAAACATGAGCATTTTGAGCATTAAAACACCCCCCCAGTCAACCAGGAAAGCAGCCCGAAAGTAGATACAGCAAATGGCAGCAAAAAAGAAAGCATTCAACCTGAAAGATATGCCTACCAGGGAAGCAGAGGATCGGTCCGGGAAGAAGCAAAGATGGCGACCATAGGTGCGAGGGGAAGTCTAAAGGCTGAAGCTGAAGACTTGTATAATGCACTAATCTCAATCAGAGAGCTGAAACAAGAAATAAGAGAATGACTCTTGGAGTTCCAAAAATAATTTAAGGATCTAAAAGGAGAGATTGGAGAGCTGAGAACAGAGATTTGAGCTGACCTGCAAGGGATGGGACAGAGAATCGATGAGTGCGATAGGTGCCTAGACGAGCTTATGGAAGAGATGTGAAAACAACTGGAAGGGGCTAAGGAGGAGAGAGAACATCTCATCACAAAGATCGAGGACCTTGAAAAAAGGCAAAGAAGAAACAATCTTTGTGTTTGGGGAATTCCAGAGGTCCATGGCCTGTATCTGAATCACTGCTGAAACGCGGTTCCTCAGACGACCAGGTGGATTCAATTATGATTAAATATTTTTATTGATTTTCCTTAATGCATCAGGTTACAGGCAAATAAAACAAAAACTAACTGCAAAGATTTAACACATTATAAGGAAAATGAAACAAATCATTATAGTCCACAACATGAGGAGAAGCAACCCTAATAAGAATATACAGAACTTAAGGAAATCACAAGGAGACTAAGCTCCATATTTTCAGCCAAAACAAAGCCCTATACATCCGCCCACCCAACCTCATAGAACCTTGTCTTCCTTACTAGACAGAAAAATCTCTAACTGAAGTGGATAAAAAAAAACATATCTAGCCCCCTGAAGGGATAACAAACATTTACAAAGATATCACACCAAAAAAGAAGCACCAAGAGCCAATACACGAAGTCTCAAAGCCAAGAAAGCTTTCCTCTGAGACTGTGTAGCTCTCGACACGTCTGGAAACAACTGTATAGGGGCCCCACAAAAATAAATATTTCCATTCTTAAAGTACTCTTTAAAAACAGAGATCACGATCTGAAACAAAAGTCACAACTAATGTAGCTCTAGTAGGGATATTATCCTGGGTATCCTCCAGGAACTCGATTAAATCAAGCCCTGGAGATAATTGCTGCTGACTGCCAGCAGCAAACCACCCATTAGAAATACCCCGACCAGAAAGGTAATACATCTTAAAAATAGGAATAATATCAGCATTAGTCAATTTTAATATCTCACAGAAATATTTCTCTAATAAAATCTCTGAAGATAACAAATGACACATTGGAAAGTTCAAAAACCTAATATTCTTAGATTTGACAACATTCTCATACATCTCCAATTTACGATTAAGCAACAAATTATCCTTCACTATAGCTGTCTGACCTGCCTGCAAGGACAGAGACAGAGATTCACATTTAGGTAATTAAGTATTAAGCAAATCCACCTGCTTCTCTACCCAAGCCAACCCTGCCACTATGTCTTGCATGAAAGAGTAGAGTTGGGTCACCGTAGAAATTAAAGTATACTCAGTCCGTGTCACCACCCTTCAGATATAAGCCAGGGAGACCTGTGAATCCAAGATCTCCGTGGCCTCAGCCGGAGGGGGAGTCCATATTACTGGTATAAGAGATCTCACCACAAACGCTGGGGCACTCTGTTCCAACGGAGAACCTTGGGTTGAGTCAGCAGGAGTAGATCCCAAAGGAGGGGGGTGGGGGCGGAGTACAGTCAATGGAGTACAGTCAACAGAGCTTAAGGAAGCCCCTACAAAAACCTCTGAAGGGGAAACCACAGCTGAATGTGAAACAGCCCTAGAAAAAGGCAGGACATGTCTATCCATAGGGCCACTCACCACAGGTATCAGTGATGCCGCTTTCTTCTTCCATTTCTCCATGCGTAGAAATCACATGCACTGCTTCAGGTGCTTCAAAGGGCTCCCAAGGGGCCTAAAAAGCCCCTTGTATCGCATCCCTTTGATGCGTGCCACCTGTGTGTGCTCACCAGCGCAGAGCAGACCGGGAGATGATAAATACAGTGCAGCAAGGCCCCTAAGGGCGTCGGGGCCGTCTTGCCCACAGCCTGCCGCTCTAGTGACCTGCAGCTGCCTGCAACAGCTTCTTCCCATGTGGATCCAATTAAGACAGAGAGAGCACATCGAGTGCTTGACGAACCCAAAACGAACCAACCTAGAGACATTGTTTGCCTACAAGACTACAAGATTAACGAAAAAATTGCAGCAAAAGCACAAAACCTCAATGCTCTCAATTGGGAAGGTCCTCAGAATGACATTTTCACAGATCTAGCCTCTCTAACTCTGCAACGGCATTGGGAGTTCAAACCGATCACGGAGAAAGTGAGACAAACCAATATCAGATACAAAAGGCTGTATCCTTTTGCACTATCGTTTGAATACAAAGGAGTCCCAGTACGGGTGGGCTCACATGCAGAAGTAGATCAAGCATGCAGGAAAATGGGTCTAGGTGGCACCAAAACAACAACTGAAATAATAACCAAAGGAAACGTGGAGAAACCAAAAGCAGCAAGGGACAAATGCTTCCAAGTGGCGCAACAGTAAAAAATCAACGCAGCAGAGAGACACAGGAAGAACAGAGCTCGCAAGAAGTATGGTAGCGGGACCAATTGACTGAAATAAAAAACTGCCCCAGAACCTGAGATTGAATGCTAATAATGGAGGTTTGATAGGGTCTTAAAGGGTGGCTGTGGGAGTAATTAATGTATACTTAGGAAATAGACTAAAAGATGTGTAATCAGCAGGGAGAGATGCTTAGGAACGAAGAGGGAGGGGTACACAGAGACAGAGACATATTTATAACTGTGAAGAGGGAATGGGGAATGTTGGGGACAAGTGGATATCTGAGAAAAGGAAATGAAGTATGTTCTGATAGACTTATGCCTCCTACCTAGGAAGAAGGTGAGCCCCACAGAATCCTATATGCACACCATACACATATTTATTAGGGTTTTTTTAATACTACTTTATCATTTTTAATTAGTGGTTTACATTGTAACAAACTTAGTGATGCACATTGAACACTTGGATTCTTCTAAGGCAATGGAGGGTTAAGTGACTTGCCCAAGGAGTGCTAGTAGGAATTGAACCTTGGTCTTGTGGTTCCCAAGCCAGTGCCCTAACCATTAGGCTACTCCTCTACTGCACATGCTGCTGGATAAGTGACGGAGAGCCAAGTGTAAAAATAACATAAAGTTATAAGCCTTTCTATTAAGTATGCAGAAGAAGGCCAGGTAGGGGGAGGGGGAAATAAGGATCTACATGACTGTAGGGAAAGAGAACTGTTAAGTACAAATAAGTAAACATTAAGGGGGCTAAGAATTCCAAGGGGGGAGGGCAATTAAGAGGGAGACTTCAAAAGCTCCATCTCCCCTAGGTAGGAGTAGTGGATCAGGAAACCCGAAGGCAGAAAAGAGGGACAGGGGGGAGAGGTTGAGGCTAGTCAGGTGACGTGATGCCTCAGTATGGAGGATTGCGTAGAGTCTACAGCTTATTTTCAAATCGATAAAGAGGGTGGAGGAGAGAGGAAATAAGGAAAGGGGGTGGCGTTCCTAATGTAACAGCAATAAGGGGGAGCATAAAAGAAGGGAGGTGGCGAAGGGTGGGGGGAACAGCCCTATGGAAGCATTACCATCAACATCAAAAGGCTTAAATCTTGGCACAAATTATCCTTTGTGTTTAAAGAGGATAAGGTAGAGCAAGCAGATATATTAATTATACAAGAGACTCATCTGAGAAAATCACAGGTTTATTTAATGAAAAGATCGGAATACCCACACGTGTTTCTTGCAGCTAATGAGAGAGTGTCCAGGAATGGAGGGGTGGGAATTCTCTTTGCAAGCCGATGCTCTCTAGTGGTAAACAAAATTAGCAAAGACAAAAATGGCAAGTATTTAATTATGGTCATAGAGCTGAATGGCCAGCTAATAGTTATAGTATGCATATATATGTACCAAATGAGAGACAGGGAGACTTCTTGGAGAAGTTTGGGGGAGAAATAATAGTAAGAGGAGGGGACTTTAACATGACACTGAACCCAATGTTGATTCTTCAAGAGGGAGGGGAGAAGGAGGTAAAACACAGAGCTAAGTTACGAGATCTGGCCAGGCATTAAAATCTGGAGGATATGTGGAGGAAAAGACATGGGCAGAAGAGAGACTACACATTCTACTCACACTCACACAAGTCATATAGTTGCACTGATGTGTTTCTAGTAGACGTGACTCTCATGACCAAAATTAGTGAAGTGCGTATCACTCTGATCACATGGTCCGATCATGCCCTAGTGATATTAGAATTTAATATGGGGAAGGAAAGGGAAGGAATACGGTTCTGGTGCCTAAACAAATCCCTACTAGATAACCTGGCGTACACCTCTCCAATCCAAAAAGGATTGCAGGAATATTTCCATCTTAATGGAGGGGGAAGTTCCTATAAGAACATAACATATGCCATACTGGGTCAGACCAAGGTCCATCAAGCCCAGTATCCTGTTTCCAACAGTGGCCAATCTAGGTCATACGTACCTAGCAGTTTCCCCAAAACACACAGTTTCCACAATGCTTGTATTGGTTCAAGCAGTGACATCCTGGGTCCCTTTTTAATAATGGTTTATGGACCTTTCCTCCAGGAACTTGTCCAAACATTTTTAAAACCAGCTACACTAACAGCCTTTACTACATCCGCCGGTAACAAATTCCGGAGTTTGATTACATGTTGAGTGAAAAAATATTTTCTCTTATTTGTCTTAAATAGTTTACCCTGTAGCTTCATTACATGTCTCCTAGTCTTTCTATATTCTGGTAACATAAAAAATCGATCTACGATTACCCATTCCACTCCGTTCATTAATTTATAGACTTCTATCATATCTCCCCTCAGCCGTCTCTTTTCCAGGTTGAAGAGCCCTAACCTTTTCAGCATCTCCTCATAGGAGTAGCCTTCCACCCCCTTTACCATTTTGGTGGCTCTTCTCTGTACCTTTTCTACTAATTCTATATCCTTTTTAAGATACGGCGACCAAAATTGCACACAATATTCAAGGTGCAGTCACACCATGGAACAATACAGAGGCATTATAATATCCTTTGTTTTATTTTCCATTCCTTTCATTATGATACCTAGCATTCTATTTGCTCTCTTGGCTGCAGCTGCACACTGGGCAGAGGGTTTTAACTTGTCATCCATGATGACGCCTAAATCTTTTTCCTGGGTGGTGGTTCCCAATGTGGAACCTTGCATCGTGTAACCATAGTTTGGGTTGTTCTTTCCTAGGTGCATAACTTTGCACTTGTCCACATTAAATTTCATCTGCCATTTGGATGCCCAGTGTTCCAATTTATCAAGATCCTCTTGCAATTTTCCTCATTCCTCTTGGGTTTTAACAACTTTAAATAGTTTTCTGTCATCTGCAAATTTGATAACCTCACTTGTTATTCCCTTTTCCAGGTCATTTATGAATATGTCAAAAAGCAGCGGACCTAGCATAGATCCCTGGGGTACTCCACTATTCACCTTTTTCCGTTGGGGAAATTGGCCATTTAGCCCTACCCTCTGCTTTCTATCTTTTAACCAGTTCCTGATCCACAATAGTACACTGCCTCCTATCCCATGACTTTTTAGTTTTGCCAAAAGTCTCTGATGAGGGACCTTGTCAAAGGCTTTCTGAAAGTCCAGATACACTATATCAACCGACTCACCTTTGTCTACCTGTTTATTCACACCTTCAAAAAAACATATTAGTAAGATAAGATCTTCCTTGTCTAAATCCATGTTGGCTGTCTCCCATTAGGCCATGACTATCTACATGCTGAATAATTTTGTTCTTTATGATGGTTTCTACCATTTTTCCCGGTACTGACGTCAGGCTCACCGGTCTGTAGTTTCCCGGATCACCCCTGGAACCCTTTTTAAAAATTGGCGTGACATTGACCATCCTCCAATTTTCAGGTATTACAGATGATTTTAATGAAAGTTCACAGATTACTAATAGCAGGTCTGAAATCTCATATTTCAGTTCTTTCAACACCCTTGGATGTATACCATCTGGTCCAGGTGATTTGCTACTCTTCAGTTTATCAAATAGTTGTACTACATCTTCCCGGTGTAGCGATATTTCTTTCAATTCCTGTGCAGTATCACCTTTAAATGCCACTTCAGTCATGGGTAACATCCCTACATCTTCCTCCGTAAAGACTGAAGCAAAGAAGTCATTGTCTCTCCGCTATAGCCTTTTCCCCTCTTACTGCCCCTTTTACCCCTCTATCATCTAATGGTCCAATTGACTCTCTCACAGAATTTCTGCTACAAATGTACTTGAAAAAGTCTTTTTTATGCGTTTTTGCTTCTGTAGCAAGTTTCTTTTCAAATTCTCGCTTTGCCTGCCTTATCAATGCCTTGCATTTAACTTGCCAGTGCTTGTGCTGTTTCCAGTTTTCGTCATTTTGGCTCTTTTTTCCATTTCCTGAAAGATGATTTTTGGCAACAACAGCCTCTCTGACCTCACCTTTAAACCATGCTGGCATTTTTTTGGACTTCCTTCCAGTTTTCTTAAAGTGTGGAATACAGCTGGTCTGAGATTCCAAAATAGTATTTTTAAACAACACCCAAGCTTGATGTAAGTCTTTAACCTTTGCAACTGCTCCTTTTAGTTTTTTCTTAACTATTTTCCTCATTTTATCATAGTCTCCCTTTCAAAAGTTAAAAGGTAGTACTGTGGATTTCTCCAGGACCAAGCAGGAAGTCAGTCCTCACATATGGGTGACGTCGGCGATGTGGGCAATGTTCCTGCATGCAATATATGGGATGGAATGAAAACCATTGTTAGAAGCCAACAAATCTCAATAGCAGCCCTAGACGAAAAGAGAGAGGATGGAAAAGAAACAGAACTGAGGAGGGGATCCAAAAATTGGAAAGAGAACGGCAAATGAAGCCCACAAAGCAGGGAAGAAAAGAAGTAGAATGACTGAAAGCAGAAATAGGGACTGAGGCACTAGAGAATGCACATTTCAGCTAGAAAGACTCAAGCAAAGATGGTCTGAACACAGTAATAAAGACAGTAGGCTAATGGCCCAGAGACGGAAAGCCCAAATGAAGCAACAGCAAATCTTCTAGGTATGAGACAGGAAGGAGAAATTAATGGCAGACTTTGAAGAGGTCCAGAGGGCCCTCCAGAAATTTTATGGAAAACTGCATACTAGGGAGGTGCATGGAAAGGAAAGAGAAATAGAAAATACCTAAAAGAGCACAAGGTTAATGAACTATCAAAGGAGACCATGGAAAGATTAGACAATCCAGTGTCAGTAGAGGAGATGTTGAAGGCAATAGGTTCCCTACAAGAGGGTAAAGCCCCAGGTTTAGATGGCTTTACAGCTAAGCTTTACAAGAGATTCAGAGAGGCACTGTTCTCACTGCTGGTAGAAATAGTAAACTGAGTACAAGAAGGGGAAAGCCTACCAGACTCCATGGCAGAAGCAGGAATCACCCTACTTCTCAAACCAGAGAAAGACCCAAATGTATATGTATCATACTGACTCATCTCACTAATCAATGTCTATGCTAAGCTGTTAGTGAAGGTGCTAGCAAGCAGACTTAAGGAGGTGATGACAGGACTGATCCATGAGGACCGATCTGGATTCATACTAGGGAGGCAAGCTAGTGATAATATACAGTGGCTGCTGAACCTAATGTGGAGAACGGAGAAAGGGAAGGATTGGGTGATTCTCCTAGCAGTGGATGCTGAAAAGGCATTTGACAGGGTGGAATGGTAATTTGATTGGAGTGCTGAAGAGGATGGGCCTGGGAAGCAACTTCAGGAAGTAGGTAGAAGCTCTATATGCACGACCCAGAGCGAGATTCAAAGTCAGTGGGAGCTATGCAAACAACATGGAGCTACACAGAGGAACAAGGCAGAGGTGCCCCCTGTCTCCTCTGCTCTTCGTACTGGTAATAGAGTCACTAGCATCCAGGATAAGAACTAGGCATGATGTGAAAGGAATTAAGCCAGGGGGATGGGAACGTAAGATTGCCTTGTTTGCAGATGACATAATCTTCAACATCTGAGAACCACTATTTATTTATTTATTTAGCTGCATTTATATCCCGCTTTTCAGTGTTATTAGAGGAAGTGAAGCACTACAGCGCCCTATCGGGATACAAGTTAACATGGACAAGTCAGAAGCCCTTACCTTGATGATAGAAGATATGTTTGAGAGACTGAAGCCAGCCTTCCCATTTAAGTGGCCAAAAGGGTCACTAAGGTATCTGGGAGTCCATATTTCGAGAGAGAGGAGAGACATGTTTGAGCTAAACTATACCCTTTTATTTAAAGACATAGTCAGAGAGATGGGGGAGGTTACACACTTCGTGGCTTGGCAGGTTAGCAATAATTAAACAAACATACTACTTAGGCTGCTATTCCTCTTTCTGGCTATTCCTGCTGCTATTTCTCTTACTGAACAAGGTCCTGCCCAAAGTATCGATGACACTCCAAAAAAGAATCTTTGACTTCATCTGGAAGAAGGGACTGCCTAGAGTATCAAGACACTTAATGGTGCGGAGTTGGGATGAAGGTGGATTGGGGGTGCCAGAGCTGAAGTGGTACTATGAAGCTGCCCAACTAAGAGCAATATTTGCGTCAAGGGGAATGGACCAAATGAAACAATAGGTAAAATTATAGGGAGGGAGAGAGGGGCAGAGTTCCTAGAAGGAGAACTTTGGGGGCGACATGGAATGAACAGGAACAAAGAGGAAATTGACTCTCTGTGGACATGGAATAAGATAAAAGGAAAAATCCAGGGGGGGGGGGGGACATCCATATGTCCACCGATAAGACTCAACAAGAAATTTCAACCAGGAATGGAATACCGGGCATTTAGGAAGTGGGAAGTAAAGGGGATTAGGAGAATAGACCAGGTGGTGGACAGCTCAGGTAAGATGCTAGACTTTAAAACTGTGAGAGAGAAATTTGGAACTGGGGAAGAAGAGTATTTTCACTATCTCCAAATACAGCATTACCTAAGCCAGCACAGGTCAAAGGAAGACTTGTCGAAAGCAATAGGACAATTTGAGAGATTCAACCTAAGGCAAAGGGGCTCCAAGGGACTACTATCAAAACTTTACCAGGTTATGACAAACACAAAGGATTACGTTCCCCTGTGGAAAGCTAAATGGGAGGAGGAAATAGGAGGAGAATGGAATGAGAGTAGATGGAAAAGGATCTTTGACACGTTAGCAACACTCTCGCTGTTGGCGGCCAAGGTAGAGAACGGCTACAAGATCCTTTACAGGATGTACTATACCCCCAGCACCTTAGCTAAGTACAAAGGGGAATGTTGGAGGGATGTGGAAAGCATGGAGTTTTCCTCCATAAGTGGTGGGGCTGCCCAAAGTTAAGGATGTTTTGGGAGATGGTTAAAGAGCTGATAAGGGATATCATAGCCTAAGATCTTCAGTTTTATCCAGGCTTCATCTTGTTAAATGCTATGCCAAAGGAGATAGAAGAGAAGAAGGCACACCTGGCACTAATGTGCATAGTCTCAGCAAGAATGGAACTAGCTAGACATTGGAAGGAAAAATAAACCCCAAATAGAGAACAGGTGATAACAAAACTAAGGTACATACAGAAGATGTCAGAAACCACAGCATGAAGGAAACAACAGGGAGCAAAGTTTTCAAAACTTTGGGCACCATATGAGGTATGGACAGACCAACTCAAGACACAACATCATACACCCAAATTACCCAAACAGGATAAGTAGAATAGGAGAGGAGATCAGCAACTAGGTAGCAGACCAAATGAGATACCAATATCACAAAAGGGGCACTGGACCAATAAAAGAGGAAGCCCACATCTACAGATCTAGGGATAAATGTCACCTAGGGGATGGCACACTAAATAGCCGAACTTAAGCAAGTGACCATCAGCATACCCAAAAGAAGGAGATCAATGGAAGCGTAAAGTGAGGGGAGGGTAGGAAGTAGGGAGGAATATGGAAAAATGCTTTATGGGAATAAGATTAGTTTATACCAACTGCACTGACAATATTCAATTGTATGTGTCTCTATTGGTGTAATTCTTACATTGTTAAATGCTGACTCATGATAAAATAAAAATCTTATTAAAAAGAATATATATAATTTACTGGGTATTACAAATTAGCAGTTCATCTCTTACTTCATAAAACTAAAGAAAATAATAGACATTGTTTCAGAGGCTGCAAATGAATCTCATTGAGCCTTCTTTTGTATTCTCCTCGCTTCCTTCACTGATAGGTTCCTCTTGGGTGATTCCTTGGTAGCTCTCACTTCTTCAGATCTCTATGAATCTATAAGGACAAGTCACTTAACGCATTGCCTCTGATACAAACTTACCTGAATGTAACTCACCTTGAAGTGCTATTAGAAAGGCATAAGCTAAATAAAAAATGTTCTTATCTGGCCACTGGAACAACTAATTTTCCTGCCTTACTCAGTCCATAGTAATATGGTGTAGATTACACCTGTGATATGAATGTATTGATGTGTTACATATCATTGAGTTGCTATCTATGCTTAACCCTTGCAGCACTATAATAAGTGGAGAACACTAGCCAAGGCAGGGACAGTCCAAGGGTTTCTGCTGATCCAGGCAAGATCCCCCGCTGCGCCACCAAAATCTATCTTCTCACTTTGAAGGGGGGTGGGCAGCAGCAATGGCATGACTCCTTTCACCAATTTGAAAGCAGTGGCTTTGTGGTGCTGCTTCGACAACCTGAAAGGCCATGCGCTTTGGCACCCACACGCACACTCATGGCCTGCCTTTCCTGCCCCCTCCAACAGGAAATTGCATTGGAAGGGGGCAGGGGTGGCAGGCAATGGTTTTGTGATGTGGGTGCCAAAGCACATGGCCTGCTGCAGGCACCAAAGTGGTGGCAGAAAGCTGCTGCTTAAAATAAATCATGTCGAGCTGCCCATCGGGGTCTGCCACCATAGGCCGTTGCCTAGTCTGTCTAGTGGATGGACCAGCTATGAGCCAAGGACAAGGTGATGATGTGTAGAATAATGCCAGCTAAGGCACATCATCTACATAGTAAGGCTGTAGGTCTCAGGCAGATGGTCCCAGTGGCAGCGCCTAGCTTGGTTTAATGGCAGGCACAGCTTGAGATGGGAAGCTGAGGCAATGGGAACCTAGCTCGGTAAATACTTGGATCCCGTAGCTGGGAAGAGGCATGACAGGTAGATTACCTGAGTGACATTTCTATCTCCAGGAACAAGCAGGAATACGTCATGACATATGGGTACGTCGGTACCGACGGAGCCCGCGCGGGAAAGCTCCCCAGCTTTTCAGATTAAAAGCCTTTGGGGCCTCCCACTGCACATGCGCGCTGCCTACCCGCCTTCCTGACCAGCTCTCGTCAGTTTCTTTTTTTCCGCGGAGCCAGCAGGTCGTGTTCCTGTCACCGCTGAAGAAATTGTTAATTTTATTGTTTTCTTTAGACCGCGTACCTGCCTTCCCCATTCTGAAACCGGTACTGCCGGTCTCTCTTTCTTTCTTTAAAAAAAAAAAAATATATATTTTTTTCTTTTCTTCAGCACAGCTTGGTACTTTGTTAGGCCTTCAGGCCTACACAATTTCTCCTCATGGAGAAGCCAGTTCCTGGTTTTAAAAGTGTACCAAGTGCAGTGCTGTCATTCCTCTTACAGACACCCATGAATGGTGTCTTAAATGTTTAGGACCTGACCATTCCATACCGGACTGCCCATCCTGCTCCCAGATGTCGAAACGTGGATTGCAGAACCGGGCCAACAAGTTCCATGTGCTGTTTCCTTCAGAAGCATCACAGTCATCCAGGTCTTCCTCTCCAGATGGATCTCAGGTAACCAAAACTCCAGTGGGCAAATCCTCTAAAAGCAAATCTCTTTCTAAAGATTGAGAGGCTCTCAATTCTGAGTTCGAGGATTCTGCCCAGGCCAAAAAACCCCGGTGGGAGGCTCCGGCCTCCAAAGCAATCATGGGGTCACAGGTTGACATCGATGGCGCGGCCTCGACAGATCACCTGTTGTACTGCTCTGGGGTACTGGCCCATACCGGTACCGACATCCAGGCAGCAGTGGCGTCTATGGGCAATACTGTCCAAGTCATGCAGCAGGCCATTCTGGCTTTTATTAATGCTGCTACGCCCTCGGTACCGCAGCCAGCGGTACCGGGTCTGGTTCCGGTAATGGCTTCCATACCGGAACCGAGGCCATCGTCTTCCAAACGCAGATCGGTTCCGCATGCCAGATCCGGGCTTTTGCCCGGTACCGATCCCATACCCGGTACGCCCTATGTCGATACCGAACGGTATGCGTATCGTGCGTTGGAAGCACATAGAGGATACTCTGCTTCTTCAGAGGATTTTAACTCCTCTGATGATTCTGATGAGTTCTCCCTTGATCTTCCTGAGGAGCCTTCTTTTCCTAACAGGAGAATGTCTCCACCAGAGGATTTGTCCTTTCAGGACTTCATCATAGAAATGGCTAAAGGTCTTTCTATTGCTTCATCCTCTGAAAAGGAACCCAGATCAAAGAAACTGGATATTTTAGGATACTCTAAGTCTCCTAAAGAGGCAGTCACCCTGCCTATCCATGAAATCCTTCAAGAACACTTGATGGACTTATGGGAGGCTCCTCTAACATTGTCTCCTTCTTCTCGCAGGTTGGACACCATGTACCGTGTCCCCCCTTCTCCTGGTTTCCAAAAAACCCAGTTGCCTCACCATTCTATTGTGGTGAAGTCTGCAATGAAGAAGATAAAGAGTACCAAAAGGCACTCTTCTACTCCTCCAGGGCGAGAATGTAAGACTCTAGACTCTTTTGGCAGGAAAATTTTCCAGGCTACTATGCTTATAGCCAGGATTAATTCCTATAGTCTTTACATGGGCATGTTTCTCAGTGAAATCGCTCTAAAAGTTCGGCATTTTGCCCCCTTTATCCCTGAGGATAAGAGGGAGCAGTTCATTTCCTTGGTGAAACACCTTTTGGATATTTCAAAGTTCTCCAACAGGGCAGCTTTTGATTCCTTTGAGGGTGCTGGTAGGGCTTCGGGCACTGCTATAGCAGCCCGACGTCTTGCTTGGCTCCAGGCTTCTGATCTAGAACCTTGGCCCCCATCTCTCCTGGCCCTCTTGGGTCAGGAAGTCTCCTCCCTCCTTGCCCAGGGGGCAATAGAGGAGGTCCCTCTTCTTCAACAGGGGACGGGATTCTACTCCCCTTATTTTCTAATACCAAAGAAGACAGAGGGCTTCAGACCAATTCTGGATCTGAGAGAATTGAACAAATTTCTTTTCAAGGAGAAATTCAAAATGCTTTCTCTGGGCATTCTCCTTCCATACCTTCAGAGTCAGGATTGGCTTTGTTCTCTAGATCTAAAGGATGCGTATACACACATACTCATCCACCCATCCCACAGAAAATACCTTCAATTTCTGTTTCAGGGAAAACATTTCCAGTACAGAGTACTCCCCTTCGGTCTAGCCTCTGCTCCAAGAGTGTTCACCAAATGCATGGCAGTCGTAGCTGCCTTTCTAAGAGGCCTGGGAATTTTCATATTCCCATACCTGGACGACTGGCTCATCCGAGCTCCCTCTCAGTCCCAGGCCCAAATTTCCCTGGACCGCACAAGGCGTCTTCTGCAGTATCTAGGACTGGTAGTAAACCTTCCCAAGTCTCAACTAATCCCTACTCAGTCTCTCGAGTTCATAGGGGCCCAGTTAGACACCATCACTGCAAGGGCCTACCTGCCTCAGGTCAGGGCCCAACGCCTGCTGAGTTTGGCCTCCCAAGCTCAGTCCAGCAGTCATTTGACAGCCCGGGAAATGCTGTGACTTCTGGGCCACATGGCCTCCACGGTACATGTGGTGCCCTACGCTCGTCTGCATATGAGAGCAGCTCAATGGACCTTGGCCACCCAGTGGACTCAAGCATCTGGAGCGCTCTCCGACCAAATACTCACCTCAAGCCGTCTATTTTGGTCCCTCCAATGGTGGACATCCACCAAGAATCTGTTGTTGGGGGCCCCCTTCCAACCTTTGTTGTCCCAAGCAACCCTCACAACAGATGCCTCCCAGACAGGGTGGGGAGCTCATCTTCAGAACCTCTCCACTCAGGGCACTTGGTCTCCGCAGGAGGCCACCCTTCATATCAACCTCCTGGAACTGCGAGCAATTTACCTTGCCCTCAAGGTCTTCTATACCCTCCTTGTCAACCTGACTGTCCTAGTTCAGACAGACAATCAGGTAGCCATGTTCTATATAAACAAACAAGGAGGGACAGGCTCTCTGTCGCTTTGCAATGAAGCTCTCAGAATATGGGCCTTCGCCAGAGAGCATCAAATTCACCTTCTTGCAGTGTATCTTCCAGGAGTTCAAAACTCTCGTGCAGACAGACTCAGTCGAGTTCTGCTTCCACACGAATGGTCCCTACATATGGACCAGATACGCAGAATCTTTCAGGAATGGGGGACCCCGGACATAGACCTCTTTGCAAGTCCGTGGAATGCCAAACTTCCCCGGTTCTGTTCCAGAACTCAGTGTCAGGGAGCTCAGGCCCACGATGCCTTCCTCCTGCATTGGGGTCAGGAATTCCTCTATGCCTTTCCACCCATTCCTCTAATATCCAAGACTCTGTTCAAGCTCCAGAGGGATCACGGGACTATGATCCTCATAGCTCCCCGCTGGCCACGCCAGGTGTGGTTCCCTCTACTTCTGCATCTCTCCCAGGGATCCTCCCTGGACCTGGGAGCTGCGCCAGACCTTCTGTCTCAGGAGGAGGGGACTTTGTGGCACCCAAACCCCAAATCCCTACATCTCAGAGCTTGGTTACTGAAGGCCTAAGTCTTCAAGACTTTAATCTTTCTCAACCTGTGACAGATATCCTTCATGCCTCTAGGAAACCTTCCACGAGGCGTTCTTATGCTTTCAAATGGAAACGTTTTTCCATTTGGTGTGCTCAGCAGGGTCTTGACCCTCTAGCACTTCCTTTGAATTCCCTCTTGGACTATCTCCTGCATCTTTCAAATGCAGGCCTTAAGACGAATTCAGTAAGGGTCCATTTGAGTGCTATTGCAGCATCCTTAAAACCTATAAATGGACAACCTGTCTCCTCTCATCCTCTTGTTGCACGTTTCATGAGAGGCCTGACTCTAACTAAACCTCCCATCCGACCTCCTCCGGTAGCATGGGATTTGAACCTAGTTCTAGGTCAGCTTATGAAGCCACCTTTTGAGCCTTTGGACTCTACCTCCTTCAAATTTCTTTCCTGGAAGGTTGTTTTCCTTATTGCAGTCACTTCGGCTCGCCGCATCAGTGAACTGCAGGCTTTAGTGGCTCATCCACCTTATACTAGGTTTCATCATGATAAGGTGGTCCTTAGGACGAATCCCCACTTTATGCCCAAAGTGGTCTCGCCTTTTCATCTTAATCAAGAGGTATATCTACCTGTCTTTTTCCCGGCTCCTCATGCATCCAGTGCAGAGAGGAACCTTCATACTCTGGATTGTAAAAGAGCTCTTGCCTTTTACCTCAACAGGACTCAACCACATCGAAAGTCTTCCCAACTTTTCGTGGCTTTTGATCCTTCTCATTTGGGACTTCCAGTCACCAAGCGTACACTTTCCAATTGGATCGCTCAGTGTATTTCTTTTGCTTACCAGAGTAAGAACATTTCTATGGAGGGCCATGTCACAGCTCACAATGTGAGGGCCATGGCCACTTCTATGGCTCATCTTCACTCTGTGTCCATAGATCAGATCTGTCGAGCAGCCACTTGGGCCTCGGTTCATACCTTCACAGCCCATTACTGCTTGGACAAGGACTCCCGCCGGGATGCCTTGTTTGGTCAGGCTGTCCTCAAACACCTGTTCCATACTTAAACAACTCCTGCCCACCTTCCCTGGATGGATGCCTGAGATCCATGCGAAGATGGTTTACCCTTGGAGGGGGATCTCCCAGGCATCTTAGCTAGGGAGTCCCCATATGTGATGACGTATTCCTGCTTGTTCCTGGAGATAGCACAGTTACTTACCTGTAACAGGTGATCTCTGGGAACAGCAGGAATTAGTCATCACAACCCACCCACCTCCCCTAGGAGTTGTATCTCTATCTATCTTCCTGTCCTCTCTCTCTATTGTCTCAGCTTTAAACTCGAACTGACGAGAGCTGGTCAGGAAGGCGGGTAGGCAGCGCGCATGTGCAGTGGGAGGCCCCAAAGGCTTTTAATCTGAAAAGCTGGGGAGCTTTCCCGCGCGGGCTCCGTCGGTACCGACGTACCCATATGTGATGACTAATTCCTGCTGTTCCCAGAGATCACCTGTTACAGGTAAGTAACTGTGCTATCCTGGCTCAGGTTGCTAACGATGCTGTCTATTTATGTATGTTATTAAGTTGCAGCCATTAACTCAACGAGATTATGTTTGGCCTGTATAGTAAATAGTTATACAAGTTATTTGAACCCTTCCTCCCCAGGTTCTGCCAGCCTGTGTTAGTGAAAGATCAACAATGTCAGAGAGGGACGTAGGGGATAAAGTGAAGAAGAAAAGAGGAGACAGAAGAAATGTCAAATGGACAGGACAGGAGGCCCTGGAAAGGGAGTTATGCTAAGATAGTGAAAAGCAGAAAACAGAGACTGGAACCAATACAATTAAAAAATAAAATATCCAGATAAAAAGGGCGCTAAAAGTAATTTATTTTTGGCTCAGCGGTTTTTTTAAAACACTAGCCACAGCATTTAAATATTATAGATATAGTTAGTGTTGCTATCCTTGGAAGTGAGAGCATTGAATATAATTGAAAACTGCTGACCGTCACTGGCTATATGGATAACTGCAGAATACTGTAGTTAAGTGACCTTTTAGCTGTCCTACATTAAAATGCATAGCTATACAGATAGTGGCTGAACATCGCCGGTTCTCTGAGGACAGGCAAGTCCTCAGACCATGGGTGATGTCAATGATGCGAGTCTACTCCACATTATTCTGGAAGCTTTAGAATAGGCTCACTGAGCATGTGTCACTTTCCATCTGCCACTGGGGCCTGGGGATATGTCAGTCTAATAGTGTAGATTAGAGTAGAATACGATTGCATGGAGAGATGGGAGGGTATCCTGCAGTCCATAGAGAATAACTGCTAAAGGTAAGTTACTTGGTTGTGTTTGTAGAGTTAGGCATAATGCCCAGTTTTTGCCCTTCCCCCACCTTGACACTATCTGGTTAGTGCCACTGAAAATTGACGAATAGGGGACTTATCCTTATAGCAGCTGCCACTATACAATAAGTTCTTTAGAGTATTGACCTGCTGGAATTTATTAAGCAGAGTATGTTAGCTTTGGGAGATGCACATCTTGGATGTCTTTGTGATTTGCTTGGTACGAGAAGAAATGCATGCTTGTTTCTCTTTTACCACTGTAGAATTGCTTGCAGAGTCTGGCTTCTTGGGGGTTTCCAGTTCATTTTCTGTCTGAATATTTCTATTGCTAATTTGTGATCCCTTGTTCTGATTTGCTGAAGGTCTGTCCATGCTCTGTGTGTGTGAGATCGAGATGTGGTATTCTGCTAGTATTTCAGTGTAGGAATTTGTAGATATCTGATTTGGATTGGTCTCTAGGGCCTAGCGTTCTTTCTTTTCATAGTCCTGGCAGTTTGGCAGGTTTGCTTTAGGTTTTGAGTGTACTTTTTGTAGGGTTTTGGGAGTGGAGGAATAGGCTAATGGTTAGCACAGTAAGCTATGAACTAGGGAAACCAGGTTTCAATCCCATTGCTGCTCCTTGGGTTCTTGGATAAGTCACTTAACCCTCCACTGCTTCAGACATAAACTGAGGGCTCAGTGGAGAAAACTGCACTATGCTCTAGCACAGCATTTTGCTAGAGATTTCCCCATACTATTTTTGCTTCCTGCTGCAAAAAGCAAGCTAGCATAGGAAAATCACAAGGAAAGACAATGTGCTAAAGCATAGCGCAGTGGGTTTGCTAATCGCATGCAAAAGAATGAAATTTTTATTGCTTTCGATGTAAAAAACTGTGCTGAAATTTAACTCAGTTTTTGACTCATAATGCTGGAGCTTTATGCCAGCTTTGGGAAGGCATAAAGATGGAACAGGGAGCAAAAGGATTGTCTGAGGTACAGTTTGACACATCACCTCAGATGACAATGGCGGAACCCCCTAACACACGTTTCCACCTTCCCATCCATGACACTACTGAAACATCTTTGGTGACCCAGTGGCTCCTACCTCTTCCTCCCCCTGAACCTCCAAAAAATCTCTCTGGTAGCCCATTGGCCCTTACTCCCCATCCAAACCTCTAATAACTCTGACTACTCCCTCCCCCCCCCCGGTCCGATTTCCCTCTCCAGTACTTTAAACATTAGACCCATGTTTACTGTAACATCATTTCATGTTCTTTGTAACTTTGAGTTGATTGTAAACCGCTTTGACCTGGCCAAAAGCGGTATAAAAGCACAGCTAAATAAATAGACAGCAGGAGCAATGGCACACACTCCTGCCACCATGCCGCCATCTTGAAAAATGGTGGTGCCAGGCCCCTCATAGTGCATTCTGGAACAAAAATTGTCCTCTATAGCAGACTGCCCCCTGGGGTGCCTCCTGGGATGCACAGCACTGGTGAGCAAAACATCTCTGTTAAACAGGCATTAGAGCTTTAGCACTGGGCTGGTCCACCACAACAGGGTTTCTGCATTGAGCCCCATGTGGGCTTAACTGCTGATCTGAGCTGTGAACTACTGTACATAGGCAGCAGAGGCACCGTGGCCAGCAAGAGTGGATTAGAGAAGCACCCGGTGGCACTTTCCTGCTGTTGGCTGGGATTGGATAACTGTGAAGGGTAAAAGCACAAATATAAACCTTGGTTCCTGGATACTGAAGGCCCTCACTACACCATTGTCTCTAATCTGAGACATGTCTTTAAAATCTAGATACTTGAAATGGAAACTGGTAGAGCTATGATGTAAACGAAAGAAGCCACAACTGAACCAAAACTTCGTGGTTTAACCTTAATTTTTGTTGTTATATATTTTACTGCATATATATGCTCATAACAAAAGGTCTCAGACAACCCATAGCACTATTCTATGGACTGAATAAACGTCCTAATAATGTGCTCGTTGACATCAATGACCTCAGTGTTGAGTAAAATCTTATTACTTTTCCACCCAAAAAAATAAGGTGCATTCCAAATAGTAATTAGGACAGTTATCCACTACAGGACCGTACTGGGAGTACTAAATTCTCTCTAAGTAGCACGTTTTGTAAATAGTTTGTAAATAGTTTACCCCTGTTATCCAAGTTTTTTGCCCTGTTATCTGTAAACTCATACGTGTTAGCTGTATTGAGCTTTTCTGTTCCATGTAAACCGCGCTGATGCTGAATAGTGCGGTATATAAGAAACTGTAAATAAATAAATAAATAAATAAGTGTAGACTATGGGGGAAGGATAGGGAATGGAAGGGGTGATTCTGGACACAGGGAGCATATGGAGGGGAGGGGAGTTGTTGATCTATCAGGGGTGGTGGAGTAGGGCCTTGAACCACCCTGGTGAAGTGGGGGGGGGGGGGAGTAGGGCAGGAGATTGGATTGTTTGTCCACTGGAGACTGGGAGGTTTATTACTACTACTACTGATCATTTGTAAAGTGCTACAAAGCATACGCAACACTGGACATATATATGTAAGAGACGGTTCCCCTCATCAGAGCTTACACTCTAATCAAAATAAAGAACATTTCAAAACTGGGGACTAGAGTATGGTAAGATACGTGTAAGTGGTGAACAAGAGAATGAGGGGCATCAGGATCCAAAAGCAGCTTCAAAGAGGTACATTCTCAGCCTGGATTTGAATAGGGATAGAGAAGGAGCCTGAAGTACTGACTCGGGTAGTTTTTTTCCAGGCATATGGAGAAGCAGATGGAATGAACGAAGTCTGGAGTTGGCAGAGCAGGGCACAGATAAAAGGGATCTGCCAGAGAAGCAGAGTTCCCCAGGAGGGATGTAGGCTGAGATAAGAGAGGAAAGGTGGTGAGGAGCCACTGAATGAATGCACTTGTAGATCAGTAGGAGAAATCTGAACTGGATGCGACGCCGTTGAAGGGAGCCAATGAAGTGAACATAGCGACACTGATGGAAGATAAACCTTGCAAATGAGCTTTAAATAGATTGAAGGGGAGAGAGATGATTCAGAGTGAGACCAGAGAGGAGCAGGAGATGACTAGAGAGCGGATAGGGGTCTTAGTAGTGTGCTCAGAAAGGAAGGGATAAATTTTGCTGATGTTACAGAGAAGAAGATTACTTCATCCATCTGACCAACTCCCTTGCCTCTGATCCTTGCCGTCTCTTTAATACCCTCAATTCTCTCCTCAAGGTCCCCCCGCCCCCGATCCCCCCTCCCTTTCTGCCCAAACCCTAGCCGGCTACTTCCACGACAAAATCCATAAGATTATCCTCCAATTCCCTACCCCTTCATCTACCTCCCAACCTCCCCAATTCTCCTCCCCCATCCATACTCCCCCTGCCACCCTCTCCTCCTTCCCTCCGATCTCTGAAGAAGAAACCACACTCCTCCTTTCCTCCTCCAAACCCACCACCTGTTCATCAGACCCTATTCCCACCCATCTCCTACGTTCCAGCTCCCTCACCATTGTCCCCTCCATCACTCATATCCTCAACCTTTCACTCTCCACTGCAACTGTCTCTGCTGACTTCAAACATGCTGTTGTCACACCCCTCCTCAAAAAACCCTCACTTGATCCCACATGCCCTTCTAACTATTGACCCATCTCCCTCCTTCCCTTCATATCCAGACTATTAGAATGAGCAGTCCACAGTCGCTGCCTCGACTTCCTCACCTCCCAGGCCCTCCTGGACCCACTACAATCCGGCTTCTGTCCCCTACACTCCACTGAAACGGCACTCACAAAAGTCACCAATGACCTGTTCCTGGCTAAATCTAAGAGCCTCAATTCTGTCCTCATCCTTCTTGATCTTTCTGCTGCCTTTGATGCCGTTGACCACAACCTTCTCCTCACCACCCTCTCCTCACTTGGCTTCAAGGATTCCGTACTATCCTGGTTCTCCTCCTACCTCTCCCATCGCTCATTCAGTGTATGCTCTGGTGGTTTCTCCTCCTCCTCCCCTACCCTGCTCCATGTAGGTGTGCCCCAAGGATCTGTCTTGGGCCCCCCTCCTCTTCTCTCTCTATACCCAAGGCCTTGGCGCGCTTATCTCCTTCCATGGCTTTCAGTACCATCTCTATGCGGATGACTCCCAGATTTACATCTCTACACCTGATATTTCTTCGGCAACCCAGTCCAAGATCTCTGCCTGTCTCTAGGACATCGCTGCCTGGATGTCTCATCGCCGATTGAAACTGAACATGGCCAAGACTGAACTCCTTGTTTTTGCACCCAACTCCTCCCCCCCACTTCCCCCTCTCAGTCCATGTGGATGGATCTACTATCCTTCCTGTTCCCTCTGCCCGCAATCTAGGGGTTATTTTGACACCTCTCTCTCCTCCGCTCATATCCAGCTGGTAGCTAAGACCTGCCACTTCTTTCTGTACAACATCAGCAAAATCCGCCCCTTCCTCTCTGAACACACTACCAAAACACTTATCCACTCCTTAATCTCCTCTCGCTTCAATTACTGCAACTACTCCTCGCTGGTCTCCCCGTGAGCCACTTCCTCCCCCTTCAATCCATACAAAATCACGCTGCTCAACTAATCTTCTACAAGCCTCGCCAAGCCCACGTTACTCCTCTTCTCAAGTCGCTTCACTGGCTCCCTGTTCAATTCCACATCCAAGTCAAGCTTCCCACATTACTTTTGTTATATGAGATTTAGGTGTGGGTACTTTGTTGTGGAATACAGTGAATTTATAGATTCATAACAGAGAAAGAAGCGACAGATTTTAGCTATCTGTTGGATGTGTGCAGAGAAAGAAAGAGTAGAGTCAAAGATGATCTCAAAATTGCAAGCTGAAACAGAGAGGACTATGGTATTATCCACAGAAACAGAGAAGGGAGGAAGAGGTGGGGGAGGTGGGTTTAGGGGGAAAGATAAGGAGCTCAGTTTTGGCCATATTCAATTTCAAACAGTGGTGAGGCATCCAGGGAGCATGTTCGGATAAGCAGGCAGAGATATGGGCCTGGCTTCCTGGAGAGATTTCAGGTGAAGAGAGGTAGATCTGATAGTCCTCAATATAAAGATAGTACTGAAAACCATGGGAGGAGGTAAGTGCACCAAGGGACTGAGTGTAGAGAGAGAAAAGGAGAGACTCCAAGACAGAGCCCTGAGGTACATGAACTGAAAGTGGGATATCAGTAGAGGATGATCCACCAGAACATATACTAAAAGTGTGATGGGGAGAGATAAGAAAAGCAGGACAGAGCAGAGCCCCTTAATCCAAGTGAGGAGAGGGTATTAAGGAGAAGGTGGTGATCAACCATGTCAAAAGCAGCGGAAACTTTCATACCCAGCAGAGAGCTTGTAGTTTAAATTGAATAGTCACTCAGGGCCTGGTATCAGCAAAGTACTTTTAGTTTAAATTTAAAACACAGAAGAGAGCTTTCTGGTTAAATTTGGAACCCAGCAGAGAGCTTGTAGTTTAAATTTCATTATAAGTTAGAGCCTAGCAGCAGCAAAGAGCTATAATTTAAATCAAATAAGAATATAGCTTACCTCAGCAGCACAGGACAGGGTACTGTGTAGCAGCCCTCTTTAATAAGTGTTATTTCCCTCCTTCCCTCCCCACACCCACCCACCCCTGGGATAATCATAGCTTTATAGGTACTTACACATCTTAAAAGACAGGAGGTGCTCTCAGGTGAAGCTTGTTACCCAAATCAGTCATACACTAAGGACCTGAGATTAATTAAGCTTCAGGTGAACAAGGTATATTAAACGTATTAGATACAGTTTTATTGGTATAAATATCCATAGCAACCCTTAGTAAGTAAAGAACTTAAAGATCTAAACAAAAACTTAAAACTAAGATGCAGACAGCAGTCCAGCAGCGAGATGGGGGCTTTCCAGTCTTTTGCATTGAGTGTAACATGTATGATTTTCTCCAAGTTGGTGAGAGGTCTTACGTGTGCACTAGGTGCAAGGAGTTCCTTGCTCTCAGGGAACATGTCCGTTCTCTAGAAGCTAGAGTAGCAGACTTGTAAAACATAAGAAAGACAGAGAGGTACATAGATGAGACCTACAGGGATATAGTCCTGAAGTCCCACCTCCAGTCTGGCAGTATCCCTGTTGCCATGGAGGAGAGAGGTCACGTGACAGGAGAGCATCACCCTGGTGTGACAGGAAGTGATCCTGTAACTAGGACCTGTCCTCCAGGTGATGTAAAACCCTCTCGCACTGAGGAAGTTTCTCCAGGGCCATGTGCCTATGAGGGAAGGGTTAGGACAGCCGTTATAGTTGGTGATTTGATCATTAGGCATGTAGATAGCTGGGTGGCTGGTGGACATGAGGATCGCCTGGTAACATGCCTGCCTGGTGCGAAGGTAGCAGACCTCACGCGCCACCTAGATAAGGTCTTAGATAGTGCTGGGGAGGAGTCTGCTGTCTTGGTACATGTCGGTACCAATGACATAGGAAAGTGTGGTAGGGAGGTTGTGGAGGCTAAATTTAGGCTTTTAGGTAGGAAGTTGAAATCCAGAACTTCCAGGGTAGCGTTCTCCGAAATGCTTCCCGTTCCACGTAGAGGACCCAAAAGGCAGGCAGAGCTCCGGAGTCTCAATGCGTGGATGAGACAATGGTGCAGAGATGAGGGGTTTGGATTTGTTAGGAACTGGGGAACATTCTGGGGAAAGGAGGGGCTCTTCCGAAGGGATGGGCTTCACCTTAACCGGGATTGAACCAGGCTGCTGGCATTAACCTTTAAAAAGGAGATAGAGCAGTTTTTAAACTAGATAATAGAGGAAAGCCGACAGTTGTCCAAGAGCGGATGGTTCGGAAGAATGTATCCTTGAAGGATACTACCAAAAGCAGAGAGGTTCCAAAAAAGAGTAAAGTAGCCCAAATTCCCTCGAGTATGGAGCAAACAGAGCTTAAAGATCCCAAATTACCCATGTCTACCAATAGCCAAATTAATATGAATAAAATACAGTCTCTAAAATGCTTGCATGCAAATGCTAGAAGTCTAAAAAATAAGATGAGAGAGTTAGAATATATAGCACTAAATGAGAGGTAAGATATGATTGGAATATCAGAGACATGGTGGAAGGAGGACAACCAGTTAGACACTGTGATACCTGGGTACAATCTATATCGTAATGATAGAGCTGATCAAATTGGTGGAGGTGTTGCGCTCTATGTTAGAGAGGGCATTGAGTCAGAAAGGATTAAAGTTTTGCAGGAAACTAAATTTGCTGTAGAATCTCTATGGATTGAAATTCCATGTACAAAGGGGAAGGAAATGGCAGTGGGGGTGTACTATCGACCGCCTGGCCAGAATGAACAAATGGATGATGAAATGCTCAAATAAATCAAGGAAGCTAACAAAAGTTACAGCGCAGTAATAATAATGGGTGATTTCAATTACCCCGGTATCGACTGGATCAGTGTCATGGCAGGACATGCTAGGGAGATAAAGTTCCTAGATGACATAAATGACTGCTTCTTGGAGCAGCTGGTTCATGAACCGACCAGAGGGGAAGCCATATTAGACCTAGTCTTTAGTGGAACACCAGATCTAGTGCAAGAGATAAGGGTGTTGGGGCCACTTGGCAATAGTGATCATAGCATGATCGCCTTTGATTTAATTAGTGGAGGAGGGATAGTAAGGAAATCCACAGTACTAACTTTTAACTTTCGAAATGGAGACTATGATAAAATGAGGAAAATAGTTAAGGAAAAACTAAAAGGAGCTGTTGCAAATGTTAAAGACTTACATCAAGCTTGGGTGTTGTTGAATAATACTATCTTGGAAGCCCAGACCAGCTGTATTCCACGCTTTAAGAAAAGTGGAAGAAAGTCCAAAAAACTGCCAGCATGTCTAAGAAACCCTGCCAAAGGTAAAGCTACCATTTCTAATGCTGAATCATTGTTAGAGAAGCCATTTGCCTTTGCTACTGTCCAGAAGACAGACCCAACGCCTTTAACTGATAGGTGGGGGGAGAGTCTTACATACGGGGAAAACTATTACACTGACAAAAGCAAGACAGCCGAGCCTTCAGAGTTGGAAGCTATAAGCAAGCTGTTGTCAGAAGGAAAAGTTTTCTCTCCCAATGCTAATGTGCCTGTACACGCTGAATTGCTCCTGAACCAGTTCAAGGAATTTCTGGAGGAAAGAAAGTCAGGGAGAACTGTTAAACGTGATAGAGATGCCAGTAATTCTAATACTGTTGAAAGAATGCAAATAGACTTTTGTTTGCCAGCTTTAGAAAGTGAACCTTCTCCTATGGATTGCTCTTTACGTTTAAAGGAAGAAGGCATTGTTAAACAGCACTGAAACTGTATGAAATAATATAGAAAGTACTTGCCATACCTGCTGAAGAATTGGAAAGGCTTGTTTTATGTTTAATAAGCTTAATTGTCTTCTGAGGATAAGAAGCCGTGCTGTGAGAAAGAAAATCAGCTGTTGCAGTTTACTTGTTTTCCGTTGAATATCCACACCGGGCAGTGTCCTGTGGAAAGTTTATGGGACTGAGAAACAGCTGAGCAGTGCTGAGATATTTCTGTTACGTTTTTCTTCTGTTCCTGAAATACCTATATGTTGGAGATGCATCCTTTATGCTTGTTTGTGTTTGCGCTGGAAATTCCCCACAATAAATATTCTTGCAGCCTTGAAACACTCGTGTCATAACTACAATTTTGTCCTTAAAGGAAATAAGCAAAAATACAAGTCCCAGAATCCCTGGCGACAATAGAAATAGCTTTATTCAAAAGAGGACACTCAAAGGCCACTTCCAGCTGGTAAGCTCTTGGTTCTCAGCGGAAGCGTTGCAGTACGTATTACCTAGATTGGCTACTGTTGGAAACAGGATACTGGGCTTGATGGACCTTGGTCTGACCCAGTATGGCATATCTTATGTTCTTATTAACTTTGAGAAGGATGATGATTGAGTAAAGGTCCTTGGATTTGGCGAGAAACAAGTTGCTGGAGACTTTGGCAAGAGCCGTTTCTGTAGAATATAGAGAATGAAAGCAATATTATCATGGATCCAGAAGGGCTTGAGAAGAAAGAAAGTCAAGACAGTGGTAGTGAATTGTATGTTTGAGTAGTTTTGAAGCAAAGGGGAGGAGGGAGATTGGCTGATAACTGGAAGGACAGGTAGGGTCTAATGAAGGTTCTTGAGGAGAGGTGTAACCACAGCATATTTGAAGGCTGCAGGAACAGTTGCAGTAGAAAGCGATAGGTTAAGGGTATGATTGATGGAAGGGATGACAGCAGAGGAGATGGAGCTTAGTAGTTGGGTGGGAATGGGATCAGAGGAGCAGGTAGTGAGTTTGAAGGAGGAGAGATGATATGCCGTTTCTTCCTCAGTGAGGAGGTATGGGAGGAGTAAAGTCAGATAAGGATGTGAAGAATGGATGTATAAGGTGGAGGAAGGGGACAGAGGGAGGGTAAGTATTTGGTGAGAGAGGAGAGAGATGGTCAAGGATTGTCTGTTTTTCTTTTTGGCCAGGCTGCAAGGAGATTAATACCTGTGACCACCACCAAGTTGCTGGGATTACATGTTGCAGTCAAAATTATTTTTTCTTGAAAATCATTGCTCTGTATTCTAGCTTTTCCTAGCTGAATTCTTCTCCACTTAAGGCTTTTCAACCTCCACACAAGCTGATGTGACAGGGACCTTTGACAACCAGGCCCTAGTGAACCAATTTGCTGCAAACCTTTCTATCGACGTCAGGCACACAAGTGGGTGGCAGGTAAGGTTCTGAGCATCTGTGGCCCTTCCTGCACACAGTAGTCTCCTCAATTTCTTAGTATAGATTTCTTCCTCTGTAATGTGAAAGCAAAGCTCTCCTTTTGAGAGATTTGTACCTTGCAATCTCCCTACATTGTTCTTCATCATTTTTTCTCTTTATTGTTTTTCTTTACAAAAAGCATAATGTCACAGAAGTCTGTTTGTTCAGTGTGGCCGAAATCTAGAACTTTGCTACTCATTTGAAGTGGCTTATCTGCCTAGGCTCCAAACATAATCAAGATGAATGTAAGCACTGTACTTGCATGTCTCTGCAAGTCAAGAAGGACCACATCAACTATCTCCGCAATCATTATGAGTCAGAAAGAGGCTTCTTTTCACAGAAAACAGAGAGAAGAGATGCTGTACAAAGAGATTTGTTGTTACTGCACATTCTACCAGATCATCCTTGGTGGAACTGCCAGAAACCTCCAGATGCGGTGACTCTAAGAGGGTAATGTTACAACAGGGCACCTAGCTTTGGAGGTGGAGAAGGTGCCTATTTTATGAAGACTTGCAGGTAGCTATATGCAGAAATAGCACCTAGACTGTGGATGATGGTATTTAAGTAAATGTTACTACATACCTTACATGCATATTTTAAAAAATATGTTTGTAAATCACATCTCTGCCCACCCTCTACCCAAAATCCTCTCCTGAGCATGCCTACTTTACAAGCATGCTCCTAAGTGTACTGCTTGCACTTTTAGCAATGATCTGATTTAATAAGAGGGTTTTTACTTGCATAAATCTGTTTTTTACATGTGTGGAGAAGGTTCAGATGTTAAAGACTATCACTGGATATCTCTTAAACTGGCCAGTGACTCTTCGTAGGTTATCAGGCTCAAAGCATAACTGCCTTCTGAACATTCACACCGGCCTGAGGAATTGTTGTCTACAACTCCTTTCAAAGTATGAGAGAAGATAAATATGTTAGCACTGAGAGCACTTCCAAGAGCAGAAATGAACATTTATCTCCAGAGCATTTTACTGATTCTAAATGTTTAAGCACAATAGCAGTCACAAAACCACACTGTGATGTCTTTGGCTCCCAAAATTTATAGAGGCCCCAAAGGCCACGGTGGCATTCCCTTTACATGGCCTTCACAAGATGAACAACATCTTAAGATGTGGCCAACTCCACTTATCATTGCAACCAATTTCCAGAAAGACTGATGTGAAATGAAAGGTCAAACAAGCACTTGGTTTCAGAAAAGTCCAACTTGTTCACTCTTCAGTTGTAGTTGAGAGAGCCATAGAAAAGCCCAAAAAGTGCAGGGAGTTTTCTAATAACGCTTCTGGTAAAAATGCGCACCTGTTTTCCAAGAAGCAATGCTTTCAGCCCCTCTTGCTGTTCATCAACTTTATATGATACAGTATATGCATGCCATTTTCCAAAAGGTGCTGATTGTTTTCTTCAGTTATCACCTCAAGAGCAGTAGCAGCTTGCTACCATCTTAGCAGAGGCTGATGAGTGTGGAACCCATATTATACGAACAGTGTATGATGTCTATGATACACCTTCTAGAATCTCATCTTCTGCCATAGCTTCCAGGCACCAGGCTTGGTTATGCGTCACTGACCTATGTAAGAATGTTCACACTAAATGAGTGGACACCCATACATTGGTGATTCATTATTTAGAAAAAAAGTAAAGAAGATTGTAGATAACAAAAGACCATCGCTCCATCTTATCAGTGATTCAGTCAACTTCTTTGACTTTGTCTCAATGTACTAGCACTTCCCAGTATCCCAGAAGTGATTACTATTATAATAGGGTCTTGTTCCCCTTTTAGAGACAACACACTATCCTGTTTTTGTTAAGCCACATCAATGGGATGGAGGTCAGGCATAGCAGACTATGCCTTTTCAACTGAAACAACCACCTTTCTTTTTTACTCTAACCCAGTTGCAGCCAGTGTTTCTTCAAAACCTAAACCTTGCACTACCTCTAGGGAATCAAGTTCTCTTCTTCCTGTGCTAGTAGGAGCAAATGACCACAGATTCCTGGTCCTCACCATATTAAGAAAAGGCCACTGATTAAGGTTTATTATGCAACCATCCAGTTGTCCCCTAAGAAGGTCTCATCTTCCCAACGCCCACATTGATTTATTGCAGGAAGAGGTCAATCAACTCCTACAGCACAATGCCATAGAACTAGTGCCTCTCCATGAAAGGAACTAAGGCTTTGACTCCAGGTACTTCCTGATTCCCAAAGAAACTGAAGCCCTTCGCACCATCCCAGACCTCATGGACTTCAATCTCCTTCTAGTCAAAAATAAATTCTAAGGGGCATGTTTACTAAACCGCGGTAGTGGACTCCATCCGATATCGGAGCCGCAGGCCCATTGAATTCAATGGGGCTGCGGCTCCGATATCGCACGGAGTCCGCTACTGCGGCTTTGTAAACAAGCCCCTAAGTGAAAAGATCTTGGTATTCTTACTGCTAATTTAATTTAATGTTCTAAGCAGAGTACAACAATCCTACTTCCTAGGTTTTACAGCCATAACTATATTATTTGTTCAAAAGATCGAGTAACAAACATTCAATCTAAAAATTCAATCAATTCAATAAGAATTCCCTAAACAATATCATTTTCACAAACTGCCTAAAAAGCATGTCTAACCTTAACAGGTAATCTATTCCATTCAATTGTGGCTCTATAGCCAAATAACATATCCACAGATCACAGGTCTGCAAAACTTTTTTTCGGGAGCTGTTTTTGTTATTCCATGTAATCTTTATGTTTTTTGGTGCGCTGAATCCGAAAATGACCTCCATTTTGTCATAGGACATCACGTTTCCTGATAATTTAGGTAACTATGTTAAATAAGGCAATACCTCAAAATAAATGGAAATAGACTTATAAAATTAAAGTTTTATTACAATATTTTCATGAAAATCCTTTTTTGAACTGAAATGAGCTCACCTACACACACTAAACTCGATTCTTCTTCCTTGTGAGGCTCCTCTTGGTGCATTTACGCTTGTGAGTAGCATCTGGAATGTCTCTCTGAAGCATCCAACAGTAGTCTGCCATCATTGTAATGCTCCATTTTCCCTGGTATCTCCTTTCCATCTCTTTAATGTCTTGGTGGAATCGTTCACCTTGTTCCTCACTCACAGCTCCCAAATTTTCAGGAAAGTAGTCAAGGTGGGACTGGAGGAAATGTACTTTCAAACTCATCAGGCAACCTAAAGCTTGAAATGCTTTCAGCATTTGTCCGACGATCTTTTTGTAGTGAGGATCTTTGTTATTGCCTAAAAATTTCTGTACAACTTCTTTAAATGCAATCCACCCTTCTTTTTGAGGATCCGTCATGGTATTGAGAAACTCTTGATCAACTATTAGCCTTCTAATGTCTGGTCTGACGAACACACCTTCCTTCAATTTTGCCTCCAACAGGCCTGGAAACTTAGTGACCAAGTATTTGAAGCATTCTCCATCTCTTGGAAGTGATTTTTCAAATTGCTTCATCAATCCCAATTTTATGTGGAGAGGTGGTAGAAGAACTTTATGGGAAGGTACCAAAGTTTCTTGGAGGACATTTTTTTCACCGACTGTTAGCACCCTCGGCTGCCAACTCTTCTTGGTCCAGTGATTTTGTCGGTCTCGACTGTCCCATAGACACAGAAAACAAGGATATTTGGTATACCCAGCTTGTTGCCTGAGCATCATGCACAAGACCTTTAAGTCCCCACACACTTGCCAACCATGGTCTTCATATTTAAGTTTACGAAGAACCAATTCCAAGTTCTCGTAGGTTTCCTTCAAGTGTACGGAATGACCTACAGGTATGGAAGCGTAAAATCCGTTGTGGAGTAAAACTGCTTTGAGACTTCTTTTTGAAGAATCTATAAAAAGACGCCATTGCTCTGAATTATATTGGATTTTAAATTGACCCATCAGACCTTCGACATCGATGCAATAAACTAACTTGTCTTCCTGGGCGAAGTAAGGAACGAACTCCTTTTCACGATGTCTGAACCATGAAGATGACACTCCTGGCAACAATAAATTCCTGCTTTTCAGCCTTGATCCAAGTAACTCAGTGGCATCTTTGGGAAGATTCAAGTCTCTTACCAAATCATTCATCTCCTCCTGAGAAAACAGTTTTGGTCTTGTATCATCTTCAAAGTCAGAACTTGATTCGTCATCTGGTTCAGGTATGACTTCACCTTCATCGGAGCTAGGTATCTCTTCCAAGGTAGCAGGGGGCTTGGGTACTGGTATATCTGTGCCATGGGGGATGGGACGAATTGTCGAGTGAAGATTGGGGTATGAAATGGAATGCTTCCATTTGGAATTAAACCCTTTCACATCGCATGAACAAAAGTAACAGTCGTCACTATGGTTCTTTTGCTCTCGCCATACCATAGGAATCCCATAACGGAAAGATTTTTTCTTACCCTTGAACCAGTTTCGGAGTTCCTCAACATACCGTTTGCACACTTTATGAGGCGCCCAGACTTTATCTTGATCTCCAATTTTTAGTCCAAAGTATGCAAAGTATACTTTTTTCACAAAGTCTGTAATATTCTGCTGTTGCTTCAACACTGTATATTCACCACAGATGAAACAGAAACTGTCTGGCAAATTAATACACTTTCGCGGAGCCATAACATAACGGTTGAAGAATGACGAGCTAACACGAATTGCGATGAAAAAGTGTGAACAGCCTAGAACCAAGAACCTGATGATGATTCATGCACAAGTGTGGCATGCAGGAGAGAGCAGCTCTGTCTGTACACGAGATGTCACAGTGCTGGCCACGTCCCTCTGCACTGACCGGAGCTGCTGCTATCTGCCCTGTGTCTTCCTCCCACTGGATTCTTCAGGAAAGATTAACCCCTTCTACCATTAGAAGCACGGACTTAAAACTTGCTTAGCTTATGTATATATTGCTGACCATCAGATTTACAGTGCTATATTTTTTTTTACATAACTCAGACAACCCCTTTAAGGTTTTTTGGCATTTTATATCTTAAATGCACTTATGTGAATTAATTAATAGTAATTTGAATTAATTAATAGTAATTTGAAAAAATTTGATAAATTTGAAGACAATTTTGCATGTTGTGGCAAATCATGACGTCTAGGAGTTTTTTCAATATTTTATTAGTTTTCAGCACCCCAAAATACATGGAAATTAGATGAAAATAATCAAACAGCTTTTTAGTCGCAGACCTGTGTTGTTTGTAAATAAAATTCTGACCTGATGGTGTAGTCAACATATTGCAGCCTGCCAAGAGCAAAGCTCTAGAAGGATCAGTAAATTTTACAACTGATACCATGTAACCAGGAATACAACCATAATTATTCTTAAAAGCAAAACATAACAATTTAAAAATAATTTGCACGGGTATCAGCAACCAATGCGGTTGGACAAGAAACTGTGTTACTCTCTCTCACCTCTTACCCGTCAATATAACCTTGACAGTGGTATTTTGTAAAATCTATAAATGAGCTAAAATCATTCCAGTATTACCAAATAGAAGCAGTGATCAAGTTGGCTTAAAACCATTTCTGAGATGCTAAGGAATGACATTCAAATAAATCTGTTGAATACAGTGCAATCTATACAGTATCGAGAGGGGGTGGTATTCCAAGACATTTTATATGGGGGTGTTCTGGGGAAGCACCCATCACTAACCAGGCAGCAGTGATATTGAGCTGCTGCCCAGTTAGCCACACGTGGCTAAAGTAAGGTGCAGCAAATGCTTAGACCTTTCCAGTTTCAGTTTCATGAAGTGTTTTACCATCCAAGATTTAATAAGCAGAAAGCAGTTTGCTAGGCTTTCATATATAGTGGTGAGGACTGTGCAGTGAGTATAATACTGTGATGTCATCTGCTTACAAGAAAAAGGGAGGCCCCAATTCTGTATAGTCCCCCAGTGTACTCAAATAAATATGAAAAAGTATACATGATGGGGGTGATCTTTGTGGTAGCCCATACTCAAATTTCCATGGCTGAGATAAATCATCTTTCCATTTCACTCTTACTGATCTGTCTGTTAAAAATCCTTGCATTCAATGCCATACTGTACCCAAAATACTAATGTCATTCAGCAGCACACTGTGATCAGTGTTCCCTCTAATTTTCTGTAGGCTGTGTGCGCATAAAATATCAGCTGTGCAGCTTTTGAAGGAAGGTTACATTTTTGTGCGCCATATAATGACACTCGGAGTTATATACTTTAAAATTTGACTACACATCAGAATACAGTATGTACACCACATTGATTTTAATCAAATTAAATGAAAATAGACGATTACTAAATGAAGCGGAAATTTCTAGTAATTACAATCACAACTTTTAAATTTTAAGACGTCTGTGTTGTTTTCTATCGGAATCAGAACCGTAATTTTTGTGCGCTCTGTTGTAAAGTATGTGCGCTCGCTCGGTGAGGTGTGTGCGCGCGCACACGTGCACAGCTTAGAGGGAACAGTGACTGTGATCCAGCAGGTTGAAGCCTTCTGAGAGGTCTAACCGTATTGATTGTGATTCAGACACCAAGGGGCATGTTAACTAAAATGCTGCAAGCAGCACAGGACATGCATGAGAAGGTGGTGGTCAGACCACACAATTATGTGCCAAACCACATTTGAGAGTAGTATCACCTCCTTTGCATGCCCCAGAGGTCACGTGACAGGAGAGCATCACTCTGGTGTGGCAGGAAGTGATCCTGTAACTAGGACCTATCCTACAGGTGATGCAAAACCCTCTCGCACCAAGGAAGTTTCTCCAGGGCCATGTGTCCATGAGGGAAGGGTTAGGACAGCTGTTATAGTTGGTGATTCAATCATTAGGCATGTAGATAGCTGGGTGGCTGGTGGACGTGAGGATCACTTGGTAACATGCCTGCCTGGTGCGAAGGTAGCGGACCTCACTCGCCACCTAGATAAGGTCTTAGATAGTGCTGGGGAGGAGTCTGCTGTCTTGGTACACATCGGTACCAATGACATAGGAAATGTGGTAGGGAGGTTCTGGAGGCTAAATTTAGCCTTTTAGGTAGGAAGTTGAAATCCAGAACTTCCAGGGTAGCGTTCTCCGAAATGCTTCCTGTTCCACGCACAGGACCCAAAAGGCAGGCAGAGCTCCGGAGTCTCAATGCGTGGATGAGACAGTTGTGCAGAGATGAGGGTTTTGGATTTGTTAGGAACTGGGAAACATTCTGGGGAAAGGAGGAGCTCTTCCGAAGAGATGGCCTTCACCTTAACCGGGATGGAACCAGGCTGCTGGCATTAACCTTTAAAAAGGAGATAGAGCAGCTTTTAAACTAGATAATAGGGGAAAGCCGACAGTCGCCCAAGTGCGCATGGTTCGGAAAAATGTATCCTTGAAGGATACTACCAAAAGCAGAGAGGTTCCAAAAAAAGAGTAAAGTAGCCCAAATGCCCTCGAGTATGGAGCAGACAGAGCTTAAAGATACCAAATTACCCATGTCTACTAATAGCCAGATTAATATGAATAAAATACAGTCTCTAAAATGCTTGTATGCAAATGCTAGAAGTCTAAAAAATAAGATGGGAGAGTTAGAATATATAGCACTAAATGAGAGGTTGGATATGATTGGAATATCAGAGACATGGTAGAAGGAGGATAACCAGTGGGACACTGTGATACCTGGGTACAAACTATATCGTAATGACAGAGCTGATCAAATTGGTGGAGGGGTTGCGCTCTATGTTAGAGAGGGCATTGAGTCAGAAAGGATTAAAGTTTTGCAGGAAGCAAAATTTGCTGTAGAATCTCTATGGATTGAAATTCCATGTAAAAAGAGGAAGGCGATGGCAGTGGGGGAGTACTATCGACCGCCTGGCCAGAATGAACAAATGGATGATGAAATGCTCAAAGAAATCAAGGAAGCTAACAAACGTTACAGCGCAGTAATAATAATGGGTGATTTCAATTACCCCGGTATCGACTGGGTCAGTGTCACGGCAGGACATGCTAGGGAGATAAAGTACCTAGATGAAATAAATGACTGTTTCTTGGAGCAGCTGGTTCATGAACCGACCAGAAGGGAAGCCATATTAGACTGAGTCCTTAGTGGAACACCAGATCTAGTGCAAGAGATAAGGGTGTTGGGGCCACTTGGCAATAGTGATCATAGCATGATTGCGTTTGATTTAATTAGTGGAGGAGGGATAGTAAGGAAATGCACAGTACTACCTTTTAACTTTCGAAAGGGAGACTATGATAAAATGAGGAAAATAGTTAAGAAAAAACTAAAAGGAACAGTTGCAAAGGTTAAAGACTTACATCAAGCTTGGGTGTTGTTGAAAAATACTATCTTGGATGCCCAGACAAGCTGTATTCCACGCTTTAAGAAAAGTGGAAGTCCAAAAAACTGCCAGCATGGTTTAAAGGTGAGGTCAGAGAAGCTGTTGTTGCCAAAAACGCATCTTTCAGGAAATGGAAAAAGGAGCCAAACGATGAAACCTGGAAACAGCACAAGCACTGGAAAGTCAAATGCAAGGCATTGATAAGGCAGGCAAAGGGAGAATTTGAGAAGAAACTTGCTGCAGAAGCAAAAACGTGAAATAAAGACTTTTTCAAGAACATTCGTAGCAAAAAACCTGTGAGAGAGTCAGTTGGTCCATTAGATGATAGAGGGTTTAAAGGGGCACTAAGAGGTGACAAGGCGATAGCGGAGAGACTGAATGAATTCTTTCCTTCAGTCTTTACTGAGGAAGATGTAGGGATGTTACCCATGACTGAAGTGGTATTTAAAGGTACAGAAGAATTGAAGGAAATATCGATACATCGGGAAGATGTATTACAACTATTAGATAAACTGAAGAGTAGCAAATCAGCTGGGCCGGATGGTATACATCCAAGGGTGTTGAAATAACTGAAATATGAGATTGCAGACCTGCCATTAGTAATCTGTGAATTTTCATTACAATCATCTGTAATACCTGAAGACTGGAGGATTGCTAATGTAACGCCAATTTTTAAAAGGGTTCCAGGGGTAACCCGGAAATTCTCTCCCACCATGACCACCCAACTCAAACTATACTAACACAACCATGTCCAAAAATCTGTCCAAGTCCAAAGTCTGTCCTATGTCTTATGTTGAAATCATCAATGTAGCCTCCCTGGTGACGGCCCCACCCCTACACGTAAATTTCCCCCCCCCCTTTTTATGTAACTCCGCTTTGACCCGGTGAAAAGCGGGATATAAATACAGCTAAATAAATAAATAAATAAAATTCATAAATGACCTGGAAAGGGGAATAACGAGTGAGGTTATCAAATTTGCAGATGACACAAAACTATTTAAAGTTGTTAAAACCCAAGAGGATTGTTGAAAATTGCAAGAGGATCTTGATAAATTGGAAGACTGGGCATCAAAATGGCAGATGAAATTTAATGTGGACAAGTGCAAAGTTATGAACCTAGGGAAGAACAACCCAAACTATGGTTACACGATTCAAGGTTCCACATTATGAACCACCACCCAGGAAAAAGATTTAGGCGTCATTGTGGATAACGTGTTAAAACCCTCGGCCCAGTGTGCAGCGGCGGCCAAGAGAGCAAATACAATGCTAGGTATCAAAAGGAAAGGAATGGAAAATAATACAAAAGATATTATAATGCCTCTATACCGTTCCATGGTGAGACCGCACCTTGAATATTGTGTGCAGTTCTGGTCGCCGTATCTTAAAAAGGATATAGCGTTATTAGAATAGGTACAGAGAAGAGCCACCAAAATGGTAAAGGGGATGGAAGCATACTCATAGAAACATAGAAACATGATGACAGAAAAAGACCACATGGCCTATCTAGTCTGTCCTTCCATAACAACAACTACAACAGTCCACTTTTTACCTTTAGAGATCCTCTGTGTTGGTCCCATGCTTTTTTGAATTCAGTTACTGTCCTCATCTCTACCACCTCCTCTGGGAGACTATTCCATGGATCCACTACTCTTTCCGTAAAGAAATATTTCCGCATATCACTCCTGAATCTATCTCCCTTCACCCTCATCCCATGTCCCCTCATAGCAGAACTTGCTTTCAATTGAAAGAGGCTCTCTCCCTGAACATTTATGCCACGGAGGTATTTAAACATCTCAATCATATCACCTCTATCCCGCCTTTCCTCTAAGGTGTACATATTAAGATCCTTAAGTCTGTCCTCATATGCTTTATAACGAAGCCCATTAATCATTTTAGTAGCAACCCTCTGCACCGACTCCATCCTGTTCACATCCTTTTGAAGGTGCGGTCTCCAGAATTGCACACCATACTCCAAATGAGGTCGCACCAAAGACTTATACAGAGGCATTATCACCTCCTTTTTTCTGCTTGCCATTCCTCTCCGTATGCACCCAAGCATCCTTCTAGCTTTTGCTGTCGCCTTTTCTACCTGTTTAGCTACTTTAAGATCATCAGACACAACCATGCCTAGGTCCCGCTCTTCTTTAGTGGACAAAAGTACTTCACCTCCTATACTGTATTGCTCCCTTGGATTGCTGCAGCCCAAATGCATGACCTTACATTTTTTAACATTAAATCCCAGCTGCCAAATTCTAGACCATTCTTCAAGCTTAGCTAGATCCCTCCTCATGTTATCTACCCCTTCCTGGGTGTCTACTCTATTGCAGATTTTGGTATCATCCGCAAAGAGGCAAACCTTACCCGACAGCCCTTCCGCTATATCACTAACAAAGATGTTAAAAAGAATCGGACCAAGGACAGATCCCTGGGGCACACCACTGGTAACATCCTTCTCCTCAGAGTGAGCTCCATTTACTTGTAGGGTTACTCCTATGAAGAAAGGCTAAAAAGGTTAGGGCTCTTTAACCTGGAAAAGAAATGGCTGAGGGGAGATATGATAGAAGTCAATTAATTAACGGAGTGGAACGGGTAAACGTAGATCGATTGTTTACGTTATCAGATGATAGAAAGGCTATGGGACAAGCAATGAAGCTACAGGGTAAACTATTTAAGACTAATAAAAGAAAATATTTTTTCACTCAACGTGTAATCAAACTCTGAAATTTGTTACCGGAGGATGTAGTAAAGGCTGTTAGTGTAGCTGGGTTTAAAAAAGGTTTGGACAAGTTCCTGGAGGAAAGGTTCATAAACCATTATTAAGAAGGGACCCAGGATATCAATGCTTGACCCAGTACAAGCATTGTGGAACCTGTGTCTTTTGGGGAAACTTCTAAGTATGTATGACCTAGATTGGCCACTGTTGGAAACAGGATACTGGGCTTGATGGACCTTGGTCTGACCCAGTATGGCATATCTTATGTTCTTATGTTCACCCACAACTGTGTCAGCAGTTGCCAACCCTTGCTATGCTGTCTGTTCTGGCTTTTTCACTGAGCACAGATTCTAACTCCTCCCTAGCTCATCACTCCATCAGCCTTCCTCCAGTGCATATGCATACTTTATTTAACAGGGTTTTTTAAATACTGCTTTATCATTTCAATCAAAGCAGTTTACATTGTAACTTAAACTTGGTAATGTACATTAAACAGGGACATTGATAACTTGGATTTTTCTGAGCAATGGAGGGTTAAGTGACTTGCCCAAGGCCATGAGGAGTGCTAGTGGGAATTAAACCCTGGTTTCTTGGTTCCTAAGTCAGTGCTCTAACCATTAGGCTACTCCTCCACTCTTTGAACATCATACTTTTAAGACTGAAGTTGCTTTGTATGTATATGTGTGCCCAGTCTCCCAGCAGATACACTCATGGGTTTTTCTTGGCTGACATTTATATTGTTGAGTTATCATGGTTGCCACACAACGCAGCCCCTCTGATACCAGTGCCCAAGGCAACTGCCTGGGTTTCCTATGAGCAGTACCAGCTGTTATCTGCATCACCTGATAACACTTTCTCATATTGATCAATGAGTTTACAACTTTAAATAATGATCTGGTATTATTTTGATCTTCCTCAATTAATTTAGAATAACATTCCCTCGTTGTCTGAAATAAGGCCTCTGCATTCACCATTTTTTAAAAAAATTCCATATCTAAATTAGATTGTCAAAGCCGCCAATTTGGTTTTTATTTGCACCAGCTCTGGTTTATGTCAAGGAGCCGAGATCTCTTTATTCCTCTCTTTCACTTTAAATGAAGCCACTTAATCTAATGACTCTAATTGGATCATTCCATACACCTAGTTTTTCTTCAGGAGATAACGCCGAATAGGCGGCTAGTCTTTCCAAAACCTCTGACCACCAGTCCAGATCTATCTTACTTTGGACCCACTTCTTTTGTCTTTTCACTCCTAGGACTCCTACTGTAAGGTAAATTGCAGCAAGAAACGGTCTGACCACATAAGTGGACTGCCCTTACAGTCTCCCACTAAAGAGTTACCCCAACTCCCATTTGTAGCCATTATTGTATCAAATTAATGGCCTTTCTCCTGTGTACTATCCAACTGAACCAAATTTAGTTGTAATTCCCTAATTAGAGAGGAAGAATATATCACCACTGAGTCATCCAGATCACCCAAATGAAGATTAAAATCTCACAAAATCAGAGCATGGTCATATGATAAAACATGGTGCATTATAATGGTATGAACAATTTCTTAAATTTCCTCCCATTTATCTGGGCAGGACCAGTTCTAACACTAGCCAGACTAGATGTCCAGTGGAAGAATTTGGGAGGGGGGGGGGACAGCAAAGCTTGATAGTGGCACCAGTGTGTAGTCACCTTCCTCTTCCCTCTGCCTCCACCTTACCTCCATCCTTCCGCCAGGCTGAGCAAGACTTCAACAAAATGAAACAATGTGGTGTTGAGCTTTGCAGCATCCATGCATTCTTTAGGCCAGCTGAATCCTGCCCCTTTGCACACTTTCTGTCAGGGGAGGGGGAGACACAGCTGGCCTAGAGCACGCTGTTACAGTTTTTGAAGCATGAGTCTGTGGGAGCCTAGCACCAGAAGTGGCAGAAGAAGAACAAAAGGAAGAGGTGGGGGACTGCACACTTGTGCTGCTGTTTCTGCCAGTCATTTTGGATATTGATGGGGAGGGGGAGGAGAAAGGAAAAAGAGATATACTGCATATTGGGAAGGGGTGGGGGGCACATGGTTGAAGATTCACCTAGGGTGTCAGATACACTTGGGTCATCCCTGTACATGAGAGTCTATAAATTGATAGTATTTCTAAATGGTGGCACCGACAATATTGTGGAGGGGGGGGGGGGCTGATCATGGCTGTTGAGAGGAGCATGGTAGCAATCGGGGCACGGAGCTACTGAGAACTCTGCACCTGATCGCTACCATCCCCCCCCCTTGGCTTTACCATGGGGGACCTGCAATATGTGCTTCAGCAGGCACCATGGGACTTTTCCCACAAAAACTGCCAAGACAAGTAACATGGCGTCTCTGTGGAAAATCTGGAACCACAACAGTATCTGCAGGGGCTAACTCGGGAATGTCCCCTGCAGATACTGTGGAGATTTTTTTCCTTACTATGTGATTTTGGCAGCTAATACACTGCAATAGCTGCTAAATCCTACTGTGTTTAGTAGACATGCCACACAGAGGACACGCACAAATTTGTATCTGCTTTGGAACAGGTGTAAAATGGTGTGAGAGCATTTTTGTGCATTGAAGATAGCTGTGAGAGCCACAGAGACATCTGTGTTGCCTTTATCAAACAGATGAGTTTTTGGAAACTCTCATAAATGCACTGTTATGAAATTTCCTCCATGAGTTGGGGAGCAATTTTATAACAGGGTATCTAATTTTATGATCGCAACATAGACATCTAGGTGCCTTTATAAAATAGGCTCTCAGAGCTATCCCTAATAGCAAATTCTCTTGCTCAAATTTACACCGGTTGCAAATAAAGTGTAAATGTGTGCATGTATTCCATGGAGGTGATTTTATGAGGGGGTGCCTACTTTAAGTAGTGTGTCTCCCTACTTTAAGTAGTGTGTCTCCTTTCACACACTTTTTAACCATTTACACATGAATATGGCCATATAGGACATTTATGGACTCATGAAAGACTGACCAGCATAATAGCATGAACTTTCCTGTAGGTATGTGCCGCGTCAGAGTTTGGGGCACATTCAGGGTGTTATGGCCATAATGGCTGGCAATCAGGCAGCCAATAAAACATCACAAAACAAATGTTTAAGAAGGTCTATGCATCACTGAGCCTTGTGTTAGCAGGAAATTATGTTGAGGTCCTTTATCACATATCCCAGAGCGTTCTAAGATCTGTATCTTCTACCATCTCCATGATTTTTATTTTTAAAATGAGATTTTAAAGCATGCTTCAAAATTCTGAAACACACTATCAATATGATATCGCCCTCTGTCTGTCCATTTGTCTGTGACTGGAACTGTCCAGGCTATGGTGCTGAACAGTAGTGAAACACCAGGATTTGCTTATTTTTTTTTCCTCTGATGCTGTTCCACCTCTGAAAACTTGAGAGATTACATGGAAAACATACTACCTTGTTATCTCCATCACCATGCAAGAAAAATAATAATATAAAATTCATAGATGGGAAGTTATACTGCATTTACCTTGCTTGCTGATGTTTCACGTGCAGCATTGTGGATATGTTTTACAGCCCAGTATCCAGTTTCTCTGATGCTATCTTAGTCTTTACCAAGGATATCCTGCTGTCAAAGCTTTTTCTCCCTCAGCCAAGAATCTTGCAGATCCATACATCCAAAGGGTAGGAAACTCATTAGTAGCCATCAATGACATGCCAGTCTTTCCAGTCCAAGAAACAAGGTTTAATATCCCTCATTCATGGTTTTCACTGCTTCTTCTATAACGCTGGTTGACATTTTAGTATGGTTGGGGCACTCTATGATGTCACAAAGCCTAGTAGATCCCATTGGTTTAGTGAATCTTGATGTGTTGCCAGTGTAAGAAAAGCTTTTGATGCACAGTCACATGTTATTGTTTAACAAATCTTAATGCTTATTTTTTCTACACCATTTTTAATGGCTATTACAACACAATTTAAATAATAAACTTATATGAACCTAAGACAGCATGGGTAGCAGAGCGGCAAAGAGCTGAGGTAACTCACATTGTGCCCTGCAATCAGCATGTAGCGATTAGTATGCAGAGTATATGGATAAACCCGTCTGCTTCAGCACTTTAACCAAGTGTGACTGATCTCACTGATCTGAAGTACTAAATAAAATGTTTTGAGCAGGGAAAAATTGGATATATAACATCAACTGAGAAAAGCACATTGGGCCTTATCTAACAAATTTGGAAGAAGTACCCTGTGGCATACACAAAATTTCCAAAGATGGGTGGATATGTTTGTGTGGGGGAGAGCATGTGTTTGCTCCAGCTATCATGGGGGGGGGGGGGGGGGGGGGAGGGGGAGGCTATGGTTTCCTGCCATTAGCTCCTCCTGCTATTCAGTGTCTGTGTCTGTGTATGTGCAGATGACTTACATGTATAAACTGCATGGCTGTGAAATTCTATGTAAACGGTGCAAATGCACATGAAAAAGAGGCACAGATGGACACCATGGTCCTGCACATAAGGCATTCCTGCAGTAGTTTACTGTTATGAATGCATAAAAAAAGACATTTAGAGAAAAATAACCCTTTGTTGTGTAAGGCCCTCTGTCTTTTAATAGCACCGTTGTATTTTTGTTTGTGTTTGCAGTTTTATTCCTCCATCAAATGCATCTCTTATGCACGGCTTTTGAACAGGACCCTGTTCAGTTAGGGATTTCTCTTGGTCTGTGTCTATGGAAATTACCACAAGACCCACAGGGATTTACTATGCACTACTTTCCTCTTTTGCACCTGCCAGAGGTTTCTAGGGGGAGAAGCTGAGAGCATACTGCCAGCTATTTACAATACAGCCTTTCTCCTGACTAAAACTGAAACAATGAAAACGTTTTTCTTCATGCTGGTGGATCACTTGTTTTGCAGCCAAGAGAGCGAGTCCTGCGTCTCACTGCGAGGAAACTGGGTCAGTAGGACAGTGTGCCTTTTTGAGTTCTGTCAGGCTTTTATATTTAGGCTGTGGGATTAGCCCATGTAGAAGGAAGAGTACTATATGAATTTTCTATTATTGGATAGTTTTCCTCATAAGCAGAAACTGGACTGAAATAGGCCTCTTATGGTGTGGCTCATCACATCTGCTGCTGACTTTCCCATAATGCCAATGCTAAGGTTGCTTTTGATGGTAATTATTTCAGATGAATGACTCCAACTTTGGGGATTTGTGATCCCTTATTGAATTAGGAATTAAGGGAATTCAATTTCAAATTCTAATGTATTTCAAAATATAACATACAATAAAAGAACTCAGCTTAGAATCTAAATATAGAAATATATATGCGTTGGTTTGTCCATTATAAAACATAAATTTACCATGACTTGATAAGGCACATTCTAGAAAGGCCATTTAGGCGGTGATGGGGGTGTGAAAAACAAAATGTGTGAAAATCAGTGGCCATCCCTGAATATATACATTTTTTTAAAAGTATAGCAGGGAGTTGCACATGCGTGCGATGGAAATTAGGTCACTGCAGAGATGCATAGTTACCATAGAGACCAATAGCTGAGGTGACATAAGAACATAAGAACATAAGATATGCTATACTGGATCATTCCAAGGTCCATAAAGCCCAGTATCCTGTTTCCAACAGTGACCAATCTAGGTCATACGTACCTAGCAGTATCCCCAAGAGATACAGGTCCCACATTGCTTGTATTGGGTCAAGCATTGATATCCTGGGTCCCTTTTTAATAATGGTTTATGGACCTTTCCTCCAGGAACTTGTCCAAACCTTTTTTAAACCCAGCTACACTAACAGCCTTTACCACTTCCTCTGGCAACAAATTCCAGAGTTTGATTACACGTTGAGTGAAAAAATATTTTCTCTTATTTGTCTTAAATAGATCACCTTGTAGCTTCATTACATGTCCTCTAGTCTTTCTATATTCTGATAATGTAAACAATCGATCTACGTTTACCCGTTCCACTGCATTCATTAATTTAAAGACCTCTATCATATCTCCCCTCAGTCGTCTCTTTTCCAGGCTGAAGAGCCCCAACCTTTGTAGCCTTTCTTCATAGGAGTAGCCTTCCATCCCTTTTACCATTTTGGTGGCTCTTTTCTGTACCCTTTCTAATAACACTATATCCTTTTTAAGATACGGCGACCAGAATTGCACACAATATTCAAGGTGCGGTCTCACCATGGAACGATACAGAGGCATTATAATATCCTTTGTTTTATTTTCCATTCCTTTCCTTATGATACCTAGCATTTTATTTGCTTTCTTGGCCGCCGCTGCACACTGGGCCGAGGGCTTTAACATGTTATCCACGATGACTCCTAAATCTTTTTCCTGGGTGGTGGTTCCCAATGTGGAACCTTGCATAGTGTAACCATAGTTTGGGTTGTTCTTCCCTAGGTGCATAACTTTGCACTTGTCCACATTGAATTTCACCTGCCATTTAGATGCCCAATCTTCCAATTTATCCAGATCCTCCTGCAGTTTTGCACAGTCCTCTGGGGTTTTAACAACTTTAAACAGTTTTGTGTCATCTGCAAATTTGATAACCTCACTAGTTATTCCCTTTTCCAGGTCATTTATGAATATGTCAAAAAGTAGCAGACCCAGTACAGATCCCTGGGGTACTCCCCTATTCACCCTTTTCCATTGGGAAAATTGGCCATTTAGCCCTACCCTCTGCTTTCTATCTTTTAACCAGTTCCCGATCCACAACAGTACACTGCCTCCTATCCCATGACTTTTTAGTTTTGCTAAAAGTCTCTGATGAGGGACCTTGTCAAAAGCTTTCTGAAAGTCCAGATACACTATATCAACTGACTCACCTTTGTCTACCTGTTTATTCATACCTTCAAAAAAACATATCAGATTAGTAAGACAAGATCTTCCTTGTCTAAAGCCATGTTGGCTGTCTCCCATTAGGCCATGAATATCTACATGCTGTGTAATTTTGTTCTTTATGATGGTTTCTACCATTTTCCCCGGTACCGACGTCAGGCTCACTGGTCTGTAATTTCCCGGATCACCCCTGGAACCCTTTTTAAAAATTGGCGTTACATTGGCAATCCTCCAATCTTCAGGTATTGCAGATGATTTTAATGAAAGTTCACAGATTACTAATAGCAGGTTTGCAATCTCATATTTCAGTTCTTTCAGCACTCTTGGATGTATACCATCCGGTCCAGGTGATTTGCTACTATTCAGTTTATCAAATAGTTGTAATACATCTGCCCGGTGTAGCGATATTTCTCTCAATTCCTCTGCCATATCACCTTTAAATACCACTTCAGTCTTGGGTAACATCCCTACATCTTCCTCAGTAAAGACCGAAGCAAAGAATTCATTCAGTCTCTCTGCTATAGCCTTATCTCCTCTTACTGCCCCTTTTACCCCTCCATCATCTAATGGTCCAAATGACTCTCTCACAGGTCTTTTGCTACGAACGTACTTGAAAAAGTCTTTATTTCGTGTTTTTGCTTCCGTAGCAAGTTCTTTCTCAAATTCTCGCTTTGCCTGCCTTATCAATGCTTTGCATTTAACTTGCCAGTGCTTGTGCTGTTTCCAGTTTTCATCATTTGGCTCTTTTTTCCATTTCCTGAAAGACGCTTTTTTGGCAGCAACAACCTCTCTGACCTCACCTTTAAACCATGCTGGCATTTTTTTGGACTTTCTTCCACTTTTCTCAATGCGTGGAATACAGCTGGTCTGGGTTTCCAGGATGGTATTTTTAAACAATACCCAAGCTTGATGTAAGTCTTTAACCTTTCCAACCGCTCCTTTTAGTTTTTTCTTAACTATATTCCTCATTTTATCATAGTCTCCCTTCCGAAAGTTAAAAGGTAGTACTGTGGATTTCTTTACTATCCCTCCTCCACTAACTAAATCAAACACGATCATGCTATGATCACTATTGCCAAGTGGTCCCAACACCCTTATTACTTGCACCAGATCTGGTGTTCCGCTAAGGACTAAGTCCAGTTTGGCGTCCCCTCTGGTCAGTTCATGAACTAGCTGCTCCAAGAAGCAGTCATTTATTTCATCTAGGAACTTTATCTCCCTAGCATGTCCTGACGTGACTCTGACCCAGTCGATACTGGGGTAATTGAAATCACCCATTATTACTACTCTGCTGTGACTTTTGTTAGCTTCCTTGATTTCTCTGAGCATTTCATCATCCATTTGTTCATTCTGGCCATGCAGTCGATAGTACACCCCAACTGCCACCGCCTTCCCCTTTTTACATGGAATTTCAATCCATAGAGATTCTACAGCAAATTTAGTTTCCTGCAAAACTTTAATCCTTTCTGACTCAATGCCCTCTCTAACATAGAGCGCAACCCCTCCACCAATTTGATCAGTTCTATCATTACGATATACTTTGTATCCAGGTATCACAGTGTCCCACTGGTTATCCTCCTTCCACCATGTCTCTGTGATTGCAATCATATCTAATCTCTCATTTAGAGCTATATATTCTACCTCTCCCATCTTATTGTTTAGACTTCTAGTGTTTGCATAAAAGCATTTTAGAGACTGTATTTTATTAATATTAATCTGGCTATTGGTAGAAATTGGTAATTTGGGATCTTTAAGCTCTGTCTGCTCCATACTCGAGGGCATTTGAGCTACTATACTCTTTTTCGGAACCTCACTGCTTTTGGTAGCATCCTTCAAGGATACCTTCTTCCAAACCATACACTCTTGGGCGACTGTTGGCTTTCCCCTATTATCTAGTTTAAAAGCTGCTCTTTCTCCTTTTTATAGGTTAATGCCAGCAGTCTGGTTCCATCCCGGGTAAGGTGAAGCCCATCCCTTCGGAAGAGCCCCTCCTTTCCCCAGAATGTTCCCCAGTTCCTAACAAATCGAAAACCCTCATCCTTGCACCACTGTCTCATCCATGTGTTGAGACTCCGGAGCTCTGCCTGCCTTTTGGGTCCTGCACGTGGAACGGGAAGCATTTCGGAGAACGCTACCCTGGAAGTTCTGGATTTCAACTTCCTACCTAAATGCTTATATTTAGCCTCCAGAACCTCCCTACCACATTTTCCTATGTCATTGGTACCGACATGTACCAAGACAGCAGACTCCTCCCCAGCACTATCTAAGATCTTATCTAGGCGGCGCGTGAGGTCCGCTACCTTCGCACCAGGCAGGCATGTTACCAGGCGATCCTCACCTCCACCAGCCACACAGCTATCTACATGCCTAATGATCAAATCACCAACTATAACAGCTGTCCTAACCCTACCCTCATGGGCCCATGGCCCTGGAGAAATATCCTCAGTGCGAGAGGTTTTACTTCATCTGGATGACAGGTCCTAGCTACAGGATCACGTCCTGCCACACCAGGGTGATGCTCTCCTGTCACGTGACCTCTCTCCTCCATGGCAACAGGGCTGCTGCCAGACTGGAGGTGGGACTTCAGGACTATATCCCTGTAGGTCTCGTCCATGCACTTCTCTGTCTTTCTAAAGTCTTCCAGGTCTGCTACTCTAACCTCTAGAGAACAGACTTGTTCCCTGAGAGCAAAGAGCTCCTTGCACTTAGTGCATATGTAAGACCTCTCACCAACTGGGAGAAAATCATACATGTGACACTCAATTGAAAAGACTGGAAAGCCCCCATCTCGCTGCTGGACTGCCGACTGCATCTTAGTTTAAAACTTGTGTTTAGGTCCTTAAATTCTGTACTTACTAAGGTTGGTGTAGATGCTTATACTAATAGAAGTGTATCTAATATCTCTAATATACCTTGTTCAGCTGAAGCTTAATTAATCTCAAGTCTTCAATGTGTGACTGATTTGGATAAAGAGCTGCACCTGAGAGCAGCTCCCTTCCTCTAAGATGCGTAAGTACCTATAAAGCTACAATTACCCCAGGGGTGGGTGGGAGTTGGGGAGGGAGGGAGGGAATATAAGACCTATGAAGGGAGGACTGTTACAAGGTTCCTTGTCCTGTACCCTCAGCAGGGGGGAGGGGCATAGTCCCTCAGGGAGGCTAGAGCAGGAAAACAAAGTTTAAAACACAGCAAATTCTGGGGACAGAGTAGTCAGAGATATCTAGTTTAAAGCAACAATTAACCTGGCTACCACACAAAGGCCAGTTAGTTGAGAGAGGCAAGGTAAGTTATACAGCTGAGAAAAGCTGAAGTTCAAACTAAGGAAACAGTAAGGTGAAATAGCACACCAATAAGAGAACAAGAGTCAGACAGCTAGGACACAACAATAAATAAATAATATAAATAGACAGCTAGAACTCAGAGCAAGTTGTCACAGAAAATATCCACCTCTCCTAGCAGAGCACTATGAGGGCACTGCTCTTCCCAGAGCAGAGAGAGGCAAACAGAACAGTCTGGGCACATGTGGGGAGGAGGAGGAGACAGGAAGAAGGACTACACAATACCTCAGCAGGGGGGAGGGGCGTAGTCCCTCAGGGAGGCTAGAGCAGGAAAACAAAGTTTAAAACACAGCAAATTCTGGGGACAGAGCAGGGAGAGATATCTAGTTTAAAGCAACAATTAACCTGGCTACCACACAAAGGCCAGTTAGTTGAGAGAGGCAAGGTAAGTTATACAGCTGAGAAAAGCTGAAGTTCAAACTAAGGAAACATGCATGTGCTGTGATTTTTTTTTCTTGAGGATCTGCATGCATGTGCCTGTGTGATCTGTATGTGTCCACATGTGCAGCATGTGCCTTCCCCACCCTGCATTGAACATGTGCACATGCTTCCTGAGGTCACATGGAAGGAGAGCATTACCTTGGTGTGGCAGGAAGTGATTATGTAGTGAGGACCTGCCCTCCAAATAGTGTAATACCCTCTCGCACTGAGTACATACCTCCAGGGCCATGTGCCCTTGAGGGAAGGGTTAGAACAGCTGTTATAGTTGGTTATTCAATCATTAGGCATGTAGATAGCTGGGTGGTTGGTGGACGTGAGGATCACCAGGTAACATGTCTGCCTAGTGCGAAGGTAACGGACCTTACACGCTATGTAGATAAGGTTTTAGATAGTGCTAGGGAAGAGCCTGCTGTCTTGGTACATGTTGCTACCAATGACATAGGAGAATATGGGATGGAGGTTCTGGAAGCTAAATTTAGGCTTTTAGGTAGAAAGTTGAATTCCAGAATATTCAGGGCAGCATTCTCAGAAATGCATCCCGTTTCTCACGCAGGACCCAAGAGAACATAAGAACATAAGATATGCCATACTGGGTCAGACCAAAGTCCATCAAGCCCAGTATCCTGTTTCCAACAGTAGCCAATCTAAGTCACAAGTACCTAGCAGTTTCCCCAAAAGACACAGGTTCCACAATGCTTGTATTGGATCAAGCAGTGGATATTCTGGGTCCACTTTAATAATGGTTTATGGACCTTTCCTCCAGAAACTTGTCCAAACCTTTTTTAAACCCAGCTACACAAACAGCTTTTACTACATCCTCCAGTAGCAAATTCCAGAGTTTTATTACACGTTGAGTGAAAATATATTTTCTCTTATTAGTCTTAAATAGGCTACCCTATAGCTTAATTGCATTCCCCCTAATCTTTCTATATTTTGATGGCATAAACAATCAATCTACATTTACCCATTCCACTCCATTCATTAATTTATAGACTTATATCATATCTCCCCTCAGCTGTCTATTTTCCAGGTTGAAAAGCCCTAACCTTTTTAGCCTCTCTTCATAGGGGTATCATTCCATTCCCTTTACCATTTTGGTGGCTCTTCTCTGTACCTTTTCTAATAACGCTATATCCTTTTTAAGATACGGCGACCAGAACTGCACACAATATTCAAGGTGCAATCGCACCATGGAACGATACAGAGGCATTATAATAACCTTTGTTTTATTCTCCATTCCTTTCCTTATGATACCTAGCATTCTATTTGCTCTCTTGGCCACCGCTGCACACTGGGTGGAGGGTTTTAACATGTTATCCACGATGACACCTAAATCTTTTTCCTGAGTGGTGGTTCCTAATGTGTAACCTTGCATCATGTAACCATAGTTTGAGTTTTTCTGTCCTAGGTGAATAAATTTGCGCTTGTCCACATTAAATTTCATCTGCCATTTGGATGCCCAGTATTCCAATTTATCAAGATCCTCTTGCAATTTTCCACAATCCTCATGGGTTTTAACAACTTTAAATAGTTTTGTGTCATCAGCAAATTTGATAACCTCACTCGTTATTCCCTTTTCCAGGTCATTTATGAATATGTCAAAAAGCAGCGGACCCAGCACAGATCCCTGCGGTACACCACTTTCTCCATTGGGAAAATTGGCCATTTAGCCCTACCCTCTGCTTTCTATCTTTTCACCAGTTCCTGATCCACAATAGTACACTGCCTCCTATCCCATGACTCTCTAATTTTGCCAAAGGTCTCTCATGAGGAACCTTGTCAAAGGCTTTCTGAAAGTCCAAATACGCTATATCAACTGACTCACCTTTGTCTACCTGTTTATTCAGACCTTCAAAAAAACATAACAGTTTAGTAAGACAAGAGCTTCCTTGGCTAAAGCCATGTTGTCTGTCTCCCATTAAACCATGAATATCTACATTTTCAGTAATTTTGTTCTTTATGATGGTTTCTACCATTTTTCCTGATACTGACATCAAGCTCACTGGTCTGTAGTTTCCCGGATTACCCCTGGAACCCTTTTTAAAAACTGACGTTACATTGACCATCCTCCAATCTTCAGGTATTACAGATGCACTGGTCAACATTGAAATCGTTACTGACTTTAAAAGGCCCTAATCTGTAGTATCTTGGTGAGCTGAACACAAATAGAACATTAAACATTTTTTATTGGCTCTCGTTTTGAAGATATTGCATGTAGTTCTTTTTTAATATTTCACCATCTAAATTTATCCAGTAGGACATCAACAACATCCCAAATAAGCCTTGAATGATGTAATATTGCATCACATTGTATAATACCAGCATGCACACATCATCCAGAGTTGATTGCATCATTTTCTGATGCAATGCGATACTACTGCAAGACGGCTGCTGAAACCATCTGACGTCAGCAGTGTACTATACGCAGTCGGAAAGGAAAGTAATCTGGTATTCTGTTCCGATATTGAAAGCCTCATGAATGCCTTAAAAATCACTCATGACCCACAAGACTGGAGACTATTTATAGACTCTTCGAAACTGAGTCTGCAGGCTGTGCTTTTGAACAATGGAAGCTTTCTTCCATCTATTCCAGTAGCGCATGCCGTCCACATGAGAGACATACGATAACTTAAAGCATCTACTGACTTCCATTAACTATAACAAGTACAGCTGGCACCTCTGTGGTGACTTGAAGGTAGTTGCCCTTTTAATGGGACTGCAGCAGGGATATATAAAATACATGTGTTTCTAATGTGAGTGGGATAGCCGAGCAAGGGATTGGCACTACTTGCGGAAGGAATGGAATCACAGACAAAATGTAACAGTTGGAGAGAAGAATATCCAGCACCCAGCTCTGGTTGAGGCTCACAAAATCCTGCTACCACCCCTTCACATCAAACTAGGTTTGATGAAAAACTTTGTGAAAGCTATGGACCGCACTTCGCCAGCTTTCCGATACCTCCATGAAAAATTCCCTCGACTCAGCGAAGCAAAGATTAAAGAGGGAGTTTTTGTGAGTCCTCAGATTCGAGAACTCTTCAAAGATGACCGGTTCAACAACTTGCTGCAGGGTGATTGAAACACGCATGGAATGCTTTTGGCCTAGTGTCAACAAACTTTCTCGGGAATGTTAGGGCAGAAAACTACAAGGAACTAGTAGAAGACATGCTGATGCAGTATCAGAAACCTGACTGCAATATGTCTCTAAAGATCCATTTCCTTGATTCCCATCTCGATTTCTTTCAAGACAAATGTGGTATGGTTAGTGATGAACAGGGCGAACGTTTTCACCAGGATATCGCAACGATGGAGCAAAGATACCAGGGAAAATGGTCCACTACAATGCTGGCTGACTACTGCTGGACAATCCCCAGAGAAGCTCCTGAACAGCTGTACAAGAGATAGGCGAAAAAAAATCTAAGAAGTAGTCTATGACTTGTTTTTTTACAGGTATTAACCGAAAGCCTATTATATTTACTATTGACATGCATTTCATGTTGTAAACATTAATTCTTGTAGATTACAAAAAAAAACTAGAGTCAACTTTGCAATTTCACTGTCATATTCGTGTTCAGCATATAAAAATTTATAAGAAATGACTATTTTTATTTCAGTAACATGACTTTTGTAAAAATTTTTTGACCAGTGTGATTTTAGGGGTAGAGTTCCAAAGTCTCAATACATTCATGAGACGATGGTACAAGGAAGAGAATTTTGGATTTGTTAGGAACTGGGCAACAGAGGGATGACAGCAGCTACACGGAGGACTAGCACTCTAGCAAACTTTCTAGTTCACGTAATAGCAGGGCTGGATTTACCTATACGCCATGTACGCCATGGCGTAGGGCCCACAGCTGGCAAGGGCCCACCCGGGGCCGGCCCACACACCGCAGGGCTTCAGAGGGAGCCGGGTAAGCTCGCGCGAGGCCCCGGCTCGCTCTGTACAGCCGCCAGCATGAAGAGCCTTTTCCTTCACGCTGGCGGCTGTACCTGTAAAGCCGCGATTGCTGGGAAAGGTTAAAGGCAATGCCCTTTAACCTTTCCCAGCATTCGCGGCTTCACAGATACAGCCGCCAGCGTGAAGGAAAAGGCTCTTCACGCTGGCGGCTGTACAGAGGGAGCCGGGGCCTCGTGCGAGCTTACCCGGCTCCCTCTGAAGCCTCTCAGACAGCCGCGGTGCTGGTCGGGGGGGCCAAGGACTGCATGGGCTGTGATTGGGGGGGGGGACCTGGACCGGAAAAGGGCTAGGGGGGGGGGACTTGGACTGGAAAGAAATGGGCGGGGATATGGGGGGGGGAACCTGAACGGTAAAAGGGCTATGGGGGGGGGGAATTGGAATGGAAAGAAATGGGCTTTGATGGGGGGGGGGGACCTGAACTGTAAAAGGGCTATGGGGGGGGGACTTGGACTGGAAAGAAATGGACTGTGATGGGGGGGGACCTGAACTGTAAAAGGTCTATGGGGGGGACTTGGACTGCAAAAGGCTTGTGAAGGGGGGGGGACCTGGACCGGAAAAGGGCTATGAGGGGGGGGGGACTTAGACTGGAAAGAAATGGGCTGTGATGGGGGGGGAACCTGAACTGTAAAAGGGCTATGGGGGGGGGGGGAATTGGACTGGAAATGGGTTGTGTTGGGGGAGAACCTGAACTGTAAAAGGGCTATGGGGGGGGGGGACTTGGACTGGAAATGGGTTGTGATGGGGAGGGGGGACCTGGACCGGAAAAGGGCTATGGAGGGGGGACTTGGACTGGAAAGAAATGGGCTGTGATGGGGGGGTACCTGAACTGTAAAAGGGCTATGGGGGGGGGGGACTTGGACTGGAAATGTGTTGTGAAGGGGGGGGGGGACCTGGACCGGAAAAGGGCTATGGGGGGGGAATTGGACGGGAAAGAAATGGGCGGTAATGGGGGGGACCTGAACGGTAAAAGGGCTATGGGGGGACATGGACTGGAAATGGGTTGTGATGGGGAGGGGGACCTGGACCGGAAAAGGGCTATGGGGGGGGGGACTTGGACTGGAAATGGGTTGTGATGGGGGGGACCTGGACCGGAAAAGGGCTATGGGGGGGGGCTAACTTGGACTGCAAATGGGCTGTGATGGTGGGGGGGGGGAACTAGGACTGCAAATGGGCTGTGATGGTGCAGGGGGACTCGGACTGCAAATGGGAATTGATGGTGGGGGCTAGGACTGGAAATAGGCTGTGATGGGGGGGGGGGGCTAGGACTGGAAATGGCCTGTGATGTGAAGGCTAGCACTGAAAATGGGCTGATGAAGAGCTAGAATAGGACTGGAAATGGGCTGATGTGGGGCATGGGAGAATGGGACTAGAAGGGAGTGGATGCTGGGTGGGTCTAGAACTATAAGGAAACTGATTTTGGGGGAGGACTAGAATGGATGGGGAATGAGAATGGAGAGGGGAAAAATATTTTGTGTGGGAGGGATGAAAAATCTATGATGGGCTGGGTATTGGGAGAGTAAGAGGGGCTTGAAAATGGAAGGGTGAAATTTAAATGGATGATAAAGGAATAAGGAAAGAATTGGGGGAAAGAGCAAAAGGGAAACAATCAGTATGTTAAAGCAGAAATAGAGAGAGAATGGAAAACATCTAAAAGAGAAGAAAGGACAAATGGATAGCTAGCAGAAGACACGAAGAAACCAGAAGAAAGTGACTGGAGCAATTGCAACTGAAAAAATGCCCAAACAGAAGGTAGAAAAATACTTTTTATTTTGAATTTATTAACTGGAATATGTCTTTTTTAATGTATTTCTTGAATTCCGATGCTGATTTTGTCCCTATTGCCTCTTTATGTCAGGCAATTCTATACATCTATTGCCATTTCTGTTTTGGTAAGTTGATCTCGTTTTTATTTTTTCTGGGGGCCCATAATTTTTGTTGGCGTAGGGCCTCACTCAAGGTAAATCCGGCCCTGCATAATAGTAGCGATGTGCCTAGGACCGTGGACTCTGGTAAGCAGTTCAGTCCTAGACGGTCCCGATGTGCCGCTGCATGGGTGCATTTGTGTCCTGCTGCTCCTGCCCTCTCTGACTTCCTGTTGGAGGGGGCAGGAGCGGCAGACCATGAGTGCGCACATGCACTTTAAGGTCTGTGGCGGCTTCAAAGAGGTCATCGCTGTGTCGCCCATCAACCCCCAGTGAGAGGCTTGATGATGGGAACAGTGTGCCAGTGTGGTGGAGGTAGTGCAGTGTGCGGTGGGGACAGCACATTGGGCCTGCCTAGGGTAGCAAGAAAGCTTGGGTCGCCCCTGGGGCATTCACATATCAACCAAGGAAACACAGCAATGGCAAAGTAATATGTGCTACAAAGCCCAAAGATAGAATGGAACATGCAGGGGTGGGGGGCTAGATGGCCACAATCATTGAGTGTACCAGAAGTGTAATGGGGAAGGAACACAAGGCAGCAGGTGTGGCCAGAGCACGTAACCCCTTTGCTTCAGATATGAAGGCACTGCCATGAACACATGTAAAGCCTGTCAAAGAGCAGTCCCCCACTCTGTGCATAGCCCCCCCCCCTACTCACACACACCACTGGTGTGGCCCATGCCATTGCAGGATCAGACAATCAGTGAGGAGGACCAACTAGACAGAGGTGACACATTTTGACAACGCACCAGTTGTTAATCTATACAGAAATAGGTTTATTTCTTGAGAGCCCTTGCACTTCAATCCACCCTACATGACTGTGTTTCGCCTATATCAGACTTCTTCAGGAGTGTGTGATCTTAAATTGTAGAAAAACAAATGATGAATATACATGTAACTTGCTTCACCAAACCATATTCTATCCACGATAATCAAAACATTAAATATGTATATTCTAATTGAAAACAGACATACCAGAAACATAACTTACTATAATTCAAATCAATATTAACACACATATATAAAAAGACTTAATAGAAATAAAATAAAAATAATTATGACATATTATAACCATTCAAAAAATAAATATATCAACAATTAAAATGAATATTATGTATTTATAATTATATATATTCAAAGTGTCCTTTTTATGTTTATTTATGTAATTCTGTATATCTATATATGTGCACCATCACCATGCAAAAACCTAAGGTAGTCGGATCTATCTGTGCTAAATTGTAGAATCACCCTGTGGTAAGCGTGGCATGCGGTGGGAAGGGATTTTCTTTAAAATAGGCCAAACAGCAGTTCATGGAAAATCAAAAGCAGTTTTTATTTTGTCTCAGCTTGTTAAATCTCCACAAAACAAAACTCAGAACAAACAGCAGTTCGGAAAAAACAAAATCAGTTTAATTCTGTCCCAGCTTGTTAAATGTCCACATGCTGGTCCTTTGGACTTCCTCCAGCATCAGTTAAAATTTCTACCTCAGAACTCCTTTGCACAGTTTGCCTTGGAAGGATTTCTGTCTCCTTCCTGCTGCCTTCTTAATCTCTCCCACTGAGCCACGCCCTCCCAGCCCTGAACTCTGGGCTGCAGACTCTCTTAAAGGGGACTGTTGATAATCCCTTTAGAGAGGGATGGGTAATATTCTATATACCCCATTACACACCCTCCACCTCAGCTTAACTAAGCCCTGTTGAGTGTCTGCCTCACCTGGGACTCCCACCCAGAAAAGGAAGTCTACATTCAGGTGAGTCTGACCAGCTCTATGGTAGACCTGGAACTTGTAGGGTTGGAGACTCAAAAACCAACGCATAATATGGTCATTGGACTCCTTATGTTAAGCCAACTACTTGAGGGGTCGGTGGTACTTTATTAGTGTAAATGGACAGGTTTCAAGCACCCACTTGACAGCCAGGGCCTCCTTCTCAATCACTGCATAATGCTTCTTCCGAGGAAGCAGTTTCCTGCTGATGAATGCTATGGGATGTTCTTCACACCTGACTTTCCTGGTTCCCTACTAGAACCCCATCCACTTCCAAAACCCGCTCTAGGGCATTTTCAAGGTACTCATCCTCTTGCTGGGCCCTCGTGAAACTCCCTGGGTTTTCCCCAAGTCCTCACTCTGGGAAAGGGACAATTGTATTTGGGTCACTACCACTGAGCCCTGAGCTATCCCCAGGGATTTCTTCCCTAGGCCCCCTCTCTCCAGATTCTGTTGGTAGTGTAGCTTTTCCTAGTGATGCTGACTCCTGGACTTATCTGGCTTGGGAGTCTTGACATATAGATATGGGTCTTCCAGGGGGAAGATCTCTGGGAAATATTCCTGGTCTGACTTAGCAGAGCAGTCAATTAGCTGGGCCTATATCGCTCCAAAGTTTGGGTAGTCTCGGCCATTCACCACTGAATATGGCAGCACCACTAACTTGAACGTGACTTGCCCTCCTGGAGCCTTAAGTGAAACCTGTGCCATTGGATACTGCCTCTGGTTGCCATGCACACAAGCCAGTGTTACTGTCTTTGCATAGTCAATTTGAAATCGGATTGAGGTTTCCTGGCGAATGAGAGTCCGCACACTCCTGTAGTCTATCAAGACCTAAAGGTGGCTCTCCTTTAGCTCCACTGGCATCACAAAGTTTTGGGCCCCTGGGTTGGGAGTGTCCTCAAAAGCACAGGTGTGAGGGGTGGTTAGGCTGACATCCATGGGTTCTTCCGTACGTAGGGGACATTCCCGACCAAAGTGTCTCTGGGCTCCACATCAGAACAGGTGAAGGGGTCATGGCTGGGGCCATGCCCTTACCTAGGAGGTGACTTTGGAGATCAGGACATTGGAGCCAACATCCGTTTAACGTCCCCTTCTGTCCTCCTGGACTAATGGGTGTCTTCTTTCCTCTCTTACTGTCCACTTCAGTCACCGGCTGGGCTTCATAATACCCTTTGGATATTTCTAGTGCACTCTCCAGTGTAAGCTTGGGGTGCTGATGTACTCACTGTTTCATTGGAGTGGTCAAACCCTCCAAAAACTGCTCTAATAGCACAGTCTTGGCTATCTTGGGCCCGGTCTTTCGCTTTGGTTGCAGCCACTTCCATGCGAAATCCTTCAACTGATAGAGGCACCTCCAAGGGCTCTCCTTTATCTGTAGCCCCCCTCTTTCTGAATCGCTGGTTGTAGACCTCTGGGGTACAGCCAGCCCATTCCAGTATGGTGGTTTTGACAGCTGCATATGTAGCTTGCCTATCTTGGTTGGCATCCTTGAATGCAGCCTGACTGCTGCCCGTCAGCAGATTCCCCAAACAAGTAGTCCATTTGTCATCCGGCCATCTAGCCATGTTGGCAGTTCATTCAAAGTTCACCAAACAGTGATCTGGTTCATCTTCTGCCATCATTTTAAGAAGCGCTTGCGCTAGAGGGTGGAGTTGTGGTTTCTGTAGGGCCTGAATCAACTGCTGCTGCTGTTGTTGCTGCCCTTCCAGGGCTTGTTGAAAATGTTTTTGCTCCTGATATTTTTGTTTTTGATGTTGATACCGTTGTTGTTGCTGCTGTCCTTTGTCCAGAATCTGGAGTAGTTGCTGTATCCTGGCTTGTCACTGTTCTCTTGAAACACCACCACAGCTTCCTCTTCTGCAGCTGAGTTAATCCTGCAGTATTCCAGCTCCAACAAATTTTTAGCAGCCTCTAGTGGCCAAAACAAAGCCTGCCTGACCAGCACTGACTATACCTTCTTCAAGCTTCCTAACTAGAGTGTGGCTAACCCTCTTAGCCCATACAAACAAAAAATTCTGATCTGCTGTAGAGGCCCAGCCCTGGAGGGACATAGATTTGCCCTCAGTCATGTGGTAGAGGAAATTCCCAAGCTGCTACCATATGTGGTAAACGTGGTATACGGTAGGAAGGATTTTTCTTTAAAACACGGGCCAGACAGCAGTTCAGGCAAAACCAAAAGCAGTTTTTGTTCTGTCCCAGCTTGTTAAACCTCCACAAATCAAAACCCAGAACAAACAGCAGTTCAGGGAATACACAGTCATCTTACTTCTGTCCCAGCTTGTTAAATCTCCACAAACTGGTCCTCCTGGACTTCCTCCAGCCCCAGTTAAAATTCCAACCTTAAAATTCCTTTGCACAACTTGCCTTGGAAGGACCTCTGGCTCTACAGGCCTCTCTTCCTCTTGCAGCCTGCTGGGTTCTTAACCTCTCCCTCTGAGCCACGCCCTCCCAGAGTTCTGGGCTGCAGACTGTCTTAAAGGGGACTATTGATAATCCCTTGGGAGAGGGATGGGTAACATTCTATATACAAACAATATCAACACCGCCTGAGGAGAATAATCACTCTTCAAATCAAAAACAACGCTCCTCAGTAAACCACCATTACATAAACCAACTCTAGTCCAACATTCATACCAAATCTTAAAACGCTACTATAATATTAAGAATAGGTTCTCACCGGACCTCAGGATTTGCACACCCTCCATTTGGCGAAATTCATCACCATAGGGAAATGGTGGACACTTACATCATAGGTCCTTAACCTCCATAATTTATTACATATATTACCAGAAAAATCCTTCAACACTATATTTCAAGAATTATTTTATCTATTCTTCTTTTCCAGCACTTTTGCGGATATTGAGATACAGAGATTGAATATATATCCATTTAAGGGTATTTGCAGTGTGGCTCAAGGAGCCTTGATTATACTTTTCTGTTGCTTTCTGCTTATTTGAGCAGTATTGGACACTTTTATAGTAATATGTGTTTGTGATATTTGTTGATGGTTGTATTTTTTAGGTTGTATGAATGGTCAGGTGAATCCTTGGGTATAGGTAGTTGATAGGGATAATTCTTGAAATATAGTGTTGAAGGATTTTTCTGGTAATATATTTAATAAATTATGGAGGTTAAGGACCTATGATGTAAGTGTCCACCATTTCCCTATGGTGATGAATTTCGCCAAATGGAGGGTGTGTAAATCCTGAGGTCCGGTGAGAACCTATTCTTAATATTATAGTAGCGTTTTAAGATTTGGTATGAATGTTGGACTAGAGTTGGTTTATGTAATGGTGGTTTACTGAGGAGCGTTGTTTTTGATTTGAAGAGCAACATTCTATATACCTCATTACACGCCATAATGTGGAAAGCCTTCATTGGGGCAAAAAGAAACTTACTGAAGGAAGCATCTCAAAATCTGGCTTCCACTCCAGAAGGCACTGGGACAAACAGTCACTCTATAAGTGTAGATTGAACTATTCTGATATATTTCACCTTGATTGTTGTATGCTGATTTACCGCGGCTACATTAGATATGGAGCGGCAGACATCTTCTGTATTGGTGATATACATCTTATTAGTACTGGCATTTAAAATACTTTCCTTTGTGGCTAGTTTTAACATCTAGTATCATCATGGCAACATTTTAAGAGGATGACTTTGTAAACTCGTATTGACGATATACTCTTAGAAATATATAGTTAGAATACAGAAAAGACTGTGCTTCTGACAATTACATCACTGATTTATGCTGATGTCATGAAATCGTCATCTTTCCCAAGCTAAGGATCCATTTAAGTATGGCGTCAGATGGACGGCATTCCTACTATTTTCAACAACTGAATGTGACTGCTGTAAAGACATTAAAGCTTGGTGCTGACATTGGCAATATAGGTAATCTTGTCTGACTGACGAATAGTGGGACACTACTGGAGTACCTGTAACTTGAGTATATGATCTGGTCACTTTTGTAACACCTTTTTAAACTGATTTAGCTGGGTATTAGGATAAATGTTATGGGAGAATTGCTGATTTTGTGAAGAGTTTTTCATTGAAGGAATTGGCACTTCTATGTCGCTTTTGTATTGTTACAAAATCTATTATTGATCTAATAGAAGCAGTTTGCTTGTGTGCTCTCTGGAGTGGAAGCCAGATTTTGAGATGCTTCCTTCAGTAAGTTTCGTTTTGCCCCAATGAAGGATTTCCACACTATGGGTGATTCAACAATTTAACATAGATGGATCTGACTACATTAGATTTTTGCATGTTGATGGTGCAGATACATAAATATGCAGAATTATATAAATTAGAAGTATTATTTTTATGTTTATTTATCATTAAGAAGACACAATGGGCATTTTAATTGTTTATTTTTTGAATGGTTTATAATATATTATTTTTATTTAACTTAATTTCCATTTTTTACATATTTTTTTATATGTGTGTTCATATTGATTTTCATTAAGTTATGTTTCTGGTATGAGAAATGGCTCAGCAGAGGGTTGCCAATGAGGTAGTCATGTTGATGCCATGGGGTCCCCAAAATAAGCATTAGTGCGGCATATCTGCAGCAGCCCCCCTCCATACATTATGTCAATTTGCAGACAGAGAGTACCCCTGCAACATGCCACATCTGCCATGGGTCACATCAGAGCTGGTCATGATCAGGAGGCACAAATAGCAAGTAGCACGGGGGGGGGGGGGAGGGGGAGCTAGTGTTGACACAACTGTGATGTCCACTTCACTGTGACACATATCTACTCGCTGCATAGCACTTACCAGAAATTAACTATTTTGTAGATGCATCAGGTGCTGCAGAGGTACCACCACTCCCACCACCACCAGCAGCCCACTTACCACCAGAACCCTTGCCAGGACCCCAGCCACCAGAACCTCTGCCACTGCCATTGCCAGCACCACTGCCACTACTGCCAGCACCCTAGCCACCACTGGCCACAGCAGCAAGGAGGCATGCTGCACAAGAAAGGGATGGCAACAATGCAAACACAACCACCAGCACCGTGGTGAATGGCAGCATCAGTCATATGGGTGGTAGACACATCAAAGGGTGAGGAAGGAGAGGAATAAGAACTCCCAAATGTGTTCATCACCCTTTTGGAGGTGTAGGGGCAGGATAGATACAGTAGCAGCCAGAGCCAGTGGCTGCAGGGACAGGGCTAGGCCCACATCAGTGTTTGCAGAAGGGTGAGAGTGGTGGGTCAGAGTACCACATTGTGCTGGAGTTGGAGCTAGAGGGTAGGGAGCGGAGGAGAGGTGTGTGTGGAGAAGATACAGGAGTGGAAAGGAGGGATGTATGGGTGGGAGAGGTATGGGGGAGGTTGGAGAGGTGTGGGGGAGGGGATAGGGAGAGGGAGGGAGAGAGAGAGGGGGAGATGGCAGGTGGACAGGCTGAAGAACCACTGCAGTGACTGGTGACCCAATTTTTTATTTTATTTATTTTATTTTATTTTATTTTATTTAAATTACATTTATATACTGCCATTTGCAGCAGCATTCTAGGCAATGTACACTTTATTATAAAACATAAACAATCCCACAGTCCCAAACCCACAGGACCTAGGGTTACCAACTGGCTCCAGATGCGCCCGACAGGCTTGATCCAGTCCTGGGTTTATTCCATTGCATGCAGGGACATGTAGTTCTGATTTCTCCATTATACTCCATAAAAAAGCAAGACTACAAGTCCCTGCATGCAATGGGGTAAACACAGAACTGGATCAAGCCTGTCGGGTGCATCTGGAGCCAGTTGGCAACCCTAACAGGACCCCATCCCAAACACCCCCCACCACCCCAAGCATCCCCAAGTGCTGCCCTTCTGCTGCCACTCCTGCCTCTCTGCCTCCATTTCACTAGAAATTCAGGGAAAGAAGAAAGTTTTCAAACCATTTCAGAAGCTCAACAAAGCCTTCTCCATACTCAATGTTACCGGTAGGGCATTTCACAGAAGACATATGTGCATGCCATTGCTGTAAGTGGACCTGAGCAGGCCCTGATACCACCAACATCTGTGCCCCCGCCGAACACAATGCCCATTTAGGAACATACCTGCAACAACTCTTGCAGGTACCAGGCCTGCATGGCTTTAAATGCCAATACCAGAATTTTAGAATGTACCTCTGCTTAACTGGGAACCAATGTAACTGCTGTAAAATTCCCGCAACCGAGCCCTGCCTATAGAGGCCCCAGATGACACGGGCTGCTGAGTTTTGGACCACCTGCAATTTTTGAATCAGATAAACTGGTAGCCTCACATATAGATTACAATCTAGGTGCAATAGCACCAATGCCTGGACTACCAGGTGAAATGCTTCCAGATCCAAATAAGGCTGGAAGTGACAAACCACACGCAAGTTCCCAAACGCCGCTTGAACTACTTGCGACACCTGTTGCTGGAGACCAAGTTCCTCATCCAGGACAATCCCCAAGTCCCGATCTTGCTTTTCAATGTTAAACGAACTCCCCCTATCGAGAGTCCCGCCTTCAAACTCTTCTCAGCCAGCATCCTACACACAAGACTTCCAATATAGCAGCACTGAGAACCAATCGGTGAGATCGCAACCAAGCCGCAGTGTCCTACAGACAACCATTAACGTGATGGAACACCATAGCTTCATTCCCTGCTACATTAGTCACAAGCTCTGGCATTCTGGTTCTGTGCCTGACCCACAGTTCTCAGGATGCTGGGTTTGCCTCCTACCTGGGGGCCTGTAATTCTGCATCTAGTGAAGGAGGTGGAAGCATCTGAGGAAAGGGAAGAACCACAGCTCGAGCACCCCAAAGTTAAAGAATCAGTCACCACAACAAAGTGAATGGTTGGTGACTCTCTTCTGAGGGGTACTGAGGCATTCATCTGCTGGCCAGAATTGATGTCCAGAGAGGTGTGCTGTCTGCCAGGTGCCAAAATCCAAGATGATATGGAGAGTTTGCCAAGACTCATCAAATCTACTGACTATTATCCTATGTTGCTCAACTATGTCAGCACAAATACTGCTAGGTATCCCTCCAAGCATATCAAATGTGACTTTAGGGCTCTGGGGCAGAGGGTGAAGCAGATAGGTGTGCAATTGGTGTTCTCTTCAATCCTCTTCAAGGCCGAGGCAGAGAAGCTCGCATCCTGGAGATGAATATGTGGATGGTGTCATCAAGAGCGTTTTGGTTTCCTGGGGATGATGTTCCAAGGGCTGCAGAGCGGAGATGGTGTCCATCTGTCCAAGAAGGGTCAAGGCATTTTCAACAACAGACTGGTTAACCCACTAAAGAGGACTTTAACACTAGAAGCCCCAAAGTGCGTCAATTGATGCAAATGCATCTTCGAAGTTGTATACCAGCGCCACTGCTAGAGCCATGTCAGTCATATTCCATGACTTTGTTAGCAAGGTCAAGATGTTCAAATATGTGCATCAAAAATTAATGACAGATGCACCACCTAGCGGGAAAATGAATTTATACCTAGAAGCCCCAAAGTACGTCAATTGACACACTCAATTGTCTTGGATGCGTCAATTGACGTACTTTGGGGCTTCTAGGAATAAATTCATGTTCCCGCTAGGTGGCGCATCTCAATCACTGTTTACAGTTTTACTCCGATATTACAAACAATAAACACACGATGACGTTATGTAATGACGTCACATACTGCAGGTATTTAACAAATAAGTAACCTCACATTAATTCACATATGCATTTCATGCTAAATGCAGTTGTCGTGATAATACGTCAATTGACGCACTTTGGGGTTTCTAGGTAAAATGCCTTTTAGGGCTTCTAGTATTAAGCTAAATTTGATGGGGATGGTGAAGAGAGCCCCCAGGTAAGTACTCATGGCTAGACCTCATCTTCACCGGGAGGTGTTAATTGAGGTTCTGGTGAGCCTTTCTGAGGTTTGCCTTCCACCCTGTGTTTGTTGAGTAACAATTATCGCAATATGGTTAATGTAGTAAAGCCAATTGTTAGTATACAAAATATTTGTGGGATGGGAACAGCTGGGGGATGGAGAAAAAAAGTGGGCAAAACTGAAAGGGAATATTTTAAAGGCAACAAAACTTTTTGTTAGAAAGGTAAATAAATGTAAAAGGAAAAGGAGGCCGCCATGGTTCTCAAAAGAAGTAGCTGAGAAGGTGAAGAAAAAGAGGGAGGCCTTCATGAAATACAAGAGACCATAGAGAGAGGAAGACAGGATCTATATTTGTAGAAACTTAGAGAAGCTAGCAAAGTAGTCAAGAAAGCAAAGGTACAAAAAGAAGAAATAGCCAATGCAATAAAATGCGGGGATAAGACATTTTTCAGATTTAGTGAGAGGAGGAAGAGCAAAAGTGGTATTGTCAGATTCAAGGGTGCAGGGGAGGAATATGCAGAAACTGATGAGGATAAAGTGGAATTGTTTCTGTTCAGTTTTCACAGATGAAGGGCCTGGAGCAGGACCTCAGAAAACACCCACAAATAGCAACAGAAGCGATGGGAATCTTGAACGATTTTTGGAAGACTGTGTTCGTGAGGAACTAGCTAAATTAAAGTAGACAAACCCATGGGTCTGGAAGCGATACATCCAAGAATACTGGGGGATGTTCTAGCGGCTCCATTGTCTAACCTTTTCAATGCCTCTTTGGAGTTGGGAGTAGTGCCAGAGGACTTGAGAGAGGCACATGTGGTCCCTTAAAAAAAAGCGTACGTAAGGATGACATTGAGAACTACAGGCTGGTTAGTCTAACCTCTGTGGTTAGTAAATTATTGGAAAGGCTACTAAAGGAGAGAATAGTGAGGTTTCTGGAGGCCAGTGGATTGCAGGATCTGAGTCAGCATGGATTCACCAGAGGCAGGTCTTGTCTGACAAATCTGATAGATTTCTTTGACTGGGTGACCAGGGAGTTGGATCGAAGGAGAGCCCTAGATGTGGTTTATTTAGATTTCAGTAAAGCCTTTGACACCATTCCACACCGGTGACTTATAAACAAACTAAGCACCCTAGGGATGGACCCTAAAGTTACTGATTGGGTTAGAAATTGGTTGAGCGGGAGGCAACAAAGGGTACAGGTAAATGGAGCTCACTCTGAGGAGAAGGAGGTTACCAGTGGTGTGCCCCAGGGATCTATCCTTGGTCCGATTCTGTTTAACATCTTTGCTAGTGATATTGTGGAAGGACTGCCAGGTAAGGTTTGCTTGTTTGCAGATGATACCATTTTGATATCATCTGCAGGAAGGAGTCAACAGCTTGAGGAGGGATCTAGCTAAATTTTGAAGAATGGTCTAGAACATGGCAGCTGAAATTTAATGCTAAAAAATGCAGGGTCATGCATTTAGGCTGCAAAAATCCAAAGAAGCTGTACAGTGTAGGGGGTGAGGTACTTCTGTCCACAAAAGAAGAGTGGGACCTGGACGTGATTGTGTGGATGATCTTAAAGTAGCTAAACAGGTAGAAAAGGCAACTGCAAAATCCAGAAGGATGCTTGGGTGTATAGGGAGAGTAATGGCCAGCAGAAAAAAGGAGGTGATAATGCTGCTGTATAAGTCTCTGGTGCGACTTCATTTGGAGTATTGTGTGCAATTCTGGAGACTGCACCTTCAGAAGGATATAGGCTGGTTGGAGTCGGTGCAGAGGGTGGCTACTAAAATAGTTAGTGGTCTGCATTATGAAGCATATGAGGAAAGACTTAAAGATCTTAAAATGTATATTTCAGAGGAAAGGCATGACAAGGGCGATATGATACAGACCTTTAAATACCTCTGTGCCATAAATGCACAGGAGGGTCTCTTTCAATTGAATGCAAGCTCTGCTACGAGGACACCTAGGATGAGAGTGAAAGGGGGTAGACTAAGAAGTAATATGCAGAAATATTTCTTTACAGAAAGAATGGTAGATGTGTGGAATAGTCTCCCAGTGGAGGTAGTGGACATGAGGACAGTTTCTGAATTCAAAAAAGCATGGGACAAACACAGAGGATCTCTAAAGGTAAAACGGGGACTATTGTAATTGATATGGAAGGGCAGAGTAGATAGGACATGTGTTTTTTTTTCTGCCATCATCTTTCTATGTTTCTAAGCTGAATGTCATCAGCATACAGGAAACCCATAAAACCATGTCGCTCAGAAATCACCCCTATTGGACTCAAAAAGATGTTAAAAAGGATTGGGGACAAAATGGACCCTTGTGGGACCCCACAGGTCCACTGCCGCACAGTTGAAAAGTGGGTCCCCCCAGCGCACACAAAATCGCCTGTCATCAATTTGTCAATTTAACGTGGGTAATTTCTCCCTTGCCTGGAACCCAGAATATTCATCTTTTTCCATGTACACTAGGAGTTCTATCTTGAATTCCTTCACTGCTGGATCTTTCTTCTCCCTTTCTTCGTCCTCTTCAGTTGATTGGTTGACCTCCCTTTATTTATCTCACTCTCCTCCAGTTCCTGATCTCTAAGCTCCATCTCCCTCCCAACTGCTCTTACATTTTCTGGGACTCTCACCTACCTCTCCTCCTCCTCCCTGTATTTATTTTTCCACAGAAGCCCTTAGTTGTTTCAAGATGTTATCATTCACATACTTTGATCTGTGAAATTGAAGATCTTAAATTTGCATCCATTGCTTTTTACAGTTTTTCTTGTGGCAATTTTCTTTCTTTCCAGTTTTTGGCGGATTCTCTTTGTATATCCTCTTGATTTAAATGTAGGGTTTGTAGCATAAAAATAGCAGTACATTATCTCCTCTTTATCTGCAGAAATCCACTTAACCATAGTTAATCCTTTTAACTTTTTCATTAATTTCTGTGGTTTATCTCCTGCCACAGTGGGTCCGTGAACATGCTCACCATGGTCTTTATCTTTGACTGCGATATTACTTGCATCTACATTGTCTGCACTATCGCTACCACCATTGCTAGCCCTAGTGCGGAGGCTACGGGTGGGCCCAGATGCTCAAGTAAGTGCCAGCATTTACACACATCCATTGTGAAATGCCAGCACTTAACACTTGTAAATTGCTAGGTCCCCTCCCCTGTCGATTTTTCCCATGTGTATATTTCTGAAATGGCCCCTCCAGCTGCACGTGGATGTGTCATTTAGAAATGGCTCCACATTTAGCAGAGCTCTTTCTAAAATACCATCAGAACTGAGCATGTCAAGCCTGAAATATCAAGGCATTTCCATGGTTTACAAACATGTAAACCGTACAAATGCCCCCAAGCGGGATAGTCAGCAACACGAACATGGTTAGTGCCATTGAATATCCCCGAGTAACGCCACTATGTACCCCGATGCTAACCACTTAGCGTTGGGGCATGTTGAGGGAGTTCCTGGGCAGAGTGGAGGCGGAACCGATCACAAACCGGTCAGCAGCAATATTGAGCCTCTGCCTGGTTTGCTGTGAAAGCCAGGCGTAGGAAATCTTGGCCTTTCACCACGTATCCCTAACTGGGCAGCGGCTCGATATTGCTGCTGCTCGGTTAGCGATCGGGCTCTGCGGCAACCTCGGATATTCAATGCCAGGGCCGGCTATGACCTCAGCACTGAATATCCACATTTAATGTTCAGCGCCGGTGGCTAGCCGCTGTAACCGCGCTAGCTGCTGGCGCTGAATATCGGGCCTGTCCTAACCTAGTTCTCAGTTCTGCTCTCCATATCCTATCTAAAATGTGCCTTTAATAAGGTATTTGTGCAGTGTGAATAACTTGAAAGAGAATACACTTTCTCCTAGTGTAATCCACACAGAAACCAAAATCCAACACATGGTCAATTTATTAATACTTCTGTTAGCTCCGGCTGCTATTCAGATAGGGGTGATATTCAGTCACTCTCTGGATAGCACTTCAGACATCTGTACTATCGTCCTAAGCTATGGAGATAGACTAGCTGCATAAGGCTGAAAATTATCTTGATAGCGGCTGGCTATCACTGCTATCCACATAGTCACTGGCACTGTCGTCACTCTGTACCCTTATCCGGATAACCTCCGTGGGCAGGCGATCATGTCCTTTTCTTAATCTAAAGAAATTAAACCCTCATTAAATTAAACAGTTTAGAAGTCTCAGTATTATTTGTAATTGAGAAAATACAATCAAGAGTAGATCTTTTGAATGCCCATTAAGTATGATGAGAGTATACTGTAAAATCAGTCATCTCTGCTGGTTTATCATGGCTACAGGGAAGATTCTGTAGACTGAGCAGAAATAAGGAACCAGTGTCCGGGTGTTAATGTTGCTTATTCCTCCTTTGGTAGTAAAGTGATTACTGCTTATCTACAGCTTAAAGGAAGTGTCTTGTCTCTGGTACATCCTGTCAGAAACTGTAGAACTTGGACAAAGTCTGAAATAATGACCGCACACGGATGTTCATAAAATTCAGAGGGCGGCCCATCTGTTCCATGTTCTATTGCATTTATATCTTGCCTATTAAACCAATGGTTTGCCCAAGGCAGCTTACAATCTGAGGCCCTACTGCTCAATCAGGGAAGGTCTCCTTTCATAAAAGTTACCAGTCTCTTCTTTTATAAATTAGACAGGTTATGTGTGTAAATTACATACTACTACTACAGATATGTGTGTAAATTACATACTACTATTACTACTACTATTTATCATTTGTATAGCGGTACAAGGCGTACGCAGCGCTGCACATGTACAAGTAAGAGACAGTCCCTGCTCATCAGAGCTTATGATCAAGACAGACCACACAACTGGGGACTAGAATAATTTAAGGGGAATGGCAAGATACATCGAGGTGATAAAGGGGAGAATAAGGGATCAGGATCCAAACACAGCCTCGAAGAGGTGGGTTTTTAGCCTGGATTTGAATAGGGCCAGCAAGCAAAAGCAATGTGTGCCTTTGAGTCAGTCCTGACTCCTGGTGACCCAGAAGCTCCTGGGTTTTCTTGGCAGTAGATTGCCAGGCCTTTCTTCTGAGGCAATGGAGGGTTAAGTGACTTGCCCAAGGCCACAAGGAGTGCTAGTAGGAATTGAACCCTGGTTGTTTGGTTACCAAGCCAGTGTTCTAACCACTAGGCTACTCCTCCACTCATAGGGCCAGAGAAGTTTGTAAATTACCATTTTAGAAAAGGATGACATTTAAACATGGCTGACTGCACCATGTTGAACGTAGATGGGGATTTGCCAGGGGCATGCCCTGGGCGGAACAAAACTCTACACGTGTATTTCAAATTTATTTTTACCATAAACAACCCAGACTGAGAAGACAAAAGATATGTATGTTAAAAAATCATAAGAACATAAGATGTGCCAAACAGGGTCAAACCAAAGGTCTACTGAGCCCAGCATTCTGTCTCTGACAGTGGTGAAGTCAGGTCATGAGTACCCAGAAGAGCAGATCTATTCCTTACTACTCACACCGAGTGAGTCTACATGGTTAATAATGGTTTATTGACTTTTCCTCCAGGTACTTGGCCAAATATTTTTTAAACCAGGCTATGATAACTGCCTTGACCACATCATCTAGTAATAAATTGCACAGTGCAATTGCACACTGAATACAAAAATACTGTCTTTGGTTTGCTTTAATTGTGCAACCTGTTAGTTTCATGGAGGGTCCTCTAGTACTATCTGAAAGGGTAAGTGACCATTCCCTATGGTTTCATAGTCTTCTATTATATTTCCTCCCATCTCAGCCGTTTCTTCTCCAAGCTGTTTAGTCATTCTTCATGGGGAAATCGTTTCCATCTCTTTTATCACTTGGTTGCCCTTTTCTGAACGTTTCAGCTATCTTTTTTTTTTCGTTTTTGAGATGGAGGGACCAGAAATGCTCAAAGTGTGGATACACCATAGATTAACATAGAGATATTATAATATTCTCAGTTTCATTCACGATTCCTTTTGAAATATTTCCTTTATCGTATCCCGCACAAAATGTCAAATCCCTTCCTAACATTCTATTTGCTTTTTTGACCACCAGCGCACATTGAACAAAGATTTTAACCTATTTTCCACAATGACTCCAAGATGCTTCTCCTAGGTGATGGCTCCTAATATAGAACTTATTGTGTGTCTATTTTCCTTTTGTGCCATCAAGTCAGTGCTGACTCCTGGTGACCCGGCTGTCTCTGGGTTTTCTTCGTAATGTATCACTGGAAGTAGATTGCCAGGCCTTTTTTCTTCTAAGACAATGAAGGATAAAGTGACTTGCTCAGGATCACAAGGAGTGCCACTGAGAATCAAATCCTTGATCTTCAGGGTACTAGGCAGTAATGCTAACACTAGACTATTCCTCTACTCCTGTGTGTTTATATTTAAGCTTATTTTTCCCCATATGAATTACTTTACATTTGTCCACAGAAGTTTTATCTGCCATTTAAATGTCCAGTTCCCCACTCTCAAAAGGTTCTTCTGCAGTTCCTCATAATGTATTCATTATTTAAAAACTTTGAATAATTTTGTATCATCCTCAAATTCAGTCACCTCACTTGTGCGTTGGGGGTCATTGCTGACCCCTTGGTTTTTGTGGCTAGATCTGACAAGAAGTAGATTCCCAGGCCTTTCTTCCAAAGAAATGGAGGGTAAAGTGACTTGCCAAGAGTCACATGAAGTGTCCAGGGACGGCCCTACACATGTCCAAGCATGTTGTTGGCTTAGGGCTCTGTGGTGCAGGGGGCCCCGTGCCAACTTCATGCTGCACATAATGCTGTCTGCAGGTGTGAGTGTGACTGCTGCTCTATTTCTGCTTGCTCAGCTCTGGAACTGGCTCCAGCCTGCTGTGTCCACTAGGCTCCAATCTGGCCCTGGCCTGCCGCTTCCCATCAACTAGTTTGTTTGCTTTCTTACATTACGTGCTGCCACTGCCCAATGAGCTGATGTTTCCATACTTGCCATGTACTACAGAAGAGAGGCACTAAGAGACCTCTAACTCCTCCCACCTGGCTCACCCATGGCTCCATTTGCATGTGTTGCACAGTGCCGGAGGAAAACGAGTGAGGTAGTTTTGGAGCCGGAGAGAATGCACCAGTCTAGGCAAGCAGCATAGCTGAGCAGGCCACCTGCTCCGGGGAGGCCCCTTTTCACGCTTCTAGCAGCAATTCCTGAGGCAGGGCTGTGGTACTGGAGAAGTTATTCTGTCAATCAGGGGCGGCACTAGATAAGGCCCTGCTCTAGAACAGGCCCTGCACTGCATTTGGCCAGCTTAAGTGGTGAGCCAGTGAAGGGCTACAAAAGGAGGCTGCTACTTCTGGAGAGAGGTCTGCAATTGTAAGTATTTACTTCTGGGAATTTTTCTAAATCTTGGGGAAAAAGGAATTCTTTAGATTAAAGCTGTTTAATCTGTGAACCCAGTGTATTTTTTAAATCAGTCAGGGCCTAGTAGCAGCAAAGAGCTTTCAGTTTAAATTTAAAACACAGCAGAGAGCTTTCTGGTTATATGTAGACCCAAGACTCCCTCTATCCAAGCAAGGGCTGTGGGACTCCCCCTGGAGGTTGGTTACAGATTACCTTAGAAGCACAGGACAGGGTACTGTGTAGCAGCCAGCTTTTAATAAGTCTTCTTTCCCTCCCTCCCTCCCTCCCCGACACCCACCCACCCACCCCTGGGATAATCATAGCTTTATAGGTGTTTAAACCTCTTAAAAGAAAGGAGGTGCCATATTCACTCTCAGGTGCAGCTGTTTATTCTCATCAGCATACATTAAGGACCTGAGATTAATTAAGATTCAGGTGAACAAAGTACATTAAACGTATTAGGTATAGTTTTATTAGTATAATTATCCCCAGCAACCTTTAGTAAGTAAAGAACTTAAATATCTAAACACAACCTTAAAACTAAGATGCAGACAGCAGTTCAGCAGTGAGATGGGGGCTTTCCAGTCTTTTGCACCTAGTGTCACATGTATGATTTTCTCCCAGTTGGTGAGGGTCTTACGTGTGCACTAGTTGCAAGGAGCTCTTTGCTTTCAGGGAATGAGTCAGATCTCTGGAGGCTAGAGTAGCAGACTTGGAAGACATAAGGAAGACAGAGAGGTACATAGACAAGACCTACAGGGATATAGTCCAAAGTCCCACTCTAGTCTGGCAGCATCCCTGATGCCATGGAGGAGAGAGGTCACGTGACAGGAGAGCATCACCCTGGTATGGCAAGAAGTGATCCTGTAACTAGGACATCTCCTCCAGGTGATGTAAAACCCTCTCGCATGAGGAAGTTTCTCCAGGGCCATGTGCCCACGAGGGAAGGGTTAGGACAGCCGTTATGATTGGTGATTCGATCATTAGGCATATAGATAGCTGGGTGACTGGTGGACATGAGGATTGCCTGGTAATATGCCTGCCTGGTGCGAAGCTAGTTGCCTCATGTGCCACCTAGACAAGGTCTTAGATAGTGCTGGGGAGGAGTCTGCTGTCTTGGTACATGTTGGTACCAATGACATAGGAAAATGTGGTAGGGAGGTTTTGGAAGCTAAATTTAGGATTTTAGGTAGGAAGTTGAAATCCAAAACTTCCAGGGTAGCATTCTCCGAAATGCTTCCTGTTTCACGCGCAGGACCCAAAAGGCAGGCAGAGCTCCGGAGTCTCAATGCGTGGATGAGACGATGGTGCAAGAATGAGGGTTTTGGATTTGTTAGGATCTGGGGAACATTCTGGGAAAGGAGAGGCTCTTCCGAAGGGATGGGTTTCACCTTAACCGGGATGGAACGAGGCTGCTGGCATTAACCTTTAAAAAGAAGACAGAGCAGCTTTTAAACTAGATTATAGAGAAGAGAGCCGACAGTCGCCAAAGAGTGCATGGTTCAGAACAATGTATCCTTGAAGGATACTACCAAAAGTATGAAGTTAGGGCATATTAGCAGAGTGATTCCAATAAAGACAAAAGTAGCTCAACTGTCCTTGAGTACAGAGCAGACAGAGTTTAAAGATTCCTAATTATCCCTGCCTACAGTCTCTAAAATGCTTGAATGCAAATATTAGAAGTCTAAAAAGTAAGATGGGTGAGTTAGAATATATAGCACTAAATGAGAAGTTAGATATGATTGGTATCTCAGAGACATGGTGGAAGGAGCTAGCTAACCCCACCAAAGAAAGTAACTACATGATACTTCTAGAGCTTGGTCATAACGCCTACTTGTAGATATTTCATGTAAATAGTTCACCCACGTTATCCAAGTTTGTACACCTGTTCTTTGTAAAACCGAACAGCCTGTTGTTCTGTTCTTTTTGTTTAATGTAAACCGCGCTGATGTCGAATAGTGCGGTATATAAGAAATTGTAATAAATAAATAAATAAATAAAAAAGGAGGACAACCAGTGGGACACTGTGATACCTGAGTACAAACTATATCGTAATGATAGAGCTGATCAAATTGGTGGAGGGGTTGCACTCTATATTAGAGAGGCATTGAGTCACAAAGGATTAAAGTTTTGCAGGAAACAAAATTTGCTGTAGAATCTCTATGGATTGAAATTCCATGTAAAAAGGGGAAGGTGATGGCAGTGGGGGTGTACTGGCCAGAATGAACAAATGGATGATGAAATGCTCAAAGAAATCAGGGAAGCTAACAAAAGTTACAGCACAGTAAAATAATGGGTGATTTCAATCAGGGGCAGCCCAAGGGGGGTTGAGGGGCCATGTGCGGAGACTCAGTGTGGGGTCTCATTTGCATAAGATATGTCATTTGCATAAATATTTGCATAATGTTAACATACTCATTAAGAGGCATGTTTACTAAAAGTTAGTGTATGGATAAAGAAAGACTAAAAGATTTCTACATTACTATAATCCAGTGCCAACCGTCAGGCACATTAGGAACTACTACAAACACTGCCCATTTAGAACCCATTGTTAATGTACTAGACAGCTAATTTTTTAAGGCTTCGTCAGAGTGAACTACAGACATGCATTATACCAAAGAAAATTCACTCAAAAAATTATCATAAGATTAAGATAACTTACCCGTTTATCTGAGACCAGTGGCAAGAGGTTTTTAAAGAGATCGTGGTTATATGATAATTTTTTGAGTGAATTTTCTTTGGTATAATGCATTTAGAACCCATAGCAAACCTGCCATATCGTAACAGCACTACAAGGACTCACAAAGCACCATACTCTACTTATCAAAAGGCAACACTGCAAAATGAAACCAATACATTTCAGAGAATAACAATACATGACCTACTGGGGAAAGAGAACAAGTGGCAATGTTAAATAGAAACTACATAAACCTCAGCTCAGTTACACATGCAGAACATAGATCATTACCAAACAAAGAACAAGGAATCACAATTTAGAAATAGGAAGACAATAATTAAAATGGGAACCACAAAAGGCAAACTTGGAATGTACAACAATGCTGTAGAAATAAAACTATAAATTAATTTCCTCTTGTACTAAACAAAGCACAGACATTAATGATGCACATTTCCCAGAGTTGACATATTCCAGTTAATAAATTCAAAATAAAGAGATATTTTTTCTACCTTTTGTGCATTTTTTTTTTCAGTTGCTCCAGCCACTTTCTTCTGGTTTCTTTGTGTCTTCTGCTAACTCTCCATCGTCTGCTGTCCATTTGTCCTTTCTTCTCTCTTCTAGTTTTTTTTTTCATTATCTCTCTACATCTGCTTTAACATACTGATCTTTCTCCTTTTGCTCTTTCCTCCATCTCTTTCTTGATTCCTTTTTCATCCACTCAAATTTTACCCCTCCATCCTCACTTACTCTCCCAATACCCGGTCAATTGTAGATTTTTCTTCCCTCCCACAAAATATTTTTCCCCTCTCCATTTCACTCTCCCAGCCCCATCCCATTCTAATCCTCCCCCAACATCAGCTCCCTTCTAGTTCCAGCCCTACCCAGCATCCACTCCCTTCTAGTCCGTGCATCAGCCCATTTCCAGTCCTAGCCCCCCATCAGCCCATTTCCAATCCTATCCTAGCCCCACCATCAGCCCATTTTCAGTCCTAGCTCCCCCATCCATTTCCAGTCCTATCCGAGCCCCTCCATCAGCTCATTTCTAATTCCATCAGCCCATTTCTAGTCCTTTCCTAGCCCCACCATCAGCCCATTTGCAATTCTAGCTCCCCTCACTCAGCCCATTTCCAAGCCAAGCCCCCCCATGAGCCTATTTCCAGTCCTAGCCCCTCTATGATTCTGTTTCAATCCAAGCCCCACCACAGCCCATTTCCAATCCTAGCCCCCCAACAGTCCATGTCCAGTCCTATCCTAGCACCTCCATCAGCCCATTTCCAGTCCTAGCTCCACTCCCACAGCCCATTTCCAGTCCAAGCCCCCTTCCCATCAACTATTTCCAGTTCAAGCCTTCCCTCCACAGTCCATTTCCAGTCCTAACTCCCTCCTCTCACAGCCCATTTCCATTCCAAGCCCCCCTCCCCATCAGCTATTTGCAGTTCAAGCCCCCCTCCACTCAGCCCATTTCCAGTCCTTGCAACCCCCCAGCCCATTTCCAGTCCTAGTAACCCTCTCCCACAGCCCATTCCAGTCCTAGTTACCCCCAGCCCTTTTCCAGTCCTAGCAACCCCCCACAGCCCATTTCCAGTCCTAGTAACCCTCCCATAGCCCATATCCAGTCCTAGTAACCCCCCAACCCATTTCCAGTCCTAGAAAACCCCACCCACCATCTATATCCAGTCCTAGCAATACCCCACATCCCATTTCCCATCCTAGTAACCCCCCCAGCCCATTTTAAATCCAAATCCAAGCCCCCCCTCACAAAGAGCCCTGCGGCTAGCTAAGAGGGAGCCGGAGAGGCCCTGGCTCACCTCTGCAGCTGCCGAAGTGAAGCACGCCTTTTCCCTTCACTTCGGCAGTTGTACTGACGTTTAGAGCACTGCTGCACTGAGGTCAAAGGGAACTGCTCAGTGCAGCAGGGTTCTAAACTTTAGTACAGCTGCCGAAGTGAAGGGAAAAGACACGCTTTACTTCGCCAGCTGTCAGAGGGAGCTGGGGCCTCTCCTGCTCTCTCTAAAGCCACCCTGCCTGCCGCCAGTGTTCCAGATGTTGTTTGCATGGGGCCCCCTGAAACGCGGGGCCCTGTGCAAACAACATTCTTGCTCAATGGACAGGCCGGCCCTGATTTCAATTACCCCGGTATTGACTGGGTCAGTGTCATGGCAGGACATGCTAGGGAGATAAAGTTTCTGGATGAAATAATTGGATGTTTCTTGGAGTAGCTGGTTCATGAACTGACCAGAGGGGAAGCCATTTTGGAACTAATCCTTAGTGGAACACCAGATCTGATGCACGAGATAAGGGTGTTGGGACCACTTGGCAATAGTGATCATAGCATGATGGCTGATTTAATTAATGGAGGAGGGATGGTAAGGAAATCCACAGTACTACCTTTTAACTTTCGAAAGGGAGACTATGATAAAATGAGGAAAATAGTTAAGAAAAAAATAAAAGGAGCAGTTGTAAATATTAAAGACTTACATCAAGGTTGGGTGTTGTTTAAAATTACTATATTGGAAGCCCAGATCACCTGTATTCCACGCTTTAAGAAAAGTGGAAGGAAGTCCAAAAAACTGCCAGCGTGATTTAAAGATGAGGTCAGAGAGACTGTTGTTGCCAAAAAAGCATCTTTCAGGAAATGGAAAAAAGAGCCAAATGACGAAAACTGGAAACAGCACAAGCACTGGCAAGTGAAATGCAAGGCATTGATAAGGCAGGCAAAGAGAGAATTTGAGAAGAAGCTTGCTGTGGAAGCAAAAACGCGTAATAAACACTTTTTCAAATACATTCGTAGCAAAAAACCTGTGAGAGAGTCAGTTGGACCATTAGATGATAGAGGGGGTAAAAGGGGCACTAAGAGGGGACAAGGCCATAGTGGAGAGACTGAATGAATTCCTTGCTTCGGTCTTTACTGAGAAAGATGTAGGGATATTACCCATGACTGAAGTGGTATTTAAAGGAGATGCTGTGGAAGAATTGAAAGAAATATCGATACACTGGAAAGATGTATTACAACTATTTGATAAGCTGAAGAGTATCAAATCCCCTGGCCGGATGGTATACATCCAAGGGTGTTGAAAGAACTGAAATACGAGATTGTAAACCTGCTATTAGTAATCTGTGAACTATCATTAAAATAATCTGTAATACCTGAATATTGGAGGATGGCCGATGTAATGCCAATTTTTAAAAAGGGTTACAGGGGTGATCCGGGAAACTACAGATCGGTGAGCCAGACGTCAGTACCAGGAAAAATGCTACAAACCATAATAAAGAACAAAATTACTGAACATGTAGATAGTCATGTCTTAATGCGAGACAGCCAACATGGCTTTAGACAAGGAAGATCTTGTCTTATTAATATGTTATGTTTTTTTGAAGGTGTTAATAAACAGGTAGACAAAGGTGAGTCGATTGATATAGTGTATCTGGACTTTCAGAAAGCCTTTGACAAGGTCCTTCATGAGAGAGTTTTGGCAAAACTAAAAAGTCATGGGATAAGAGGCTGTGTACTACTGTGGATCAGGAACTGGTTAAAAGATAGAAATCAGAGGGTAGGGCTAAATGGCCAATTTTCCCAATGGAGAAAGGTGAATAGTGGAGTACTCCCAGGGTTCTGTGCCGGGTCCTCTGTTTTTGACATATTCATAAATGACCTGGAAAAGGGATTAACGAGTGAGGTTATCAAATTTGCAGATGACACAAAAGTTGTTAAAACCCATGAGGATTGTGGAAAATTGCAAGAGGATCTTGATAAATTAGAAGACTGGGCATCCAGGGGCGGAGCTAGCCACTGAACAGAATGGACGCCTGAATTTTTGCTCCCGTTGCTGCCCAAGAATCCTGAACATATCCCGGTATTACATTGAAGTTTGTACCCCCTACCTACATCAATAACACCGCAATACAGCTGGATGGCATCCCTGAAGCCTGCCCGGCTGGAATTTCCACAGGGATCCGGCTCAGCAGCGAAACGATCCAAACCCGAAGTGGGTTCCCCGCAGAAAATGGCCGCGGGAGAGAAGGAGGGAGTGACTGCCGGTGGCCTACGTGAAGTGCTACAGGAATTGAAATGCGTTTAAAGAAATGATTGCAGCCAATTCTAGTTCACTGAACATGATTCAAGAAGACTTGCTGGAGGTAAAAGAGAAACTCCTCACCATCACCACTCGACTTAATGCAGTTGAATTACAAACCCAGAAGCATGGCGTTGCATTAGAACAGCTGGGCCCTTTGGTCAAACGAGTCCGGCACATAGAAAATCTGATTGAAGATCAAAATAACCATACCCGTAGAAATAATATCCGCCTTGTTGGAGTCCCTGAAGGCGCTGAAGGTACCGATCCGATTGGATTTCTGGAAAAAACCATACCGGAGATGCTGCAGCTTGTCTTTGCAAGGCCTTTTGAACTAGAACGGGCCCATCGAATCCCAACACACAAAGCTGAAAACACACGATACCCGCGCCCACTCATAATGAAGGTACTGAGATACCCACAGGTCCTACAGATCTTTCAAGCTGCACGGAAGGCCGGATCACTGCAAATCCAGGGACACAAAGTGGCACTCTATCCGGATTTGAGCAAGCAAACGGTAGATCGGAGAAAAGCGTTGCTGGCCTGTAGACCCATGCTACAAAGTGCACAGGCAAGATACGGGCTATACTACCCAGGAACCATGCGGGTCACGCTGCATAATGAAACGAGGAATTTTGTTGAAGCTGAAAAACTGAAAACTTTCCTACAAGAAAAATGCGGTATGGAAACCTGAGGTCAATATTCTGATCTCTCACGCAGTGTAGAGAACTCAGCATATACTCAGGGGGTGCGGCCGTGCGTTCTCACAAATTTTAGAACGCCTTAAGCCTTGTTAAACACCTCATTGATTGTATTTCTGTTGTTCTAAATAGTTTTAATTAAACAGATATTTCTGCTTGAAATGTAGGGGTGGCAACGGGAGGTCGGGGTTGGTTACTGTTTCAGTGGATTGTGTTCACCTTAGCGATACAATGTTTGCCAGTTATGCAGTTGTTTGTGTCAGTCCAGTCCAGTACAAAACCCTCCACATACATGCAAAATGCAAGTACGCGGCAGGCCTATCCATAGGATAGCTTTCACCTATAAGACAGCTTATTCCAACGTTGATGTCTAGTGATCTTTTAATGCTTTCGTTAAATGTAAAAGGTATTACTGGCCCTGTCAAGCGAAAGAAGATTTTAGCGTACTGCCAGCAAAAAAAAGCAGATATTGCCCTCTTACAAGAGACACATTTAACAGATACTGAATCGCAGAAAGTAACCTCTAAATATTTCTTGGTGGCGGCCTCGGCCTCTGCCACTCAACGCAAAGGGGGGGTAATAATATTAGTGCGCAAATTCCTGCAATCCGCCATTACCGACACACGGATTGATCCGCTAGGTCGATGGGCCAGAGTGACGATGAAAATAAATCAACAGCTTTACACATTCTTCAATATTTACGCGCCCAACCTCGATGGCCCTAACTTTTTCAAACTGATTGCTAAAGAAGTTACAGCCGCAACTCACACCAATATCATATTAGGGGGCGATTTCAATGTCATCTTGGATCCACTGTTAGATCGCACGCCCTATCGGGCTGTAGACAAAGTCAAATCGCAGGCGATTCTTAAAGGCATCATAACAGAGCTACACTTGGTAGACCCATGGCGCCTACTTCATCCCCAAGAAAGAGACTACACATTTTATTCCATCCCACATAATACCCAAACAAGGATCGATTTCTTCCTACTGTCCACAGAGCTGATGCCCCAAGTGTTGTCCGCAGAGATATATGCTACAACGGTATCGGATCACGCCGCTGTCTCCCTAGTGTTGAATACCAACGTTACACAGCATGTTCCGCCAAGATGGACATTTGATAAATCCCTACTAGCAGATGACTCCTTTGTACAGCTACTGTCAGGGGAAATTGAGACCTATTTTAAATATAATACACCCACTGATACCTCCATCTGGAGCTGGTGGGAAGGTTTTAAAGCGACCATACGAGCTCATATTACCACCTACACCATTAGACGGCGTAAAGCCAGGAAAAAAGAAAAAGATGAATTGGAACTCCAAATAAAAGCTGGGGAAAGGTTACTAGCCAAAAGAGCTGACTCAATGATACTGATTAGACTCCAAAAATTGCGCTATCAATATAATGCTCTCCTCAACAAAGAAGCACTGAGTAGTATCCAGCTACAACGTAGTATATACTACTATGAAAGCAACCGCTCTGGATCCCTTTTAGCTCGGCAGCTCAGACCAAAAACCAGCAAGACCGCTATAGCGGCGTTGCAGGACAATTCCGGGGGTCTTCTCCTGAGATCTGACAAAATACTAGACCGCTGCAAAGAATTCTATGAGGAACTATATCGCTCAGATACCCAATGTAGTGACAGAGCCTTTGAAGATTTTGTCTCCAAGATAGTAGGACCCACATTAACCAGTCATCAAAGTCGAACGCTGGAACAAGAGATCTCAGTAACTGAAATACAAGATGCGATCAAACAGATGGCTCGTGGCAAAGCCGCCGGTCCAGATGGTATCCCACTGGAATTCTATACTAAATATTGCATTCAATTGGCTCCCATGCTACAGATCTACTACAGTGGCCTGCAAGATGAATCTCCAGAGATTGGAGCCCTGGCAGAGGCTGTGGTGGTAATTCACCCGAAACCGGGCAGGGATACACAAAAGATAGAGAATTACAGACCCATCTCTCTCCTAAACTCTGATTATAAAATCTATGCTAAAGTGCTTGCTAACCGATTAGGACGGATCTTAAAAGATTTGATACATGAGGATCAATGTGGATTTATACAAAACAGATCCACTACAGATAATGGAAGATTATTGGCACATGTACTGGCATCTGCCAAGACCAAGGCCGAGCCCCTGATAGGGCTAGCATTGGATGCCGAAAAAGCCTTCGATCGACTGGAATGGTCCTTTCTATTTCGATCCCTACGGTGGTTTGGGATAGGAGAAAAGTTCCTAAAACGCATTGAATTGTTATATACCAAACCCACAGCTCGAATAGCGGTCAACTCACACCTCTCAGCCCCTTTTCAGTTGCAAAGAGGGACCAGACAGGGTTGCCCCCTGTCACCGATGCTTTTTAATTTAGCCCTGGAACCCTTATTAATAGCGCTCCGACAGAAGGAAAACATAAAAGGAATTGAGTTAGCTGATGGTCCCTGTAAATTGTCAGCATATGCCGATGACCTGCTCATTTTTCTACAACCATCAGACCTTCCTGAAACACTGCAACTCATAGATGCATACTCAGCGATATCCGGATATAAAGTAAATCTGAATAAAACAACAATTATTCCTCTGAATGAACAGGTCAGCGAAGAAATGATGCGTGGATACCCCTTTCAATATGAGAAGTCATCCTTTAGATACCTGGGCGTGACCTATGGCACCACCTTGGAAGAGACTGTCGCAATCAACATTAAGATGTGTCAAGAAATTGTACATGATAACATCTGCAAGTGGACCCCCCTTCATTTGAGCTGGTGGGGCAGGCTAGAAACGATAAAAATGATGTTGGTACCAAAACTCAGCTATATATTAAGCATGATACCCTTACGTTTCCCGTCAGCCTTCTATAAGAAAATGAATAGTCAACTGATAGCCTTTCTATGGAACAACCGAGTACCTCGAATAGCTGCCTGGAAACTGAAGTTACCTAATACACAAGGAGGTGTCCATTTCCCAGATCTCGGCTGGCTGCACACTGCCTCTCTTTTAAAGCAGGGTGCTCAATGGGTCGACTCTGACGACACGGATAAAGGACCTAGATGGCTGAGTGTGGAGCGGGCCCTACATTCCCCCCTACCCACATGGCTACTGGTAGGCACAGTAGTAGACCAGACTGCACCACATAATGCTATTATCCGAGAAACACAGCATGCCTGTCGATTATTGGCATCATGTATCGATGGAGGGGATGACTTTCGCCGCAGATATGCCCATATGGCTGAACCCGCGCCTTATCATCGGAGGGAAGCCTGTCTTATGGAAAAAATGGGTGGAACATGATCTTATCACCATTGGACAACTGATCAATGGAAGTGCATTTAAAACCTTTGACAGATTAAGAACGGAATTCCGATTGCCTAATACATGCTATTTCCAATGGTGTCAGCTCCGATACTGCATGAGCAAAGCGGGTGTGTCACCTGTCTTGATACGTACAGGATGGCCACTGCGACAGAAACTTCAAGAATTACAAACAGATGCCAAAGCTGCTTCGAGATGTGTTGCGATTCTCCGATCCAAAAGTGACAAGACATGTTCTAAGATACAGTCGGTGTGGGCTACTGAAACCGGTCAAGATCTACCTCTGGAAAATTGGGCCACTTTTTGGGGAACTCAAATACGTGCCACGAGAGCAGCGTCTCTCACACAATCTATGTACTTTATAGCACATCGAGCGCATATTACACCGGCTAAGAAAATGAAATGGACACTACAGGAGGGAAATCGATGTTGGTCCTGTAACATGGAAATTGGGACACTGGCACATATGTTGTTCCATTGTAAATCCCTGGAAATATATTGGAACAGAGTTTGGGAACGCATATCACAGATCCTCAACTTACAAACTCCTATCACTTATCAGATAGTGATATATAAATCCATAGCTCTGGAACCTACTCTGATGAAATGGGATAGTAAACTGCTGGACTTAATGCTCGGGATAGCGCTTAAAATAGTTCTAATACACTGGAAGAATCTCGACAAAGCTTGTTTCGAGCATTGGTGGAGTCTCTTAATCCTACATAAAACCTACGAAGAGATCTATATAGCTAAGAACCCATGGTCTGGTAAACTCAGTAAGAAATGGTCAGCTTTACAAAATTATGTTTGATGAAAGTGATTGCTGGAGGCTGCCTTGTGGAATGGTCTCTGCTGTAACCACATTGAATGGAGAGAGGGAGGGTGGCGTGCTGGCATGGACTGATACTAGTTCTTGTTAACGTTATTGTACTGTCTTGTTCAAGTTATTATATTCTTTTGCTATTTTGATCAATAGCATCTGCTTGTATCCTGCTATATCACGATCGTTTGTATTGTTATTTTACATGTTAAAACTGAATAAAAACTACTATTAAAAAAAAAAAAAAAAAAAAAAAAAAAAAGAAGACTGGGCATCCAAATGGCAGATGAAATTTAATGTAGACAAGTGCAAAATTATGCACCTAGGGAAGAACAACCCAAACTATGGTTCCACGATGCAGGGTTCCACATTAGGAACTACTACCAAGGAAAAAGATTTAGGCATCATCATGGATAACATGTTAAAACCCTCTGCCCAGTGTGCAGCAGCAGCCAAGAAAGCAAATAGAATGCTAGGTATCCTAATGAAAGGAATGGAAAATAAAACAAAGGATATTATAATGCCTCTGTATTGTTCCATGGTGTGACCGCACCTTGAATATTGTGTGCAATTCTGGTCGCCGTATCTTAAAAAGGATATAGTGTTATTGGAAAAGGTACAGAGAAGAGCCACCAAAATGGAAAAGGGGATGGAAGGATACCCCTATGAAGAGAGGCTAAAAAGGTTAGGGCTCTTCAACCTGGAAAAGAGACGGCTGAGGGGTGATATGATAGAGGTCTATAAATTAATAAATGGAATGGAACGGGTAAATGTAGATCAATTGTTTACATCATCAGAATATAGAAAGACTAGGGGACATGCAATGAAGCTACAGGGTAACCTATTTAAGACTAATAAGATAAAATATTTTTTCACTCAACATGTAATCAAACTCTGGAATTTGTTACCGGAGGATGTACTAAAAGCTGTTAGTGTAGCTGGGCTTAAAAAAGGTTGGACACGTTCCTGGAGGAAAGGTCCATAAACTATTATTAAAAGGGATCTGGGATATCACTGCTTGATCCAATACAAGCATTGTGGAATCTGTGTCTTTTGGTGAAACTGCTGGGTACTTATGACCTAGATTGGCCACTGTAGGAAACAAGATACTGTGCTTGATGGACTTTGGTCTGACCCAGTATGGCATATCTTATGTTCTTTAGCCTACCTCACTGGCTCATCTTTATTCAGCCACGGTACCATTCTCCTTCGATCCTGTGGCTGTGCTAAACTGCAGCTGCCAGTATGATCACATCACCATGCTATTAAACATGAAAAGGGGGAACTTCCTGTCTTGCACAAGAGACCGGAAGCATCCCCATTTCCCTTTTGAAATTACGGTGATGCGATCATGCTGGCAGCTGCAGTTCTGCGGAACTGAAGAACTGTCCCATGGCTGTGTAGTGATTTGCAGCAGACATGTCCACTCCACCAGGATGATTAGTAGTAGGTAGGAGGAGAAGGGGTGACTGACTGAGGAGAAGGCACCGGGGAGGGGCAGGGTAGGCATAGCATTGAAAGAGGACAGCTGCTGGGGGCAAGAACTTGAAGGGATTTACAGCTGGGACTGAAGGAGAGCTGATTATGGGAGGGACTGGGAGTGGGACTGAAGGAGAGCTAATGCTGAGATGGACTGGAACTGTAAGAGAGCTGATGCTGGAAGGGACAGGGACTGAAGGGGAGCTGATGTCGAGAGGGACTGGGACTGGAAGGGAACTGATGCTGGGAGGGGTTGAGACTGAAGGGGAGTTGATGCTGGGATGGAATGAAACTGAAAGGGTGCTGATGCTGGGGAGGACTGGAAGGGGTGATACTGGAGACTGGGGAACTGAAAGGGGGTAGATGCTGGGGTGAGGGTAGGGATGGGGACAGATATTTTGTGTAGGAGGAATGAAAGAAGTCATACAGTGTGAAAGATTAAGAGGGAGAGGTATAAGATGGATGCTGGGGTAAGCAAGAGGAAAGGCAGAGTTAATATCTCCCCTCCTCCCCAATTCTCCTCCCCCATCCATACTCCCCCTGCCACCCTCTCCTCCTTCCCTCCGATCTCTGAAGAAGAAACAGTACTCCTCCTTTCCTCCTCCAAACCCACCACCTGTTCATCAGACCCCATCCCCACCCATCTCCTATGTTCCATCTCCCTCACCATTGTCCCCTCCATCACTCATATCCTCAACCTTTCACTCTCCACTGCAACTGTCCCCGTTGACTTCAAGCTTGCTGTTGTCACACCCCTCCTCAAGAAACCCTCACTTGATCCCACATGCTCTTCTAACTATCGACCCATCTCCCTCCTTCCCTTCATATCCAAACTATTAGAACGAGCAGTCCACCGTCACTGCCTTGGCTTCCTCACCTCCCAGGCCCTCCTGGACCCAGTACAATCCGACTTCCGTCCCCTACACTCCACCGAAACAGCTCTCACAAAAGTCACCAATGACCTGTTCCTGGCTAAATCAAAGGACCTCTATTCTATCCTCATCCTTCTTGACCTTTCTGCTGCCTTTGACACTGCTGACCACAATCTTCTCCTCACCACGCTCTCCTCGCTTGGCTTCAAGGACTCCGTACTATCCTGGTTGTTCTCCTACCTCTCCCATCGCTCATTCAGTGTATGCTCTAGTGGCTTCTCCTCCTCCCCTACCCCGCTCCATGTAGGTGTACCCCAGGGATCTGTCTTGGGCCCCCTCCTTTTCTCTCTCTATGACCTAGGCCTTGGCATGCTTATCTCCTCCCATGGCTTTCAGTACCATCTCTATGCCGATGACTGCCAAATCTACCTCTCTACACTTAATATTTCTCTGGCAACCAAGTCCAAGCTCTCTGCCTGTCTTTCGGACATCGCTGCCTGTATGTCTCATTGCCGATTGAAACTGAACATGACCAAGATTGAACTCCTTGTCTTTCCACCCAACTCTCCCCCCCCCCCACTTGCCCCTCTCTCAGTCCATGTGGATGGATCTACTATCCTTACTGTTCCCTCGGCCCGCAATCTAGGGGTTATCTTTGACACCTCTCTCTCCTTCTCCGCTCATATCCAGCTTGTAGCTAAGACCTGCCGCTTCTTTCTCTACAACATCAGCAAAATCCGCCCCTTCCTTTCTGAACACACCACGAAAACGCTTATCCACTCCTTAATCGCCTCTCGCCTCAATTTCTGCAACCTACTCCTCGCTGGTCTCCCCGTGAGCCACCTCCTTCCCCTTCAATCCATACAAAATCACGCTGGTCGATAATCTTCTGCCAGCCTCGCCATACCCACATTACTCCTCTTCTCAAGTCGCTTCACTAGCTCCCTGTCCAATTCTGCATACAATTCAAGCTTCTCCTACTGACCTATAAATGCATTCACTCTATGGCCCCTCAATACCTCTTATCTCATATCTCTCCCTACGTCCCCTCTCGAAATTTGCGCTCCGCTAACAAATTACTTCTATCAATGCCTTTCACCCGCACCGTGAACTCCCGACTGCACTCCTTTCACCTTGCTGCACCATACACCTGGAACAGCCTACCTGCGTCTGTGTGCCAGGCATCCTCCCTGGCCCTCTTCAAATCCAGGTTGAAGACCCACCTCTTCACCGTTGCACTCAGATCCTGACTTCCATCCTCATCTTACCCTAACCCCTGTCAACGTTTACGACCAAACTATAGACCAAACTGTACCACACCGTACCTTCCGCAGATCTGACTAATGCTCTGTACTATTCTAACTAGATTGTAATTTCCGATGAGCATGACTCTGATGGGCAGGGACTGTCTCTTGTATGTTGACTACCTCTTGTAGGTTAGCTCTGCAGCGCTGAGTGCGTGGCGCTTTATAAGTGCTAAGGAGTAGTAGTAGTAATAGGCGGCTAAGAAAGTCAATAACAATGAAGGAAAAACTCTTGAACCTCTCTAAAGCGGTCTATTCGTATGTTGCTTCTTGATCCTTAACTTAGTGGATAAATATATAGATGTAATTATCGTGTAGGATTTCCCCCACCTCCAAAGTCCAGTTGGCAGTAGTTTAAGGTTGAGACCCTTTTCTGCATTGCCATCTGTGTCTGCTATACCAAGGACTGCAGACTCTTTTTCTTGAAGAAAGCATTTCAGTATTCAGTTGCTCTTCAGGGTTAAGATCACAGAGTAAAGGGAAATTCTATTGTACTTTGGACGCAGGCTTGTTAGTTGCACAGTTTCTCTGTGGAATCTGTTCCCTTGAAAAGTGTTGAAAATGAAAAGCCTTGATTAAAAGGAAGTTCACAGTTTTAGAAGGGTTGTAGGAAAGTGCATGGAAAACATTTTTGGTTTGTTTTTGGGTGATTCTCAGACTATTTCCCTGATTTAAGTAATTTTTCGGTTTGTGTCGCACATCCATTTTAATAAAACAATTTTTTAACACATAACTTTTAAATATGCAATAATTGACAACACACATTAATTCATAGGTTAACGTGTTAAATCAGTTTAGGGGCCCTTTTACTAAAGTGCGCTAAGCAGTTTACGCGAGTTTTCATGTGTGATAACTGTGGGCAAGGGCTCATGGCAACTGTGAATGCAGAGACATGACAATTACCACGCAATAACTGACATTCACACGCTGAGGTTGTGAAGGGGTGGGCTGGGGTGGAGAGTGGGGGTGAAGAGCACATTGCAGTTAGTGTGGGGGGACAAATTGTGTGCTGTTAATGTTGGATTTAGCATGGACTTACAAAGGAGATTGTTATTCTGATCCCGTGGGGTACGTCCAGCCCCACGGGATCAGAATTGCGAACAGCACTGTGCGTGCAGGCCGGGACTGCGATTCAGTCCCAGACTGCACGTACAGTGCTAGCCCGGCTAACTCAGTCAGGGCTTTTAAATGGAGCTGCGGCGTCATGGCGTTCCATTGCCATGGCACCGTGGCTCCATTTAAAAGCCGCGATGACGGCCGCTGCCCAAAAAAGTTAATTCCCCGCAGCCCGACCCCCAATCCGGCCTCCTAAGGCCAGGGTCGGTCTGCGGGGGATTAACTTTGTCCCCCCCCCAGCCCCTTCCGTGTCCCAAATCGAAAAGAAAATGTCCAGGGAGGTTATTCCACCCCGGAGGTGGAATAACCTTCCCGGCCAATTCGCCAAACCTGGATGTACAGGGCCAACATTAGGAAAACAGGATAGGTTGAGGACAGAATGTGGACCTTGATGGTGCCAACTCAATGGGGGGCATTAGTTCCAGCTATGCACTGCCTTACCATGGTGCCATGCATTTGCAATGTGCCAATGGCAGGGATATGGATGCACATACTCCCTGATGTTGGCGTGGGTGTTGGCATAGGTTATGTGGGCCAAACAAGCTCTACCAGCATAGTCTTTATTAAACACGCCCCTTTGTATTTTGTCATAGTTTGGACTCACAGAATTGTAGCTGTTCCCCGTTTCCTTTTGTGTCCAGTTTCCTTTTAGGCTTTTGTTCTTCCCCTCCTTCATTTTAATTTGTAAACCACCCTACTGGCCATCAGGTTTATGGGTCCTATAATAAATGTAATGCAATAAATAAATTTGTTTTCTGTAAATTTAGCTTGAACTCAGATCTGGTCCTTATTTGTAAATCTTGCTCTTTGAAGTGTTTGAAATGTACATGCAAAATTTATATATTAGAAAAAGAGGCATGTAGTATAATCAAAACTCAACAGAAAGAAAGGGTATCAACATTATTAATCACTTATATAGTGCTACAAGGCATATATAAAAGATGGTCCCTGCTCGCCAGAGTTTACAATCTAATCAAGACAGACAATGCAATAGCTGAGAAGAAGGGGTACAAATAGGGAAAGGTAAGGAGACATAAGGAAAAAACAAGGGATCAGGTTCCAAAAGCAACTTCAAACAGGAGAGTTTTTAGCCTGGATTTGAAAAGGGAGAGAGATGAAGCCTGACGTACAGACTCAGGTGTTTGTTCCAGGCATCAGGAGCAGCAAGGCGAAAGGATCGAAGTCTGGAGTTTGCAGTGGAAGAAAAGGGCACAGGGAGAAGCAAGCCAGTGGACGAGGAGAGTTCACGAGGAGGGGTGCAGGGGGAGAGGAAAGGTAGTGATACTGTGAATAGTGGTATAGAAGAAATGTTAAATAAATAGAAAAATAAATAATGAGGGGCAGTGGAATGAATGCATTTGTAGGTCAAAAGGAGAAGTTTGAATTGGATATGAAAATGGAAGGGGAGTCAATGAAGCACTGTTCCCTCTAAGCTGTGCGCGTGTGCGCGCGCACACACCTCGCCGAGCGAGCGCACATACTTTACAACAGAGCGCACAAAAATTATGGCTCTGATTCTGAGAGAAAACAACACAGACGTCTTAAAATTTAAAAGTTATGATTGTAATTACTAGAAATTTCCTGCTTCATTTAGTAATCTTCTATTTTCATTTAATTTGATTAAAATCAATGTGGTGTACATACTGTATTCTGACGTGTAGTCAAATTTTAAAGTATATAACTCCGAGTGTCATTATGTGGCGCACAAAAATGTAACCTTCCTTCAAAAGCTGCACACAGCTGATATTTTATGCGCACACAGCCTACAGAAAATTAGAGGGAACATTGCAATGAAGTGATTTGAGAAGAGGGGTTATAAGAGTAGGTCAGAGATGGCAGAAAGACCATAATGGTCCATCTAGTCTGCCCAGCAAGGTGGCGAGAGTAAGTGCACCTGCCTCTCAGTGCAGGTCACCCCTCCCCATGCCCCCTATCTCGGGTATACCCACCGCTCCATGCAAATCACCCCTATTTGTTGAGAGAGCAGAGATATTTAAGGTTATTTTGATTTTGATTTTATCCTGTGCTAAAAAGGGATCCATAATGTCTGTCCCATGCCACTTTGAATTCTGTCACTGTATTTGCCCCCACCACTTCCATCAGGAGGGCATTCCAAGCATCCACCACCCTTTCAGTGAAAACGTATTTCCTGATGTTGCCTTTCAGTTTACCTCCTTGCAGCTTCATGTTATGTTCTCTAGTTTTGCAGTTTCCCCATCTTTGAAAAAAGTTTGTTTGTTAATTAATACTCTTTAAGTATTTAAAGGTGTGAATCACATCTCCCCTGTCCCTCCCCTCCTCCAGAGTGTACATATTTAGGTCTTCAAGTCTCTTCTCATAAGTCTTCTGACGCCAGCTCCAAATAATTTTGGTCGCTTTCCTCTGAACTGTTTCCAGTCTTTTTATATCTTTTGCTAGATATGGTCTCCGAAACTGAACATAATAGTAATGTGTTCAGAAAGGATGGGGCAAATTTTGTTAATGTTCTAGAGAAAGAAAGTATAGTCCTAGCTGCATATATATGTAAAACCTTTATTGTTCATACCAGATTTGGAGCCACATATTAAAGTTGGTTAGTACTGCTTCTGCTACTTATCATTTGAATATTGCTACAAGGCATACGCAGCGTTTTTAGCATTTAAGTAAGCTTCAGCTAACAGCTGCAATTTTCCTATAGAGAAAGGGGTGTAACCCCCCCCCCCCTCGCCTTGCCAACAGATGTAAAGCATGCTCTGAGGTTTACTAGCATGCACTGAAGTCCAATTCCATCGGTTTCTTAATGACGCTTCGGGAGTGCCCTTGCACAGATGTGTAATGCAATTCTTTCAGAGCTGCCACTTTGTAAGCCCTGTGTTTTATTTTTAACTATTATTGCATATCTACTACACATTTTCTTAATAGTCTCTTCTGCCAATATCTTTATTGGAGGAATAATAAAGCAGTTTAAAAAAAACTGCCTGAAAGAAGAAAAAAAAAAAAAACAACCTTCATTCTTCTGCTGGTGCCTAACAGTGCCCATAAACCTTAGTTCCACTCAGTAACGTAAATTGCCTCATTTTGTCCAGGTTCCCCAGTTCAGCCGTATAAAGAGAAGACAAGGACACAATAACCTCTAAATAAAAGATGAACTAATCTTGAAGGAACATTAGAGTTTTATGCACATTATGGTTTTCTACAAGGCCGCTGAGGGCTATTGCAGCATCTTCATGAGCAAGTTCTCGCCACCAGGCTTCGAAGAGCTTTTACAGTGGGGGTGGGGAGCTCATAAAATGCAAACACTTGGGATGCAAATGGAACAGAAGACCAGGCTGGCTTTCTGATTTCCTGAGGGGGTAGTGGGGGTGGGGTTTACGGCAGCCAAAGGCACGTTAATAAAAATGAAGCATGCTGTCCTCATTTCATTTTAAGCAATGGACAAGAGTACAAAACAGACCACGATTATAATCAGAGACTGGCCTGAATAGTAAAAACACTGCTATATATTGACCATATATTAGCAGGACTACACATAGGGTCAATATTCAAAGCTGTGGTCACTGTAGAACAATAAACAGATCATTTATCCACCTCTTTAATGACCCATATTAAGCAGAATTGCTGAGTATTTGGTTCCCTCTAAATGGATAGATGTATTTGGATCACAGCTACAGTACATATCATCATTATCCAGTTACGTTTTGGACCTGTCCCTGAAACACCCCTAACTCTTCCTAAGCATAAATGGATACATGTTGGCCAGACATCGCGTTGTCTGGCCATAGTTTAGTCATTCCCTGAACCCAAATTGAAAATTTAAAACACTTTTGCAAGGACTTAGTGTTGATTGCATGAGATACAAAAAAACAGATTGTGAGCCCTTCGGGGACAAGGGAAAAATTATATATACAGTACCTGAATGTACACTGCTTTGATTGGTAGAAAAGTGGTATATAAGCCTAGTTAAATTAAATAAAAATAAGGGTTTTCAAATTTCGACCAGAATATTTCCAGATTTATAAGCCAAGGCTCTCTATATATGAATTTGTTATGCATAATAAAGCCATAACTTTGTGACAAATATTCAGAAGGACTTATCCAGATGGCAGCAGCAGCTGCCGGGTCAGTGTCACTGGCTAGGGCTATCCAGCGACATTTGGTGGCATTATCCAAATGGGACCGTAAATATCTTACAGCTGCCTCAAGAGTATCATGATAGAGCTGGGGTAGGTCCATGGGTGCAATGTGAGCAGGGCAGCAAATGAACTGGTTAGCGACAATAGTCAGCTTGTTAGCTATCCTGCTAAAGTTAATAGCTTTTTCGCTGTCCTAACTTCATCTGGATAGCTATCGGCTAGCAGACTGACCATGGCTATCTGGATTGTAGCACCAGTCACAGCATTATCCGGCTGTTCAGTGCTGATCACTATGGGGGGCATTCTGAGCCATGAATAGCGGGGTTGGATGCCCAGGCCGGATGTCCAACCAGCATTTGGCATCTTACCCCGATTCCGATGCCGGCGCTCCCCGCACATACACAGCAGTTGTACGGGGCGCACTGTATGTGGGCAGGAGGGGTGGTGCGGTGGCAGACTGGGGGAGTGGTCAGCTGCCAGAACATACAGGGCCTATTCAGGACAGGTCCCTGTATATTCACTGGCACCGAGCAGCACGCCTGGCTTATTCTACCCCAACAGTGGAATAAGTCCTGGGGGCCTCTCCCTTAGCGCGCACCCCGCGCACCCCGCACACCCCCACACACCATGTCTGTTGCCTTGCTGTGCCTGTGCAGCCACAGTCCGGGTCATGAGGGCTGCCAGTGCCAAAGTGCGGTCAGCAGGGGCCAAAGTGCGGTCAGCAGGGGCCAAAGTATGGCATGGCATTCTGAGCCATTCCATGGACGGCTCATTGCCATGGTGTGAGGGCGCTTCTGCTGTCTTGAACCAGTGATGGTGTCCTGGCATGGGGACAGGCAGCTCCCCATACGTCAATCTGTTTGGCATATGGGGAGCATCCAAATGCGCATCTCCCCAATTCCGCCATTGCGGGTACATCTGGGCCCCATAGTGGCGGAATCGGGTCTATCTCTATCCACGTTTTGGCCAGGCAAAGCAGCCAAGTATGCAGGGACCAGAATCGGCCTCCACCCGTATATCGATGCTGCTATCCGAAATTTTTTTGTCATTATGTCCAGGGTTTAAAAAAATGCGGACTGTGGGGCTGCAATATTGGTCTGTATGTGTGCATCTATATGTCATTATGTACTGTGTTCATACACACACATGCACTAGTGTAAAGGCCCATCAAAAATGACAGTGACAAAATAGTATGTATACACATACACCCATTTCTTCTGCATGGGCCAAAAATCTACACTTCATATAGGGGCATATGGGGGATAGCCACAATTGTCCCATGCCAGGATTTGCAGCTGCTCCCTGGCACAAATAGGCTATTAAAAAATGCTTGTTTCAGGCAGCCCTTTACAGGAGGGATTAAGAGGGTTATCTTCCTTAATCCTCCATTGTTTATCTCCCCCCTCCAAAATGAAATTCGATAAAGACAGCAGGATCTATAGTTAATTGACAGCATTTATATATGTAGGATTTTACCTATATGTGGAAGTTGCCAAGTTTTCCCTGTTGATTTTTTTCCACATGTAGCTTTGCAGAAAGGGTCCTCTGGCTACACATATTGGCATATACATGTGCACGTCTGCACTATTTTGTAATAGGCTCCATGTTTAGCCAAGCCTTTTCTAACATACAGCTAGAATTGTGTGTGTTACTACCTCAATATACTATCTAAAATATGCCTTTTAATTGTTTTGCCCATCTCCTTTCCCAGCTCCCACCTCCCCCCATGCAGATCCCTGAGGGGGTTATTCCGAACCATGAATAGCGGGGATGGCTGTCCCATTGGGACATCCATCCTCTCTATTCTTGCAGCTGCAAGCCCCCAAATAACTTCCGCGCCGGTTATGCGGGGAAGTTAGTTGGTGGCAGGGAAGAGGCGGCCCAGGGGCGGAGAGTGGGCGGGCAGTAGGCGGTCACCGGCCCTGGACATGCAGGGCCTATTCTAATGTCGGCCCTGTACATCCAGTTTTTTTAAATTGCAATTCAGGGTGTGAAAGGGGCTGGGAGGGACAAAGTGAATCCCCCGCAGCCCGACCCTAGCCTTAGGAGCCCGGATTGGGGGTTGGGCTGTGGGGAATTAACTGTTTGAGGCAGCGGCCGGCATCGCAGCTTATAAATGGAGCCGTGGTGCTATGGCAACGGGACACCAAGGCGCCGTGGCTCCATTTAAAAGCCCTGGCTGAATCGCAGTCCTGGCCTGCACGTACAGTGCTGTTTGCGATTCTGATCCCGCGGGGCTGGACGTGCCCCGCAGGATGAGAATCGTGATCTCCTTGGTAAGTCCGGGTCAGCCCGGACGTACAAAGGAGATCTACATGGTGAATGGAATTGGGCTCTGAATGTATAGTCAGTTACTCCAAATAAGAGGATGAGGAAAATTTGTTACCACAATTTATTTTCATCATCAAGTGATTTAACCCTACACTATAGATTGTTGCATTTCATTGAGAAGCGAACACCAAGTAATAGCATAAAATATATCAAATAATGTTTGAGTTCTTTAGATTGGTTTAGGTATCCATTGGCAACTTTAAATAATAACTCACCAATACTAAGATGCATATTATAATTCCATCACAGAGATAGCTGCTATCCAGTCTATTTCATTACTGCCACTAGTATAATTAGCTCTTTTTTGGTTAGAGGTTGTATGTGCGCACTTGGTGCAGAGCTCCTGATTCTCAAAGAATGAGTCTGATCTGTGGAGGCTAGACTAGCAGACTTAGTTCCTTCAAAGCAGACAGAGAGTTATATAAAGGATACCTATAGGGAAATAGTAGAGAAGTCCCATCTCCAATCTGGCATCCTCTTTGCTGCCTTGAAGGAGAGAGGTTACCTGGAAGGAGAGCATCACCTTGGTATGGCAGGAAGTGATCCTGTAGCTAGGACCTGCCCTCCAGGGGATGTAATACCCTCTTTCACTAAGGATGTGTCTCCAGAGGCTTCTTTCCAGGAGGGAAGGGTTAGGAGAGCCATTTTAGTAGGTAATTCAATCATTAGGCATGTAGATAGCTGGGTGGCTGGTGACATAAGGATCGCTTGGTCACTTACCTGCCTAGTGTCAAGGTGGTGGACCTCATGGTCACTTATATAAGCTTGTAGACTATGCTGGAGAGAAGCTGGCTGTCCTGATACATCTGAGAACCAATGCAATAGAAAGTTTGGGAAAGAGGTTCTGGAAGTCAAATTTAGGCACTTAGGTAGCATTCTCAGAAACGTTCCCCATTCTACTGCAGAGGTAGGGAGAGCTCAAGAGTCCAAAAGCATGAATGAGACAATGGTGCAGGGAGAAGGGTTTTAGATTTGTTAGGAACTGGGCAGTAGTCTGGGGAAGAAGGAATCCCATTCTGAAAAGATGGGGCCTTAACTGTGGTGGAACCAGGCTGCTGGTGCTAACATTTAAAACGGTTATACAGCACCTTTTAACTAGAACTTGGAGGAAAGTCAAGATTTGCTCAGGAGCGCATGATTCAGAGTAAAGTACTTTATCTTTGACAGATAGTATCAAAACTAGAAAGTCAGGACATCCTGATAGTTGCAATAACTAAGATCACTGACTGGATTGAAGTCCATAAGCTTTTTCCTAATCCAAGTAAATCAGAAGCTCCCTGACCTTGCTGCCCCTGATTCTCTTCATCTTCAATAACAGTCTGTCCTCCGGCACCTTCCCCACTCTCTGGAAGCATGCCTTCATTCAGCCCATTTTTAAAGTTCGTCTCTTGACCCCTCTTCACCTGCTCACTACTGACTCATCTCCACCCTCCCATTTCTTTTGAAACTACTTGAGAAACTAGCTTTCATCCAGCTCTCCGTCCACCTCAATACTACACACACCCTGCACCCTAATTAGTCTGGATTTCATACCAGCCACAGCACAGAAACTATTCTTCTTTCTTTCTTGAATGAAATCTATGAATCTCACGATCAGGGCAACATTTCTATAGTGGTTTCTCTGGATCTCTCATCTGCTTTTGTTTATTAAGGTTCTTGATATACTGTGCTTTATTGATTCAGGGCGGTTTACATACTTTCCAAAACAAAGAAAAGTGGCCGCAGGCCACAGAAAAAGAAAAGGAACTCCATCAAGTAATAGGACAGAGAAAGAAAAGTGGTAGAGAATAGGGAGAGAGCGGGGAGAGGTGGGGAATAGGGAGAGCTGAGAATGATTATCGTTGATTACGCCACTCTCTTTTCCAGTCGACACCACTTTGATGTCCAACACTAAGGCACGAGCCCACGCCAAAGGGAGAACAAAGCCAATACCAAGACGCGGCGAACTCAGAAGGATAAATTGATTTTTATTTAAAAACATATGCCACTGGCCCGACACAGGCCGTGTTTTGCTGCCTTCTTCAGGGGCAACAAGTGGACTAAAAAACTGCTGTTATTCCTTGAATATACGTGTAATACTACACCTTTGCAATTCAATTTCCAATGCGTGTGAAAGGGAAAAATTCCCATACACTATGCAGCAATTGGAGTTTTGCTTTAATGACCGGCGTAGGTACTCAAAAGTGTAATAGTTGCATCTGTCCACAATTATGCATATGCATATGAATTGCAAAGGTGTGGTATTACACGTATATTCAAGGAATAACAGCAGTTTTTTAGTCCACTTGTTGCCCCTGAAGAAGGCAGCGAAACACGGCCTGTGTCGGGCCAGTGGCATATGTTTTTTAATAAAAATCAATTTATCCTTCTGAGTTCACCGCATCTTGGTATTGGCTTTGTACACCACTTTGATGTCCATGGCACTGTCCTTAATTGATTCCGCTCCTTTCATTTGCATAGGTCATTCTCTGTCCTTTTTGGCTCCTCATCATCCCCTTCTCTCCCACTCCCTTGCGGCGTTCCCCCGAGTTCAGTACTGGCACTCCTCTTCAATATCTTTTTGGTTTCTCTCACTCTCCTGGTTCAAGAGTATTGTGTCTCAGCATATTATTATACTAATGACTTCATTCTTCTTCATCACACTGATCCATCTGCCCCGACCTCTTGCCACTGAACACTTGTCTCTCTCACATTTCCACTTGGATGTCTGACAATTTTCTTCACCTTAACTCTGTGAAGACAACAGCTATCTATTTCCCCCCAGTGGTCCCTTCCTTCCCTGACCCCTGCACTCCCTAACTCCACCATTCCCTTGGCTGACTCCCTTCAATACCTGGGTGCGACTTTGGACTCTTCTCTAATCTTCCAGGCTCACCTTTTCTCCCTTATTCATCGCTTGTTCCTCTCCCTTCATCAGATTCATGCAGTTTGCCTCTTTCTCTCTCCCTTTTCTGTAACTACTCTTCTATTAACTCTCATCATGTCCAGACTTGACTACTGCAATGTTGTGCTCCTGGGTCTCCCACAATATCAACTTCTCCGCTTGCAGCTTCTACAAAACACAGCCTTTTGAATCCTTGCACACTCCTTCCGTTCTGACCATGTTACCCCGCTTCTGATCCGCTTTCACTGGCTTCCCCTCAAGTACAACATTCAGTTCAAGCTTCTCATCCTGATTCGCAAAGCTTACACACCAGCACCCCCAGATATCTCTCAGACATTCTTCACCTCCATGCTCCTCTCTCTGTCCTTCACACCGTTCATGCCAATCACCTCCACCTTCCCTCCACCTCAAGAGCTTGGTTAGAATCCACCCATAACTCCACCTTTTACGTTCTTGGGCCTGCCTCATGGAACATTCTACCTGCTGACCTCCACCTTGAACTTTCCTACACTAAATTTAAATCCGTACTCAAGCCATATCTTTTCCAAATAGCCTTCGACTTGCCACCCTCTAGCTTCTAGTTCCCTTCCCCCAGCTCTTTCTCTATCCTATTCCTCTCCCTGTGTGACTGTATTGCCTTTCCTGCCCAATTTATGGCATTGTTTTCTATTTCTTTAATTATTATAATTGTAATTGTCCACCACCATGCTGCTTTTGTGAAGATGCGGTATATCAAGCACAATAAAACATAAACATAAAGTATAGTTCTCCAAGAGAAAATTGCTCTGATCTAACGCAACAGTATTTATTACATTCCCCTATTCCTTTGAAAGATTCTGTTAATTCATCGGGTGTAATTTTCAGCAAAGATTTATCAGGTTCTCAGCATATTTCATCTGTGGTACAAAACAGGTTTTTTTTGCATTAAGACAAATAAGATCTCTTGGGCTCTTCTTAGATCAAAGGACTTACTATCTTTTTGAAGAGCTCTAAAGACATATCTATTTTCATCCTACTTTACAGTAGAGAACATGTGATTTAACTTGATTTAACCTCTAACTTTTATTCCCACCCTATTTCCTCTTTCATCCCAGACAAGAGTCTACTCAGGTTGTTGAAGTTATAATGTTACTGTTGATATTTACCAGTTCTTTGTATAAGTTGACATTTTGCAAGTTCTTTGTATAAGTTAACGTTCTGCAAGTTTCTCTGTATAAGTTGAAGTTTATTGTAAACCGCCTTGATTGAATGAAAAGGCAGTATAGAAAAACTGTTAAATAAATAAATAAATAAATTAATTCTTCTACCCTCTTGAGTTTGCTATATTGTTAAAATATAATAAGTTGTGTTTAATGTAAATCGCTTTGACCTATAAGATAAAGAAGTATAAAAAAACCCTGTTAAATAAATAAATAGCTTTATCTAACACATTTGGACTATATAGATTCCCCAGCACCACAGGCCTCCCCTCCAGCATCCCATACAAGAGAACAAATCTACCCCCCTCACCCACATGGATGCTTTCCTGAACGAATCTAACACGCCTGTGTATCAGAATGACCACTCCACCTTTTCTTCCCATAGCTGGAGCCCCCCAGACTTGCCCCACCCAGTCTCTCCGTAATTTAATATGTTCCTCAGCAGTCTGGTGGGTTTCCTGCAACATTGCAATATCACATTTTTGTCTCGCTAGAGCCTGCAATATCTTGTATCTCTTAATGGGATTACCTATCCCACACACATTCCACGATATGACCTTCAGGTTAGTGGGTAAATATAAAGCTCAAGCCAACCAACAAATGCTTTGTTGTGAGGAAGGACCCCCCCAGCCTGGGACCCATCCTTACCGTCATGCATGCACCCCCAATCAAACCATTTAATCTCAATTAGGCTGCCTTCCCTCCCCCCTTCCTCCCCAATCCCTCCCTCCCAACCTTTATCCCCTATTACTTTCCCTCTCCCCACCCCATTCCCCCCCGCTCCCCTCTCACTCACCCAACTACCCATCTTTCCTCTTATTCTTACCTCCCTTCCCCTCAAATGCGTTCGGTACCCCTTTACTCTTACCTTTGTAACTGCTCCACATCATTCCCTTTGATGATCCCACCCTAGCCCCAGCCCTCCTCCACCTCTTTCCACCTCCCAACTCATCCACCCCATGCATGTCCCACTCTCCATTCCTTTTAGCCCCTCATACCTTATCTAGTAATCATTAACCTAAAAGGCATCAAACATATAACATTAATACAACAACTTTGAACATTTCAAACATCTATATCAATTTCCAAACTGACTCTCCACACACACTAAGGCAGTATGATCTTCTTTTTCTTCTGCTTTGATGTTCCATTTCTCAGTCTCTCCCATCACAGGTTACACACTCCTGATCTCCACTTTGTAAGCTTAGTGCAGCCGCTGCTTTTCTCCCAATCTCCTCCACATAAGGTGTTGCTGCCTTGGCTGAATCAAATGACCTACGCACCCCCCATGAGTGAAGATCAGACGTGCGGGATACTGCACTAAAAATTTAATATTATTGTCTATCAGCGTTTGACACAGAGGGCCATATTCCCTTCGGCGCTGTCCTAAGGATGCTGAGTAGTCCTGCACTATTCGTAACTTGATGTTGTCTTTGGAGATTACTCCCAGTCTTCGCACTGCTCTCAACACTGCTTCTTTCTGCGCGAACCTAAGAAACTTCGCCAAGACCACTCTAGGACGGTCATCATTCACTCTTCTTGGCCCAATACGATAGGCACTTTCAATTTGCACTGAAACACCTTCCTTGTCCCCTTCCAATAGTTGTATCACCAGTGCCTCCAAATAGGATTTTAAGTCTTTACCCTCAATATTATCCGGGATCCCAAAAAAGCGGAGATTACTTCTGCGAGACCTATTTTCCAAATCATCCAGCTTCTCCTCTAAACTCTGTTGCATCTTTTTCATACAACCAACCTCTTTTTGGAGCACCAGCACATGTTCCTCCGCTTTTTCAATCCGATGCTCTGCCTCATGCATCCGACCACCTAGGGCTTCCATCGAGGTCTGCAAAAGATCCATCCGTCCCTTTAGATCTTCAAATTGTATGGAAAGGGCCCCCACCACTGCTGAGGAGATCTCTTCTGCCAATTCCGGCGTGGTTGCAGCTTTCGGAGGTGTATGATATTCTGTTATTTTATGCTGTTTGACTAACTTCTCCTTTTCACGGCGTCCTATGCTAGTTTGGGCTCACGAGTGGAGCAGCTGCCAGAGGCTCCTATGATTTTGGCAGGTGATTTTAATGGCGTTATGGATGTTGAACTAGATACATCTAGTGGAAGTGGAGATAGGGCGCGTGTGCAGAGTGCTAGAGTGCTGCAGAATTTGAAACGCAGGTTAGGGATGGTAGACCCTTGGCGTTTGCTCCACCCACTGGAAAGGGATTTTACGCATCAATCAAGAGCGCATGGGTCGTGTGCTCGCATTGATTATGTGCTGGTTTCGGAGCGGTTGTTTGCCCAAATAGAGGATGCGCAACTAGGGCCTATAGAGATTTCTGATCATGCGTTGATTTGGGTGGAAATAGAATGGTTAGAGGCAAACACGCGGGATAGAATTTGGCGATTCCCAATGGATCTGTACAGAGACCCTGAGTTTCATGGTTTCCTTAAAATGCGGTGGCAAGAATTCTCAATCCATAATGCTCAGCATAAAGAGGATCCAGAGCTTTTTTGGGAAACTGCTAAAGTAGTCCTGCGGGGGGACATTATAGGGTATGTAGGGAGGAAACGGAAAATGTTGATGAAACAGATTGTTCGCTTGGAACAGCAGGCAGGTAGAGAGAGGAGAAGGCAAGCGTCATGTCCGTCGGCAGTGAATAGGAGGAAATTGTGGGAGACAAAAACAGCCATAAATGAGCTGCTACATCAAAGAGCCAAGAAGTCGTTTCTGTACTACCGCTTTCAGCTCTATAGATATGGTGACAGGCCAGGAAAGTTATTGGCAAGATGCCTTAAAGGCAGTAGGGGGACTGGTACTGTGGCGGCGCTGCGAGACGATCAGGGCCAACTGCATAAAGAAAGGCGAGCGATTGCTCAAGTATATCGGACATTTTACAAGAAGCTTTATACAAGGAGAGTTGGATCTCAGACTGATATGGTAGAGTACTTGAAACAAGTGAGTTTGCCAAGGTTAACGATGGTTCAACAGGCAGAGCTGGATAACCCAGTGACTGAAGAGGAGGTTCAGAGGGTCATTTTAAGAGCGGATTGTCACAAAGCGCCTGGCCCGGATGGGTTTGGGGCAGAATTTTATAAGTTATTAAGAGATGAGTTGGCCCCTTCCCTAGTGGCGACATATCATAGAAGGGTGGATCAGGGGAGATTTATGTGGGGGGAGAATCGGGCGCACATTATTCTTATACATAAACCAGGGAAAGATCCTTTACAAGCAGCCTCTTATCGACCTATCTCCTTGCTGAATTTTGATATGAAAATACTGGCTAAGGTGCTGGCGGACCGTTTGGGTCAGGTATTAAGTGAGCTTGTGCATGATTCTCAAGTAGGTTTTGTAAAAGGGAGATATGCGGTGCGGAATCTACGTAAAATTGTGGCATCGCTAGAGTGGGTAAGGGATAGGATGCAACAGTCGCTTTTGATTAGTTTTGATGCAGAAAAGGCATTTGATCAAGTGAATTGGGATTACCTCAGATTTCTCTTGCCACACTATGGACTGGGAGCTTCTTTTTGCAATATGGTAGAGCTTTTATATACGAGGCCCACAGCTAGAGTGTTATGTAATGGAGTGCTATCAGATGAGTTTACCCTGGAGAGAGGTACAAGACAGGGATGCCCGCTCTCACCGTTGCTTTTTGTGTTGTCACTTGACCCACTGATACGACGAATAGAGACGTCTAATGAGATACAAGGTATAGGTATAGGGAGTCATATGTTTAAGCTGGCAGCATTTGCAGATGACATACTGGTTCATTTGCTATCTCCTCAGACGTCGTTGCCCAATTTATTAAAGGAATTTTCTTGTTATGGGGGTTTTGCTGGGCTTTGTATCAATATGGAAAAGTCTGAAGCCATGGATGTGGAAGGGTCAATAAGGGGACATTGGAGAGGAAGTTTTCCACTTAAGTGGGCAGGTGATACATTTGTGTATTTAGGGATTCTCCTGACGAGAGAACCGCGGGAGCTATATAGGAAAAACATGGATAGAATCATTGTAAAAGTTCGTTCACAACTTCAGGTGTGGTCTCCACTGCCCTTGTCCTTACTGGGCAGGGCGGCAGCACTGGGAATGGTGATTCTGCCTCGGGTGCTTTATTGGCTGCAAACTCTCCCAGTGTGGTTATTGAAGCGTGATTTAAATGCTATTGACCGCGAGATTAGGAATTTCCTTTGGAAAGGTATGCGAGCTCGTATCCCCTTACATAGATTGAGAAGGAGATGGAAGTCTGGAGGGATAGGAATCCCAGATCTTCGGACTTATGCTCTGGCATGCCAGGCACGGCATATTGGAGACTGGCTAGGGAATACTGAGGTGTATACGCCAAGAGCGCTGGAAGAGGCTCTTGTGGCTCCGCAGACCTTGATGGCAGTATTGCACCAGGAAAATAGGCTCCTGCCTGGTAGAGTGGTTAGTAGTGAATTGGTTTACCCGGCAAGAAGAGTATGGCAACATTTGAATAGGCTCTGGGGTGAACCATCAGGGGTTTCAAGCTGGCTACCCATACAGGGGAATGATCAGTTTACACCAGGATCAGAAACGTCAGCATTTGTATATTGGAGGAGACAAGGCATATGTAATATTGGACATGTGGTGGATCAAATGGGGCAGTGTAAATCTTGGGAGACTTTGCGCATGGAATATGGACTTAGCAGGCGGCATTATTTTGCTTACGTGCAGCTCTCTCACTATGTGGCTTCCCTACCACAAGATGCACTGCGGGTGGAAAGATCGGCACAGATATTAGAGTTCTTTACACTGGGGGAGGAGTCACCGCCTACAATTGCACAGCTGAAAAGACGATTAGATGACTATAGCAGTTTGCCTGATTATAGGGTGGAAGAAGCTTTGTGGGCACAAGAATTGAATATCTTGGTAGCTCCTGGTTCAATCCTTCAGGCCTTGAGTGGGATTGCGGGGCTGGTGAGGGGAGCTCGATGGCGGGAGATACAGTTTAAATGCATCCTACGGGCACATTTCTCTCCAAGACGGGCGTTACGATCCCATCTCACTGAGTTGGGCAGATGCCCAAAATGTCCATGCCCTTTGGCGGACTTAGGACATATGTGGTGGGGGTGTCCGATAGTTTGCCTATACTGGAAGAGGATAGCTGATTTTATGAGTAGGATTGTGTTACAGCGAGTCCGTTGGACAGCATCGCTTGTGATGTTAGATCAGCTTGGACCACTCCACCCGAAAGGGAGATGGGAACGCCTTTTGGTCAGGAAGGCATGTCTGGTGGGTAAAGGCCCGATACTTCATAGGTGGAGAGAAGCGTCAGGTCCCACTTATTGGGAATGGCGCAACAATTTCCACCAACTGATGCTTATGGAAAGGAGAGAGGCTAGAGGAAGTGCTCGACGTTGGGCCTTATTCCTGCTAATTTGGGAACCATATATTCAGATATTGAGGCCTCGTGTCCGAAATGAAGTGCTTCAATTGGGATGAGAAGGTCGTAGGATATTAATAATATAATTAATATGCATGTTCACTATGGGGGGTTGGTTGCTGAAGGGGGAGGCTGTAGGGTGGGAGGGAGGTTGGTGGGGAAAGGGGGGGAGAGGGGAATATTGTAAATTCTTTTTTCTTGCTGTATTTGTATGATTGATTTGCTGAGGAATCCAGGTCTGGGAGATCAGTAGAAATGCCATTTTTTGATGTATTTGTTGTTATTTTTTAAATATTGTTTTGCATGTTCTGTATTATTTGGTTTTCAATAAATAGAGTTTACAAAAAAAAAAAAAATAAAATAAATAGCTTTAAAGACACTTCTCCATGTGTTAGTTATGATCAGGATCAATTACTGCAATTCTCTTTGGGTGTACAGCGGTTAAGCACTTTTATAATGCTAAATGTTCTGATTATGTAACATCTTTCCTGACTGAACAGCATTGGCTCCCTGTTGGTTGTAGGATTAAATTTAAAATCATATTGTTAGCCCATCGCATATTTTTATAAAAGCCTTCTAGTTTACTTATAACATTTTTTATTTCGTATTGTCCTAGTCATGCTCTGAGGTCCTCCTTGTGTAATTTTTTGACTGTCCCTTCACCACTAAAATGGAGATTTGAATCTACTCGAAGAGGGGCCTTTTGCTGTTTGCAAGTATTCCAGTTGTGAGTCTATTTAACCCCATTTTTATAGCACTCATGAAGAGAGAGGTGAGCCGGAAGCCCGTCAGCTCAGAACCAGTCACCTTTTATAAAAAAAAAAAAGCCCAGTTTCAACCTTACCTTTGTTGCTCTGTCTACAGACACTACTCCAAAGAATAAATGCATGAAAGGAGATAATGGAAATATCAACAGGGAACAGGGAGTTTAGATTAGTGTCATTTGCAGAGGGTATGCTCGTCCAGAGTTCCAATATTAAAACATCATTGAAATATACCATGCAAGAATTCACCATGTTTTAGTGGATAGCATGTGAAACTTGAACCTTGACAAATCTGAAACCTTGCCAGGGTCAGGCACTGAGTTTTCACTGAAGTGAAAGGAAGAGTCCCGCAGTACATCTTGGGATTATAATTTAAAAGGATCTTGCTAAATATACCAGGTCAATATCATACCTTTAATCAGGGCCGGCCCTAGAGTTGGTCCAAAGCATTGGAGCCTTAGGCAAACCTGAAGCTTTACACCCCCTCTGGCTGTCAAAATCGATTATTTAGCTTTGAATAGCCTGTTTTTGCTGCCCTACAGAGGTTGCTGCCCTAGACACCCGCCTAGTTTGCCTAGTGGTTGTGCCAGCCCTGCCTTTAACAGAAACTGTGAAGAGAACTTTGAAAACTGGGCATTACTTTTAGACTTCCTTAGTAGGGAAAATTTGCTTACTTTGTGAGATTATTCTCCCCACATGGGTAAATGCATTTCTAACTATCCCCATATATCTGTCTAAAGAAAGAACTAGTGTAATTAGTGCAGTTAACTGCAAAATTTGTATTGAATAGGAAGACATATTATTTTAATGTGATAATGGAAATAGAGGGTTTAGACCTGCTAAATTGCAAACCATATAATTGTCTGTGATATGCATAACCTCAGCGACTGGATCTTGCATGCTGCTTACTGTCCACCCTCAGATGTAGAAACTGTCTTGACTGCTATATTGGATCCTCGATATATGCATGCTAAGCTCTTTGAAACTACCCACGTTCTATAATAGTAATAAGGTATCCCCTTCCTGTCAAGTAGTGAAAATCTAGATTTCCTCCTATTGAAATCACTGTACAGTTTTTAAAGACGTGAAAGCTTAAAACCAGGCGCAAATGTAGGCATAGGCAACACAGGAAGCTGTTTCCAATGCTAAGTTTTAATAGGTGTCAAAGCGCTGCCACTACTGCTATGCCCCAAACCAAGCCCACTGCCACTGTTGTATTGCTTGTTATATTCAGCATACCTGTCCCATATCCATCCTTTAAAATCAGGGCAGGACCTGTCAGCCCTGTGGCGCCCCTCCCATTGCATGTGTTTCCATAGTAACGGGAAGCCCTGCATGAGGCAAGACACAATGCTATGAGGTCTTTTAGTGCAGGAGAACTGGCAGGCCCATGTTGAATTTTATGGGTGTGGTGCCTTTGAACATAACGCGCAGTGGACCAGACAAATCAGAAGTGAATGGAAATGGAAGGATAGGGCTTCCAGGGTGATCTGAGGGCTACTTCTCCCCTATGCACCCATTGAGTATTTTAGGGGTGATGTCCATCCCAAGTGCTTATTGGTACCTTTATTTTAAATCTGGCTCTGGTTAAAACCCTTCAAGAACATAAACAATACAGTCTCAACCAAAGTACAGTCTCAACTAACTGGGCTTTGTGTGGTAGCCATTTTGAATTAAATCTCTCTCCCCAGAACCTGCTGTTTGTTAAACTTTTTTCCTGTCCTTGCCTGCCTGAGTGACTCCTCCCCCTCCCCCTGAGGTATTGTGTAGCCTTCTTCCTGTTTTCTCCACGTGTGCATAGTCTGTTTTAGTTTGCTTTTCTCTGACCAGAGAAGGGCTGTACTTTTACAGAGCTCTGCTAGTGAGGGGATATTTGCCTCCTGGGACATCTTACTGTGAGTTCTAGCTGTTTATTTAATTATTTACTGTTTGTCTAACTGTTTGTTTAATTATTTATTGTTTGTTTTAGTGGTGTGCTAGTTCAGCCCTCTCAGCTGTACTTACCTTGCCTCTCTCAACTAACTGGGCTTTGTGTGGTACCCCCATCCCCCTGCTGAGGGTTGACAGGGTACCTTGTAACTGCCCTCTTTAATAGGACTTATCTCCCTCCCTCCCTCCCAGGCACCCACCCACCCCTGGGGTAATTGTAGTTTTATAGGTACTTGCACATCTTAGAGGAAAGGGGCTGCTCTCAGGTGCAGCTCTTAATCCAAATCAGTCATACACAGAGGACCTGAGATTAATTAAGCTTCAGGTACACAGGGTGTATTAGGGGTATTAGATACACTTTTATTAGTATAAGCATCTACACCAATCCTTATTATATACCGAATTTAAAAGACCTAAACACAAGCTTTAAACTAAGATGCAGACAGAGGTCCAGCAACGAGATGGGGGTTCTCCAGTCTTTTGCATTGAGTGTCACATGTATGATTTTCTCCCAGTTGGTGAGAGGTCCTACATATGCACTAAGTGCAGGGAGCTCTTTGCTCTCAGGGAACGAGTCCGTTCTCTAGAGGCTAGAGTAGCAGACCTGGAAGACATAAAAAAGACAGAGAAGTACATAGACGAGACCTACAGGGATATAGTCCTGAAGTCCCACCTCCAGTCTGGCAGCATCCCTGTTGCCATGGAGGAGAGAGGTCGCTTGACAGGAGAGCATCACCCTGGTGTGGCAGGAAGTGATCCTGTAACTAGGACCTGTCCTCCAGGTGATGTAAAACCCTCTCGCACCGAGGACGTTTCTCCAGGGCCATGTCCCCATGAGGGGAGGGTCAGGACAGCTGTTATAGTTGGTGATTCAATCATTAGGAATGTAGATAGCTGGGTGGCTGGTGGACGTGAGGATCGCCTGGTAACATGCCTGCCTGGTGCGAAGGTAGCAGATCTCACACACCGCCTAGATAGGATCATAGATAGTGCTGGGGGGGAGTCTGCTGTCTTGGTACATGTTGGTACCAATGACATAGGAAAATGTGGTAGGGAAGTTCTGGAGGCTAAATTTAAGCTTTTAGGTAGGAAGTTGAAATCCAGAACTTCCAGGATAGCGTTCTCCGAAATGCTTCCTGTTCCACGTGCAGGACCCAAAAGACAGGCAGAGCTCCGGAGTCTCAATGCGTGGATGAGACAATGGTGCAAGGATGAGGGTTTTGGATTTGTTAAGGAACTGGGGAACATTCTGGGGAAAGGGGGGGCTCTTCCGAAGGGATGGGCTTCACCTTAATCAGGATGGGACCAGACTGCTGGCATTAACCTTTAAAAAAGAGATAGAGAAGCTTTTAAACTAGAAAATAGGGGAAAGCCGACAGTCACCCAGGAGCGCATGGTTCGGACAAAGGTATCCTTGAAGGATACTACCAAAAACAGTGAGGTTCCAAAAGGGAGTATAGTAGCCCAAATGCCCTTGAGTAAGGAGCAGACAGAGCATAAAGATTCCCAATTACCCATGCCTACCAATAGCCAGATTAATATTAATAAAATTAATAAAATACAGTCACTAAAATGCTTGTATGCCAATGCTAGAAGTCTAAACAATAAGATGGGAGAATTAGAATATATAGCACTAAATGAGAGGTTAGATATGATTGCACTCTCAGAGACATGGTGGAAGGAGGATAACCAGTGGGACACTGTGATACCTGGATACAAACTATATCGTAATGATAGAGCTGAACAAATTGGTGGAGGGGTTGCGCTCTATGTTAAAGAGGGCATTGAGTCAGAAAGGATTAATGTTTTGCAGGGAACACAATTTGCTGTAGAATCTCTATGGATTGAAATTCCATTTATGAAAGGGAAGGTGATGGCAGTGGGAGTATACTATCGACCGCCTGGCCAGAATGAACAAATGGATGATGAAATGCTCAAAGAAATCAAGGAAGCTAACAAAAGCCACAACAGAGTAGTAATAATGGGTGATTTCAATTACCCCGGTATCGACTGGGACAGTCTCACAGCAGGACAAGCTAAAGAGATAAAGTTTCTAGATGAAATAAATGACTGCTTCTTGGAGCAGCTGATTCATGAACCGACCAGAGGGGAAGCCATACTGGACCTAGTCCTTAGTGGAACGCCAGATCTGGTGCAAGAAATAAGGGTGTTGGGACCACTTGGCAATAGTGATCATAGTATGATCATGTTTGATTTAATCAGTGGAGGACAGATAGTAAAGGAATCCACAGTACTACCTTTTAACTTTCAAAAGGGAGACTATGATAGAATGAGGAATATAGTTCGGAAAAAACTAAAAGGAGCGGTTCCAAAGGTTAAAGACTTACAGCAAGCTTGGGTGTTATTTAAAAATACTATCCTCGAAGCCCAGACCAGCTGTATTCCACGCATTAAGAAAAGTGGAAGAAAGTCCAAAAAACTGCCAGCATGGTTTAAAGGTGAGGTCAGAGAGGCTGTTGCTGCCAAAAGAGCAACCTTCAGGACATGGAAAAAAGAGCCAAATGATGAAAACTGGAAACAACACGAGCACTGGCAAGTTAAATGCAAAGCATTGATAAGGCAGGCAAAGCGGGAATTTGAGAAGAAACTTGCTACGGAAGCAAAAACACGAAATAAAGACTTTTTCAAATACATTCGTAGCAAAAGGCCTGTGAGAGAGTCAATTGGACCATTAGATGATAGAGGGGTAAAAGGGGCAGTAAGAGGGGACAAGGCTATAGCAGAGAGACTGAATGAATTATTTGCTTCGGTCTTTACTGAGGAAGATGTAGGGATGTTACCCAAGACTGAAGTGGTATTTAAAGGTGATACTGCAGAGGAATTGAGAGAAATATCGCTACACCGGGAAGATATATTACAACTATTTGATAAACTGAATAGTAACAAATCACCTGGACCGGATGGTATACATCCCAGAGTGTTGAAAGAACTGAAATATGAGATTGCAGACCTGCTATTGGTAATCTGTGAACTTTCATTAAAATCATCTGTAATACCTGAAGATTGGAGGGTCGCCAACGTAACACCAATTTTTAAAAAGGGTTCCAGGGGTGACCCGGGAAATTACAGACCGGTGAGCCTGACGTCAGTACCAGGGAAAATGGTAGAAACCATCATAAAGAACAAAATTACACAGCATGTAGATAGCCATGGCCTAATGGGAGACAGCCAACATGGCTTTAGACAAGGAAGATCTTGCCTTACTAATCTGATCTGTTTTTTTGAAGGTGTGCATAAACAGGTAGACAAAGGTGAGTCGGTTGATATAGTGTATCTGGACTTTCAGAAAGCTTTTGACAAGGTCCCCCATCAGAGACTTTTGGCAAAGCTAAAAAGTCATGGGATAGGAGGCAGTGTACTATTGTGGATCGGGAACTGGTTAAAAGATAGAAAGCAGAGGGTAGGGTTAAATGGCCAATATTCCCAATGGAAAAAGGTGAATAGTGGAGTACCCCAGGGATCTGTACTGGGTCCCCTACTTTTTGACATATTCATAAATGACCTGGAAAAAGGGAATAACTAGTGAGGTTATCAAATTTGCAGATGACACAAAACTGTTTAAAGTTGTTAAAACCCAAGAGGATTGTGGAAAACTGCAGGAGGATCTGGATAAATTGGAAGACTGGGCATCCAAATGGCAGATGAAATTTAATGTGGACAAGTGCAAAGTTATGCACCTAGGAAAGAACAACCCACACTATAGTTACACGATGCAAGGCTCCACATTAGAAACCACCACCCAGGAAAAAGATTTAGGAGTTATCGTGGATAACATGTTAAAACCCTCCGTCCAGTGTGCAGTGGCGGCCAAGAAAGCAAATAGAATGCTAGGTATCATAAGGAAAGGGATGGAGAATAAAACAAAGGATATTATAATGCCTCTGTATCGCTCCATGGTACGACCGCACCTTGAATATTGTGTGCAATTCTGGTCACCGTATCTTAAAAAGGACATAGAGTTATTAGAAAAAGTACAGAGAAGAGCCACCAAATTGGTGAAGGGGATGGAAGGCTACTCCTATGAAGAGAGGCTAAAAAGGTTAGGGCTCTTTAACCTGGAAAAGAGACGGCTGAGGGGAGATATGATAGAGGTCTATAAATTAGTGAATGGAGTGGAACGGATAAACGTGGATCAATTGTTTACGCTATCAGAATATAGAAGGACTAGGGGACATGTAATGAAGCTACAGGGTAAACTATTTAAGACAAATAAGAGAAAATATTTCTTCACTCAACGTGTAATCAAACTCTGGAATCTGTTACCGGAGGATGTAGTAAGGGCTGTTAGTATAGCTGGGTTTAAAAAAGGTTTGGACAAGTTCCTGGAGGAAAGGTCCATAAACCACTATTAAAAAGGGACCCAGGATATCAATGCTTGACCTAGTACAGGGGTCGGCAACCCGCGGCTCCGGAGCCGCATGCGGCTCTTTCTCACCTTTGCCGCGGCTCCGGAGCACACTGCCCGCCCGGTATTAAAACGTGGCGTTATGGGCTCCCTCCATTCTTCTGCAGCCGCGGCTCCCTGCCTCTTAAGGAACCGCGGCTGTGCTTTTAAAATCATCTCGGAGCCCTTCCTGTCTTGACGGGCTCCGTGCAGCATTGTCCCGCCTCTAAAGGAAGTTTTGGAGGCGGGACAATGCTGCACGGAGCCCGTCAAGACAGGAAGGGCTCTGAGATGATTTTAAAAGCACAGCCGCGGTTCACTAAGAGGCAGGGAGCCGCGGCTGCAGAAGAAGGGAGGGGGGCTGACATGGAGGGAGGGGGCTGACATGGATGGATGGAGGGAGGGGGGCTGACATGGAGGGAGGGAGCTGATATGGATGGAGGGAGGGGGCTGACATGGAAGGAGGGGGGCTGACATGGAGGGATGGAGCTGATATGGATGGAGGGAGGGGGCTGACATGGAGGGAGGGGGGCTGACATGGATGGATGGAGGGAGGGGGGGCTGACATGGAGGGAGGGAGCTGATATGGATGGAGGGAGGGGGGCTGACATGGAGGGATGGAGGGGGCTGACATGGAGGGAGGGAGCTGATATGGATGGAGGGAGGGGGGCTGACATGGAGGGATTGGGGAGGCGGGCTGACATGGAGGGAGGGAGCTGATATGGATGGAGGGAGGGAGGGAGGGGGCTGACATGGAGGGATGGAGCACTGGTAATGGGGTTGAGGGGACGAGCACTGGAAATGAGCTGATTAGGGGAGGCTAGGACTGGTAATGATTTGATGGGGGTAGGACTGGTATTGGGCTGATTAGGGGAGGCTAGCACTGGTAATGGGGTTGAGGGGGGATTAGCACTGGAAGCGAGCTGATTGGGGGGCTTTGACTGGGCATGGGCTGATTGTGGGGAGGGGAGGATAGAGCTGCTGGCCCTGGAAGATAACTGGGGGCTAAGGCTACAAATGGGCTGATATGAGGGGATGGGAGAATGGAACTGGATCTGAGAGGGGCTGCCATGGTATTTGTACTAGAAGGGACTGGTCAGTGGGGAAGGAGGGGGACTGGAAGGAAATGGACACCAGTGGCAATCATGGGAATGCAAGTTGACATTGGAAGGTACTGGGAGTGAGGACTGGAAAGGGGCTGATATTGGGGAGGGTTACTGGGACTGGAAATAGGCTGATGGAAAGAAGTGAAGAAAACGAAAGAAGAGATAAGAAATGGCAGCTGGACCATAGACCACAGAAAGAGAGCCAAGAGAAGAAAGGAAAGCAGAAGCCTCAGATCGGGACCAGCATGATCAAAGAATAAATTGGTCAGACAACAAAGGTAGAAAAAATAATTTTATTTCATATTAGTGATTTGACTACAAAATCATCATTTTGAAATCAAATATTGTTACTTGTTGTTGTGATATTTTCTGGCGTATTTTTTTTGGTGTGCGAAGGAAGAGGGGTAGTCTTATACGGCGAGTATAGGCCAAACACCTATATTTTAACAGGAAAAGTAGGGGGTCGTATATAGCATTAAGGTAAGAAACAATATATGCAGTGTTAGATTTGTTTTAAATGTCGCAATGGTTTTGCAGCTCCCAGTTTTTTTTTTCCCTTCGGAAACGGGTCCAAGTGGCTCTTTATGTCTTAAAGGTTGCAGACCCCTGACCTAGTACAAGCACTGCAGAACCTGTGTCTTTTGGGGAAACTGCTAGGTACGTATGACCTAGATTGGCCACTGTTGGAAACAGGATACTGGGCTTGATGGACCTCGGTCTGACCCAGTATGGCATTTCTTATGTTCTTATGTTCTTATGTAATTTTACGATCAATAGGGATATGCAGAGGATGAATATTCATCTTAATAATACATTTTTAATGTGTTAAAATTTGTCAACATGTGTTGTCTGGAGAGAGAGTGAGTAGAGCAAGATAGCCGACACAATGACTTGCTCATGAGTGGTTGCATTTGTCTGCTGTATCTTTATAGTTTTTTCCTCATTGATCTTTCCTTATGGGCAAGCCTAAACACAAGGGGAATGTGCTAGAATACATTCTAAGGCTGCTAAAGTTCCAAAACGTGGACAGATGGACCGTGAAGCTGAAGAACGTTGGCTCGCTGAGCTTGGCGACAGGAGGCACTGTGCTGTTGCCGAGCCCTGAGTTTGAAACACCGGGGTGAGACACGCGGGGGTGAAGGCCTCCAAAGAATCCTCATTGATGATTATTGGAGCTGTAGGAATTAATCGTTAGGGCATAAGGAGGCGGTATGGGAGGACCCTCAGAAGATATTTGATCATTTGCTAATGCCACAAGAGGGGCAAATGGAGCAGCCAGTCGGATAGGGTAGGCTCCCACTCCAGAGAGAAGTTAGATCCGCTATAACTTCTATTACTATTTTAACTTTACCTTCAAAACCATCTGTAATTAATCTAGAAGTAATTTGGGAGACACTGATTACAGTTTCCTCACAGATTGCAGTTGCTGGGCACACTGCTTTTTAACTTATTTATAAATAACCTGGGAATGGGAATAAAAAGTGAAGTGATCAAATTTGCAGATGACAAAATTATTCAAAGTTGTTAAAACACATGAGGATTGTAAAAAATTGCAAGAGGACCTGGAGAAATTGGGAGACTGAGCATCCAAATGGCAGACAAAAAATTTAATGTGGACAAGTACAAAGTTATGTACTTAGGGAAGAACAACCCAAACTTCAGTTACATGAAGTTTGTGGTTGATATCTTGAAACTTCCAGAAGCAGCTTGGCCAATGATTTCAAAAGCCTTTTAGTTACCTCTTTCAATGGATAAAGAAACTGACCAGTCAAATGCCTAATTCTTCAGGGCTAACAACCTTTCTGGAGACTTCTGGGAGGAAAAATGCGTTCTGATTACTTTATGGGTGACTTTGGTTCTTGACTCTGATTGAAACTGTCTCCTGTGTCTTTATTTCCGCCGTTCCAAGTCCTTTTTTGGATGCTCTGTGAGGATGTCTCCTGATGTCCTCAAGACAATGCAACAGAAAAGAGGTTGATTTTTGTGAATGCACCCAGCTGTATTACAACGGTGAGCTTTATTTTGGCTTAATTTTCCATGTAGATGTGTTGTAAAGTTTCAGGATGTGAATATGTTTTTTTGATCATCCTCAGCTGACACATTTTTTGGCGGGTTCAGGAGCAGGGGTGCTACTTCGACTCCTCTTCTACTACTACTACTACTACTGAGCATTTATATAGCGCTACAAGTCATACGTAGCGCTGCACAGACATGTAAGAGACAGTCCCTGCTCATCAGAGCTTACAAACTAGTCAAGACAGGCAACACAGAAGGTGAAGGCAGGGATAAAACAAGGGGGAAGGATAAAGAAACAGAGATCAGTTGAGTCAAGATCCAAAAGCAGCTCAGTGAAGAGGTGAGTTTTCAGCCTGGATTTGAAGAGGGTCAGAGAAGGTGCCTGACGTACAGACACAGGTAGTTTGTTCCAGGCGTAAGGTGCAGCAAGGTGAAAGGAGCGAAGTCTGGAGTTAGCAATAGAAGAGAAGGGCACAGATAGAAGGAGTTTGCCACAAGAGCGGAGTTCCCGAGGGGGGGGGGGGGGTAATAAGGAGAAATAAGAAAGGTAGTGAGGAGCTGCAGAGTGAATGCATTTATAGGTCAGTAGGAGAAGTTTGAACTGGATGCGGGATTGGATAGGGAGCCAGTGAAGTGACTCGACAAGAGGGGTAATGTGGGCATGACGAGGCTGGCAGAAGATTAGCCGTGCACCAGAGTGCTGAACAGATTGAAGGGGAGAGAGATGATTCAAAGGGAGACCAGAAAGGAGTAGGTTACGGTAGTCAAGACGAGAGGTGATTAAGGAGTGGATAAGCGTCTTAGTAGTGTGTTCAGAAAGGAAAGGGCGGATTTTGCTGATGTTATAGAGAAAGAAATGGCAGGTCCTAGCTATCAGATGAATGTGTGTGAAGAAGGAGAGAGAAAAGTCAAAGACAACACCAAGATTGTGAGCCGAGGAAACAGGAAGGAGTACAGAGCTATCCACAGAGACTGAGAAAGGACATAAGAACATAAGATATGTCATACTGGGTCAGACCAAGGTCCATCAAGCCCAGTATCCTGTTTCCGACAGTGGCCAATCTAGGTCATACGTACCTAGCAGTTTCCCCAAAAGACACAGGTTCCACAATGCTTGTACTGGGTCAAGCATTGATATCCTGGGTCCCTTCTTAATAATGGTTTATGGACTTTCCCTCCAGGAACTTGTCCAAACCTTTTTTAAACCTTTTTTAAGGAGGAAGAGGAGGGGAGGTTTTAGGGGGAAAGATAAGAAGTTCAGTCTTGACAATGTTCATTTTCAAGCGGCGGTGAGACATCCAAGCCGCAATGTCAGAAAGGCAGGCAGAGATCCGGGTCTGGATAGCTGGAGAGATTTCAGGCGTAGAGAGGTAGATCTGGGAATTATCAGCATAAAGATGGTACTGAAAACCATGGGAAGAGATAAGTGCACCAAGGGATTGGGTATATAGAGAGAAAAGGAGCAGACCCAAGACAGATCCTTGGGGTACAGCAACTGGGAGTGAGATAGCAGAGGAGGAGGAGCCACCAGAACACACACTTAAAAGACAGGTTTAGCAAAATCTAGTTAGGCTTTTTTCTTCTTTGTTGTTACTTTAGAGGGTGAATTTTCCATTCATCTTTCTTTAGTTTTCCCTTTGTATACTGGGCTCTGCCCTTCCAAATACTGTAGACTTTGCTTGAACCATTAGGATGCATTTTCTTGGGCAGTTTCTCAGGGCAGTTTCTCCAAATGGGTTAGTCCTTTGTGACCTGTAGAGTGCTGCTTCTAAGTTCTTGCTATTTATCCTAATGTGATATCTTTCATTTCTGTGCAAAGTATTTTCGGGGTTTGAATGTATAAATTTTCATTAAAAGTAAAATTGGTTAACATGTGTAAATCTATTTAATATGTGTTACTTTGTAGGTTAATGTGCATTAAATTGATTTTGCATACACTAAATATTTTAAGGAGTGCTAACGAACCAAATAGATGCTGATAAATGTACATCTTCTTAATGGCTACCTACCACTATATGCACTCCTCAGAGAGGAATAGATTAAGCGGTATACCAGGGAATAAACTGGAAGAACTGTTTGACCTAGAGGGGAAAGAGGGACCCTCCATTACCTCTTTATATTTGTCATTAAGATACACAGATGAAATGCATGATTATAACATTTTATTAAACAAATGGAAAACTGAGATAGCATATTTTGCTGTATGCTGAATATCTATTGATTTTAAGCACATAGGGAGAATTTTATAAAGTGCTTTCCTTGTATAAAACCTGTTCTACACATGGAAAAGGACTTTTACACATTTGTGCAGCAGTGTACATGCATGTAAGTGTATGCACAAACAAGATGGTATATATGTTTATGTATGTAGGTATTCCTGGAGGGGTAGTTTGAGCAGAACAGGAGCAAATTCTCATTGTACACAAATATTTTATAAAATACATGAGTACACACACATATTTATGTGTGTGTACTCATGCAACCTATTCCCTCAAAAAAAAAAGAAATTTTCGAAAAACTAAAGCGACAACAAGTGACAGGGCCTTCTCCTTTGCTGCCCCCACCCTCTGGAATGAAATACCATTAACCCTCCGCATGATAAAAGACCTTCATCAATTCAAAAAGGAACTAAAAACCTACCACTTTACAAAACACTGAAATCCCCTACCAACAAAGAACCTCACCAATACAATCACAGAAACACATCCACAGTACCCAAGACAGAACAAATGACTAACTCAAGAAACTTTACAAACCTCACACAACACGCTAATGAACCACTCAAACAGTTGACTATTTCACTATTGTAAATAACCACCGTAACTAACTATGCTGCGCTCCATGTATATAACTTGTAAATAGTTTGAAAAGCACTGTTATAGTTAATGTTCAAACTATGTTCCCTGTAAGTACATCTGTGTACAGTTAAAGCATAACGTTCCTTGTAAATGTATACAGAAGTATACAATTGTTCTGTTTACTGTTCAATGTAAACCGCCCCTGATCTCTGGAAGGGGCGGTATAGAAAAGACTGTTAAATAAAAGTAAATAAATAAATTTACACCTACTTTGGAGCAGATGTAAATTTGTACATGGGCATTTGTGCACTTTTGCGACTAGGCTTAGGCCTTTACCAATGAACAGGCTGAAGCAGGACTGCTAGCACACCCTTAGCATGCACGTAGCACAACATATACGCACAAGTACCGCTGTACCAAATGCAAAGAAGAGATTGACACGTGCATAAATAACAAAAAAAAAAGTATGCGTAGGCAGCAATGCCAAGTGTATTTAAATGATACGCAAATAAGCTGTGCATATTAAAATTAAATGCTAATAAAGCGAATTGCTTAGAGCAGTGGTTCTCAACCTTTTTTGTACCGTGACCCCTTTTACCACTGGTCAACTTGTGGTGACTCCCAATGATAAAATCAAATGCGTCTCTCTTCCTTTACCGTTAACGCATTGTCGCTGTAATCATTTGTTGAATTATTAATATATTATAGGCCTTTGCAATATGTTTTTATTTATAAAATTGACTTATTTAAACCACAATAATTAATCCCAATAACAAGTAACAATATTTGATTTCAAAATTATTATGATTTTGTAGTCAAATCACTAATATGAAATAAAATTATTTTTCTACCTTTGTTGTCTGGCCAATTTATTCTCTGATCATGCTGGTCCCGATCTGAGGCTTCTGCTTTCCTGTCTTCTCTTAGCTCTCTTTCTGTGGTCTATGGTCCATCTGCCATTTCTTATCTCTTCTTTCATTTTCTTCACTTCTTTCCATCAACCTATTTCCAGTACCAGTAACCCTCCCCAGTATCAGCCCCTTTCCAGTCCTCACTCTCAGTACCTTCCAATGTCAACTTGCATTCCCATGACTGCCACTGGTGTCCATTCCCTTCCAGTCTCCCTCCTTCCCCACTGAGCCGTCCCTTCTAGTACAAATACCATGGCAGCCCCTCTCAGATCCACTCCCTTCCAGTTCCATTCTCCCATCCCCTCGTATCAGCCCATTTGTAGCCTTAGCCCCCAGTTTTCTTCCAGGGCCAGCAGCTCTATCCTCCCCTCCCCACAATCAGCCCATTCCCAGTTGAAGCCCCCCAATCAGCTCACTTCCAGTGCTAGTCCCCCCCTCAACCCCATTACCAGTGCTAGCCTCCCCTAATCAGCCCAATACCAGTCCTACCCCCCCATCAGCTCATTACCAGTCCTAGCCTCCACTAATCAGCCCATTTCCAGTCATAGCCCCCCCAATCAGCTCATTTCCAATGCTAACCTCCAATCAGTCCATTACCAGTCCTACCCCACCCCATCAGCCCATTACCAGTCCTAGCCTCCCCTAATCAGCTCATTTCCAGTGCTAGTCCCCTCTCAACCCCATTACCAGTGCTAGGCTCCCCTAATCAGCCCATTACCAGTCAGGCTTCCCTAATCAGCCCATTACCAGTCCTACCTCCCATCAGCCCATTACCAGTCTTACCCCCCCATCAGCCCATTACCAGTCCTAGCCTCCTCTAATCAGCCCATTTCCAGTCCTAACCTCACCGATCAGCTCATTTCCAATGCTAGCCCCCCATCAGTCCATTACCAGACCTACCCCCCCATCAGCCCATTACCAGTCCCAACCCCCCCCCTTGATCAGTCCATTCCCAGTCCTAGCCTTCCCTAATCAATCCATTACCAGTCCTAGCCACCCCATCTGCCCATTACCAGTGCTAGCTCCCCCATCAGCCCATTATAATCCTAACCCCCACTGTCTCTCCCCTCTGTCCAGCATTTATCCCCCGTCTTTCCAGAATGTTCCCCTGTCTCTCCCCTTTGTCCATGTCAGTCCACTTCCCTCCCTCCCTCCCTCCATGTCAGCCCCCTCTGTCCATGTAAGCCCCCTCCCTCCCTCCATGTCAGCCCCCCTCCTTCCCTCCATCCCTCCATGTCAGCCCCCATCCATGTCAGCTCTCCTCCCTCCCTCCATCCATCCATCCATCCATATCAGCCCCCTCCCTCCCTCCATGTCAGCCCCCCTCCGTCCATGTCAGCCCCCCTCCGTCCCTCCATCCCTCCATGTCAGCCCCCGTCCATGTCATGTCAGCTCTCCTCCCTCCCTCCATCCATCCATCCATATCAGCCCCTCCCTCCCTCCATGTCAGCCCCCCTCCGTCCATGTCAGCCCCCCTCCCTCCCTCCATGTCAGCCCCCCTCCCTCCCTCCCTCCATCCATGTCAGCCCCCCTCTGTCCATGTCAGCCCCCCTCCCTCCCCCCCATGTCAGCCCTGTTGTAGGTTCCCTGCCCCCTCCTCCCCTCTCGCCATGTCTGCCTCCTTCTTCTGCAGCTGAGGCTCCCTGTCTCTTAGGGAACCGCGGTTGTGCCGGTGAAGCCGTTGCGGAGCCACTCTGTCTCTAAACGGGTTCCGTGCAGAATTGTCCTGCCTCCAAAGGAAGTGGTAAACAACTTCCTTTGGAGGCGGGACAATGCTGCACGGAGCCCGTCGGGAGGCAGGAAGGCTCCGCAACTGTTTCACAGGTTCAGCCGCGGTTCCCTAAGAGGCAGGGAGCCGTGGCTGCATTAGAAGGGAGGCGGTGAGTTTGCCGCTGCTGAGAAGTGGACTCGGCAGTGGCAGCAACTTGTGCGCTTTTTTTTTTTTAACTTGGCGGAGTGAGGCAACCCCCGCTAAATCCTGTGGCGACCTCCCTGTGGGGGTCGCGACCCACAGGTTGAGAACCGCTGGCTTAGAGGATTACATAACCAGGCGTAAACTTCAGGAGCACCATTATATCTATGCCTGGTCTGAGGTGACTTAAAATTCTTGTGCGTGTAGGGAAAGACTGTTTCAGCGAGTGTACCAGTGACTAATTTATCTTCAGTGTGAAAATCGTTTGTGTGTATCTTTCAGGATATAAGCCAAAGTTTGGTGTTCAAGAAGAAATGTCTTTTGCTTCTTATCCTTGTGTGTTCTTTGGACTCATATCGTTCTCCATTTCTTGTTATGTCTCCTTGTTGTAGTTTAATAAAAAATGTTTTGGGGTGAGAATAGTGTTGATTATTATGGTGTGGGCACCATCAGGCTGTTACTGGCTTTGGTAATGATGAAAGAAACTGCACGTGCTATGCATTCATCATGTGAGCATCTGAAATTTATATGTATGCGCCCACAGCTGGCTATAGCATGTCTATTGTTTGTACATGCGTTGACTCCCCTTTTTTCAACTTTATGCTGAAATTTTGTGCATATCTCATTTGCATACAAGCCCCTTGCTGCCTATTGGTGCTGAGGTTTCACACTGTTGGCACACTATGAAATCACACGCACGGCTAATAGCATGCAACTTCAGTGCCAGCTTTCTGCATCTGTAAGTTTAAAATAGGCACCATTTTGAAATTTTCATGTTGGTGCCCTGTTATAAAATTACCTTCATAAAGGCAATAACAGTGACTGTAACAGTGAGAAACCCAGTACAAATTCTTAACAAGACACTATTTTTCACGGAAATAGACTTTTGCAGCGAAACGTGGCCTAACATATACTTATTGTAAATGCAATCTGGAGAATGGTATCCTAGGTCATTCGTGTTGGTCAGTTTTAATTAATAAGTGCTCCAATGCAAACTAGATGTTTATGGAAAAGTACTATGTCCCCAAGAGCGCTCTCACCCTCACCTGGCTTGTCTTGCATTCCACATGCAGTTTTTGTGCCTTTTCTGCACCAACACCTTCTACATGACAGAAATATACATATTTGATTCCACTGGAATAGATACCCAGTAATAGTGCAATGCAATGTGTGACTTTGAGCCAGTCCTGACTCCTGGTGACCCAGAAGCTCCTGGGTTTTCTTGGCAGTGTCACTGGAAGTAGATTGCTAGGCCTTTCTTCCAAGGCAATGGAGGGTTAAGTGACTTGCCCAAGGCCACAAGGAGTGCTAATAGGAATCAAACCCTGGTTGCTTGGTTACCAAGCCAGTGTTCTAACCTCTAGGCTACTCCTCCACTCCCCCAGTAATAGTACCTATGGAATAAGAACACTGATTGATATTTGTACCTTCAAAGAATCCCTTATTAACTGGAAAGTAAACACCTAAATTTACAATCCATGTACACCAAAGAACAGAAGCCCTACTATAAGTAAGAGCTTCTGGGAAAGCAGTTTGACGTACCTAGAATGACTGATGCAAGTATCTATACTGTGCAATTAACAGCAGAAGTAATCTTATTTGATGATATGCTATCCATCCTTCCAAAAAACAAGAATAAAAAGAGGGGTTTGAAAGGCATAATTGGGGGCATATTTTCTGCTGAGGGAAAGTAAATGATGAAAATGGAAGGACTGTATTTTCAACATCTGTATGAAGCACAGCATGCAAAAGAAATATGCATATTCAGTACTAGGCTGGTGAACCTTTCCGCGCCAGACAAAATGATAGAAACCATCATCAAGAACAAAATTACTGAACATATAGAGAGTCGTGGTTTAATGGGTCAAAGCCAACATGGATTTAGTCAAGGGAAGCCTTGCCTCACCAATCTGCTAATTTTTTTTTTGAAGATGTGAATAAACAGGTTGATAAAGGTGAGCCGGTTCAAATAGTGTATCTTATTTTTCAGAAAGCCTTCATGAGAGACTCTCGAGGAAATTAAAAAGTCATGGGATAGGAGGCAGTGTCCTGTTATAGATTGGGAACTGGTTAAAAGGTAGAAAACAGAGACTAGGGTTAAATGGCCACATTTTTCTCAATGGGGAAAGGTAAATAGTGGAGTGTCTCAATGTGTAATCTCAGCTCAGGAATTTATTGCCAGAGATGTTATAGCTGGGTTTAAAAAAGGTTTGGACAAGTTCCTGGAGGAAAAGTCCATAAACCATTATTAAAGTGAAATCTAGTGCTTATCCTAGTGATAATCAGCATGGAAGCTATCTACCTTTTGGGATCCTGCCAGGTACCTGTAATCGATAAGAATCGTCAATACTGAGGAGATACTTGTAACCTACATTGGCCACTGTTGAAAACAGGTTACTGGGTTTGATGGACCTTTGGTCTGAGCTAGTGTGGCAAATCTTATGCTTTTAACCCGTCAATAGATAGATTTAAGCAAGGAGAATGTCATAGAGAACAAAAGCAGCAGTTAGGCTAATCGCTTCCTTCCCAAAAAGCCGAAACAATGCAATATTTGCCACCCTAATTATTTATATTTAACTGGTTTTATACCACTTCCTAATTAAGTCAAAGCGGTTTACATTACAACAAGGGCAGCAAACTTTGAGTTCAACAGGATCTGGTCCATGAGATACATTCTAGGCTATGTGATACTTCCATAATGTTCAGAGAATAGACACATTTTGAATTTCTTGAGAAAGTCTCTTGTGTCTTCAGTCGCCTTGAGATCTTCTGGTAAAGACTTCCATATTGTTGGTGCTGATATAGAGAATGCCCTGTTATAAGTTATCTGTTTACTTCTTATCTTGCCGTTAGGGACTATGAGGTGTTTTTTGTTGTTGGTTCTCCATGGTCTGACGTCTGGGTCTCTTACTACAAGTGACTGGAGTGTGTCAGCAGGAGTATGGTGTATGATTTTGAATGTGTTGAGTATGATCTTGTATTTGATACGGGCATGTATTGGGAGCCAGTACAGTTGTTCAGGATGGGTGTGATGTGTTTTTGTCTTGAGGTTCCTGTTATGATGCGGGCAGCCGTGTTCTGGGTCATCTGGAGGGAGTGTAAGGTGTGTTTAGAGAGTCCTTGATAAATTAGGTTGCAGTAGTAATTGATGCTTAGATTCCTCCACACTTGCAAACTAGCTTGATGAATTTTTCTGGAATTCTTAACAATCTACTAGAAGCAAATATCAGGGGAAAATAGTGCTGAATCAGCATATAAAACACTCTTATTAGACAGCAAGCCTAGAACATCGTAACCGAAAAAGGCCGAGATGCTGTGTCTATTAGCAGAATGAAGCCAAACCGAGGGGGTGCGGCAAATCATGACGGGGTCTGACACCGGCATGTGGTTTATGTGATTTGTTCTCTGGAAGAGAGAAGAAGGGAGACATAATTACAATGTAATTATTAACCTGACAAGTAATATGTTAAGTGGTACATTGACTGCTATTGTTTGCAAGGAACAAAGCCTTTCAACATAGGAACAGGCCAATTTCCTTAGGCTTGTCGAGGCATTCTGTTGTAATATTTGAACTCATGCCAAAAGCACTGCAGGAATTTTGCCCTTAAGGGCTAAACCGTAGAAGCGGGCAAAAGCCCTGCAATGTTTGTTTGGTTTCTGTATCAGATTAACTGCACATTTTTTCCAATAGAGGATTCTTGCTTGTTCGTTTCCTCCTCCTTCCAATGCATGGCTGTAATGGTTTTACTGGTGAAAGGAGTGCTCATGTTTCCAAGGGGGGATTCCGCTGTAAAGGAAGCTGCCATCTGTTGTGATAGACTAGAAGGAGGGGTGGAGGAGGCAGCTATGGAGAAAGAGCCCAGGGAAGGAAAGAGTGGCATTCTCTTTACGAGCCCCAAGCAGGGCTTCATCCTATAGAACCTGCAAGGAATCCCACCTCTGCCTGAAATGAACTTCTCATGTGTATGCAGAGAATACAGTGTCTAAGCTGAACTGGCAGGTCCACCGTGCAGTTCATTACTGTCTGGGAGATAAGGAATATGTCGGTGCTTATGTCATGCTAAGTATTCCTTCATTCCCCGGGATGCTTCTCTCACTTTGCAAGCTTCTTTGGCTCAGACTTGACTTGAAGAATTACCAAAAACACCAATTCTACACCATGAAGAATGATGCAGAAAACCTTCGGACAATTTTGAATTTCAAATTGTTACTGTAAATTAAGGTATACCGTGGCTGGTGCCCCTTACTATGAAAGCAAATTTGCCTAAAAGGCTTCAGGATGAAGTCAATGAGAAGAGTAACATTTTTATTAAGTAAGATATGTTAAGCATGTCTTCTCTTATTTATAGAGCATCCGAAAATGCCACAGTTCACCTCCCATTCCTCTGCTCATAGCAATACTATGCCAAAAGAACAGACAGACAGCATGTCAACCGATCCAATAAACTGAATGGCTAAACAACTCCCCACCCCATCCCCTCCAGTGCATTATAATCTTTATTAAAGGGCTGGTTCACGGTCAGGCAAACATGTGTTCCTACCTCACGGAAACCGAGGGTAAAATAACCTCATAAAAATTGATGAAAAAAAATATTTTTGACAGTGTTAAGAAACACTATTCTAATATCATGCTTAAGATGTCCTATTCTGAAATGGGTTATAGTTGAGCTTAAGCTGTGCATTGCATCATCATTCATAGATATATTCTCTGTTGTTTTCCAAATACAGATAATATACAGCACTTGAACTATTCTTTCCAGGCTGGGATACCTGTTTTGGACTCATCGTAAGTATTTTTCAAGAATGTTGCTGTGAATGAGTACCAAGTCAGTTCAGCCCTCTCTTCATTTGCTTACGCACATCTGTTGCTATATTGAAGAACGTAAGATATTCTGGGTCAGATCAAAGTGCATCGAGCTCGCCATCCTATCTCCAACAGTGACCAGCCTGTGTTACAAGTACCCAGAAGATCCCAAAAAATAGATTCTTTTCTCATAGCTCACTTCTAGGGATGAGCAATGTAATTTAGCTAACCTTATCTATGTTTTCCCTAATCCTGGTCTCCCTAGATTTACCTCTCACTCTCTGAGATTTCCCGTACCCCCTAAACATTTCTCTTACGTTAGATCTACGCCTTTTCACAACTTGTCCAATCTTATTCACATTCCTCTCCTCTCCCCGTCTGCTCTCCCCATCTCCTGTGCCTTGTGGAACGTTCATTCTATCTCTAACAAACTTGCTTTTGTACATGACCTTTTTATTTCTCACGCATTTCACCTCCTTGCTTTAACCGAGACCTGGCTTCTTCCTGAAGGCACTATTTCCATTGCCACTCTTTGTCAAGGAAGCTATCAGTTCTCCATGGACTAGCAGGATTGCGTCAGCCACACCTGGTGACGTCCTCCAGGCGGCACCATGGATACGGAAGTGCTCTCCAGAGCTCAGAAAGGTAAACCTTTCTGAGCATGCCCAGGTAGCCCACCTTACCGCTCCGCCACCTAGCCCAGCCAGTATTCTTCCTTCTGCCTTGCCAGCAAGACGGACCCTGCTCTCCATCTATCACATCACAAAATTCTCTACAAGCCACCCGGCCACAGACATGACAAAACCTGGATTTAAAAAGTGTCATCAATGCAAAAAGAAAATGAGTATCACCGACATGCACGATGTCTGCCTGCATTGCCTGGGCTCCGAGCACAGCGTGAAGGACTGTGAACACTGTGGGCGAATGTCCCCTAGAGCCCTTTAGCTCAGAAGCCACAATCTCAAGGACTACCTGTTGGGAAATGCAAGTACCTCTGCTCTTCCTTCTCTGCATGCTCCGGCTCCAGCTCCGGCTTCTGTGCTTCCTCCGGCTCCAACACCTGCTCCAGTGATCTCCCCGTGGCTAGTCCCAGCTCTGGACGTGCCCGTTGCGGCCTCCGTCCACTGCCGCGGTGCTGAGGCCTGCCCTGCAGGACTTCCGCCTCCTTGCCTGTCCCCCGCTTTGATGCTCTCTTCGGGGGAAGTGTTCCACGCTGCAGAAGAAGCCTCAGGAAGCCATGTGGACCCCAAAGATGGCGGACGGCTTCGGTCCTCCACGTCGGGGCTTCAGTCCTCCAGCCCTGCCCACTCCAGGAACACGCCTTCAACACAGCCATCTGAGGCGCGCGGGGGGCGGGATCACTGTCGGCGCTGGTCCTCCAGCCCCGCCCACAGACCTCCCTCTCGTTCTGAGGCATCAGCGAGCCAGGTCGGCGCCGTTTATCTGCTCAGCGCCGGATCTCCCGCACGCCGTGTCCATGGCCACAGCAGCTGCCCTTCTAATGGATCCACTCGCGGGGGACGAGACAGGACCCGCGATGGAAGCATCACTAGCAGCAGCTCTTCCGACCATTGGAGGCAACGATCCAAGCGCAGCAGGAACAAGAGGAAAAAGTACTACAGTTGCAGCGGCAGCGGTAATTCTTCCAGCCGCCGGCGCCGAGGATCGAAGCGCCATAGAAACAGCCACCACTCACGACGCCGCGGAAAGGGCAGGAGTAGACACGTGAGTTCCTCTAGCTCCTCTAGCCCCAACTACAGACACCGGAGTAGATCCGGATCCAGTTCCACAGCCATTCTGAGCCTGCTATCTCAGCTGGTTAAGCAACCCGCATCCATGGCGGCCCCCCCGCCCGTGCCTTGTCAGGCACCTCCCTCAGCGGACATTCCAGCAGACCCACACATCGGGGATATCTGGCCTTCAACTCCAGGCAACGGGCCCCCCAATAATCTGTTCCCGGCCAACACTGTGGAGGAACACGATCTCGAGGCAGCCATTGTGGGATCTGCGAGCCACGAACACACCACCCTGGATCAGAGATACTCTCCGGAGCCAGATGAACCCCCCCTCCGGAGGATCTCACGTATCCAAAGTTCTTAGACAAGCTTGCCTCCACCCTAACCCTAAGGAGCCATGATGATAAAAAGGAACCAGTACCGGAGGTTTTAAGATACCTCGCAGCCCCCAAGCCTGCCTTTATGCTGCCTATTCACCAGACACTTCGGGACAGCCATCTAAGGCTGTGGCAGACCCCAGCGTCCGGACGCCCCTTTCCCAGGAGGCTCGAGACTAAGTACCAGGTGCAGCCTGTACCGAGATTTTCCTCTGCACAATTGCCACATCAATCCATTGTGGTGTCTTCAGCTCTCAAGCGCATTAAATCCTCGCGCACACATGCCAACAGCCCGCCCGGTCGGGACCACAAGCTCCTTGATGACATCGGAAAGAAAGTCTTCCAAGGAGCTATGCTTAACGCGAAAATAGCGGCACACCAGTTTCAACAGGTCCACTTCCAGGACGCATGCATGGCGAACCTCAAGGCCGCCTTAGCATCTCTCCCGAGGGAATCTCAAACCTTGGTATCCAGTGCACTGGCGGATATGTCTGAGTGCAGCAAACATCTTGCCAGCACTACCTTCGACTCTTTCGACACAGCGCTGAGGACCACAGGCACAGCCATTTCAGCAAGACGATGGGCATGGCTGAGGGCCTCCGGCCTGTGCGACGACACCCACGACAGGATCGCAGATGCACCCTGCTCGGGTGAGTCGCTCTTTGGGGACAAGGTCAAGGATACAGTGAACGATATGAAAGAACATTGTACCACATTACAGACCTTGGCAGAGGATGGTTTCGAATGCCCCAGCGGCACTCAGAGAAGCAGCTTCCAGAGGAAACCGTACTATCCTTCCAATAAGAGGTACTCCTCCAGTCGGAAATGGCATAATAACACGTATAAGAACAACTCTTATCATGGCCGCTCACAGCAGCGCCACCCCCAGAGGGACCGTAAGCAAAAGAAGAACAGCAACACACCCTCCAACAAAAGTGGGCCCTCCTTTTGACGCCAGATCACAGGCAACCCACAGGATTGGGGGTCGCCTGACATATTTTCTTCAAGAGTGGCGAAGTATCTCCTCGGACTCCTGGGTCCTACAGATCATCTGGGACGGCTACGGCATACGCTTCGTGGCTCCACCCCACCAGAATGCCCGCCCCGCCAGTGACACGCCCCCACACCTGTGCCTTGCCATGGCCGCAGAACTGCTACACCTGCTGGACTCCCGAGCCATAGAGGAAGTACCCCCAGCCGAAAGGAACTCTGGTTTTTACTCCAGGTATTTCCTCATTCCCAAAAGGACAGGCGGCTTCCGCCCCATCCTGGACCTCCGCCGACTCAACATGTTTATCAACAAGGAGAAGTTCAGGATGTATTCCTTAAACACCATCCTTCCCCTGATCCAAACTGGCGATTGGATGGCGTCCCTGGATCTACAGGATGCATACACTCACATCCGCATCCATAAGTCGCACAGGAAGTACCTCCGCTTCCAAGTGCTAGGGCAGCACTACCAATACAGAGTCCTCCCCTTCGGTCTGTCTTCTGCACCACGGGTCTTCACGAAGTGTGTGGCCATAGCAGCAGCGCATCTCCGAAAGAGGAACATTTCCGTTTTCCCATACCTCGACGACTGGCTCCTAACAGCCCCCTCCGCCTCGGAGCTACAGACGGCCTTGCAGACTAAAAGGATGCTACTATCATCCCTGGGCTTTGTCATCAATTTGAACAAGTCATGTCTCACGCCTTCCCAAAGGCTAGAGTTCATTGGAGCTGTGATCGACACCAAAGTCTCGAAAGCCTACCTTCCCGAGCGCAGACTGACCGCCATCTCAGCCCTGGCATCCAAAGCGGTCGAGGTGGCGAGTGCCTCAGTGAGGTCCATACTGCGCCTATTGGGGCACATGTCGGCCACTACATCAGTCCTCCCTACAGCGAGAATGAAGATGCGCCCACTCCAGTGGCACCTGCGCACCCACTGGAACCAACATCATCAATCCCTCTCCGTCCGTATCCCAATGACTCCCCAGATCCGTACCCAGCTCCGGTGGTGGACGGTACCAACGAACCTTTCAGTGGGCAAGGATCTCCATCCCCACGAACACCAAGTGACCCTCACTACGGACGCATCAAACACGGGCTGGGGTGCTCACACCCAACTGTTCAACACCCAAGGGGAGTGGTCCCCGCAAGAGAGGACCTTACACATCAACCTCCTCGAGTTAAGGGCCATCAGATACGCCATGAAGGCGTTCCTCCCGCAGTTGGCCGGGAAAACCATCCTCATCCAGACGGACAACCAGGTGGCCATGTTTTACATCAACAAGCAAGGGGGCACTGCCTCGCGCTCCCTCTGCAGGGAAGCGCTACAGATATGGACCCTGGCCCTAAGGAGCGGATGCCACCTCCGGGCCTCCTATCTTCCAGGGGACCTGAACGTCCTGGCGGACAAGCTGAGCAGACAACTGCAGCCGCACGAGTGGAGTCTTCTCCCGGAGGTCTCCGAAAGTCTCTTCTGACACTGGGGGTCGCCGAGCATCGACCTATTCACCACAGAACAGAATGCCAAATGCCCCCTATTCTGCTCCAGGCACCTGTCAGCCAGGAGGCTGGCGGCGGATGCATTCGACGTATTCTGGGGGGAGTGGTCTCTGGTGTATGCCTTCCCACCGACCCCCCCTCATCCCAGCGACACTGCAACGGATTGTCCAAGACAGAGCCCACGCCATCTTGATTGCTCCCCACTGGCCACGCCAGATGTGGTTTGCCCTGTTACTGCGCCTAGCTCAAGGAGCCCTGAGGCGCCTGCCCCTCAGACCGGACCTAATTACGCAGAATGGCGGCAGCACACGACACCCCAACCTCAAAGCCCTATCTCTCACTGCATGGAGGTTGAGCGGCAGGGCCTAGCCAACCTCCAACTACCTGTTGAGGTGCAGGACGTGGTGCTAGCAGCCAGGAGGCCCTCCACCAGAAAGTCCTATGGTCTCAAATGGAAGAGATTCAGCATCTGGTGTGCAGCACAAGGCCTCGAACCCACCACATGCCCACTTCCCAGCGTATTGCAGTACCTCAATTCACTGTCTAGCCTTGGACTGCAAGCACAATCCATCTGAGTCCACCTCTCCGCAATAGCGGCCTTCCATGCGCCTCCTGCGGGGGCCATTTCTATTGGGGCCCTACCCCTCACTACACGCTTCATGAAAGGCCTGTCAAATCTGAAACCCACGATCAGGCGTCCGGTGCCGCCTTGGGATCTCAACACTGTCCTACAGCGCTTGACACAAGAGCCCTTTGAGCCGCTCCTATCAGCAGACATGAAATTCGTCTCCTGGAAAACCCTATTTCTTGTGGCCATCACTTCCGCAAGGAGGATCAGCGAGTTGCATGCTCTAGTAGCACACCCTCCCTATACGCAGCTACACCAGAACCACGCATCCCTGCGTACCAACCTGAAGTTCGTGCCAAAGGTGTCTTCGGCTTTTCATGTCAACCAGTCCATTGAACTTCCTTTATTTTTTCCGGAGCTTCATTCTTCGGATGAGGAGCGACGCCTGCACACCCTCGACTGTCTCCGGGCCCTCCGGACCTATTTACAGAGGACGCAAACCATCAGGAAAAGCGAACAGCTGTTCTTATCTTTCGATCCGAACAGACCCGGCCAACCTGTCAATAAGAGGACCCTTTCGCACTGGGTGACGGCATGCATCTCCTGTTGCCTCGACCCATTGCGCACCGGGGACCAACCGAGAGTGGGCCCTCACCAGCTCAGAGCGCTTGCAACTTCAATCGCTAACCTCTGTGATGTCCCACTAACTGAGGTCTGCAGAGCGGCCACTTGGTCCTCCCCGCAAACCTTCCAGAAACACTACTGCCTTGACTTCAGGCCTCAGGGGAACTGCGCCCTCGGCGTGGCCGTCCTCTCTACTGCTACGAACCCAGTGGAGCGCTGAGTACCCGGGACTCTTGCCAGCGCTTGTACCTAGCCTGTCATGCTTCTGCATTACGTTACTGTTTGCACTGTTTGCACTATTTGCACTGTTTGCTCTGTCTGCACTGTTTTGCACTATTGCACTGTCTGCACTGTTTGCACTATTTGCACTGTCTGCACTGTTTGCACTATTTGCACTGTTGCAATTGCAAGTTTTCACCGGTTTGATGATAACAATAAACTAGCAATCTGTTGTTCTACGACTGTCCCAGGTCTCTGGATGTATCAGTACTCTGGCCTCCTCCCCGCAGCCTGCTCTGCAGCTAGGGAGACACCAGGTGTGGCTGACGCAATCCTGCTAGTCCATGGAGAAAACGGGGTTACTTACCTGTAACAGGAGTTCTCCGTGGACAGCAGGATAAGTCAGCCACACAATCCCACCCACCTCCCCTGGAGGAGCCATGCCGGACTGCTCCCTAGCTAAGGCAACTAGCTTGGAACTCACTGGCTGGGCTAGGGGGTGAAGCGGTAAGGTGGGCTACCTGGGCATGTTCAGAAAGGTTTACCTTTCTGAGCTCTGGAGAGCACTTCTGTATCCATGGTGCCGCCCGGAGGACGTCACCAGGTGTGGCTGACTTATTCTGCTGTCCACGGAGAACTCCTGTTACAGGTAAGTAACCCCGTTTTCTCCCACACTCCTCATCCCACCGGACGTGGTGGGGGTATTGGCCTTCTGCTTTCTCCCTCTTGTCACTTCCAGACCCTTATCCAACCTCTATCTCATTCCTCTCTCTCTTTTGAGCTCCACTTCATCCGCATCTTCACTCCTCTCCCACTCCGGGTAGCTGTTATCTATCATCCTCCTGACATTTCCATCTCCACTTTTCTTTCTGACTTTGATTCTTGGCGGTCTACCTATCTTCATCCCTCCTCCCCCACCCTTATTCTCGGTGACTTTAACATTCATGTTGATGTCCCCCTCTGATCCCCATGTTTTAAAGCTCTTCTCCCTTACCTCCTCGCACAACCTTCAACTTTGTTCCACTGCTCCTACTCACCAACATGGTCACTGCCTTGACCTGATCTTCTTCTCAAACTGCTCACCCTCCAACTTCTGCAACTCTGTCCTTCCCTTATCTGACCACCACCTTTTAAGTCTTATTATTCATCATCCCCCTCCTCAGCCTCGTCCTGTCTCCACTAACCTATTTAGAAACCTTCTTGCTATTGATCCCTTAGATTTTTCCTCCACTATTTCCTCTCCTCTTTCATCCACTCTATTTTCCAAATCTATTGATGAGGCTGTGACCTCCTATAACGCCGTACTCCCCTCTGCCCTGGATGCTCTTGCTCCCCTCATCCCACGTCCCTTAAGACGTTCTTCTCCCCAGCTCTGGTTCTCCCCCACTGCCCACTATTTGCACTCCTGTGCCCGCTCTGCTGAGCGTGCCTGGCTCAAATCCCACTCACATGCTGACTTTCTCCACTTTAAATTCATGCTCTTCTCCTCCGGTCAGCCATTGCACTTGCCAAACAAGTCTACTTCATCCATCTGACTGACTCGCTTGCCTCTGATCCTCGTCGTCTCTTTAACACACTCAGTTCTCTCCTCAGTGTGCCTCCACCTCTGATTCCTCCCTCCCTTCCTGCCCAAACATTGGCTGAGTACTTCCATGACAAAATCCACAAGATCACCCTCCATTTCCCCTCCTCCCCTTCTATCCCCTCTATTTCCTAATTCTCCCCCTCACTTCTGCTACCCTTTCTTCCTTCCCTATGGTCTCTGATGAGGAAACTGCACTCCTTCTTTCTTCCTCTAAACTTACTACCTGCTCATCTGATCCCATCCCCACCGATCTCCTTAGTTCCATCTCTTCCACTATCGTCCCTTCCATCTCTCGTATTCTCAACCTCTCACTCTCCACTGCAACCTTCCCTTCTGATTTCAAGCACGCTGTGGTCACACCCCTCCTCAAGAAACCCTCACTTGATCCCACTTGTCCTTCTAACTATCGACCTATCTCTAGAATGCTAGGTATGAAGCAAATGGAATGCTAGGTATGATAAGGAAAGGAATGGAAAATAAAACAAAGGATATTATAATGCCTCTATATCGTTCCATGGTGAGACCGCACCTTGAATATTGTGTGCAATTCTGGTCGCCGTATCTTAAAAAGGATATAGAGTTATTAGAAAAGGTTCAGAGAAGAGCCACCAAAATGGTAAAGGGGATGGAAGGATACTCCTATGAAGAAAGGCTAAAAAGATTAGGGCTCTTTAACCTGGAAAAGAGACGGCTGAGGGGAGATATGATAGAAGTCTATAAATTAATGAGCGGAGTGGAACGGGTAAACGTAGATCGATTGTTTACCTTATCAGAATATAGAAAGACTAGGGGACATGCAATAAAGCTACAGGGTAAACTATTTAAGACTAATAAAAGAAAATATTTTTTCACTCAACGTGTAATCAAACTCTGGAATTTGTTACCGGAGGATGTAGTAAAGGCTGTTAGTGTAGCTGGGTTTAAAAAAGGTTTGGACAAGTTCCTGGAGGAAAGGTCCATAAGCCATTATTAAGAAGGGACCCAGGATATCAATGCTTGAACCAATACAAGCATTGTGGAACCTGTGTCCCTTGGGGAAACTGCTAGGTACGTATGACCTAGATTGGCCACTGTTGGAAACAGAATACTGGGCTTGATGGACCTTAGTCTGACCCAGTATGGCATATCTTATGTTCTTATGTTATGTTCTAATGATTTGTTCCTGGCAAAGTCCAAAGGCTTTTATTCTGTCCTCATTCTTCTTGATCTCTCTGCTGCCTTTGACACTGTTAACCACAACCTTCTTCTTATCACCCTGTCCTCACTTGGATTCAAAGGCTTTGTACTATCTTGGTTCTCCTCCTATCACTCCCATCACTTGTTCAGTGTGTCCTTCGGTGGCTCCTCCTCCTCTTCAATCCCCACTACCTGTAGGCGTACCTCAGGGTTCCGTCTTGGGACCACTCCTCTTCTCTCTCTCTACCCAATCCCTTGGTGCCCTTATCTCTTCCCATGGCTTTCACTACCATCTCTATGCTGATGACTCTCAAATCTACCTTTCTACACCTGTTATCACTCCTGAAATCCAGGCTAAGATCATGGTCTGCTTCTCTGACATTGCTTCTTGGATGTCCCACCGCCGCTTAAAATTGAATATGGCCAAGACTGAACTCCTTATCTTTCCCCCGAATGCCTCCCCTCCTCTTTCCCCTTTCTCACTCTCTGTGAATAACTCTGTTATCCTTCTTTCTCTTCGGCATGTAACCTTGGTGTTATCTTTGACTCCTCTCTCTCTTTCTCTTCACATATCCAACTTATTGCTAAAACATGCCATTTCTTTCTATACAATATCTGCAAAATTTGCCCCTTTCTTTCTGTTAACACTACTAAAATGATTGTCCACTCCTTAATCAGCTCCTGCCTTGATTACTGTAACCTTCTTCTTACCGGCCTCCCTGCAAACCACCTCTTTCCCCCTCAGTCTATTCAACATTCTGCTGCTCGACTGATTTTTCGCCGGTCTCGTTTTTCCCACATCACTCCTCTCCTCATGTCGCTTCACTGGCTCCCCATCCGTCTCCGTATCCAATTCAAACTCCTCCTGCTAACCTTTAAATGTATTCACTCTTCTGCCCCCCAGTACCTTTCATCTCTTATCTCTCCTTACACCCCTTCTCGGTTACTTCACTCTTCTAATAGTCTTCGTTTATCTATGCCTTTCACTCATACTGCCAATTCTAGACTTCGCTCCTTTCAACTGGCTGCACCCTTCGCCTGGAATAATCTACCTGTTTCTGTGCGCCAGGCATCCTCTCTGGCCATCTTCAAGTCCAGATTGAAAGCCCACCTCTTCACTATTGCTTTTCGTTCCTGATTCCCCCTTTCTTGATCTCTCCAACATTTGTATACTTTGTCTTGTTGAATAGTTATTTGTATTATGTAATTTATTTTGTATTTTGTCTTGACTAGATTGTGAGCTCTGATGAGCAGGGACTGTCTCTCGTATATGTTTGTACAGCGCTTCGTATGTTGCAGCGCTATATAAATGCTTAGTAATAATAATAATAATCATAATAATAGCCCACGTTCACCTGGCTAATAATTTTTATGGACTTTTCCTCCAGGAATTTATCCAAACCTCTTTTGAACTCCACTATTATAGTTACATTGACCACATCCTCTGGCATCAGATTCCATAGCTTAATCAGCGTGAAAAAAATACTTTTTCTCTGATTTCTTTTCAGTTTGCTGGTTGTTGGTTTCATGGATTGCCCACTTGTGTTAGTATTGTTTGAAAGATTAAACACTCCCTATTGAATCGTTTCATTCCGCCCCACTCATGATTTTTTAAACCTCTATCATATTCCCTCTCAGTCATCTCTCTTCCAAGCTGAATAGCCTTAACTGTTGTAGCCTTTTTTTCAGAAGGGAGGGTTCGATCCTCTCTATCATTTTTCTTTCCCATCTCTGAATCTTTTCTAGTATCATCCCCATTAGACGCCATTCCTGGCATGGATAGCACTCTTACATCTTCCTCAATGAAGACTGAAGCAAAGAATTCATTTAGGGGGTATGTTCCGCTAAAGCACGATAGCTGTCTTTGCGGCACTAATGCAGGACTGCCGCGCTGTGAAGGCAGATTTTGTGGGAGAAATGCAGCTACTGTGGGCCTTTTTCTGCAGTAAGCTGCATTTTGCACAGTGGCTGTTAGAATGGGCGGGATGTGGGTGGAGCGTGGGTGTTCTGGTTGCAAGCAGATTCCATGGGTGTTGTCAGCATACGGTAGCTGTGCTTCATGCAGGCTTCATGGATGCAGCTATCGCTACCTCAATGGTTGGCAATAGCTGCATCTGCAAAGCTTACTCCCTGCGATCCTTGCATTTTCTCTGTGGTATCTGCAGGGGAAATGCTGGGAACAGTCCCCTGCAGATACCACAAGGCTTTAGCAGCTAACGCAGGCTTTTTGCAGGTATCACCTGGCATTAGCGGCAAAAGTCATTTGTGCTTTAGTAAACATACTCCTTAGTCTCTCTGCTATGGGTCTGTCCTCCCTTTTTACCCCGTGATCATAGTCCAAGTGACTCACCACATGCCTCCTGCTTTGATTGCACCTGGAAAAGTTTTTATTATGAGTTTAAGCCTCTATGGTAAACTTCTTTTCAGATTTCCCTTTTGCCTTCATTATCAGTGCTTTGCATCTACTGTAACTTGACAGTGCTTATATTGTTTCCTATTTTCTTTATTCAGATGCTTTTCCCATTTTTTAAAAGATGTTCTTTTGTCTCTAATAGTTTCTTTCACCTCACCTTATAGCCATGGTAACTGTCATTTGGTCTTCCTTCAGCCTTTTTTAATACATGGAATACACCTGGTCTGGGCTTCTAAGATGTATTTTTAAACAACATCCATTCCTGATGTATATTCTACTCCTTTTATGGTTTTTTTAACCATTTTCCTCATTTTATCATAGTTGCCCTTTTGAAAGTTAAATGCTAATGCAGTAGATTTCTTTAGTATCTTCATTCCAGTTAGTAACTCAGATGTGATCATGTTATAATCAGCATTGCCAAGTGGCTCCCAACACCATTATCTCTTAAACCAAATTATGTGTTTCATTTCATTTGATTTATTAATATTTGTATTTCGCTTATCATAATATTAGTGAGGAAGTTGCAGCATAACATACACACAGCATAAAATACACAAAAACCCCCCATATAATACCTGTGGCATTAAAATGGTAAAAGTATTAACCTGAAAACAGAAATACTTTTAGCAATTTCTAAAATTGTAAATAGTCATTCTGTTGCCAAATAATCAAAGGAACTAAATTCCAAATAATCAGGCCCAAAATAGAAAAAGTGCGTGCCCGCACACTGGCTTTTCAGACAAGAACTTGCAAAAATTCTTGCTGACTTGAATGGAGGGCCCAAACCAGTTGTGGGCACGGCTACTACTCCATTTATTTTGAAGTCTCCAAGAAGAGGGACACCTTTCAACCTATCTTGGATCTCAAAAGGGCCAATGCTGATTGCAGGTGACCTGATTCCACATGGTAATAAGTGGCAGTCAGAAAAGGTGAATTCCTTACCTTCCTCAGCCTGTCAGAGGCCTGTCTCCACATTGCAGTTCAGGAGTTTCAGCAGACGTTTCTGCACTTCTCTATCCTTGGTCAATACTATCAGTTTAGGGCTTTGCTGTTCAGTTTGACCATGGCCCGAGGACCACACTGAAGATCATGGTAGTGGTGATTGCATCCCTATGTAGGCAATCAGAGTACATCCTTAGCTGACAACTGGTTAATCCAAGCTGACTTATAGGAGGATGTGAGGATGGCCATTTGCAGAGTGATGGAGGTTTTGGAGGGTCTCGGTTGGTTAATGAACTATGTGAAGAGCAGTCTGGTGCCCTCTTGGTTCCTAGAGTATCTGGAGGCAAACTTCAGTATAGCAGTCATAAGGTTTTTTTCTAAACCAGGACAGAATGGTCAGCCTGCAATTGTAACTTTTGTTCCCAAGTGGGCACTCCATGAAACCAACAACCAGCAAACTGAAAAGAAATCAGAGAAGAAGTATTTTTTTCACGCTGATTAAGCTATGGAATCTGATGCCAGAGGATGTGGTCAATGTAACTATAATAGTGGAGTTCAAAAGAGGCTTTTGTTCCCAAGTGACTCCAAGGGCCTGGGATTATTTGCAACTTGTAGGGTCTATGACAGCAACCCTGGAGTTGGTTTCTTGGGCAAAAATCCATATGAGGCCTTGCCAGCAGACTTTGCTGTCCAAGTGATCTTGAACACAGGAGATTGACACTCAGCTTCCAATAGAGGTGTCAGTAAGAGGACACTCTTGTGGTGGTGTTCTCCTCATCTCCTCTTCAAGAACCTGGCCTTGGAACCCTGCAGATGGGTGGTGGTCATGACAGTAGCCTGTCAGGCTTCAGAGCTCATTGTCAAGGGCAAGTGGTGCATGGCCTTTGATCACATCAGGAAACATCCTGGTCTATCAACAGGCTGGAAGCTAGAGTGGTTCGATTAATGTTGATGAGGTTTTATCCACTATCAGGCTTGGCTCTGCCACTAGGTAGACTAAGCACCCATCTAAGGTGACATGATTTGGGGGTGACAGCATGGTTTGTGCAACATGAAAGTAACACTTTTATGCTGCTCTCAGCGCAATGTGGGCCCTTTCAATGCACACTCACATTCATACGCTGCCATGTCTCAGCCCCCTCTGACAGAAAGTCTGCATTAGAGGGGGCTGGGATGCAGCAATGCTTAAACACGGGCCTGTGTTCAAGCCCCCATGCAGTGCTGCCTTTAGTACAACGAGACTAGCAGAGATAGGATGGGGGAAGCAATGGGAGATGCTGTATATGAGAGAAAGAAGTGGAGCTTCTCACCGCCTCTGGGGGTGGGGGGGGGTGGGGGGGACAGAGGGGGAGATATTAGGAAGGAGTTGGCACAAGGCTGAAGGTTCACCTAGGGTGTCAGGTATCCTCAGGCTGGCTACGCCCACTAGTGCAGGTCACAGTGGTGCGAGGTATATTCAACAAAGTGACAGTGGTGTGTATCAACAGGCAGGGGGATACCAGGAGTACGACAGTGATAATGGAGATCACCTGATTATCTCAGTGGGCAGAGATCAAATCTGGCAGCTATATCGATGACTCACATTGGGATAGAATATGTACAGTGTTTTTTCATTCCCCACTTCAAATGGTAGTTCTACAATGGGGTCTCATTTGATTCTCAATGACTTGGCAGGTCTGCCTACATGCAAATCATGTAAAAGCAAGCATACACTTTCTATGTGCATACTTTTTAAAACATTTTCAAAGTGTGGTAGTGTGGTGTTAATTGGAAAGGGGTTTTCTTTAAAACACAGGCCAGACAGCAGTACAGGGAAAACAAAAGCAGTTTTTATTCTGTCCCAGAATGTTAAACCTCTACAAAGGAAAACCTAGATAGCAGTTCAGGGAAAACAAAGTCAGCTTACTTCTGTCCCAGCTTGTTAAACTTCCACAAGCTGGTCTCTCAGCCCTTCTTCCAGCCCTAGTTAAAGTTCCTACCTCAGAACTTCTTTGCATAACTTGCCTTGTTGGAAGGACTTCTGACTCCATGGGCCTCTCCCCATCCTACATCCTGCTGGGTTCTTAAGCTTCTCCCTATGAACAACAGTGTCCTAGCCCTGAACTCTGGGCTGCAGACTCTCTTAAAGAGGACTGTTGATAATTCCTTTAGAGGGATAGGTGGCATTCTATAGACCCCATCACACAAAGGCTTTATTAAATCAATGAACACACCAATAACTACTACAATATATTACCAATTGTCAACAAAGCATTCAAAGCTGTACAGCCAGTATCCATAAATCAGCCTTATTTGTATTTGTTTTAACAAAAGCAAAAGCAAAATAAAAAATTCCCCCCAATACAGCAATTATATCCAAAGAATAATCACTACCAGGGGATCATATAAAAAAGACTAACAGAAAAAGTTAGAAAAAGCTACCCAATCCTTCCCCCCAACCCCTTTCCTATAACTTCCCCCTTTCTCCTCTCTGCTAATAAACCACAAGGTAAACATTCTCTAATTTTTCTTTTAACGAGGATCACGCATTTTCCCAAAAGGTTTCCATATTTGATCAAACCGCTCCATTCTCAATTTTCTCAAAGCAATCACTGTTCCATGTTATGCACTTTCCATTTATGCACAAGCCATGCAGCCAACACAGAGGGGGGGGGGGGGCACCTGCTTCCAAGCAGAAGCCAAGTTCAACTTAGCTGAATTCATACAATGCTTCACCTGCTCCTGTTGAGGGGTCTTCATTCCAGGTAGTGAGACAAATCCCAGGATCCCAAGGCACCTCCATACCCAACAATTTTGCACCCTAAATTGAATTCCCTTCCAATAGCCTCAAGTTTGAGGATATCCCACTATACACGTGCAAGTGTCCCCTTTATTCCACACTCCTCAGAAAAGCTAGGGTAAGGCTTTGCTATTCGCTCTGGGGTCGTATATCACCCATACAAAAGTTAATAATCATTTTCTTGTACATTCACTGCCACAGAACCCTTCTTAAGTCTTTTCTCAGTTTGCTCCAATTGTTTCTCTGAATATTGGAGTGATAATTCCTTGGCCCCATATGCCCTTTATTTACCAACCCTAAAAGGCAAATTCTGTTGACAACACTAGAGAACCAAAATCAGCCCTGTGGTAGAGTTCCTATCCTTGCACAAATACTCCAGCTCAGAGTTCTCTCTAGTCACCTGATTCTTTACCTCCTGTCACCCCACCCAATGACCAATTGAATGGAATGATATGCATGGGACTGAGGGAGCTCATATTCCTCTTGCAAAGTCTGGAATGGCAATTGCAGCCCTTCTTCAAACACTTGTCCCAACCCCCCCCCCCCCCCCATTGTCAAAAGATTGTTGATCCCATCCCTTGCCCAAATGCTACATTATCAGCAATAGGAGCCAAAGATGATAGAACTTCACCCTGGGGTTTAAAAAATATATCCCAACATTTAAATGTGTGATCAACAGCAGGATCCTTCCCACCCTTTTATGTCCTACTCTTTGCTTGCAGTCACAGCTGTCCCCAAATACAGTATGCCCACCAGGTCTCTATCCAACAACGCCCAAGATTTGGTGCTTGCAACATTCATCCACTCAAATGCTGCCTGATCTCGTGCAGTCACATAATACCAATTTAAAAATTGTATGCCTCGCTATTCTAGGTTTTCCATACTTCCAAATAAAATTCAATATCTGCCGCTGCAACTGATCTGACACCTTCTGTAGCAGCTCTAAAGGCAGGACCTGAAAAAGTAATAGACACTTTGGAAGGACCACCCCATCTGCATACTTTTTACACATATATGACAATTTTATAAAAGCCTTTTTTTTGTGTAAAACTGGCTTTACATGTGGAAATGTTTTAGAAAACTACTCCAGGGCCGGCCTGTCCATTGTGCGAGAATGTTATTCACACATGGCCCCGCGCCAACTTCATTCCACACATGGTCGGTTTTACAGGGCTGGCTTCAGATGGAGCTGGGGAGGCCTGAGGCCCCAGCTCACCTCTGCAAAGCTGTCAGAGTGAAGAGCAGCGTGTTCCTTCACTTTGGTAGCTGTGTTCTCGTGAAGCGTACTGTCAGGAAACAGGAAATGCCCTTTAACCTCCGGTGCCAGAGGGTTTCATGAGAATGCAACTGTCGGCGTGAAGGAACACATCGCTCTTCACTCTGGCAGCTGTAAAGAGGTGAGTCGGGACTTCGGGGCTCCCCGTCTCCCTCAGAAGATGGTTAGACAGGCGTGGGGGCTAGGATAGGACTAGAAATGGGCCGATGGGGAGGACTAGTACTGGAAATGGGTTGATTGGGGGGGGGCTTGGACTGGAAATGGACTGATGGGAGGCTGGGACTTGAAATGGGCTAATGGGGGGCTAGGATAGGACTGGAAATGGACTGATTGGTGGGGCTTGGACAGGAAATGGGCTGATGGGGGGTTAGTACTGGAAATAGGCTGATGGGGGGCTAGGATAGGACTGGAAATGGCTGATGGGGGCTAGGATTGGAAATAGTCCGATGGAGGGCATGGACTGGAAATAGGCTGATAGGGGATTTGGATAGGAATAGAAATGGCTGATGGGGGGCTAGGACTGGAAATGGGCTGATGGGGGGATGGAGAATGGGACTAGAAGGGAATGGATACTGAGTGGGACTGCAACTAGATGTTGGGTGAGGACTAAAAGGGGATGGAGATGGGGGAGTGAGGATGGAGAGGAGAAAATATATTTTCTGTGGGAGGGAAGAAAAATCTACGATTGGACGGGTTTTTGGAGAGTAAATGGGGATTGAGGATGGAAGGGTGAAATTTGAGTGGATGAAAAAATAAAGAAAGAAATGGAGGAAAGAGCAAAAGGTGAAAGATCAGTATGTTAAAGCAGATGTAGAGAGAGAATGGAAAAAACTAGAAGAGAGAAGAAAGGACTTGGACAGTAGACAATGGAGAGTTAGCAGAAGACACAAAGAAACCAGAAGAAAGTGAATGGAGCAATTGCAACTGAAAAATAAAATGCTCAAACAACTAAAGGTAGAAAAATAATGTTTTATTTTGAATTTATTAACTGGAGTATATCAGCTTTGGGAAAAGAGCATCGCTAATGTCTTTGCGTTTTGTTTAGTACAAGAGAAAATTAATTTATAGTTGTATTTCTCCAGTGTTGTTGTACATTCCAAATTTGGCTTTTGGGATTCCCAGTTTATTTATTGTCTTCCTATTTCTAAATTGTGATCCCTTGTTCTTTGTTTGGTGACGGTCTATGTTCTGTATGTGTAACAGAGCTGAGGTATTCTGTTTATGTAGTTTCTATTTGACAGTGCCACTTGTTCTCTTTCCCCAGTAGGAGATGTATTGGTATTCTCTGTGATGTATTGGTTTAATATTTGCAGTGTTGCCTTTTTGATAGGTAGGGTTTGGTGCTTTATGAGTCCTGGTAGTGCTGTTATGATACGGTGGGTTTTCTATAGATTCTAAATGGGCAGTGTTTATAGTACTTCCTAATATGCCTGGCAGTTGGCATTGGAGTATAGTAAAGTAGAAATCTGGTAGTCTTTATCCAGATACTCATTAAGAGGCATGTTTACTAAAAGTGCACATTAACACTATGCAAATATTTATGCAAATGAGGCCCCTAATGAGTCTCTGCACATGGCCCTACACCTCCCTTGGGCAGCCTCAGACTAGATCCCTTGACAATAATGGGACTTGTGTTAAATGAATGCATTAAATTGCATGAACACACATTAGTAAATGTAGATCTAAGCTTTCTCTTGGACCAAACATGTGCAAATAAAATATAATGAATGTTCGCTGTGGACATCCTGAATTCTAGACTCATTTATGGATTCTGATTTAAAGATGGACAAGCAAACCTGCAAAGAGAAGGAATCAGTAGGCCTGAACCATTGTGGGAAAGTCACAAAAAGCAAAAGTGCAACTACCTTTGAGTGTAGCTACTCTGCAAGGTATTTAAACACCTGAGATGGGTCCCAACAACCTCCAAAGCAGAGGTCATAGAGAAGGGACAAGCCTAATTTTATTACATTAGTATCACTTTTGTTGTTCATTGTTTATTAGTTGCTAATGGTTCAGATGGACTGAGGTGCAGTACAGTGAGGGAGGTGTGAAAACTGTCATTCCTACCTACCATAGCTAGTCAGTGATGAATGCAAACAAGAAAATAATCCCAATAGAAGCAAATTCTTGTCTCTGTTCAGAATTTCATACCCAAATGTATCCATTAATTTGTCTGTGAGTATGAATCATGGAAATCTCCAGCACTTTCTGAGTAGTCTTTCCATATAATCACTTATGAGAACGCCTACAAATGTAAAGTACGAGTTTATCTTGCAAAATAAATCACTGGAAAGGGAAGACAGCAAACGCATGTTCTTTCTATGACCTTCATCCAACATTTGTTCTGTTTGCAAACTGGTGCTGAAGCCGACTGAAAAGTACTTTTGACTTTTTTGAGTCATGATCAACAAAGATTAAAGTTATTTCTTGCACTACTTTTTATAGAATATTTTTGCTCAGTTATAGAGTCCTTACTGTCAGAATTAGGTTGATCAGATCTTGTAGCAAACCTCAGGTGGCAGGAAGATAAATCAAGTGTACCGTCCTCAGTAAGATATTTAGATCCTAGTCATTAAATCGCCCCAACAAGATAGACTATATGGTAGTGGCTGTTTTTCTAAAGAAAAGTTTATAAGAGGATTTACTCAGAAAAGGACTTTGTAATTTAGCCAAATCCTCTTCCCTCATTGACAGAATAGCCTGGTTTTTCTACTGCTTTTAGGGCACTGTCGCACTTTCTGTACCTTACGCCACTAGCGACCATGAGTAGGTTCAGGACTGTCTGGGGCTTTGGCTCAAACTGCTTTTCAGGCTCCATTCCTTTCACTCCTGAGGGATTCCAGTTTCACATTCTGGCAGGTATCCATCGTTATTGGGATTCTCTGCCTTCCCAGTGATCCAGAAAGTCTCTTTACTCGCATCTCTTGGAGGTAGACATGTGAGATGCTTTCCAAAATGCATAACTACTTCCTAAGGAACGTCATGATTCTCTAGGACGCCAGTTAGCAGTAATTTTCTAACTCCCTCTCCTTCTGCAAGTTCCCTTTGATACTGCTGCCCCCCCCCCCCCCACTATCCCTCAAGGAAGAGACCAGTTTCTTTTCACAACCTCTTCACCCAATCACTGTGGGCATCCTTACAGAGATGCTACTTGATTATACCAGAATCGAGCCATAGGATTATGTTTTTATAACAGCAGTCTTAAAGGTGTAAGTAGGAGTGTAATTTCCTACCCATACCCCTATCTGAGATAGGAAATATAATGATGGTGCAAGAGATTTCAACACAATTCCTTGCTTCTGCTCCTGATCCTCTTACTGTCTGAGACTGCGAATGCTCCTGAAGTGCTTATAGCTCTTGGGGATTGATGGAGGTGGAGTAGGGTTGCCAACTGGCTCCAGATTCGCCCGACAGTTTAGAGCCAAGTGTAGGTTATAAAATACTATAATTCTGGTTTAACCCATGTTTTGGACCACTTACACTCCTATTTTATAAAGTACACGTGAACCTTATTCTATAAAACAGACGTGAAATACTTGCATTAAAATGTGCATAAATCTAGACAATCCTTACAAAATTACCACTAAAAGATTGTTATATGGTTAAAATTAGACCTACTAAATAGGTGACCTAACTTTAAGCAAATGGGTGCTGGCGCAGTTGCCAGTTAGACATCTATTCAGTGGCGCTAGTTCAGGGGCAGCTCTATAATGAGGCCAAGTGAGGCGGTGGCCTCAAGTGGCAACTTTTTGGGGGTGGCAAAAAATGCCCCCAGAAAGGCCGCCTCACTTGGCCTTCAAATTTAAACAAACGAAAAAAAAACTGGCTGGAGAAGCTGCTGCCACTGCTGCAGCAGCAGAATCAAGTGCCCCGCAGCCTCTCGCTGCCCTGGAAGAGACCTGCCATTGTTTTACCGGCACCAGCGTTTCCCTTCTTTCCAGTGGCTCTGTTAAAGTTGAGCCCGCCGGCACTGATGGTAAATAGGCATTTCCTGTTTCACTCTGCAGCTTCTCTTGTCTCTCCATATCTCTTTCAGTGTTGTCTCGTGTCCGCTTGCAGATCAGAGGTTAGACCTGAGCCTCGGATGGCTGGAAAAGGGGGCTCATGTAGTGCACCATAGTGCTTCTCCCTGCTTAGCCAAATAGAAGCGTATGGCGTTGTTCACTGAACGTGTATTTTAGGGACGTAAAGTCTTTCCTTCCAGGCTGCTCAGCTTTCTCTTGCAGGGTAAGGATTTCCCTAAGGTGGGATTATTTGAAAGTAACTGTACCCCCTTGTTTGCTCTTGTCACACGGGAGTCTCCAGCTAGGGTAAGCTGTGAATACACTGGATATAAGCTATTGAATAAACAAGTCAGTTCCAAAGTGCATGAATGCCATAGTCACAGGGAGCCTTGTTGCTTAGCAGGAAGGGGGGGAGGGGGGGGATAGTCTACCAAGCTTAGCTAAGGTTAGGAAACCTTTCCTAGGGTTTATTTTCCCCAGCTGGGGGACTTTGTTTCCCTGCTGGATTTTGCCCAGAGGTTGCTTGGACTCGTCCCTTTCCTATGGAGAAGGGTGAAACTGATAGGGAAACTTAACAGCTGTAGAACTGGGATCCCTGTCTGCTGGGATGAGTTAAACGGGCAAGAAAAATACGGAGTTTAACCAGCCACAAGCCATGAACAGTTTTAGGGTGTTGAACTAAAGCTCCGATTTGGAATGTGTTCTAAGGAATAATCCTTCTTCTTGGTTGAGTTATAAATGGAAACAGTTTCTTCCCTCTGTACCCCAAATAAATTATATTATTAATGCAGATTTTGTTTGGTCAGTTACTTCTGGTTGTATCCATGAACAATAGTCATGCGCTGCTGTGGCTTTTGTTTTTAACAGCTGACTGTATTTGGGGATCCAGAAAGAGGACAGTCTTGTATTGCATGCGGAGACCATTGCCCAGGGTTTACAGTGCATTAGTGGAGGTCAGTCATTACTTGCTATTGAAATAAATTAAGAAATATCAATTTTATCAAGAATCTATTCATCTTATTTGGATGAGTTCAGAAAAAAAAGTCAATTTTATGCTGTCTTTGTAGCTTTATGAAAACTGTTCACATGTTTTAGGAAGCTCTTCAATTGCAGGGTTTTTTTTTCCTTCAAAATACGTGGATGGATAAGATGAAATGTCTTTGGACTTGCTTTACTGTGGAAATTCAGGTAGTGAAATAAGCATGCCAGAGTGCCTGCAGTTTACATACTGTTTTCTGTCTTACATTTAGAGTATGACAGAAATATTGGGGTATACATACAAAAATAGAATATCTGCACGTGCCGTGTCTTACATGCAAAACTTTAGGTGCAGTAAGTAAACCTGCATGACAAGCTTCAGCCTTTCAGTTACCCTACAGAGAAGACATTTACCACACAGGTCCGTGTTACATGTGAGACAGGAAATGCCTGTTTCCTATCAGCGCTGGCGGACTCCACTTTAACAGAGCCGCGGGAAAGAAGGGAAACGATCTCCCTTCGTGGCTCTGCAAAGCTGAGCCGGTGTCGGAAAAACAATGGCAGGGCTCTTCCCCAGGGCATCTTGGACTGCAAATCAGCTGAGAAGGTCTGGGGCTTGGCTTGGCTGGGCTGGGCTGGGGGGGGGGGGGGGTAGCACTGGAAATAGTCTGAGGGGGTTAAGAATGGAAATAAGCTGATGGGGGGGGGGTGGCTAGGACTGGTAATGGGCTGATCGGGGGGGGGGGTTAGGACTGGAAATGGGCTACTACTGGAAATAGGCTGATTAAGGGGAACTAGGACATGAAATGGGCTGATTGGGAGGGGCTAGGACTGTAAATGGACTTATTGGGGGGTAGGACTGCAAATGGGCTGGGACTGCAAATGGACTGATGGGGGGAGGGAGGAGAGTGCTGCTGCTGGACCTGGAAGAAAACTAGGGGCTATTGCTACAAATGGGCTGATGCAGGGGAATGGAAGAATAGGACTGGAAGGGAGTGGATACTGAGAGGGTCTGCCAGAGGAAGGAGGGGGCAGGAAGGGAGCTGACACAGTGGGGAGGTGGGGGCAGGAAGGGAGCTAACATGGGGGAAGGAGGGAGCTGGAAAAGAGCTGACATGGGGGGGAGGAGGGGGGGCTGGAAGGGAGCTGACACCTGGGGATGGGAGTGATAGGTGGTTGGGTAATGGGGGGGACTGGAAGGGAGCTGACATATGGGGATGACACTGGAAGGGGGATGGACAGAGAGTAGGGTGAATGGAAGGGAGATGACGGGGGGGGGGGGGGGGTGGCACTGAGAGTGTACATGAGCTGATACCTGCAATGGTATTTGGACTAGAAGGGGCTGGACAGTGGGGAAGGAGGAGGACTGGAAGGGAATGGACACCAGTGGCAGTCCTGGGAATGCAAGGTGGTTGATATTGGAAAGTACTGGGAGGGGAGGACTGGAAAGGGGGCTGATACTGGGGAGAGTTACTGGGACTGGAAATAGACTGATGGAAGGAAGTGAAGAAAACAAAAGAAGAGATAAGAAATGGCGGATGGACCATAAACCATAGAAAGAGAGCTAAGAGAATACAGGAAAGCAGAAGCTTCAGATCGGGACCAGCATGATCAGAGAATAAAATGGTCAGACAACAAAGGTAGAAAAAAAAAATTATTTCATTTTTGTGACTTGAATTTGCACTATCTTTATATTTTACACAATATGGGGGAACTGCATCTCTTATTTATCTGATGTTGCACTGCATGCGAAGTCTGGCTACTTGGGGTTTCAGTTTAAATTTTGTCTATATATTTTTATTTTTACTTTAGATTGTAAGTTACTTATTCTGTACTGTGTTCTGAGTGTGTGACTAAGACCAGGTGTTCTGTTAATATGGAGCTTGTACATAAAGATCTATGTACTGTAGTAATTTGACTTGTTCAGCTTTTCAAATAGTTGTATGGATGTTCCAGGACCCACTGTAGTATTTGCAGTGATGCTTTTTTTGGATGGGCTCCTTATGTGAGTTTTGGAAGCTGGTGCTTATATGGTATGGTATGGCAGATTTGCTCTATAGATACTCTGTGACTTTGTTATAGGGTTTTGTTTTAGTCCACAATATGTCTGGTACTGGAGAATGTTTGTTATTGTTGTTATTAGTGAGATGATCAAATTCAGATTTTTTTTTAAGATATTGAGTTCTGTGGGTGAATGTCCTGGTTCTGCTCTGCAATCACTGTTGAAAGGGGTTCTGTGGATGCAAAATATATGTTGAAAAAAAAAAGCAAGAACAATAATACAGTTTATAACAACAAAATAATAATGAGTTATAATTTAGTTTTATAAACTGTGCTGTGGTTCTCACTCTCATTTAGTTCCTTGGTGTGCGAACATCTTGCATTTCCTCCATCTAATCTAATCGGTTTTTGGTTTGGTTCAGTCCCTGATTGGAGTTTTGAAAAAGTCCCACCCGTGCCATCTCATCCTTCTCCTCAGGCAGCAGATTGCCTTGAGCCACCCCTGCTCTAGTTAAATGGATAGCACCACAAAAAATATATATAAAGTTAAGCATTGATGTGTATATTTGGATTAAGCACCTAGGACCTTATATTCAACAAGCCATTAACTTATTTCCCCAAGTTCATAAATGAGGCTTGTTAGACGGCTGCCTGGGTGAGAATGTTCACAGTCTTGGCAAGTGCATATATCAATATGATTGGCAAGGGATTGTGGGCCATGCAGTCCATTCACACCAGAGACAGCTGCTCACAATAAATAGTTGTGCTTGAGGGTAAAGCCAATAAGATATTTATTTATGGGGTTATTTCTCCCAACACAGATATGCTTGGTAGCACATAAATCAGATTACTTGCTTTCAGTGTTTTAACTTAGAAAAACCAAAATCAGGAAAAACAACCTTTGAACTTGTCAGGCAATCAAAGCAAAAGAATAAGACCTGGTTGGTAACAAACTGGTCTTTTCTGTAGGCTTTAGCTAATATTTTCTTAGCAGTGTATCAAACAACAAACAAAATCCACAAAGAAAGGAAAAACTGTTCTTTTCAGGTTAACTTCTTATATCTTCCCACATAGATTCAGAAGTGATTCCCTCAGAGCTCACAAGCAATTAGGTAAGGCTCAATTGCTAGCAGTTACCCAGCTGAAACCCCTTAGCTGGCTTGCTTTCTACTGCGGGCTAAAAATCCTACTCAGGAGCTTTTCTGAGTAGATTAAAGAACAAGTTTGTATTTCTTTGTGATGGTTGCTGTACTTTGTAACAGAAAATTACCAAAGGAGTTTAGACAGAGAGCAGTCCATGTAAACACATCCTTCATCTGCAATCTCTCCCCCTTCTTCAACAATCATGGGTTCAATATCCTGGATTGGCACAGATGAATTTCTCAATGGAGCACTTTCAGGAGAATACTTGTTTCCCTGCTGTCTTTCAAGGTTATAGCTAGGGCATAGATCAGTGTTCATACCTGAGCTTCCATTGCTGTTAGAGTTCCTCTTTATATAGCCTGGCCAGTATGTAGTCCAGTTCTTATGTCCAGCCTTCCAATCCAGATCCCTGGACACTGGATCTCTCTTCACATACCTTCTGGCACGGGTCTTAGGGTCCCTTCCACGTGCAGCCGTCTCCCTCACAGGTACCGTCTGGAGATTCCTAGCTCTGCAGCACCATTCCTCTGGCTTTCCCCAGTCCAATGGTGTATGCTGGCCCTTGGAATGCCTCCCAGTATACGTACTGCTCCAGACTCCTCTAGACCTCCCAAAGGCTTTTCTCTTCTTTCTTCCAAAGGGTTTCTTGCCCTCTCTGTCCGTCCGGTTTGGCTTCTGCTTCTGATGATCCTCCAGATGAAACTGAGGCTGAGGATATCCAAGTTGATCATGAAGATGATGATGATTCTGAGGATAATTCTCTGTAGAATAAACTCTACCTTTATTCTGCTTAGATGAGTGCTCCTCCCTAACACAGCGCAGCTGTGCTGAATCAGGCCCTGCCCTTTGAGATGAGTGCTTAGGGATTACCTCATAGCCCTCCTGATTGAACACACGTTTCCCCACTTCAGCTCCTCTAATGGCTGTTGGAAACCTGGTGCATTCTGGGACTGGTAGTCTTTTATGGGAAAATTCTGTTTTCTTATTTCTACCAGAACTGACAGGTTGCTTGTTCAGAGTCACTTCACCTTTTCTATAGCTCCTTCCTGAGCTATGATAAGCTTCCTTATCACAGGCTTCTAGTCTGTATCTGAGAAAATGGAGAATGAAGTGATTTGCCAAAAGTCACAAGACCATCACTGGTAGAAATAAGATTCAAGCCCTAACTTCTCTAGTCTCAGCTCGCTGCTCTAAGCCAGGGGTTCTCAACCCAGTCCTTGGGATACACTTAGCCAGTTGGGTTTTCAAGAACACCACACCCCTGCCGAGCTATGCCATGCTGCTGCCTGCCCCGCTGCCGTTGATTCCGTTGGCAGGGTCGGGGGGCAGCTGCGGCAGGCCATGTGCTTCAGCTTATATAGCCTACTGCTTCTGACACCTCCTCCAACACAACTTCAGGAGTGGCAGGCCATGTGCTTTGTATGCAAGGCCTGCTGTGGGCACTGTGCCGCCCGGTCTGCCGCCCTAGGTGGCTGCCTAGACTGCCGAGTGGACAGGCTGGCCCTGCTCCAAAAGCCTGGGCTGAGAAACGCTGCTCTAAGCACTAGGCTATGCCTTATGCTCATCTAACCCATCTGGAAGAGAAACAGCTATGTCGCCATGCTATTATGTTAATTCACAAATACTCTTTGAATAAATCATTAAAAAAAACCAACATACCGTATGCATTCTTTTTTAAACTATAGCTGTTTTGAAGATGCTGAAGTGAATTATCACTATTTAAATTGGCACGCTGTTCAAGCTTTCACCTTATTCTCCTTGTATTGCAATCGGCTGAAAGCAGCCTACTGTAGAAATGATTATTTAAGTGACAACAGATGGCTGCTTGGCAGCTAGCACTGACTGCCTTGGCAGGACCTAAGTTGACTATGACTTAGTCATATGGGCAAACCTATTAGTAAGCATGAACTACCTTGTCCTCAGGGGAGCTGCTTATTTTCTCTTGGCTCCCCTCTGTTTCTGGATGAATTGCAGGTTTCTAGTGTGCTTATAAACGACAGCTTGGTGCAAGCTCTCGTAGGCTAATGACACTGGAGCATGTACCCATATTAATACAGCTTTTGTTGATGCAATATCAGTCTTGAACGAGCACCCTTTCTAATTCCTATGTTTTTTCTTCACAAGAAATTTAACAGCAGTAACGCATTAGCATTGGTCAGGGCTACTTCAGGGAACTCTCCCCCAACATTGTTATTTTTTTCAACTATTTGCATTCAGTTTTAGTATTCACCTTTTGTTCTAACCTTTTAAGCAATCCTTATTACTCATTCCTTTATGTTTCTAATGTTGCCCCCGTCTTCTCTCCCCCTGCCTTTCCCCCCCTTTCCATTTTCTCATCCTGTTCCCTTGGGTGGTATAGATAAATGGGCTTAGCCTGTACTTACTTCTCGGAATAACAAGCTGGCATGGATCTCGTTTTTGGCAGAAGATGTTTTTCCCTGCTGCCATTGAGATATAAATCCTGGAGATGCCACACAGTGGAACTCTGCTGCAGATTTTCTCAAGGATTAGACGATTATCAGTCCAGCAAAGTAGAGTTACATGTGTTCAACTGTTTATTTGGGCCTGCTGGACCAAGAAGGAAATGGTGTGAAAATGATTTTCAAGAGCCTTTTGAATCTTAATTTCATTTAATTCTTTTCATTGGATATTATGAATGATACCTTACAACTTAGGACTGCGTCTGAGAGACACATAAGGGAACCCAAAGTAAAAGCCTCGGAGTGGGGGTAACCTGCATGAGTCAGCAGTTGCAACCCAAAGTGAAAGCACAGAGTGGAGTTAATGTACCCTATGTGCCTGCAAGTAGCCCGAACACCCTTTGCATCACTTGTGCCCAGTCAAGACCACTGGGCACTAATCCTCTCACAGGGCAGGGCACAGAAAGACACTACTTCTCCGCAGCATGCATGGCCACGAATAGGTATCCTGGCAGTAGGGGTGAGGGGCTGGCACTGGAAAAAAGAAATAGCAGAATGGACAGTTTCTTTGGAGAAGGGAAGAGAAATATTAATATTTTGAAAAAAAAAAACACTATCAGGGCTTGTGGGGTGGGAGAAAATAAATAGGAAGGCAGGATAGAACATAAATCACCTTTACATAATGTAGCACCTCTTAGTACTTTCAGGCTTAGCAATATGAACTGTAAGAACACACTCTGCATGAACACCTTTTGTAAGGATACGCTATTTAAGGAATTCTCTTAGGGCTCAGCCTTCCTTTGCCAGTCCCAGGAGAACCTCTAATAGCACTTTTAACCACAGCAATAGTAATCTGCAACTCTGGATTTTTGTTCTGAGTGTGCCCTCTTTGTCCTGTTCCAGTCAGTTCAATCCAAAATATCCTGGCAGGTGTGTCCCATTTTCCCAGTATATACTTCATTGGTGTGGAGAAAACATCTAAAAATGGCCATCGCACTAACATGTCAGTCTCGCTGTGGTGCAGCGAGCATAATCTTGTATGGCTATCTCCAGGAACAAGCAGGAATACGTCATCACATATGGGTACGTCGGCACCGACGGAGCCCGCGCGGGAAAGCTCCCCAGCTTTTCAGATTAAAAGCTTTTGGGGCCTCCCACTGCACATGCGCGCTGCCTTCCCGCCTTCCTGACCAGCTCTCGTCAGTTTCTTTTTTTCCGCGGAGCCAGCAGGTCGTGTTCCTGTCACCGCTGAAGAAATTGTTAATTTTATTGTTTTCTTTAGACCGCGTACCTGCCTTCCCCATTCTGAAACCGGTACTGCCGGTCTCTCTTTCTTTCTTTTAAAAAAAAATAAATAAATAAATATATTTTTCTTTTCTTCAGCACAGCTTGGTACTTTGTTAGGCCTTCAGGCCTACACAAATTCTCCTCATGGAGAAGCCAGTTCCTGGTTTTAAAAAGTGTACCAAGTGCAGTGCTGTCATTCCTCTTACAGACACCCATGAATGGTGTCTTAAAAGTTTAGGACCTGACCATTCCATACCGGACTGCCCATCCTGCTCCCAGATGTCGAAACGTGGATTGCAGAACCGGGCCAACAAGTTCCATGTGCTGTTTCCTTCAGAAGCATCACAGTCATCCAGCTTCCAAACGCAGATCGGTTCCGCATGCCGGATCCGGGCTTTTGCCCGGTACCGATCCCATACCCGGTACGCCCGATGTTGATACCGAACGGTATGCGTATCGTGCGTTGGAAGCACATAGAGGATACTCTGCTTCTTCAGAGGATTTTAACTCCTCTGATGATTCTGATGAGTTCTCCCTTGATCTTCCTGAGGAGCCTTCTTCTCCTAACAGGAGAATGTCTCCACCAGAGGATTTGTCCTTTCAGGACTTCATCATAGAAATGGCTAAAGGTCTTTCTATTGCTTCATCCTCTGAAAAGGAACCCAGATCAAAGAAACTGGATATTTTAGGATACTCTAAGTCTCCTAAAGAGGCAGTCACCCTGCCTATCCATGAAATCCTTCAAGAACACTTGATGGACTTATGGGAGGCTCCTCTAACATTGTCTCCTTCTTCTCGCAGGTTGGACACCATGTACCGTGTCCCCCCTTCTCCTGGTTTCCAAAAAACCCAGTTGCCTCACCATTCTATTGTGGTGAAGTCTGCAATGAAGAAGATAAAGAGTACCAAAAGGCACTCTTCTACTCCTCCAGGGCGAGAATGTAAGACTCTAGACTCTTTTGGCAGGAAAATTTTCCAGGCTACTATGCTTATAGCCAGGATTAATTCCTATAGTCTTTACATGGGCATGTTTCTCAGTGAAATCGCTCTAAAAGTTCGGCATTTTGCCCCCTTTATCCCTGAGGATAAGAGGGAGCAGTTCATTTCCTTAGTGAAACACCTTTTGGATATTTCAAAGTTCTCCAACAGGGCAGCTTTTGATTCCTTTGAGGGTGCTGGTAGGGCTTCGGGCATTGCTATAGCAGCCCGACGTCTTGCTTGGCTCCAGGCTTCTGATCTAGAACCTTGGGTCCTAGATGGCTTACGAAATCTGCCCTGTACAGGTGAGAACTTATTTGGTGAGGAGTGGCAAATTAAGGCCACTCAAATGGATGCAGAAAATGCCACCTTAGATAGACTTTCTAAGTCTACCTCCACTCCTGCCAAGAAGAAGTCTTTTAAGAGGCCTTATTACAAGAAGTCCAGATTTTCTACAAATACTGGCCAACAATCCTCTCAGCCTCGTTTTGCTGCTAAACGTCAGCAACCTAAACAGGCAAGGTCAAAGCCTGCGGCGTCTGCTACGCCTCAGCAGGCTCCACCCCCTCAGGGGTTTTGACTTGCCCCTAGAGAACTTAACTTTTCTGGCTCTAGAACAACCAGAGCCCCTCACCATACCCGGAAGGTTAGCTCACTTTGCTCCCAGATGGGAGCAAATTACATCAGAGCAATGGACCCTCTCTATCATCAGAGAGGGTTACAAACTCCATTTTTCCGACCTTCCTCCTTATACTATGGTGAGGCAGTTCAATTCTCCCCCATCTCTCCTGGCCCTCTTGGGTCAGGAAGTCTCCTCCCTCCTTGCCCAGGGGGCAATAGAGGAGGTCCCTCTTCTTCAACAGGGGACGGGATTCTACTCCCCTTATTTTCTAATACCAAAGAAGACAGAGGGCTTCAGACCAATTCTGGATCTGAGAGAATTGAACAAATTTCTTTTCAAGGAGAAATTCAAAATGCTTTCTCTGGGCATTCTCCTTCCATACCTTCAGAGTCAGGATTGGCTTTGTTCTCTAGATCTAAAGGATGCGTATACACACATACTCATCCACCCATCCCACAGAAAATACCTTCGATTTCTGTTTCAGGGAAAACATTTCCAGTACAGAGTACTCCCCTTCGGTCTAGCCTCTGCTCCAAGAGTGTTCACCAAATGCATGGCAGTCGTAGCTGCCTTTCTAAGAGGCCTGGGAATTTTCATATTCCCATACCTGGACGACTGGCTCATCCGAGCTCCCTCTCAGTCCCAGGCCCAAATTTCCCTGGACCGCACAAGGCGTCTTCTGCAATATCTAGGACTGGTAGTAAACCTTCCCAAGTCTCAGCTAATCCCTACTCAGTCTCTCGAGTTCATAGGGGCCCAGTTAGACACCATCACTGCAAGGGCCTACCTGCCTCAGGTCAGGGCCCAACGCCTGCTGAGTTTGGCCTCCCAAGCTCAGTCCAGCAGTCATTTGACAGCCCGGGAAATGCTGCGACTTCTGGGCCACATGGCCTCCACGGTACATGTGGTGCCCTACGCTCGTCTGCATATGAGAGCAGCTCAATGGACCTTGGCCACCCAGTGGACTCAAGCATCTGGAGCTCTCTCCGACCAAATACTCACCTCAAGCCGTCTATTTTGGTCCCTCCAATGGTGGACATCCACCAAGAATCTATTGTTGGGGGCCCCCTTCCAACCTTTGTTGCCCCAAGCAACCCTCACAACAGATGCCTCCCAGACAGGGTGGGGAGCTCATCTTCAGAACCTCTCCACTCAGGGCACTTGGTCTCCACAGGAGGCCACCCTTCATATCAACCTCCTGGAACTGCGAGCAATTTACCTTGCCCTCAAGGTCTTCTATACCCTCCTTGTCAACCTGACTGTCCTAGTTCAGACAGACAATCAGGTAGCCATGTTCTATATAAACAAACAAGGAGGGACAGGCTCTCTGTCGCTTTGCAACGAAGCTCTCAGAATATGGGCCTTCGCCAGAGAGCATCAAATTCACCTTCTTGCAGTGTATCTTCCAGGAGTTCAAAACTCTCGTGCAGACAGACTCAGTCGAGTTCTGCTTCCACACGAATGGTCCCTACATATGGACCAGATACGCAGAATCTTTCAGGAATGGGGGACCCCGGACATAGACCTCTTTGCAAGTCCGTGGAATGCCAAACTTCCCCGGTTCTGTTCCAGAACTCAGTGTCAGGGAGTTCAGGCCCACGATGCCTTCCTCCTGCATTGGGGTCAGGAATTCCTCTATGCCTTTCCACCCATTCCTCTAATATCCAAGACTCTGTTCAAGCTCCAGAGGGATCACGGGACTATGATCCTCATAGCTCCCCGCTGGCCACGCCAGGTGTGGTTCCCTCTACTTCTGCATCTCTCCCAGGGATCCTCCCTGGACCTGGGAGCTGCGCCAGACCTCCTGTCTCAGGAGGAGGGGACTTTGTGGCACCCAAACCCCAAATCCCTACATCTCAGAGCTTGGTTACTGAAGGCCTAAGTCTTCAAGACTTTAATCTTTCTCAACCTGTGACAGATATCCTTCATGCCTCTAGGAAACCTTCCACGAGGCGTTCTTATGCTTTCAAATGGAAACGTTTTTCCATTTGGTGTGCTCAGCAGGGTCTTGACCCTCTAGCACTTCCTTTGAATTCCCTCTTGGACTATCTCCTGCATCTTTCAAATGCAGGCCTTAAGACGAATTCAGTAAGGGTCCATTTGAGTGCTATTGCAGCATCCTTAAAACCTATAAATGGACAACCTGTCTCCTCTCATCCTCTTGTTTCACGTTTCATGAGAGGCCTGACTCTAACTAAACCTCCCATCCGACCTCCTCCGGTAGCATGGGATTTGAACCTAGTTCTAGGTCAGCTTATGAAGCCACCTTTTGAGCCTTTGGACTATATCTCCTTCAAATTTCTTTCCTGGAAGGTTGTTTTCCTTATTGCAGTCACTTCGGCTCGCCGCATCAGTGAACTGCAGGCTTTAGTGGCTCATCCACCTTATACTAGGTTTCATCATGATAAGGTGGTCCTTAGGACGAATCCCCACTTTATGCCCAAAGTGGTCTCGCCTTTTCATCTTAATCAAGAGGTATATCTACCTGTCTTTTTCCCGGCTCCTCATGCATCCAGTGCAGAGAGGAACCTTCATACTCTGGATTGTAAAAGAGCTCTTGCCTTTTACCTCAACAGGACTCAACCACATCGAAAGTCTTCCCAACTTTTCGTGGCTTTTGATCCTTCTCATTTGGGACTTCCAGTCACCAAGCGTACACTTTCCAATTGGATCGCTCAGTGTATTTCTTTTGCTTACCAGAGTAAGAACATTTCTATGGAGGGCCATGTCACAGCTCACAATGTGAGGGCCATGGCCACTTCTATGGCTCATCTTCACTCTGTGTCCATAGATCAGATCTGTCGAGCAGCCACTTGGGCCTCGGTTCATACCTTCACAGCCCATTACTGCTTGGACAAGGACTCCCGCCGGGATGCCTTGTTTGGTCAGGCTGTCCTCAAACACCTGTTCCATACTTAAACAACTCCTGCCCACCTTCCCTGGATGGATGCCTGAGATCCATGCGAAGATGGTTTACCCTTGGAGGGGGATCTCCCAGGCATCTTAGCTAGGGAGTCCCCATATGTGATGACGTATTCCTGCTTGTTCCTGGAGATAGCACAGTTACTTACCTGTAACAGGTGATCTCTGGGAACAGCAGGAATTAGTCATCACAACCCACCCACCTCCCCTAGGAGTTGTATCTCTATCTATCTATCTTCCTGTCCTCTCTCTCTATTGTCTCAGCTTTAAACTCGAACTGACGAGAGCTGGTCAGGAAGGCGGGAAGGCAGCGCACATGTGTAGTGGGAGGCCCCAAAAGCTTTTAATCTGAAAAGCTGGGGAGCTTTCCCGCGCGGGCTCCGTCGGTGCCGACGTACCCATATGTGATGACTAATTCCTGCTGTTCCCAGAGATCACCTGTTACAGGTAAGTAACTGTGCTATACTGCAGGGATTAGCTAGAAAGACGTATGTGATATAATAGCAGAAAGTCAGACATGCCATATACGAACATCTGGGAAGGTGGAATGGTGATTCATGTCACTCAGGGATAGGCTGATGTTTTAATGTGTTATTTTACCAGTGTGTTGCAGTGCTTCCGTGCAAGACATAAGTGTGACTGGATTCTGAACACAATCCCAGTCTCACAGCTAAATTCTAACAATAAAAGGCTCCTGCCTGGTACTCTACTGATTTCTATAGCTGCTAATGGCCATCTGATGTGAACTTCCTCAGTTCCTTGTGATGCCAATGTGATCCATGAGATCTTGGATGGCCAGAGAAGAGGGAAGCAGTGCTCTAAATCCTGAAGGTAAGCAACATTTGCCATTGCGTTTCTTTCCCTATTTCCACTTCTACCATGGCATCAGGTAAGAGAACTTTCTTTAAATTTCAGTCTCCTGGTGATGAATTGTCTTGGCGGTAAGAATTTGAAATTCCTGATGGGTAGTGGCTATTAGGTTGGTGGTCATTGCAGCAGAATAGGGCCCGCTAACAATAAAACAGATTTGAGTGAACTTGGATAGCAATTCCCTAATGATTTGCTGGTGGCTCAGATGTTAAATATGTTGCCAAATGACATTTCTTCACCTGGGACCATCCAGAGAGACAGTTTCCACGGAGGGAGGTTTTTCCAAGGAGATTTTAGTGTACTTGATGGATTGTATGCTTGGTAAAATGTACATTACAAAAATTAAATCTGATTAATGGGCACAGTAACTATTATGTATGGTACAATGAGGCTGTGTCTAGAGAAAAAGAGAAAACAGTATTTTCGATCACGAATATATGATACATTGAAAGCCTTGGAAAATAAGGTGAAAATGGAGGAGTAGTCTGATGGTTAGGATACTGGCTTGGGAACCAAGAGACCAGGGTTCAATTCCCACTAGCATTCCTTGTGGCCTCGGGCAAGTCACTTAACCCTCCATTGCTCAGAAAAATCCAAGTTATCAATGTCCCTGTTTAATGTACATTAACAAGTTTAAGTTACAATGTAAACTGCTTTGATTGAAATGATAAAGTGGTATAAAAAAACTGTTAAATAAATATTTGAGAGCAAATGTCTATTTGAGATGGTCTCAGAGTCCATCCCTTCCCCCAGATTATCAAATGGAGGAGGAGGGGTCAGAACATGTCCACCTAGAGCAAAATGAGCATTTAAAACTGGAAGCCACTGCCACAAGACTTCCCCTATATCCTATGCTGCTGATAGAAAAGAAGGGGCCATATGGGAGTGGGGTGTCCCAGGGTTCCGAGGCCAGGAGCACGGAGTATAAACTAGAAAGTTTGAAGGACATGTGAAGCTTGTTCTCGACAAGCAATTGGAGGCATATAAGAAGCTCACATTTGAGGTGCTGAAAAATCAATTTAAGGCAAAACAACTGTATCATGAGGTATGGGGGGAGCAGGATTTGAACTCAAGCTTCTCATCCTACCGTTCTAACAACTAGGCTACTCCTCCATATTTAAACTTCTTCCTAGATGCCCACGGTTGACACTTACTTCCTAGTGCTCCTGCTGTTTCTGTTGCCCCACCCTTTACCAGATGTTCATGCTTGGATGGTCAGGAATGTCTTGTGAACCCCAGTGCTGGAGGGGTATCTCCTCCAAGGTACACCGTCAGCATCACTAGTTGAATGATGGGGGCTGCCACTGAAGCTGCAATCATCTTTCCTCTTTTTTCCAGACCCAACCAGCTCCATCAGGAGGGAATCCATAGCTGCATACATAGACCGCAATGGTCTAAACCACAGGACAAGCTTAATTTTGTTTTTTAGACATCCTTTTACCCCTTGATAGTTGTAGCAGGTAAATATAGTTATGGTCAACATTACTGGCACCCTTGCAGTTCAACCCTTTAATGTCAATAGCTCCTTAAAAAAGTGGCCAGTGAAATGGCTTTGGACTATATATGAACACATATGAGATATATAAAAGAATAAAGTAAAACAGGACTAATTAAAAAAGGAAATAGTATAAAAACTGGGATATTGCCAGGATATGATTATTGGAACCCTTATAAACAATTCAAATCAGTTTGAATAGAAGAAACACATTTCCATTGCAGTAAAATTTGATGCACCTGTGATCAACTGTCAGTACTCACATGACTTGAATCAACCAATAAATGATGGCTGTAATGTTTAAAATGGCCACATTCACTCCCTGTTCCATTTTCACAATAGTGAAGACAAGAGAGCTGCCTGAGACCATCAGAAAAGCCATTATCACCAAACATCAAACTTCAAAGAGGTACAAGGCCATCTCCAAACCTTGGGATTCCTGTGGCTACAGTTCACAGTGTTAAGGGGTTTTCTGCTCAAGAACCTCCCAGGATGTGATGGGAAGAGGAAAATTAATCAAAGAAGTCTTTGAAGGTTAGTGTGAACTGTTGAAAAAACACCATGTACAACATCCGAAGAGCTTAAGGCTGATCTGGAGCAATCCGGAGTGGTGGTTTTAACCCACACCATATGCTGCACACTAAACAAAGAAGAACTTCATGTGTGAAGGCCAAGGAGGACCCCACTGCTCAAAGATAGACATAAAAAGGCATGCCTGATTTTTGCCAAAACTGACCTTGAGAAATCACAATCCTTCTGGGAAAAGGTTCTTAGGATAGATGAAATCAAACTTGAGCTTTTGCTTAATGCAGAGCAGCGATACATTTACAGGTGAAGAAATTACGTTTATAAGGAAAAACACCCTTCCTACAGTTAAATATGGTGAAAGTCACATAATGCTGTGGGGCTGTTTTGCTGCCTCAGGAACTGGCGGTCTGGAATGTATTAAAGGAATCACAAAGTCAAAAGACTACCAAGGTATTTGGAGTGAAATGTGCTACCTAGTGTTAGAAAATTAGGTCAGGGTCAAATTTCATGGATCCTCCAGCAGGGCAATGACACAAAAATACATCCAAAAGTACAAAAGAATGGTTAAAAAGGAAAAAAAAATGGACTGTTTTAAAGTGGCCTGCAATGAGTCCTGATCTTAATCTAATCGAGATTCTTTGGAAAGAGCTGAAATCTGCCATTGGTAAAAGAAATCCTGGAAACATTCATGAGCTGGAACAAATCACAGTTAAAGAGTGGGAGAAAAACTAGCAGACAGATGTATGAAACTTATAGATGGCTACAAGAAATGTTTGGAGGCTGGCATCACTGCCAAGGGTTGTGAAACCAAATATTAGTGAAGGGTGCCAATAATCCTGTCCAGGTCATATTTTGTCTTTTTCTCAGAAATTACTTTGTCTAAGTTGCACAGACATCTTTTTGTTTGTTGTATACTTTTGAACATACTATTAAAATATTATGATGACATACCGTTGGAATATTTCCAATTAGTTTTCTAGATATTGTACACCGCATACCTAAAATGCAAGGGTGCCAGTAATGTTGACCACAACTGTATATATCTAATTTAAATATATCTATGGATGATTTTTCAGTTAGAGCTTTTGACTGATTGTGCAGTGGCTTATTTTGCTTGACTATTTTGAATGTACAGTAAGACGAACCCATGTACTTATAATCTACAAAAGTGGCAGTAAGGTAAAATATTCCAAATACATCTATCAGGCAAAAATAAATAAATGAAATGTTAACATTTCACTATGAAACCAGCTGCAGTTACCAAATACCCAAAGATCTTTATATGTCGATCTCATTGTTCATATGTAATTAGTTTAGTTTGCATACCCCGTTTATCCAAGTTATTACTCCTGTTCTATGTAAAGCAAAAGCATGTTATCCAAGTTGTTTTCTCCTGTTCTATGTGAAGCCAAACAGTTTGTTATGGTCATTTTGTTGTATGTAAACCGCGCTGACAATAGTGCGGTATATAAGAAATTGTAATAAATAATAAATAAATAATAAAAATATGTCCTTTTTGCATAGGTAGATTTTCTATGGCGTTTGTGCCAACAGTTACCACGTGTCAAAACGTGTGATAACTGTTCAGCGCACTTCAGTAAAAGGGCCCTTAACTTGCTATTTACTCATTTAAACAGCTGTGAAAATTGTTATCACAGTGGAAAAAAACTGAAAACACTTCCCACGGAATGAAGTGTAAGACCACTGCCCAAAGTAACCTAGAGGCTTACATAAAGAGGATTACTGCTTTTTGGATTTGGGGGAGGGGGATGGGGGAGGGAAGTAATTTTCAGCACACAATCTCCTTTTGCTAAGTATTTAAAAATTGAAATACCTGATCTTTGCCTTCCGATTCTTTTTTACATTTACATCCTGTATCACAGGCAGCCCGAGCCAGGAGAGAGAACCTCTTGCGTTTGCCTGAAACATTTCTGAAAGAGCTGCAGTCATTTAACTAGCTCAGGCCTCTAAACAGTGTCTGTGGCACCAATGGCTCCCCAGGGGCTATGCTGCAGTGCAGAAAGAGCCTTCGGGCTCAGAACCAGCTAAAAGCAGTATTAAGCTTCAGGGGAGATACAGTAAGAACATAAGAGGCTAGGGCAGCGGGTTTCTTTAAATCGAGCAATGATTATCAGTAGCAGCACAGACAGAACAGAAAGAACTGGCTGCAGGCGTAGAAGAAAGTTAATGGAATAATGAGATTTGTGCACTCTGCTAGTTCTGTCCCTAGGCTGTAGAATGAGGACTACAACTCAGTGTGGGCAAGCGTGAAAGCGTCTGGCAGCATGAAAAGGGAAGCGTAGGCTTTGGAAAGACTTCATCTGAAGCCTGGGGTTTTGTGCGGCTCTGAATAAGGGTCTTATGGGGAGTGTCCATCTGACTAAGGTCAAAGTGGAAAGGCTGATTGATTTTCTTTCCCTTCACTTCTAAGGATTTGTAGGTGCAATTTCTCTAGGAATTACAGGACAACAAAACCACAGCTGGTTCAAGGGGACAGAACCAGAACTGGATCAGCCTTTCAAGACTGACCGGAATCAAGTGCAAGCCCTAGATAAATAGATGGGACTATAACAAATTTAAACAGACTGGAAATATTTGAAATGTTTAAATCAAGAACAAAATGACTAAAAAGCATCTTAGGGGTGCACATTGCAAAAACATTTTTTTAGTTTGGATTAGGTTTTCAATTTTTTCTTTATTTCAAATTGTATGATTCATTTTTGGTATTTTTATTTAGGTTTTGTCATGTTAGCACTCAAAAATGCTTTTAGTAGGTAAGGGGTAGCTTAGGGGTTAAAACAAGTGGGCTGAGAGCCAGAGTTCAAATCCTAGTGATGCTACTTATGATCTTAGGCAAGTCATTTAACCCTCCATAACTAGATTGAACACAATTTACAACTATCCAGAGGGTCGCCATGAGTTGACACCGACTCGACGACACTTAACAACAACAGCGAGTGCTGTTTACCACAGACCCATCTCATCTAGTGAGCTGTATTGCTAATGATAGGGCCCTTTTACTAAATGCTGCTAACCAGTTAATGTGCGTTTTAGCATGCGGCAACTAGCCCTGGTAAATGCTAAGCATGGGCATGCTAAAATGCACTGTAATTGGCCATCGCATGCCAGGGCGGTGAGTGGGTGGGTTAGGGGCAGAATGTGAGCATGGACAGCACATTGCCGCTAACAAGAAGGCAATTGCCATGCACTCAGTGGTAACGTGAGTACACACAGGGCCGGCCAGTCTATTGTGCGGGAATGTTGCCTGCAATGGACCCGCGCCTTGGGAGGCCCCAATGCCTGCCTGACCAGCTTCAGAGGGAGCAGGGAGGCCTGAAGCCCAGCGCCCCGGCTCACTTCTGAAGAGCTGTGAGAAAGAAAATGTTTTCCTTCTTTCCTGCAGTTCTGTTAAAGTTGAGCCTGCCTGCACGCTGAGTGTTGGGAGGGGGGCAGAGGTGAGCCTGTGTGCCAGGCTTTGGGCCTCCCCGGCTTCCTCTGAAACAGGTCAGGCAGGTGTTCAGGGATCTTCCGGGGAGGGGGGCTAGGACTGGAAATTGGCTGATGGGGAGAGCTAGCATTAGAAATGGACTGATTGGGGGGTGGGGCTAGGACTGGTAATGGGCTGATGGGGGAGAGGAGAGAGCTGCTGGGTCTGGAAGAAGACTGGGGCTAGAACTGGAAATGGGCTGATGGGGGGCTAGGGCTATAAATGGGCTGATGGGGAGAGGGGAGGAGAGAGCTGCTGGCCTTGGAAGAAGACTGGGGGCTAGGACTGCAAATGGGATGATGCAGGGGAATGGGAGAATGGGACAGGAAGGGAGTGGATGCTGAGAGGGGCTGGAACTAGAAGGGAGCTGATGTTAGAGGAGGACTAGAAGGGGATGGGGCTGGCGAGAGAAAAAAAGAAGCTGGGGAGTGAGGATGGAGAGGGGAAAGATATTTTGTGTAGGAGGGAAGAAAAATATACGTACAATTGGCTGGGTATTGGGAGAGTAAGTGGAGATTGAGGATGGAGGGGTGAAATTTGAGTGTATGAAAAAGGAATACAAAAGAAATGGAGGAACGAGCAAAAGGGGAAAGATCAGTGTGTTAAAACAGATGCAGAGAGAGAATAGAAAACACCTAGAAGAGAGAAGAAAGGACAAATAGACAGCAGACAATGGAGAGTTAGCAGAAGACACAAAGAAACCAGAAGAAAGTGACTGGAGCAATTGCAACTAAAAAATAAAATGTTCAAACTACAAAAGATAGAAAAAAATATTTTATTTTGAATATTAACTGGGAAATGTGCATCACTAACGTTTTGTGTTTTGCTTAGTACACGAGAAAATTAATTTATATTTTTATTTCTCCAGTGTTGCTGTACATTCCAAGTTTAGCTTTTGGGGATCCTGGTTTAATTATTGTCTTCATATTTCTAAATTGTGATCTCTTATATGTTTGCTGACTATGTTTTGCATGTGTAACTGAGCTGCTGTATTCTGTTCATGTAGTTTCTATGTGACACAGTGCCACTTATTCTCTTTCCCCAATAGGAGATGCATTGGCATTCTCTGAGATGTATTGGTTTAATATCTGCAGTGTTGCCTTTTGATAGGTAGGGTTTGGTGCTTTGTGAGTTTTGGTAGTGCTGTTATGATACGGCGGGTTTGCTATGGGTTCTAAATGGGCAGGGTTTATAGTACTTCCTAAAGTGCCTGGCAGTAGGCACTGGAGTATAGTAATGTAGTAATCTGGTAGTCTTTCTTTATCCTCACTGCTCATACAAATGGTATTGAGACACGCATTAAGAGGCATATTTACTGAAGGTTAATGCACATTCACAAATGTTAATGTGGGTTAAGTGCAGGACACCCATTTATTTCTACTGGTGCAATGGCACTTAACGCACATTAATATTTAGTAAACATGCCTCTAAGTCATGGCCAGGAGAGAAAAAAAAGGTTTGTGAAGGGCTCCTTTGAAAGTAGCCTAAAATTTTAGATGGGCAACATATACATTTTAAAATAAAATAAATTAAATGTATCCAAATGAGGTCCAGTGGATATGCAAATGAGGCCCCGCAATGAGTCTCCACACATGGCTGGCATTAACCTTTAAAAAGGAGATAGAGCAGCTTTTAAACTAGATAATAGGGGAAAGCCGACAGTCGCCCAAGAGCGCATGGTTCGGAAGAATGTATCCTTGAAGGATACTACAAAAAGCAGAGAGGTTCCAAAAAAGAGTAAAGTAGCCCAAATGCCCTCGAGAATGGAGCAGACAGAACTTAAAGATCCCAAATTACCCATGTCTACCAATAGCCAAATTAATATGAATAAAATACAGTCTCTAAAATGCTTGTATGCAAATGCTAGAAGTCTACAAAACAAGATGGGAGAGTTAGAATATATAGCACTAAGCGAGAGGTTAGATATGATTGGAATATCAGAGACATGGTGGAAGGAGGACAACCAGTGGGACACTGTGATACCTGGGTACAAACTATATCGTAATGATAGAGCTGACCAAATTGGTGGAGGGGTTGCGCTCTATGTTAGAGAGGGCATTGAGTCAGAAAGGATTAAAGTTTTGCAAGAAACAAAATTTGCTGTAGAATCTCTATGGATTGAAATTCCATGTAAAAAGGGGAAGGCGATGGCAGTGGGGGTGTACTATCGTCCGCCTGGCCAGAATGAACAAATGGATGATGAAATGCTCAAAGAAATCAAGGAAGATAGCAAAAGTTACAGTGCAGTAATAATAATGGGTGATTTCAATTACCCCGGCATCGACTGGGTCAGTGTCACAACAGGACATGCTAGGGAGATAAAGTTCCTAGATGAAATAAATGACTGCTTCTTGGAGCAGCTGGTTCATGAACCAACCAGAGGGGAAGCAATATTAGACCTAGTCCTTAGTGGAACACCAGATGTAGTGCAAGAGATAAGGGTGTTGGGGCCACTTGGCAATAGTGATCATAGCATGATCACCTTTGATTTAATTAGTGGAGGAGGGATAGTAAGGAAATCCACAGTACTACCCTTTAACTTTCGAAAGGGAGTCTATGATAAAATGAGGAAAACAGTTAAGAAAAAACTAAAAGGAGCAGTTGCAAAGGTTAAAGACGTACATCAAGCTTGGGTGTTGTTGAAAAATACTATCTTGGAAGCCCAGAGCAGCTGTATTCCACGCTTTAAGAAAAGTGGAAGGAAGTCCAAAAAACTGCCAGCATGGTTTAAAGGTGAGGTCAGAGAGGCTGTTGTTGCCAAAAAAGCATCTTTCAGGAAATGGAAAAAAGAGCCAAACGATGAAACCTGGAAACAGCACAAGCACTGGCAAGTCAAATGCAAGGCATTGATAAGGCAGGCAAAGAGAGAATTTGAGAAGAAGCTTGCTGCGGAAGCAAAAACGCGAAATAAAGACCTTTTCAAGTACATTTGTAGCAAAAAACCTGTGAGAGAGTCAGTTGGTCCATTAGATGATAAAGGGGTTAAAGGAGCACTAAGAGGCGACAAGGCGATAGCGGAGAGACTGAATGAATTCTTTGCTTCGGTCTTTACTGAGGAAGATGTAGGGATGTTACCCATGACTGAAGTGGTATTTAAAGGTGTGGAAGAATTGAAGGAAATATCGATACATCGGGAAGATGTCTTACAACTATTAGATAAACTGAAGAGTAGCAAATCACCTGGGCCGGATGGTATACATCCAAGGGTGTTGAAAGAACTGAAATTTGAGATTGCAGACCTGCTATCAGTAATCTGTGAACTATGTAACACCAATTTTTAAAAAGGGTTCGAGGGGTGATCCGGGAAACTACAGACCAGTGAGCCTGACATCAGTACCGGGAAAAATGGTAGAAACCATCATAAAGAATAAAATTACTCAGCATGTAGATAGTCACGACCTAATGGGAGACAGCCAACATGGCTTTAGACAAGGAAGATCTTGTCTTACTAATCTGTTATGATTTTTTGAAGGAGTGAATAAACAGGTGGACAAAGGTGAGTCGGTTGATATTGTGTATCTGGACTTTCAGAAAGCCTTTGACAAGGTCCCTCATGAGAGACTTTTGGCAAAACTAAAGAGTCATGGGATAGGAGGCAGTGTACTACTGTGGATCAGGAACTGGTTAAAAGATAGAAAGCAGAGGGTAGGGCTAAATGGCCAATTTTCCCAATGGAGAAAGGTGAATAGTGGTGTACCCCAGGGATCTGTGCTGGGTCCGCTGCTTTTTGACATATTCATAAATGACCTGGAAAGTGGAATAACAAGTGAGGTTATCAAATTTGCAGATGACACAAAACTATTTAAAGTTGTTAAAACCCAGGAGGATTGTGGAAAATTGCAAGAGGATCTTGATAAATTGGAAGACTGGGCATCAAAATGGCAGATGAAATTTAATGTGGAGAAGTGCAAGGTTATGCACCTAGGGAAGAACAACCCAAACTATGGTTACACGATGCAAGGTTCCACATTAGGAACCACCACCCAGGAAAAAGATTTAGGCGTCATTGTGGATACCTTGTTAAAACCCTCGGCCCAGTGTGCAGCGGCGGCCAAGAGAGCAAATAGAATGCTACGTATGATAAGGAAAGGAATGGAAAATAAAACAAAAGATATTATAATGCCTCTATATCGTTCCATGGTGAGACCGCACCTTGAATATTGTGTGCAATTCTGGTCGCCGTATCTTAAAAAGGATATAGCGATTTTAGAAAAGGTTCAGAGAAGAGCCACCAAAATGGTAAAGGGGATGGAAGGCTACTCCTATGAAGAAAGGCTAAAAAGGTTGGGGCTCTTTAGCCTGGAGAAGAGACGGCTGAGGGGAGATATGATAGAAGTCTATAAATTAATGAACGGAGTGGAACGGGTAAACGTAGATCGATTGTTTACCTTATCAGAATATGGAAAGACTAGGGGACATGCAATAAAGCTACAGGGTAAACTATTTAAGACTAATAAAAGAAAATATTTTTTCACTCAACGTGTAATCAAACTCTGGAATTTGTTACCGGAGGATGTAGTAAAGGCTGTTAGTGTAGCTGGGTTTAAAAAAGGTTTGGACAAGTTCCTGGAGGAAAGGTCCATCAACCATTATTAAGAAGGGACCCAGGATATCAATGCTTGAACCAGTACAAGCATTGTGGAACCTGTGTCCCTTGGGGAAACTGCTAGGTACGTATGACCTAGATTGGCCACTGTTGGAAACAGAATGCTGGGCTTGATGGACCTTGGTCTGACCCAGTATGGCATATCTTATGTTCTTATGTTCTTATATCATCCTTGGGCCGCCCTTGAGTACGCATAATGATACGTCGTGGGTGGTGTTGGGTGTGCCCACGGTAATTGTTCTGCATGTTGGCATTGGTATCTGCATGTTAACTGCTGGGTACTTGTTGGGTGCATCTCTGACACCTAGCACACAATGGGTGCACTTGACGAATGTTAGTTTTGCTGCTAATGATGTGGTAAATGCTCAGCTTTAGTACAAGAGCCCCAATGTGTGTAAAAAGCATTAGCACACTTTAATAAATCTCGCCCTTAGATGGTCCCTTTGGGGGCAGGAGCACACCTACAGTACCTGAATGTAACTTACTTTGAAAGGTGCAAGCTATAGCCACAGGACATGACATTTTGTTGTCTCCTGTGTTCTTTGGGATTGAGAATGTCAGAAATAAAAACAAATTTATTCTGTATTTCTTGCCACTTTTCAAATGACAGAACATCCCTACAGGACATGTTACATTTTGAGGATAATTGTAAAAACCCTTTATCCCAGGAAACTGGTTTGACTGAAAAATGTTCGCTTAGACCAGCTAATAAGTATGCCTAAGGTTCATTATGACGCTTCTCTAAGGAAAGGGGATTCCCAGGGCGGCCGAGGTATGCTTGCAGAATGCCACTTCCAAATCTGAGTATGTGCATTTAATCTCTTTTGCTCTAGCCACAGAAAAAAGAGGTACAAAGTTTGCTAGTACATTTGTTACCAGGTACCCATGTAACCAAATAAAAAAGATATATGTAGAGTTTTCTCTGAAAATCAGGTCTACGGGAATAAAACTACCTGCAGATTTTGCACTTAGGCAGGCCACCTAAAATTGCTCCCATACGAACAGATTTTTGCCAGAACCACTCTAACTAGATGGAAGTGACAGACATGAGTCTTTGCTCACTGCCATTTTGTAGGTGATACTGTAGGTAGATGGGTTTGTCTTACATATGTATCTTACACGCCATTTTGAAAAGGGAAACTGCATAGATAAATACAAATTTGCTACAAATACCTACAGAATATGGGCTATTTAAAGTTGTCCTCTGGGAGGTCAGTTTTCAAACAGCCCCCAAGTCCCCAAGAAAATTGCTAATTTTATTGTTTAAGGTGACTTTTTTGTTGACCCAAGCTAGCTAGGCTTTCAGCTGAATATTTCCCTAAATCTAGCTGGCCAAGGTTTGGGGATGCACTGGAGGGTGTACACTCCCCCTGGTGGGGCCTTTTAGCCAGACTGAAGGGATATGCATATTGGATTCTGGAAGTAGCGGTGATCCTTGGCCCCATCTGAGAATTGCCAATGTGATGGCAGAGTGAGACAGGATGGTGAGAGAGTGAAAATCTCAGAAAAATTCATGAGTTGCTGTGATCGAAGGCTCATGACCCCATAGCCCAGTAGAGGTTTCTGATTCGGATAGAAGTCCAAAACATAAGGAGCAGGATCGTAATGATGGGAGGCAGCTGCCCAGAATCAAAAGACTTCTGGCAGGGTGTTGCTGGAGCAAGGCCTTCCCACAACAAATGCAGGTGATGCAAACTTCACATACAGCTATAGTTGAGGTAGAAGCAAATAAAGGCACCAGATCGGTCGTTCCGCTGTTCTCCCACCTGGTATGGAGTGAAGGCTGATCTTTGCCCCAAAAGCAGAAGATCAAATGAAATGGGGTGGTTGAATCTACACACCAACCCTATCCCCAGTGGAATGAAACTTGGTCTGGGCCCTCCTAGCAAAAGCACAAGTAGGCTGCAAGACTTTTCTGGTGAAATCTGCCTCCCATTCTTGAGGAGACTGAATTATTCAGCTGCATGAGAATGAGATGAAGCTGTCAAAGAAAGCGGGCAGGTTGTAGATTTTGGGAGGGGAAATATTCAGCGACGGCAGCGATCACTTCTATAGCGCATAGTTGTCACCGCTGCACCTTAATCCCAGATATTCAATGCTAGGTCATATCCGGCCATTGGCATGAATATCCAGGTCTGCCACACAGTGGCCCATGGCACAGAAGCTAACCAGGCAGCAGCGATATTGAACTGCTGCTTGTTTAGCTCCCACGGGTAAAGATAGGCCAGCTTTTGCCATATCTATCTTTACCTGTGGGTCGCTAATCGGGCAGTGGTTCAATATCTCACCCCTTTCTTATACAAAATCATACACACATTCCTCACGCAGGGACATATGCCTGCAGCTCTTAAACTTGCATCAATCAGGTCCATCTTAAAAAGCCTGAAAACTAACAAGGCAGACCCCACATCGTACCAACTAGTTTCAAGCTTACCTTTCATGACGAAAATCCTGGAAAAGACAGTATAGCTAAAGCTGCAGGATCATATCAACTCACAAATACCCCTGGATCCACACCAACATGGATTCAAGCCAAACCAAGGGGTGGAAACATTACTATCAGCACTCAAACCATATTATCAGAGGAATAGACAATACAAAAAAGGGCATGATTCTAATATTTCTCGACATATCAGCCACCTTTGACTCTGTGTCACATCCCATCCTGCTGAGACAGCTAAAGGAGATTGGTCTCTACAACAACACATTACAATGGTTAAAATCATATTTACAAGACAGAGAACAGTAAGTTAGATGCGGTGGAGTCACATCCTCTCCCTTCACATTAAAGCCAAGAAGTCCCACCGTGGTCAGCAACATTAGCCCTGCTATTTAACCTGTACATTCAGCCAGTTTGTGAGGTCATATGGAAACATAACATCCACTACAAAATGTATGCCGATGATATTATGCTGTACACATCCTTCGATGCTGAAACCTCCGGATTACACAACTATAACCAAATGCTTCACTGAAGTCTCAACACCCACAACCTCAGCATAAACTATAGCAAAACGGAAGCACTCACAATAACAAGGAGCAAGAGATTCCCTCCTTCTTGCACTATAGCTCTAAACAACAGACACATAGCTGTCAAAAGTGAAGTGAAATACCTAGGGGTCATCCTCGATCAGAACCTAAACTTACAAACCCATATTAACAGAACAACACAGAATGCATACCATAAACTAAAGACCCTCCTAAGCCATAATGACTTCAGAATGGTCCTACAAGCCATAATCATGCCATTGCTCGACTTCTGCCATTCACTGTACCAAGGCCTACCAGCAACTACCATCCACTCGCTGCAGATGGTACAGAACACTGCAGTCCGTATTCTCCCAGGAACAAACATGAAAACATGGTGCCAACATTGGCTCGACTACACTGGCTTCCGATAAAGAGTCGTGCAAGTTTCAAAGCAACAATTAATATATTCAAAATACTGCAAAACGAATCAGCAGAGTGAGTCCAATAACTAATAACCAGATATTCTGAGAACAAACTGCAAAAACACACTAACCACTCCAACTGAATTCTCCAAAACTATGAAAACCACTTCCAACAGGGCTTTATCACTCTATGCATCGAGTTTATGGAACTCTCTCCCTGAGGATAACAGAAGCATGAGGGTCACCAAGAACTTCAGAAAAAAGTTGAAGACATTCTTGTTTATTGAACACTTTGGCAATATCACATAGAATAATACTGACAATCCTTCCATTCAGGCACCAGACAATGAATAAGAAACAATACTGCATAATCACAAAGCATGACCCCAATTTGTAAATAAGTTACGCTTGTAAATAAGTTATGAAACATACTGTTAAAGATTGTTTGTGACATCCCCCTATGGGCATCCCTACCCTTACTATGATGTTATAATGTATACAAGTTGCTGGGTTGAATGCAAACCATATTGTTACAATATAAACAGTTGGTATTCAATGTAAACCACCTTGATTTAAGGAAAAGGTGGTATATAAATACTGCTAAAATAAAGTAAATAAAATAAAATATTGCCACTGCACTGTTAGTGACAAGTGCTGCCTCTCCTCCACCCCAGAACGGCCGTGACCTGCCCTTATGCTTCGCGGTTAGCATTGGGGCGTGTTGCGGGATTACTAGGGGATATTCAGAGGCACTAACCGTGTTGGTGCCATTGAATATCACTCTAAGCAGAGTAAATGCCTTTGAATATCTCCCCTTTTATGTTTTATTTTTATGTTTACAAATCTGATAAGCCACACTACCCCCTAGGAGTGTGGTCGGATCTGGCCCTCCCCCTTCCCCCATCAGGTATTATTTTGCTGACTGAGTAGTATTGTAGCCTTAGGCCATCTCCATTAACAGAGCATGTTTGTGGATGGAACACCCTTTGTGCCACTGTTGGAACTCTCTATTAATGGTTGCTTTCATGATCAGATCTTCCCTGCTGTATGCGGTGAATGTTGAGTTAGTTTTCTTGTGGTAGAATATTTCATCTCTCATCCATTCATACCATTCATATTATTTGGAGGTTTATGTAGGGGGTAGGTTCTTTTCCAGAGTTCCCATACTCTCTGACACATGAGTTTCTCAGATCATCCAGGTTCAACCAATGGGTATCTCTTCAAGTGATCCAGTAAGGGCACAGTAACTAGCTTCAGCTCTTCACCATTTCTGGTTCTACTACTAATCATTTGTATAGCGCAGTTCCAGAACTGTTAAACTGCTGGCTCACCTTTTCTGGTTTGATAGAGCTATAGCTAATCCTGGGGGTTGACATCCTATCTAGCATCACACTGGAAATACATGTACATCTCTTTGGGGGAGAGAATAAAGTTCCCTCCTCAAGTCTTGCTGAGTAGTTTCATGTGGTGACCCCGTTGTATAACAGCTTTATGAAATTTCAGCAACTACAGTTGAAGTATGGTAGGAACGAAAAAGAAAAATATATACTGGCTGCACGTCGCCCAGGATAAAAAGGTGCCCACCCGTAGCTTAGGTACTAGAGCTAATGATGGTGGTTGTGATAGTGCAAGCACTGCAGATGCAAATATCATCGCTTCCACAGATAAAGGCCTTGGTGTGTCTGTTCCTGGGCCTACTGTGGCAGGAGATAGACCACAGAAATTAATGAAAAAGTTAAGAGAATTAGCTAAGGTTAAGTGAAATTCTGCAGATAAAGAGGAGATAATGTACTGCTGCAAATCCAATATTTAAATTGAGAGGGTATACAAGGAGGATCCGCCAAAAACTGGAAGAAAGAGGAATATTGCCACATCCCATCATATTGGATAACAAACCAACCATACATGTTACATCATATGAACTCCAGCAGGAGGCTCTCTTTGGAACAATGCAAGTACTACGCCAAACATTAGCAGTAAATTTGAGAGATTGAGATCATACTCTACATACTCTGGCTTAGAAATGAGGTTCATGACGGTGATGATATGCACAAAACTAATCCAGTTGGAGAAACTGCCCCGTATGCATCTTCTACGAGAACTCCCAATGCCAGACTCACTTAGTCAGGAAAGTTTCTAGGATTGGAAGTCCAGTATCAAAGTCTGTTTACCCCCGTGGCAGACGTCATTGTTAAGGAGACACTTTCTGAGGTGTCTTCAACTCCCACACTTCCACCTTCTCTATGTCACATTTGCTCCAGTAAGTCCCTATATGTCGGGGCTTGCATGTGCATTGCTTTAAGTGCTTCTTCATGTAGTTGGTGAATGCACCCTCGTCCCCTCCTACAAGGCTTAGGAGTTTTGCATGGCTCATAGGAAGGCCTCAAAGAAACATAGAAACATGACAGCAGAAAAAGACCATATGGCCTATCTAGTCTGCCCTTCTATATCAACTACAATATTTCCCTTTTTTTCTTTAGGGATCTTCTGTGTTTGCTCCATGCATTCTTGAATTCAGATACTGTCCTCTTGTCTACTACCTACACTGGGAGGCTATTCCACGCATCTACCACTCTTTCCGCAAAGAAATATTTCCACGTATTACTCTTGAGTCTATCCCGTTTCACCTCATTCTGTGTCCCATCGTTGCAGAGTTTGCTTTCAATCGAAAGAGGCTCTCCTGTGCATTTATGCCATAGAAGTATTTAAACATCTCTATCATATCTCCTCTACCATCCCGCCTTTCCTATATTGTATACATATTAAGATTTTTAAGTCTGTCCCCATATGCTTTATAGCAAAGACCACTAACCATTTTAATAACCACCCTCTGCACCGATTTCCATCCTGTTTATATCATTTTGACGGTATGGTCTCCAGAATTACATAACAATACTCCAAATGATGTCACACCGGAGACTTATACAGAGGCATTATCACCTCCTTTTTCTGCTGGCCATTCCTCTCCCTGTGCACCCAAGCATCCTTCTGACTTTCACCATCACCTTTTCTACCTATTTAGCCACTTTAAGGTTATCAGACACAATCACGCCCAGGTCCCGCTTTTCTTTCGTGGCCAGAAGTACTTCGCCCCCTACACAATACCGCTCCCTTGGACTTTTGCAGCCCAAATGCATAACCCTGCATTTTTTTAGCATCTCAGCACTCGGTGCGGCACAAGCCTTGCTGCTCTCCTGGGCAGGGGCTCTACTTTCTGATGGCGCCTGCTGTTTCTATTCAATGTCTCGGGTCCTAGTATAGCATTCTGTGGGATGTGATTTCCCTTCCCCGGTACTCACTGTCACCACACTAGCCTGGTCTTGGTGGCTCACATCATTTGTACTTCCAGTGCTCTGGCTCCATTCTAGTCTTCAAGTTAAGCCTCCAGTGGCTCCCAGAAGGCATGAAGTCTCTCCAGCTTTTAGCACCATGTTCTTTAATTGGAACTCCAGGTGCCGACGAGTTGTTGGAGAACGGTTTGACCCTTCATGCTGTGAGTCAGATGACTCATCTGAGCTGAAAAACTGCTAGTTGCAATATTGGCATTGCAGAATGATTGGTATCGGGGCATGCTCATGCTTGCACTTCAAGCATAAGGCATGGCTCACAGGCAGGGCCAGCCTGTCCACTAGGTGAGCTAGATGGCTGCCTAGAGTGGCTGGCTGGGTGGGTGGCGGCAGCGGCACAGGTAGGCAGCAGTGGCACACATGGTGGTCGTGCCGCCCTCTCTGCTGCCGCCGATTCCATTTGGTGGGGGAAGCGGCAGCAGCAGTATTTCCAAAAATGGCAGCAAAAACCTGCTGCTTTTGGAAATACTGCCACTGCTGCTGCCCGCCTCTCCCTCCTGAGATGGAAGCGGCGGCAGCTGGGGGGTGGTGGCATCAATGGGGGGGGGGGTGGTCAGTGAGGCCGGGGTTTCTGCCTAGGGTGGCAGAAACCCTTAGGCTGGCCCTGCCCACAGGTACTCCTCCTTCAAAGGATAGCTTGACTTCTGGTTTCCAATGAGGATACACTGTTTTGTTTTCTCTAGTTCTCTTTTCTCCTTGGCTACAGACAATCGGTTTACTGCTTCTAGGCCCCGTTCTCTTTCTGGGCCTAGTCGCTCTCTCTAAATGCTTTTGGGCTGTTTGCATATAGGGCTTGGGCTCTCCAGCAATGGTGCTGATCCTCCTGGGCCTGGTTTTAAAACTCAGCCCTTGTGCACATGTGCTGTTGCTCCTTGATTGGGTGAGGAGGCACACTTTGCATCCCATGTAGTCAGTATGCACCGCTCTGCACAGGCACGATCCCAGGCCAGCCAGTGGGGAAACTGCTGATTCAAATTTTTCATAAGTTTGCAAAACACATTTTTCAGCTGAAAACACTATGAATGCATTAAGAAAAATGCGCAATAACACAGCAGTTCAACTCTCCACAATTTTTATTGTTGGCTGCATGTTTCCTGTTTAATTCACCTGCTCTCTGCCAAATCTTTGCAGCTAAATGGCAGACACAGGCCAGAAACAGTTTTTTACTCGGTTCCTTGCAGCGTTTCTTTTATTTCTTTATTTAATGTGTTTTTTATACCGTGCTCTTTGGAATCAGTGCAGTTTACAGTCAACAACATTTGAACAGTGCAGGCGGGCCTACACTGGACTTACAGTGAACAAGGGATGATAACTTGGGATTAATGGGGGTAACTATGTACAGGGTATATACATTTAGAATCTACTTTTACACCACTTGAAGTTTTGTCTCTTTAGCCAAGAGTCCCAAAATTATATTCAATGCCCTTTTTAAGTGTCAATTTTAGGGCCAATCCAATTTTTGTATTCAGAGCATTTAGATAATGTCGCTTTTAGTGTTTACTGTTCAAATACCACTTTATTACTCTCATCAAATCCTTATATTTCAAGTATCATTTATGCAATCCAAATCCTCCTTAACCTCCTCAAGTCCCTGTGGTTTGGGCATCATTTTGTAAAACTCCCTCTCCCTGTCTGTGTGGTCCCAGCAGATACTGTGGAACTGCCAGGCAGAACAAGGCAGGACACCAAATCCAAGTGCTATTAGCCAGAGTTTCTCTGAGCTCTTGGTCTGCAAATATCAAGGCTCAGACCTAAGAGGAAGAATTACCTCTGTGTGGCAACCAGTATTTAATATGTAGGCACTTGACACACTCTCATTCACCCTTCTCAAAAATTAGGGTCCAGGCCAGAAGTTTGTGTTCTCAACCAATGTTTTTACATAAAATTAGGATCACTGATGAACAACTTTAACTTCGAACAAAACTATAATCTTATAACTCAACTATGTTACAGTACTTAAGTTTCCTCTAGTGGGGTTTCCTCTAGTTGCGCCCTTTTCCCAAGAATGCCAACTAGCTTAAATTAAGTAATTACATAGTGTTTTTCCTCCCTTCTATAGTCAAAGTATTTGAGCTGAGAGTTGATTGGCCCCCAATTTCCCAGTAAAGGTCCCTGCTGGAACTTCCTTCTTCAGGTTGAGCACTCTTCTGTGCTTTTGCTGTGGTTCCAAGTCTCTTTTCTTCCTTGTGCTGGTTAGGGTGGCTTGTGCAAATCTTCCTGAGAAGAGGGAGTACCCTGGCTGGGTGCCAGTAGCACTTGCCCTTAAGAACAAACACCTACTCACATACATATTGTACAATGGTTTGAGGGCCAAAGAAAGAAACTGCCTCTGGTTGAGGTTTTTATAGTATAACCTAGGGGTTGTTCCATTCTCAGGAGAGTCCCTTCCAGCTTAAACCTGACAGGCAGGGTTAACCTCCTCTGATCTGGAAGTTGCCACACATTTCCAAAATCACTGACTATAATTAGTAGAGCCACTGGATGGTGCTACTGCTCTCAGTGCGTCAAATCCATGGGATTCCTACATAAATTTTTGTAGCCCTAGTGGCTGCGAGACCCCCAATCCCACTACAATAAAAAAGGCTGCATCTTTATGTCAGCCCTAAGTTTGTGTAAAGATTCAGCACAAAAGGAAGAGGAAAAAGCTGTGCTAAGTTTCAGTGCAGTTTTTTTTTATGTCAGAAGCAGTTAGTTATTTCGTTGTTTACATGTGATTAGTATGCCCACTACGCTATGCTTTAGAGCAGTGCTTCTCAACCACTTTTTATTTTGTGGCACACCTTTGAGTTTCTTCAGTCCTTTGTGCACACAAACCAAATTTTGCATGCATGGCCAGTTCAAGGCTATTAAGTGCCCTAGATGAAACCAGGGCCTGCCCTTCCATTGTGCAAGAATGTTGTTTGCACCGGGCCCTGCACTTCAGGGAGTCCTGCGCCAACAACATCCCATACATGCTGTTAAGCTCCCAGCAGGGCCAGCTTCAGAGAGAGCTGGGGAGGCCCAAGGCCCCAGCTCACCTCTGTACAGCCACCGAAGTGAAAAGCATCATTTTTCTTCACTTCGGCAGCTGTGCTCTAATGTAGGCTGCTGGCACGCTGGAGCTTAAAGGGCATTTCCTGTTTCCCGGCCCTCAGCGCGCCAGCAGCCTATACTAGAACACAGTTGCCAAAGTGAAGAAAAATGACCCTCCACTTTGACGTCTGTAAATTCTGCATAAGAGAGCGGTTTAAATCAGAGATTTTGCACTGGGTTCCAGAGCTTTCAGCTTATTGTTAAGAGCTTACGGCTGCTAGATTATACTTTATAATCACTAACTTGAAAATAAAAATTGTGGGCCTGATATTGAGAAAAGCGGCGAAGGCATCTGAATGCGCCGTAAAACACACATTCAAAGAAAGGCACAAATCGTCATTAAAGCAGATTAAACACGAGCAAACACCTAATATGAGGTATAGCTATTGTGCACCAGGAGGTGCACAAACCCATGTAGGCGGCCTGCATCCAGGGTCCATATTGGCTTTACCCAGGCATTGTGTGCTGAGGCTAAAAATGCCCATAGAGGTACTGCCACCCAACTACTTGTGTATTGTGCAAATGGGCACCTATGCTGAAAATTATGCCGTGCCCCCACGGGGCCTGACACATATGCGTGTATTGGTCTGCAATGCCCGTGTAGTGTTGGATATGGCTGACGATACCCGTGTAATATCTCCATCACCCGCCCAAAACACAGGTAGCAAAAGTCCCACATCACAATGCCTTGGTGAGCACAGCTCGGATCCCCATTGCAGGAGTAGGGCCCCCCTAAGGAGTTTGCACTGTGAAAATGGTGAACCGGAGATGTCAGGAGAATTTGAGAATGGAAGAGGCAGAGGCCCTAGCATCCATGGTGCTGAGGTAGGAGGGGGTGCCTTACCCCAGAGGCCAATCTACAGCTGGGCACTCGAATCTGGAGGGCCATCCAGTTGCAACTGCACGGGCGAGTAAGCAATGGTTGCCAGGTGATGGGTGTGGGAAAGGTGTTAAGGTAGGCAAGTCAAAAGATGCAAGACCTCAAACCCACAACACTGGCCTGTGCCTCCAGAGCAAGTCATCAGTTAACGGAGAGCAGTCACTGGGAGAAGGGTGCACCCAGAGCTGCAATTTCACACAACCCTAACCATCAGAGGCATGCCTAAGGCTCTCAGTGTAGCCACCTATCCACAAAGCAGACACAACAGCTCATCCCAGAGGAGCACTGCAGCCAAAGCAATAAGACACAGATTCAAGTCTGCCACTATGGCGCTGAACCATTACAGAATGCCAGATGTCCACACTATCAGCTTAAATTCTAAATAGTGATAACCTCTGCAATGTGGCAGTTCAAACATACCTATGGTCACTGGAGTTCAGGGCCCTATGCAGGGATACTGAGATGTGAAGAGTATCATTTTGTGTGTGTCATGGGCTGGGCCAGGCAAGTGGCAAAGGCAGCTCCACAGAGAGCTAGAGGGGAATCTTGAACAGGGGTTCCCATGGGAAGATGAAGGATGGTGTAATGGCAAGGGGAGGATAATGACATTGTACAGGCAGGGTAGCTATATGTATGTTGAAATATGAGAAAGGGGGCGCAGTGAGTCTGGGGTCCAGTCAGCCTACAATCTATGTATATGTGAACAAACACTAAATGTCGGCGTAAATGCTCTGAGAGGGTACTGCAGTGCTGGAGGCCTAGGAGACAGCAGTCCAGAAGATAGAGACAGCAGCAGATGAGGCGGAGGCAGTTAGTTACAGTCTGCAGATAGGGGGAGGGAGACACAGCCTCAGGTGGTGGGTTAAGCCTACAGAATACCCCATGATGACAGATATCTCTCCCACAGGGATTTCATGTGAGGCGGACTCTGGCGTGCCTAAAATGCCAGTTCAGGACCATGAGGCACAGGAATCCAGACCTCATCCACCACCTCCCCAAGGAGGTAGCAGCTGCAGCAGGTGAGTCAGGAGTCATCCATGTCACAAAACCCCAGTATATTGAAGCACATGCAGACAGCTGCCTGCAGCTGGGCCCCAGCCTTGCTGTCACAGTGCCACCTCCCTCTCACTACATATCCATACAACTCCCACCAGCAATATCAGTACGCCCCAACTACTGCTGTTATGCTCTGTGCAACAAGGCCCACACGCTGCTGTGGACACACCTGGAAACCACACTCCCTGCTCCTCAGCACTTCCAAGCTAGGCACGACAGACAACAGAACAGCTGGGAAGTATGATAGTTATGGGGGAAAGATACAGGAACACACCTTTTCAGAGCAGGTGACAAGAAGGGTAGGATCCTACTGCAGGGTGTGAGGAGGCAAATATATATTTCAGAATGGAAAAGGGACTGACATGATGTCAGAGGTACCAACACACATGTCCAAGAGCAGCAACAAGATGTATAGATATAAGTCTGTAGTAGGCAGTTGTAGCAACGGCCACAGATAGAAGTAAGATGACCATGATAAAGTTGATGGACAATGATGCTTGGTGCAGAATCCTGACCAGCTTGAACCAGAGAGATGACACATGGGGACAGCTCCAAGGACGAAATATCACTTGTGTAGACAGTTGTGGATTTAATGGGAAACCCTGTCATTGTAGGGTTGTCAGCAAGGGAGGGCCACAGTGCACTGATGTGCCTGTGGAGGATGTCACATGTAGTAGAAGGCTGAAATATGGGCCTGGGATTCAGGAATACATGGTATGTATGAGAGGTAAATCAGGCACTCGCTATATCTAGCATGGAGTTGAAAGTCACTGAAGGAGATCAGAACACCCAGGGTCTGGGAATGGGGAGAGGAAGGATGAGTCCCACAGCCATAGACAATGTGCTACTATAGCCTAGGTTGCATGTACCCCCCCCCCTTCCTATGTGACTGTGCAACATCTAGCTGTAACATGCCAGTTTAGGCCCCATGTGCTGAACATGCAGCAGTCCTACTGGCAATGATTCAGAGAGGGGGGTCTGTGAATGAAAGAAAACCTCTGGCATTTTTTTATCGATTGAAAGAGATATGGCTGCAACCAGAGGCGAAGACTAGAGTGGAGGTGGCCAACATTGTTCTGTTAAAGCAGTTCATAGAGGACTTGACCTCTCCGATGAGACAATGGGTGTGTCAGTTCTCAAAATTAACCTTGGAAAGCACTTTGGAAATAGCAGAAGGGATTTTTGCAGCTCAGCCTAAATCAGAGTCCCCCAAGGTGGAAGAAACAAAGCCATTCAAAGCCCAATGGGGCAGGCGAGGAAAGTCCAAGCCACTGAGATGTCCCGTGCCAAGGTCTTTGTGTTCTCCCCCTCCCCCCCCCCCCAGGGTTCAGATGGTGGCTATCTGGCCTACTTCAAGTGTGGGGACAGGGGTCACTATGCCCGAGAGTGCCACTTAGCATTGGGGGAACCATTGGATACAAATCTTATGACCTCCCTTCTGTGCAGTGTTGTGGAAACAGCCCAGTGGAGGGATAAATGTTTGTGATACCTGTAGAGCTGGAGGGCACTCAGCTGTAAGCTCTAGTGGACTCAGGAAGCGTGAGGACTCTCATCAAGAAGGACATCAGAACAAGACAGTAAATCAACTATGAAAAGCTTGTGACTTTGGGCTGCATCCATGGAGACTGACAGAAATATCCGACGGTGCCAGTTGATTTGAAGACCCCCATGGGATCGGAGACCCTCAAGGTGGTTGTCTTACTTTGGCTAGTGTACACCATAATTATAGGTTGAAATTTCTCAAATTTTAAGGACCTCTGGAACCAGAGGAAAACAACCCAGAGTGGGAGACGACGAATGATTCCCATAGTCCTGCTCCAGGTAGCAGTGCTGTAGGTCTCATAGTGAGCAGGAATGGCATGCAGATGAACCACCAAGGGACTCTCAGATGTATGCAGCTGGGTTTACAGTCACCTCGCCACTTGACCCATGCACACCATACTTGATTGGTGGAGTGCCACGTCTGCACCTTGTAGCGTCGATGGTAGTGTATATATCTCTAGGCAGTGTAACAAAAGCAGCAGACTATGAAATTGGATTATTTCCCTACAATTTAGTGCTTTCAGGTAGCTGCCTAGGGTGGGAGTTTCCGGGGTGGGGGGGAGCCAAACATAGGTAAGGCTTCAGCACACATTGGGGTCAGCGTTCATCAGCACACAGGTGAATCCATTTGCCTAGCATGCCAAAAGCTTGGCAAGCTTGCTGATTAAAGTGATGTGCACATACCTGATATATTTTTTCTGCTAAGACTCCTCATAAACGATTATGTGCTGGTCTGCCATTTTCACCATGCATGAATAGCTCCTCATAAATGGGCATGCCACCGAATATCGGGGACAGCATTGCTACCCGGTATCTCTTCAATGCGCGTGTAGCCCATTCCGCCATTTTGATTGCTAAGCCGCTTTCATTTAAATGCGCCTATGGGGCAGCTAGTTGTGTGTGGACGTGGTCATGTATACCCATGCTACTGAGCAAATTACATGGTTTGCTTGATGCCCACTCAGGTCATAACCGCATATGATCCAAATATGCACAGTTAGGCAAGAAACGCCTGATGTCAGCCATGAAAAGAATAAGGAAGTAGAACTTCTCACCTGCAGAGGTGGAACTCACCATTGGCCTCACCCTCAGGGAGCATACCCATACACAGCAATTGGCTTGGCATGATATCACCAAACAGGTGATTACAGTGCACCACCATAATAGGGAGGGGGAGGACATGAAGAAGTGCTGGGTGCTCCGGCAGCAAGCTAAGGTGAAGCAGACCGTTAACCTAAAATTGGCACCAGAGCAGTGGAAAGCCCTGAGTGACCTGGAGGAGAAGCAGCAGTCATCCATACATGCAAGCACCATCACCGGGTGACTGGCCTGGATAGCTTTGCACAGGCTGCTACAGAGGGTGAGTAGGCTCAGTTGCCATCTCACAGCTTTTACTCCCCCAAACACCCCTACACCACAACCCCACGGCACTGCAGTAGGTGTGTGGTGCACATTCTTCTTTGTGGGCCCCTCTTCCCTGCAAATATCCTGCTCTCGATGTCCATGTTTTCACAGTGCCCAGTCCCCTAGCTGCTCATCTAACGTCTGTGGCAAATCACCCTTGAACCATCCCAGTTGCCTTGCTGTGTTCCCATGCATGCTTGAACACACAGGACACAGTTACTGGTAACTTGCAGGAGGAAAAGGTCTGCCACAGTTTACTTTACTTTGTAGACAGCATTTGCACATTGCCACATTAAACATATAGCGCGGTCAGGGTCTGTCAGACGTCCCCCTTCTCCTCCCTGTGCAACACATGCAAATTTCTTCCTCTTCTGTTCAGCCACAGCTGTCCATCGCTGAGGAACAGTGACCCCTGTGAGGCAAGTGGGGATTTATAGTTAGTGCAGCACACAAGTGCTTTGCACCCAGACATCATCACACTGCCTCTCCAGCTGTGCACACTCACTCTGACCCACTGCCTCAACACTCACAGGGGGCACATCCTATTGGCTTACGCAGTTCCCCAACTGTCTTGCAGCATTGCCATCCAGCTGTGGCACTGTGTCTTCTAACATATGCTTTCCCCACAGGTGGTTGTCCCTTTCACATGTGCACAAAGTAACACTCCTTGCCCTTCAGGCCCCACTGCACCACCTCTGTCTTCCTGCTGTAGTCTCTGCCATCATGATATCTTAGCTCACAACAGCTTTGGATTGGCCAGCTTCTCTTAACCCTGCACTCTGTCTGGCCACCCTCACCCCTCACTCTTCCTCCCCAAGAGCTTGTGTGCCAGAATTAGCACTGCATGAGCTCCTAACACAGTGCCTTTGTGCTAGCGTAGGCCTTCCACTTCCACTCTGTGCCATGCCATACTTGCACTCCATGGGGGGAAGAAGAGAAATGCACATGTGTCAGCTCATATGTCCTCCTCCACTTCCTTATCATGTCCATGACAACCCCTGGCCCTAATCCCCATCTACCTACCTCTGCTACAGATGTCACAGGAGGAGAGTCAGGATGGGAAGAGGGCACAGCGGTGATGGTATTGGTGATGTGTGCTGTCTTATGTGAATAAAGTGATGTACTCACACCTGATGTTCTCTGGATCAGCCTATCCCTTGCTGCTTGTGCCACTTCTGCTACATGCTACCCTCCAATGTGGTGGGCCTCCTCCAGCCCTCAATACAGCATTCCACATCTGCACACATCTCCTCCTGTGGCAGCTCAATCCCCGACTGGATTGCTATATTGTGGAGAGTGCAGCATGCTGTAAAGATGCAGAAGACTTGTTCAGGACTGTACAGCAGCTCTTCCCCACTCCTGTGAAGACATCAGAATCTGCTTTTCAGTAGGCCAAATGCCCGCTCCACCACTGCCCTTGTAAGTGCCAGTGCTCGATTGCAGTTCTCCTCCTGGGATGTTTATGAGTTGTGCAATGGTGTCATGAGCCAGGCCCACAGTGGGTATTCCCTATCACTTGTTGAGTTAAATGGGAGGGGGGAGAGATGCACTTAGAGCCATTGGTATCGGATTGTAGACTCTGCTGCAGCCATTGTAACAACTCTTGCACATCGGATACATGTGTGACATCCTCTACAGCCATACTGTGCAACCCCAGCATCCCAGTGCCCTGCTACTGCTCTGCAGTGCTGTGCGGCAATGCTGCCCTGTCCATAGTGCAATCTCCCACCATTTTCTTACCCTTCAACTGTGTGCCATCCAAGTTGTGTGGCTAAAGCTTTGCTGCTCATGAAGCCTTTTCCATTTCGTGAGTGGCAAAGCTTTAGCCATGCGACTAGCATGGTGTATTTATGGATGGAAACTATATACATCTAGGGCTCAATATTGTATAGGGAGGCTAAGTGCAGCTATGGCACATTGCCCTGCCCGCCAACCCTTAACACTGGATATTCAATGGCGTCGCTGGGCATTGAATATCCAGCAGTGCCGCACATGCCCCGGAGCTGCTGAGGCTAACCGGGTAATGGTGATATTGCACCACTACCCGGTTAGCAACCATGGCTAAAACTAGGCGAGCCAAAGACTGGCCTAGTTTTAGCTGCAGATTGCTAACCAGGTAGCAGTGCAATATCACCATTATCTGGTTAGCAGCAGCCTCTGATCTGCCCAAGAATGCCCCCAACATGCCCCGAAGCTAACCGCAGAGAATTGGGGCATGCAGCAGGCTTTGAAGGGGATATTCAGTGGCACTAACTGTGTATATCCCGATTTAGGGCAGTTACACAGTTTACTGGGCTGAAAACTGTGTAAATACCTTTCGAATATCAGGCCCCTAGTCTTCTGGCTACACCTCTACAGAAACCGTAAGGCGAAATGCGACCATGTCAGGTGCAAAACTGGGTGGTGACTAAGGATCCGATTCTGGGACGGGTGATGCGGGGCTGCACGTCCTGGCAGGATGTGCAGCTCCGCAAGCTGTCTAGGCCTAGCCTGCCTGAGTGAATCCTCCCCCTCCCCCCCCTGCTGAGGTATTGTGTAGCCTTCTTCCTGTTTCCTCCACGTGTGCATAGTCTGTTTTAGTTTGCTTTTCTCTGATCAGAGAAGAGCAGTGTTTTTACAGTGCTCTGCTATAAAAGTGGATATTTGCCTCCTGTGGCACCTTGCTGTGAGTTCTAGCTGTTTATTAATTATTTATTGTTTGTCTAACTGTTTATTTAATTATTTATTGTTTGTCTTAGTGGTGTGCTAGTTCAGCCTTCTCAGCTATAACTTACCTTGCCTCTCTCAACTAACTGGGCTTTGTGTGGTACCCCCTTCCCCCCTGCTGAGGGTTCAGGACAGGGTACCTTGTAACTGCCCTCTTTAATAGGACTTATCTCCCTCCCTCCCTCCCCAGCACCCACCCACCCCTGGGGTAATTGTAGTTTTATAGGTACTTGCACATCTTAGAGGAAAGGGGCTGCTCTCAGGTGCAGCTCGTTATCCAAATCAGTCATACACAGAGGACCTGAGATTAATTACTTAAGCTTCAGGTACACAAGGTGTATTAGGGGTATTAGATACACTTTTATTGGTATAAGCATCCACACCAATCCTTATTATATACAGAATTTAAAAGACCTAAACACAAGCTTTAAACTAAGATGCAGACAGAAGTCCAGCAACGAGATGGGGGTTCTCCGGTCTTTTGCATTGAGTGTCACATGTATGATTTTCTCCCAGTTGGTGAGAGGTCTTACGTATGCACTAAGTGCAAAGAACTCTTTGCTCTCAGGGAACGAGTCCGTTCTCTAGAGGCTAGAGTAGCAGACCTGGAAGACATAAGAAAGACAGAGAAGTACATGGACGAGACCTACAGGGATATAGTCCTGAAGTCCCACCTCCAGTCTGGCAGCATCCCTGTTGCCATGGAGGAGAGAGGTCACGTGACAGGAGAGCATCACCCTGGTGTGGCAGGAAGTGATCCTGTAACTAGGACCTGTCCTCCAGGTGATGTAAAACCCTCTCGCACCGAGGACGTTTCTCCAGGGCCATGTCCCCATGAGGGGAGGGTCAGGACAGCTGTTATAGTTGGTGATTCAATCATTAGGAATGTAGATAGCTGGGTGGCTGGTGGATGTGAGGATCGCCTGGTAACATGCCTGCCTGATGCGAAGGTAGCGGACCTCACGCACCGCCTAGATAGGATCATAGATAGTGCTGGGGAGGAGTCTGCTGTCTTGGTACATGTTGGTACCAATGACATAGGAAAATGTGGTAGGGAAGTTCTGGAGGCTAAATTTAAGCTTTTAGGTAGGAAGTTGAAATCCAGAACTTCCAGGATAGCGTTCTCCGAAATGCTTCCTGTTCCACGTGCAGGACCCAAAAGACAGGCAGAGCTCCGGAGTCTCAATGCATGGATGAGACAGTGGTGCAAGGATGAGGGTTTTGGATTTTTTAGGAACTGGGGAACATTCTGGGGAAAGGGGGGGCTCTTCCGAAGGGATGGGCTTCACCTTAATCAGGATGGGACCAGACTGCTGGCATTAACCTTTAAAAAAGAGATAGAGAAGCTTTTAAACTAGAAATTAGGGGAAAGCCGACAGTCACCCAGGAGTGCATGGTTCGGACAAAGGTATCCTTGAAGGATACTACCAAAAGCAGTGAGGTTCCAAAAGGGAGTATAGTAGCCCAAATGCCCTTGAGTAAGGAGCAGACAGAGCATAAAGATTCCAAATTACCCCTGCCTACCAATAGCCAGATTAATATGAATAAAATACAGTCTCTAAAATGCTTGTATGCCAATGCTAGAAGTCTAAACAATAAGATGGGAGAGTTAGAATATATAGCACTAAATGAGAGGTTAGATATGATTGCACTCTCAGAGACATGGTGGAAGGAGGATAACCAGTGGGACACTGTGATACCTGGATACACACTATATCGTAATGATAGAGCTGATCAAATTGGTGGAGGGGCTGCGCTCTATGTTAGAGAGGGCATTGAGTCAGAAAGGATTAAAGTTTTGCAGGGAACAAAATTTGCTGTAGAATCTCTATGGATTGAAATTCCATTTATGAAGGGGAAGGTGATGGCAGTTGGAGTATACTATCGACCGCCTGGACAGAATGAACAAATGGATGATGAAATGCTCAAAGAAATCAAGGAAGCTAACAAAAGTCACAACAGAGTAGTAATAATGGGTGATTTCAATTACCCCGGTATCGACTTCGTCAGTGTCACAGCAGGACAAGCTAAAGAGATAAAGTTTCTAGATGGAATAAATGACTGCTTCTTGGAGCAGCTGGTTCATGATCCGACCAGAGGGGAAGCCATACTGGACCTAGTCCTTAGTGGAACGCCAGATCTGGTGCAAGAAATAAGGGTGTTGGGACCACTTGGCAATAGTGATCATAGTATGATCATGTTTGATTTAATTAGTGGAGGACAGATAGTAAAGGCATCCACAGTACTACCTTTTAACTTTCAAAAGGGAGACTATGATAGAATGAGGAATATAGTTAGGAAAAAACTAAAAGGAGCGGTTCCAAAGGTTAAAGACTTACAGCAAGCTTGGGTGTTATTTAAAAATACTATCCTAGAAGCACAGACCAGCTGTATTCCACGCATTAGGAAAAGTGGAAGAAAGTCCAAAAAACTGCCAGCATGGTTTAAAGGTGAGGTCAGAGAGGCTGTTGCTGACAAAAAAGCAACCTTCAGGAAATGGAAAAAAGAGCCAAATGATGAAAACTGGAAACAGCACAAGCACTGGCAAGTTAAATGCAAAGCATTGATAAGGCAGGCAAAGCGGGAATTTGAGAAGAAACTTGCTACGGAAGCAAAAACACGAAATAAAGACTTTTTCAAGTACATTCATAGCAAAAGGCCTGTGAGAGAGTCAATTGGACCATTAGATGATAGAGGGGTAAAAGGGGCAGTAAGAGGAAACAAGGCTATAGCAGAGAGACTGAATGAATTCTTTGCTTCGGTCTTTAGTGAGGAAGATGTAGGGATGTTACCCTAAACTGAAGTGGTATTTAAAGGTGATACTGCAGAGGAATTGAGAGAAATATCGCTACACCGGGAAGATATATTACAACTATTTGATAAACTGAATAGTAGCAAATCACCTGGACCGGATGGTATACATCCCAGAGTGTTGAAAGAACTGAAATATGAGATTGCAGACCTGCTATTGGTAATCTGTGAACTTTCATTAAAATCATCTGTAATACCTGAAGATTGGAGGGTCGCCAACGTAACACCAATTTTTAAAAAGGGTTCCAGGGGTGACCCAGGAAATTACAGATCGGTGAGCCTGACGTCAGTACCAGGGAAAATGGTAGAAACCATCATAAAGAACAAAATTACACAGCATGTAGATAGTCATGGCCTAATGGGAGACAGCCAACATGGCTTTAGACAAGGAAGATCTTGTCTTACTAATCTGATATGTTTTTTTGAAGGTGTGCATAAACAGGTAGACAAAGGTGAGTCGGTTGATATAGTGTATCTGGACTTTCAGAAAGCTTTTGACAAAGTCCCCCATCAGAGACTTTTGGCGAAGCTAAAAAGTCATGGGATAGGAGGCAGTGTACTATTGTGGATCGGGAACTGGTTAAAAGATAGAAAGCAGAGGGTAGGGCTAAATGGCCAATATTCCCAATGGAAAAAGGTGAATAGTGGAGTACCCCAGGGATCTGTACTGGGTCCGCTGCTTTTTGACATATTCATAAATGACCTGGAAAAGGGAATAACTAGTGAGGTTATCAAATTTGCAGATGACACAAAACTGTTTAAAGTTGTTAAAACCCAAGAGGATTGTGGAAAACTGCAGGAGGATCTGGATAAATTGGAAGACTGGGCATCCAAGTGGCAGATGAAATTTAATGTGGACAAGTGCAAAGTTATGCACCTAGGAAAGAACAACCCACACTATAGTTACACGATGCAAGGCTCCACATTAGAAACCACCACCCAGGAAAAAGATTTAGGAGTCATTGTGGATAACATGTTAAAACCCTCCGTCCAGTGTGCAGCGGCGGCCAAGAAAGCAAATAGAATGCTAGGTATCATAAGGAAAGGGATGGAGAATAAAACAAAGGATGTTATAATGCCTCTGTATCGCTCCATGGTACGACCGCACCTTGAATATTGTGTGCAATTCTGGTCACCGTATCTTAAAAAGGACATAGCGTTATTAGAAAAAGTACAGAGAAGAGCCACCAAATTGGTGAAGGGGATGGAAGGCTACTCCTATGAAGAAAGGCTAAGAAGGTTAGGGCTCTTTAGCCTGGAGAAGAGACGGCTGAGGGGAGATATGATAGAGGTCTATAAATTAATGAATGGAGTGGAACGGATAAACGTGGATCAATTGTTTACGCTATCAGAGTATAGAAATACTAGGGGACATGTAATGAAGCTACAGGGTAAACTATTTAAGACAAATAAGAGAAAATATTTTTTCACTGAACGTGTAATCAAACTCTGGAATCTGTTACCGGAGGATGTAGTAAGGGCTGTTAGTATAGCTGGGTTTAAAAAAGGTTTGGACAAGTTCCTGGAGGAAAGGTCCATAAACCACTATTAAAAAGGGACCCAGGATATCAATGCTTGACCCAGTACAAGCATTGTGGAACCTGTGTCTTTTGGGGATATTGCTAGGTACGTATGACCTAGATTGGCCACTGTTGGAAACAGGATACTGGGCTTGATGGACCTCGGTCTGACCCAGTATGGCATGTCTTATGTTCTTAGGCCCAATTTTTCCCCTCTCTGGCTCTCCCAGTACATCCTGAGCAGCAGGACGGGGAGAGCCAGTAGGGGGCAGGATCTGGGCAAAGCGGGGTGGGAGCCTTATACGTCCTGCTGGGTCAAAGGGGTCATGCTGCTTATTCCACCCAGTGATCGGGGCCAGGTGCGGGGGGGGGGAGGGGTCCCCCCACTGCACGATCCAGGCTCCAGCAGACTAGCTGTGGGTCAGGTGGTGTGGAAGAGGGAGGCCGAATCCGCAGGAGTCGGGGGTGCCTGTGGTGAGGACGTCCCTGCAGGCGGCAGGGGCATGCTGGGCCGTCCACGGGCCCGATTCTGTGCACTGCGGGAACTGTGATCATGTAGCAGCAGATAAGCATGCAATAAATAAATCCAGGAGTCTTTTCAAGGATCCAAGCCAGTTTAATGTGCACATGGCTCAAGCAATAAGCAATTTCAAAATGGCTGAGCAATGGCTTCTAGTAAAACAACAACTTTTATAGCTTTCTTGTCCATTCTAAGCATAGGCAAACTTTTCATTGGTCCCAGTACCCCTCTCACCCATCTATTGGTCCCGGTACTGATATGGCTACCCAATCGGGACTCTGGTCTGGGCCCAGCACCTGGTTGCCCCCCTTCTAGTCCCAATTACAATGGTCAGTGTCTCCAACTTGTTACTTCTCTCCTCCAAGGTCGCTGAGCTTGTTAAAACATATGGGAAGCAGAGGCACTGTGACCTTGCTCTCTGCAGAGTTAATTAATTCCATAGAAGCATAGCACACCTTATCAGTACCAATTAAACTTGTTTTTCTTCTATTTTCCAAGTTTCGTTTCTGCTTAGCTATGTTCAGTTAAACTGAGTTAAGTTTCAATTCTATGGTGTCGTCATTCAGGGTGGTTTTCATTCCTCTGGGCCTAACTACAGGCTTCAGTTACAGGTCAAGCTGCTCAGGCCTGTCTGCTTAGTTCAATTAGCATGGATCATAGGCCGTCGCCTACCACATTCCCCCCTTTGATTATTCTCACCCGCATGTTAATAAGGTGTGAGAATCAAATCACATAATACTAGGTAAAGGTATCACTCTGTGGTATAGGGTAGTAAGTTCACATAGCTAACATCTTTGTAGCTGTCTTACGCTCTACAGTGTTATTAATAACTGAAGTTATCATTTGCAAGCAAAATGGCAAGAAACAAGGGAGCAACAGGCAGATAGTCAAAGTCCATAGTTTGGCAAGAGTGGGAAAAAGAACTAAAGGATTAGAAGGTTCGGTTGCATCTTTGTTGTGCTGTCGTAAAGCTTCTGATTTAGACAGACCAGCTGTCCATCCTTCGTAGTAGATTGTGGTCCAGTCCGAACAAAACACAAACTGTCAACAATGGGGTGGGCCAATACCCACTCACTAGTAGTATTATGTAAATCAGTCTGATTGTATAGGATAGAATAGTTCAGTTCTTGCGTCTCCCAGGGCCACTGATCTCCCATCTTAGTTCCTCCACAATAGAAACAGTCAGAAGTGTGGAGACTAGATGCTATTGCTCCAGCAAGTTCAAGAAACAAGTTCTGGTGGTGGTATGAGGAATTGCAACGGTGGCTTGCATAGCCTTGTAGAAAGTCAAGATCTAGAACAACTTTTGGATTGGAGAGTATACCAATGCAAGTATAGGGAGCATGATAAAACAAGGTCTGAGTGACCTTCGGTCCAGTTCATGTTGTACTTATACAGGCTGCCCAGGGAGATAAGGCAAAAGTCATTTCAAAGCACTCCAAGGCTGCTATCACGATGAAACAGTAGAGAATCATGATGAAAGTTCTCTGAAGAATTAGTGCAAGTCTTTGAAAAACCAGTGCAATCTGTTGATAATTCTTGACCACGAAGTCTTCTTCTTCTTTACTGTACGTTGACCTGTTTTGCTCTCAGTAGCATGCAACAGGTGTAGCGTTGATTGTAGATCCTCAAGCTTCCGCTGTACATGACCTTACCAATTTCATTGGTAGGAGTGTAGAGCTGTAGATTCCAGCGTATTTCAATAAACACAGTCCTTTTAGTTTGCACTGTCCTTGATCAAAATGGCACAAAGATTTTCAAATAATATAGTTCATAATACAGTCTCTTTCTGTTGATGATAATCTCTTCAGAATAAACAAATAGTCTCTTGAGATTCAGGAGTTCTATATTAGCACAGTCTCTCTTTTTGTTTTTAAAACTTCCTGAATTTTTTCAATTTGCTTGTCTTTGCAAAGTTAGCTGCGATGGAACTTCTGGATCTGTTCTGATGTTCACTGGTCTGGCTCTGGAGCTGCTGCTGATTTCACTCTGCTGTGATGAATCCAGGGTTCGAGTTCTGCAATTTTCACTGCTGTAGGGTTAACAAGATAACAACATAAGGTCCCTTCTAATGCGGTGTCAACGGTGTCTTTCTCCACTCTTTGATTCACACCGAGACTCCAGGCTTGAAAGGGTGCAGGCAAATTGATGGGTAATCGATTTTGTACCCAGGTATGAAGACTCTGCAAAACAGAACTTAAAACCAATAGTTTATGTCTAATAATTTCAGATCCTATCTGTCTCATATCTCCTTTTATTTCCTATACAATAGGCAGGGGTTGCGCATACAGAATTTCAAAAGGGAAAACTCCTAAAGACTTAGCAGGGGCTAAGTATATCCTAAGAAGGGCTATAGGAAGAACCTAGGGCCACTTCAGGTAAACCTCTTGGCAAAGTTTAGACAACTGAGATTTCAGGGTTCTATTCATACATTCTACTTTTCCTAAATTCTGAGATCTATAGGCAGTATGTATCTGTTAATATCAATATCTTGGGGCTATACTTAATGGACTTGCTTCCTAAGGTTATCCATCCTCATTCTTTGTACAGGGGCCCATATGCATGCAAGGTTGTAAGGGTATACTTGAAATCTGGGTACACATTTAGACAGGGCTCTTTTCCTATTGTTAGTGCTCTAGTGAGGACTATCAGTTCAGCTTTCTGTGGTGAAGTTTCTGGGGCCAGGGCTGAGGACTCAACTACCAAATCAGGGGTCATCACTGCATATCTAGCACAACAATGTCCATTGATGATGAAACTGCCTTCAGCCACAAAGAAAGTCTGTTCAGGGTTCTCCAGAGGGACATCAGTCAAATCCAGGTGGCTTGAGAATACAGTGTCCATAATTTCTAAACAGTCATGATCAGGGGATCAAGACTAACTGATAACATAGCAGGATTGAAAGCTTGACTGACCCTTCAGTTGTATCTGGGGTTTTCACACAACATACTCTAATACTTCAACATTCATAGATTTGTTAGCTAGTAGTTTCCTTTGTATTTCATATTGGTTAGAACAGAGTGTGGTACAGTAACTTGAAGATTCTGTCTCAAAGTGAGCTTGTCAGCTTTGCTCACTAGGAGGGCTGTAGCTTGCAACAGCTCTCAAATAAGGGGCCAGCCTTTTGCAACTACATCCAATTGTTTGACAAATAGGCTACTGGTTGTTGCCAAGGTCCAAGAGATTGAGTCAACACTCCTAGAACATTTCCTTGCGACTCATGAACATAGAGACTGTAAGGTTTTCTGGACATCTGGTAGACCCAGAATTGGTGACAACATCAGAGTGTTTTTTTCAAAGATCAAAAGGCTGCATCCTTTTCAAGTCCCCATTCCTTTGATAGCTTGATACAATGGTTTTTGTTTTTGTTTTTTTTTTTCTCTAGCAGCGCAAAATTGGGGATCCATATACAACATACTCTGTGGCACCCAAGAAGGCTCTCACTTGCCTCCTGGTGATTGGAGTAGGAATACTGCATACAGCTGCTTTGCGTTCTGGTAAGGGTTCCAGGCGTCAAATTCCGCTGGACAACTGGAATCCTAGGTATTTAACTTGTTTGACATAATTATGCTTTGGCTCTTGAGACTTTGTATCCAGCCTCATTAAAAAGGTGCAAGAGTTCACTGGTGGCTGGTGGACATTTCACTTTCTGAGTTGGTGGTTATGAGCAAGTTGTCCACATATTGAAGTAGAATTTTTTCTTTTTTTTTTTTTCTGGAGTTTCTGGATAACTTGTCAAATCTTTTGCTGAGTGAGGCGAGTTCTTGAATTCTTGAGGTAATCTTGTCCAGATGAGTTGGCCCCGCCTCCTTGTAGTGGGGTCTTGGGCTAAGCGTATGCAGAAAAAAACATCTTTTTAAGTCCAGAATGATGAAATGTATAGCTTCAGCAGAGATCAGTTCCAAGAGAATATAAGGATTTTGGTACCACTGGTTGTATAGTTTCAGCTGCATCATTCATTCTTCTTAGATCCTGCACTGGGCGGTAATCACCTGTCCCAGGCTTCTTGACTGGCTTGAGGGTGACAATGGCAGGGGCTATGTTCTTCGCTAGGCCAGGTGGATTATCTTCTGCCCATCCTCCAGGTGGGGCTATGAGGTTGGTAAGTGTACAGCTTGTTGCTTTGGATGCAGGTGAATAGAACCACCATTCTTCTTCTTGGGGACAGTTAACACCATCAGGCCAGCAGATTTTGAGTTTCATTTTTTTCCCCTTCAACAAAGGATATCTGTGCTTGAAGCTTTGCAAGCAGGTCTCGGCCCAAAAATGGAATAGGGCATTCAGGCATATACAGGAACTGGTACATTATTATTATTATTTTTTTCTAGTTCACACATGTGGTTCTGCAGAAAAGGCTTTGCGAGAAAAACACAGGGGCTACTGGCTTTAGTATTCTGCTCCTGTATCCCCCATAAAAGTCCATATATTGGTCCCCTATTTTTCAGACTGACTCCTGGGGACCCAGGGAAACTGGAGAGTCCGGTCTGGCCTAGTCTTCATCCATGCTGTAGCCCTCTTCGGCTGCCACTCACGCTATAGCTGCTTCACTCTCGTGCTGAAACACTGTGCTTGGTTTATTGTTTTATGACTTTGCAATCAAGTACTCCCTCGGGAGTCAAGATACGGGCATTCACTTCTCTAATGTCCTTCTTTTTCTATAATGGGCGCACTCACACCCAGTTTTCACATCCGCTGCTCCTTCGATTAGGAAAACTTCCACATCATCCAACTAAAATATCTGTTCTCTTTTTCCCATCTTACAATTTTTACATTCTCTGTCCTTCTTCAACAATCCACATACTTTCTGATAAACTTTCATTTAACCATTATGCCCGCAAATTCATTCAGTTCTCTGCAATTTCCGTTCATTAGTTCAATCAAGTCCTAAAACTTCTCAGTGTATAATGCAGTTTTTTTCAGTTCTAAACAAGTCTGGTCAGCTGACTTTCACTTCTAGTCCGGAGGGGGTGGACATTCCCCTGTTGCAGAGGTGGCTAGCAAACTACTTGGGAATCTGTAGTCCCCCCCCCCTCTCCTGGATTCTGTTTCTCCTAGCAATGCTCTATCCAGGAGGTTGATTTTTTTTTTTTTTAAGGATCCACTTCTCTGCTGTGGGCACATTAGTTCACGCCCACCGGGGGGGGGGGGGGGGGGTTTGACATCATCGGTGGACTGGGCTCCATCCCCCCCTTAAGCACTCTGAACAGAACTACTTACAGAGAGAGAGAGAGAGACGAGACAGGATATCTAGAAATTCTGGGGCAAAATTCTGATTGGGACAGAGACATTTCATAATCTTCAGTAAATCCCTTACTGAAATTCTTGATCATACTTGAAAAGACACTTATTATTTCTGTAAACATAGGGCAGGCAGGAAACACTTAGATTGAGCACATACATCCATTATGCTTCTTATAGAGAGAACTATAGCTATCTGTCAGCATGTCTCTGCAAAAGAAATTATTTTTTTAGTTCAGGAAGCAAATATTTAAAAGACAATCCGGATATTTTTCATAAAATACAGTACACCTTTCCCTTTTTTTTTTAAATACAGAAAAGCTAACTGATTTGTTCATTAGTAACCAGCACAGAGGGGAAGCATGCATTCAAATGACTTATACTCATTCATAAAAAGATAAACTTTGTTTTTAAAACTTTTGGTTAAACAGAGCTAGTGAAACCAGAGAAAAAACTAATTATAAATTCATCACGCTTCGATTAAATGAAGAGACTTTTCAAATCGGGAGTCCCTTTTTTCATTCCTAGGAGAAATCTCCTGCAGTCTCCAGCTGTCTCTCCAGAACCTTTTTTTTTTTTTTTTTTCTGCAGGCTATGTAGAAGCCACACCCCTCTGCTCGCGGGGAAACAATTGAACTGTGCTCATAAAAAGAGACTTCTCATTCACATGGACAGAGATGCCAGAAAAAAACAATTTAAATCAATGTTAAGTCGTGATCTAATTACTTTGTAGATCAAAGGAAAAACAAAAACAGTTCTTTATCATTTCCTATTTAAACTGTTTCAGTGCTTACTGAAAATTTGAACATACAGCCGACAGAAATTCCTCTCACTTGGTCCGCAACCCATAAGGGATTAATACAAACTTAATCCTTTTCAGGCTAAACCCAAAAACTATCGGGACCCACAATCCTGACTAAACATTCTTATTAAATGATAAATAAATGATATATATTACATAACCACAGCAGAAGGAACAAAAACATATTAAATAAAACAGGTACAATTTGCCTGAAATAAGCACAAACTACCAGCATTGAGGTTTAAGCCTGCACAAGATTAGAAAGACGACACTAGACATTCTTTCCTTCAGACACGCCCCCTGTCAGTTTTTCACACTGCAGTAGAAAAACTAACTGGGTCAGACCAGCTTTTTGATTTCTAAAAATGACTGTAGGTGTTTTGGGTCTTCATTCTGCTCTATTAATACAATTTCTTAATCAGTGAACTGTCACAAATTACTCAACAGAATAATCTCACATATATAACAAAAGGGAAACTCGCAGTTTCAACAGATAGCAAAAATCAAATACACAGGACGGACAATACACCAAACGCTTCATCCGTTTCGCGACCTAGACGCAGTCACCCGACTAGGAACTGCGCTAGTCCAGAGTCCACTCTGCTTGGTCCGTGCTGCCAGACCTCTCATTCACACTTCATTCACACAATCATGCTAGCAACGTATCTTAGAATGCATTCCTTTCTATCTATTCTGACTAGTCTTTTTCCCAATTACAAAAAGGATGAGGGTTTCACCCGGCGAATTCCCATGCGGGGTTACTCGGCCCTTCCTTGAGAGCTCTCTTACCAATTCCCAATATCTCGAGATTACAAATTCCAAGTTCCACTGGCAGTACTGCTCTTTCTATTTCTGTCTAGACATACCAAAAACCCAGTCCTGTCTGCTCTGACCAGGCTGAATCATGATCCTCTATAACAGCTGTACCTAGCGAATACTCATGCAAGGATTTTCAAACAAAGACTTAAGTCTTACCAAAGTTTGCAAACTGCAGTTCTAACTCATCTGTCTAGACAGGTTTTCAAAACTATACTTACCAGATCTGGTTCCCAAGCTTCTGAGTTGGATCCTGGACTCCCCCGGGTCGGAAGTGTTAGCCAGCTGGACTCAGTGCCTGCCGAGGCCAGGCAGAACTCCCTCCGATACAAGAGGATCGGTGGGCCCAGGGAGATTCCCCTGCGTCGGATTGGCATGGTTCCAACTGGACCAAACCTCAAGGCGAATTACGTGGATTTATTCACTTGAACACTATCCACCACTCGCACTTCCCGGCCAACGCACCAAGAATGTAGCAGCAGATAAGCATGCAATAAATAAATCCAGGAGTCTTTTCAAGGATCCAAGCCAGTTTAATGTGCACATGGCTCAAGCAATAAGCAATTTCAAAATGGCTGAGCAATGGCTTCTAGTAAAACAACAACTTTTATAGCTTTCTTGTCCATTCTAAGCATAGGCAAACTTTTCATTGGTCCCAGTACCCCTCTCACCCATCTATTGGTCCCGGTACTGATATGGCTACCCAATCGGGACTCTGGTCTGGGCCCAGCACCTGGTTGCCCCCCTTCTAGTCCCAATTACAATGGTCAGTGTCTCCAACTTGTTACTTCTCTCCTCCAAGGTCGCTGAGCTTGTTAAAACATATGGGAAGCAGAGGCACTGTGACCTTGCTCTCTGCAGAGTTAATTAATTCCATAGAAGCATAGCACACCTTATCAGTACCAATTAAACTTGTTTTTCTTCTATTTTCCAAGTTTCGTTTCTGCTTAGCTATGTTCAGTTAAACTGAGTTAAGTTTCAATTCTATGGTGTCGTCATTCAGGGTGGTTTTCATTCCTCTGGGCCTAACTACAGGCTTCAGTTACAGGTCAAGCTGCTCAGGCCTGTCTGCTTAGTTCAATTAGCATGGATCATAGGCCGTCGCCTACCACAATCAGAGCTGAGATACAGTCAGAAACCTATCCTTAAATCATGACATAAAAATGATGTGCAGCATTGGCAGTCTGCCTGTTCTCTCCTGGCTTGTGTTGTACTTTCTATGACTTGATAGAATGAAAATCTTCCTTTCCCGAGAAGCGTACTGGGAGATACTAGACATGCTTCTGAGCGGGTAATTTCCAAAAGCATTTTTGTGGGTAAAACAATACCTTGCTTACCAATGTGATAGAGGGATGAGTGGCCTGGTGACTGGGGCAGGTTACCTTAGGCTGGAGGGCCAGGAGTTTGAATCCCACTAGAGAACAGCAACCTTGGGTTGGAAGGACTGGGGTTTCTAGTCCCATAGGTGCTCCTTGTGGCCTTGGGTAAACCACTTAACCCTCTGTTGCCTCAAGTGCAAAAACATAGATTGCAAGTCCTTTGGGGACAACGAAAAAACATATATACAGTACCTGAATGTACACTTTGACTGGTAGAAAAGTGGTATATAAGCATAGTTAAATAAAGATGTGAACTTACATGCCTGTATGCATGTAAGATTTTTTACATGGACTAAATCTCATTCCAGTGTCATCTCATTAACAGCCTCTCCAGTACCTAGCAGATTGTAAACTAACACAAAACCCTACAAAAGTCACTGAAGACCTATAATGCAAATTTATCATATCATGATACCAGTTTATAAAATTAATACAATAGGCAGCCTACCCAAAAAAGAACAGCACCATAAATATTGCAGTGGGCATCGTAGGAGCCAGTGCGTGTGACCTCCCTTCCCCTAATTGTCTCTTGCACTGGTTTCATGTCTTCTGCTCAAGAGACCAGCATCAGAATTCCTATACCACATGGTATCATTAGACAAGAGCACAGATAACAAGCTGTGTGGTTCCTGTTTTTAAGTGCCATCATGTCAATGCTGACTCTTGGCAACCCAGCAGTCATTGTTGTTTTTTTTTTGGCAAGCTATGACAAGGGGTACCAGGGCTTTTCTTCCAAGGCAATGGAGGGTAGAGTGACTTATACAAGGTCTGCCAGTGGGAATCAAACCCCAATTGCTTGGTTACTATGCTGTTGTGCTAACTGCAAGAGCATTCCTCCATTCAACAACAGGTATAACTTTAGGGTGTGTGTGTGTGATGTGGCAGTGGATGTCTTTGTGGGGCTGCAGTGCATGTGAGTGTGTGCTGCAGAGCTGGGGAGGCTGTCTGTGTGGTGCGGAGGTGAGGTACCTACATGCGTGTGGGGTGCCTGTTTGTATGGTGTAGGGATGGGGATGGGATTCTTGTATGTATTCTAGGGGGAGGGGAATGCACCTTTTGGGCAATACCTTGCACTCTTCCCTCCCTTTCCAACCCCTCTCCTGCTGGCTCCCCTCCTCTGTTACTCTTCACTCTTCCCCCTTTACTAAGCACCCTAGCAATTCCATCACCTGCCCTAAAATCCCCTCCCCAATCCTCCTTTTCAAAATAGGCCACTTCCCGTTTAAATTCTCCCTGCCTTCACCTCACTTCCTTCCCCCTCCCCAAACACCTTTTTTGCTGCAGGCTGCGACTGCCATCTTCCTCTTCTCATTTTCTTGCCAGGATCCAATCTCCTGCAGGCAGGTAGAAGAGGGTCTTTCTTTTCTTCTGCCCACAGGGAATTGGATCCTCACAGGCAGACACCTTGCCTATGAACTGCGATCGCGGCCTCCCCATTCTCTTCTGCTTGTGGGGATCTTTGTCTCACAGGCAGATAGAAAGGGTCTTTGCCACAATTACTGCCATCCCCTTCTTTTCTTCCTGTGGGAGATTGGATCCCCGTGGGCAGAGAGAGGGTCACGGACATTGGAGCAACTCATTTATATAGTAATATAGTATATGACGGCAGATAAAGACCAGTATGGTCCAGCTAGTCTGCCCAGCAAGGCAGCAAGAGTAGGTGCACTTGCTGCACCATGCAGGTCACCTCTCTCCATGCCTTTGTTTAGGGGTGTACCCACTGCTCTGTGTAGATCACCCCTATGTGTTCAGATATAAAAGATAGTTATGCTTATTTTGATTTTATCCTGTTGCTATAAAGGGATGCACTGTGTCTGTCCCATGTCATTTTGAATTCTGCTACTGTGTTTGCCTCCACCGTTCTATCTGGAGGGCATTCCAAGCATTCACCACTCTTTCAGTGAAAAAGTATTTCCTGATATTGCCTTTCAGTTTACCCTCTTGCAGCTTCATGTTATGCTGTCTAGTTTTACAGCTTCCCCATCTTTGGAAGAGGTTTGTTTGTCCATTAATACTCTAAGTATTTAAAGGTCTGAATCATATCTCCCCTGTCCCTCCTCTTCTTCAGAGTGTACATATTTAGTTCTTCAAGTCTCTTCTCTTAAGTCTTCTACGCAGGCTCCAAATCATTTTGGTCGCCTTCCTCTGAACTACTTCCAGCCTTTTTATATCCTTTGCGAGATATGGTCTCCAAAACAGAACACAATATTCCAAGTGAGGCCTCACCAGCGACTTGTACAGTGGCATTAGTACTTCTTCCTTTCTGCTGATAATTCCTCTCTGTATGCAACCCAGCGACCTTCTGGCTTTTATCACCGCCTTGTCACACAGTGTTTTGCCACCTTGAGATCATCAGGAACAATCACACCGAGGTCTTTCTCCTGGCCCGTGCATATCAACCTCTCACCCCCTATCACATACAGTTCCCTTGGATTTCTGCTTCCCAAGTGCATTACCCTGCACTTCTTCACATTAAATCTTAATTGCCAAACATTAGACCATTCTTCCAGCTTTTCTTTCCTCACCCTCAGCCCCCAAACTCCGCCCATATTTTACCCATGTGTGCAGGTCTAAAGTTACCCCATAATGGTTAGACTGTCACCATGGAGTTTCATAGGATGTTGTTTTTAAGGCTACACAAGTGTTTCATATGCTATCATTTTAATGTAGCTTGACCTTTCTCTAGTTGTATGGTTTCTCTTGGGGATGGTGCCATCAAAAGGGTTTATTGTGCACAGTATGGCGTTACTTTACATTACATTATGAGGGTAGGTGACTAGTTTCGGGCTGCTTTTTAAAGACAATATAGTCACCTATGTGTTTTTATCAAATAGCCTCATGAACCCTGCAACAGTTGTGAGTAGATGCGCCGTGTATGTTTACACCTGCTTGGGAGTTGGTGTAGGTTTCTAAAGATGCACGTACTTTGCGACTAGGCTCAATCTTTGCAAAGACTCCCCCCCCCCACCCCCGAACATTGCTCACACCTACTTTAATGCCCTCTGAATGTACCATTCTTTGCACCTATTTCATTTGTGGGTAACCCTTAGGGTAATTTTATAAAGTTCTTTTCTGCTGGAAAAACAAGGTTTATCAGTGAAAAGTGTTTATCTGTGTGATTTATATGCTGCGGTTTAAGAGTCGTACTATTATGCTTATGAATGCAGATCAACAGCTGAAATGGACGATGACCATGGAGTCATTCCCCTTCTGGACATCAGGCACACCATTTCAAGTATGTCTGCTATTTTTCTCTTCAGCATTGCTAAATTAATTCCAAGGGAAGAGCGGAAGGAAAATCGAAGAAGTGACCGTGCACATTTTACAGCTTCTTTCCAGGAAAAGACGCATCATCGCAGGGCATTCAAAATCAGCATCGCTCTCAGCCCCACTTATATTTAACGAGAGAGCAGTGTATGGTGCATTAGTGGGGACAGAATGGCTGAAGGGAATTGTGTTAGTGTTACAAAGCCCTTCCGCTTTAGATCACCTGATCGAATCCAGCTTAGACTGGTACGGACTCGTAAAGGAGCTGGTGAGACTCAGCCTTGTTCCAGAGAGGTCACGGCAGAAGTATTCATGTCACAGCCTCTGTGGGATTCCTACAAACACGTGAATTCTGCTGCCCACCTTGGCTTTGAAGGGAGAGAGATCAGCTTAGCCTAGACTGTTATTTCTTTGTCTGCTCTTCCCTTTCTGACAAACCCCCGAAGCGCTGCAGTGTCTTGCCTGGGAACAAAGTAACATATTGGCATAATTTAATTTCTATATGGTGCAGGCAAAATCATACATCACCTTTGCACCTGCATGATAGTGAGCACATCATGAAAACAGAGCATGACTGGGAAAAGGCAGGTGAGAACAACTTTGGAAAAAAAGATGCCTAAATTTTGTTATTGAAAATGTCAAATTTACTGCAATTTGCTATTGGGTTTAAGCAGGTGAGCTGCTGGACAAAACAGTGCACCAGGCAAAAATTGCTTTCGCTGCCTGCCTCTTCCCATTTGGTCTTGTGTGCTCATAGACAGACTGACTGACTGACTCAAAAAGGTGGTGTGGTGCCCCCTGCCTCGTTCGCTTAATATTCAGGGCAATTTCCCTGCTTGTCCACACCTTACAATGACCCTGAGTTCGGTATTCTATAGGTAAAAAGAACCAAAAGACAGCAGTGATAAAGGACAAAGACTGTAAGAGCTAACCAGGTATAGGGGACTGCAGTTTCCTACTCCCAAAGCCAAGCAGTTTAGCAGAACATCCTGTTGCACCAGTGGTATTCCTTACGGGTTGCTTTTTCAGTGAGAGATGCACACATAAAGTCAGATTTCAGGATGAGAGAAAATAAAATCACAAAGAGGCCATAAGCCAGCCTGCAGCGCAATTTCAAAATGGTGCAATTTTTTTTTACACTGGATTTCTTTAGTGTTCTTCCATTTCTGGAAGGTTAAAAAAAATCCCACAGAAAACCTTATGTGTACCAAATATTTCTGTGAAGCATGTTGCAGGACTTAATTAAATGAATACACACAATATGCCTATGTTTAAATGGGTTTTTAGAGCAGCATTTCAGGCTCTGGTCCATTATTACTGTAATTTGCCATTACTTTGAGAAGCATGTATTTTATAAAGGTAACAAGATGTACAGTCATTGGTGATATGCTGTGCAAATCTCTCATATTTCGCTGTTACAAAACACTCTAAATATTATGAAAATAACCACTGTACAACAGCAAAATAGCTGCCACCTGGTTCCAGTTTTTCAGGATGGATTGATTCATTCCTGGTTTTATCTCATTGCACGAGTGGACCCTGTGCATTCAGTGAAGTAAGACTCAATCACTTTTTCCTGCCCTTTTGGGAACTTAGAGAAGCATCAACTTGTTCAACAGAGTGACCAGATGGATCCATATCTAAAGGCAACAATACCAAAAAGTCAGTCCTCTCAACAGACAGTGCTTATGAACCTAGGTCAAAAGCCCTTCAATTCCACGTCTAAAGGGTCACACTGAGCCAGTCCTGTTTTAACTCCTGTAACATCTATGGGATTTTACTAGGGGTGGGCACTTAAAATCTTATTAATGTGATCAGTGTTAACACTTTAATGAGTGTTAAAAATGTTAATGTGTTGATCACATTAAAGCAGGAGACCTAAAATGTTCCCACACAGCACTCCTGCCACCTCTCTCCCTGCCCATCCCCCCCACACACTTTTAGTGAGCCTCGTTTGGCCTCTGGCTTCTGCAGCATGGCTGTGGTTTCTGGTCCTCCAGGTTGCTGGTTCCACCTCAGCATGTCTGGCAGTTTAATCAGGAGGTGGCCCTTCTGAGTTTTGAAGAGTGTGGTTCCTTCTGGTGAGGTGGGGGTCAAGCAGAAGAGCCCTCATTATCTCAGTGTGCACCCCCCCCTCCTTTTGGGGACTGGTGCACAAGAGGCCCACAAGTTGGAGCCTCATGTCTTGGGAGTCCAGGTTGGCTTTACTAAGGGACCGGTGTTGGTTGTGGTCAATGTTCCCTCTAATTTTCTGTAGGCTGTGTGCGCATAAAATATCAGCTGTGTGCAGCTTTTGAAGGAAGGTTAAATTTTTGTGCACCACATAACGACACGCGGAGTTATATACTTTAAAATGTGACTACACGTCAGAATACAGTATGTACACCACATTGATTTTAATCAAATTAAATGAAAATAGACGATTCCTAAATGAAGCGGGAAATTTCTAGTAATTACAATCATAACTTTTAAAATTTAAGACGTCTGTGTTGTTTTCTATCAGAATCAGAGCTGTAATTTTTGTGCGCTCTGTTGTAAAGTATGTGCGCTCGCTCGGCGAGGTGTGTGTGCGCGCACACGCGCACAGCTTAGAGGGAACAGTGATTGTGATCTTAGGGCTCAGAATCTCTGACAGCTGCTTAGTCTAAGGTGGAACCTGGGGGAACTTTGGAGGAGAGTTTTTCTAGAAAAGACATAAAATCTGTTAAGGTTTGGAAGGTTCTTCACCCTGGGAGATGGCTATTGCCTTGCAGACCTGGTGTTTCTCACATCCTCTGCCATTAAAATGTCTCCAGGTGAGAGTCCTCATTTAGACCCCTTGGACAGCTTGGACTCTGTCCAAGGCAGGGTAATTTACTATAGAGGCTAATTCCAGGTCCTAGTGTGTTCTGTAAGGCAACCCCCTGTTGGCCTTAAGCAGGAACAGCTCAGGAGCAGCTGTCAGGGCTCAGGCAATAGCCTCTGGTTTACAAGCATTGTGCTAAAAGGCTTGTACTGTAAATCACAGATTAGTCTGAATTGGTTCACTTGCCTCTAACCTAATTCACAAGAAGCAAGGATTAATTTGGCCTTGCTTTTTGTATTCCCACCTGGTCAATGTTATGAGCTCTTCCTGCATGACCACTGTCACACTCTTCAGCACTACTATCTCACCACCATGACTGCCTTCTCTAATGCAGTGGAGCGTCTATGTGGCTCTTGCCTTCTGTTCATAGCTTGCAAAGCTTATGCCTATGTTCTTGTTTCAACCAGAAGATCCTTGCATAACTATCTTTCTTTTTAGGGTGGACTGGTTCCTTTGGGTCCATTCCTCTTCTTCAGTTTCCATTGCTAAGCCTTCCATCGGGGCTTCACATGTCTTTTGATGCAAAAGAGTACAAAATGCTTTAGTGGAGTGATAGGCACTGAGCAGGGCGCAGGACACAGTTCCTAGACCTCACAGAGGAGAAATGCATGCAGAGGCATAGATTTGACAAGCAGTCAATACTTCACCTGTGCAACCATGAAACAAGGACATAATTCTCTGTGCTGGCCCATGGGCCACCAAGGCATTTTTTGGAGGTAGGGATAGGGGACAGCAGTCGGGGAGTCCAGACTGTTTTTTATTGGGTCTTCCTTCTTGTCAGTGTGTGAGCCACTCCATGGTCACACATTGACAGGAAGGGATACATTTTACTTACCATGCAGCAAGCAGTTGCATATTACCATGGTGGTGTGCATTGTTTTTCTGACAGCGCAAACTTTCTAGCGCAGTGGTAATTTGCATGTCATTAGTTTACTACATCGGGCATGGAGGAGTAGCCTAATGGTTAGAGTAGCAAGCTGAGTGCCACAGTAGCCAGGATTCAAATTTCATTGCGATGATGCCTTTTAATCTTTGGCATGTTACATAACCCTCCATTGCCTCAAGTACAAACAGATAAGTCCTTTGGGGATACCTGAATGTCAATAGCCTTGTGCTGGAAAAAGCATGAGCTAAAGCCAGAATCCCTTCCCTCTCTCTAGAGCATATCTTAGAATGCCGCATGCTGAAGATTAGTATAGCGTTATAACGCTATGCTTGTTGCATTGATGCCACTGAGCTTCTCATCCACTAATAACACTTCCATGTCAGTTGTCACCTTTCACATTATTCCAGCTCCTTCAGCATAATTCCCTCACCCCATCAGCCCTGCCTTGATTCCTTCATCCCCAATTATTCCCTCTCATGTTTCCTCATCACCTTCTCTCTGATTCACTCCCACCAAGTCATCATCTGGCATTCTTTCTCCTTTAACTCTCCGTCATACACCCTTCCCCACATACATTACCCTACTGTTTCTCTCTCAAACTCTTCTTCCTCTAATCAGTACTTGCAAATGCAATGTGTGCCTTTGAGTCAGTGATGACTCCTGTCGACCCAGCAGCTCCTGGGTTTTTTCTTAGCAGTGTGACTGGAAGTAGATTGCCAGGCCTTTCTTCCCAGGCAATGGAGAGTTACATGACTTTCCAAAGGCCACAAGGAGTGCTAGTGGGAAATCAAACCCCGGTCTCTTGCTTATCAATCCAGTGCTCTAACCACTAGGCTTCTCCTTGTATTTTGCTCAAGCCTTTCTAGTAGTCATTCAAGACGAGTTCCATTCAGGTACAGTAGTTATTTCCCTGTCCCCCAAGAGCTTACAATCTAAATTTGCACCTGAGGGAAGGGAGGGTTAAGTAGCTTGCCCAGTCCACAAGGAGCATCAGTGGGATTATGAACCCTGGTCTGTCTGGTACCAGGTTGCAGCCCTAACCCCTATGACCACCTTTAGCTCTGTCACTGTCTCTTGCTTCACCCCCTCTGGTTCTGTCATTTTTCCTTTCCCTTCACCAACTCTGGCTTTCTCACACACACACCCTACATCACCTCTGTCCCACCTACAACCACTGTTCCCTCTAAGCTGTGCGCGTGTGCGCGCGCACACATCTCGCCGAGCGAGCGCACATACTTTACAACAGAGCGCACAAAAATTACGGTTCTGATTCTGATAGAAAACAACACAGACATATTAAAATTGAAAAGTTGTTGTGTATTTCCAGTTTTCACAAGTTCTACAATATTTTCTAGTGCAATCAATGTGGTGTACATACTGTATTCTGACATGTAGTCAAATTTAAAAGTATATAACTCCAAGAATCGTTATGTGGCGCACAAAAATTTAACCTTCCTTCAAAAGCTGCACAGCCGATATTTTATGCGCATACAGCCTACAGAAAATTAGAGGGAACATTGCCTACAACCTAACACTTTCTCTGATTGTCTTTATTCTCCACCATCACTTATGTTTTTCTTTTATACAAACCCCCCACCTCCATCTCTTTAACTAGACTCTCACTCATTATGGATAGAATTCTGCAGGGATCTGCCTTATCATTTATATTTAGCCCCGTATGCCACATGTTCTGATCACTAAGAATTGCATTTTGTTCATATGCTGACGAGCCTTTGTTGATTGAGCCTTCTGACTTTCAAGATGGTTTAGTTTTTTGGAAAACTGATTAATTATTTTAAATGGAACTGAGGGCATGGTCATTAATGTAGACTCTTGTTACACTCTTCCAGATTCCTTCATGTTAGAAAGCATTTCAATTCCCTTATGTAATGAAGTGCATTATTGGGACGTGATTCGTGGTTCATAATTCTCATTTAGATCATAGGTAACAAAAGTTGTACAAGCCGTGTTTTCTAAACTTTATTTAGTTTGTAGGCTATGTACTTTTTTGGAACCAATTTATTTCTAGATATTGGTACAATCCTTAACATTGTCAACTCACAATTACTGAAATATTCACTGTGTGCCTTTTTGAGTCAATGCCGATTCCTGGCAACCCAGCAACTCCTGGGTTTTCTTGGCAGTATGACCTATTTCCCCCCTCGTGTACTCCGTTCTTCCCAGTTGCTTCTTGCTATGCCCTTCTCCTCTATTGCCAACTCCAGATTCCGCTCTTTTCACCTTGCTGCTCCTTACGCTTGGAATAAACTTCCTTTGTCTATACGTCAAACATGCACTGATACGTCCCATTCTGAAGAACCCTTCACTTGATCCCTTGATTCCCGCCCACTACCGTCCTGTTTCCAATCTCCCCTTCCTCTCCAAACTTCTCGAGAAATTGTCTTTTCACAGCTCTCGCACCATCTTGATTCTACTAACTATTTGCACCCACATCAGTCAGGATTTCGCCAGGGACATAGTGTTGAGACAGTTTTGCTTGCCTTCACTAATTCTTTGCACGTCGCTTGAGACCGTGGTGATATCTCGGTGGCAGTAGCACTTGACCTTTCGGCAGCTTTTGACCTGGTTGATCACTCTCTTCTCCTTTCCCGTCTCCGGGATGCGGGACTCTGTAGTGTGGTACACCGTTGGTTTCACTCTTTTCTTTCCTCTCGGTCCTGTGCAATTCTTTCCTCTTCTCCCTCTATCCCACCTTCTGACTCACTTCACCTCCCCTGCGGGGTTTCCCAGGGTTCAGTATTGGCCCCTCTCCTCTTTAACCTCTTCCTGGCTCCCCTTGCCTTTTTGATACAGCAATCTGGCATCACTGCATTTAACTACGCAGATGACATTGTCTTATTACTTCACACCTCCCCCTCCTCTCCTGACCTCTCCATGTTAACTCCTGCCTCTCAACGGTGGCCAACTGGCTAACACAAAACTGCCTGCACCTTAACCTTACCAAGACCATTGCAATTTGGTTCTCCCATAGCACCCCCCCCCCGGCTCCTTCTTTTTCTGGTACTCCTATACCACTAGTCACCACCTTCCGCTACCTCGGGGTTCATTTTGACTCAGAGCTCTCTTTTCATTCCCACATTTCACACATCACTAAGACTTCCTTCTTCTTCCTTCGGCAAATTCGTGCCATCCGCCCATTTCTTACCCCCACAGCCCTCAACACCCTATTGCTATCCCTGGTCATGGCACGCATGGACTTTTCAAATTCTGTTCTCCATGGCTTACCTAAATCTCAACTGTCACGGCTTTAAAGGATTCAAAACACTGCAGCCCGCCTCGTCACTCACTCCTCCCTCCGTGATCACGCAACTCCTCTACTCTTACACCTTCACTGGCTTCCCATCTCTGCCCGCACTCACTTCAAATTACTCACTCTGGTTCATAAAGTTCTCTACACCAGCACCCCTCAGTATCTTGCCGACCTTATCAGCCTCCACTCTCCCAGGTACACACCCCGGTCATTCCACCTCAACCGCCTTACTCTTCCCTCCCCCTCATATGCTCACCTGCAATCCACCCGTTCTTCCGCCTTTTTCTTTGCCGGTCCCGCTCTTTGGAATGCTCTCCCTTCCTCCCTACGCCTAGAGACCCATCACCCTACCTTTAAACGCAATCTCATGACTCACCTATTTGCACTAGCCTTTGACCTCCCCTCTCCTTTTGTCTAACCTCTCTCCCTACCCAGCTGTTTCCCCTATAACATACAGTCTCTCTCGTCTCGTGTTGTCTTGTCCTCTCTCTTCTTCTTTCTCCTACTTTCCTGTCAATTGAAACTGTAACTTCTTTTCCTATCTTCACTGGCTTCGGCCGCGAACCTCTCTTTGTTTGCATATTGTACACCGCCTTGACTTATGTAGAAAGGCGGTATATCAAATTCAATAAAACATAAACATACGTCAGGCATCTTCTTTGCCTCTCTTCAAGCTCAAGTTAAAAGCTCATCTTTTCGCCTCTGCCTTTGGCTCTTGATTTTGCTGTTCTCCTTCCTTCCCCTCTTTTATTTCACCTTTCTTTCTTCCTCTTACACTTGTTCTTACCTCTTTCCTTTGTCCTGTCTCTCCTGCTCTTGTCTCTTTGCCCTTGTTCTTATTTTTTTCTACTCCTTTTCTTGTTTAGTCTTTTTAGATTGTAAGCTATTTTGAGCAGGGACTGTCTTTTTGTGTTTTCGTTATACAGCGCTGCTTGTGCCTGGTAGCGCTTTATAAATGCTTAGTAATAGTAGTGGTAGAAGTAGGTGGCCAGGTCTTTCTTCCGAGGCAAAGGAGAGTTAAGTGGCTTGCCCAAATCCAGAAGGAGTGCTAGTGGGAAGCAGACCCTGTTCTTTTGGTTGCCAAGCCAGCGATCTAGCCACTTGGCTACTCCTCCATTGCTTACTAAAGCATAATGTATGTCCGATTACCTGAGTCAGTTATGAAGCCATCACAACTAGCCAAACTGCAGCAGCATGGATGGCAAAGGGTGTTGCCAGAAATTAACATATAATACCGATTCTTAAACATTTACATTGGTTACCTGTGAAAAATCCAGTGCATTTCAAGTGCTAGTACATGATGTCTCTTGAAATGAATTGGTTTTGTATTTGTTCACATATGTGTCGTCACATGTGCTTTGTTCTGGATGTCTGGACTTGCTAGCTGTTCCTATAGTGCGTAAAGAAATTACCCAAACTCATGGGTTTTTTTTCCATGATTGTGCTAAAATCTGGGAACACCCTACCTATATTGCTACATTTGGAACACAACTTGTTAGTTTTTCAGAAGGGGCTCAAGGCTGATATATCTAGATATGCTTTTATGTGTTATGCTTTTTAGTTTTACATATGTGGTGTTTTAAATTATGTTCTGTTTGTTTGCTATAAATATGATAAGTACTAGTTTTTCACTTAGAAGTATAATGATAAGCAGAATATAAATGCATAAAGGAAGAAAAATAATTGGATTTTATAAATTTAACTCTTTATTTTCTTCTTAGGAAGAAGACAATTGGGGATCTGCTGCCAACTCTTTGAGAAAGCTATTATGATCACTGTTGAAGAATGCCATAGGAACCATGTGCACAGCGATTGTCTTTCCATTGTATGAGGTGTGATCACAGATCTCTGTTCATAATGTTCATCCGGTTTGGAGCAAAGATGTATACAGGTATGAATGGCATTATACAAAATGTAATTTTTTTAAGTAGAGTATTGTAGTTGCCATGTTAGTCCACTTTGAAATACGTGTAAAATGGGTTGTAGATTATTCCTTTCTATTGGACTGATGCATCTTTAACAAGCATCTTTATTTGTATTTGCTTACAGTTTTCTAGTAGTTCAATGTAAGTTACATTAGTTATTGCCCTGCCCATAGAGGGCTTGCATTCTAAGTTTGTACCTGAGGCAGTGGAGGGTTAAATGACTTGCTCAAGGCCACAAGGAGTGCTAGTGGGATATGAACACTGTTTTTCCCCAGTCCCAGACTGCTGCCCTCCACCCTGAAGAATTAGGTGTTAACTTTTTATTGGACTATCACCTATGACTTGTTTTAAATAGAAAATGGATACAGTCAATACATACTTTTATCAAGTTGAGAGCATCTTCTGATGTTTTGTCTGTTTTGTTTTTAAATTAATTATGATGATTAATTGCGGTCAAGTTAAAGTTGACTTCTGGAGACCATAAGGATAGACCATCTCCAAAACATTCTATCTTCTGTTTGCATCTGAAGGATGATCAGAGATGCATTCATAGTTGCTGTGATATTGTCAAATTAATCACAAAGCATTTTTAATATCCTATTTTGTGGAATAAAGGAAGGCTTATAAGATTGCTATGTCTGTGTTTTCTTATGTGAAATATTTCAGAGAGGTTCTGGCAGGGCCTTTAAAGGATGTTTTTAATAGATCCTTGGAGACAGGAGAGGTTCCGCAGGACTAGAGAAGGGCTAATGTGGTACTTATTCACAAAAGTGGTAATAGGGAAGAAGTGACAAACTGTAGATCAGTAAACCTTACCTCTGTGGCAGCAAAAGTAATCGAGGTGCTCCTGAAAGAAAGAATAGTGGACTTTCTAGAAACAAATGGGTTGCATAATCGAAGGCAACATGATTTGACCAAAGGACAATCATGCCAAACAAATCTGATTGAGTTTCTTGACTCTGTGATCAGAGAACTAGATCAAGGGCATGCGATGGATGTGATCTACCTTGACTTCAGCAAAGTCTTTGATACTGTTCCTCATAGGAGGCTTATCAATAAGCTGAGCAACCTGGGAATGGGTCCCAAGATGGAGGACTGGATCAGAAATTGGTTGACTGACAGATGACAGAAAGTGAAGGTAAATGGAATTCTTTAAAAAGAAAGGAAGGTGAGTAGTAGTGTGCCCCAGGGATCAGTCCTGGGTCCGGTACTGTTCAATGTATTTGTGAGTGATATTACTGAAGGTCACATTATGCGAAGAGAGAGATCATTAGAGAAAGACATCATACTTGGCAAGATAGAAGGTCAACGCAAAAGAGGAAGGCCAGCAATGAGATGGATTGATACAATAACAGCAGCTACGGGTACCAGTCTGTCAACAATGAGCCGCCTGACTAAAGACTGAACACAATTTAGGACAACTATCCAGAGGGTTGCCATGAGTAGACACCCACTCGACGGCACTTAGCAACAACATTACTGAAGGATTGAAGGAAAAAGTCTGCCTTTTTTCAGATGACACAAAAATTTGCAGGAGTGTTCAACATTAGGCAAGATCTACAAAAACTAGAAGAATGGTCTAATGCTTGGCAGTTAAGATTTAATGTGAAAAAGTGCAGAGTGATACACTTGGGATGCAGAAATCCAAAGGAATCGTATGCGAGAGGTTGTTTGCATGGACCAGGAGAAGGACCTGAGAGTGATAGTGTCTGAGGATCTCAAGGTGGCGAATCAATGTGACAAGGCAGTAGCCAAAGCCAGAAGGATGCTAGGTTGCATATAGAGAGGAATAACCAGCAGAAAGGAAGCAGTATTACTTGGCAGACTAGACGGACCATACTGGTCTTTATTTGCCATTATATACTATGGTCGGCATGCAGAAACACAAATAGTGGGGTCGGATGCCCAACCCCCACTAGTCGTTGGGAACCGATTCTAGCACCAGAGCTTCCTGCACGTACAAGGCTTCTGTGCGGGGAGCTCCGGATGGACGGGAGGGGACGGGCTGGAGGAGGAGCATGGGTGGGGTGGAGGCAGGCCCATGACCCCGGACATACAGGGCCAAGGGTGCAAGGAACGTCAGGGAACTTATTCCACCTTGGAGGTGGAACAAGTCTCCCTGGCCAAGGCAAACGGCAATGGCGAGCCACAAAATGCAGTTGAGCGGCAGTAGGGGGTTCCCCATAGCCCAATCCCAGTATTGGCAGGCCGCTCTGGGGGTCGTGTGATGGGGAATGGGGGCTCCTGCATGGCGCCTTGGTGCCATGTGACAGAACGCCACAGCACTGAGGCTCCATGTAGGAGCATTGGGAGGGTTAAATGGGGCCATGGCTGGACGTGCAGGGCGGCTGAATTGGGGCACATCTGACTCATCTAACAGCCCGATTCTGCATCCGTGGGAACATCCAGCTCCCGTGGTTTCAGAATTGGAGTCTAATCTGGCCTATCCAGATTTTGGACGTCTGGATGGGCCACTTTCTGCATCGGGCTCAACGTTACTTTGTGTAGGTGTCCCTAATAACTTTTTTATTTGGTTTTGTATCCACACCAAAATTTCAGGCATGTCCCTGGGAATGTGAAGACTTGGGTGAGATGCTTTTTTTTGGATCCCTGCTTTAGGACAACTATAGATGCAATCACGTACCCGTCTCAGAAAATAAGTTTCCTTAGTCCTGGGTGAAACTTCTTGTCTTGTGATTAGCTTCATTAGGTAATTCCATGTTACTTTCCTTTCAGTTAAATCCTTGCTTGCTATTGTGAGGTTTCAGCTCTTGATTGTCCTAACTCTCCCTCCAATACTGACATGTAGGAGCTTCCTTTTCCTCTGTAGACCACTGCAGTGCTCTTCAGGCCATTTGGGTAGGTTCAGGCCTTTTCTTTCCTTGCAATTAATCTATGCATAATGGGGCCTTTGGACCTTTGTGCCTTTTATTAAGTTCTATGCTTCTCCTAGTAGAGGGCATATTGAGGTTGTCAGAGTGGACTGAACCAATTTGTTATAGTACTCCTCTCCAGGAGTACTATATATCTCAGGGTGCTGTCCAGTGAATCCTAGGTGTTGGAGCAGGGAAGGAGATTAATCTTGTTCTAGATGTATACTGGGAGCTGGTAGAAGAAAGAGGTGGCAGCCTAATGGTTCATTTCCAGGATCATTAGCAAGAAGGAAAAGAGAGCTGGGGAAGGATGAATCTGTCTAGGCTTCTGAGTCTGATACAGAGGAGCATATGGTATTGTGCCTATAGTGGTGGTTTTGGCATTTCACTAAAATGACTCTTTCCGAGAGATCCAGTATCCCTTCTCTGAGGGTATGAATTTCACACTTTGGGTTTTAGAGCGAGAGAAGATCCTGGTCTGAGTTCCAGGAAAGAACAAAGATCTATGCAGTAGTAAGATATGCACGAGAGACACCTAGTCATAGGTACCGAGAAGTGTAGATGAAGAAATCGAAAAAAGAAAAGAGCTCTGAAGGCCCTGCACCTGCTGTCCATTTGAGACAAGTGCCCTAGGTGACTAGTTGGATGTGTGGCTGTAGACCCAGCAAGGCCTGTGAGGTTTGTCATGGCATAAAACCTGAGTGGTAGTGTGGTATGCTACCGATCCAACCTTTCCTTCACAACAGCATTTGGCACATGCCTCCTCAGAGTGTTACCCACAAACAGGGCATGCCCAACCACTGGGCTAACCAGGTGGTCACCTAGGGCACTTGTCTCAAATGGGCAGCAGGTGCAGGGCCTTCAGAGCTCGGTATTTGCCTCTGGCTGCGAGAGAGGATGAAAAGCATGAGGGCTACCCAGGGCTATTACACTTAGACAGGTCTGGGGCTGGCCGTCTAACTTTACTTAACTTTTGGCACCCACTACTCATAGGGGTTAGGTTGTATGTTGATGCATGGGTGTACATCAGTGCAAATACACAGGACAGATGAGAGGAGAGGCAGGTTATCTGAAACCAATGTTTAATATAACTATTTATACGTCTGTATAGGTCATCCAAAGCACAATGTATCAAACATGATATGTACAATGAACGTGTACAGTGCATTCGGACTGTCTCTCCACAGTGAGTGCTCTGTATGGCAAGGCAGCCCCACTGTGAAGGTTAGAAATATGGCTGCAAGCTGACAAGGGCTGCTATTCCCACCAAATGAGGTGCCCTGGAACCCTCCCCAGTATGCCAAGGAACACACTCCTTGGCATCCACCCACATCCCTTGTTCATCCTCCATATACCCAGCACTTGAAGGAAGATGCACTCACCTCATTGGCAGTCTGAAAACATAGGCCCGAGCAACTTCCACCTTAGAGCTCCATCAGCAAGAGCCGTTTTGGCTAGCGCATTGCTGATGGAGCTCTTAGGCAAAGGAAGCTCGGGCCACCACTCTTGGGCAGCCAAGCTGGTGTGTGTCTCCTTTTAAGAGCCTGGTACATGAAAAGTATATTAGAGGGGTCTGATTCTGAGGAGGAATTTGTTCCTTGGCATACTGGGGAGGATTGCAGGGCTCCCCATGTAGTGGGGATAGCAGCCTTTATTGTCAGCTCGCGGCCACATTTCCAACATTCACAGCTGGGCTACCTTGACATACAGAGATACACAAGTGTCTGGACAGTGGCTCCATCTCACCCACTAGGCATCCTGATCCCCAGCTGAAGGGTCTGGAGGGGAGGTGTGTGACTGGGTGAGGCAATGCAGCTCCTCCATTAGACCATGCACTTTTCCTCACAGGCCCTGTAGGTGCAGCATAACAAGGTCCAGTGGCTGGCGCAGGTCTGCAAAACTGCAGAATCGACTGCTCCATGGCAACTAGATACCGCAAGTGTCCAGTGGCAGCCGATGTCCAGCTTCACACTCCTTCCCTTCCCAGCCACCAGAACCATCTCTTCCTCCTGACCCTCCCCAACCCCATCTGACCTCATTGTCACAGACTCCTCCACTTTCCCACCCCCAGCACCCAACCCCCACACAACCTTCTCCCTTTCTCAACTCCCATCCATCTGCACTATCCAAGCATGGAGGAGTGGCCTAGTGGTTGGGGCAAGGTACTTCAGGCCGGACGGTTGTGGGTTCAAATCCCACTAGAGGACAGCAACCTTGGGCCGGAAGGACTGGGGTTTCTAGTCCCACAGGTGCTCCTTGTGGTTTTGGGCAAGCCACTTAACCCTCCATAGCACATGTTCCCTGTAAAATAAATATCTCCAAGTTATAATGCCCTGTTCAATGTAATTTCAGTTTGTTCAATGTAAACTGCACTGATGCAGAATAGTGCGGTATATAAGAAAATGTAAATAAATAAATAAGCCTCTGTACCCTCCCTGCTCCCAGCATTCTGCTCTGACTGAGCTGCCTCACCCTTCCTGCTCCCTGAACTCTGCCCTGACTGAGCCTCCTCACCTTCCCCGGTCCCAGCACACTGCCACAAACAAGCTTCCTTCCACCCCTATCGCCTGCCGAAACTGGGCCTCCCCCATTTCCCCACCAGCATCTCTGGGCCCCATCCCAGCAGCCACACCATCCCCCTGCAAATCCCCCTCCTCCAGGGGCTCCAGGAATAGGATCCACACACCTTCCCCATTTTGCCTCACCCCCTCCCTACCCTCACCCAGCTCAAGCCCCACCTCCTCCATCTCCAGATCCTCTATCATCTCTAGAGAACGTGATCCCTCCTCCCTGGAGCTCCCTAGCTCCTCCCCCTCAGATGGGTTGGACATGTCGGAGAGTGTGATCACTCCCTCCACTTCCTCATCAGCCCCTTCCAAAGGGGAGGGACTGGACAGCACAAGGGGCTGGCTTGACTGGGGTTGGCCTCCATATTCCTGCTGCTGCTGCTAGTGCCTGGGGCCTGGGGTCATCTGCTGTATCATCATCACCCTCCTCCAGGGCAGGTGGTGGAGAGTCCTCGGGCACAGCTCTGAATGGGATACACAGAACTGGCGATTGTCTACTGCTACTAGTCTGCGTGCTTACCATATGGCAGATCAACAACAAGGTAAGGGCGGCAGGGAGAGGAGGGGTTGCCTAGTGGTTAGAGAACCAGGTTTTTGTAACTGGGGGACCTGGGTTTGATTCCCACATTTACCCCTGCTGGCCTGGGGCAGGTCACTGCAGCCTCAATTGTCTCAGAGGGGTGCAATTTAGCATGGTTCCCAATTTATGTTCACTACCAAGCACAAAGTACACTTTCTTTTATGTTCATACAGCTGAATGCACACCCAGTCCTACACATTATCTATGGGTCCATAGGGGTAAGCTGGGCACTCAATCCCATATATGTATACAGTCATGTTCCTACACAGTTGGGTCGTGCCTGTAACGATTCCCATGTATGAATGCGTTGTGTGATGTATTGATGCCATTGCACCCATTTGTCACTGGTACCCAGGGGATGTGACTACTTGAGACTCCATGGCAGCTGGCTTGAGGGACTGACAGGTCAACCTGGGGACATGCATCTGTGGTGTGGGGGCAGCCTCTGTTCATATATGTCATCTTTTTTAACGCTTGCCTTATGGCCATGTACATTCAGGACACAGTTGCTGCACAGGGGACTGTTGTTGGACTACAGGACCTATTCCGCGGGACTCTTTTTTGGCACAGCACCAGATATGCACCGGTGATGGGCAGGTGTATGTGAATGGATTATCTGGACATGCTTGCTGGGGAGGCATTAGACAGTGCTGCCTATGACCTGAATGGCCACTCACATCAGGGGGTTGCTCAGTTTCCTCCCCTCTGACCTCAGGGACTGCCTTGGCCAGGGGGATCATATTGTGTGCCCTAAAGGAGATCATAGGGACCCTACCATTCCCATGTGCACACATCCTCTGCCAGCACTGAGGTGCCTGTTTGTGACCTACACCTGTGGTACCTTAAGCCATCCTCTGGTGCATCATGCACATGCACTATTCTGTGCTGGACATATCTGACTGCTTTGTGGATCAGGTTATTACAGAGATGCGTGTTCATCATATGTGGGCTTCCATCTCATGCATTTGCCTGTTCCTGCCATTCAGTGGTCTGTGTGATGTTCATTCACCCTCTACCTGGGAATGTACCCAGGTTCTGCTAGGTTGTGGTGCATTCACCCAACCTAGGGCCACTCTCCCACCCTGGAACCACCACACCTCCTTAATTCTACCATGGTGGTCTCAGGATAGGCTACCTTTGTCTGTGTGTCCTTATCCCTCTTTGACCTGCCATCCTATCTCTCCCTAGCTGCTGTGGTGTACTGATGCTCCTTACCATCTTGTGGCCTATATATGTGCCTCTTGCTATACTCTGGTCCCTGTTGTGGCTGTGGGGCTGTTCTGGGAGAGATTATCACGTCAGCTGGGCACGATCAGGGTCTGACATCTCAAAATAAAGCTGTCAACTTTATGTTCTTTTGGGTTGTTACTTTGAGTGTGAGATGAGATACCCATGGTGGATAACATTTTGTAGCTATCACTAGACGGTGCTGTCAAGTCACCATTGACCCCTGGTGATCTGCAGGCCCTGTTAGTCCTAGTGCATTATCTGTGTGATGGTGATTTACCCCCTGTTTGCTTGCACAGTAGCCACTTGATATAAGCAATAAACCACCTCTCAGCTCCAAGATGGTGTGAGTCCCCCATCTCCTGCATCCTGAACCTTCCTCTACTACTCAGCCACAACTCTCAGACCCCCATCCTCGACAATAAATCTGATGTACCACTGCCTCATCCTGTGCACACACCAAGCTCGGTACCACCTGCCACGCACATCCCAACATTGCTAAGATTGGTCTCATACCAGCCCCCCTACCAGTTGCTAACACAGTAGCCCGAGACCCCACTTGATGGGTTCTTCTGCACTGTGACCTGCCCATTTCATGGCCCCTGAACCTGGTTCGCACCCTCACAGTGGACACATGCAAAGGGGTATGCTTGTGACAGATGCCTCTTCAGAGTGGCACCCACAAAAACATGTGTTCAGCAGAACATCCTGTTACCCCAGTGGCATTCCTTACGGGTTGCTTTTTGTCTGATGTGCTGTCAGGAGAGGAAGACTTCACTCTCCACAAGATAATAATAACTGCTTGGGTTAGAAATTGGTTGAGTGGGAGGCGACAAAGAGTACAAGTAAATGGAGCTCACTCTGAGGAGAAGGATGTTACCAGTGGTGTGCCCCAGGGATCTGTCCTTGGTCCGATTCTTTTTAACATCTTTGTTAGTGATATAGCGGAAGGGCTGTCGTGTAAGGTTTGCCTCTTTGCGGATGATACCAAAATCTGCAATAGAGTAGACACCCAGGAAGGTGTAGATAACATGAGGAGGGATCTAGCTAAGCTTGAAGAATGGTCTAGAATTTGGTAGCTGGGATTTAATGTTAAAAAATGTAAGGTCATGCATTTCGGCTGCAGCAATCCAAGGGAGCAATACAGTATAGGGGGTGAAGTACTTTTGTCCACTAAAGAAGAGCGGGACCTAGGTGTGGTTGTGTCTGATGATCTTAAAGTAGCTAAACAGGTAGAAAAGGCGATGGCAAAAGCTAGAAGGATGCTTGGGTGCATACGGAGAGGAATGGCTAGCAGAAAAAAGGAGGTGATAATGCCTCTGTATAAGTCTTTGGTGCGACCTCATTTGGAGTATAGTGTACAATTCTGGAGACCGCACCTTCAAAAGGATGTGAACAGGATGGAGTCGGTGCAGAGGGTGGCTACTAAAATGATTAGTGGTCTTCATTATAAAGCATATGAGGACAGACTTAAGGATCTTAATATGTACACCTTAGACTAGAGGAAAGGCGGGATAAAGGTGATATGATTGAGATGTTTAAATACCTCCGTGGCATAAATGTTCAGGGAGAGAGCCTCTTTCAATTGAAAGCAAGTTCTGCTACGAGGGGACATGGGATGAGGGTGAAGGGAGATAGATTCAGGAGTGATATGTGGAAATATTTCTTTATGGAAAGAGTTGTGGATCCATGGAATAGTCTCCCAGTTGAGGTGGTAGAGATGAGGACAGTAACTGAATTCAAAAAAGCATGGGACCAACACAGAGGATCTCTAAAGGTAAAAAGTGGACTGTTGTAGTTGTTGATATGGAAGTACAGACTAGATAGGCCATGTGGTCTTTTTCTGTCATCATATTTCTATGTTTCTATGTTTTTATGATTAACCTCTACAAGGTCTTTGCCTATAATCATGTCCTAAATGTCCATTCCTCAAATCAGTTTGAACAGAAGAACCACATTCCCATTGCAGTAAAATTAGACACACTTGTGACCATTTGTCAGTACTCACCTGACTTGAATCAATCAATGAATGATGGCTCTAATGTTTAAAATTATCACATTTACTCCCTGTTCCATTTTCACAATGGTGAAGACAAGGGAGCTGCCTGAGACTGTCAGAAAAACCATTATTATCAAACTTCAAAGAGGTACAAGGTCATCTCCTTGGGATTTCTGTGTCTACAGTTCACAGTGTTATGAAGTTTTCTGCTCATGGAACTGTCAAGAACCTCTCAGGATGTGGTGGGAAGAGGAAAATCAATCTAAGAAGTCTTTGATGGTTAGTCCAAATTGTTAGAAAAACACCGCATACAACATCCAAAGAGATTAAGGCTGACCTGGAGCAATCTGGAGTGGTGGTTTCAACCCCCCCCCCATATTACCCTGTGCACTAAACAAAGGACTTCATCGACGAAGGCCTAGGAGGACCCCACTGCTCAAAGACGGACATAAAAGGCACACCTGATCTTTGCCAAAACCCACCTTGAAAAACCACAGTTCTTCTGGGAAAATGTTCTGTGCATAGATGAAACAAACTTGAGCTCTTTGGCAATGCAGATCAGCAATACATTTATAGGTGAAGAAATGAAGCTTATAAGGAAAAAAAACACCCTTCCTACAGTTAAATATAGTGGAGGATCTATAATGTGGAGCTGTTTTGCTGTCTCGGGAATGAAAAGCCTGGAATATATTAAAGAAATCTTGAAGTCAGAGGACTACCTAAGTATTTTGGAGCAAAATGTGCTACCTACTGTCAGAAAGCTAGGTCTTGGTCGAAGGTCATGGGTCCTCCAGCAGGACAATGACCCAAAACATACATCCAAAACTACAAAAGAATGGTTAAAAATGGACAAATTGACTGTTTTAAACTGGCCAGCAATGAGTCCTGATCTCAATCCAATCGAGAGCTTTTGGAAAGAGCTGAAATCTGCCATTGGTAAAAGGAATCCTGGAAACATTCATGAGCTGGAACAAATCACCGTTGAAGACTGGGAGAAACTACCAGCAGACAGATATACAAAACTTATAGATGGCTACAAAAAATGTTTGCAGGCTGTCATCACTGCCAAGGGTTGTGCAACGAAATATTAGTGATGGGTGCCATTAATCCTGTCCAGGTCATATTGTTTTTCTCAGAAATTACTACATCTAAGTTGCACAGATATCTCTTTTTTTGTTTTATACCTTTGAACATATTATTAAAATATTATGATGACATACGGTTGGAATATTTCCAATTATTTCTCAAGATATTGTACACAACATGCCTAAAATGCACAGGTGACAATAATGTTGACTGCATTTTACTTTTAATAATTTGAATATTATAGAAATCCTATACATTCTCTCCTTGTGCTAGACCACAAGTTGGCCTGCTAGCTAGTTAATGCTTTCAGAGGAAAGTTGCTAAAATAAATTGTCCCATATATATACTTATCTTTGACTACTTCAGCCATGCCCTATCAAATATCACACTTTTTATCTCTTTAAGCACACCATTGTATAGCCTCAGTATGTGCTGTGGTGCCTTTCTTTTCAAGAGAAAGATTGTAATTGGTTATTGATGGCCTATTTGTATGCTAATGCTGTTCAATAAAAGAGCTAAAACCGAATTAGTATTCTTGCTTCACCTAACAAAAAGTTGAGCTCTGAAAGGTCAACAGATTTCATATAATAAATTATCACATAATGGGAAACGAAGCAGGCAAGGTTCACAGTTTCCTTTTTTTTCTTTTCGGAAGAAACATTGGTGAACTAATACTAAGCTCATTCTCTTTTATGGATATTATGTCGGAACACTTCCCATTGTTCTACATGCATAGTTGATGTGCCTTTGAAAAAAATAAGACATATTTTTGATGAAAAAAGCAACATATGGCTTAGAAATGAATGAGAATAAGGTGTTTTGGTAGATTTTACAGAGGTATTCAATACTGGTCAGTCAGTCCCCTCCTAGGGGAGGCCAAGGAAACGGGGTAAGCCGAGGGGTCACTTCCCTGAGGTTGAAGAGCACAGTGAAGTCAGCACAGACCAGAGGATTTCCCCACGGGACAGAAGAGTAATAGTATGCTTGGGGCTGGAAGGGTTCCTTCTCCAGGTCCTGGAAGCGGAAATTGAAAGCGAAGGAAATTTAACTAAAAAATAATTTACATGATTGTTTTTTTTGCCGATTTTCACTTGTTTATCATATAGCAGGTCATTCAAATCTTACCGTATTTTCTCAAAAATTGAAGATTTTATTTGTTCTTTTGTCTATGTAATAAGCTACTTTTAAAGCCATTCCTAATTCAGTTTAATTGCACAATTGGGTTATTCAAGTGTCATCCACACTCTTTTTATGTTAATTATAAGCTGTTTTTATGTGTATTGTAGTGCAAATTAATTTTAATAGAATCCACTTCTCTCTCCAAAAATAAGGGTAGGAGCTAGGTGCCAACCTTCATCCATTTAAACCCCGTACATCTGCGGTGTATACTTTTTCCCCATGCTTTGTCTGAGACCAAGATATGCTGTTTGTCTACCACAATTGAATGCAATTTTATTTCTACAGAGTTTCATACTATTTTACATTTTTTAAATTGTTTGACACACTGTTTTGTTCAGCATGAACTCTATTGACGTTCATAACTTTGGTTTTACTCTTTTCCTTTTATAATATATGGGTTCTCCCTATTTATTTTCTTTTGTATGTAATCCTCCTGTGAAGTGTGTTTCCTGCTGGCAATGCTGATATGACTTTTGCATTAAACTTGCAGGCGACACAAAATTATTCAAAGTTGTTAAATTGCACGATGATTGTGAAAAATTGCAAGATGACCTTGTGAAATTGGGAGACTTGGCATCCAAATGACATTAAAAATTGAATATGGACAAGTGCAAAGTAATGCACTTAGGGAAGAACAACCCAAATGATGGTTACATGGTTCAACGTTTCACATTAGGAGCATCCACCCAGGAAAAAGATCTAGGTGTCATTGTGGATTATATCTTGCAACCCCCCGCCCGGTATGCAGTGGCAGCCAAGAAAGCAAATAGAATGCTAGGAATCATAAGGAAAGGATTGGAGAATAAAACCAAAGATGATATAATGCTTCTGTATTTCTCCTTGGTGTGACCACACCTTGAATATTGTGGGCAGTTCTGATCGCCATATCTTAAAAAGGATATAGCCGAAATAGAAAAGGTACAGAGAAGAACCACCAAAATGGTAAAGGGGATGGAAGGATACCTCTATGAGGAAAGTCTTAAAAAGTCAGGATTTTCAGCTTGGAGAAGAGATGACTGAGGGGAGATATGATAGAGGTCTATAAAATAATGGAGGGGCATGAGGCAAGATGGAGCTGGTAACAGACGCCTGCTGACTTCGCTCCATTGAGTCTCTTATCTTTTCTTTTTCCTTCACCTTAGTGTGAGCTCCTACCCTATGCCGCATACGGGTAGGAAGTGGAAAGCTAAACCTTCGTCAGTGGAGGCTCTGGGTGGCGAAAGGCTGGCAGTTTGTGGGCCCATGGACTCGTTCGTGTGCCCCATTGTGAGGGGTGAAGCAGCTTCGGAGGACCCGCTGGATACGTCGGGGGCAGAAGGGAGGTCCCTGCGTGTCGATGGGTCAGAGGTCTCCCTCAGTCCGGAGTGCCTATGTTTGAGATCCTGCACAGAGGCTTGGGAGCGAGTGTGCAAGTTGCAGTGGGTTCATTTCCTGTGCAGTGGTTGCAGTCGCCTAGCTCTGGAGTTGCTAACTGGAAGCTAGGTTCTCTGGCTGTGCATTCCAGCGAGGTGGAGGTGGACATGAGAGAGGCTTTTCCATCTGTACATACTCCATTGGAGGTGATATCCCCTCCGGATTCTGATAGCCCTGTTCAAGATGTGGAGTTTGCTAAAGATTCCATCAGCATTTTGGTGAGGCCTATTACTTTTACAATGGAAAGTTTATCGGAAGCTTTTTCCTCTATGCAAACTAATATTTCTCTTCAGCTCCAGACTATTTCTCAGCAGCTCCAGTCATTTGGGCAGCAGTTAAGCTAATGATAATGCTGAAGTCACCTCTTTGGAGGGCCGTCTGGAGCGGGTTCATGAGGCTACCCAAACCTTTGTAAAGGATTCTGTGGTTTTACATAGAAAGCTGGAATTTTTGGAGATTTCTGCAAGGGGCCGTAATCTACGAGTGTTGAATTTTCCTAAGATCCCATCTGTGTCAGCCTTGGAGTTATTTAAGAAGTTTTTGACCTCTACAGTGAAGGTTTCGGCTGAATCACTACCGCCTATTTCAAAAGCTTTCTATCTACCTAATGTTAAGATTAGAGCTGTGGATAACTTGGAGACTTCCTTGGTGTCATCTGATAGTCTGGATCTGTCTACTTTTTTTGCAGAGGTCCGCCTCTGATTCAGGGATGACCGCTACTTTATTGGTCACCCTTGCCTTAGAGGCTGACAGAGACTGGCTTTTGAAAATATTTTTAGGTCCCCCAGTAAAGTGTTTATGGACTCTCATATTAGAATTTTTCCTGCTGTATGCAGGGCTACGCAATAGAGGAGGAAACAATTTCTACGTTATCGTTCTGGGGTGGTTCAGTTGGGTGGGCTTTTTTATTTGCATTTTCCCTGTAAATGTTTGGTGAGTTGGCTGTTCACAGCTATATATTCTTTGATCCATCTCATCTGGACTCCTTTAATTCTTCTAGATTGGCTAGTATGCAGGTTTCCTCCTCATTGCCCCCTCTAGGTAGCCCTACCTAGTTTAGGTGGAGTAATTACGGTGTTGTATTGTACCCCCCTCTTGATGTCTGTTCATTTCATTTATTTGACTATGTAAGAATTTTTCTTTTGTGTTGTGACCTGTCTTGCCTCATTTATTAAGGACTTGTGGGCCTGGATTATATAGGCAAAATTTTCCTTATTTGTTTTGCTTTGTATTATTTTCAACCTGGCTCTTTCGGTACAAGATTTTTTCTCGTTCTTTTTGAGAAATTGCATAAATAAAAAAATATATATAATGGAGTGGAACAGGTAAATGTACGTGGATCAGTTGTTTACTCCTTCAAAGAGTAGAAAGACAAGGGACACACAATGAAGTTACATAGTGACACATATAAGACTAATCGGAGAAAGTATTTTTTCACTCAACCTGTAATCAATCTCTGAAATTTGTTGCCAAAGGATGTCATAGAAGCTGTCAGTTTGGCTGTATTTAAAAGTGGTTTGGATGAGTTCCTGGAGGAAAAGTCCATAAACCATTATGTAATTGGACTGGGGAAATCCACTGCTTACACCAGGATAAGCAGTATGGAATCTGTCTACCTTTTGGGAACCTGCCAGTTACTTTGACCTGTATTGGTCACTGTTGGAAATAGGATACTGGGCTCAATGGATCTTTGGTCTGACCCAGTATGGCATTTCTTATGTTCTTATGTAAACCCTGTGCTAGAGCTTGTAGTCCTGAGCTTTAGCGCACGGTTTCTCCATTGATGACATTGATGCCTGAATTTGGATGGCTGTCAGGATCTATTGGTTTGCTTTGAATACTGTTGTTCTTTGTTCCCCCCCCAAAGAGCCTGCTGCCCGAGGCAACCACCTAGTCTTGCTTAATGTTTCGGCAGGCTGTGATCTCACTCTAACAGAAGAAGGGTTTGGACTAAACATTTGGGAGTACAAACACTTTAACACTAACAGTATTTAATCCTAGTACTGATCCATAAACTGTGAGGTGATAAAGGGAATTTTATGATTTAACTAACATTAATGTTAGCATGTCTTCATAACTAATCCCCTATATCGTCAGCTTATACAGAACTTTTACATTCCAGTGACAGGACTGGGACTCCTCGGATCTCCTTATCTTGCTAAATGGCAATTAATAGCTGTAATGCAATGTTAAACAGGAGAGGAGAGAGAGAACAGCCCTGTCTGGTCTTCAAGCGTATTATATCAGAGGTTAAATTGTCCAGAAACTCTATAGCTATAGGAACTTTATCCAAGAGTTGTATCATACAGATAACTATAGACCAAAGCCAAATTGCCTTAATGTAATAAAGCAGTGTTATGAATTTTAATACACTGAGCCATTAGCTATTGGAGTGGAGAAGTAGCCTAATGGTTAGAGCCCTTGCTTAGGTGCCAAGAGACCAGGGTTTGTATTCCCACTAGTACTCCTTGTGGTCTTGGGCAAGTCACTTGACTCTCCATTGCCTCAGAAAAATCCAAGTTATCAATGTCCCTGTTTAATGTACATTGTCAAGTTTAAGTTACAATGTAAACCGCTTTGACTGAAATGGTAAAACAGTATAAAAAAGCTATTAAATTAGTAATTTCATTTCTGGTCCACAGTTGCTAACTCTGCCTTTTGGTTTATCATTCCCTGCAGTGTAGTTAATTATAGCGCCTCAGAGTGTAGCCTTGAAGGCATCCCACCATACCAATACTGCAGTATCCATAATCTTACTCTTTTTAAAGTAGCTCTCGCATGCTTGATGTACCACTGCATGAAAGCTTGCATCTGCTACTAAACCAGAATTGTGTTTCCAAGCAGATGAAGTCTGCATCGGTTGTATATCAGGGACGGATATTACCATAGCTGCATGAGCAGAAATTACAATATTTTTAATCTCTGACTGCAGTACAATACTTAACAGAGATTTGGAAATAAGAAAACAGTCAATGTGTGAATCTGAATTATGGGGAGAGGGATAATAAGTAAATTCTTTGTCTGATGGATTGCATTAGACGCTATGGATCACAAAGGTCTGCATCATTAATCGATGGTAAGACCTACTATGAGTTTGATGGGCAAATGCCCTACTTTGATTGCATATCTAGTAAACAGTCTAATAGCTGATTATAACCCCCATCTAATAAGTGGGGCATCCCTTGTTTCAGCAACTATGGGAGCCAATTTCCTGAGAAACCTAGGGGAATGTGACGTTGGGTCATCATGCATGTTAATACAAGTATAGCATTATTTCTGTTGCCTGATGATATAACCCATTTTCCTGCAGAATCAGGGGGCTGAGATACTGTAGAAGACAAAAGAGTTTTGTCTAACAGGATTGCCACTCCATTTTTCCCCGTGCGCAGGAGAAAAGGTCTTAACCTCGAAATAGTTTTCAGTGAGTTTCACAGATTCTTTACCATTTAAATGTTTCCTGTAAATAAACTATAGCTTTTTTAAGTATAGTAAGATTATCTTCATTTTCATAGGATTGTTTAAACCTTTCACACTTAAGGATAAAATTGAAAAAAATCCCAGCATGAATAATCCAATATATGCTGCTTGGGGGGAAAAAAAACCATACTATCATCTAACCCTGCCCCCTTCTCAGTGCCCAAAACCCAGTATATACAGTACAACTTGGATAAAATATTCACAGCTTACAGTAACAATCCTATAACAAGCAAGAACAAAAACTGTAATCCTTACACTCATGCATACAGAAGACCCTACTGAAGACCTGCTAGAGGAAAGCTCAAATTCCAGACCCCTGTTGACATTAAAGGGGTTATTTTAGAAGCACCCCCATGTCTAAAAGGCAACTTTTACACGTTTAGACTGGCATACACATGTAAATGGCACATTAGAACAGGGACTTTTTAAATATGGGGATGCTTACCATGTTTGAAAATCCTGGAGGCATGGGAAAGATGGGAAAAGGGAGTGATTTAGGTGGGCTTAGAAAACAGACATGGATTCGCCATTTCACATTTCCAGGGGAATTCTAGAAATAGGCATTTACAGCTGTCCTGAGGCACATTTCAGTCCCTGCTGGTGGCGGCAGTCAATGTTGAGGTCTGGACCACCCAACCACAGTCTCCCCAAATTCCCCACCACATTGAATGCTTACCCCGACCCCCCCTTACCATCCTGCTTCTTCAAAGCATTTGATCGTCTCTATCTCCCCAGAGCATCTGATCTTGGTACAAGCAACCCTTCCCTTGTCATGATCCCCACAGCAACAACAACCCCACTCCTCCATCGCCCTTCCAGGCCTTATTGGGGTCCCTAGTGTCTACTGTGAGCAGGAGCGATGACCACTCACTCCTGCTATGACTGTGCCAGGATCTAAAATGATGCCGATCTCTCCTAACAGTACTTTTGTGGTGCTGAGGCGAGGCAGTACCAAGCGATTACTCCTAGGGGTCATCGATGTCGTAGTGGATCCTGGCGCAGTAAGAGATGGAGTGAATGGGAATTTCTTCTGCTCCCAGTAGACATTAGGGATCCTGATAAGGCTGGGGAGAAGGATTAGAAGGTGAGTGGCTGCTGGTGGGTGCCTTGAGAGACTGCTTTTGCTGGGAGTGTCATCTCAGAGGAGGAATTGCTTGGACAAGGATTGCATGCTTTAGTGGATAGAGAGGATCACATGTTTTGGGGGGGTAGGGGAGTCAGGGGGATAAAGGTCAGGTGTGGTTGGAAGGGAGAGTGCGGTCAGGGGTGATTAGGATGGAGGAATCATTGGCACTGAAATCGCTGCTTCTGCAGGGTGTGGAGAGACATACATATACAGTCCTGCACCTATTTTACAAGAGAGTCTATGTTTGGCAGAGCCTCTTGTAAAATGCTTTGGGAATTTTTCATGTCTTGACCTGGACATATGAATTCCCCTTTCCACGTCCTATCAAGAATGCACCTTCACACATATAAACCAATAATAGCAAAGCAAATAAGAGATCTATTTTAACCTGCTCCGGTTATTAAGTCTTCCCATAACTAGGGGTGTGACAAAAAACATACACCACCTCCAACTCAGGCCCACAACCTACCTGCACCCTGGAAATACTAGTTACTAGTGGACAAGGAAGCCATCATATGGCATTACGGAAAAATCCACGTTCCTAGAGTCACTCCAGCCATTCATAAAACCATACAACCTACATTCAGGAAGAAAGAAAAACACTCACACCTACAATATACACCAATCCAGAAAATCACTCACGCCTACAACATACACCAACCCATAATATCATAAAAATACAGTCCATATATATATATATATTTGCTAGATCACTACAGACTAACAAAACATGGCCCAAGAAAGAATCCTTTGACACCAGTTGGCAAGAAGAATAGCTGGCAAATGATCCAGGAGCTGGAACGCATCTCAATCTGCAGGCCTCACAGGGTAGCCCACGGGACAATATACATGACCACAGTCAATCAGATTTGCTGGCGGGCAGATGTCTAGAAAAAACACTCCACTTAAAATTATAACTTTAGTGGTAGAAAAATTCTTTCAACTAGACTTTACTGATCATCTGTAGATATATTCGTGTGATTTCTTCTGTCGATCACTGAACTCCGCAGAAACAGGAGCCGGGGTTCTAATGAAAAATACAACTACTACAGGAGGTTTCAGACCATATATACCGCGCTTAATGAATGCTTATTGAATAAAGCTATAGCGCTCTGGTTACATCAACAACCATCCTGTGTTATTTTTCATGTTTTTTTAGATTTTCATACCATGTGTCCATTTATACCCAATTTTAAGTGAAAGACAAAAAAACCTTAACTTATATCTCGTGCCTTCTGCGCCTCAACGCTTCCTCCGGTACCTTAATGCGTTTCACTCCGAACAGGAGTTTCTTCAGGAGGATCTATAAAAATAGACACAAATGTAGCAATATCTACTAAAACATCCACTATTGTTAGATGAAAGACATGAGAGTCAATTAAAAGTTCTCTGTACTGTCAAGGAAACTAAACGCTTCTGTCTTTTAATTACTTACTGAAACATAGCTGCCCGCGTTGCACTCATATGTCTTGTAATGACTCGAAAAAACGCCGCGCATGTGCATTAGTCACATCCGGGTGTCATTTATACTTTCTATCAGGTAGCCTACAGGCACACTTGCCAATCTATAGAGGAGTTAAGACCTTTGGGTTGGAGAGTATTAACTGAAAAAATCCAACGTTGTTCGTGATAAAACAAAGTCTCGTCTAATGTCTTACCCCTCATAGGATGTTTTATGTGATCAATGCAGAAACACCGTAGTTGTTCAAACGTATGGCCCTCTTCAAGACAGTGTTGGACCAAGGGAGCTGTCATCACTCTACACCGTAAACGACTCTTATGTTCCAGAATACGAGTTTTTAATGTCCTGATGGTTTTCCCTATGTATAATTTCTGGCAAGGACATTTTATAGCATAAATAACTGATGTAGTCTGGCAGGTCGTGACTTGTTTCAAACGGTAGGTGCGCTCCAAATATGTAAATTCAGTGATAGATTCTGACAAAGGACAAATTATACATGTGCCACACTGTGTATGACCGCGTTGACTCTGACTTACTTCTGGAGATCGTAGAACTGCTGGGCTCAGTTTCTCTTTTAGATTAACATTACGTTGCCATACACAACGTACATATTTTTCTTCTAATCCCGGGACTGTGTGCAAAAGATGTATATGTTTAGACATGATTCTTTGGATGTTATAACTCAAAGGCGAAAACTTAGTGATAAAATTGACATAACCAGTCTCGGCCTCAAAAGTTGGCTTAGGTCTAGGCTGTAACAACCAGGCTCGATCATTAAATAAGGCTCGTTTTTTATACGCCGTTTTTATCACTCTTCGGGGATAACCTCTGGCTGCAAAATCTCCTGAAAGTTTTCGTGACTGAGTTTTAAAATCAGTCAAATCTGAACAATTTCGCCTATAGCGGAAAAATTGAGACAGAGGGAGACTGTCCTTTAACTTAGATGGATGGCCACTTGAATATTGCAAGAAAGTGTTACGGGCGATCGGTTTCTGATAAATCGAGGACCTCCAACCTGTAGTAGCTTTTTCAATTGTTAAATCCAAGAAATTTATGTTTGTGTTTGCAATAGTATGTGTGAATTGAATCGCTTCATTGCACCTGTTCAACCAGTGAACAAACTGTAACACAGAATCTTCAGTACCTTTCCATAAAAGAAAAATGTCGTCTATAAAGCGGACCCAGAATTTTATGTTGAAGCTGTAGGGGGAACCGGTAAGCCATTGGTGTTCAAAATCCCCCATGTATAAGTTGGCGATAGAGGGGGCACAGGTGGCCCCCATCGCAACCCCAGATTTTTGATGGTAAACTGTGGCTTCAAACGAGAAGTGATTGTAAAATATTGTGAGGCGAGCTAAGTCCATCAAAAAAGATAACTGGGCCCTAGTTAAATCTCCTCTTTTAGTTAATTGCATTTCTACCGTGCGAAATGCTTCATTTTGAGGTATGCTAGTATAAAGTGAGGTTATATCGAGAGTAATTAATAAAATGTCTGCTTCATTAGCCAATTCATTATATTGAGCTAGTTTCTCCAAAAAATGAGCTGAATCGCGAATGTACGATGGTATGTCTATTAACAAAGGGCGTAAGAAAGAGTCAAGATATACTGACAACGGTTCCAGAATTGTGCCACGCGTCGATACGATCGGTCTTCCCGGTGGTTTTTCAAGACGTTTGTGCACTTTAGGGACGAGATAAAAACGAGCCATACTTGGGGTTTTTGTATTAAGATATATGAATTCTTTTTTAGTGATGACTTTATTTTTTAAAGCTGACTGATTTTTGTCTTTCACTTAAAATTGGGTATAAATGGACACATGGTATGAAAATCTAAAAAAACATGAAAAATAACACAGGATGGTTGTTGATGTAACCAGAGCGCTATAGCTTTATTCAATAAGCATTCATTAAGCGCGGTATATATGGTCTGAAACCTCCTGTAGTAGTTGTATTTTTCATTAGAACCCCGGCTCCTGTTTCTGCGGAGTTCAGTGATCGACAGAAGAAATCACACGAATATATCTACAGATGATCAGTAAAGTCTAGTTGAAAGAATTTTTCTACCACTAAAGTTATAATTTTAAGTGGAGTGTTTTTTCTATTATTAAGATTATAGTACGCTCCGGATAGACCGGTTCTCATATTTTTGGGCAGATGTCTAGATGCAGGAAGAAGCGTTCCAGTCCACTCTGTTTCCAACTCAAACACATCAGCTAAAACTGCAAATTGAACCCAAAGGATACACTTAACATTATTTAGTTTCCATACTGCCACCATTATGCTTCTGGAGAAAATCTTGCAATGTGCAAGTAATATTGTTCAGTGTGACATGCATTATGACAGGGAGCAGCAGGGAATCACAGTTTCTTCAACTGGTCACATATAGCAAGAAACTGTTTACATCTCTGCTGTGTAGCTTTGTGAAGATCCGGAAAAATCCTAATTGTTGGACCTTGGCATTTTGATGTGCTCTCTGCAATATTTCTTGTCCTAGGATGCAACATTTTTTGCCTTATATGGCAGTCTGACCATACCAGGTGCATCCTAGGATGCACTGCATGGAGCCAGGTCCCGCCCCATATTTTAAGGTACTGGGGGAGTGGAGGGGATCAGGGCCACTGGGTCACCAGGATTTAGTTTGGTTTGGTGAGGGGGGATTGGAGCTGCTGGGCCACCAGGGTTTAGTTTAGTTTGGTGATGGGGGATCAGGGCCACTGGGCCACCAGATTTTTTGTTTCTGTTGGGAGGTTGGTGTCTGGGAGGGGACACCATCACCCCAAGAGTGTGCTGATGGCATCGGGGGCTTTCTCTGATGCCTGGATCAATTGAGGTGAAGACCTGTTTGTCTAGAACAGCATGCTAAACTTGCATCAAATTCTGTGTGCATATGCTTGGCTTGCTCTCTGAGTTTAATGCTGACTTTTTGTGCACTGGGTAATTTGAATATTGAATGCCAGTGCAAAATGTCAGCATTAAACTTGTGCTATGAAACCCTGCAAAGGAGCTTTAAGCACTGGGCTCTAGTGTGGGGTTTCTGCATCGGCCTGTAAAAGTCTCTAGAAGCAACGGAGAGTTAAGTGGATTGCCCAAGGTCACAAAGAGCATCAGTGGAATTCGTAGCTGGCTACACCGATTCTTAGCCACTGTTCTAACCACAGAAGTACTCCAGAAAAACCACAAAGCCTTCATGACATATCACCACTTCTTAGGTAAATGGGCCAAAATGTACGCATCCCAAAGAATTCCCTCTTGTCTCGGTGCAGTTTCTCCAAATGGGTTAGTTTAGCGCATACTATGTCTTCCGGGTGGATCCTCTGGTGCATTTTAAGATTAGAAAGCTGAGTGTAGCTTTTATCACACTCAGTACATGTAAATGATTTGCTTTGGGGTAGTTTCTCCAAATGGGTTAGTTTTGCGCATACTATGACAGTTGTGAACCTCATTTCTAAGCCAGGGCATGGGGTGTATGGTCTCAGTCTCTCAAATTTGCAGCCAAGTCTCGGCGTAGTATTTGCATCATGCCAAAGAGAGCCTTCTGCTGAAGTTTGTAAGATGTAACATGAATGGATTGTTTGTCACGATGTGTTTGGAAATTCTTCTTTATCAGGCCTGTGGCTCCCAGTACAATGGGAAATATTTACATATCTTTCTGCCACATTTTCTTGGTCTCTGACTACATTTCCTGGTATTTCAGGATCTTCTGCCTCTCCATGCTATTCCAGAGTAGTCTCTTTGAACTGAAACCTCTATTATCAATGCCGTTCTGATGTGTTTCTCCTTGACCACTATATCCGGCTTCCTCACATCCAGCTTTTTATCAGTCGGAATAGGAGTATCCCAGGTGGTTATAACCTCTTCATTCTCTGTAATTCTCTTAGGGTCATGATCCCAGTGCTTTTCGGGCACAGTGATGTTGTAATGTTTACAGCGTTTCCAATGGATGAGCCACGCTACGTTATTATGTCTTTCTATACAGAAATTTTCTGCTATCAGAACTTCACAGCCAGCTATGAGGTGAGTCACCGTTTCCAGGTCTGTCTTACAGAATCGACATATGCCGGTTTTGCCAGTTTTTTCAATGCTCGCTGTAAACCATCTCATCTGTAAGCTGCTGTTCTGTGTACAGGAGTTTATGCTGTTTCAGATATGTAAATCCATGTTTTATACATGTGAATGGAGCCTAAGGTTTCTAAAATTATCTGCTTAATTTCTGTTTTAAACGAGCGCCCATAATAGCTCATTTTTCACTTTGCTTCTTCTCTTTGCAGTCTCTGTAACCCGTCCCTCCACCCTGAATCCCTCCTATGGCTCTTTATTCTCTCCTATATTAAACCCAAGGCCTTCCTTTGACTCTACAACCCTTACCTGCACTCTCACTTCTCATGTATTGCTTCCTCAGACACTCTAGATTCAGAAGAGATTTATCTCTCTCTCATGGGCAGCAAATGCCCCCAAAACAACTGCCTCACTCTGCCTTCAGTTTTAAAAAAACAAACAAACAAAAAAGTGGTCAAGCAGCTGCGATAGCGGTAATTTAAAATGAAAAGGAAACTGGTGCGGAGCCTTCCGGCCCTATGAAACCCCTGTGGCTGCGTCCCACTCTAGCATCACTTTCTTTTGGGGGCGGGATGCAGCCACAGGGGTTCCAGAGGACCGGAAGGCTCTGCACTGGTTTCCTTTTCATTTTAAATTACCGCTATCACAGACTCTGAGGAAGAGGAAGGAGCAGAACGGAGGCGACATGGGCAGCAGGAGAGGGAGCAGAATGGAGCTACATGGGGGAAGGAGAGGGAGCAGGACGGAGCTACACAGAGGGAAAGAGAGAGAGCAGAATGGAGCTACACGGGGAAGGAGAGGGAGCGGAATGGAGTTACATGGGGGAAAGAGAGGGAGCAGAACAGAGCTACATGGGGGAAGCAGAGGGAGCAGAATGAAGCTACACGGGAGGGAAAGAGAGGGAGCGGAATGGGGCTATATGGGGGGAAAGAGGGAGCAGAACGTAGCTACACGGGGAAAGAGATGACTGGAAGGAAGCTGACAGAGGAGGAAAGAGAAGGCTGGAAGGGAGCTTCTAGGTGGGCAAAGAAAGGGCTGGAAGGGAGCTTACAGAGGTGCAAGGAGAGAGAGAGGAATGGTGCTGACAGAGGGGGAAAGAGATGGCTGGAAGGGAATTGACACAGGGGAAAGAGATGGCTGGAAGGAAGCTGACAGATGGGAAAGAGAGGGCTGGGAGGGAGCTGACAGAGGGGGAAAGAGGGGCTGGAAGAGAGTTGACAGAGGGGGAAAGAGAGAGCTGACAGAAGGGGAAAGAGAGAGCTGGAAGGGAATTGACATGGGGGGAAGGTGGGGGCTGGAAAAGAACTGACATGGGGGGAAAGAAGGGACTGGAAGGGAATTGATGCCTGAGAATGGTACTGAGGGGGACTGGAAGAGTGATGACATTAGGGAAGGGAGGAGGGGGGATGGAATGAAGCTGATACCTGGGGATGGTACTGGAGGGGGACTAGAAGGGAGCTGACACCTGGGGGTGGGACTGAAGGGAACTGACACTTGGGGATGGGACTGGTAGGTGGCTGGGTAATGGGGAAGAGGCTGGTAGGGAGGGGGCACTGGGACTGGAAGGGAGCTGACACATGGGGAGGGTTACTGGGACTGGAAATAGGCTGATGGAAGGAAGTAAAGAAAACAAAAGAAGAGACAAGAAATGGCAGATAGAGTGCTAAGAGAAGACAGGAAAGCAGAGGCCTCAGATCAGGACCGGCATGACCAGAGAATAACAAGAGAGACAACAAAGGTAGAATAAATAATTTTATTTTCAATTTAGTAATTGGACTTTGCACTATCTTTATATTTTTAACAGTATGGGCAACTGCATCTCTTATCTGGTGTTGCACTGCATGCAGAGTCTGGCTTCTTGGAGTTTTAGTTTAATTTTTGTCTAAATATTTTATTTTAGTGGAAATAGTTTTTATTTGCATTCACAGTCAAAAACACATTATTTGCACTCTATTATACAATCATATATAACTAATCCTCAGATGAACACATTGTAAAACAGTACCAATTCTAACTTTAGATTGTGATCACTTATTCTGTACTTGGTAAGAGTCTGTGTTCTGAGTGTGTGATTGATGCCGAGTGTTCTGTTAATATGAAATCTGTACGCAGGGATCTGTACTGTAGTAATTTCCCTTGTTCAGCTTTTCAAATAGGTGTTAGATGTTCTAGGGCCTACTGCAGTATTTATAGTGTTGCTTTTTCCTTGGTAGGCACCTTAGAAACATAGAAATATGATGACAGAAAAAGACCACATGGCCTATCTAGTCTGTCCTTCCATAACAACTACAACAGTCCCCCTTTTACCTTTAGAGATCCTCTGTGTTTGTCCCATGCTTTTTTGAATTCAGTTACTGTCCTCATCTCTACCACCTCCACTGGGAGACTATTCCACGGATCCACTACTCTTTCCGTAAAGAAATATTTCCGCATATCACTCCTGAATCTATCTCCCTTCACCCTCATCCCATGTCCCCTCGTAGCAGAACTTGCTTTCAATTGAAAGAGGCTCTCTCCCTGAACATTTATGCCACGGAGGTATTTAAACATCTCAATCATATCACCTCTATCCCGCCTTTCCTCTAAGGTGTACATATTAAGATCCTTCAGTCTGTCCTCATATGCTTTATAATAAAGGTCACTAATCATATTAGTAGCCACCCTCTGCACTGACTCCATCCTGTTCACATCCTTTTGAAGGTGCGGTCTCCAGAATTGCACACTATATTCCAAATGAGGTTGCACCAAAGACTTATACAGAGGCATTATCACCTCCTTTTTTCTGCTAGCCATTCCTCTCCGTATGCACCAAGCATCCTTCTTGCTTTTGCCGTCACCTTTTCTACCTGTTTAGCTACTTTAAGATCATCAGACACAACCACGCCTAGGTCCCGCTCTTCTTTAGTGGACAAAAGTACTTCACCCCCCTATACTATATTGCTCCCTTGGATTGCTGCAGCCCAAATGCATGACCTTACATTTTTTAACATTAAATCCCAGCTGCCAAATTCTAGACAATTCTTCAAGCTTAGCTAGATCCCTCCTCATGTTATCTACCCCTTCCTGGGTGTCTACTCTAGTGCAAAAAGGCAAACCTTACCTGAAAGTCCTTCCGCTATATCACTAACAAAGATGTTAAAAAGAATCGGACCAAGGACAGATCCCTGGGTCACACCACTGATAACATCCTTCTCCTCAGAGTGAGCTCCATTTACTTGTACTCTTTGTTGCCTCCCACCCAACCAATTTCTAACCCAAGCAGTAACTTTAGGGTCCATCCCTAGGGTGCTCAGTTTGTTTATAAGTCGCCTGTGAGGAACAGTGTCAAAGACTTTACTGAAATCTAAATACACCACATCTAGGGCTCTCCCTCGGTCCAACTCCCTGGTCACCCAGTCAAAGAAATCAATTAGATTTGTCTGACAAGACCTGCCTCTGGTAAATCCATGTTGCCTCAGATCCTGTAATCCGCTGGACTCCAGAAACCTCACTATTTTCTCTTTCAGCAGCGTTTCCAATAATTTACTCACCACCGAAGTTAAACTAACCGGCCTGTAGTTTTCAACCACATCCTTACTTCCGCTTTTGTGTAAAGGCACCACATGAGCCTCTCTCCAGTCCTTTGGCACCACTCCCGACTCCAATGAGGCATTGAAAAGGTCAGTCAGTGGAGCTGCTAGAACGTCCCCAAGTTGCCTCAGTATTCTCGGGTGTATCCCATCCGGTCCCATCGCTTTGTCTACTTTAAGTTGGGATAGTTTCTCACGAACACAGTCTTTTGAAAATTGTTCAAGATGTCCTTTGCCTCTGTTCCTATTTGTGGGTGTTTTCTGCTCCTGGTTCTTCATCTGTGAACACAGAACACAAATATTTGTTAAGCAATTCCGCTTTATCCTTATCAGCTTCTACATATTCCTCCCCTGCACCCATGAATCTGACAATACCACTCTTGCCCTTCCTCTTCTCACTAATATATCTGAAAAATGTCTTATCCCACCATTTTATTGCATTGGCTATTTCCTTCTCCTTTTGAATCTTTGCCTTCTTGACTACTTTGCTAGCTTCTCTAAGTTTTTCCAAATACAGATGCCTGTCTTCCTCTCTCTGTGATCTCTTGTATTTCATGAAGGCCTCCCTCTATTTCTTCACTTTTTCAGCTACTTCTTTCGAAAACCATAGCGGTCTCCTTTTCCTTTTACCTTTATTTACCATTTTAACAAAAAGGTTGGTTGCCCTTAAAATATCCCCTTTCAGTTTTTCCCACTGTTTTTCTACATCCCTCAGCTGTTCCCATCCAACTAACGACTCCCTAAGGTATTGGCCCATATTCGCAAAGTTAGTCTTCCTAAAGTCTAAGATCCTCGCCTTTGAATGGATTCTAACAGCCCTAGTCCTAATACTGAACCACACCATCTGGTGATCACTGGATGCAAAATGATCTCCCACTACAACATCAGAAACACTTTCACCATTGGTAAGCACCAAGTCCAGTATGGTCCCTTCACGTGTGGGGTCTGTTACCAATTGCCTGAATAGTTCTCCCTGTAGAGAATCCAGGATCTCCTTACTTCTAGATGATACTGCAGCAGGAATGTGCCAATCAACATCTGGCATATTGAAATCTTTTATCAGTAGCACTTCCCCTTTCCTAGCAATGCTGCGCATGTCTTCAATTAACTCTCTGTCCACCTCTTCCTCTTGTGAGGGAGGTCTGTATATCACACCAATGTAAATAGATTTCTCTTTCCCTCTTTCTAGTTTAACCCACAATGCCGCCCCTCTCCCTTTTAAGCTCTGTAATTCCAAAGCTTTAATAGTAGTTTTTACATATAGTGCCACTCCTCCTCCCCTACTTCCTACCCTGTCCTTTCTGAATAAAGTATAGCCAGGTATAGTTACATCGCAATCATGGTTTTCTGTGAACCATGTTTCTGTACCTGCCACTAAATCCAAGTCAGCCACTCCCACCAAAGCTTCAACATCAGGGATCTTATTTCCCATGCTACGGGCATTTATACACACTGCTTTCCATATGTTACCCCTGTTGCCCATTTCCATAAAGTTATTTAATGTATCACCTACCTGGGGGCTTTCACTTACCTGGGGGCTTTCTTCACCCATCCCCAACGAATCTAGTTTAAAGTCCTCTTCAGTAGATTAGCCAGTCTACTACTGAAGACGCGTTGACCTTTCTTGGACAAATGGATGCCATCTCTGCTCTGCAACCCTTGGAACAGCATCCCATGGTCTAGGAAACCAAAACGCTCTCGATGACACCATCCACGCAGCCATGCATTCATCTCCAGGATGCGAGCCTCTCTGCCTTGGCCTTTACCCTCAACAGGGAGGATTGAAGAGAACACCACCTGTGCACCTAACTGCTTCACCCTCTGTCCCAGAGCCATGAAGTCACTTTTGATATGTTCCGAGGTATACCTGGCAGTATCATTTGTTCCAACATGGATTAGCAACATTGGGTAATAGTCAGTGGGCTTGATGAGTCTCGGCAAACAATCTGTAACATCTTGGATTTTGGCACCAGGCAGACAGCATACCTCTCTGGACATCAAGTCTGGTCGGCAGATGGATGCCTCAGTATCCCTCAGAAGATAGTCTCCAACCACCACTACCCTTCGTTTCCTTGTGGTCACTGATTCTGCAACTTTGGGGTACTTGAGCTCTGGTTCTTCCCTTTCCAGGGATGCTTTCACCTCCTCCACTTCCAGGGCTGCATAATGGTTCTTCAATTCAAGGGCTAGAGAAGTTGGATTGGTGATTTTGCAGGCCCTGGTGACTTGTGTCCAACCATCGACATTCTGTTGGCACCCATCTTCACCTCTGCTGGAGAGCTTGGTTGCTGCAAGAAGCATCTCATCAATGTACTTCTCACTGTCTTGAATGCTCGTCAGCCTCGCCACCTCCTCTCTGAGTTCCTCCACTTGTTTCCTCAGAGCTTCAGCATGCAGGCACCCTGCACATGGAACTGGTCCTTCAACTGGCATTAGGACCTCTGTCTGGACCAAGGCAGAAGCTGTAACGGGGGCAACAGCTTTAGCGATATGATTTTTCCCAGCCATTGTTCTGTTCGTGGAGCTTAGGTATCTGTTAAAGCAAAAGAGAGAGATCTACCAAGTAACAGCCGGTTTCCCAGCTGTCCTTTCAGAGAAAAAGCAGTTAAATCTCCTTAATTATATTCAAAATGTGCTGGTCCAATTCTCTGTGCTTTGTCAAATGGGGAGGTGCCATATAAAGCAAGACTACTCGCTAGGGGTGGGTGGGAGTCGGGGTGGGTAGGGAGGGAACTAACACCTGATTAGGTGTAAGCAGTTCCCAAAGCTGAGGAGGTTACTGGAGTTCAACCACCTACTGTGCTCAAGGAAAGTCCCACTAAAGCACCAAAAAGAAAGTAACCTTGCTTTAAAAATGTACAAAAAACCCTTTTAAGAGCTCCCAGTCAGAGAGCTAGCAATTTAATATAATAAAACAATTTGGTTTGTATTCCTGCTGGCTGTCAAGCCTGGTAGGCACATGACTATCTTCTCTCCTTTGAACTGTGTTCCCAGGTTGGTGCCTCTGATGATGGAATCTCCAAGTAGTAGTAGTTTTCTGTTTGGTGAGGTTTTCTTCATATTTGGTGCTTTAGCAGGAGATTGGGCAGTGTCTGACTCATTTAAGGGCCCTTCAGTTTCATTGGATTGAGCATCCTCATTAGCCAATGCAGAGAAGGCATTATGCAGGGATATCTCTTAATGTATAGGATGTCTTAGCATTACAGGTCGCAATCTTCCAGAAACCACTGTGATCCATTTGTTCCTGGGGTGTTTGATTCTTTGTGGGAGCGGTGGTGGACTTTGTTCAGTTTGTATCCTAGAAGAGGTGTGTTTCATTGCAGCTATTTCCTCCCTCATTAGAGTCACTTCTTTATGCATGGCAGCTAGGTTTTTCCTTAGTAGAGTCAGTTCTTCATGCATGACAGCTGACCTGAGGCACATAGGACAAGCCCTTAGGCTCCAAATGATTCGTCTTGAAATGAAAGTACCACAGTTATTGCACTGAATACACGACATGTTGGTTAAGCAGGCCCAGACGAGGAAGAAGAAGAAGAAAGGATGAAGAAGAGGTGGACTTTTAATCCAAGAAAGAAAGGGTAGATGGCACTTATATGACTACTATAAAGGCAATGTAGCCCCTGGGGTGGGTTGGGCAAGGGGTAGGATGGGCGGGAACCTAAGTGTCTCTGGCCAGTAGGCTATTCCTGAACCATGGGCACACACTACTATCTGATGTAAGTCTATACGAGGAAAGCAGTCCAGATGCCCCCAAGCTTAGTCTAAAACCACAGTTAAAAGCTATAATAGTGATCCCCCCAAAAATGAACAGTTACAATTGATAGTTTAAACCAGCAGAGAAAATAGAAAAATCTGCTCTTAGCGTTATGGAGGCTCCTCAGTTTCTGCAAAACGAAACAACACTGGCCACAGAGCAACACAGCAAGAAAAGTGGCAAACTCTCAAGGCATAAAAAAAGAAGGTGAAAGTCACACTGACAACCCAAAGGCACTCACAAAGATACTAAGTGGTCAATTAGCCGAAACAAAGAAAAGAAACATGCTGGTTGAAGAGCAACACAACAAGAAGAGTGTTATGAACTACTCATATCAACAAGGAGGGTCAAAAGGAAGCAGCAAGGCAGACCATGAGAGAAGTGCCAACAGTGGATGTAGGTAGCAGCTCATTAGAGCAGGTCTGGCAACAAGGAGCTGGGCCATGACAGCAACAGCAGAACAGTGAGCGATGCACCAATAGCAGAAGACTCATGGTCATGGGAGAGTGAATGGCAGGTGACAGGGTAGTGCTCATGGACCTTGCGTTGATTAGCCCAATATTCACAGAGCTGCTAGTGGTGTGAGGGGTGTGGAATCCAGCTGTGTAGAATTGATTTGAATTTTTATCAGTGTGTGGGGTCTTCTGTGAAGGTGCTTTTGTGTGTTCAGCCATAATTGAGGGTAGCATGGTATGTGTAGCAGTGGGGGTTGTAGGTCAGTTGAGGGAGTATTCCTAAAGTAGGTGGCTGTTGAGAGGCGGGAAAGAAGTATCCATATGAGAAGGAGGGCATATAGTATCTGTATGGATTGTGGCTTTGGTTTGAGAGACATGGAAACTGCTTCATGGCTTTTGTTGGGAACCGGGGAAGGGGGGGGGGGTTTGCTCTTTCTGCAGCCATTTCCATTTTAGGAGGGTGGTACTTATGAGCTGATGTTGTCTTTGGTGAAGGTGTGATCATGTGTGGTTCTGTTGTCTTGAGCCGAGATTTCTGAAGAAGAAGCCTGTAGACAAGAGGCAGCAATGGAGGAGTGGGCGATGGTGTCATCTTGACATTCGTCCTGGGGTTTGCTGTCAATTGGTAAATGCGCTTCTTTTACAGTGTTGGGAAATTCACTGTTACAGAGTTTCCCGCCTGCGTTCCTCGCCCGCGGACCATGCCAAAGGGCCCTCTGGCACTTCTTTTTAAAAGCTGGAGCTGTTGCTGTTGTTGGGCCTTGATTGGCCATTATATGGAGAGTTGGAGGGGTTTCAGCCGTGATCGGGGCTCAGTGAGGTGTATGGAGCAGTCTTATAGTGTTATAGAAATGATCAGTGGTAGTAGTAGTACTGGTAGTATGGCCTTCTGATTGTGGCATCTGATTCCCACCTCTCTGGGTACTGGAATTTCTCACAGCAGCTACCCCTGTCCCATTGTGGCATATGTCGGTCTGTATACATCTGCTATCTGTGGGGCAACCCTGTCTGCCTTCCCACAGTATGCTTTGTGGCACTGCTTCCCTGGTCAGACCCATGTGGGCATGGGGGGGAGGGGGTCCCTGTGCGACTATACCAAGGTAGCCAGCCCCCAGATATATCACCACTCTCGCAGCTTGCATAGATCCTGGACTAGGGAAGGATGTAAGCCTCATGGCACAATCTGGAGGATGTTGGCTCAACATCAATCATGTCTCTCAGTGCCTGGCACAGGTGATGTATTGCTGCCCTATCACATTGGCACCTGGTGACACTGTGGTTATCCATATGGTCTAGGTATGAGCCAGCTATTCATTGCCTCCCTGAATTGCAGATCAGCACACCAGAATCTCCCATGCTACCCCTAAACCACACCCCTTTCACTTGCGGTCACAAAAGACATCAGTCTACCAAACCAAACCATACCTATAACTAATAGCTGCTATACCATAATGGCATGGCGTCCCAGGACTATACATATGATCTTCCTTTCTCACTCCATCATTATTTGTTTCCAGACTCACTCATATATTATTTGTACATCAGCAGTCCCAGTTTTCAGAACACAGGATTTATTAGGGTCCCTGGATTAGCTCTTATGGCACAAACAGCACATTTCAGCATAGACTGAATAAACACTATTGCTCTTCTTACTATTTCTGTAAGGGTGTCTATTAATGTTTCTTTACCTTAAAACATTCCTTCATCTCTGCTTTCTGTTCTTTTTAACTGCATCTTGTGTTTTTCAAGACTGCAGTCACACCAGTTCAGCACATACTTCTCACAACCATTCTTCTATATGGGACAGGTTGCAGAGCACAGCAGAATATTTTCTAAGCCCTGGCCTTATTCCACATTTCAGCAGGAATAACATGGATGTCTGCAGGAAACACTGAAAATGTACACAGGCCTTTACTGAATATGCTTTATACATCTCCATTGCTGACCACGCCCCCATTCTGCCCCTTCTAGGCACATTCTGAGATCCCCACGCTAGCGCTGTGGATGTACACGACAGCAGTATTTCAGAATGGTTTTGGCACATAAATGTCCCCACCACGTGTATAAATTAGTTATTCGTGTTCTGGAATGACCTCCAACGCGTCTTTCAGTTATTCATCTTACCCATGTTCTGCTTTCTGTTTTCCCTTTCCTTGGAATTAGCTTTCAGAATTACAGCACTTGAGTGCGCATCTGCTCCATTTAGATCTTTCATATTTGAACTGGATTAAAATTGAAGAGTGATTTCTATTAACATTCAAAGAAGGAATGACTGCCATTATTTTCATGAGCTAAACCCGTTTCTGCAATATCCAGCATTTATAAGGAGCATACGCTATAAAACCAAAAATAAATGTAGCCTGAAGTTGGGGTGTGGATTGTGAGACTCGGAGTGGAGAAGTCTTTCGCACCAATCTCATATTTTTTTTTAAAGATGTGAATAAACAGGTGTGAATAAAGGTGAGCTGGTTGATATAGTGATCTTGATTTTCAGAAAGCTTTTGACAAAGTCCCTCACGAGATACTCTTGGGGATATTAAAAGCTATGGGTTAGGAGGCAATGTACTATTGCGAATTAAGAACTGGTTGAAAGATAGAAAACAGAGAATAGGGCTAAATGGCCAATTTTCTCAATGGAGAAAGGTGAATAGTGGAGCACCGCAGGGATCTGTGCTAGGCATGCCGCTATTTAACATACTTATAAATGACCTGGAAATGGGAATAATGAGTGAGGTGATCAAATTTGCAGATGACACCAAATTATTCATAGTTGCTAAAACACAAGAGGATTGTGAAAAATTGCAAGAGGACCTTGATTAATTGCGAGACTGGGTGTCCAAATTGCAGATGACTTTTAATTTGGACGAGTGCAAAGTTATGCACTTAGGGAAGAATAACCCAAACTACAGTTGCACATTAGGAACCACCACCCAGGAAAAGGATTTAGACGTCATCGTGGATAATACGTTGAAACCCTCTGTCCAGTGTGCAGCAGCAGCCAAGAAAGCAAATAGAATGCTAGGAATCATAAGGAAAGGAATGGAGAATAAAACAAAGGATATTATAATGGCCTATATGAGTTGGGGTTCCATTTATCTAGAGTTTTATTTATTTTATATTTCTTATATACTGCCTTTCATGATATCAAGATGGTTTACATTGAACAAACTGAAATTACATTGAACAGGGCATTATAACTTGGAGATAACTATTTTACAGGTAACATGGGCAATGTTGGATTAAGTGGCTTGCCCAAGACCACAAGGAGCACCTGTGGGACTAGAAACCTCAGTCCTTCAAGCCCAAGGTCGTACTGTCCTCTAGTGGGATTTGAACCCTTGACTTTTTGGCATGAGGTACCTTGCCCCAACCACTAGGCCACTCCTCCTTTTTATGTTTTAGTATTGGTCTTATCATAACATGCTTTAGTGCTGAAGGCATGGCTCCAAGTGCAAGTGATTGGTTAGCCATTTTAAGTATGAATGGTGCCAGTTCAGAATGTGAAGCTTTTAGTCAGCTTACTGGAAGGGGTCTAAACTAGATGTCGTGTTGTTAATTTGCTTACCGTATTTTAAAAAAGGATATAGCATAATTAGAAAAGGTACAGAGAAGAGCCACCAAAATTGTAAAGGAGATGGAAGGAGATCCTTATGAGAAAAGGCTTAAAGATTAGGACTCTTCAACTTGGAAAAGAGATGGCTGAGAGGAGATATGATAAGAGGTCTATAAAATAATGAAGGAGTAGATCGGTTATTTACCCTTTCAAAAAGTAGAAAGATTAGGGACCCATAATGAAATCACAATGTAGCACATTTAAGAATAATCGGAGAAAATATTTTTTTACTCATTGTGTAATCAGACTCAAATTCATTACCAGAGGGCATAGTAAAAGCTGTTAGTGTAGCTGGATTTAAAAGAAGTTTGGACAAATTTCTGGAGGAAAAGTCCATGAACCATTAAGTGGACCGGGGAAACCCACTATTTACCACTGGACAAGCAACATGGAATGTGTGTACCCTTGGGAACCTGATAGGAACTTGTGACCTGGCCACTTTTGGAAGCAGGATACTGGGCTTGATGGATCTTTGGTCTGACTCAGTTTGTCATATATTATGTTCTTATAATGGTTAGCAATAGAAAATAACCCCAAAAATGGTAGGTCAAAAAATCACAATGAATAAAAAGACCCCCAATGAAACTTAGGTTAAAAAGCTGAGTATGCACAGAGAATGTCGGAATTACTTAGCAAAAGGCTGGAATGAGTCAACTCTCTACTGACATTTTAATCATTTTTATTATCATTGCCATTAATCATAAGAATGTTTAAGTGCTTATTTCCACACTATAGCGCTTGAAAAGAAGTAACTTCCAGGGAAGCTCCATAAGATGTGACACATTTCGAGCCCTAAACAAAACTAGGCTCTGCTTCAGGTTTTAGGAAACTCCCAAGGTATAAACGAGAAATATCAGTGCTTTAAAGATGAAACAACAACCCACACCTTATGAAGGAAGGTGGCTGATGTCAAAGGAACAAACGGGGGGATCTACCAAAAGGAAAACCCCTTAAATGATAGGTCTACATTTTAAGGAAAACACTCAACTGGAAACGTTTTTATGATTAATGGCAATGATAATAAAAATGACGAAAATGGAGATTTGTCAGTAGAGAGTGGACTCATTCCACCCTTTTGCTAAGTAACTCCGACATTCTCTAAGCATACCCACCTTTTCCACCTATGTTTCATTGGGGTTCTTTTTTTTCATCATCAACCTTATAATGGTTAGAGCAACAGGGAGAGAACCAGGGAAGCCAGGGTTAAAATCCTACTGCAGCTCCTTGTGATCGTGTGCAAATCATTTAACCTTCTATTGCCTCAGGTGCAAACAGAGGGGCTGTTTTACTACAGTATGTTAGGTGTTTACACCTAACGTGTTTAGCACAAAGACTAACATGCGTTAAGTGCAGAGCCTCCATGGTAACTGTCGGCCAGCATGTTCACGACAGTTACCCTCCAGATGGGTACCCTAATGCATGGCACTATCACTGTGGGTGCACTTATCTTTACCTAGGAGTAACCTAGTGATTAGAGAAGCAACCAGGGAGCAGAAGGACTAGGTTTTTAATTCCGCTGACTCTTCTTGTGGACTTGGGCATATCACTTAACCCTCCATTGCCTTAGGCGCAACCTTAGATTGTAAGCAATCTGGGGACAGGGAAATGCCTACAGTACCTGATTGTAGCTTGCTTTGATCTGCCACTGGAAAGGCAGGAGCTAAATACTAATAAATAAATATTGAGGTGGTTTTAGGTGAACTGCACTAATGGCAAAATTGACAGTGTGCAATATGCCCCCCTTGCTAACTGCAGTGTGCTCACTATGCACACTCTCCACCCATTCAGCACTCTTATATTCAAGTGGCAGTTAGTGAACATAACATAAGATATGCCATACTGGGTCAGACCAAGGTTCATCAAGCCCAGTATCCTATTTCCAACAGTGGCCAATCTAGGTCATACGTACCTAGCAGTTTCCCCAAAACCTTAAGAAAACGGAAGCTCTGTTTGTTACAAAGACCAAAACTTCACCCCCCCCAAAACCCATCTCACCCTGGAAACACCACAAATTAAGGTCCAGACTCAAATAAAGTATCTAGGCATCATATTGGACCAAGCACTGTCCTTCAAACAACAGATCACAAGAACAGCAAAAACTGTATTCTTCAAAGCCAGGATGCTCCAACGATTCAGACCGCTCCTTGACTCACTGGACTTCAAATCGATCATGCAAGCAACGACTCTCCCCCACATAGACTATTGTAATGCAATATACCAAGGACTACCAGCCAGCAACCTCTATGGACAACCCTCAACACAACAGTGAGAATCACACAAAAAAGGAATAAATATGTTCACATTACCCCAATATTACGAGACCTCCACTTTCTCCCTCTCGAGGCACGGATAAAATATAAAACACTGGTTCTGATTCACAAAGCATTCCACTAACAACAAGCCATGCATATGAGCACCCTGCTAACCCTGCTATAGTGCTACATTGGGTTAGCAGTTTGAGGTGAACGTTTCAGATTGAGTGCGATCGAGATAAAAGTTTCTTGGATGAATTCTTTATACTAATTGTTTAGTAGTTATTCAAATAAGAATAAAGAAAATTGTAACAAGGCAGCACATAAGAATAGAGTAATGTCAACAAAACACACTGTGATGGTAGCAAAATTGTCTGCACTTAAAACAGCCACATACATGTGCACAAATATTGAGCATATAAGAGCAAGGTTAGACACAAAGCAAAGCAAAGAAATGTGCAAAAAATGTTGTACAGGTATGTATGTAAGAATAGAAAACGCAAACCGCACCATTGCAATACATGAAGACAAACACCCGATGGTGTGAAAATAAAATTCTAATAAATGAGATCCGACACTGTGGTAATAACTAGCAAATTTTTATTTCAAAGTTTAGTAAAAACACGATATTTGTCAACACAGTTTAGATTTTAAAGTCATTCTTGGGTCAATCAATCTCCTGGTGGGCCCGTTTCTTCTTCCCCCGAATGCTTCTCTTGGTGCGCTGCTTGGCGTATTTTTCATCTGGGGTTTCCTGCAGCAGCAACCAGCAGAAATCAGCCATCATAGTGGTGTTCCATCTTCCTTGGTACCTTCTCTCTGCGTCCTTGATGTCCTGGTGAAACCTTTCACCTTGTTCTTCACTGTACGCCCCCAAGTTTTCGGGAAAGTAGTTCACATGGGAGTGCAAGAAATGGACTTTCAGGCTCATGTTACAGTCTTGTTCTTTGAAGGCATTGAGCATCCTGGCAACAATATCCTTATAGTTCTCATCCCGCCTGTTCCCCAAGAATTTGAGAACAACATCCTTGAAGGAATCCCAGACTTCTTTTTCCTTCTCAGACATCGTTTCAGCGAATGCTCCATCTGAAATGAGTTTCCTTATATCAGGGCCAACAAACACTCCTTCCTTTAGCTTTGCTTCAGAAAGTCGGGGGAACTTTGAGCAAAGATACCGAAAGCACTCACCATCTTTTGGAAGGGACTTGATGAATTGCTTAATGAGACCCAACTTAATGTGGAGAGGTGGTAATAGAATTTTATCACGAGGTACCAAGCTCTCATGAAGAACATTTTTCTCACCGGGTCTCAAATACTCCCGAATTGGCCAGTCTTTTTTCCCCCAGTGTAGGTCGCGGGCCCGGCTATCCCACAAGCAAAGGAAGCAGGGATATTTGGTGAAACCGGATTGCTGCCCTAATAGCATGGATAGAATTTTAAAGTCTCCACAAATCATCCACTTATGCTCATCATAACGAATCTTCTGAAGAATCAGGGCCAAATTCTCGTATTTTTCTTGGAGAATAACAGAGTGAGCAATAGGAACTGAAGCGAATGTGTTGCCATTATGAAGAAGAACACCTTTTATGCTGTCTTTTGACGAATCAATGAACAGCCGCCATTCAGCAGGATCATACTTGAGTTTAAACTTTTCCATCACTCCGTATATATCGTTGCAAAATACCAAATCTTCCTCTTTGCTGAAATACTTCAAAAATTGTGTCTCGCGGTTGCGGTACCAATAAAAAGTTGTTCCTGGTGACAATAGATTTTTCTGTTTAAGCCGAGAACCTAGCAGTTGGGCAGCATCTTTTGGGAGTCCTAAATCCCGGACTAAATCATTCAATTCAGCTTGAGAGAAAAGTTCAGGTTTCGGATCTGGTTCAGTTTCAAACTCGGAAGTACTGGACTCATCGGGAAAAGCCATCTGATGAGTCTCATCATGATCAGAACCGTCCACACAAATATGATCCAAAGATTTTGGTGGTTCAGGCACAGGTACTTCGTTGCTATGAGGCATAGGCCTAATTGCTGAGGGAAGGTTGGGGTAACTTATTACGTTCTTATTTTTTAAGTTGTATCCCTTCACAATGCAAGAGCAAAAATAGCAGTCACTGCTGTGGTCTCTTTGTTCACGCCACATCATAGGTATTCCGAAACGAAATGCTTGTTTTTTACCTTTCATCCATAAGCGTAGATCTTCCTCACATGTCTTGCACACTTTGTGAGGAGCCCACGGTTTGTCTTGATCGCCTAACTTCAAACCGAAATAGGCGAAATATTCTTTTTTAATAAATGCAGAAATGTTCCTCTGCCGCTTTTTCACGGTATATTCCCCACAAATAAAACAAAAACTGTCCGGAGAGTTGACGCAACCTCTGGCTCTGTGAGCCATCACAAATACACAGCACTGCAAACTACAACTGTAGTGAACCACTTCGGAATAAAGCTGGATTACGACTGAGCAAACAAAAGGTAATAATGAACTTGCAAGAAACTGAAATTTGACAGGAACGTTCATGTCGCAACCACCGTGTTTGAGCGAGCGAACGAGGCGAGGTGAACAGGAAAGAACATGCGCCAGCGCGAGTACTGGATTTAGCCCCCCGCCTCCCAATTGTCCTGTTAATGTATAAAATGAATACAAAAACACTCTAAAATATCATGAGGGAGTGTTTCTAGTTAGTTAACCATTACAACCTCTATTTTGGGCCAAGAAAATAAACTGCAGTCGGCTAAAAAGAAATTATGTGAACATTCCTTATATGGGTAAGAAATCTAATTTTGCAAGAAAACGTGACGTGATGGAACATTTTGGCTATTTTTCCTGGATTCAGCACCCCAAAATCTATAGGAATCAGTTGCAAAACTGGAGGCAGTTTTTTGGTAGTGTACCTGTGTTATCTTTGCCTACCAACTGGACTAGTTTTAAATATGCATCTTGTGTGGCCAGAATTACTCTCCCTGCAGTGGACCAGTCTGGGACTTTCATTCCTAATAAATACATCAAGGGATAAGGAGCCACTAACCGAGTCTCCACTTCAAGCCATGTTGGTCTTTGACAACGACCCTCCGAGTCCAACCACATCACTCCTTGCTTTAAAAGAAGGGCTTGATGGCACCACTGAAAGTCAGGAAAGTGGACATCTCCTTTTTCCTTGGAAGCCTTAAGTTTTTTAGTAGCTATTCTCGGGCGGGTTCCATTCCAAAGGAAATTTAGTAGAGCTCTTTCCAAGTCTACGTATGTTCCTGTAGGCAGTCTGAAAGGGAGCATTCCTAATACGTAATTAATTTTTGGGGTTAGAGACATTTTAATTGTTTCAAGCCTATCCCACCAAGAAAGGTGGAGAGGTGACCAAGAGAGAGTCATCCTACGAATCATGTGCAATAAGTCATCTATGTTCATTTTAATTCTATCTTCTATTGAGGTGTTATACTGAATAGCCAGATATTTAATTTTACCAGCCTGCCATTGAAAAGGGAAATCAGCCATAAGTTGTGAGTTTGAAAAATTATTTAATGGGAATGCTACTGATTTAAACCAGTTAATTTTATATCCTGACATGGAGGAATAGGAGTCTATTAATGTTAGGATCAGTGGCACCTCCGCAGGTTGAATAAAGAGAAGATCAGCAGTATATGCTGAAAGTTTCACCTGCAAGTCGCCTAAACTAAAGCCAACGATGTCTTTGTTTTGCCTGATAGCTATGGCCAGTGGTTCTAATGCTAGGTTGAAAAGAAGAGGGGAAAGGGGGCAGCCCTGCCGTGTATCTCTATGAAGAGAAAAGGAACGGGATAAAATTCCATTGGCAAATATGTGAGCACTGGTTCTCGAGTATAACACCTTTACCATGTTTATAACATCCTCTCCAAGACCAAACCACTTCAGGACAAAAAAGAGAAAAGACCATTTGAGCCTGTCAAACGCTTTCTCAGCATCGAGAGAGAGGCTGACATAGGGGGAGTGACTTACTGAGGCCTTTTCTATTAGGTTGCATAACAGCCGAGCATTATCTCTGGTTGACCTCCTTGGCACAAAGCCACATTGATCCAGATGTATTAAATCCCCAATAACTTTAGCAAGTCTTTTTGCTAAGATACTCGCATAAATCTTATAGTCTGCATTTAGCAAAAATATTGGTCTATAATTTGTGACATAGCTGGGATCTTTACCTGGTGTTTCCAAGACTATTATTGTGGCTTCTGAGAAGTTACCTGCATGACCCTGACCTTCCACTAATTCTCTATAATATAGAAGCAGATATGGAATCATCTCCTCACAAAACACTTTATAAAATTTGGCGGGGATTCCATCTGGGCCTGTGGCTTTGCCCCCAGTCATAGAATTAATAGCCATACATATTTCGTTGCTTGAAAGGGGCTTACCCAGGCTCTTGGCTTGTTGTGTCTCCAATTTGGGATGGGTTAGGTCTCTCACAAATTTTGAGAAGACGTTAGGGTCTGTTTTCAAGTCTGAGGAGTATAAATTGTCATAGTATTTGGAAAATTCGTCCAGGATTTGCTCATTGTTAGTTTGTCTCATTTGGCTGTCATCCAGAATGGAGACAATTTTCTTTCTTTCTTGCTTCCCTCTCAAGGCATTAGCCAAGAGCTTGCTAGCTTTATTCTGCTCGACATGAAATCTAGCTGATTGTTTCAGCAATACTTGTTCTACTTCGGAACTTAGTATTTCATTATATTGAAATCTTAAATGCTGTAGCCTAACTAGTATGCTTGGGTCAGATTGTTTATTCCATAGCCTTTCTCTGGCTTTAATTTGGCTATCTAAGGTTGCTAGTTGGACTTTTCTCTTTTTGTTCTCCCTAATAGAATAACTAGTAATTGTAGCTCGGAGTGTAGCCTTAAAGGCCCTCCACCATGCCCAACTTGCAGAGTCACCTAGTTTATTAGTATTAAAGTAAGATCTGATAGAAGCCTTCAGTTCGGCTTGAAAAGAGGGTTCGGCTAACCATGCTCTGTTGAAAGACCAAGTCGGTTTAGGCCTCTCAAGCTCAGGTGGGACAACTCTTAATGTGATGGCTGCATGATCAGAGATGCTTATGCCCTTGATGTCTGCCTCACAGTCATTTGTGATGAGGGACTTAGATATTAAAAAAAAGTCAATACGAGAAAAAGATTTATGCGAGGAGGAAAAAAAGGTGTAATATTTTTCCACAGGGTGGAGCAATCTCCAAATATCCACAAGGCCGCTGGCTTCTATGAGGGCAGTGAGGAATATGCCTGCACGGGAAGGCCTTTCCACTGTCCCAGGATTACAATCTGTTATGGGATCTCTAACCAAATTAAAGTCCCGCCCAAAATAGTTGGAACTGGACTATCCATCTGCAGCATGCCGGATAACGTACGAAAAAAACCAGGGTCATCACAATTAGGGCCATATATATTTAAAAATAGGAGATTCACTCCCCCAACCTTAACTAGGGATTTGGACCACCTTCCGAAGGCGTCATTGCTAGCACTTTCAATCGTAGCTCCCAATGATTTCCTCATTAAGGTTGCCACACCATTTTTCTTATGCTCTTCCAGGGAGGAGCCAATTATCATGAACTGCTTATCTTCTAATTTACTAGTCTCCTGCATGGTAAGGTGTGTTTTCTGCAATAGGATTACGTTGGCTTGTTTCCTCCTTCAATATGTTAGTATTATTATTAGTCGGGGTCTTGATGCCCTTTACATTTAAAGATAATATCTTTAGCCCGTTAGCCATTGCATCTCACACAGATTAATGCCTGCAAAATATAGTATATATTAGAACCTTTGTCATAGTATATAGTAGAGCCTCTGTCAGACTTCCCCAGAGAACCATTACTTAATCCCCTTGTTAATAAACAGCGATATTGGTGAGACAGCGTAAACATATAAACATGGCGCAGCCTGGACCCGATATAACATTTAAGCTAAAAAGACATAGCTAATTAGCATAACCCATCCCTAAAGAAGGTATTGAAAACATCAAGAATTAGGCCACTCAGAAAGAGAGAAAGTCCTTAGCCAATGGTTAAGGCAGTCTTTATAATATCCTGTGTGTGAGCCCCTTCCTCTGATTAAGAGCTGGAGTTGCCACGATGTTTCCCAAGGTGGACCACAGGTTTAATGGCTTCACAAAAGCTGCACTATGATGAACAGGAGATTGCTTGAATAGGCGGTAGGCCCAAGTAGACGAGACAGCTCAGATGGTGTTTAAACCCAGCATAATACTGACTCACAGTCAAGTCTCCTGCGCGTGCTGGGGTATACATTTTAGGCATAGGCTAAGAAATCATCTAGAGCTATATCCTACGGGGTTCGGTTGTCTGACAGACTGATCAACAAATCTAAGCAGGTATGGCTGAATGGATCGAAGAGAGGTCTAATTTTGGTGCATCAGTAATGCTTCCTGATCCTCGATGAACTGCCTAAGAGCCACTGGATCCTCAAACATTTTAGTTACATTATTTAGTGTCACTTTAAATCGTGCCGGATTGAAAAGCCCATACCTTGCCTGGAGGTGTTGGAGTCTCGGTCTTAAGGCAAGAAATTGCTTTCTCTTTTCAACAGTAGGCTTGCTGTAGTCAGGGTAAAAAGTGATTTTCTGCCCTTGATACTGAAAGGATTGACCCGCCCTGGCCGCTGAGAGTATTTGGACAGCATGTTGATGTCACAGCACGCATAGGATCATCGGACGCGGCCTTTTACTTTGCAAGTTAGGTGACGAAGGTATTTGGTGCGCTCTTTCAATCTCCAGTGGTCACGAAAATTCTATTTTTAAGAGCTTTGGTATCAGGGCTTCTAAGAACCAAATAGGGTCACCCGCTTCAGAGCCTTCCATTAGCCCAATAATGTGAATATTATTGCGCCTAGTTCTATTGTTCATATCTTCTATACTTCTTTCAAGGGTTTCCAATTTGCGAGATGACTTTGCAAGCTGGATGAAACATTCTTCATATACTGCAGCCGACGCTTCCACTTTGTCCAATCTGAGTGATAGAGTTTGGAATTGCAATCGCAGATCTTTCTAGTCTGATTGCATTTTATTTAAGGATTCCCCCTTGGAGTCTACTCGAACGCGAATCACCCGAACCTCTTTTAAGATCTCTTGCATGCTCTCAGACGCTTCTTGCTGTGGCACCATTTTTTTGCGGGGAGAGTGAGTATGTTTTAGATCTTTTAGTGCCCGATGTTGGGGGGTTCGTAAATTCCAAGAGGGTTTGTTTACTACCAGACATACTCACTGACTGTGGGCCAACTTTGCCGGTAAGGAGATTGCTTTTCACTGAGATGGTCAGGATTAACTGTCTGGGTCCACGGGAGATAATTCTTATGCAGCCATGTTGGAGTCTCGCTGGCTCCGCCTCCCAGCCATGTAGCTGATACTTATACCTGCCTCTAAGCAGGGGTGATGGACACAATTTTTAAAATATAGGAGGAGATAGTTAACCCGATTAACCACGTTAATCATGGTCAAAGGAATACTCAGCGACACTAGCACAGTTAATGCTACTGAATATCCTCTGGTGCCACCAGCGCATGCTAGCTGGCTAACATCGGGGTGTTCCTGGGGCAGAACAGGGGTGTAATCACAGGTTAACCAAGCAGAGGCAATTTTCAGCTGCTGCCTGGTTACCCTAGCTAGCTAAAGTTAGAACAGCTGAGGAAGATGAGAAGTCTTCCATCTGGGACTTTTTCAAGGACATGAAAGCTATTGATGCCTCTTCTCTGTTGACATCAAGTTCTGACAAGGACTGATACCAATGCTTCTTTGCCTCTACTTGATACACAACACTTATGGTCTTTGATGTGGATGAAAACAAAACCACATTCTGCTTTATCTTGGGACGGGTATTAGTTTTTTGGCCTCCACTGTTACTTGAGGCTCAAGTAAGATTAAGGTGACTCAATGTCAATGCATCCCAAAGGCTGGTGTAGCTCCAAGACCCATTGGGACCAATGATAGTGGATGAGATTTTGCAGAATCAAAGAGCATCTGTCTTTGCTTTTCATAATCACAAAGCCCTTTCCTTGGCATCTGAGGACATAGATAGCAAGTAGAGGATTCATGATTAGGTTCTAGGTACAACAAGCACCACATATGGGTTTCTGCACCGGATATAATCATTGCACAGAGTCTGCATTTTTTAAAGCCACTGGATGCTTTTTTTCTGAGCCATATCACCAAAACATATAGCAAAAATGACATTGAATGACTCAACTGTAAAAAAAAATTAGGTCTGGTTGCCATGTCAAACATTGAGGACTGTGGCAGTGGGTAAAATGTACAAAGAAAAAGAAAGCTTAAAATTCTGTGAAAAGTATCCCTAACTTGAAGACTAAAGGGGAAAAAAAGGGGCTCCACATAACAGCAGAATACAAAAAGAAAGTTTCTGTGTTTTACTTATAAATTCAGTCAGAAAATCATATTGACCATGCTGGAAAGTATCTCTTTGGCTCTGCAGAAGAAGGAAGACTGAAGAAGATCAGTGTGATGACTCAGGATGGGAAGCAGCATGCATGCGTAGTGTGTCGAGAAAGTTTCTAGAAGTGTAGTAGAGCTATGTAAGTTTTTCCTCTATGACCTCTGTCAGATGACATCACCCAGAAAGGCTATTTATTCATTGTAATGCTTGTTAAGTTTTATTCACTTCTTCTATGTAAACCTGTTCTATGTAATGAGTTGTTTCACGGTAAACTGCGTTGATTTAAAATAATGTGGTGTATAAAATCAAATAAATAAATAAATTATAGGACAAGCTATTTTAAGAAATAAGAAAATAAGATATGCCATACTAGGTCAGATCAGATTAAAGGTCCATCAAGCCCAGTATCCTTTTTCCAACAGTGGCCAATCTAGTCACAAGCACATGTCAGCTTCCCAAAAGGTAACACAGAAAAAAGCAGGAGGACAAATGCCACTGGAAGAACCAAGCTTTATTGGTGCCGAGGTCTGCCCTACATGTGTTTCGGCTGCCTTGGCATTCTTCAGGGGACTATGACCTTAAAACAAACACATATAAATACATCAATATAAATGGTAAAAACATAAAAATTAAGAATGTAAGCCAAAAGAAATCATGCATGAGTGTTGATAACCCTTAGAAAATCTCTCATGGACTGTATTATGATAAGTACAAAACAAATAGTATAAAATGAACTAATAATAAAAACCATAATGATAAAAAACAAAAGTAAAAATTGAAATAAGGTAGACAGATTCCATACTGCTTATCCTAGGGGTAAGCAGTGGATTTCACTAGTCCACTTTAGCAATGTTTTATGGATTTTTCCTCCAGGAATTTGTCTAAACCTCTTTTAAACACAGTTACACTAACAGCTTTTACTACATCCTCCAGCAATGACTTTCCATAGTTTAATTATGTGTTGAGTGAAAAACTATTTTCTCCGATTAGTCTTAAATGCAATACATTGTAGCTTTATTGTGTGTCCCCTAGTCTTTCTACTTTTTGAAGGAGCAAACAACTGATCAACTTTTATCTGTTCCACTTAACTCATTATTTTATAGATCTCTGACATAACTCCCCTCATCTGTCTTTTCTAAGCGGAAGAGTCCTAACTTTTTAAAGCTTTCCTCATAGAGGTATCCTTCCATCCCCTTTTTTCATTTTGGTCACTCTTTTCTGTGCCATTTCCACTTCTGCTATATCCTTTTTAAGATATGGTGACCAGAACTGCACACAATATTCAAGATGCGTTCGTACCATGGAACTATACAGAGGCATTATAATATCCTTGTTTTTATTTTCCATTCCTTTCCTTATGATTCCTAGCATTCTATTTGCCTTCTTGGCCGCTGCTGCACACTGGGTGGAGGGTTTCAACATATTATCCACGATGACACCTAAATCTCTTCCCTGGATGGTGATTCCTAATGTGGAACCTTGCATCCGCCGCAGCCTGGTACTCCACTGTGCTGAGATCCTCACTCACCCTCCTAAGGAAGCTGGAAAGATGCTGGCATCGATCGCACTCTGCAGATGACCAAAGGGCATATAACTCTCACCTGGCAATACACCGAGAAGCAGTAACAGAGAATATGAGACGATTCCACACAGACACCCTAAAATGATCACTGAACAAACCACATGACTAGTTCGTCCTTGTCAAGAACCTAACAAAGGAACCAGCCCACGAACAACCAAGCGAGATCCACCCCCAAGAATTTGCAGATTACCTGCAATCACAACTATGCCAGACCAACAAGTCCCCAGTACCCGCCGTCTCAGTTGAGCCATGCTATCTAACACCCCTGACCATCTTCTCCACACCACCCAAGAAGCACATCGAAGACACTATTGCTGCAATCAACACTACCACTGCACAAACCGACCCCTGCCCTGCCTTCTGGATAAAAGAGCTACGGTCCGACTTTAGCCCTTTCATAGCTAGGCTCATGGACCGATCTTTCACAACAGGTGCATTCCCCCAATCCCTCAAACACACGTCCTTCAGACCACTGCTAAAAAACAGCAAGCTTGACCCCCAGAAGTAGACTCGTATAGACCAATATCAAGTATACCACTACTGGTCAAAATAATTGAAAAAGAAGTCCAAAGACAAATTCAAGAACAAATTGAAGCCTCCGCGCCACTAGACCCTTGCCAACATGGTTTTAGAGAGTCTCATGGTGTTGAAACGCTCCTCACCACACTCCTCAATAACATAATTGCTGGAATTGATAACATCCGTCAAGGGTTTGTCCTCATTTTCATGGACATAGCAGCTGCCTTCGACTCAGTAAGCCACGAGCTTCTCCTGGAGCATCTCAAGGAGAAGGGGATCTGTGACACAGCGCTAGAATGGTGCAAGGCATACCTCTCTGACAGATGGCAGCACGTACGATCAGGGGCTTCAACATTGGAACCATTCCACCAGAAGCAAGGCGTCCCACAAGGATCCTCCCTCTCCGCCCTGATGTTCAACATATACATGCAGCCCATCTGTAACCTCATCCGGTCTTTCAATGTTAACTGAAGGACTTCAGGAAAAAACTAAAGACTCACCTATTTCAGACTCATTACAACCTAACCTAGTCAATGTAATCCTTTCGAACAACATGGCTACTAAAAATCATATTCAACAAGAAATGCATCCTGTAATTATGTAATTTATGTATATATGTAAAGCCTCCTCTCAAGAAATCAAATGTAAATCTGTAACCGTTTGCTGTGACTTTCACCCTCCCCTGCAATCCTACTGTATGCTTAAATTTTGGTCTGTACAACCGCATCCTTTTGTATAGAAAACCGCCACTGATCGCTGGAAGTGGCGGGATACAAGTGTACACTAAATAAATAAATAAATAAACTGTTTGATATATGCAGATGATGTGCTACTTTACATGCCATTCTCGACAGAGAACCCGGACCTCTCCCCACTGACAGATTGCTTTAATGCAGTATCCAACTGGCTCCAAACCCAAAACCTCAGAATTCAGCACAAGAAAACAGAGGTTCTATTCATTACAAGGAATCAGAGCTTCACCACACCACCATATCTAAAGGTCAAAGAAGCAGAACTACAGACCAAACCCACGATCCGGTACCTCGGAGTCACTTTAGACCAGCGCCCGGACATGAAGGTGCACATAAGCAACATAGCGAGAGCGGTATACCATAAGATCCGAACTCTCAGGCACCTACGCTTCCTGCTGGAACTGGATGACTTCCGGACAATTTATCAAGCGTTAATCATACCACATTTTGATTATGCAAATTCAGTCCTGCATGGACTCCCTCAATCCACCGTGAACCCGCTTCAGCTCGCGATGAACGCCGCAGCAAGAGTCCTACATGGAGCATCCAGGAAAGACCACATGACGCTTATCCTGAAACATCTCCACTGGCTCCCGATACATGATAGACTCACATTCAAAACCTTACTGCTGACTTTCAAAGCCATCAAGGGGCTCTCCTCCACAACACTAGCAGAGATTATCCAGACCACGCCCCCTAACAGGTCCAGAAGATCGGTAGCGGTCAATACACTGATAGTCCCGAAATCAATAACCCAATGCACCCAGGCAACAGCAAACAGGGCTTTCAAATTTTATGCGCCCAGATGCTGGAACACCCTACCACCCAGCATCCGGGCAATCCCCGACTTAGCCCAGTTTAGGAATACCTTGAAGCACCACCTCTTCCTCCTGTACTACCTGGTAGACAGTGCTACAATAGCCCCTTCCACTATCTAGCCTGTGCAGTACATTTGATTATTACCACTCAAAGCACCCATGACTACGACTGGCGAGGTACGTCTTGTCATGTCGCCTAGGTGTAAATAGTTACCTCTGGTTATCCAAGTTTTAGTACCTGTTCCTTGTAAACACAGATCAGCCATTGAAATGTGTAAGTTTCTATGTTCCATGTAAACCGTGCTGATGTTGAATAGCGCAGTATAAAAGAGACTGTAAATAAATAAATAAATCGTGTAACCATAGTTTGGGTTGTTATTTCCTAAGTTCATATCTTTGCACTTGTCCATATTAAATTTCATCTGACATTTGAACTCCCAGTATCACAATTTCTCAAGGTCTTCTTGCAATTTTCCCAATTCTTTTGTGATTTAACAACTCTGAATAATTTTGTGTCATCTACAAATTTGATCACCTCACTCATTGTTCCCATCTTCAGGTCATTTATAAATATATTAAAAAGCAATGGGCCCAGCACAGATCCCTGGGGTACCCCACTATTCACCTTTCTCCATGAGAATGTTGCTCATTTTGCCCTACTCACTGCTTTTCTATCTTTAACCATTTCCCAATCCACAGTTGTACTCCTATCTCCTCCTATCTGCCTCCTATCTCTTGACTTTTTAATTTTGTGAAGAGTCTCTCATCAAGGTCCTAGTCCTTGGAGAATTTCTTGTAGATTTTTCCAGGGCAACTCACTGTAATTTAGCTTTCTCCACTTTCCCTTTATTTCACTGACTTCTATGGTGTTTCTTTAAAGAAATTATAGTCTGGAATGATCAGTCCTCATTCTGGTTTCTACAACACCAAGACTCAGTGACTGCAATTACATAGAAACATTGAAAATTACAGTAGATAAAGATAATATGGAGTGGAGGAGTAGCCTAGTGGTTAGAGCAACTGCCTCGTACCCAGAAGATCAAGGGTTCGATTCCCACTGGCACTCCTTGTGACTTTGGGCAAGTCACTTTACCCTCCATTGCCTCGGAAGAAAAGGCTGGCAATCTACTTCCGGTGATACATTGCCAAGAAAACCCAGAGGTAGCTGGGTCGCTATGAGTCAACACTGACTTGATGGCACTAAAAAAAAAAAAAAGATAATATAGACTATCCAGTTTGCCCATCCATAAGGACGATTAAGTTCTACACACCCTTCCTCTCACTCAGAGATCCTCTGTATTTATTTCATGCTTTTTTGAATTCAGATGCAGTACACCATCTCCACTGGGAGACTGTTTCACATATCCACCATGCTTTTCATAAAGACATATTCCTTGGATTACTCCTGAGTCTATTCCCTTTCACCTAAATCTTATGACCCACTCATTCCAGAACTTCCTTTCAACTGGAAGAGTGCCACCTCTTGTGCATTTATTTCATGGAGGTTTTTAAATGTCCCTACCATATCACCCCCTCCTTTCTTCCAAAATATACATATTGAGATCTTTAAGCCTATTTCCATATGTCTTTTGATGAAGACCACTGACCATTTTAGTAGCCACCCTCTGTACCATCCTGTTTCTATCATTTTGAAGGTACAATCTCCAGAATTCTATACAATACTCCAAATGAGGTCTCACTAGAGACATATACAAAGGCATTATCACCTCCTTTTCCTGCTGTTCACTGCCTGGGCAGCAACCTGCTTTTAAGCCAAAAAAGACCAGTTTCACGGTCATTCAAGAGATTTTTTGTGCTAGTCAATCAAGAGAATTATAGACGCTCAAGAATACACAGTCTAGAACTTATACATAAAAAATTCAGCAATTAAAATTCCAGGTGTCCCTTTGGCCTCCATAGTTTTCCTTGAGTCAATGTAGGCTACTCTGTTCAATTAGAGATTTGCCTTGCACCTGTAAGTACTGCAGCTCCTCTGAGATTGTTCCTCTGTCCTCTCCTGGAGATGAATATTTTCCAAAGCTTTTTAGTTAGAGTTCTCCTTCACAAACGTAGACTACAACCACACTGCTGTGGATTTCTAAGTGGTAGATACATAGAATAATCTCCCAGTGGAGGTAGTAGAGACAAAGATTGTATGTGAATTAAAGAAAGAGTGGGACATATACAGAAGATCTCTAAAGATAAGAAAGGGACTGTAGAGCTTAGTAGTTGGTATGGGAAGGCAGATTGCATAGGCTGTATGGTCTTTATCTGCAGTCATGTTTCTATGTTTCAATCAGATTTCTTGCAACTGCAACTAGAACTCTTTTCTTTTAACTTCTTTGTTTCAATTTCTATTTTAGGATTATGCACTGTCTTCCTCTCCAGAAAACCAAGGTGCAGGGACGTACCGAGTGTAAATCGCGCCCTGTGCGACTTGCACATCGGGCGCGCGCCCCCCCCCCCCGCGGCAGGAGAGAAGAGGTGTGCCCTATGTGCAAGTTGCCGGCATGCTAAGCAGATCTGTCCTTCCCTGCAAGGAGGGAGGGACAGATCTGCTTAGCATGCCGGCGAGAAGGCTTAAGGGGCACATTTTAGCTGTCTGACATTGCCTGCTGCTGCTGAGAGAAGAAAAAGTGGCAGTGGCAGGCAATGGCAGACAGCTAAAATGTGCCCCTTAAGCTTTTGTGCCCTGTGCGGCCGCACCGCTCGCACAGGGCTAGGTACGGTCCTGCCAAGGTGGTTTACAATTTAAACAATAACCTAGTTGAGATCAGAAGACCTTCTCTTCTGTAGGTCCTAATTTTTAGGACTGTTTACCTAAGGAATGGAGAGCTATCAGGAACTACTTACTCTTTAGAGAACATTACAATGCTTACAGGCCGATTCTGAAAGGTGCATGGCGTGGCCATTGGGACGCCCAAAACATGGACAGGGGCAAGTTGTACCTGATTCCGCAACCGCAGGAGCTATATGTTCCCGTAGTTGTGGAATCAGGCACTTAGATGGCCCGGCATGCACCCAGTTCCAAGGAGAGAGATGTCCTGTGTCTGTTCCGGCAATGTTCCGGCTAGTGTGCTGGTGTGCTGGTGCAGCAGCGTCCTGTCACCATGGCACTGACATGTCCAGCCGGAGGCTCACAGTGCCCAGATGCCGATCAGCCCCATCACTCTGCTGTCCGACAAGTTACATGATATGGGAAGTAACAACTTGAAGTGAGTTGCGTGAGAGCACTTGATACAGGGACGCGGGTCCCGAAACGTGCACGTCGTGCTTCTTCTCTCAATATTTCAAGACACGTCTTCTATTTCAAGCTATTCAAGACACGTCTTCTATTTCAAGCTAAGTTTTTATGATATTCACTAAAGAACTGTATGATTAAAATGGACCTCATTTGACGGGTGTGGTTTTGCAGTCCATCTTAACCTCCCTCACTGGGGTCCGACAAAAAGAAAAATTTTGGTCCACGGGGGATTTCCTAGGGGATTTTTTACAGGGGATATACAGAGGCATGACCTGAATTGCCTCTGTATGTCCTGGTGGATGGCACATCTCCCGCTCTGCTCGCATGCCACCATTTTCCATCCCCGTCCAGCACTCCCTGCACAAACGCCTGGTAAATGTGAGGAGTGCTGGGTCCAGAATCATGATCAGGAGCTGCGCATGGGACGGAATCCACCTCTTAGCCTTTTACCAAGTCTTTTGACCATATTTTAAGTTCAGACATTACTGATATTGTAGTCAGAGTGGAGTTTTATTTCTGGTGTTTTATTATTTTATTTTTCTATATCCTGCTTATTGTTGTATTGTCTTTGCTCATACTGATTTGTGTTTTTAGCTTGACATAGTTTTTTTTTTTTTTTTTCTTTTTTTTTAAATTCTTTATTTTCGTTTTATAACAACAAAGGAAAAGGAAGACATACAGCTAAAAGACAGATACATAACGTGTAATACATACACCAAAGTAAACCCATACCACCCCCCTCCCCCCTGCTTCTTCTCTAGAAAACTAAGCATTCCCGAAGCGGGCGTGTACTTACATTATTGTGTTACAAAACCTAACGGTGATCTAAAACATGATGAGTGCACATTATACAGGCATGTTGGAGCAATGAGCAGATTGTACATAATCATTAAGCATCTGCCATTTAGACAAGCGAGAGTGAGTTTGGACATGGGGAATAGCTCTCCGAGGTATCTGCTCATATTTACTATATAAGCAGACGAGGTTCCACCATTCATTGACAGTAAGTCGAGAGCTATCCTTCCAATTCCTCGTGATTAAGCAAATGGCTATACCCAGCATGAAATCAAGGAGAAAGCGACCCTTCTTAGGAAGAGAGGGGACCTCCGCCACAGAGCGGAGTCCCACGACCTTCCAAGAGAGAGGTTCGTGAAAGTGTAAGATAAATTGAATACGACCCCAGACCCGCCCCCAATAGACCTGTAGTTGAGGACATTCATAAATAACATGAGCGAAGGTTCCCACAGCAGTATGGCAAGACCAACACAGGTCCCTAGCATTTGGGTTCCATTTGGCTATTTTTTCTGGGGTATAAAAGCATCTGTGTGCAAAAAAGAAGAGAGTTTGGGTAACGGAGGCAGACCGGGAAACCCGCACTACTTTGCTCCAGAAAACGCTCCATTGCACAGGGGTTAAAGTGGTTTGCAGTTCGCGCTCCCAGGCTTGTTGGGCTCTAAAAGTGTCCGTGTCTGTACCCTGACATATTATTTTATAAAAGTTAGAGGCTACCCCATGTGTACTACTAATAGAGTGAACTATCTCTAATAGCCCATCCTCAGTAGGGGCAGAAGGCGGCATGATTCGAGCACTTTTGAGGCAGTGTTGAAGCTGCATCAATTGAAAGTAGTGTTTCGCTGGTAACGCAAATTCCTTTTGTAAATCAGAAAAGGTTTTCCAACGAGCTGCAGAGAAAAGCTGTTGGGGTGTCCAGATCCCCCTGGAGTACCAGGGTTTCCAGGCTATTGTTCTATTTAGGACTTGAATTCTGGGGTTATTCCATAGCGGGAGTCCGTCCTGAGGACATACATTCGGGCCCAGTGATAGAATGAGAGTGTTAAAGGCCGCAAGAGTATCGACAATCATTGGTGGATGGCGGGTGTCTACTTGATAGGACATACCGGGGAGATGGGTCAACGGAATTGGGCTACTAAGCTCCTCTTCTATGTCAAGCCAAACTGGTCTGCTGTCTGTTGAGGCATCTAGCCATCGGGCACCTTGCTTAAGTAGAAAGGCTTGATGATATCTAAGAAAATCAGGAAATCTGGTACCCCCTCGTTCCTTTGCAGACTGCAGTTTATGTTTAGCTATCCTTGGTGGCTTGCCCTGCCAGAGATAACGGACGAGAAGGCCCTCAATATCTTTATAAGTATGTAACGGAAGTAAGCATGGCAGCATTTCTAAAATGTAGTTCACTTTGGGGACTATCATCATTTTCACAGTTTCTAAGCGGCCCCACCATGTGAGAGATAAGGGAGACCAACGATTTGTGAGTTCACGGACTTTGGAGACTACCTCTTTGGCATTAAAACTGATAGTGTCTTCTAAAGGAGAACAGTAATGGACCCCGAGATACTTCACCATGCGGGATTGCCAAAGGAAGGGAAAGGCCTGCATGTCAGCCTCATGTACCCAGCGGTTCAGTGGGAATGCTACAGATTTGGTCCAGTTAATTTTATAGCCCGATAATTGTGAGTATCCGTCAATCAGATCCAAGACAGCTGGAACCGAATCGAGGGATACGAAGAGCATAAGGTCATCTGCATATGCAGAGAGTTTAATCTCCCTATGACTAAAGGGGACACCTCGAATACGTGCAGACTGTCTAATAAGGATGGCTAGGGGTTCAAGAGCGAGATCAAAGAGCATTGGTGATAGGGGGCAACCTTGACGCGTGCCTCTTTGGAGGTTAAATGGCTGAGATTTGATGGCGTTTACACAAATACTGGCGACGGGTTGAGTATACATGACTTGGAGATATCGGAGGAAGCCCTCTCCAAAGCCATACCATCGGAGAACTGCAAATAAAAAGGGCCATTCTAGACGATCAAAGGCTTTTTCGGCATCCAGGGAAAGACCCACCCATGGATGGTCGAGATTGGCAGCACTGGATAGCACATGGCACAAGGTCCGAGCATTGTCAGCAGTTGATCTGCCGGGTATAAAACCGCATTAGTCGGGGTGAATTAGGGTAGCCATCATGTCAGATAGCCGGGTGGCCAAGATCGTTGCGAAGATCTTATAATCGGCATTAAGTAGGGAGAATGGACGGTAGTTGGCGGTCAGTAGCGGGTCTCTGCCTTCTTTCTCAAATACTACCACATTAGCTGCAGAAAAGGATCCCAAAGAGGATGTATCTACCGCAAGGGCAGTAAAATAGAGTTTTAAATAGGGAACTAAATCTGCACTGAACGTTCTGTAGAATTCGGTCGGGAGACCATCGGGCCCTGCGGCACGGCCCGAGGCTGTTCGTTTTAGGGCAGATTGGATCTCTGAAGTAGAGAAGGGTTCATCCATCGCATCCCTATCATCTTCAGAGAGGGTCGGCCGCTGAATGCCAGAAAGCAATCACTCGAATGTCTCTGATGAGAACTCACATTCAGATTGATATAGGCGGGTATAGAAATCCCGAAAGAGCTCTACAATGTCGGAGTCTGTGGTCACTATGCCCCCTCCCTGTGGAGCTCGAAGGGCCGCTACGCGTTTGGCTTCTTTTTGACCTTTCAAGGCATTGGCTAAGAGTCGACCGGCTCGGTTATTTTCACGATAATATGTCCCTCGCTGAAGCTCAATACTCTTAGAAGCTGCAGTTGAGAGGATTGAATTATATTGAAAACGGAGACGCTGTAATCGAATTAATACACATGGGTCAGTACGTGAAGTTAGAACTCGTTCGCCTGCTTTTATTTGTTGGTCTAGTATGAGCAGCTGCTGTTTACGTTGTTTCCGCAGGCGGATTTGATAGCTAGTGATCGTTGCCCGAATGGCCGCTTTGAAGCCCTCCCACCAAGCCCAATTCGCAGTATCTTGGGGTAGATTAAAATGGAAGTAATCCTGTATGGCTGCTCGAATTTCCGACTGGAACTCTGGCTGAGTTAACAGGGCTCTATCAAAGAACCAGGCTCCCGAGTTCCCCTGGGGTGCAGTAGTGTGTAATTGAAAGGAAATGGCAGCATGATCTGAAATATGTTGGGAGTGAATCTTTGCAGTGTCCACCTGAGGAACTAACAGTTTTGAGATTAGAAAGAAGTCTATGCGAGACTGAGATTTATGAGGGGAGGAGAAGAAGGTGAAGTCAAGCTCATTAGGGTGTAGTAACCTCCATAGATCAACTAAAGCAAGATCCTTGATCAGGGAGGTAAGCGTGGCGTGACTCTTGGGGGGACCACTCGTCCTAGGCGGCTGTTTGTCAATCAGGGGATCAAGGACTAGATTGAAATCCCCCCCAATGATCAATGAAGTATTAGCAGAAGCCTGCGCAACCTGAGCAATGGTAGCAAAAAAGGCAGGGTCATCAACATTAGGAGCGTAAAGGCATATACATGTAACTTCAAGGCTACCTATCTTGAGGTGAACTCTAGACCATCTACCTTCTGTATCTGAGCTAGTCGCAATAATAGTAGCATGCAAAGATTTCCTAACCAGTATGGCAACCCCACATTTCTTAGAAACGGCTGGGGAATAGGCGGCCACCATGTAAGGTTTAATATTGAGTTTAAGAGTTTCCTTCGAATTTAAATGCGTTTCTTGGAGAAAAATCAGATCCACTGCTTCCTGACTGAGGTAGCTTAGGATTTTCTTCCGTTTTATCGGATTATTGATTCCTTTTACGTTCAATGAGAAAATCTTACATGGTGCCATCAATCGGTAATAGACATTTTAGGTAAGGGCGCTTGATAACATATAACATAAGCAGAATCTGTACAACAATGTCATAATCACCGAGTATTCTGGCTAATACACCCCATATTGAAAAGTATGTACCAACGTATCTTAGAGAAGAAGCAAAACCCCCAAAGAATATGGCGACCATATGTCTGTGGGAGGAGGCCCTAGAGAGGAATAGAAAGACATATAAAGAAAAGAAAAGAAACACCAGAGTCCATAATAACACTGTCTCTGATACTCATCGAGGCTACTGTGGGTAGATGGAGTCGGGTCACAGATACCATCAAGAGTAAGGCAACAGACTGCCCACGCCAGACTCTTTGCTAGGCTGCGGCAGATCCAATATGGCAGGTACAGCGGATATGAGGAGACTTGCAGGAATATTCTGGAAGTCAGCGCATCAAGTCGGCTTCTTTGGAATCCAAAAACTCCGCTAGTAGATCAGGGTCCTCAAATGTTCTTGTCTGATTGTGAAGCGTGACTCGGAGCTTGGCCGGGTACATCAGGCCATAGCGTGCTTGTAGTTGTTGAAGCCTCGGCCGGAATTCCAGAAAGCGCTTTCGGCGGTCGACCGTGGGTTTAGCCAAGTCGGGATAGAAGGAGATCTTGTGGCTCTCAAACTCCATATGGCCCTTTGCCCGAGAGGCACTTAGAATTTGCTCCACGTGTTGATATCTCAAAAGTCGAAAAATGATAGGCCGCGGGGTCTTCCTGTTGAGCGTTATGCTTGTGGGTACACGATGAGCGCGATCAATCTCCAAATCTTTGGTAAAGGTGATTTGGAGCAGGGAAGGGAGGATTTTGCATAAAAACTCTTTCATGTCTCCCGATTCCGCTCCCTCCGGTATGCCCACGAGGCATATGTTGTTGCGGCGCGCTCTATTATTGCCATCTTCCACCTCTTTCTGCAAGGCCCGCACCTGGCGTTCAACTTTGTCGAGTTTGGACAACCGGGCCGCATGGGAGTCCAATATGCTCTCCATTTTGTCCTGACGCGAAGAAAGCCCTTCTAGCTTGCTTTGCAGCACACCAAAATCTTCCCGCAGCGCTCGGAGTGCTTCACCGTTTGCCTGCACAAGGTTTTTGACCCCTCTAATCTCTACGAGGATTTCCTGCTGCATTTCGGGGCCCTCGCACAAGGCCGGCCCCTTCTGCGGGGACGGAGGTTCAGTTTTGGAACGTTTGCCGTGAGAAGCCGCTGGAGATCCAAATTCCAGGCGCGTTGGTTTGGTCCCCGCCATCTCACCAATGTGCCCCGGCAAGATCAGAGTAGAAGTTCCAAGTATGTGAGGTGTTAATTCAGGATTCTGAGTAGGCCTCTCGGGAGCCTCAGCGTTATGCGACCATCCCGCTGGACATCAGGCTCCGCCCCCCTAGCTTGACATAGTTTTATTGTTAATGCATTTTTATGTGCTTTCTTTACTTTGCCCTGAATATTAAGATAGATTAATAATAAGGTGAATATATAAATAAATAAATAAAAAAGTTTCAAGAAGCTCCTTTCCTACTGGGGTTGAAACATGTAAATAAACTTTACACACTCGATACATGCTTTACATGTGTAACTCGGGGCCCTCCTTATCTACCCTGCGGTTGCTTGAAGAGACAGACCCTGAGATAACTTCAAGACGTTATCCGCATAAGTGGCTTTGGATATCAGCCCCTTAGAGTTTAAATCTGCATTTCTATACTTAAAAACCCGGGACTTGATGGACCTTTGGTCTGACGCACAGTTCTTTGTTTCAGCGTGTTTTGCATAAGTGACAGCACCTCTTTATGACCCACACCCCACTGGAGATTTGCCTTAGCCATTCTGAGATAACAGAACTACTCCATGGACTACATGGCATCCATCAGAGCAACAACAGGGGAAGAAGAAAGCAAAGATTCCTCGGGGTAAGCCCATGACTTGGCCTTACCTTTCCTTATAAGGTAAAACATAAAAAAAACTATAGATGCTTCCAAGGATCATTAGCAGGAAGACATTTTGGATTTCTTCAGTTCTTATGTGTGCTAACCAGGAAAGAGCCCTTGGGGTGATTGTCTCTGATCACTTTAAGGTAGAAAAACAGTGTAATAAGGTGGTAGCCAGAGCCAAAGGTATATTAGAGCATACAAAAAGAGACATTAACAGTGGAAAAAGGAGGTAATAACACTGCTGTAAGGAACTGATGAGAACTCACCTAGAATATTGTGTCCATATCTGAAGGCTGTACCTCCAAAAGGATATAGACAGGCTGGAAATGGTCCTGAGAAACAATACCAAAATGGTGAAGGGTCTACACCAAAGACCAGAGGAGACGAGACTCAAATATGAATTCCTTAGAGGATAGGAAGAAAGAGGAGATGAGAGACCATGGAATACAGCAGAAATATTTAAATATCTGAAATGTATACAGCATACACAAGAAAAAAACCTTTCTTAGGGTAAAAAATTCTGTAACGAACAGCCGGCCTTTTGACTGTTTTTTTACCCTTTTAAAGACTAATCCCACATATTTACTAAGCCATACTTATGTTTTAACAAGTGTTAATTCACTTAACATGAAGTAATGCGAGTTAGGCACAGAGAGGCTTATTTACTAAAATGCAGTAAGCATTTATACGTGGGTTCTACTGTACACTGTTAGCATGGGCTCGTACTAACCATTGCCATGTGCTAAAAACAGCACCACAGTAAAAAGCCCAAGGGTTGGGGCGGGATCAGTGGGTTAGGGATGGAGATTGGATGTGACCACCAGTGACGGCGAGTGTGTGGGGGACATTACCATACTAGCTGTCATGATTTCCGATAGCATGGCTATACTTAATGCCACCTCAATAGCTAGAATAAAGTACAGCTGTGACACCAGCAGTCTGGTAGCTCGGCCACTGTCTAAAGGGATTTAAAAAAATCATTCCTTACTTAGTTAAGACCCCCAATCCAATCCCTCCCAACATCACCCCCCCCAGTCAGACTCCCCCCCCCAATCAGCAGCACCCCTACCTGACAGCAACACGATCTCAATCCAGACCACTCCAATGACACTCCCCCTCATCAACCTGCTATACAAGCTAGGGGTTATCGCTGCCATTTTGGAGCCTGGCAGCTACCAAGATGGGAGCAGAGGGGAGACTGCTCCTGTCCCAGATCACTCGGACTACCAGGGAGACCTCTGGGAGAGTCCTGAGGGGAGAGTTGGGACTAGAAAAGGGGACTGTTACTTCTGGAGAGAGATCTGCAATTGTGAGTATATACCTCTGGGAATTTTCTGAAAGGAATTCTTTGTATTAAAGCTAATTAATCTGTGAACCCACTATTTTTTGTTAAATCAGTCAGGGCCTAGTAGCAGCATTTTAAGTTTAAATTTAAAACACAGAAGAGAACTTTCTGGTTATATTTCATACCCAGCAGAGAGCTTGTAGTTTAAATTTAATAGTCACTCAGGGCCTAGCATCAGTAAAGTACTTTTAGTTTAAATTTAAAACACAGAAGAGAGCTTTCTGGTTAAATTTAGAACCCAGCAGAGAGCTTGTAGTTTAAATTTCATAATAAGTTAGAGCCTAGCAGCAGCAAAGGGCTATAATTTAAATCAAATCAGAATATAGCTTACCTCAGCAGCACAAGACAGGGTACTCTGTAGCAGCCCTCTTTTAATAAGTGTTATGAAGAAAGACTAAAAAGGTTAGGGCTCTTTAACCTGGAAAAGAGACGGCTGAGGGGAGATATGATAGAGGTCTATAAATTAATGAACGGAGTGGAACGGGTAAACGTAGATCGATTGTTTACGTTATCAGAATATAGAAAGACTAGGGGACATTTATTGAAGCTACAGGGTAAACTATTTAAGACTAATAAAAGAAAATATTTTTTTACTCAACGTGTAATCAAACTGTGGAATTTGTTACCGGAGGATGTAGTAAAGGCTGTTAGTGTAGCGGGGTTTAAAAAAGGTTTGGACAAGTTCCTGAAGGAAAGGTCCATAAACCATTATTAAGAAGGGACCCAGGATATCAATGCTTGACCCCATACAAGCATTGTGGAACCTGTGTCTTTTGGGGAAACTGCTAAATGCATATAACCTAGATTGGCCACTGTTGGAAACAGGATACTGGGCTTGATGGATCTTCGTCTGACCCAGTATGGCATATCTTATGTTCTTATGTTCACTCTATTGGGGTACTTCTGTTTGAGGCAGTTTCCTGAGGTGTGTTACCTTGGGGGCATATTTGGCTTATGTGTGGTGGGCTCACACTGGAGGGGTCTGGATCAGTGGCTATTGTTCATGGGGTGTTGCTGTTGGGTGTGGAGGTGCTGATTTTTTTTTGGGGGGGGGCTTGGTGTTGAGGGACATATCTGGTGTGAGATCGGATGGGGGGAGCCTTCCTTGCACTGCTGCAACAGCTGGGTTTTTTGTGTGACCCTGCTATCTGCCAAGGCATGGACTGTGGGCCTGTGCAATGTGTCTGCCCTGTCATGCCTCAAATGCTCCCTGCACCTTAAGTGCAAATCGTATAGTGTAGAAAGTGCAAAATCTTACCACCGGGCCAGCCCCAAATCTGGTGCAAGGCAGTGGGCACTCTAGGTGAACCTTCAGTCTCATATGCCCCTGCCCTCAATTTTCTGATAATTAAAGTCAACAATCATGATCATGTGAAGACCTCCCTTCCAACAACTGTCCAGTAAAAATACATAATTAGGCATCATACTTTTAAATATTGAATGTGATTTGTATGTATGCGTGTGCCTGCTGTTCCTGTAAGCAGAACAACGTACTGATTGCTCTTCGAGTTTGTGGCTGTAAGAATCGGTTATTTTTGCTTTGATTGCTGCTCTTTGTTGCTCCCACCCCCAGAAGTTGTTGCCCTAGGTGACCTCCTAGTCTTGTCTAAGGTTGGGCCAACCCTGCTTTCCGCACTTTAGTAAATAGACCTGACTGAGAATAATGGAGCTTACATTATTTAATATGCATTATATCACATTAATATATGTTAACATGTTAATGCAGCTTAGTAAATGAGCACCTAATGTTTCCAGCAAAAAAACTCTGTCAGAACGAAGTCCCCTCTCTGACTTCCCCTGAAGTTCCCTTTCTGCCTTTCCTGTTTGCTTATTCCTCTATTGCTTTCCTCCTGTTCACTGCTTTGTAAGCCCCATGTTCTTCTCTTGACTAGACTGTAAGTTTTACAGAGCCAGGACCATCTCTTATTTGTATTTTCCAGTACCACGTATATCTAATAATGCTACAGAAATAATTCATAGTAGTAGCAGAAAGTTTATCATAGCTCCCGCTCTTATCTTACTTTTTGTAGCTGTTAAGCGCTGTGGAGTGCAGGGAGTAGCTTAGCATTTAGAGAAGCACATTATGTAGAAGAGAAGCAAGGGTTCAGATCCCACTCTCCCCCCCCTGATACTGTGTGAGCAAGGCTTTTCGCCTTTGTGATGGGGTAAATTGGATGTTATCCATCCCTCTCCAAAGGGATTATCAGCAGCCCATCTTAAAAGAGTGTAAAACTCAGAACTCAAGGCTGGGAAGGCATGACTCAGACAGAGGGATTAAGAACTCAACTGGGTGCACAAGGGAGAAGAGAGGCCTGTGGAGACAGAAAGCTCCTTCCAAGCAGGGCTGGGAGAGGAGTCTGGCTGTAAGGTAGGTGATTCAGGAGCTGGGAATTATATTTACAGATGCTGAAGACCAAGTGACTGACTGGACTTTGTGCTGAATTTTGTTCTGTGCTTTAAACTGTGGGTCGAGGGAAAGGCACTGAAAACCAGCCTTGTGAGGGTAACAAGCTGGGAGTGATTGCTGGACTACTGAAGGGCAATAAAAGTGGGTTTTGTTGGCCCTGAACTGTTGTGTGCCTCATATTTTAAATGCCCCCTTACCACCGCACGCCACACTATACCATAGCCTTTCATTGCCTTGGCTATAGCTAGATTGTAAGTCAGTTTGGACAAGAGAAATAATTCATGTACACTGAATATGTAACTTGCCTTGATGTTGCATTTGGATAAGGTGAGTAATTACATCTAAATCCAAATTTGATAATAATTCTAAATAGTCAGAGAGGAAGAGATTTTTGTCCTATGCCGTTTTCAGTGATAGCTCAAGGCAAGTTACATTCAGGTACAATAGGTATTTATTTCCCTGTCCCTGGAGAGCCTATAATCTAAGTTTTGTACTTGAAGCAAAAGAGGTCAAAGTGACTTGGTTAAAATCACAAGGAGCGTCAGTGGGATTTGAATTCTGCCTTTCCAGTACTCATTGGATTATTCCTCCACTCCAAACAAAGCTGCATTCATGTACTAATAAAACCCAGATTCTTAAAAAATACCACCAAAACCTATAATGGCTTCCTCTCAAATATTCATTTTGCAGGCTATTTGCATCATTGTGCGCCACTCTGCACCTGCTCTGTATTGCTGCAATATGTGTTAACCATGTAAATCCCAAGTTCTGTAAGGTTATAGGAACAGAATGCAATGCAAGCCAATACCGATTCCTGGAGACACAAGGTGCAATTGGAAGTAGATCACTGGGCCTTTCTTCCACACAGCAGAATTACAAAGTTCCTCAATGCCAGGAGTGAAATCTTTTGCTAGCTCTGGTTTTAAATTTGCATTGCAAGGCAGTATGGTATTTGTAGTCTCTGATTTTACCCATTGGAATCAGTGCTGCAGGTCCTATAATGCATCAGAATGAGATTGTCAAAAAATCCAGGACTGACATAAAATCTCACTCTTGGTAACTTAGCAATTCTGACACAGTGAGTTTACAGCTCCTGGTAGTCCAAGGTGGTCACCCATCCAAGTACTAACCAGCCAAGCGCAGGTTCATTCAGGACAACTGAAGGAGATATGGATGGGCTGATATTTGGTTCTGAGTCATGAAGAGGAATTCCTTTGGTGCAATTAGCTAAAGTAGTAGGCACCGACTATTCAGTAGGTGGCACTCTGCTCTGGAAAGGAGGTAAAGAGAGGTTTGAGAGAGTCTGGTGTGGTGATTTCCAAACTGTTGGTTGAAATCCCATACAAGGTCACATTAGAGGATGGGGTCACAACAAGAGCTGCAAATCCTCTTTCTGGCCTATGCTCAGTAACGGCAATCAGCATGGGGCCTGAGAGTCCGTGAATGTTCACAGCCCCTAACCCCTCCTCTTATGTGATCTTCCTGCCACACTGGAAGCCTGTGAAGAGTACTGGGGTTCATGAGCAATGCTTCTCAAACTTTTATCTAATGCGATCCCATTTCAAACTTAAAAATGATGATGATGAAAACAGACTAGCAGACGCAACTCCTCTACCCTCTCTCATCCATTTCCTCCTCTCGTATAGAAAGTATGACGGCAGCAGAAGCAGCAGCCTGCAAGGGCTCTGTGTGCCAGTGTGCACTCGCAGACCCAGCACTATGTCTAGGTTTCCAGTCTAAGGGGAAGAAGGGGCAGGGCCTGCGAACATTCCCATGCTGCCACTACTGGGCATGGGTCACAGTGGAAATCCAGAGGGAAAGAGAAACCTAGAAACATGATGGCAGAAAAAGACTACGTGGCCTCTCTGGTCTGACCTTCCTCTGCCCTAGACCATGTGCAGACTGTATCTACCACTTCTGCTGCTGTTGCGTTCATGCATTGCACAAATGGGGGAAGGAGAAATGCATGAGAGAGGGGTGGCGTGCCCCCCCTCCTCCCCATATCTCCGTCCAGCCGCTGCCTGCTCTTGCCCTGTTGCTGCCGCTCTCTATCTTTTCCATGGCGGTGCCAGCAGCTGGGAAAGAGCAGAAAGCAGCTGGATGGAGGTGGAGGAGAGGGCGTGCACCCGAACTGCAAGTCACTGGCACTTTAAGCAGATCTGTCCCGCCCTGCTCTGACATCGTGTCAGAGGAGGGAGGACCGACCTGCTTAAAGTGCCGCAAACGAATGGATTAGATTTAGGCATGAGGAAACAAACACTATCAGCTGTTTACAGCAGAGTAACTTATTTTATTACAGGATGTCAACACAATATCAGTGTACAGTTTTTTGGAAACATATATTGTCAGTTTTTTCATATTATTTTATTTGTTTAAGATCTCAAATGTCCAAAATAGATTCAGGGTGGTTTACCCTAAAAGAATAAAAACAAACCTTATTTTTAAAACAGGCAGGAAAACCAAAATGAACAGCAAAACAATGAAAAACAATATAATAAAAGTAAAATAAAAATAGGGTGTCCAATGGGTCCATTTTTTTTCCAAACCCCAATTTAGTCCCATCTCATGAATGGATTTGTAATTCTGCTGTTTGTAGGGAAATCAGTCCTACTTTCTCTCTCATCCATCTGGACATGCAAATGAGGTAAAACTAGGACCGAAGTGATCAAATAATTAAATTCAAACTCAAATCTGTCCTGAAAAAAAAAGGATCCAGCTGACGGTTCTACTCTTGAAAAACGAATAAGAAAAATGCTGAAGAATAGGAAATAAAAAACACAAACATAGATCCATGAGCTGCTCCCGAAACCACAATAGTGCCTAAAACTAGAAACTAGAAACGCTGGTGCTGCAGTCTTGACTACTGCTTGGTTTTCCACTTCTGTTTTCCATGATGATGAAAACTAGATCAGAAAACTTGTGAAGGTGCCAATAGAAGTGGGATGGAGGTGGGGCGCGGTGATTTTGTATCTCTTCAGGCTCTGTTTTTTTAAATTGTACTTCGCCTCAAACTTGTTTAAGGAGACATGCAATCAAATATGATAGATAAATAAAAGCACCCAGGAAACAGGTGGCAGGCTTTGGGTTAACTAAGAACAGTAAAGAAGCATGAAAAAGCTTTAATCTTTACCGCCTCTCATCGCTGTATTGCTGGTTATATATTTTGTGATGAAAGCCACCTCTGATAATTTAACCACACTTATGGTGCCTATAAAAGCTTTGTAGATAGCGGTTTTGTGTAGGAGTTCAGTGAAATTGAAACCAGTAAGAAGCATAGTGCTGATATGGACAGAGAGCCGCCTTGGTTTCCACACCTTTGTTTAATGGTCTGGGTGTGCATATCTTGAACTGCCAAAGATTTAATGGATAGACACAACAGTAAAATCTAACCTTGCTTAAAGCAAACACTGAGCACTTCCAGTAACTGTGTTCAGGGCCCAACCTGGAAGCGTCCGATGCATCTGGAGAGATCAAAGAAGACATCTGCTGGCACAAATCCAAACGCTAAAGTTGTCCAGCCGTAAACGTTACAAATCTCTGTGGATATTTACAAAGAGAAGCCGTTCACCTTATGAAATTGGCTCAACCAGTCAGGTTTTCAGATTATTTACAAGGGAGTGGCAATGAGACCTGTTTGCACACTACACCGTGAATGCAGTGCCCACAAGCATATCCTGTGGACATTCACTCTGGACATTCCACAAATCCCACTGGGAAGGCTTGGGAATCACTGCTTTATGTGTCAAAGGGTAAAACAGCACAGCAGCTAAGAGAGTGGGAACGAGAATTAAACTTAGGGGCTTTAAGAACCAACTTTGGGGAGAATTATAGAAGGGACTTGAGCAAGTACAACAGCGTTTTAAGCCCTCAAGTAGAGTTTATAGAATTGCCCTGGGTGTTACATGCATCAAAGCAGGTGCACAGAAATATACTGCCTACCTTTATGTGATAGACATGTAGGCATTCCTGGGGGAGGGGGCAGGGGCAGGATTGGCATTTCTGCATGGATTTTATAAAATCTTGGAGCGATATTGAGAAGGGTTTTTATTTATCCAGTTTTATATACCACCTTTTCCTTCAATCAAAGTGGTTTACATTGGTAGGTTAGATACAATTTAGGAAGGGGGAAGAGGGGGATAAAAGGGGCATGGTTGACAGTAGTTTAGCCAGTTACTAGAACCTGCTAAGCAGCTAAACCCCAGCAGTCCCGATAGTGCCGCTGAATATCTCCACAGGTCGCAGGAAGAACGCTTGGTGATATCCGAGCAGTCTGTTGGTGGAGCGGGGGCAATCACGGCAGCTATCCCATCAGTGGCGATGTTCCGTCACTAACCGGTTAGCCAAACCGTGGCTGCTCTAACTTTATGCAGCTCAACTCTTCAGTTAGTGGCTGACTAGAGCTGCTGACTGGAGAACTGCTGTGATCCCTGTCAAAACCAGATCTTCAGCATCAGACGTCGGATAGACTTCAGCACTGACTATGCAGTTTTAATTTCAGCAGCGGTGCTCAGTACTTTAAAAGTGGTGCTGACTATCAACCGTTTTAGGCGGGACGCTTTAGAGCATTTTATGAGCTGGAAGGAGGTGCTTCGACCTAAGCTTCTGCGGTTACGAAAACATAGGGACAGATTTTCAAAACCCTTAGCGGGATGAGCAACAGGAGGCTATCCAGTAAAGAGTGACGAGTGAGGGCTTTAGTACCACTCTCCAGGTCATGTCGCTGAGTATCTCCACAGCCAGTCCCAGCATTTTTGTTTGTGCAGGGGTGGTACGCATGCTCTCCAGGGAAATGCCAGCACTTATCTGGATCACTTAGGCCGCTTGGAAAGGCGGCCTAACTTGCTATCTTGATATTCAGAGGCAGTTAGTATATAGATACTGCTGCCGGATACCCTGCCGATATTAAGCATCGTGACTGACCATGTGGCATTTGAACTTTGGCCCTTTTGAAAATTGGACCCATAGGGCCCAGTATTCAAAGGGAGTTACACATTAAGCAGCCGTCACTAAACATATACGCCCCTTATCTGTCAATTTTTGTTGGTGCTATCTGAATCTGTCTAACCACTGTGGAAGTATACAAGTAGCGGCAGAGCAGAGTATTCAGCCACTGTTAAGTACAGTTAAGCAGTTTAATTTAGATCAGCAAAAAGGCTGTAATGGCTGAATATCATTGCTATACATAGATCTGCTTGCAGCAGTCAGGGGTCTACATCAGCGGCGTAAATTCCATCCAAGCAGTCCCCATAATGTGGTGCAGCCTGGGCAGGAAGGGGGCCCCACATGGCAGCACGACATGCTTGCATGGATTTGTTTGCTATGGTGCCTCCGTTCCAGGCCTGGCTGTTAGCTCATGGACCGAAGTCTCGTGATGACAGCTTTACCGTGAGACTTTAGCCCAGGAGGAACACCTCCAGGCCTAGAATGGTGTCACCTTGGCAAACGTAAGTTTTCAGTGCGGGGTCTCTGCTGCTGCTATTGCTGTCACCACTGGAAAGCAGGAAGGGGGTGTGTCATGCCGCTGACAGAGAGTGGGAGGCGGCACCACAGGGATGTGTGTGAAAATATTTGCTGAGGGCCCCCCACTAGAACTTTTGCCACTGGTTTATATGTGTATTCAGTGCCATGGATTATACCTGCAGCAATGCTAAATATACATGTTTTTTAAAATGCCACAGCCCACATTAAAAAAAACCTACTCATCAGCATGGCTGAATATTGACCTGACTGGACATAACATACAACAAAGGAAGGTCCAAGTAGCATTCACACTTGCAAGTCCAAAGCACAAGCACAGAGCGAGGTGAATAATGACAACCTATCAAGGGTTATACAACACAAAGTAGATCTATTTGATCCTAATATAACCAATGTAGTTCCACCCTCTATGGTCATGTTTCGGCATGCGCCTTCATCAGGGGTGTATTGGGATGGTAGTTTTTGCAGAAAAGATATCCATCTGAAGCTGAGCGTGGAATTTCAACAATTAGATAGTCCAGTTGTTGGTAATAAAATATAAGGTTTAGTTGGCAACTTGCCTGCAAACCAATGGTATACTATGTATGCTTGTATGCTGATAATATTAACTAAAGAATCTGATTATTTTCTGCATAAGAACAAAGGTCTATAGAGTCCAGTGTCCTGTTTTTAACAATGGTCAATCCAGATCACAAACAGGGCTGGTGCTACCATTAGGTGAAGTAAGCAGTCGCCTAGAGCACCATCCCTGGGGGGGGGGGGGGGGGGAGGTAAGGGGCACCAATTGCTGCCACTGGTGCCCTCTTCAGGGCCTTCAGTGGCAGCAATGGCTACAAATCTGTAATGCTCCTTAAAGCTCTGGCGCTGTGTCATGGTTTCAGTCTTTTACTAGTTGTTACTTCCATTTCCCTCCAATGAAAACTTCTGGTTTGCATACGTCCGTTCGCAAGTACCTATCAGGTTCCCAAAAGGTAGACAGATTCTATGCTGCTTATCCCAGGGGTAAGCAGTGGATTTCTCCAGCACACTTTAATAATGGTCTATGGACTTTTCCTCCAGGAACTTATCCCAACCTCTTTTAAACTCTGTTACACTAAAAGCTTTTACTACACCCTCCAGCAACGAGTTTGATTGCATGTTGAGTGAAAAAATATATTTCTCCGATTTAGTCTCAAATGTGCTACACTGTAGCCTCATTGTGTTTCCTCTAGTCTTTCTACTTTTTTGAAGGAGTAAACAACTGATCTACTTTTACTTCTTCTCCTCTTCTTATTACTTCATAGACCTCCTTCATATCTCCCCTCAGCTGTCTCTTTTTCAAGTTGATGAATCCTAACCTTTTAAGCCTTTCCTCATAGGGATTTTATTTATTTATTTAGCAAGGCTTGTATAGCACTATTCACCGGGTCAAAGTGGTTTACATAGAACGATTAACTTATATACATGGAAAGGTTAATTTATATGCATAGAACAAGTAACCTATATATATGAGTAGTTATATACGCTGTTGAGTTATACACAATGTGAGTGTGGAATGAGATTTTATGTAATGCTCTTATGAATGTTAGCGTTGGGGGGGGGGGGGTGTCAGGAAAGGGGCCAAAATGTTCTGTGAAGAAGTGTGTCTTTAGGTGTTTTTGGAAGGTATATAGGTCCGATACGTTTCTGATTGAGTCCGGGAGTGTGTTCCAGATGGTGCATATAGTTCGAAGGATCGTGTACATGCTTATTGATTGGATTTTGCTCTTGAAAGTGGGATGATGAGAGTGATCTTTGTGGACTGCCTTCTTGGTCGGTTGGGCTGCAATGTTTGAAGTAGGTTATGCAGATATGATGTAGGGTTGCAGTGGATGGCCTTGTGTGTCAGGAGAAGAGTCTTGTACTTGATCCGGCTGTCGAGGGGTAGTCAATGTAGGGTCTTGAGAATGGATATGATGTGATCATGCCTTGTTGTTCCTTTTATGATCCGTTCAGTGGTGTGTAAGGCCGTGCATAGGGGGAGTAATGTGGATTGTGGCAGGCTTTGGTAGATAGAGTTACAATAGTCGAATTGTGGGAGGATTAAGGCCTGAAGAGTGGAGCGAAAATCTGGAGGCTCGAGGAGAGTGTGTAGGCATTGCAAGGTTCTAGCTTTGTGGTAGACTGTTCTGGTAGTCTTGCATATTTGTGGAATGAGGGTGAGATGTTGGTCTAGGGTGATGCCGAGGTATTTGATTTCAGACTGTACCTTTATTTGTGTGTTCCCTTTATCATTTCAGTTGCTCTTCTCTGTACCTTTTCTAATTCTGCTAAATCCTTTTATAGATATGGTGCACATAATAATCAAGGTGCGGTCACACCATGGAATGATACAGAGGCATACAGTGCATGTATACACTGCTGTAAAACTGCCTGTCACAGTTCATTGGGTTGCCAAGATTCTTAAATTTAGAACTTTGATGCAGAGCTGCCAAGTGACCCAGTTTCAAGGAGGGAGATTGCATTTCCAGCAGGCCACATACTGATGCTGGCAAAGCAGGGAATAGAAATGCCACCGAGCACTGGGATTAAGCTCAAAACTCCGCAGCAGCCAAAGTCTTCCCCTTTGATCAGCTTTGCTAATCTCCATGAAAACAGAATAGGAAGTGTACAAGTTACATGGATGTTAAGCAGGAGAATAAGTGGGTCAGGATCCAAAAACAGCCTCAAAGAGGTGGTTTTCTTGCCTGCATTTGAATAGCACCGGAGATGGAGCCTGACATAGCTACACAGTCTCAGTCTCGACACTCGGCGTGGACGTCCCCCCTCACAGTGCAGAATGGAACACTCCCCTGCCGGGGCCACACTGCACAGCTAGCACAGGAAACTTAATGCTGTGGATGGCTTGACATGCTGCCTCAGCTCAAGGATCAGGAGCTGTTCCCTCCAGGGCCAAAGTCTCGCAATTCGCAAGATTTCGGTAAAGAGGGGACAGCCACTGGGCCTGGAGTGGAAGCAGTGTGGCAAGTCTCCTGTGGTGTTAAGGTAGGCTTGCTGCACTGGCTCCACCACATGGGTCTGGCGGGGACGAGCTCCCTCCTGAACGGTGCCAGGGGTGGGCCACACGCACTGCTCTGGTCTTGGTACCCCACTGGGTAGTTTGTTCCAGACATTTGGCACAGCAAGGTGGAATGGACAGAGTCTGGAGTTGGTAGTGGAAAAGAAGGGCACACTTAAAAGCAATGTGGCAGATGAATGCAGCTCCTGAGGAGAGGTGCAGGGAGAGATAAGATAAGAGAGGTAGTGAGGAGGCACAGAATGAATACACTTGATGCAGAAACGGATAGGGAGCCAGTGAAGCAACTGGAGAAGAGGGGTTATGTGAGCATAGTGAAATTGGTGGAAGATTAGCCGTGCAGCTGAATTTTGGCTGGATTGAAAGGAGAGAGATGATTCCATGGAAGACCAGTGAAGAGCAGGTTTCAGTAATTAAAATGGGAGGTGATGAGAAAGTGGATAAGGGTTTTCATAATGTGTTCAGAAAGGAAGGGACAAATCTTGCTGATGTTACAGAGAAAGAAACATGTTTTAGCCAATTCTTGGATAAGTGCAGAGAAAGACAGAGAAGTCAGATAACCCCAATGTTGCAAGTCAAGGAGCCAAATTGGAGGAGCGTTATCCACAGGAAAAAAAATAGACGCTGCTGCCTTCTACAGGAACCTTTTTCTAACTTCGACAACTGATGTCTTATTTTTTTTAGCTGGGGCCGCATCTCATTTCTGGCTCCCCATGGGGACATTTTGATAAGAGCTTTCTGTACTTTCACCTGCTGTTTGTTAGGTAATTTTCAACACCAGTCCTATTCAACAGGACCCTGGCAGTAAACGGACCTGCAGGGCAAACCTCACTAGGGTTATGAAGCACTGATGGAGATTAACGCAACAATCTGCAGTACTTAGCACTTTGAAGCTCAGCCTCCTTCATGTTTTCCCTTTGCATCTTTTAGTTATCTATTAAAAACCTAGAAGCAATGTAACAGAAAAATATTTTCTGGCAGCGGTGTAAATTCTGCGCAAGTGGCCCCGGCAGTGCAGAAGGGCCCCAAGGAAGAAGGGGCCCTCTTGCAGCTGCTTCCGGATCTTTTCAAGTGGACTGCCCCCGCTCTAGAGGCCCTTTAAAAATTGTTTTTGGGGTCCATAATTTGAATTTCTGCCACTGTTTTCTGGTAATTTTTAAAATCGATTTCTTTCTTCTGCTCCTATTCTCTTCTGTCCTATTTTTCCTTCTCGCACAGCTGCTGAATGTCCTAATAAGGCCCTGAAGCCCTCCTTTTTCCTTCTTTAGCCCGAGCGTCATTTCTCTTTTTGGACAGAGGCTCTGAATCCCTGAGGCGTTTACAGAAGAAAGAAATAAAAAAAGAGAGACAAAAAAAAACTTTTGAAGACATCTTCTGTCAGACAGCCAGATGGTCACACAGAAAGAAAAGCAGCCCTCTGGGTGAAAGGTGAAAATATTTATTAGAAATGCTTTACCGTGTTTATCCAGAGGTATTGTGAAATGATTCAGAGAAGCTATTAAAACAATACTGGCTGTGTTTTGTATGTGAAATGAAGTAAATCTGATATTTTAGAAATAAAAAAAGAGATTTTCCCTATGACATATAAGGGGACTATTCTAAAACTGTCCATATTGGACCAAAGATCACACATACATTTTATCCACAAATGCCAATATGCTAAGCGTAACTAGATACATCATTTTGTTTGAAAATGCCATGGGTACAAGGCAATCACTTGCATCTGTTTCAGCTTTTCTTTTTGGCAAGAAAAGTATGGGCATAGAGGTGGAATATAGGGGGGGGGGGGAGTGGGATAATTATGATAAAGTGTAAAGTGTAAAGTGGCTAGTCGTCGTCACTGAACTATAGACCTGGATATTCAATGCAAAGGCCATATCCAGCCACCGGCATTGAATATCCAGGTCGGCCAGACAGCGTCGAAGCTGACTGGCCAGTGACTACAACCAGCCGCTGCCTGCTTAACTTCTGCGGTGAAAGTTAGGCTAGCCTTTAAGGTGCCTAACTTTCGCTGCTTAGAGATAATTGGGCAGTGGCTGAATATTGGCGCTGATCGGTTATCCTCAAGTGCCACCTCCACTCCGCCTCCGCAATTCCCCGAAGCTGGTTGGCTAGCAACGGGACATTTAGTGGGGGCACGCGAGGATATTCAGAGGCACTAACCTTGCTAGTTCCACAAAATATCCAGGTCGCCGCGATTAATGCAGTTAGTAGGTTTGATAAGCGCGTTATTCGCTTTCAGTGTCAGCCCCATAATCTACATAACTATTACTACTTACCATTTCTATAGTGCTGGAAGGCGTACACAGCACTGTACAGAGACATGTAAGGAACAGTCCCTGCATCCAACATCAATGCTGCACGGTGAGCCTCGGCAGCTACCGGGCAGTGTGGCCAGACCCGGATATTCACTTCAATCGCTGCGGAAATGAATATCCAGGGTTAAGGGATTGGCGGGCAGGGAGAAGCGCTACAGTGCTTAGCCCTGCCCAGATGAATATCGGGCCCTGGATTTGAACAGGGCCACTGATGGAGCCTGATGTACTGACTCGGCTAGTTTGTTCCAGGCATAAGGAGAAGTAAGGAAGCATAAGTGGTTACATCGTTTTGTTTGAAAAAATACCATGGGTACAAGGTGTGTGCGGTCACTTACTGTTTCAACTTTCTTTTTTTGGCAAGAAAAGTCTGTGCATAGAGTACTTTTCGCCCCTAGACCTAAGCATGTCTCAGTTAAAAGAAACAGTCTTTTGGCCATACTAAGAGAGGGAAACTTTCACGCAGCCAGTTAACATAGGGAAAATGTGTATTTTACCTATGTCCTCCTAAATGTGATATGCTCACTCTAAAGTCCTTGGCTTAATGCTGGGGGACTGGAGGGTTTAAAGGACTCATGGGAACATTAGAGGCTTTCACGGTTCAGTCACGAGTTCAAATACATTTAAAGGCTAGTAGAAGCTTAGAGGAAATTGACCCATATAGCAACAAACTAGTAGTCTCAGTCTATCTTCAGGCAGCATAACAAAGGCGCTCACATCACAGCTCCTGTTAGATTCTTGTAAATTCAAAACCAGTACTGGCCAAAAGGAAAATCCCTCTCTGCTGGAACTTGGTTACGTGGCTGCTGTCTGGGAGGGAACAGTGAGAGCAAACTTCCATCCCTGCAGTTATTGGACCCCCTTCTCCATGCCTCCTTTCTAAGCAGGAAGTGCACAGGATCTAGGACCCTTACAGAGTTGCCAAGTTGCCCAGTTTCAGGAGTGAGATTCTTTGCCAATCCTGGTTTTCTCACCATTTCACTATGTTGCATTATGGGACCTGCAGCACCGATTTCAATATATAAATCAGGGAGTACAAATACCAAACTACATTGCAAAGGACGTTTAAAGCCAGAACTGGCAATAACTGTCACTCTTGGAACTGGGTAACTTGGCAACTCTGTACTCACCGTATGCCCTTAAAAGGGATGCCACCCAACTCGGGTCAGTCTTGACGGGATGCTCAGCTCAGATTTTGCCCATTGCATCTCTGGATCTGTCATTCCAATTTCTCCAGGAAAGGCAGTACTCCGAGTATATACAGCAGACATAGTAGGGCAAACGCAGAACCACCTCTAAGGGTTCCCCAAGGTCAGGTGTGCACCCTACCCAACGCTGCTGTTGATGCAAGGGGAAGGGAAGAAGAGCAGGCCATCTACAGCAGTGATGAGAGAGATTCTCTTTCTCTCTTCATCCTAGCTGCAGCTGCTACCATAGATCATGCCCATTCAAGCCCTATTCATATAAGTCCCTTAAATAAACGTAAAAGCCATATCACTCAATAAAATAAGCACACAATAGCACACGCAAAATAATTTGCAAATTCCAAGCCTTTCTCCAAGTTGTGATATCAGGGTAGGACAAAAACTTGGCAAATGCTGATTCTGGATAGTTACAGGTATCTCTCCACATATCATATATTTTGGGTGAACCTGCCTCTGGGATCAGAAGTGGAGGTTACAATATGAATGTTTTCCTTTAATAAGAGCCTCACAGGTCCTCTTGGTTCTGTAGTGCATGCGTCTGGCTTCTGTTTCATGCACTGGAACCTGTAAGTTTACATTTCAACTCTGTACAGCTTTCATCCTCCTGACTTCCACAATAACCTTTAGGAGTTTAAGAGAGGAGCGGTGTGGGAGGTGAAATCTTCCCCTAGAAGACGTGGCTCCAGGTTTTTCTAAGTTTGAATGTACAGGTGTGTAAGAAAGGGGTGTTTAAAACAGAGAGAAGAGGATAGAAAAATATTTAGTTTCAAGAAGCTCTACAATTTTAGATGCTCTGACAAGCAATTTTCTGATATTCCTGCTTTAGAAATTTTGGCATAGTGTTTGTGGTACCCAGCTATAGTTGTGGTCAACATTATTGGCACCCTTGCATTTAGGTATGTTGTGGACAATATCTTGAGAAATAATTGGAAATATTCCAACTGTATGTCATAATATTTTAATAGTATGTTCAAAAGTATACAACAAAAAAAAAGAGAGGTCTGTACAACTTTGACAGTAATTTCTGAGAAAAAAACAAAATATGACCTGAACAGGATTAATTGGCACCCTTCACTAATATTTGATTATACAACCCTTGGCAGTGGTGACAGCCTCCAAACGTTTCTTGTAGCCATCTAAAAGTTTCCTTCATCTGTCTGCTGGTAGTTTTTCTCATTCTTCAACTGCGATTTGTTCCAGTTCATGAATGTTTCCAGGATTCCTTTTACCAATGGCAGATTTCATCTCTTTCCAAAGGTTCTTGATTGGATTGAGATCAGAACTCATTGCTAACCATTCTTTTGTACTTTTGGATATATGTTTTGGGCCATTGTATTGCTGGAGAACCCATGACCATCAACCCAGGGCTAGCTTTCTGACCCTAGGTAGCACATTTCACTCCAAAATACCATAGTAGTCCTTTGGCTTCGTGATTCTTTCAATACGTTTCAGGTCTCCAGTTCCTGAGGCAACAAAGCAGCCCCACAACATTGTGGAACCTCCACCATATTGAACTATAGGAAGGGTGTTTTCTCCTTAAAAATTTCGGGCCTGATACTGAGATAGGAAGGCTATGTGCCGCCGCGGTGCTTAGCCTGCCTGCCGAGCCTCTTAACTTGGATTTTCACTTCCACGCCAGCGGAAGTGAAAATCCAGGTTAGCCTGGATGTCCCAGCAGCCACAGAGGCTACATGGGTAGCAGCGATTTTCGATGCTACCCGCATAGCCTTTGAGTCTTAAAGATAGGAGAGGAAAACCCCCGCCTATCTTTAAGGCGCAAAGGGCTATGCGGGTAGCACCGAAAATTGCTGTTATCTGTGTAGCCCCTTCCTCTGCCCCGGAATGCCTCTAACATGCTCTGATGCTATGCGGATAGCATCTGGGTGCGTTAGGGACTTAAGTGGGATTTTCGAAGGGCACTACTCGTGCAATTAACACAACAAAATGCCGTGTTTCAAACCTCTGAATCTTCCCGGCTCTTCCTCAAGTGAACTAATTTACTTTGGTCATTTCTTGCCGTTAAATAATCCTCCAGACTATGATTATCCATAAATTAGGTCATAAACGTAATATGACATCAGATACTCAGTATCGGGTGTGTGTCTTTTAAACTATTAAGATAGAAACCTCCTATTCAATCAAACTCGGTGCTTATCCTCATACCTAATTAACATTACAACATGCTCCACTAGTCTATCTCCAAATTTAATCTGGCACAAACAAATAATTAAGTTATTTAAAATGGCACGGACAATTAATTATGTAGGTAGGACTACGCGATTGATGAAAAAACATTTGCAGGAACATCGCTCCAAGATATATTCAAGAGTATTATCAGCACCGATAGTAGCACATTGTATACAGTTGGACAATTTTTTGAAGAATTGAAATGGAGGAAAATTGATCATGTTCCTATTAACCAAAGAGGAGGGGATAGAATAGCAAGATTACAATACCTTGAGCAAGCTTGGATTTTTCGACTCAATACTATGGCACCTTATGGATTAAATTTGGAGATAGACTGGTGGAGCCTGTTGTAATGTTAACTAGGTATGAGGATAAGCACAAGAGTCTGATTCAATGAGGAGGGTTTTATCTTAATAGTTTTAAAAGACACGCACCTGATATTGAGTATCTAATGTCATACTAAGTTTATGACATAATTTATGGACAATCATAGTCTGTAGGATTATTTAATGGCAAGCAATGACCAAAATGAATTAGTTCACCTGAGGAAGAGCTGGGAAGATTCCGAGGCTTGAAACACGGCATTGTGTTGCATTACCCCTGCGTGAGTCAACAACAGCATTAAACTTGAAAGACTCAATATCTAAACATATGGAGTATATGCAAGCACAAAAGAAAAAGACTGTTTAGTCGTACTCTCACCATGATAATATTGGGTGATGGTAGGCGTTCAGCATTATAAGTTCCACGACTGAGAGAATTTCACATGGAGATGCTGTTTGGAAAAACAATTTTGCCAATTGATTGAAGCAGTGGCGTTCAAAGGTTCAGCATACAGCTAAGTACTGTATATCCAAGGGTTCACTCATTGCGTTGTCCCTTCGATTACTTTTATGGGGCTTTGTTGCCTTTGAAAAAGATAAAAATGGAAGGTTTGCCACGAGAGAGGAAATCCTTCCAAGGCAAAGTATCCAACAAAAAATCATTAGATAGATGTAAGGTCATAACATTAGAGTATTTAGTAGGGTCTCACTTAATTTAAGAATAATCGTCTCCTGGCAATGTCCCGGTTTTTATACTATTTCCTTTTTAAATTGGTCTTGTTTTATTTGATTCTTTTATGTGTCAAATATGTATGCATATATAGTCCAAAACCATTTCACTGGCCAATTTGTTTTAGGAGATATTGGACATTAAGGGGTTGAACAGCAAGGATGCCAATAATGTTAACCACAACTGTAGGACCTGTACAGAATGGTGATTACTGAAAGAGGAGAGTTATATACAGACTAATATGCAATATACCAGGCATGTCCAACTTCGAACAAGTCATGATCTACTTTTTCCGGACAGGTTGTGATCTACTTTTTCCGGCCAAAGGTGCCGGTGATCTACCACCATGAAAATTAAGTTTCAAATTAGTTTCAAATTAAATTTTAACCCAATAAAGTTGGAGGATTCCCCCCTCATTTTTAATGAACCTTCTGTCATTTACTTAGAAACATAGAAACATAGAAACATGATGACAGAAAAAGACCACATGGCCTATCTAGTCTGTCCTTCCATAACAACAACTACAACAGTCCACTTTTTACCTTTAGAGATCCTCTGTGTTGGTCCCATGCTTTTTTGAATTCAGTTACTGTCCTCATCTCTACCACCTCCACTGGGAGACTATTCCATGGATCCACTACCCTTTCTGTAAAGAAATATTTCCGCATATCACTCCTGAATCTATCTCCCTTCACCCTCATCCCATGTCCCCTCGTAGCAGAACTTGCTTTCAATTGAAAGAGGCTCTCTCCCTGAACATTTATGCAACGGAGGTATTTAAACATCTCAATCATATCACCTCTATCCCACCTTTCCTCTAAGGTGTACATATTAAGATCCTTAAGTCTGTCCTCATATGCTTTATAATGAAGCCCACTAATCATTTTAGTAGCAACCCCCTGCACCGACTCCATCCTGTTCACATCCTTTGGAAGGTGCGGTCTCCAGAATTGCACACCATACTCCAAATGAGGTCGCACCAAAGACTTATACAGAGGCATTATCACCTCCTTTTTTCTGCTAGCCATTCCTCTCCGTATGCACCCAAGCATCCTTCTAGTTTTTGCCGTCGCCTTTTCTACCTGTTTAGCTACTTTAAGATCAACAGACACAACCACGCCTAGCTCCCGCTCTTCTTTAGTGGACAAAAGTACTTCACCTCCTATACTGTATTGCTCCCTTGGATTGCTGCAGCCCAAATGCATGACCTTACATTTTTTAACATTAAATCCCAGCTGCCAAATTCTAGACCATTCTTCAAACTTAGCTAGATCCCTCCTCATGTTATCTACACCTTCCTGGCTGTCTACTCTATTGCAGATTTTGGTATCATCTGCAAAGAGGCAAACCTTACCCGACAGCCCTTCCGCTATATCACTAACAAAGATGTTAAAAAGAATCGGACCAAGGACAGATCCCTGGGGCACACCACTGGTAACATCCTTCTCCTCAGAGTGAGCTCCATTTACTTGTACTCTTTGTCGCCTCCCACCCAACCAATTTCTAACCCAAGCAGTAACTTTAGAGTCCATCCCTAGGGTGCTCAGTTTGTTTATAAGTCGCCTGTGAGGAACAGTGTCAAAGGCTTTACTGAAATCTAAATACACCACATCTAGATCTCTCCCTCAGTCCAACTCCCTGGTCACCCAGTCAAAGAAATCAATCAGATTTGTCTGACAAGACCTGCCTCTGGTGAATCCATGCTGCCTCGGATCCTGTAATCCGCTGGACTCCAGAAACCTCACTATTTTCTCTTTCAGCAGCGTTTCCAATAATTTACTCACCACCGAAGTTAAACTAACCGGCCTGTAGTTTTCAACCACATCCTTACTTCCGCTTTTGTGTAAAGGCACCACATGAGCCTCTCTCCAGTCCTTTGGCACCACTCCCGACTCCAACGAGGCATTGAAAAAGTCAGTCAGTGGAGTTGCTAGAACATCCCCAAGTTCCCTCAGTATTCTAGGGTGTATCCCATCTGGTCCCATCGCTTTGTCTACTTTAAGTTGAGCTAGTTTCTCACGAACACAGTCTTCTGAAAATTGTTCAAGATGTCCCTCACTTCTGTTCTTATTTGTGGGTGTTTTCTGAGGTCCTGCTCATGGTTCTTCATCTGTGAACACAGAACAAAAATATTTGTTAAGCAATTCCGCTTTATCCTTATCAGCTTCTACATATTCCCCCCCTGCACCCTTGAGTCAGACAATACCACTTTTGCCCTTCCTCTTCTCACTAATATATCTGAAAAATGTCTTATCCCCGCATTTTATTGCATTGGCTATTTCCTCCTCCTTTTGAATCTTTGCCTTCTTGACTACTTTGCTAGCTTCTCTAAGTTTTTCCAAATACAGATGCCTGTCTTCCTCTCTCTGTGATCTCTTGTATTTCATGAAGGCCTCCCTCTTTTTCTTCACTTTTTCAGCTACTTCCTTCGAAAACCATAGCGGTCTCCTGTTCCTTTTGCCTTTATTTACCATTTTAACAAAAAGGTTGGTTGCCTTTAAAATACCCCCTTTCAGTTTTGCCCACTGTTTTTCTACATCCCCCAGCTGTTCCCATCCCACTAACGACTCCCTGAGGTATTGGCCCATCTTCGCAAAGTTAGTCTTCCTAAAGTCTAAGATTCTCACCTTGGAATGGATTCTAACAGCCCTAGTCCTAATACTGAACCACACCATCTGGTGATCACTGGATGCAAAATGATCTCCCACTACAACATCAGAAACACTTTCACCATTGGTAAGCACCAAGTCCAGTATGGCCCCTTCACGTGTGGGGTCTCTTACCAATTGCCTGAATAGTTCTCCCTGTAGAGAATCCAGGATCTCCTTACTTCTAGATGATACTGCAGCAGGAATGTGCCAATCAACATCTGGCATATTGAAATCTCCTATCAGTAGCACTTCCCCTTTCCTAGCAATGCTGCGTATGTCTTCAATTAACTCTCTGTCCACCTCTTCCTCTTGTGAGGGAGGTCTGTATATCACACCAATGCAAATAGATTTCTCTTTCCCTCTTTCTAGTTTAACCCACAATGCCTCCTCTCTCCCTTTTAAGCTCTGTATTTCCAAAGCTTTAATAGTAGTTTTTACATATAGTGCCACTCCTCCTCCCCTTCTTCCTACCCTGTCCTTTCTGAATAAAGTATAGCCAGGTATAATTACATCCCAGTCATGGTTTTCTGTGAACCAGGTTTCTGTAACTGCCACTAAATCCAAGTCAGCCACTCCCACCAAAGCTTCAACTTCAGGGATCTTATTTCCCATGCTACGGACATTAATACACACTGCTTTCCATATGTTACCCCTGTTACCCATTTCCATAAAGGTATTTAATTTATCACCTACCTGGGGGCTTTCACTTACCCTGGGGCTTTCTTCACCCATCCCCAACGAATCTAGTTTAAAGCCCTTTTCAGTAGATTAGCCAGTCTACTACCAAAGATGCGTTAACCTTTCTTGGACAGATGGATGCCATCTCTGCTCTGCAACCCTTGGAACTGCATCCCATGGTCTAGGAAACCAAAACGCTCTCGATGACACCATCCATGCAGCCATGCATTCATCTCCAGGATGCGAGCCTCTCTGCCTTGGCCTTTACCCTCAACAGGGAGGATTGAAGAAAACACCACCTGTGCACCTAACTGCTTCACCCTCTGTCCCAGAGCCATGAAGTCACTTTTGATACGTTCCGAGGTATACCTGGTAGTATCATTTGTTCCAGGATTGGATTTGATCAGCTGTTAAGCAAATTAAGCAAAAACAAAACAGAGAGACGAAGATCCAGTAAGAACTGCGAGGGGAAATGGAAAGTAAATTTTTTCTTAAAGTTTTATTGAGTAATAACTTTCTTTAACTGTCTTAATAACTTTCTTTAACTTTTATTGAGTAATTTGTGTTAAATTTAGGTTGAGTATTGATCCAGGCTGATCTTGCACAATCTTTAATATTTCGCTCTTGTTCATTAGTGAGACGTCTGAGCCTGCATTTCATCCACTAGCTTTTTGAAGTTGGGTGAATATTGCGTGAGGGCCAGTCTCAGGGAATCCTGGAGATGTTCATCTGTCATGTTGGAACGTTGTGTACTCTGTCATTTTCAGATGGGGAAACGCAGATTTACTCAAATAAGTTGAACTGAAACAGGAGTGTACAGCTTCACTGCATCTGCTCAAGTTGGGAAATTTGTCTTTAGGCACTAGCTTCCAAAACGATTCTTGCTCAGCACAGGTCTTGAGAAAAATGTCATTTTTAAGGGTTAATATTTTGTTTTCAAGAGATGGCTTGTTCAATGAGTAATTTTTACTGATAGCAGCTTCAGTTTCTTTAATGTCTACATCTACTTTGAATGGGTATGACAAGTACTCCACAACTGTTCCAATTTTTTGGAAGTCACAGAATCTATTTTCAAATTCCTGGATAACAGAACAGATTCCTGTCACATACTTCTTGTTCTGAAAAACAAAATTTGGATATTGTCCCGGATGGTCCTGCGTATTAGGAAAATGATCAAAAGTGTTATTTGCAAGGTCAGTCATCATTAGCTCAAATTTGCTCTTGTAGGATGAAACTGTACTCATCATCTCATCAATGCATTTGTTTTTACCTTGTAGTTCAAGGTTCATATCACTTAGTTCGCCTGTAAAGTCAGCGAGAAATGCCAGATTACATAACCACTCCTCATCTTCCAACTCTGCTTGGTCATCTTCCCTCTCCTTCAAAAAACTTCTTATTTCATTCAGCAAATCACGAAATCTTTGCAGAAATTTGTGCCTACATAGTCACCTTACATCTGTGTGCAAAATGATTTCCGCGGCCCCTTCATCAACAGTAAGGGGCATGTTTACTAAACACTGTTGCTGTGCGGGTTCCCGTTAGTGTGCTGGTGCCATATAAGGAGTGGGCGGGCCAGGCAGAAAAAAGGAAAAAAACGGACCGTACATGTGTGCGTCGCGCTAATGTGTGGGGCCCACATTATCGCGTGGAAAGGCTAAGTGGGGCGCTGCTACATAACCAAACAACAGAGCCGTAGTACAACCGTGAAGACACTGACCTATGGTGCAGGGGCCAGGGGTTCAAACCCCTATTGTGCTCAACGAAAAAGACCAGCTGAGGCATCAACTTTTATGGGCAAAAGTGGTGTAGGAGGCATACTGCTTATGGGTGGCAGAAGGCGGCGCATTCTTTTTTTATACGGCATGAGGCGGCGCACTGTTCATTGTGGGCGGCAGATGGCGGCGCGCTGTTAAGGTTGGGCGGCAGAGGGCGGCGCACTGATAAAATCGGGCAACAGAAGGCGGCGAGCCGGTGGGCAGAAGGCGGCGCGCTGATGTGTGAGGGGGCAACCCAATAGTGGGAGGGATAAGTGGCGCGCTGATGTGCAAATAATAGGAATGGAGCCATAGCACAATGGTTAAGACACTGACCACTCGTGCAGGCATCATATGTTCAATTCCCCACAGTGCCCATTGAAGACAGCTGGCTGAGGCATTATTTTAGGAGGCATGCCCATGTTGGGCGGCATAAGGCGGCGCGCTGTTACTTTTGTGCACCACAAGATGGTGCGCCGATGGCTACAAGGCTGCGCACTGCTGCTCGAACACAGGAACAGAGCCACAGCACAATGGTGAAGACACTGACCAATGGTGCAGGTGTCAGGGGTTCAACCCCTCACAGTGCCCAGTGAACAAGGCTGGCTGGGGCAGTATGTATTATGGTGAGGAGTGCTGTAGGAGGCCTTCAAGGTGTATTTTATTTCCCACTACTAGTAAACCCGCTCTCACAGTGTGTTAACATACTGATGCCCGTAAGGCACATGTTACAGTGCACTGTCCGCCAAGGCACCCTAGAATGTCCCCTATAGGGCACCATGTATGTTGCGACACAGGACAATGTATAGTGCACCCAATATGGATGGCACCCATAAGGTGGCCTATAGGGCGCCCTAAAGAGCACCCTCAGAGGCACCTTATGGGTACAGTATGCCAAGGGTGTGTTTGCTGTCATAAAAATATGTACAGTAAACAAAGATAATGCTCTGGACAACCCTATCACAGAACCCCACAGTGGGCTTGAACCCATGACCTCTGGCTGCAAATGTAGTGACATAACCATTGGGCTACAGCCCTATAACTGTCAGCAAGCACCTGGCTGGCTGCAGAGAGCCTGCACGTCACCTCACAGACAGTCTGCTGTTGTAAACAAGATAGGGTTAGGCCACCCATACCCATGATGCACTGCACATGCAAATCAGCTGTCCACAGATGCACACAAGATGGGGAATGCACCCCAACAGCTACCCGGCCTGGTAGGGGGAATTGTCCGTGTGCACCCACACAGCACCTCGGCCTGGTAGGGGGTCCTGAGCGGGTGGACTACCAGCAAAGAGTAGCTACACACCGTCACATTGTGCGGGTACTGTGCTCACCCTGAGGGTGTGATGTGGCGCCCAGGACCAGGTCCACAACACCAGCCATGGCTGAATGAGGCCATGACAGAGCTCCAAAACAGTACTAACCTGTGAGATAGGAAGGTGCTGCAGAAACATCTTGGATATCTCTGTCTGTCTGTCTCAGTTAGTGGAAACCCCTAGGTGGTCAAGGTACACCACCACCCCTCCTTGAGGGTGGCAAACAGGGCCACCCACCACCAATATAGCAGTAGAGTTGACCATCAAACCCCAGTCCTGCTGGGGAACAGACACCCTACAGGGCAGTCCAAGCAGCTCCACACACATCCATAACACAATATCAGACAGACATTAGGCCTGGATATCCAAAGATGCACCCCAGAACTATCTGATTATTCTCCTGCAGCAAGCCATCAGCCACTGCACCCTGCAAGGCACTCCATCAAGACACATACCAGCTGTGAACAGTCTGCTGGTTAGCCCTGATGGAAATGCATGCACCCAAAACTGGGGTGGCAGCACACACAAGCAGAGAGTTCTGTGAGGCCCCAACAGGAAACCCATATATATCACAAAAGAAAAACACAATACAGCACTATGGGGGTGCCTAGCCATGCTGTCATCACTCCACACTCAGGGTGAGAGTGCTCCCCCAGCAGCACATACGGAGGTCACCCTGTCTGTGTAGGTGGTTGCCGGGCACTACAATGTCACAGCCAGTGCCCTATGCCCTGTGCAGATGCATCCTGGCCAGCCCACCATGTCTGACCTATACCCATGGTACCTTGCTGCTCATTATGCACATTGGCAGGCAAATACTGGCAGTAGTGCTGGCAGTGTGGGTTGGGGAAGGTGTTTGCAGCCAACACACACTGTATAGACAGACACACACTCCCACACCTATGCCAGCATTGTGCTACTATTGAGGGGGTGATTAGCCTTGCCCACCACACCGGTCCTGGGCACGGCACAGGCATGGATATGGTACGCAGTACTGCTGGGGGTCACTCCCCAGGGTGGTGAACACCGTCAGAGGCCAGGCCTGGAGCATGCACCGCAGACACCAAACAGATTGTTCGGATGGGGTCAACTAGCAGTATGTGCGTAACGTAGGGATATCTATCAGCCTGTACTCTTAGCAAACATTTCAGAGCTGTAAACCTCAGGTGTAGGGTGACATTGCTAAGGTATGCAGGTGCTAGTATTGGGAGATGCACGCAGGGTCCAATGTTCTGCCTCTACAGGAGACATTGGCCAATGGGGCCTGTGGGTGTGGGTGTGTCTGCCCCTGTTGGCTGCTGCTTTACGGCAGCGCTTCCCAAATCCGGTCCAGTTTTGCATCACACTGTTCGGGTCTTCCTGCTGTCCCTCATGAATATGCATGAGCTACATCTACATGCCGTGGGGGTGGTGCATAGATATACAGCACAGGCATTTGTATGAGTGGCAGCATGGAACCTGACTGGTGTGTGGCCCACCAGGACTGCATTTGGGGGATTCTGCTGTAGGTTCTGCCCCTGTTCATGGTGTCTGTGCTCAGTGGGGTAAAAGATAGATGCATTAACATTGCATATGTCCTCATCACCAAAGGTGTGTCCTTACTGTCACTGTTTATTTGTGGGGAAAATACATGGGCAGGATTGGCGGTAGCCCCAGCTGGTCTTTGAACCTATGACCTTCTGTTCTTGCATGCACTGTCTGTGTGCACTGCACCACCATGTAGCCACAGATTGGCTGAATTCCCTGGATAGTCCATGACTGTGGATCCGGCAGGGCCTGTATGTTGCTGTGGACTGTGCCAGCCTGCACATGGCTAGGCCTCTGTCTTCCGTGGCTAGCGGCCACTGCCCCCTGCACCACATGTACTCGTCCGCCAACATGCTGGCATGAGCTTCTCTCAGAGAAAGCAGATGACCTGATTGCAATGTGTCAGTACGGGACTGCATTTGGGCGACTTGGCTGTAGGTATTGCCCATTGTTGTGGTGTGTGTGGTGGTGTTGGGTAAAATATGGGTGATCTCCCCATGCCTATGTTCCCTGCAAGACAGGGGTGTGTGTGCTATCGTTGTTCAGTGGTGGGTAAAGTATATGGCCAGGGCTGGAAGGTGCCCCAGCTGGGATTTGAACCTCTGACCCTACAGGTACTGGCTCTGTCTGCTGCACCACACTGTGGCTACAGGGACAGTGCAGTCCCTGGAGATAGTAACATGGCAGGATGGAGTCACAAAGCCTGCTGTGTGCATTTCTACTGTGGGCTCCTTCACCCTGTCTGGTGACAAACGTGCAAGTAAAGCCCACAGATGACCACGGGAAAAGGGGGATAAAATATAACCAAGCTGGGCTACAGTGATATTAATGGGCAAACATGGAAAACACTCCCAGGACAGCTCCTGAAAAAGGGAAATGTTTTTTGGACGAGTCTCCGCTCCATACACCTTTCCATAAATCATTTTGTTTTGGAGCTTTCCTGGGTGTGTTTTCTAGTTTTGCCCATCACTATAACTGTTCCCCAACTGAATTACTATTTTTAATATTTTTGTGGTGGTCATTTTCTATTTTTAATTGCACTTTTGTGCTGTGCACATGTATCACACTGCTCACGTTTTTCAGGTTTCCCTGGTTGTGCTGTACATTGCTGACGGAAATGGTTTCTCTTCCTTTTAAATCCCCTCTACCGCGAGTGGTTCACTCGCGCTATTTTTGCAATGGAAATTCGGCCCCGCAACTGTGCGAGGGGCCTCTCCCCTCCCCTTCCCCGCCCATTAACCCCGTATCTCCGCCCCTCCGGGGCCTTCCTCCGCCCTCCGTAGGCCTTTCCACGCCTCTATCGGACATTTACGGGCCCATACTTGTGCGGGGCTCGTTAGTGTGACGCGCACATGTGCGGGGGTTCGACGCACGTTTGCGGGGCACTTAAGAGCACTTAAGTGCTGCTTTTAGTGTGCTATTTTGCGCCGCGCAAAATAGCGGTTTTTAGTAAACATGCCCCTAAGATTGAAAAGCCAGCTTTGAAGTGATCTTCCACGAACTGAATTTACAATTTTGAAAGTGATGTCCATGACAGTATTTGTATTGAGTCTCTTGCTTGCCAAAACTTGCTGGTGAATGATGCAGTGGTAAGACAGGAAATCTGGGAAGTCGTCATGCTGTCTACAGAGGGCTATGAAACCGTTAACCTCACCTGTCATTGCTCTTGCTCCATCAGTAGTGATGGAAACAAGTCTATGCAATGGAAGATTGCACTTTGTCACAAAAGAACTGAATATTTCCTGACTGGTAGTTCTCCCTTTTAAAGAAATCATTCCAAGTAGTTCTTCTTTAACACTGATGTCTTCAAAAATCATTCGGATAAAGACTAGTAACTAGGCTATGTCTCTTATGTCTGTAGATTCATCCAGTTGGAGTGAGAAAGCAACACAATTTGAAACATCCTCCAACAATTGTTCAGTTGTGTCTCCACACATCTTTTCTATTCGCCGCACAACGGTGTTTCTTGACAATTGTACTTCTTGAATAGTAGCTATGATCTCTTTCTTATTTTTAAATCCTTCAAAAAAGATTGTCAGCTGCTTCAAGAAAACAATCTTTTACAAATTCCCCTTCAGTGAAAGGTTTGCATTTCTTTGCGATCAGGTTGCTGACCTTGAAGGATGCTATGGTTGCATTGACCGAATGTGACCTTGGCTTCGCCATCAACTGTTGCTGAGTAGCCAATTTCGATTTAAGTTCTTTGAGCTTCAGTTTACGAATTTTACTTTTGTGTGGAAAATCAGCATCAAACTTATTGATGTTCCAGATTACCCTTTTTTGGCAAGGATACTGGGGTGTTACAAATTAGACAACAACACTTGTCTTTCACCATGATGAAGAAGTAGTCCATTTCCTATTCATCATGAAAGTGGTAGGTTTTGCTCTTCTTTGGAACACTCATCTTCGTTATACTGGGGTGGCTGGATGTAAGAAGGCCAAATCTGTTAAGTTAGTATAAACACTGGCTGAATCTGGTCCAAAACTGTCACTGTCCCAAGATCAACAGGTACTGAAGACCTCTGGATGATGTGCAATACAAGGACTGGAGATGTCAAAACCACACCTGCAGTTCTAAAAGTAAAAATAAGAATTCATCATACTGGCACCAATAATCAAATACCACCAAATCAGTCATCATAAAACTCAAACACCTGTCCAGCAAACTAGATAAAATCAAATACGGCCAAACAAGTTCAAATACCACCACACGCAATTTAATATATTCTGCACACAGTGTAGAATCAACGCAAAGGCAAGGCGAAATAAAATTGCAGTGGATAATCAACGCAAAGGCTAGGCAAAATAAAATTGCAGAAGCAAACAAAAGTCACAGTGATTTGAACCAATTCAAAGGCAAGGCATAGGCAAGTTAGAACAAAATTGGAAAAGCCCGCCAAAATCAGCAAATTCTTGACACTTTGTTGTGTCTGCTCGAAAATGTTTAATGAAAGCGAACTATAAAGCGACCAATGACCAGCACACGACATAACTAATACGGTAAGTGTATTCAGGTAATGCCCGGGTGAATGGATATCTCCTGGTATATAACACACTTCTAAGGGGTGTTGGGGCGGGGGCAGGAATGGGTGATTCTGAGAGACAGGAGACCAGGTATGACGCCGGGCCTGTGGCGTCTTGTCGTGGGGCGTGGTCAGCGGCCCCCTGGGGTACCCACAAACTATTGGCACGAAAACAACAAGCGCCCCCAATACACCCGCAGGCAAGATTCCCGCAAGCAGGGAAAAAAGACAGGCAAAGGATCAGCAGTGGCGGCAAGCCCTCGGCAGATGACCTGCCAGCACGAGCTCTCTCCTAGCGAAGGAGCAAGCTGCTGGAGAAATGGAGCCAAGTGGGGTTGGTGATCTACCTCTGACCTCTCCGCGATCTACAGGTAGATCGTGATCTATCTGTTGGACATGCCTGCAATATACAATTTAAATTTTTCAAAAATCATATAATCTGATATCTAAAATCATTTTTCTGCCCTTTTTTGTCTGAGCTTTTTTCCTGTATATTTATTTATTATTTATTTAATAGTATTTCTATACCGCCTTATCTTACAATCAAGGCGGTATCACAGCAAAACAATCAAGAGAGGTGATAGTGTATTCATGCAGTGAGGGTTATATCGTAGTTTGAGTGTATGATGTGTTGAGTGTTTAATTAGGTTGAGCTATGTACATTGTGGGCTATGATACAACATGTGCTATAATACAATCTTTTATACATTTAGTGTTAGGAAACAACATGTGCCGTTCTACATTCTCTTATCAGTGGGTCTGAGGGGGGAGGGTTGGACGTTCCTGGTAGATAGATCATGTAACGTGTCCATAGTGTTCTTTGAACAGCTTTGTCTTCAGCTGTTTGCGAAAGTCCTTGAGGTCCGTCGTTGATCTCAGATCGTCAGGGAGGGTGTTCCAGATTGTTGGGGCAGCCAGCGAGAGTGCTCTTTCTGTGGTGTCCTTGCGTGCTTTTCTGAAGTCCCTAGAGGTGTTGACTCGGTTGGAGGTTCCTTTTCTTCTTGGGCGTGTGCTGGTGTCTGGTTGTATGAGGGGTGCAGGCTGTTGGCTGAAGTGTGTTGTTTGATCTTGAATATGTTTATGATTGTTTTGTATTTGATGCATGAAATGATTGGGAGCCAGTGTAGGTCTTTCAGAACGGGTGTGATGTGCTCATGTTTTGTCGATCCAGATATTATGTGGGCTGCCGTGTTTTGTGCTAGTTGTAATGGTTTGAGTGTCTGTTTTGCTAGTCCAAGGTAGATTGGGTTGCAGAAGTCCAATAAGGGGGTAATTAAAGCTTGGTATACGGTACAGAAGTGCTCAGTGGCGAGGAGGGGTTTAAGTCTTCTGATGATTCTCATCCTGTAGTATGCATTTTTGATTGTCTTGCTTACGTGTGCTTTGAGATTCAGTTCATTGTCCAGGGTCACTCCGAGGTATTTTACTTCTGATTTTATTGGTATGGTTGAGTTTTGTATCTTGATGTCCGGTGGGTGGATGAAGTCTGGGTTACGAGTGATGATTAGTGCCTCAGTCTTGCTGTAGTTGATTTTGAGGTTGTTGTTTTTACACCATATTGTCATTTGTGTGAGGCAGTTTGTAATTTTAGAGTAGTCAGGGTTGTCTACTGAGATGGGAGTGTATATCATGATATCATCTGCATAGATTGTATATTGAATGCTGTTCTTCTTCAGGATGTCGCATATTGGCTGGATGTAGATGTTGAACAGTAGTGCTGAGAGTGCGGATCCTTGTGGTACACCTTGGAGGACTTTTATGGGTCGAGAGGTGTTGTGGCCTATCTTGACCTGTATCTGCCTGTCGGTTAGGTATGAGTGGAACCATTTTAAGGTGGGGCCATGTAGTCCAATGTTTTCTAGTCTTTCCAGGAGAGTTTTGTGGTGTACTGTGTCAAATGCTGAAGAGATGTCAATGAAGATCATTATGATTCCATTCTTAGTGTTGTCTATGGTTCGGAGGATGCTGTCAAAGAGGTAAATTAGTAATGTTTCGACTCCATGGTTGGGGCGAAAACCGTGTTGGTTGTCATCCAGTGGTGCATGGTTGTCAATGTGTTCTTGTAGTTGGTGTTGTACTGTTTTTTTGATGATTTTTGCCAGAAAGGGTATGCTGGATATTGGTCGGTATGCTGACGGGTTGTTCTTGTCGAGAGTTGTTTTCTTTGGGATCGGTCTTACGGTGGCGAGCTTTAGTTGATTTGGCATGAGTCCTTGAGTGAGGGAGTCATGCACCATGTTGTGTATGATGTGGATGAAGCTTGATTTTGTGGCTTTGATCCATGAGACTGGGCAAGGGTCTGTGGGAGCGGTGCTAGTATTGATTGAGGAGATGATGTGGGAGAGCTGCTCTGTTGATGGTGTGCGGAATGTGTCCCAGGTCTTGGGGTGCAAGATAGGCTTCGTGTGTGCGCTGGGCCTTGTTTGCTCCACAGAGTGAAATTTTTCCTCGATGTGGTCAGCAAATGTTTGCGGGTCTATTTGTACTTCACATTCTGTCCTTTGCTCTTTTGTGAGGTTTTTCACGATTTCGAATAGCTCTCTGGGCTTGTTGATGGAGGTGTTTATTATGTTTGTATGGTATTCTCTCTTTGAATGGTTGATGTGTTCGTTGTATTGTTTTTGCTTTGTTAGGTATAGTTGCTGGATGTCAGGTGTCTTGGTCTTTCTCCATTTCCGTTCTATCTTTCTGAGCTCCCTTTTTTCTTGTCGTATGGTTTTTGAGTACCACGGCTTGTGTTGTAGCTTGTTGTGATGGTGTTTCTTGGGTCTCGTCTCTGTTGCTTTGGCGGCGTTAGATAGAGTGCTGTTCCAGTTGGTTATTTGAGCCTCCAGGTTGACTGCTTCTGTGGTCAGTTGTTGTAATGTGTCTTGTAGGAATGTGTCCCTGTCGAAGTTCTTGAATCGTCTTTGTGCGGGTGCGTTGTCTGAGCGTTCGTTTAGATTGTCCTTTTGTAGTAGTATCCTTATCTTGATTATGTAGTGGTCCGACCATGGAACTGGGGTGATGGTAGGTGTTGAAATTAGACCTCTTGATGTTAGGTCATTGGTTGCGAAGATGAGGTCTGGGGATGAACCGTGTCTGTGCGTAGGGGCATCGACTATTTGGGTGAACTGAAGGGAAGTCATTGCTTGCAGGAAGGCCTCTGAGTCTTTGTTGTTGGTTGACTTGAGGTTGAAGTCTCCTAGCAGTAGTGTGGGCTTGTTAGTTGATGTGGTGGCGCAGACTGCTTCGAGCGTTGTGGCTAGTTCGTCAGGTGAAGCTCTGGGTGCTCTGTAGGTTAGGCAGAGTGCCATGTGTTTGTTCTCGATGCTGATAGTGTTACATTGTTGGGTGTCCGTGAAACTCCGAGCTTTGAATCTTAGGTTCTTTTTTGCAATTATCAGGACTCCTCCTCCATGCTTGTGGGTGCGTGGGCAGTTGTATGAGGAGTGTCTGGCACCAGTTGGTTGAGTAGTACATTGTCGGTGGGATTGAGCCATGTCTCTGTGATGCAGATTATGTCGGGCTGACTGTCTTCTATGTGGTCTGCTATAGTGTGTATCTTGTTGCATATAGATCTGGCGTTTATGAGTTCAATGGTTGTATGCTTTGAAGACTTTGTTGTTTCTTGTGTTTCTTTTGAGCTGGTGTGGGAGTTTGATTTGTGGTTGGTTAGTTTTCTTGTCCCTGGTGTTCTGCTTGTGCCGTTATGCTTGTACTGTGGTTCTGTGTATGTCCAAGTGGTTGGTGGGTGCCATGTTGAGTTAGTGTGTAGGTAGTGGTGGTGTGTGGTTGTTGGCAGGAGTTGTGTGATTAGGAGGCAGATTGGGAGAAACAATGTTGCTTGCATGTTTGGTTTTGTGAAGTCCCGTTAGAGTTTTACTTGCGTTTCTGTTGTCCTTTATCTCTATCTGCTCTCTGATGGTCTCTTCTGTGGTATTGTTGGCGTGGCTGTGACTCTTGTTTGGCTTCCTTCAGTTCGCCTTCGTGCCGCACCTAAGGGCCACGCCAAAGGGCCCTCTGGCGAGGTATAGTCTTTGCTCTGCTTTTCTCTTGGGTGTCCTCTCTTGTCTATCTCGCTTGTCTTCATCTCTCTTCTTCCCTTTTCTCTGCCTCTCTTTTACTTTATCCTTTTATCCCAAAGTCCTTTATCTCTTATTCACCAAATAATCTTCTTCCCCATCCTTCAGCCTTACTGTTCCCTTTCAGTCCTCCATTTCAGCTTTCCTACCTCTCCGTATTTTCATTTCAGTCTCTTATTGTCTCCTATCCAGCCATATTCCTTCTTTCACTCCCCCTTCCTTGATTCCTACACTCTCCACCCTTTTTATCATTTTCCTTTTCCTCTTCACCTCCCCCTTTTTACCATGTCTTCCTTCCTCTATCTAGCCTCTGATCTCTAGCTCATCCACCACTCTGTAGTCCTATCCATCTTTCTGTTGATTAGCCTACCCCCAGTCACCTTTTTCCAATTGACTTGCCTTCTCATCTTCTTTATCTCTCCTTCCACCTTCTTCCACATTCAAAATCTCTCACTATGCCTGGATGGTGGTAAACAGAAAGAATTCCTGTCTGAATGCTGGTTGGGACCACAAAAGAAGCAGGTTCTGTTCCAGTACTGGGAAGAAGCCCCATGGGATGAGAAGTAAGTCCTGTGCTCAACAAAAGTGAAAGAGGTCCTGCACCAGTATCAGCAATGGGAAAGAGTGAAAGAAGTTTTGGACTAGTGCTGGTGGGAGCTGTGAGGTAAAAGACCCAGGCCAATACCAGTGAGAGATCAGAGAGAAGGTCTCGTGCCCATACCAGTGAGGACCAGGAGAGAGTTGGTTCCATATTTATGAGAGAGAATTGTGGTGGTGGTGGTGGTAGTGGTAAGGAGTGGGGAGAGGTTTGAAGAACAAGAGGCATTGAGCTGATGTTGGTAGGAGGCAACAGAAGAAGAAGGTCCCATAATCACTGTTCCCTCTAAGCTGTGCGCGTGTGCGCGCGCACACACCTCGCCAAGCGAGCGCACATACTTTACCACAGAGCGCACAAAAATTACGGCTCTGATTCTTCTAGAAAACAACACAAACGTCTTAAAATTTAAAAGTTATGATTGTAATTACTAGAAATTTCCCACTTCATTTAGTAATCGTCCATTTTCATTTAATTTGATTAAAATCAATGTGGTGTACATACTGTATTCTGATGTGTAGTCAAATTTTAAAGTATATAACTCCGAGTGTCGTTATGTGGCGCACAAAAATGTAACCCTCCTTCAAAAGCTGCACATAGCTGATATTTTATGCGCACACAGCCTACAGAAAATTAGAGGGAACATTGCTGTCCGCCAGGTAATTCTCCTGACCTGGGAGATAGACCGCTTTTAGAAGAATGCCGTGATTGACTGCCCAGGAGCACAGTTTCTGCACTTCCTGACATAGAAGGCGGGACCCTGTGCCCCCTTGTTTGTTCACATAGAATATAGCAACTTGATTGTCTGAACCAAGATGGACTGGTGAGAGATGAGATGGGAGAAAGTTCTCAGGGTAAGCGAATAGCTCTCAGTTCTAAGAGATTGATCTGCTGTGCAGCCTCCCAAGGAGACCACAGGCCTTGAGTACATGCTCCTTGGCAATGTGCACCCCAACCTTGAAGAGAAGCATCGGTTGTCAGCACTTGAGAGTGTGGAGGTGTCTGGAAAAAACACCACGTGCACTAGATTCGGAAGATGAAGCCACCACTGCAGAGAAGACGAGTAGTTTGGACATCCTCACTCTGTCCGTGAGGCTTCCTGTGGCTTGGTGCCACTGAGTTCTGAGGCCCCACTGAGCTGGCCTCATGTGTAGACGGGCATTTGGAGTTACATGGACCGTGGAAGCCATGTGGCCTAAGAGCCTCAGGAATTGTCTGGCGGAGACCAGAAAATTGCTGTGGAACTGCCTGGCTAGATCCATCAATCTGTGGGCCCTGTCCACAGGTGAAAAGGCCTTTGCCTGAAGGGTGTCCAGTCTTGCTCCTATGAACTCCATGTTCTGTGAGGGGTGCAAAGTGGACTTTGCAAAGTTTATAACAAACCCCAGGTGCTGAAGCAGAGCGACAGTGCGAAGGGTGGTTTGATTGGCCTCCTGTGGGGATTGACCCCTGATGAGCCAGTTGTCCAGGTATGGAAAGACAACGAGGCCTTGAACCCTTAGGTAGGCTGCCACCACCACCAGGCACTTGGTGAATACCCTGGGGGCGGAGGTTAGGCCAAAAGGCAGTACTCTGTACTGATAGTGGTTTCCTCCCACTACAAATTTGAGATATTGTCTGTGGTCTGGATGAATGAGGATGTGAATATAAGCATCCTTTAGGTCTAAGGAGCATAGCCAATCTCCCTGCTGGAGGTAGGGCAGCAGGATTCCTAGGGTAAGCATCTTGAACATTTCCCTCTCCCGGAACTTGTTCAGATTCCGCAAGTCTAGGATGGGCCTGAGGCCTCCTGTTCTTTTCGGTACCAGAAAGTACCTGGAATAGAAGCCTTGCCCTCAGGTGGTGGGCACTGTTCCCTCTAAGCTGTGCGCGTGTGCGCGCGCACACACCTCGCCGAGCGCACATACTTTACAACACAGCACACAAACATTTTGGTTCTGATTCTGATAGAAAACAACAGAGATGTCTTAAAATTTAAAAGTTGTTGTGTATTTATGGTTTTCACAAGTTCTACAATATTTTCTAGTGCAATCAATGTGGTATACATACTGTATTCTGACGTGTAGTCAAATTTTAAAGTATATAACTCCGAATGTCATTATGTGGCGCACAAAAATTTAACCTTCCTTCAAAAGCTGCACAGCTGATATTTTATGCGCACACAGCCTACAGAAAATTAGAGGGAACATTGCCCATAATGGTGTTATTTATTATTTACTTATTTTTATTATGCTTAATGACTGAATACTCCAGGAGAGTAACTGTATTCAAATACAATTAAAATGTAATAATGAAAACATACAACAGTTAATATAATCAAATGATAAAACACATAAAAACACAAATACAATAAAAATATAATAAAAATTAAAAAAAAATATAATGCCATTAAAACTCAACAAACTTCCCATTCATCCCATCTGCCTACATGGAGAAATTTTCATCCAAGTCAGTGAGCCACTAACCAATAATGGAAGGCTTGGTTATCCCCACAGTGGTCTTATTGCTGTTCTGATATTGCTCTTCTCCGTCAGTGGCTTGGTGGGCAGTCCTCTACTGTGAGGCAGATTCTCTTGCCTTGGCTTCCATCTCCTTATGTCTGGGCACTGGAAGTGTTATTGCCTTCCAGACTCTGCCACTGGCAGTATTATTGCATTGAAAACCAAAATACACTATGTTGTCGGGTATTTTAGAAACATCCCCATGTGTAAGTAGAGGTCTTTAAACATGTAAATCGCCTACATGTGCAAATAGCGATGCTAGAAAATTACTATTTACACATTGTGATCCACACCATGCACGGATTACAAGGAGGCATGCTTAGGGTTTGGAGAGGGAATGGTTTGGGCAGGCCTAAAATATTGACATGTATTTCCTATTTTAGAAGGGGATGTAAAAATTCTCCTTGTCAGCCTTTTCACTTGCCTCGGGGCATGCACAAGGCATGCTTGACGAGACAGGTGTAAATTCCATGGCCAGTACCCCCTCTGATCACCAATATCAAGCCCCACTCCTTGACCGGGGGGGCAACATCAATCCTCACAAGCTCCAAATCTCTGACAACAATCTCCCACTACCTGATTCCCTCTGATATCAGTCTCCCCGATGGAGCCCTCCAGCTAGTCCCCGATCCCAAACCTGGCTCTTTCTGGGGTCCTTTGTAGTCTAGTGGGAGTGGAAGACAGTCACCATGACAGAGCCGAGCAGGGGTTCCTGCTCCCTTCTTCCTGGACACTTTGGGGTGAATTGATGTCCCAAGGGGAGAAGGCTGGACTGTGCCAGGGTGAGTCGGGACCTATTTATGGAAGGGGCAAGGCTTTTGGAATGAAGGATTGGGGAAGGGGTTTCCTAACAGTTTATGCCTATGTTGGGACTGGGGTTGATATTGGGGCAGGGGGAAGCTTAACATCGGGCCCACTGGGACACCAGGGAGTAAAGATCCCCTTGAGAGAAAGAATCCAGGGAGACCTCTGAACTGGGTTGTGGGCCTTTTAATTTTGTACTACTAAGGCTGCGTATAGAACATTTCTTTGGCCAGCTTTTGAAAAAGATAACTATAACTCTTGAGTTATAGATCTTTCTGTAAAAACTGGCCTGAGGAGCCTTTTCACATATTCATTTTTTTTTGCATTCATGAGCTACTTTGCATGATTTTGCATCACAGAAGCTCATTAATGTGAAACTTACTAAACTTTCATGTGATGTGCTTCACATGAAAGTTTACTACTGCAAAATGCCCTATTGCAAAGTTGCTTCACAAAAGTGCACTTTATTCAAAAATAGCACAAAACACTTACACTGGTATTTTTGTGTGTTTCTAGGTGTTTTGTGTCATTTTTTAACAGTTACTTTGCTCATTAGTGCATAGGGCCCTAGGTTTGGTGAATGTATGGAGCAACTCAGAGGGTGTTTATTCTCTATAAATTTTTAAAAATTAACCTCAAATATAATTCAGCTTACAATCTAGAAAATACATCTACAAATAAAAATTATAGACCACAAAATTAAATTGAGAGTTGGATATATTCGGAAATACAGTAATGTTTTGGTGTTGTTGCCGTTGAGTCAGTGCTGACTCATGACAAGTCTCTGGATAGTTGTCCTAAACTGTGGTCTTCAGTCAGATGGCTAATCGTTGATAGAGTGGAATACATAGCTGCCATTATTGTATCGATCCATCTCGTTGCTGGCCTTCCTCTTTGCGTCATTTTCTATACTGTGTGCATGTCTGATTTTTATGTTTCTTCCTCCCCTTTCTTTCCTGCTCCCTCTGTTTTAATCTTTCTCTTTTTATCTTGGTTTGTAAAAGAATTTTAAATGTTGTTAACCTAAACTCATTTTGCTTTGGCTATCTTCTTTCTCCGTCTTTTGTATATTGTCATAAATCTATCCAATCTGTTTTTAACTCCTTTTTCTTAATCATACACACAGTGATGGTGTTGTACTCACAAATCTTTCTACATCTTGTTTTATGCACTCACTTTTCTCTCTTCTCTCTCTTCGGTGTCTTTCTTTTTGTCCTTGTGTTACATTCTCTCTGTTTTTCTGAAATTTCTGTCTTCTCCAGCCTGCCTCTTTTCTCTTTCATTGTATCTTTGATCCTCACGTTGGGGACGTCTACAAACCTGGCTTCTAAAACGGCTCTATGCCCATTTTCAGCCATTGAAACCACGAATAGGGCTTCCAAAATTGCCCCCATAGAGTGCATGCACACATTTATATCTTTTTCACCCGTGTAGGCATTTGTTTGTTATTGGGACTGGATCTAGGGAGTCTCTTTTTTACAATTGCATAGATGTCTATCTTGACCTTATTAAATAGGCTTAAAATAGGTGCCCTTTAAGAGTTCTCACATAGGTGCGCCCTGTTATAAAATTAATCCCCAAATGGAAAAAAAAACCTAAAAACCTTTAACACATTTGCCCCTAGAATGCTATGTAGCTACTTTCTGATTTTTAACAAATTAAAAAATATTTTTAAGTAAGCTCTTGGTTTCTGTATTACATTATATTGGAATCTGTCTCTAGCTATAATTCTTTCTCTCTTGCTTTCCATGTAATTATGCTGACTTGATGTTTCTAACCTGAATTTGTTATGTTTAATAGGCCGCCTAAAAGTGAACCATATTCCAGTAGTTATAAATTGGAATGGTATGACAAGGGATGACAAAAACCTTCTACTAATATTTCTTTCTCAGCCACTATCAAAAACTGCTCAATAAGACGGCGTAAATGGAAAAAGACCTCAAAACCATGCCTCACAAATACATTGTTTAATTAGTCTTCCAACTCTATTTAATCCAAAAATGGTGAAAAATGCTTTTTGATGAAAATCCTGTGTCCTGAAGGAATATGCTCTTGGTTAATCTCTGTAGCTAAGCAGGGTTGGCCCTAGCTAGTACTTGGATAGATGATCAACTTCTAATACCAAGGGCTGTAAACTCACTGCCTGGAAGAAAACCCAGGGGCTGGGTTGTCAGGTGTGAGCATTGACTTGATGGAACACATGTGCTCTTATCTCCTGTTTCTGCACCTCCCCCCCTTTCTGGCTCAGAGGAGGGCAGAAGTGGCAGGTAAGAGCACATGGAAACTGTAGCACAGTGCCTAAGCCTTTAAGTAAGCATTTTGTTGTGGTTTTTGAACCACTGCAGGCCCAGGAAAAGAGTAGCAGCGGCACCTCCAGAGGGCTGGTACTATAGCCGGATGCCTAGTTTGCCTAATAGAAGTGCCAGCCCTGCTGATGGTCCTAGGCCAGAGACCATGTGAGAGAGCTCCTTCCAAAATCCTTCAATCATGGGCCCTGACTTTAGCCACTAGGTGTCACCCTTAAGCAGTGATCATATTGGTTCCCAAAGGTGTCGGCGCCTTAGTCAGAATCTATTGTTTATCTTTGCTGCCCCTAGAAGCTGTTGCCCTAGGCAACCACCTAGTCTGCCTAGTGGTTGACACGGCCCTGACTGTAAATGCTCTCTCCGCAACATCACCAGCTCCAACTGATCCAGAGAACAGAAGATTTGAGTTGGGGATCAGGCTGGGAACCTTTTGCTTGGGAACGCATACCCAATTTGCTGAGCCAGCCCTGTTCTCATATTCTAATGCCTATATTGAAATGATTTTATCTCAGGCTGCAGACAATTCCATGAGCCCTTAGAATTTCACCTGCAGCATTATTTTCAGGAGTTTAATGGGATGAAGCCACCTGTACACTACAATAAGGAAAAAAATTATATGTTCTATTAAACAGTGTGATTTTTGACCTCTTTACCATAAATGCAATTATCGGTCTATTTACTTTTGGGACATAGCCATATAATTCAAATCTTACTCAAGATTAACCACCTTAGACAAACAAGTTAATACAACAGGTGGATGTGAAACCTTACCAGCCTGAAGCAGAGCTGTTTCCCGTAATACCTGCTGATAAACAAAGGAAGTTTATATCTCCATAGCCTTCGGTGTTGTGAAATTTCCTTTAGTGGAGACTTAATCCTTCAGCAAACGGCAGTCTAAGAGATATGAGAAATTGTCACCAGGCTTGTCTGCTTCTGCACTATCAGCAAAAGTCTTGCCTATAAAATGAGTTCCATAGTAGTGTGTAATCTGAGAAAAGGATCTTGGGTAATCTAGGCGATTTTAAAACAATCATTCTCTCTTTATCGTATGCTAAGGAATGATGTAAACAGGTAATATACTACTTATCAGGTGGTTAAAAAATGCAATAACACTTCTTAGCCTCTCTCTTTAATTTTGTGAAAAAACTGTGTCTGCAGAAAGGAAAGAAAAGACTTCCTGCCATTGTTTTGTTCTCTCTCCCGCCTTTTCATTCCCAGCATATTGTGCTCATAATGGCCTTAATTCAATCAAATTCACAACTTTGAACAACTACCAGCTTGAATGCTAATCACTGTTTGCAACAAGTAAAAATAATTCTCCATGGACACGCAGGCTGAGTTGGCCACGCCTAGGTGTGTCATCCGTAGGAACTGGATTAACTCTCCCATAGTTTAGAGCAGGGGTAGCCAACTCCAGTCCTGGTGCATCACAATCCAGCCTGGTTTTCAGGATATCCCTAATGAATATTTATGAGATATCTTTACACCCACTGCCTCCCATTGAATGCAAATATATCTCATGAATATTCATTAGGGACATCCTGAAAACCAGGCTGGATTGTGGTGCACCAGGACTGGAGTTAGCCACCCCTAGTTTAGAGCAATCCATTTTTTTGGACTCCTTCTGAGCATGCTCCCTCTCTTTCCATCCCCTTTCCCTACACTTCCTGCCTCAGTTTTTTCCATTCGTCTTCCTGGATGGATGGATTCTTCAGCTCTCCTACCAAAATCTTACATTCTCCATTTTCTTCATTTTTCCTTACCCCGGGGAGCCCCAGCATGGATAAACCAGTAGCCAAAATGTCCTCTATGCTCCAAAAAGATGAATGCCACTGCTGCTCATGATCACTGTCTCCGATTCCTGGGTCCAATCCACCATGTGGAATCCTGCCCTCCATGATTTTCTGCTGGAATCCCCCCACCAAGGAGTCAGCCCACTGGAGGATCATGCCCAGATTGCTCCTCAAGAGACAATCAGGAGCAAGGGAAGAGCTGCCGTAATGAGGGACTACCTGACCCCTCAGCAGCGCAGGCTGCCAGTGAACCACACATGGGGGGGGAGGTGCAGACACCAAACCTTCAAGCTTGGCCAGCAGCGCCTCAAATGTGACTTCCCCCCGATGCTGCAGAGGTCCCCCATGATGCTCCAGCGCCTCCCATGGCCAGCCTCGAGGCCTCTGTGGCTCTCCATGCTAACCCAGTGCCTCACATGGATATACATGAGGCCTTCCCGGGACATGCAAACAGGCAATTGGTTTCTTCAGCATGGCATCATAGTGGCCTGACCCCTGCCAATTCATACCCCTTCAAAGAGAAGAGCTCTGGAGTGGGGAGGCAGGGGGACCAGCATGATGGGCGGGCATCCTGGCACCAAAGCCGATACACCAAGGAAATACTAGTGCAAGGCTAATCACATCACAGCCACTCCCACTGATGCCGCCATCATAGCGCCACCCACAGGGGCAGGCACATGGCCTCTAGGCATGCCCATGAATCTGCCTCCATCTCCTCCTCCTTCCTGGAGTTGGCCAGCAGAAAACACAGCTCAGGCAGCAGCCACGCCACCCAGCAAAGAGAAGGAAAGCAGAGATGGACTGCCAACCACAGCATAGCTACAAAGAACAACATGAGCTTGCCCATGACCCAGCTCTGTTACAGACCATGGCAGCCTCCCCACAACAGCAAAGCATCTTTGACCTCTGGGAGAAACTCATGGCACAGCAACTCCTCAGCACCCAGCAACTCCAGGCGACTGCCAAGCCCCACCAAATGGCCACCCTCAGCACCCCTTCTCCACCCACAGCATACACTCCACCCATCATCTCACCAGAGACGCATCTCACAGAGGAGGAAGGCAAAATCCAGGGCTCAGATGGCTCTGCATGGGACTCCACCAGCTCTAATGGAGCCTGCTCACCAGCCTTGCCACGGTCACTGGGTATTCCCTCGGATGCCATGCCATCTCCACCACCACCAGCCTCACTCCCGGAGGACTTCACTTACCCCACATTCCTGCAGAAGCTCTCGGCACAGTTAGGACTCTCACCAAAGGACACACCAGATCTCAAGAACGAGGTTCTGGACTCAAATATCCGGATGCTCTGAAAATCATGGTGTCTGTCCTCATACACAAAGTACTCCTTGACTACAAGGACAAATTATGGCAGACCCCACCGACGGCATTGACTGCCACCAAGAGGCTAGATGTCATATACCAAGTACAATCTGCCGCAGATTTTGACAGATCACAGCTGCCGCACCAATCTATCATTGTTGAGTTGGCCATGAAGCGATCCAAAAGCTCACACCAACACTCCAACACCTTGTCTGGAAAAGACCAGAAGATCCTGGAGGACACTGGGAATACCTTTTCCAGGGTGCCATGCTAAATGCCAAAATTGCTGCATACTAGTTGCTTTACTGGCTAAAGCCAAGGAAGCCTTAGCCTCCATGTCGCTGGAGACTAGGAACCTCCTGGCACCCATCCTCCACAATGTCAGAGAGTGTGAAAAGCATATCATTCGATCATTGCTCGATGCCTTCGAGACTGCCTCCTGTACAGCTGGATCATCCATTGCCGCCAGACATCTAGCATGGCTCAGAGCCTCTTGCCTCTGCGAGAACATCCATGAGCTTCTGACCAATGCCCCCTGATCAGGGGAGAACCTATTTGGCAGTAAGGTGAAGGAAACAGTTGATGGCATAAAGGACGACTGCAGTACTCTCCAGACCCTATCCAATGAGATTCTAAATCTACACCGGATGGTAAAGCACCACAGCTTGTCCAAGTCCTACTACCCTTTGTGCCAGTACAACCCCTACTCCCAGGGGCAGCAGCAGTACCACAAGCCCCAATTTTACATAAGAACATAAAAAATGTCTTACTGGGTCAGACAAAGGTCCATCAAACCTAGTATCCTGTTTCTAACAGTGGCCAAAGAGACACACATATTCCACAATACTTGTCCCAGGGCAAGCAGTGGTTTTCCCGGGTCCTCTTTAATAATGGTTTATGGACCTTTCCTCCAGGAACGTGTCCAAACTTTTAAAACCTACTAGCTTTTATTACATCTTCTGGTAACGAATTCCAGAGTTTGATTACGCGTTGAGAAAAAAATATTTTCTCTTATTAGTCTGAAATGGGTTGCATTGTAGCTTCATTGTATGTCCTCTAGTCTTTCTACTTTTTGATGGTGTAAACAACTGATCTATGTTTACCCATTCCACTCCATTCATTAATTTATAGACCTCTATCATATCCCCCACAAGCTGTCTCTTTTTCAAGTTGAAGAGCCCCACAGCTCGACCCCCGATCTGGCCTCCCAAGGCCAGGGTCGGGTTGTGGAGAATCTCCTCTGCCCCCTGCCGCCTCTTTCCAGCACTGGGCCTGCCCGTTCCTCCTTACTAGGGGAACGTATTTGACCTCAGAAGTGGAATAAGTTCCCTGTTCAGGCCACCGGCCCCAGACATACAGGGCTGACATTGGAATCGGCCCTATATGTCCGTGGCCAGTGACCACCCACTGCCTGCCCTAACTCTGCCCCTGATCCTCCACTTTCCTGCCCCCTTCTAACTTCCCCATACAATGAGCGGGGAAGTTAGTCGGGGTCAGAAGGGGGCCCAAACAGGGGAGGCCCCGCTCTTTGTGCTTCAGAATGATCCTCTATACACTTGGACCTATTGCCCAATTAATACCTGTCTCCTTTTGCAACTGGACAAGTCCAACGAAAAAGCACCATTACCACATGTTGATAGAAGAACCCAGTCCAAACTGTGGTAATTCCAGAAACATACTTTATTAACAGATACTCCAGTCAGGGGTAATAAGAGCCAAACCCGACACGGCCGTATTTTGGCGATGCCTTCCTCAGGGTTTTTTTTTGGCTTTCATCGATGATTCACATTCAATGTGGTTCTTATTCCAAATTGCATCTGAACTTACTCCTTCTCCAACTGTATGGGTTTGGCTCTTATTACCCCTGATTGGAGTATCTTTTAATAAAGTGTGTTTCTGGAATTACCATGGTTTGGACTGGGTTCTCCTTTTGTAGCTGGGCCAGAAGTAGAGTCAATATTTGAAGGCAGTTTGCAGCACTTGCTAACCAATTAAGTGCCAGTGAGGGGAATATTTAGCAGCACTGTCTGGATAGTGTTGCTGAGAATTTCTTTTGATCATCTCGACACTATGCAGACAGTGCTAGGGCAGACCATGGGTGAAACTAGGATGGAGATAATATAGTTATCCAGATAGTGGTAATATTTTGCCTGCTATTGAATTAGCTAACCGCATAAAGTTAGAACAGCAAAGAGGCTGTCCTAGCTTTACATACTGTATACAAGTGCTGATATTTGCGCTTATAATTGCAATTTCTAAATTTAGCATAGCGTCTACATATACTTGTATATATCAATGGCACCTACTTTGGGGGAACCAATTTCGATGAGGCCAGTAGGGTGGTATAAGCAGAACGGTGTCTAACCTCTGTTGGAATTTGTGCAGCATCTTTGTTATGAGTGCAATTTGGGGGGGTATAAGCATAAAGGAGAGGCCAGTCCAAGGCGTGGCTAGGTCATCTCTTGCCAGTTCACAGGAAGTTTGGTGTGGTAAGTAAGAGTGGTAACTTTGCATTTTCACTACTGGTAAAGAGGTCTACTTGAGAGGTCCCCCAAGACTGAAAGATACTATGTAGAGTTTCCTACTACTACTACTACTGAACATTTGTATAGTGTTACAAGACATATACAGCGCTGCACAGACATGTAAGAGACAGTCCCTGCTCATCAGAGCTTACAGTCTAGTCAAGATAGACAATACAGTAGCTGTAGACATGGGATGCATCTAGGGGGAATGGTAAGGAAACACGAAGGAGATCAGGTGAGTCAAGATCTGAAAGCAGCAGCGAAGAGGTGAGTTTTCAGCCTGGATTTGAAAAGGGTCAGAGAAGGTGCCTGGCGTACAGACTCAGGTAGTTTGTTCCAGGCATAAGGAGCAGCAAGGTGAAAGGAGTGAAGTCTGGAGTTAGCAATAGAAGAGAAGGGCACAGATAGAAGCGATTTGCCATAAGAGCAGAGTTCCCGAGGAGGGGCGTAGGGAGAGATAAGAGAGGAGAGGTAGTGAGTTGCTGCAGAGTGAATGAATGCAGGGACCACTTGTGAGGCTGAAGAACTCTACTGAGCCTGTGGGCTGTCTGATTCTGAGTGCTCGGAAGATAAGTGGCTTGGGTTTAGATGGGATTGGAAATGTCCAGTCCCAAGTCCTCGTCACTTCCATTATAATCAGAGGGGTCCCATTTCTCTCTGACTGCTGATATTAAACATTGTAAGCTTGTTCATCTGAAGTAAAATTGATGGATTCTGCTAGAGGGATGGAGAGAGTACAGTATTGCTCAGGGTGAAAAGGCAAGGCAAGAAATGAACATATTTTGCTGTATGCAGAGTCGAAAAACTCCAATAGTTGCAATAGCTGTGCCCCTTTGGATCGTCTTGTTACCCAAGTGATCTTGGATCATAGGGCCTTTGTCAGGGGTCATATATAACGAATTGTGCTTTTTGCTTTCTCTGTGGCCAGGTCAACCTTGATAGAATTGAGAATAGTTAGTGGGATTTCCTACTTATGACACTGCTGTTGTCTGGAAAGCTTTAATGTAGTTCAGAAGTAGAAAATAAATAGTGAAGCGGTGCTGTTCTTTCTAAAGTGAGAAGAGCATCCTCGTCAGCATGTGTTTGCAGCTGGCCCTTTGGTGAACTCTGGTTTGGAGTGGCTCTATGGAGAGTTTAGTTTGTGGATCCTGAGAGGCAATGGCAAGAATTACTCTTCAAGGCTTTCACTAGGCGATGATCTCTCTGCTTCATCTTCATCAGGTTTACCACTCACCTCTCAGAACAGACTAGTCACAGCAGTGATAGGATAAAAAAAATAATGTACTGGGTGCATAAAACATCAATTCAGCTGTTAATTCAGGTGGAAGACAAACATTAAAAGAAAAAGAAAAATCTACCATTGTTGAAAGTTTATACTTGTGGATTAAACATTTTTCTCACTTATGTTCCTGTTACTCAGTTTCTCTTTCTGAAATAGCTCCTCCAAGGAACTACTACTCTATAAAGCTCATGACGGAACATCTCCTCCTTCCTTCCTAAAAAAACTCAGCACCTCTCTTTCTCTCTCTTGCAGCAGTGGACTACCATCGTCCCTGAAACACAGGCTTTACTCCCATCTCTTTCACAATTTATTTATTTATTTAACAATTTTTATATACCGCACTATTTGTTATCAGTGCGGTTTACATTTAACAAGGTTTTCAGATCAGAGAAGACTGATTGAAATTACATTATAACAAGGAATAAAACTTGGAGAACATGGGAAACTATTTACATATTGACATGTATCAGGATGGTTGAGGAATACATGAAACTATATACATAAAGATGAGGCATAATAGTTGATACAATAAAGCTCTCCTCTCTTTAAGCCTTAGTCATCAGATTGTACATTCCTATTAGCTCTCCTGGAGTTCAATATATCATACAGGTAGATTTCCTTTCTGGTTGTTGCAAGAGTGGGTGACACTCCTCATTCAAGACATCATACTCTGGGAGGCAGCAAGGGCCAAAGAGTGGGATACTGGGAGTACGGGATTGGCACAACTAAGGGTGGGGAAAGGGATCAGGTACTGAGAATATGCAGGTATCTTGGATATAAACGGGAGGACGGGTTTGAGAAAGGCACAGGATAGACTACAGGAAAACAAACGGTAGCTCAAATGACACTTGTATGTGCGCAGACGATAATATGGCCAGGGAATTGCAAGCCAAGCTCCTCCAGTCACTAGCAGTCCCAAAACATAACAAAGTCCCATGTTTATTTATGATTTATAACAGACGGAAAACGGCATGTTCAGAAAATTCACCCTGCATGTCACCAGCCTATGTGAAATACAACATAGATGTGAGAACGCCACTGCTCCCCAGGCCACGCCCTGAAACACTCCCAAAATGCCGCCCAAGGAGAAGCGCAATGATGGAAATGTTTGACACGAAAACATGGATCTCAAGGCCTTTCTGAAATCACATTTTAGACAAAGGTGCAGCTTCTATATATTTCTGATGCTGCATCTATGTTTAAAATGTGAATAGGGCTTCTAAAATAACCCGCCTAAACCTCTTGACAGTAATTGGGAAAGCTTTGTTTTTGCATTCATTCGCAGAGCAGGAAAAATAAAACTAAGATACTAGGGAGACTGCTGCATGTGGGAAAAACCACGTGTTCAAAAATTTACACTGCATTCTGAGCTCTGGGAGAGCTGTAACACGCGATGATGTCACACACTTGTGTGCCTAACTCAGTCCTGCTGGAAAAGACATTTCAGAAGTATTTGGAAAAATGGATCTAACCCCTTTTCCACTTTGATGCATTTGTATGCTGTGAAGCTGTACTGAACCCTGTTGTCATTCACTGTTTTCTTTGAAGAAATTTATAGGAATGGGCAGTCATTTGAAATGACATTTCCCCTATCATTTCAAGTCCTTTTTGGATGGAAATGGAATAACCCCTCTCCCTCTGAAATTTTTTCACTTTCCATCTGTCATTAATAGCACCCACTATCAGTCAATAATGCACACTATTAATGACATTTCCCCTGGAATGAAATTTGAAAACAAAACAAAACAAAGAAATCCTGCAAACGACATGGGACGCCAAGCAAAATGAAATCTTTGGGAGGCACGCCCCTAGAAATAGATTCAGTAAAGACTTTTATTTTGGAAAATCACAATCTTGTCTGAAATGTCTCCTTTAACTTTAATAGTAGGCCTTTGGCCTTGAAGGGGAAAATCCTTTTTCCCTGTCCTTGTCGGAGAATCCACACTAGGTCTTGCCAATGGACCTTGAAATAAATGAGTCCCTAATGAAATAGGAGTATCCAGAAAAGGGGCAACATCTGTATATTTCTAACTTCTGTCCTTTCTGCCAGCAAGGAGGTGGTACAGATGAGAACAGACCATCGCATGGAGCCTGTTCTTTGAACCTTGTTTTAACAAAGTCGGATTTATTACTTTACTGTTGGCTATTCTGCTTTTGGGAGCCTGTGGGGAAAGGACCTGCAGGCCTGTACGCACGCAGGCTTTGCCCCTGTAGTCCTCTTCCCATCCCACTTTGAACAGCCTTTCTCCAGGAACGTGCTGCGGGCAACAGAAGGTCCTTGTCTAGTAATGAATACAGAGCCAGCAGTTTTGCTTCTCTGCAGCCAGATTTCCAAAGCCATAATTAGGCCTTGTAACACTGCCAAGGTAAAGGCGGTGGGCCCCAAGCAGGGATAACTTGACACTACCAGTGAACTGAAGCTAAATATAGTTTTCAGACCTAACACTGAAGGAACTTTGCCTCATTCCCTATCCCAGCCTACACTGCAAATTCAGATGAGCAAATGATTTATCGTATAGCTTGCTTTTCATGGTCCTGTAATGTCTGAAAATCAACTGGGCATAAGGCTGCATGGTAATTAGTGTTATTGCAGGACTTTGTGTGATCTAGACCATTTATGGTCGCGCGTCTTCTTTCCTTCCAAATAACTTGTTTCATGGAAATATCAGGAAGTGGAGAAGAACATCCTTCCTCTTAGAGAGGGTCTAACCTTTGCTTTAGTTTGTTTTGGTAGAGAGACATAGTTTTCCTTCTGTTGCTTCAAAAAATGTTTTAAGACTGATAGTAACACCGATAGTTTAGTTTTGTCTCATATCAGCTATTCCGAATGTCAGGAGCAGCACACCTCAGTCTGCTATTTGATTTCTGGTAATCTTATAAGCAGGTTGCCTAGCCTGGGGCGGGGGGCCAAAAGGCACTTAAATGACGCCTATTTCATAAAGGGAGTTTATGTGCCTATCCCCTTTTATAAAATGGCTGATGAGAAGTACCTGCCCACACTGCTCTGATCCTTGCACCAGTCTCCTGGTGAAATTTAAGTGACACTGTGTGTATGTTATGAAACAAGTATGAAAGTTGCAACTTCAGTCCGGGAATGTCTCTGCAAATTCTGGGTTAAATGTATGAGCAGATAGGCCACCTGTGCATGCTTTAACATGCATACATGTCAGGCAATTTTATAAAATCCTGTTTCTACAAGTAAAACACTGTTTTACATGCAAAAAGGCCTTATCGAATTACCCCGGTAAAGGGGATATGCATGACTCTTGAGTGGTTTGACGTTTTTCCCATGCTTCACTCGATGGAAAACGAAAACGAAAATTGAAAATTAAGGGCCTGATTTACTAAGGCTTTTCTCTTATTCTTCATCTGTGGTATGACTCCAAGGGTAGATACAGAGCAATATGTTTGAAGATGTCTGTGCTAATACATCACTTTTCATTCCACTGATGTTCTTCCCCAATCGCAGAACACTAATAAGGGTCCCCAATGTGCTTATAAAAACATCCTCCAGCATCTCCTAGTAAGGAACAGCAACCCAAGCAGGGAAACTCAACACAGGCGTTAACTGGTGATGTGAGTAAAAATACCCGTTTTAATGGGCTCTTTCAAGGCAAACAAATATATATACAAGAAGGGCAATAAAAACGATTCAGCTTACAGTCTACAAAAACAGTCCTTGGTTGCTCCTTGCTGTCTCTGGCATCTATCATATGTAGTATGAGTGCTGAACCCTCCTCAGAGGATGGATTTTGTCCAGGTGCCTGTGAGGTTCACCTCACTTTTTCCCCTTAACTCTTTTTTTCTCTTTGCAGCCAGTCTTCCTGAAATTCTAGGATGGACTCCTTTCATCTCTTTTTTTTTCAAAGTAGTGCAGTCATTCACTGGGACCCAAGTTGGACCCCTTTTTTCCTACTACTACTGAGCATTTGTATAGTGCTACAAGGCGTACGCAGCGCTTGGGAAAGCACGGTATAAAAATGCTTCTTAAATAAATAAAAATAACTAAATGTAAGAGACAGTCCCTGCTTATCAGACCTTACAATCTAGTCAAAACAGACAACACAGTAGGTGTAGACAGGGATACATCTAGGGAGAATGATAAGGAAACACAAAGGAGATCAGATGAGTCAAGATCCAAAAACGGCAGCGAAGAGGCGAGTTTTCAGCCTGGATTTGCCTTCTGTTACTGTTTCAAGGCAGTCATCTCTCACATCCAGTCTCCAGTCCCTCTCCCCTTATCTGGGACTTAAGTCCATACTTAAGAACACGGCGGCTCGCATTATAACTGGTACAGCAAGAAATAAGCACATCACACCTATACTGTTAAAATTGCACTGGCTACCAATAGTTGAGAGAGTAAAATTTAAAACAATTACAATCATCTTCAAGATCTTGAACCAATGCACAGCAGATATTCTCTACAGCCTGCTAACCAAAGACATCAATAACAGACCTAGACGATCTAGCAATGCTAATAAATTATGAACACCTGCTGGATTCCACAAAACAAAACAAACCACCTCTAATAGGGCAATTTCATTAATTGCACCAATACTCTGGAACTCTCTTCCGGATCAATTGCGGAACACAAAAGATTTAAAGGACTTCCATAAATCCCTTAAGACAGTCCTATTTATGGGATTTTGTAACCAAGAAACTTGTGAACTCATTTAACTATGCATGAATATATATATTACAAACAGGCATTAATGTAATACTTTCCCTTTGTAAGTTATATTATCCTTTAGTTAATGTAAACCCGTCCTTTGTAACCAACACTTTGATTGAAGGAAAAAGTGGTATACAAATCTGTATAAATAAATAAATAACTACTACTGCGACCCTCCAAGCTTAAAAACAGCAAGATGCAGCCAGGATTTGGGTTCTACATTCTGCTCTTAGGTCCCTCCACTTGGGGTCTTACACTTCTCCATGCTACTCCTTTCCCCACCCCTTGATGGGTCTGGAGCTTGTAGGCTCCTTGTGGCTCCTGGCTTTTATTCCTTTCCCTTATTTCCTAGAGCTGGAACTGGGAAATCCTCACTGTGAGATCTCTCCTCTTTTTGCTTCCTTCTGTTCTTCATTTCAAGCACACTACATTCCTTAGGGTAAACTGTGAGAGCTTGAGCCCCTCCACCAGGCCTCCTCCTCCCTTGAGAAAGGCTAAGGTTCAACCTCCTACATCTCTTACTACCAGGTATCCCTCTGAGCATATCAAAAGTGACTTCATGGCTCTGGGACAGAGAGTGAAGCAGATAGGTGCATAGGTGGTATTCTCTTCAATTCTCCCTGTTGAGGGTAAAGGCCAAGGCAGAGAGGCTCGCATCCTGGAGATTAATGCATAGCTGCGTGGATGGTGTCATCGAGAGCGTTTTGGTTTCCTGGACCATGGGATGCTGTTCCAAGGGTTGCAGAGCAGAGATTGCATCCATCTGTCCAAGAAAGGTTGACACATCTTCAGTAGTAGACTGGCTAATCTACTGAAGAGGGCTTTAAACTAGATTTGTTGGGGATAGGTGAAGACAACCCCCAGGTAAGTGAAAGCTTCCAGGTAAGTGAATCATTAAATACCTTTATGGAAATGGTTAAATGGGGTAACACATGGAAAGCAGTGTGTATAAATGCCCATAGCATGGGAAATAAGATCCCTGATGTTGAAGCTTTGATGGGAGTGGCTGACTTGGATTTAATGGCAGTTACAGAAACATTGTTCACAGAAAACCATGACTGGGATGTAACTATACCAGGCTATACTTTATTCAGAAAGGACAGGGCAGGAAGAAGGGGAGGAGGAGTGGCACTATATGCAAAAAATAATATTAAAGCTTTGGAATTACAGAGCTTAAAAGGAAGAGAGGAGGCACTGTGGGTTAAACTAGAAAGAGGGAAAGAGAAATCTATTTGCATTGGTGTGATATACAGACCTCCCTCACAAGAGGAAGAAGTGGACAGAGAGTTAATTGAAGACATATTCAGTATTGCTAGGAAAGGGGAAGTGCCACTGATAGGGGATTTCAATATGCCAGATGTTGAGTGGCACATTCCTGTTGCAGCATCATCTAGAAGGAGATCCTGGATTCTCTACAGCGAGAACTATTCAGGCAATTGGTAACAGACCCCACACGTGAAGGGGCCATATTGGACTTGGTGCTTACCAATGGTGAAAGTGTTTCTGATGTTATAGTGGGAAATCATTTTGCATCCAGTGATCACCAGATGGTGTGGTTCACTATTAGGACTAGGGCTGTTAGAATCCATTCAAAAGCAAGGGTCTTAGACTTTAGGAAAACTAACTTTGCCAAGATGGGCTAATACCTCAGGGAGTCGTTAGCGGGATGGGAACAGCTGGGGATGTAGAAAAACAGTGGGCAAAACTGAAAGGGGATATTTTAAGGGCAACCAACCTTTTTTTAAAATGGTAAATAAAGGTAAAAGGAAAAGGAGACCGCTATGACTTTTGAAAGAAGTAGCTGAAAAGGTGAAGAAAAAGAGGGAGGTCTTCATGAAATACAAGAGATCACAGAGAGAGGAAGACAGGCAACTATATTAGAGAAGCTAGCAAAGTAGTCAGGAAAGCAAAGATTCAAAAAGAGGAGGAAATACCCAATGCAATAAAATGGGGGGGGGGGGGTGGGATAAGACATTTTTCAGATATGTTAGTGAGAAGAGGAAGGGCAAAAGTGGTATTGTCAGACTCAAGGGTGAAGGGGAGACATATGTAGAAGCTGATGAAGATAAAGTGGAATTGTTTAACAAGTAATATTTAATACCTTTAATATAGTTTAAATGTATTATAGTTCAAACATCTGATTGATATTGTTGTTGTTCCTGTTATATTGTAACATATTATTGATGTACAGTTTTACTGTAACTTAAATATTGTTCTTGTTTGGTCTTTGTTATACCCTAATCACATTAATCAATATTGTTCTATTCAACTCATGTTATAATGTAATATTGTTCAAATTGTTCATAATGTTCAAATTGTTCATAAAGTTCTATGTAACCGTTTAACCGTTAAACTGTTTAACTGTATAACTATGTAAACCGCTGTTGATCCTTGGAAATGGCGGTATATAAAAACTATTCAAATAAAATAAATAAAATATTTCTGTTCTGTGTTCGCAGATGAAGAACCAGGAACAGGACCTCAGAAAACACCCACAAACAGGAACAGAAGCGAGGGGCATCTTGGACAATTTTCAGAAGACTGTGTTCGTGAGAAACTAGCTAAACTTAAAGTAGACAAAGCGATGGGACTGGATGGGATACACCCTAGAATACTGAGGGAACTTGGGGATGTTCTAGCAGCTCCACTGACTGACCTTTTCAATGCCTCGTTGGAGTCAGGAGTGGTGCCAAAGGACTGGAGAGAGGCTGATGTGATGCCTTTACACAAAAGCAGAAGTAAGGATGTGGTTGAAAACTATAGGCCGGTTAGTTTAACTTCGGTGGTGAATAAATTATTGGAAACGCTGCTGAAAGAGAAAATAGTGAGGTTTCTGGAGTCCAGCGGATTACAGGATCCGAGGCAGCATGGATTCACCAGAGGCAGGTCTTGTCAGACAAATCTGATTGATTTTTTTGACTGGGTGACCAGGGAGTTGGACCGAGGGAGAGCCCTAGATTTGGTGTATTTAGATTCCAGTAAAACCTTTGACACCGTTCCTCACAGGCGACTTATAAACAAACTGAGCACTCTAGGGATGGACCCTAAAGTTACCATTTGTGTTAGAAATTGGTTGAGTGGGAGGCGACAAAGGGTACAGGTAAATGGAGCTCACTCTGAGGAGAAGGATGTTACCAGTGGTGTGCCCCAGGGATCTGTCCTTGGTCCGATTCTTTTTAACATCTTTGTTAGTGATATAGCGGAAGGGCTGTCGGGTAAGGTTTGCCTCTTTGCGGATGATACCAAAATCTGCAATAGAGTAGACACCCAGGAAGGTGTAGATAACATGAGGAGGGATCTAGCTAAGCTTGAAGAATGGTCTAGAATTTGGCAGCTGGGATTTAATGTTAAAAATGTAAGGTTATGCATTTGGGCTGCAGCAATCCAAGGGAGCAATATAGTATATGGGTGAAGTACTTTTGTCCACTAAAGAAGAGTGGGACCTAGGCGTGGTTGTGTCTGAAGATCTTAAAGTGGCTAAACAGGTAGAAAAGGCGACAGCAAAAACTAGAAGGATGCTTGGGTACATACAGAGAGGAATGGCTAGCAGAAAAAAGGAGGTGATAGTGCCTCTGTATAAGTCTTTGGTGCGGCCTCATTTGGAGTATTGTGTGCAATTCTGGAGACCGCACCTTCAAAAGGATATAAACAGGATGGAGTCAGTACAGAGGGTGGTTACTAAAATGGTTAGTGGTCTTCATTATAAAGCATATGTGTACAGACTTAAGGATCTTAATATGTACACATTAGAGGAAAGGCGGGATAGAGGTGATATGATTGAGACATTTAAATACCTCTTTGGCATAAATGCACGGGGAGAGCCTCTTTCGGTTGAAAGCAAGTTCTGCTATGAGGGGACATGGGATGAGAGTGAAAGGGGATAGATTCAGGAGTGATATGAGGAAATATTTCTCTATGGAAAGAGTGGTGGATCCATGGAATAGTCTCCCAGTGGAGGTGGTAGATATTTATTTATTTATTTATTTACAGTTTCTTTTATACCGCGCTATTTGACATCAGTGCGGTTTACAATGAACAGAAACTACACGTCACAAAAATTGATCAGTGCTTACAATGAACAGGACAATGAACTGAGGACAGTTATGAGGACAATATCTGAATTCAAAAAATCATGGGACAAACACAAAGGATCTCTAAAGGAAAAAAAGGGCTGTTGTAATTGTTTCTTTGGAAGGACAGACTAGATAGTCTATGTGGTCTTTTTCTGTCATCATTTTTCTATGTTTCTATGTTTCTTGAACTCCTGAGGGAAAGGCACCCTGCATTTCCTGCCTCTTCTTCCTCCTTATTGCTTGACCATTCTATGGAGGAAGACACTGTACCACTCTCTAACCTACATTTTTATTCTTCTCTCTAAGTCCCACTGCTTTGATTCTACTGCATAGATCTCCCATTCATTAAGTTTGATGGGCACCACTCTGGAGCAGAGACCCAGAATGTTCCTCAAACTATCTAATGCAAGGAACATTTTGGCATCCTGCTACAATGGGAATACATTTCAGTTTGTGTAAGTCTCTGACTGGCTAAAAGATAGTGCATTGAGGAAGGATGTGCTTTTTGGGACATTCACAATTACCCTGGTTTTTTAGAAAAGGCTTTGCTGAATGCTGAACCTTTTGTAAAATATCTAGAAAGACATCAGCAAATACAAACATAGTTGCTGACATGTCAGCAAAAGCAATATTCTACAAAAATGCATGTTGTGAAAAAAATATGTCCTGTTTTGTGTTGCTGTAACCTGAAATATCATAGGTTTCTGGCTGCAAGAACTCAGTTTTGTTGGCCCCAGGGTTCAAAATCATGCCTCTCAGCAGTATTTTCATGGTATTATGGCTATGAGTCAAGTTGCAAGTAAGGGCGCACATCTCTTATTTGGCAGCTTGACCCTTAGCAGCAGGTAATGCAAGACTAACACTAGGGGGTCAGAGGTATCATTTTGAACTTGGGCATTCAAAGGGGCAGGAACAATTGGAGTACTTGTGCACCCCAATAGGCAGCAGGGAGATTCTCCAATAAGGCTGGGAGGTCTGTGCACCCATAAAGGAGTTGATGGCCCTGGTATTCATGTCGGGGGGTTGTGGGTTGGATGCTGATATCAGGATAAGATCCAGGGGAGTCAAAGGGGAGGGGGTCTATCAGCATTTGCACCTATCTCTTGATTAAGATCCCAGGTCTAAAATGGGAACTGGCATTTGCATGTGGCTCAAGTCAGGTACAAAAGCCAATGAGGAAATTATTTTAAATAGACTTGTGTTTCAATGGTAAAACAAGAATATGCATCTATTTTTGGGGATCACCCACCATGACTCTTAGAAAATAATGAGTGCTGAGGGTCTATATGCTATTTACACATGTCAATGCTTCTAAAATAAGGGGCTAAATATGCAAGAAGCACAAATTTAGCTGGTCAAGAACTGAGCCATGCTGAAGGTGTGTCAGGACATATTTATGACTTTAGGAGGGAGGGGGGAGAGTTTCTAAGCTGACTAAAATATCACATTTTACAGCAATGAAATTTACCACATAAGTTTCTAGTCTGTGGTATTTCAGTACCACAGGTTAATAATTTGCTGGTTAGATTTCATTTTGCAATGCTGTAGTTGGGAACATTGCACATTCCTGGCTATAGTAATGGAAAGTTAGAGGGCTCTAAATCAGACCCGCTGTCTTTTGAAGGGCCAATGCCTGAAAAAATACATGCCTAACCCCAAACCAACTCCCCAGGTATCAAGCAGAAATCACACACTGGCATAAAATAGAAAATACCCTACCCATGATCCCCCCCAGCATCGTTAAAATTCCTTACCCCTGATCCACCCCTCCTCCCCAGGCAGATACTGGGGGATGGAGGCATGATTGATCTCCGGATGCCCTGCTCCCATGGAACCTGGATTTAAAGTAATATACAGCTACAATAGAAAGAAGGAGTAGCCTAATAGAGAAGCAGACTGAGAATCAGGGAAACCAGGGATTCAAATCCCACTGTTGCTTCTTATGATCTTAGGCAAGTCACTTAACCCTCCATTCCATATCATCCTGCTAGACCAGTCTATATGAGTGAGTTGTGCTCCCCTACCAGCAGATTGGTGGAGACAAAGAACCAATGAAAAGCCCAGATTTCAATGATATCCCTCCCATGCCTCTATTGACGTCAGCCACCAGAGATCCCTTCAGTATAGCTTTGTCTCCAGCAGATGCTAGATGGATTTTCTCCTCGCTGAAGAAAATCTGAAGAATTGAGAGGAAAAGCCCTCCAAGCCCTCTTATTCTCTAGCACCAGCAAAAGACCTAGAAGGAAAGCCACAACTGACACCCTCAGCACCCCAAGTAGCTACTCTAAAGTCTGTAAATTCACCTCACAAAGAGCTCTTTCCTTATCGGCCCCTCTAATATGGAACTCTCTCCCCCCCGACCTACGATCAATTGAGGAACTGAAGGAATTCCGAAAACAACTAAAGTTTGTTCTTTTCATTGAGCACTATGGCTATGACACCTAACTAACTCATATTAATTGTAATCTCTCAATATTGTGTTTTTTGTAATTGTTCACCATGTTATGTTTCCCTTCTTTCACTTCCCTTGCCTATGTTCAGCCTTTGTATGTCTTTGTAACCGCTTTGATTTAAGGAAATGGCGGTATAAAAAACCTGTTAAATAAATAAATAAATACGCTTGTGACAGACCACTTTGAGGGTGACTCTCATTTGAACATAATGTGGGTGGCTCCACTACACTGTGGTCTTTTCGGTAGCCATAGGAGGAGGGAAAATTGGCTTGGCTTGACACTCTTATCATGATAAGAGCAACCACAAAATTGGAAGGATTTGGAAGGATCTGGTAACTTGCAGCAGCCTCACACAGCCTCAGTGCCCCTTCCCCCCTCCTCTGTTCCCCCACCCTGTTCTCTCCCGAAGATCTCAGAAGGCTCTCAGAGGGATCTGCCTGCCAGCCACCTTAAACTCGGTGCTGCAAAAGCCAGCAAACGTTTCATGTGAGTAGAGCTGAGTCCATCATGAATCCTCTGCCTGGGGCTCTCAGGGGGTGAGTACCAAGGCTTGACTTTGTCATTGTCCTTGTTGGGGGCTCTTGATTCCGTCTGTGCGGAACGCAATTTGGGGTATACTGCTTATGACTGTTGGTGCAGTGTGGGGGTTTCCCTGTTGTTTTCTGCATGCATTAGTAGCATTTTCTCCTCTTGTGCACCTGGTGGTCATGTGGTCTGTATGTGCATTTCGCCCAAGCAACTCCAACACACGATCCTATCTCAGCGCCTGTAATATTTATTTATTTATTTATTTATTTATTTAACAGTATTTCTAAACCGCCTTATCATAATAATCAAGGTGGTATCACAGCAAACAATCTGGTAGTGTAAGTGTGTTATACATGCAGTGAGGGTGGAAATTTAGTTGGGTGTGTGTTGTATTGTGTGCTAGATTGGTTTGAGCTATGTACAATGTGGGCTATATACAGTGGTGCTAAAAACATTTTATATACATATAGTGCAGTAAAAGCACAGTTAACACCTGCCAGAGTAAAAATGCAGTTAATGTGCATCTTTGAGCTGCTGCAGCCTTAGCACGTGCTGTTGTGATACTTGTCTTAACTCTCTGTCTTCTTTCAAGAAACGTTGCTTGATGTGTGCAAGCAATGTGCCTCATTTCTGGATTCTGTACTGTAATCTTCTTGCATGGCAATTTGAGTCATCCCTGGAGGGCCTGCTCCCCCTCTTTCAGTCGTGGGATGCAATTAATCTGGCCTTGCCTGCCTCAGGGCAGGAGGTGACAGATGGCGCTATTGGTAAGGATATCCAGCCAGCTGGAGAGTCTGGTGACAGTGCTGTGAGCTGCTTATTGTCCTCTAGGGGGTCTGTGGCTGCTGTGTCCCCTGATGTTGAGGGGTCATTTCTGAGAGGAGAGCTTCCAGACTCTGAATTGCCCTCCACAGAATTTTATTTTTTTGCAGTAGGCTTGGTTTTTCTGGCATGGAAAGTCAGACCCTGCGACCTCTGGGGGCCTCTGGGCGCAGTGTCATATTGCATAGGCAGAGAGTGGAAGCCCTGTTTGATTGCCTTTGACTAAGCATCCCCAGCTGGAGATGGGTAACAGCTGTGAGCTGTCCAGGATTTTGACTATGACTTGGTTTCAGATGGCTCGGTACTGGGTTATGATGTGGATGTAGAAGTACTCTCACCTTCAGAAGATTGTGAAGAGACTGGAGTGATCTGCCTATTCTGGAAGGAGCTGGTGGCATTGATTGACAGTGTCTCATTCGCTTTGAACTTGATGGATGCTTCTGGCATGGACCCGGAGCCGAAGGTACACCCGTTCCTTCAAGTGGTGTGAAAATCCACTATTGTCTTCCTGTTTCCAGATGTGATCAAGAATATGATCTGGTCGGAGTGGGACTCTCCTAACTCCCTGTCTAGAGGGTAAAGGATGTGTAAGAAGATCACTGTTCTCCCAAAGGAGAAGTGTGCTGAGTGTTTTGGCATTCCCAAGGTGGATGCATAGGGCATGGTTGTTACCAGACAGACCACCATTCCTGTGGAAGGCAGATCAGTCTTAAAAGATTTTCTGGGCCATAAGGTGGATTTGTGGTTGAGGAGCCAATTTGTCATAGTGGTGGCTATTCTGCAGCTGGCGGTATGTACCAGCCTGATGTCTCAAACCCTGCTTGAGTGGATTCATTCTCACCCACCGGATGCTACTTCCCCTCTTTTGGAGTTGGCTACGGCCTTCCTTTCTGATGCTATGTATGACCTGGTACGTTTGGTGACCATGGATGGTGCCCTGATGACAATGTCATGGAGTTGGACTTGGCTCCAGCACTGGGCAACAGACACATCTTCGAAAGCCTGGTTGACCCAACTGGTTTTTCAGGGAAGATTCTTTTTTTGCTGCTTTGGAGAATCAGGTGAAGGATCTGAGTGAGACAAAACCTACCGCCTTCCGGAAGCCAGATCCAAGGGGCCTGTGAAGCGGGCTGGTGCCCCTTCTCGTCAGCCTCTGCCTGTCTACCGAGGGTGTACTGACTGGATTCCTGGGCTCTCAGGACTCTCATTGTTACCCATCTGGAAAAACCTTTCTTCCCCTCTGCTTCTGGGCTTCAGGCTCATTCTCAGTCCTTTCATGGAGGGGTCCAAAGACTCAATCCCTTCCAGAGGAGGACCCTCCTGGGCTGTGCAATGATGGTTTTCCAGTTGGAGGTAGTCTTCACCTTTTCTTTCAGGAATGGGACTGAGTTACCAAGGATCGCTGAGTGCTAGACATCATTCAATTCTGCTATGTCCTGGAATGCAAAGACTAGATTCCAGATGCCTTCATCTTCCCTTGTGCGTCTGCGATCAAATAATGCTGTACGGATCACCTTGGACAAGTTGCTGCGCCTATTACTATTACTGAGCATTTGTATAGTGCTACAAGATGTATGCAGCGCTGCACAGACATGTAAGAGATAGTCCATGTTCATTAGAGCTTACAAGACGAAATACTCCATCTATTTCATGGTGTCCAAAATGATAGTTCCTTCAGGTCTATTCCTAACCTGAAGAGGATCGATGAGCACTTGTGCGTCCTGCACTTCCGGATGGAACATAAGAACATAAGATATGCCATACTGGGTCAGACCAAGGTCCATCAAGCCCAGTATCCTGTTTCCAACAGTGGCCAATCTAAGTCATACGTGCCTAGCAGTTTCCCCAAAAGACACAGGTTCCACAATACTTGTATTGGGTCAAGCACTGATATCCTGTGTCCATTTTTAATAATGGTTTATGGACTTTTCCTCCAGGAACTTGTCTAACCCTTTTTTTTTTAAATTTTAAAGTTTTATTAATTTTCTTTAACAGGTAAAATACATCACCTTCCATTCAACAATTAACATCAGTGAAATAACCTGTAACATTTGCCCCAAGAAAGGCCCAATACCTCATCTCTTTCCTTCCGTTACCTATATACTGCCGTCCCTTACTTCACTCTTTGAACTCCCCCCTACCCCTCCCCTCCCCTCCCCCCTACCTTCCCCCTACCCCCTGCTATCCCCCTCCTCTCTACAACCTCTCCTACCGCTATCCTGTCCCTGACCCCACTCCCGCTCCCTCACTCCTCCCCTCCCCCTCCCCAGCTACTCCATCCTTCCACGCCCTCTCTCTTAGCTATCTCCACACCCCCTCCCATCGTTTCTCCGTTTGCCCCCTTTTGTCCCCCGTAATTTTATACATAAGATAAATATTTGACAATCTCTGTGCATAGCTGTCCATAGATGATAACGTCATTCTATTCCAGTGCCACGCTATTTCGCATCTGGCCGCCGTAACACAATACCAGATAATATTCCACTCTCCTTCCCACTGTGCATCCTTCTTTTGCAGGAGACACATTTCCGGAGTCAGCTCTATATTTGCTCCCACAATTTTTTTAATGTTATCCCCAATTCTTCCCCAATATCTTTGAACCACTAGGCATGACCACCACATATGCATCCATGTGCCCTCTTTACCACACCGCCTCCAGCATTCATTTGTCTTCAGTACCCCTGCTTTATGCAACCGCTCCGGTGTGAGATACCACCTACTCAGCACCTTGAACCCATTCTCATGTAGCACCATGGCAATAGTGAATTTGGCCACACCCATCGCCACTCTCTCCCACTCCTCCACCTCCCATTCTACCCCCAAATCCCTTTCCCATGCTTCCATATAGCTCAGTTTCCCACCTCCCCGCACTATTAACCCTTTATAAATTCTAGATATCATGCCCTTCTGTCCCATGGAACCCAAACATGCCCCCTCGAACTATTCCACTCCTCCCCCATCACTCTGCCCCTTCTTCCTTTTGCTAATCAATGACCCCATTTGCGCATATGCATACCTATCTTTTTCCTGCAATTGATACGTCTCGAATACCTTCAAAGCCCCTTCCCCCCTTCCCCACTAATATCTGCGACACCTGACTTAATCCCTGCTCCGCCCATCTGCATAGTACCGCTCTGCTCGGTCCCACCCCCTTTTCACAACACGCCTGAAGTGACATAGTATGTGACCATTTCTTATTCCCCACCATCCTCTGCCTATACTGCTGCCATACATTTAAAGTGTGCACCACAAAGGGGTTAACCCCCCTCTCCCCCTTCCCCCCCCCCAAATTAACCTTTCTAGCTCTCCGGGGCCGAACTCTGCTCTCTCCATCATCACCCATTGTTTTAATGGTTCCCTTAACCATGCATATATCGCCCGAAGCTGCGCTGCCTTATAATATAAAGCAAAGTTAGGGACACCCTCCGTTCCCTGAATTTGCAATGTCCGCGCTGCCACCCTTGGCTTTTTACCCCCCCCCCCCCCCAGATAAAACCCTACACTTGTTTTGAATATTTTTTAATACTCCACTCGGTATCGCTATTGGTAAGACTTGGAAGTTGAACAAAAATTGAGGAAGCAGCATCATCTTGATAATCGCCATCTGCCCGAACCAAGAGTAGTATCCCCTGCTCCAGCCCCCCAGCTGTGACTCCAGTTGCCCTAAAAGTTTTTTATAATTTAATTCAAATAATTCCTCCAAGGTCCTCCCCACCTGCACCCCCAGATACCTAATTGACCTCCTTGCCCACCGAAATGGAAAGCACCATTGGATCTCCCTCTGCTGTTCCTCCTCCCCTACTACATTCAAAATTTCTGATTTCCCCCAGTTGATTTGGAACCCCGCCACCTTCCCATATTCTTGTATCTCGCCCATAATAGCTGGCAATGTTTCCCCTGGCTTTGTGATGGTCAGTAGGATGTCATCCGCAAAGAGCGACATCCGATACTCTCTTTGTCCCACCCACACCCCCTTTATCTCTTGACTGGCCCTTATCCTCGCTGCTAGCGGCTCCAGCAAGAGTGCAAAGAGCAGTGGCGACAGCGGGCAGCCCTGCCACGTTCCTCTCCCCAATGGGAAGAACCTTGAATACCCCCCATTTACTCTCACACATGCTTTGGGACTTGCATACAAAGCCTTTATCCAATTCCCGAACTTTGTCCCAAACCCCATGGCATCTAGTACCGAGAACAGAAATTTCCATGATACTTGATCGAATGCTTTTTCAGCATCCAGCGAGACCAGCAGCGCAAGATCCCCCGCACGCCTTGCTGCCCATATCACATTGAGAACCTTTCGAATGTTATCCGCCACCTGCCTCCCCGGGATAAAATCTGCTTGATCCTCATGCACTAACTTGCCTAGGACTTTATTAAGCCGCGTTGCTAGAATCCTTGCCAGCATTTTCGCTTCATGATTCAATAGTGAAATTGGCCTATAGGACGCACACTCCTGCGGGTCTTTCCCTACCTTATATATAAGGGTGATGCCTGCCCAGCCTATCGTCTCCACCAATTTCTCCCCCTGCCTCGTTGCATTAAATACTGTTGTTAATGGTTGAAGCAGCAAGCCCCCAAATTTTTTATAAAAGCTCGACGTCAGCCCATCTAAACCCGGGGCTTTCCCTAGCTTCATCTCCTTAATCGCCCGTAGCACTTCCTCTGCCCCAATTTCTCTGTCCAGATTCTGCTGCTCCCCATCCTCCAGCCGTGACAGTCCCACTTCTCCCAAGTATTTGTGGATCGCGTCCTCCGCTCCCTCTGCCTGGGCTGCATATACTTTCTGATAGAATGCTACAAACTCTTCTCTGATCTGGTGATCCTCCCGCACTATCCCCCCCTGCCTTTAATTTGAATGACACGATTCCATTCCTTTCTCTTTTTCAACTGCCTAGCCAAGTACTTTCCCACCTTATTACCCCCTTCAAAGAAATTCTGCCTCAGCAACTGCAGGTTATGTTTTATCCACCCCACCTCCGATGCATTTAATTTAGCCCTTGTCTCCAATACCACTCCTCTAAATATCCCCCCATCCCTCTGGGCATCTTTCTCTTCCAATACCATGAGTTCACGCCTGAGTTGCAATTCCTACTCCTCCCTTTCCCTTTTTTTCCGTGCCCCCCACTTTACCATCACCCCCCTCACTACTGCTTTAAACGCATCCCAGACCACTCCCTCTTTTACCTCCCCCTCTCCATTCTGTTCAAAGTACTCTGGTATTAACTGTTCCACCTCCCTCTCAACCCTAACATCCTCCAGTAAGCCTTCATTAAGCTTCCAGTATTGTCTCCACTTATTTTCCCCCCTCACCCTCACCTGAACAACCACTGGTGCATGGTCCGACCACGTAATGGGCTCAATTTCTCCTCCCTTGATCCTTCCCGCCATCTCCTTTCCTACCCAGAGATAATCTGCTGCTGAAAAGAAGGAAAACTGTCGCCTACCTGGGATCATCAATCTCCATGCATCTATCAAATCATTCTCCTTCAGAAACCTATGATATCGCTGTCTATCTGCCCTTCGCCCTTCCCTCTTCCCCGTCATATCTCTCCCCACCTCCCAAGGTATATTGAAGTCCCCTCCACAAATCATCACCCTATCCCCCATTACCGCCACCTGCTTCCCTAACTCCTCCCAAAATTCTTTCTGGGATCCCGTGGGCGCATACACATTCACCACACAAAATCACTCCTCCCCTACTTTTACCCTCAGTAACAGATATCTCCCCCCCTTATCCTTCATCACCATCTGAACTTCAATTTTGTGCTCTCCAGTGATGAAAACCGCCACCCCTCCTTTCTTTCTTTCCCATAAGTTTGATGCAAAAATGCACTCTCTGTACCCCTTCATTTTCACTAGTGATTCATGTTTTTTTTGTAAATGTGTCTCCCTCACCATTACAATCGCTGCTTTATGTCTTGATAACTCTTTGTACAATTTCTGTCTCTTCCAGGGTGAATTCAACCCCTTCACATTCAACGTTGCAATTTTCAAATCTTCCTCTACCTGTGCTCCCCGCTGCCTCTCCCCTTTTTGCCTACCCCCTCCCCCTTCCCTCCTCCCCCTCACCTCCCTTTCCCCTACCATCCTTCTGAACCTCCCCTCGTCTATCTCCCCCTCCCCCCTCTCCTTCCTTCCCTTCCCCCCTCCCTCTCCCCCCCACTCCTCTTCTCCGATCCGGAGACCTGAATTCCATTACGGTGGTCAAGGATCAGATCACCACCTGCCCCGCCCCTCCTCCCCCTCCCCCCATCCTCCTTCCAAGCTCCAGCTGCCCCGATTCTACCTTCCCCCCTTCCACTCTACCTTTCCCCTTCTATCCTTCCACCCTCCCCTCCCCATCTGTCATTACTTAACATGGTCCCCCAAACCTCTTCCATCATGCAAGTCCTCTGGTTCAAGTCTATATGCTATCTGCTGCTTCAGCCAGCTTCCTCTTCACTCTCCTTTCCTCGCTGGCGCTCCTTGACCAATCTCGCCAATCTCCTGTCACCTTCTGCTGCTCTATGCCACCTCTAACTCTCCGCCTTGTTGTTATTGTCGTTACTGGCCATTGGTTTGGCTGGGCTGCGGGCCTCCTCTGGTAAATTTTCGGCTCCTAAGTCCCTCAGTGCTCTCCAGGCTTCTTCACTTGTCTTTACTTTCCTCGACCGCCCTTGTAACGTGAGTAATAATCCAAACGGATACAGCCATTTGTATCTCAGGTCAGCCCGCCTCAGGTAGGCCGTGACCTCTTTTATCTCTCATCTGCGCTGCAGCGTCCCTTGGGGCAGGTCCTGAAACAGTTCCAATTTGTGTCCTTCCCACTGGAAGTGTCTTAGCTTTCGTGCTGCTCCCAATAGGCGCTCTTTCAATTTGTAGGACGCCAGACAAACGATGATGTCTCTCGGACGATTGTCTCTTATGGGCCCCAAACCTCTATGGGCCCTTTCTATTTTCATCTGCCCACCATCCTCCTCCTCTGTGCGCTCCCCTTCTTTTAAAAGTTCTCCAAATATTTTTTGTACCACTGCTTCGCTGTTCCTGTATTGGGGTTCCTCCGGTACTCCTCTCACTCTGATGTTGCATCTTCGCGATCAATCCTCCAAGTCTTCCGTTTTCGCCTTCAGCTCCTCTTGAGCCTCCCGCATCTCCTCCCACCCTTTCTGGATTTGCTCCACTGCTGTCTCATGTTGTTCCAATTGATTCTCGACATCCTCCACGCGCTCTCCAATTTCTCTGATGTCTTGCTTGATTGTTTGCAAAGCCTCTTTTAACTCATTTTTTACTCCTCCAATTTCTTCCTTTAGATCCTCCTTTAGCTCCATAAGCCACTGCTTAATTTTTTCTGCCATTCCCAGGCACTCCTCTCCTTCTGTCTCTTCCTCGCGGCCCTGCGAGCGGTCCCCCACCATCTTGCCCGGCTTCTCACACTCCTTTCCTCCTCGTTGGCGCATATGAGGAGTGAAATTCCTCCAGTTTTTTCTTCACCGCCCCTTCTCTTTTTGCTTTCTCCATGATTTCTTTTGATGGGGATTCCCCCTCCCCAGGCAGCTTTTTCTTTATCAACTTCCACTGATCTCCTCCTCCCGGCGGCATATTGCTCAAGCAATTAGACGTGCCGCAATCTTTTCCCTCTGCCTTTGGCACTGCTATTCCTCCCATCTTAATTTTGCCACTGCCATTCAGATTCAGTCTCCCGCAGCCTGTATACTATCTTACTGAGTCTCCCTCAACGGGTCTCATAACTTGTCCTCTTTAGCTGCCCCTCTGCTCTGCTGTTCCTTAACTCCTCCAACCTTGATGGTCTCTGGGCTGTCAGGGCTTTCTCGTTCCCTTCTTTCTGATGCAGGTCGCGCTGCTCTTCTCTGTGCTCAGCCGCTCCTTCTGCTCTCTGCCCTGGCCTCGGCTCTCCACCTGTGCAAATGATCTCCTCGGGCTCTGCTGTTGCTCTGCCTTTAGCTCACCAGTCCTTCTGCCTCATTGGCGGTTCTCACCAGTCTGCTCTGCTTGCCGACCTGCACAATCCTCTCTTTGATGGCCGTGGGAAGCTACTGCGGCATCCGGCCGCTTTGATTTCTAGTGCGGGAGCTTCTTTCCCTTATCCCCGCACTTTTCGTCATTGGCACTCTCCTGCACTGCCGCCGCCGTTCTTCTCCCCGGGCCCCCACGTCCGCTACCCTTTGCAGCCACGTGGTTCCCTACTCCGATGCTTCTCTCTGCCGCGGCTACTGATTTCAGGTGCGTGCACGGCCCGCTCTTGTTTCCACTTCACTCGGGGGTTGCCTTATCACTCTGCCCCTACATTCCGCTTTGACTTCCTGGCATTAAGAGGTATTTTTTTGCCCTTTTGGCAGGCGTCGGCGGCAGAGCTCCCCTAGTTCACCGCCATCCAATCCACTGACATCACCGGAAGTTGTCCAAACCTTTTTTAAACCCAGCTTCACTAACAGCCTTTACTACATCCTCTGGTAACAAATTTCAGAGTTTGATTACACGTTGAGTGAAAAAATATTTTCTCTTATTATTTATTTATTTATTTAACAGTATTTCTAAACCGCCTTATCATAATAATCAAGGTGGTATCACAGCAAACAATCTGGTAGTGTGAGTGTGTTATACATGCAGTGAGGGTGAAAATTTAGTTGGGTGCATGTTGTATTGTGTGCTAGATTGGTTTGAGCTATGTACAATGTGGGCTATATACAGTGGTGCTAAAAACATTTTATATACATACAGTGTTAGGCGGTAACGTGTGCTGCTATACAGTCACTTAGGTTATGTGATGTGTCCATAGTGTTCTATGAACAGCATGGTTTTCAGCTGTTTTCTAAAGTCCTTGAGGTCTGTAGTTGCCCTCAAATCGTCCGGTAGTTTGTTCCATAATGTTGGAGCAGCCATGGAGAGTGCTCTGTCTGTTGTGTCCTTGCGTGTGTTTGTATTCACTTGGGGTGCTGACTCGGTTGTGTGTTTGTTTTCTTCTAGGACGTGTGCTGGTGTCTGGCTGTATGAGGGTGTACAGGCTGTTGGCTGATGTGTGCTGTTTTATCTTAAATAGGTTTATGATAGTTTTGTATCTGATGCGTGCGCCGATCGGAAGCCAGTGTAAGTCCTTTAAGGTAGGTGTGATGTGCTCCTGTCTTGAAGTTCCGGATATGATTCGTGCTGCGGTGTTTTGTGCCAGTTGGAGTGGTTTGATGGCTTGTTTCGGTAGTCCAAGGTATATCGGATTGCAGAAGTCCAGTAGTGGGGTTATCAGTGCTTGACAGACGGTACGGAAGTGTTCTGGGGCGAGGAGTGGTTTCAGTCTCCTGATGATTCGCATCTTGTAGTAGGCTTTTTGTATTGTTTTGTCTATGTGTGGCTTGAGATTGAGCTTATTGTCCAGCGTAACCCCGAGGTATCTCACTTCTGACCTTATTGGTATAGTAGTGTTTTGTATCTTTAACTTTGGTGGGTGTATGAAGCTTTGGTTCCGAGTGATGATTAAAGCTTCAGTCTTGTTGTAGTTTATTGCGAGGTTGTTGTCTTGACACCAACTGGTCATTTGTGTAAGGCAGTCTGTTATCTTAGAGAAGTCCGGGTTGTCGATTGATATCGGGGTGTATATCATGATGTCGTCCGCATAGATTGTGTATTGAATGTTGTTCTCTTTCATGATGTTGCATATTGGTTGGATGTAGATGTTAAATAGGAGTGCTGAGAGCGCAGATCCTTGAGGTACTCCTTGACGGACTTTGAATCTTAAATAGTTTACCCTGTAGCTTCATTGCATGTCCCCTAGTCTTTCTATATTTTGATAATGTAAACAACCGATCTACGTTTACCCGTTCCACTCCGTTCATCAATTTATAGACTTGTATCATACCTCCCCTCAGTCGTCTCTTTTCCAGGTTAAAAAGCCCTAACCTTTTTAGCCTTTCTTGATAGGGGTATCCTTCCATCCCCTTTACCATTTTGGTGGCTCTTCTCTGAACCTTTTCTAATAATGCTATATCCTTTTTAAGAGACGGCGACCAGAATTGCACACAATATTCAAGGTGCAGTCACCGTTGATACAGAGGCATTATAATATCCTTTGTTTTATTTTCCATTCCTTTCCTTATGATACCTAACATTCTATTTGCTCTCTTGGCAGCCGCTGCACATTGGGCGGAGGGTTTTAACATGTTATCCACAATGACCCCTAAATCTTTTTCCTGGGTGGTGGTTCCTAATGTGGAACCTTGCATCGTGTAACCATAGTTTGGGTTGTTCTTCCCTAGGTGCATAACTTTGCACTTGTCCACATTAAATTTCATCTGCCATTTTGATGCCCGGTCTTCCAATTTATCAAGATCCTCTTGCATTTTTCCACAATCCTCTTGGATTTTAACAACTTTAAATAGTTTTGTGTCATCTGCGAATTTGATAACCTCATTCGTTATTCCCTTTTCCAGGTCATTTATGAATATGTCAAAAAGCAGAGGACCCAACACAGATCCCTGGGGTACACCACTATTCACCTTTCTCCATTGGGAAAATTGGCCATTTAGCCCTACCCTCTGCTTTCTATCTTTTAACCAGTTCCTGATCCACAATAGTACATTGCCTCCTATCCCATGACTCTAGTTTTGCCAAAAGTCTCTGATGAGGGACCTTGTCAAAGGCTTTCTGAAAGTCCAAATACACTATATCAACCGACTCACTATTGTCTACCTGTTTATTCACACCTTCAAAAAACATAACAGTTTCAGTTCTTTCAACACCCTTGGATGTATATCATCCGGTCGAGGTGATTTGCTACTCTTCAGTTTATCAAATAGTTGTAACACATCTTACCGATGTATCGATATTTCCTTCAATTATTCCGCACCTTTAAATACCACTTCAGTTATGGGTAACATCCCTACATCTTCCTCAGTAAAGACCGAAGCAAAGAATTCATCCAGTCTCTCCGCTATCACCTTGTCGCCTCTTAGTGCCCCTTTAACCCCTCTATCATCTAATGGACCAACTGACTCACAGATATTTTGCTACAAATGTACTTGAAAATGTCTTTACTATGCGTTTTTGCTTCCGCAGCAAGCTTCTTCTCAAATTCTCCCTTTGCCTGCCTTATCAATGCCTTGCATTTAACTTGCCAGTGCTTGTGCTGTTTCCAGTTTTCATCATTTGGTTCTTTTTTCCATTTCCTGAAAGATGCTTTTTTGGCAATAACAGTCTCTCTGACCTCACCTTTAAACCATGCTGGCAGTTTTTTGGACTTCCTTCCACTTTTCTAAAAGCGTGGAATACAGCTGGTCTGGGCTTCCAAGATATTATTTTTCAACAACACCCAAGCTTGATGTAAGTCTTTAACCTTTGCAACTGTTCCTTTTAGTTTTTTCTTAACTATTTTCCTCATTTTATCATAGTCTCCCTTTCAAAAGTTAAAAGGTAGTACTGTGGATTTCCTTACCAACTCTCTTCCACTAATTAAATCAAATGCGATCATGCTATGATCACTATTGCGAAGTGGCCTCAATACCCTTATCTCTTGCACCAGATCTGGTTTTCCACTAAGGACTAGGTCCAATATGGCTTCTCCTCTGGTTGGTTCATGAACCAGCTGCTCCAAGAAGCAGTCATTTATTTCATCTAGGAACTTTATCTCCCTAACATGTCCTGCCGTGACACTGACACAGTCAATACCGGGGTAGTTGAAATCACCCATTATTATTACTGTGCTGTAATTTTTGTTAGCTTCCTTGATTTCTTTGAGCATTTCATCATCCATTTGTTCATTCTGGCCAGGTGGTCGATAGTACACCCCCACTGCCATTGCCTTCCCCTTTTTACATGGTATTTCAATCCATAGAGATTCTACAGCCAATTTTGTTTCCTACAAAACTTTAATCCTTTCTGTCTCAATGCCCTCTCTAACATAGACCGTAACCCCTCCACCAATTTTATCAGCTCTATCATTACGATATAGTTTGTACCGTGTACTTCATGATTCAAGCAGTGTGCTGAGGGGAGTTCTTGGCTTCTCTGCATCTGGCTGAGGCATATTTTCTTATCCTCATCCGGGTAGACCAACAAAAAGTATCTCTGGGTTGCCATGCTTGACTCTCACTATCAGTTCACTGCCCTCCCTTTCAGACTTACCACCACCCCAAAGATGTCCTCCCAGGTCATGGTGATGGTGGAGCTGCAGTGCCAAAGAATCTGTGTCCATCCCTATCTGGACAACTGGCTCATCTAGGCCTCTTCCCTTTCAGAGGCGTCTCGGGTGGTGTCCTTCTTGGAAAGCCTCAGCTGGGTAATCAATTGGGGAAAGAGTCTATGCACAACAGGCTCCCATAGTCTGGGATTATCTTCATCTCCTTGGATTGATGGGAGTAACCATAGAAATGGTGCCTCTCCAATGGTCCCTGTTGACTCGGTGGTCCCCAGTTTCGCAAGAGTTTGAGTGGAGGCTCCCACTTCCAATGATGGTGAAGGCCAGCCTGCAGTGGCAGCAGTATCCCTGTCATTTGAGGTAGGGTGTGCCGCTGGATGATTTCTCATGAATTCTTCTGATGATGGATGCCATTCTCTCAAGCTAGGGAGCCCATTGCCAAGACCATATGGCCCAGGGCCATTGGAAATGCAGGGAAGCAGTGTGGTCTGTTAACCATGTCAAAGCCATCAGATTGGCTCTTCTGCATTTCTGGCCCCAGGTCGAGGGATGGACGGTTCGAATGTTTTTGGACAATGCCACATTGGTGGCTTATGTCAATTGGCAAGGCAGCAAGAGGAGTGCTGGTGTAGCTTTGGAGATGGCTCTCCTGTTTGCATGGGTGGAAAAGAACATCCTAGCCTTGTTGGCTCAGCTCCTTGCCGGAGTGGACAATGTGGATCTCGGAGAGTGGGAGTTGAGTCAGGAGGTGTTTCAGTTGATTCTGCACTGCTGGGGTTGCCCCGAAATGAATCTGATGCCGACTCACTCCAATGCCAGAGTTTGCCGCTTCTTCAGTCACTACCCAGAAATGGGGTCCAAGGGCATTGATGCCCTTTCCCAGCCATGGTCAAGTCAGCACCTGCTATACATATTTTCTCTGTGGCCCCTGGTGGGACATGTGATTCGGTGTTCTGGTGGCAGTGGATTGGCCAAGGACAGCGTGGTTCGGAGACCCAATGTGACTTCTGCAGGTGCCTCCTTTCCGATTGCCCTCATCTCGGGGCCTATTGCTACAGGGACCTTCGTCCCAGAGGACCTAGTTCCCTTCTCACTTACAACTTTGCTCTTGAGGAGACCAGAGGAAGTCTACCAAGCTAGCATATGTGCAGATCTGGTCCCCCTTTGAGCAATGGTGCCCTTGAGCAAAGGAGCCCTCTGTTGGCCTTTCTACAGGATGGCCTGAATAAGGGCCTTTTCTTTAGCTCCCTGAAGGTTCAGGTGGTAGCTTTGGCCTGTTTTCCATGGTCTGGTGGCTGGTAAGTCTCTAGCCTTCCAGCCAGACATCTTACTCTTTCTCCAGGGGGTTCGGCATCTGCGTCATCCCCTCTGATCTGTGATCCCTTCCTGTGATCTTTCTGGTGCTCAGGACCCTGATGGCAGCACCTTTTGAGCCATTGAAGCACGTTACTTTAAAGGATTTGATGCTTAAGACAGTCTTCTTGGTTGTGGTTTGTTCCGCAAGGGGAATTTAGGGGCAGCAGGCTCTGTCTTACCAAGATCCTTATCTATCTTTTTTAAAGAAGGCCGTTTCCATTTGGCCTGTGCCTTCTTTCTTGCCTAAGGTGCTTTCTCCCTTGTACATGAATCAGGTGGTCTGCTTGCCATCCTTCTCTAAGGAGCAGTATCAGGGGAAGGATAAGAATCTTTGCCTTGTGAATGTCTGGAGGGTGCTTCTCCGGTACTTGGAGGTTATGAATTCCTTTAGTAAGTCTGACCTTCTTTTTGTATTGTTTGCTGGCCTATGCAAAGGTGATACAGTGGCCAAGTTGACCTTGGGACACTGGATTGAGGAGGTCATTGCCTTGGTGTATCTGTTGTAGAACCAGCCAGTTCTGTAGGGTTTGCATGCTCATTCTATCCAAGCACAAGCATTTTTGTCTGCGGAGTGGGGCTCAGTAGCCCCTTTAGACATTTGTGAGGCAGTGACGTGGGCATTACTTTCCACTTTTGTCAAGTATTACTGCTTGGATGTCCATATGTGGGTGGACACGGCCTTTGGCTCAAGGGTTTTGTGAGCTACTGTGTCTTCTTCCTGCCCAGTGGAGTTGTAGCTTTGGTACATCCCACTTGTCTGGACTGGTCTAACAGAATGATATGGAAGGTGACATTTTACTTATCAGTTAATGTCCTTTTTTTGAGTCCTGCTAGACCAGTCTGGGGCCTGCTCCTAAAACTGTATTTGCTCTATTCTTCTGCTGCGGTACTCTTTGATCTGCTATGATCTTTATGCTTGACACTGCAGGTTCATCTTCTACTGACAGCCTTCTGTTTAACCCTTTCATGGCTGTTGTTGCCATATGACAACCTTCAAATTTTCCCCCAAATTTTTCACCGGATTCTATATTTCCAAAAAATCCACACACTGTGTGCGAAATGTGATGTGTATCTGTGCTTGACATCTAAAAAACCTGTTATTTAAACTATCACACCCAGCAGTAAATGAAACTGATGCCAAGACTGTTTTTAATTTTCAGCCATTCAGGACCATAGTTGCCATATGGCAACAGTAAATATTGTTTCTTAGAAATAAATTTTTTTCAAAAAAACTTTATTTAATGCATCATTTAGCTCAAATCTTAATAAAAAAAAAACAGAAAAAAATGTTCAGTTACCAAACAATTATGTGGATGTGAAAGGGTTAAGCTTTACTGTATATAGTTCTCTACTGTTGATTACTCCTTGTCGCCCATGGTTGTAATTGTGGGAGGCTTGCCATGTTTCTCCCATATGCTTTGGGATGAATACAGAAGGGAACTCTGGTGGTTGAGGCAAATAGAGGCATGGGAGTGATATCATTGAAACCTGGCTTTTCATTGGTTCTTTGTCTCCAAGAATCTGCTGGTAGGGGAACACATTTCTACATTATGATAGTGCTCATCCAGTGCGACTCAGAGATAGTTTACCATTTTCTCAATTTATACGATACCATAGAAACTGTTCAAGTGATTTTGATTTTAGGCAGCAATCAAAGGTTTGCTGAGAGGGGCTATCCAATGCGGATTATCAAGCAGGCATATAAAAGAGCATTATTTAACAACAGGGCTTTATTGTTGAATCCGATGACTGATCAGAAGCAAGCGGAGGATGATAATCATGTGAATCTGATTTTGAAGTACTCCCCGTTCAGCCTTTCTATACAACGAATTGTTAAGAAGCATGTGGGTGTATTGCGTACTATTCCAGGTTTGGAAAATAAGACGGTCAGATGTGTGTGGCAGCGTCATCGTAATTTTCAAGATAGCCTGAGTCTTTCAGTGTTACGTCCTTTGCTGAGGAGGACGGAGGTAGAGGGGGGACATAGAAAATGTGGCAGTTGTTCAATTTATGGTATATCTTGTAATTTGACTGAGTTGGTGTACCATGGTAAAAGGTTTAGATTGAAAAAACAGACCTCGTGTGAGTCTACGCTTGTCGTGTATGGGATCTTTTGCCTGTGTGGGCTGTTGTATATTGGTAAGATGATTAGATTGTTTAAAAAATGGATGATTGAGCACAAGAGTAGATTAAATTGTCAGGTGTGAGAGGCTCCTTTAGTGCAGCATTGTCTGGATTTAGGGCATTCGTTTATGGATTTGTGTTGTTTCTGTATGGGCAGTGGGAGCCCTCCCTCCACACACTCCTGCCCAATCCGGGCAGTGGGAGCCCTCCCTCCACACACTCCTGCCCAATCCGGGCAGTGGGAGCCCTCCCTCCACACACTCCTGCCCAATCCGGGCAGTGGGAGCCCTCCCTCCACACACTCCTGCCCAATCCGGGCAGTGGGAGGCTCACACGCACGCAGGCAGAACCGCATAAAAGCGGCGTCCCTACAGGGCGCGCCCGCGCCTGAGGGCCTCGCCAGAGGGCCCTTTGGCGGTGGCCCTTAGGCGGTGGAGATTAGGCGCAGTTGAAACATCATCCACTCAACCGCAACAAGGCTGCAAGTATCAAGAAGCCTGACTCACATGACCAAAACTCCGATAACGGACAGAAAACGAAAGTGCAACAATCAAACGACTGACGGCTTGAGCTCCCCAGGCCGGGTCTGAGCTCGCCGGTCCCGACCACCACGCTCCACAAGATTCCCATAGCTGGACCAAAATTCGACATCAAGAGCTTTCAACTACAACGATATCACCCAGGTAAACAATTACTGGACTTATCTACCTCCTGATGCAAAAGACCACTGTGCAACCCTGGCCTAACCCCCCCCCCCCCAAGTAGGAGCCAACATACCTCTGTATATATAATGTGTAAACTCCCCACTGTCACAAGCCCTGTTCTCCTCAAGCCAGCTGTTACATTGTAAACCCCTACCAACTCTAAAGGCTACTACTGTTTATTTAGAGCTAAATGAAACAAAGTATCTCTAACCAGCAAGTTGTTACATTTCAATGCAGTAACCCAATAACCTTCTTGCAATAACCTTAAGACTGTATCGCACAATACTGTATCTGTTTATACTGAATGATAGGTAACGATAGGACTGTATCGCACAATACTGTATCTGTTTATACTGAGTGATAAGGAACGTTAGGACTGTATCCCTATTTTGTTAAAATAATAAGAAACGCTGTACCCCAACCCATCTATCCCTGCTAGACTGTTGGTACCCAACAACTATCTTGCCAGCCTACACTAACTCATCTCTAGGCCAGCTGCCTTGACTTCACCCCACACTGCGCCACTCGAATCCAAAATCCAAGTATTTCTGGCAGACATAAAATGGAGCCTGCTCACACCTTCCTGATTTTGTGCATGTGTATACTAACATCTTCATATAGAACCATCCCACACTCACAATACTGCATTCCTCTACTATATACACCAATCTACCTTCTCCACCCCCCCCTCCATTACCCATCCTGCATCAATACAACTTAAATCCTATCACCACCACACAAACACCAAGTAAATTACCCCAACGACACACCCATATCAAAGGGAACAAATCTCAAAAACACCCTAAAACCAAAGCAAAGAACACTATTGGATCTCAAATACAATTCACACGAACCACACACCAAGAACATCACACATGTAACATTATCCTTATTAATGCTAGGTCAATAAGGAATAAAACGCATATTATCCACAACATTCTAACTGACGAACAACCAGATATCCTATGCATAACAGAAACATGGCTCACTGACTCAGACTCTGCAACAATGAACCAAATACAGAAGCCCGGATACCAACTATACAACTGCCCACGCATCAACAGAAGAGGAGGCGGAGTCCTTATAGCAGCCAAAACCAGCCTTCAACTCACAACCACATCTACGGTCACAAATCCAGATCTTGACCTACTTAAAGTCGAGAGCATGGCATTATCCATCTGCCTAATCTATCGACCTCCCTCACCACAGCACGAAACACTAGCCACAGCACTAGAAACCATCACATCCACACAAAGCAAAAAATTCCAGATCATCCTCGGAGATTTGAACCTAGCATCAATTCCTCCGTCCCACACGGACTCCTTCTATGAAGCCATCGACCAATTGGGTTTCCAACAAATAATAAGCAACCCCACACACGATAGAGGAAACATCCTAGATATGATTTTCATACCCAGAAATCCACAACAAAGCAATGAACCACCTATAATAAACATAACTCAAGTACCATGGTCAGACCACCACCAAATCAACTGTAAACTTAAACTACAGTGCCAACCCAAAAACTCAAAGGAGATGAGAATGACCAACCCCATTAGGAAATTCAGCAAACTCAACGAGGAACACCTCATAAGCACCATTGCATCCCACATAAACCTAGAGTCCACAGACCTAGACGAACTAACTAACAGATGGAACACACACATCCAAAATACATCTAACCCAACTCTGAAACACACATCAAACCCACATAAGATCAACTCGGAACCCTGGTACACAGGAACTCTAATAAAATCAAAAAGGGAGCTCCGTAAAATAGAGAGAAAATGGAGACAAACCAAATCCTCCGATCTCAAAACTAAATACATGGCCCATCTCGCAAAATACAAAGACGACGTGAACAATGCAAAAAAATTACATCACACCAACATCCTAAACAAGGCAATCAATCACCCACGAGAGTTATTTGAACTAGTCAAATCACTAACCAAAACCGACCAAAATGCCAACCTCAACAAATCCATCAAGGTCCAAACACTGGCAAACCACTACGCGACCAAACTGACGGCCCCTGGTCCTCCACCCCCCCCACCAACACCGCAAATCAGAAGTGAGAACAACACAACGCAAAACCAGTTATGGGAGCACTTCCACAAAATAGGAACCAAGCAAATCACAGCCATTGTCACAAGCCTGAAAAGCACCACCTCCCCACTAGATCCCTGTCCTGCATCCTGGATCAAGGCAGTGAAACAAGACATAGCACCTCACATAGCACACATAGTTAACCTATCCCTACAACAAGGAATCATGCCCTCAGAACTAAAGAAATCAGTCATTAGACCGATCCTAAAAAACACTACACTCAACGGAGAAGACCCAGCCTCCTACCGTCCCATATCAAGTATCTCATTCCTGGCAAAGATCATAGAAAAAACGGTCCTTCTACAACTCCAAGACCATCTGACTGACAGTGCTCCTCTTGATGACCAGCAATATGGCTTCAGGCAACATCATGGAGTTGAAACCCTGTTACTAGTTCTACTTAACAACCTCCTAAAGGGCCTTGAAAACAAAAAGAAAATGTACATTCTTGTATTCATTGACATCTCAGCTGCCTTTGATACAGTTAATCATGGGACCCTCATAAATAGGATAAAATCAATAGGAATAACAGGAACCCCACTAAAATGGTTCTCATCCTACATCTCAAATCGAACACAACAGGTTCAATTCAACGGAGAAAAAGCAGAATCTTTCTCACAAACACAGGGAATCCCCCAAGGCTCTGCTCTCTCAGCACTTCTGTTTAACATATATATGCAGCCACTATGCAAAATTTTCTCACGGCACGAAATTAATTACCACATCTATGCCGATGATATCATGCTATACACACAACTAGACACTAAAAACCCAGACTACAACCCACTGGAGACATGTATCGGAGAGATGCAAGACTGGTTACAACAAAGTAGTATGTCAATTAATCACAAAAAAACAGAAGTAATGTATATCTCCAAAGAACCGAATTTTGACCCTCCCACATCAATAACACTATGTAACAACACTTACCAAACAAAAAAAGAAATAAAGTATCTAGGAGTCACATTTGACTGTGACCTAAAGATGGAAAAACACCTCCGAAAGACCAACAGAGCAGTTTTCCACAAGCTTAGAGTGCTCCAACCCATTCGGAATATTATTGATCCCCAAGACTTCAGAACAGTGGCCCAAGCACTCATCATGCCACATTTTGACTACTGCAACGCCATCCTACAAGGTTTACCTAAAAAAAACCTAAACATATTACAAATGGCACAAAATGTAGCTGCCAGGGTCATAATGAAGAAAAATCTAAGTGACCACATCACACCAGTACTAATTCAATTACACTGGCTACCCATAACAGCTCGCACAAAATACAAAATACTAACAACCACCTTCAAACTCATCCACAACTTAGCACCTTCCTTCCTCAACAACCTAGTAAGATTGCAACCTCCTACCCGAAACAGAAGAACCCACAATTCCAACATCCTTCACACTCCAACAGATATAAGATCTGCCAAAGCTAACACCAGCCACAGGGCTTTCTCATATGCGGCGCCAATACTGTGGAACCAACTCCCACCAGAACTACGAGCTAGCAATGACCTTCTAGACTTCAGAAAGAAACTCAAAATGCACATTTTCCAATCACATTTCAACCTGAACTAAACCCACAGATGGAGCAGCCCCTGACCACTGTGTCCAAGAAGATTATCCTGTATATATGTATTTATGTATATATGTAAATGAACTCCCCCATAGCTAAGAAGTGTTAACTCTGTATGATGTGCTTTTCTGACAATCTGTATGTAAACAAAATTTGTACCTGCCTTGATTCGGCAGTTTCACAATAGTAATCCTACCCGCTTCTGATCGCTGGAAGGAGCGGGCTACAAATGCTTGCTAAATAAATAAAAATAAAAATAAATAGAGTGTTAGGTGGCAGGGAAGGCAAGACCAGGGAGCAATGTTTGTTTCTTTGTGAGCAGCGCTGGATTTTTTCTGTACGAACGGTGGTGCCAGAAGGTTTGAATATGCAGATAGATTGGGGGGGAGGTTGTGTTTGATTGGTGGATCTTTTTCTGGGAGGTGGAGTGCGTTGATGAGGCTACCTGTGATGTCATGGATGTGATATAGTTTAAAAGGAATGCTGGATTGGGGTTTCCGCATGCGTGGCGTTTAAGGAGGTAATCTGCCATGTTGAAGTTGAGCCGAGGTAGATGTTGAGTGGTATGATTTGCTATTCTGAATTGTGGGTAAGAGTGTTTGATGGGTTATTTGGTAGTTTTTATGAGTATGATGGATGAGTATGAGTATTAGTATGTTTTTGTTTCTTTGTGACTAGTTGGCACCTTTCGCCTGATGAAGCTGGGTAGCTGCGAAACGCTTGAAGAGCGCTAGATGGAAGCATTGGGGTCCAGATTGACCGCATGAGCTGAAGCGTTGAAGTTAAGTTTGTGCTGTTCTTTTGCTGCGGTCTTTCTGTTGTTACTGTTCCCGTGGGTGTCCGATACCTAGGGAGGTCATTGATGCAAAGGGGCGGGTGCTATAATGACTATATGGAAGTAATTTATATGTCAATCAAACAGCCTGATAAGTTCTGAGACCTCCCGGGTATATTGTTAATGCAAAGAAATTGTCTGAGAATTGAAGATCGTCCACTTTTTTTCATAGAAGCATTGTTTGTTTTGCTAGAGTGTGTTCTTGCTTTTTGACAGTTTATCACTCTGCTACTTTGACCGATTTTTGATAGGAAGGAGAGAATAGCACTGCCATGACCAACCAGGAGAGGTATATGGCGGAAGGTGACAACTGAAGCAAAGTCTTCAGGGAGATGCAAAGTCTTCGTTAGAGCAAAAATATGTAGAGAATTAGAGATACAGTGGTCATGAATGTAGACAAGTTTATTGGTAGCAGACTACTATTATTATCTATTTGTATAGTGCTACAAGGTGTGCACAGCGCTGTACATATAGATGTAAGACATAGACTCTTCTCATCAGAGCTTACAATCCAATCAATATGAAGAACATCACAAAACTGGGGAATAGAGTATGGTAAGATGCACAAGTAGTGAACAAGAGTGAGGAGCATCGGGATCCAAAAGCAGCCTTGAAGAGGTGAGTTTTTCTAGAAACTCTAGGCCTGATATTCAGTGCTGGTGGCTAGCGTGATTACAGTGGCTAGCCACTGGCACTGAACATTAAACATAGATATTTAATGCTGGGGTGATTGGCGGCCCTGGCTTTGACTATCCAGGGTCTTGCACAGCCGCAGATGCCGCAGAAGCTAATTGGGCAGTAGCAATATTGAGGTGCTGCCTGATTAGCTCCCACAGTAAAGATAGGCCAGTTTTGCTATGCTTATCTTTATCCATGGGTTATTAACCGGGCAGCAGTGCAATATCGCCGCTGCCCGCTTAGCGACAGGTGCCACCTCTACTCCTCCCCGGAACACCCTCGACACACCCTGATGCTATACAGGGGCTTGTAGAAAAATTACTCAGGGATATTCAACGGCACTAACCGTGTTAGTGCCATGTAAATGCCTTTCAATATCAGGCCCTGTATCTCTCTCAAACATGCTCCAATGTGACACTGACCCAGTTGACATTGGGGCAATCAAAATCACCCAACACCATAGCGACACAACTTTTGCTATTTTCCTTAACCGCTTTTAGCACTCTGGCCAAGGCAGACAGCAGCAAACCTCTCTGCCATTGCAGAGCAGACGTTCCACAAGGTGGATGGGAAGGGAAGAAAAGCAGAAGAAAGGAAAAGTATATGAATAAGATTTGAGGTGGTGCAGCTGGATCTGCACAGGGAGTGTGAGACATGCCTAGTGAGATCAGGATTGGATTGATATCCCCAGATGAAAGAAGGATAAAGAGCAAGAGAGTATGGGGAAGAGAAGAGGAGGCACGACAATCATAAGGGTGAGGTGCTCTTAGAAAGACTGGAGATGGCTGAATGAGATGGAGAAAATGTTGCAGCTCAAAAGGAGATAGGGTAGAAGACAGAATGGCTGAAGAGGTGAAGAAATTAAGCTACGGGTGATATGGACTTGGGGTTTGAAGTTGTTTGAATGAAGGGAATATACAGGGGAGAGATAACATCAAGAAGACACAGTGATATTGATCCATAGGAGTAGATGGCGAAGAGAAATTACAGATCTGAAGAAATATGATATGGTAAGGCAGGGAAGGAAGCCCCAGTGGGTCAGGGTGCACCAGTCTTGAAGGACTACCAAATGGAACTCCTACTGCTGTAAAGAAATCTGCACTTGTAAGTATTTCTTTACTTATGGGAAATTCTTTAAATCTTGAGGAAAAGGGAATTCTTTGGGTTAAAGTTGATAAATCTGTGCATTAAAATCCAGTGCATTTGCTAACTCACACAGAGCTCAGGGTCCCCAGAGAGCTTTTAAATTTAATGTAAACTTCGGTCAGTAGCCCTAGAGAGCTTTTAATTTAAATCAAATTAGAGTACATAGGGTAGCATGGAAGGAAGAATAGGGCAAATATTCTTTGAGTAGAAATTAATTGTTTCTAGAGACCTTTACAAAGAGGCCTTCCATTTAGGGGGCAAAATACCTGTAAAACTGTTTTAGATAGGTATTAAAGCCAAGTGACAGGTCAAAAGGGAAATTTGAAAGGCTCCCTTCATCAAATCAAGGGCTGTGTGAATAACCCAGGAAATTAAGAGATTATCTTAGAAGCAAAGGTCAGGGCACTGTGTAGCATGCCAGCTTTTACTAGGTATTCTTTTCTCCCACCCACCCCAGGCACAATCTTAGCTTTATAAGCTCTTAAACCTATTCGAGGGGAAGAAGTGATCAAATTCATTTCAAGTTCAGCTGGTTATCTTCACCAGGAATAGATTGATTAATCTTGAGGTCAACTATGTCCCTTAAACTTATTAGGTACATTTGTATTACTAAAAGTATCCCTAGGAATTTTAAGTAAGTAGACAATTTAAATAGCTAAACAAAACCTTAAAACTAAAATGCAGACAACAGTCCAGCAGCGAGAGAAGGGCTATCCAGTCTTTTGCATTAAGTGTCACAAGTACAATTTTCTCCCATTTGATGAGGGGTCTTAACGTGTGCACTAGGTGCAAGGAGCTCTTTGCCCTCAGGGAACAAGTCCAATCTCTGGAGGCTAGAGTGGCAGATTTGGAGGACATAAGGCAGACAGAGGTATATAGAGGAGACCTACAGGGATGTAGTACTGAAGTCCCAACTCCAGTCTGACAGCCTCTCAGTTGCCCTGGAGTAGAGAGGTCACATGACAGGAAAGCATCACTTTGCTGTTACAGGAAGTGATCCTATAGCTAGGACCTGTCCTCCAGGTGATGTAAAATCCTCTTGCACTCAGGAGGTATTTCCAGGGTCATGTGCCCATGAAGGAAGGGTTAGGATGTCATTATAGTTGGTGATTCAATCATTAGGCATGTAGATAGCTGAGTGGCTAGTGGACGTGAGGATTGCCTGGTAACATGACTGCATGGTGCGAAGGTAGTGGATCTCACGTGCCACCTAGACAAGGTTTAGATAATGCTGGGAAGGAGTCTGCTGTCTTGGTACATGTTGGTACCAATGACATAGGAAAGTGTGAGATGGAGGTTTTGGAGGCCAATTTTAGGCATTTAGGTAGGAAGTTGAAATCCAGAACATCCAGGGTAGCATTCTCTGAAATGCTTCCTATTCCACGCACAGGACCCAAAAGGCAGGCAGAGCTCCAGTGTCTCAATGCATGGATGAGACAATGGTGAATAGAGGGTTTTAGATTAGAGACAGGGCAACATTCTGGGGAAGGGAGAGGCTTTTATGAAGGGATGGGTTCCACCTTAACTAGGATAGTACCAGGCTGCTGGCATTAACCTTTAAAAAGGAGATAGAGCAGCTTTTAAACTACATAATAGGGGAAAGCTGACAGTCACCCAAGAGCGCATGATTCAGAAGGATGTATCCTTGAAAGATACTAGCAAAAGAGGGAAGTTAGACTATCCCAAAAGAGAGGTTCCAATAAAGATAAAAGTAACCCAGATGCTCCTAAGTACAGAGCTGAAAGATTCCAAATTACATCTATCAACTGATAACCAGATTAATATGAATAAAATACAACCTCTAAAATGCCTGTATGCAAATGCTTGAGGTCTAAAAACTAAGATGAGAGAGCTAGAATATATAGCACTAAATGAAAGGGTAGATATGTTTGTCATCTCAGAGACCTGATAGAAGGAGGGAATCAATGGGACACTGTGATACCTGGATACAAACCATATTACAATCATAGGGTAGATCAAATTTGTGGAGGAGTTGTGCTCTGTTAAGAAGGGCATTGAGTCATACAGGCTTAAAGTCTTTTCATGAAACAAAATACACTGTAGAATCTCTATGGATAGAAATCCCATGTAAAAAGGGGAAGGCAATGGCAGTGGGGGTGTACTACTGACCACCTGGCCAGAATGAACAGATGGATGATGAAATGCTAAGAGATATCAGGGAAGCTAGCAAAAGTTACTACACAGTAATAATAGGTGATTTCAATTATCCCGGTATTGACTAGGTCAATGTCTCATGCTTGACCCTACATTTTTTTGCATTAAATCTCAGCTGCTAAATTCTTGACCATTCGTCAAGCTTTGCTGGATCCCTCCCTTCCTGGGTGTCTACACTATTGCAGATTTTGGTATCTGCATAGAGGCAAACCTTACCTGACAGCCCTTCCGCAAAATCACTAACAAAAATGTTAAAAAGAATTGGACCAAGGACAGATCCCCTGTGGCACACCACTGGTAACATTCTTCTCTTCAGAGTGAGCTCCATTGTCACCTCCCATTCAACCAATTTCTAACCCAGTCAGTCACTTTAGGGCCCATTCCTAGGGTGCTCAATTTATTTATAAGTCAGCTGTGCAGAACGGTGTCAAAGACTTTACTGTAATCTAAGTACACCTCATCTAGGGCTCTCCCGAAATCCAAATCTCTGGTGGCCCAGTCAAATAAATTAATCAGATTTGTCTGACAAGACTTGCCTCTAGTAAAACCATGTCGCTTCACATCCTTCAATCCACTGGACTCCAGAAACCTCACTATCCTCTGTTTTAGCTGCGTTTCCATTAATTTACTCACCACAGAGGTCAGACTAACTGGCCTGTAGTTCTCAACCTTATCCTTACTTTTGCTTTTGTGTGAAGGGACGACATGCACCTTTTTCCAGTCCTCTGGGACCACTCCTATCTCTAAAGAAGCATTGAAAAGGTCTGACAGTGGAGCTGCTTGACTTCTCCAAGTTCCTTCAATACTCTCGGATGCATCCCATCTGGCCCCATCACTTTGTCTACTTTAAGTTTAGCTAGTTCCTCAAAAACACTGTCTTTTGAAAATCATTCAAGATTCCTTTCAAATCTCTTCCTATTTGTTGGTACTTTCTGAGGTCCTGCTCCTGGCCCTTCATCTGTGAACATAGCAATTCTCCTCATCTTCTTCAACATATTCCTTCCCTTCACCCTTGAGCCTGACAATACCACTTTTGTACTTCCTCCTCTCACTAACATATCTGAAAAATGTCTTGTCCCCACATTTTATAGCATTGGCTATTTTTTCTTCTATTGTATCTTTGCTTTCCTATTTTCCTAGCTTCTCTAAGTTTTTCCCAGTATTGTTGCTTATCTTCCTCTTTTTGTGATCTCTTGTATTTTATGAAGTCCGTCCTCTTTTTCTTCACCTTTTCAGCTACTTCTTTTGAGAACCATAGTGGCCTTCTTTTCCTTTTACACTTATTTACTTTCCTAAGAAAAAGGTTTGTTGCCCTTAAAATATCCCATTCCAGTTTTGCCCATTGCTTTTCTACATCCCCGCTGCTCCCATCCTACTAATGACTCCTTGAAGTATTGTCCCATTTTGGCAAAGCTAGTTTTCCTAAAGTCTAGGACCCACACTTTTGAATAAACTTTATCAACCTAATCCTAATACTGCACTACACCATCTGGTGATCACTGGGTGTAAGATGATCTCTCACTGTAGCATCAGAAACACTTTCCCCATTCATAAGCACCAGGTCCAGTATGGCCCCTTCACATGTGTGTTCTGTTACCAGTTGCTGGAATAATTCTCCCTGTAGAGAATCCAGGATCTTCTTACTTTTAGATGATTCTGCAGCAGGGATGTGCCAATCAACATCTGGGATATTGAAGTCACGTATCAGTAGCACTTCTTCTTTTGTAGCAATGCTGCAAATGTCTTCAGTTAAATCTCTGTTCGCTTCTTCTGCCTGTGAAGGCGATCTGTATATCACACCAATGCAAATGGTTTTCCCCATTCCCTCTTTCTAGTTTAACCCACAGTGCCTCCTCCTTCCCTTGTAAGCCCTGTGATTCTGTAGCTTTAATTTTTTTTTACATACTGTATAGTGCCGTAGTATGGGATATTATTTCCCATACTAAGGGCATTAATGCACACTGTTTTCCAGTTCTGGTATGTTAGTCCAGTACTGGTTTGTTAAGTCTTGTTCCAGTGCAGTTTGGCACTTTATGTGCTGGAGAATGCAACAATTTAAATGTTAGAAAATAAAAAATGGATCAAAATAACCTTCACAAGGCATGGAGCTTGGTTATCATTTCAAATGCCTTAAGCACTATGACTTCATCAAAGTGGTTCTATGATCAACAATGCCCTGGGGGCAAACAGACAGTGCTCCTGAAATAGAATCAAATTAGTATTTTAAGAGATGGTAAAAACACATCAAAATTAGGCAGCAAATGGGGAAATTCTAGAAAAACAAAGATTCATCTAGACATTACTGAAAGCAGTGAGTATGTGGACTTCAACCAGAAAACAACCCAGAAATATTGGAAAGTATTTTTCAGGGAGGGGGAAAAGATACGTAATACTGTACATGATTAGCCCATATGGTCTGCAGAGTTTAGTGTCATGCTTTTTTTGTAGATATGTATATAAAATTCCCAAATGCAGCCTAACACTAACTTTCCCTTTGCCCATGTCTTTCACCCAACCTTTCAAGCTTCCATTCATATCTGTCTTATGCTCAAAATCCATCACAGTGTTGGCTTCCTCATCTTTTCTTGAAGCCAGAATGCAAATATACCATTGCTGTTTAGGACTGTAATTGCTGTTCCTTGCAATACCATAAAGTTCCATAAAATATAGCTTTGGAACTCCCAGAATCAAGCACTTTAGCTACACAATGGCAGCAACAACAGCACTGACACCCACACTAAAACTCCTGTGATTAACTTATAACATCCTCCCAGGTCCTCGCTATCAATACCACTTTACTGAGGAGTAGAGGGCCTCTATCTCCCTAGTTTATCAGAGCCCTTTTGGGCAGTCTGGTCTGGACCAAGGCTTGGCCCTGAGCTCTAGAAGGTTTGGAGTATAGCCCTGTGGTGCATCCAAGGGATCCTTAATGGTGCACCTTGTCATTGCCCACTTCCTCAGGAGTGGAGTAGTTTTTGCTGCCTTGCTGTTTGGTGTGCCTCAGTGGATCTCTGATATTGTGGGCACTAACTGGGTCCTTCACTGGGCCTAGGTGTAGGGCTTCTCTAGATGGTTGGCTCCTTCTGGTGACTTGTTCTACGACCCTCTTTCTTGCAGAGAACTATTTTGGCCTTTGACAGATTCTTGTACTTTGAGGGCTATGCTGTCCCCAAGAGGGTGCTTCCCCCTTTTCTTATCAGGAACTAGACGTCCTTCTCAGGGAAGAATTTTTGAAAAGACCCTTGCTGTGTCTGCTGGACATGTGGGCCTCTTGTGCAGTGACATGACATTTGCTAGTTCCTCCCACTGACTGGATCCTTTCCAGGCCTCCTCAGTGGTCAAATCCTCTTTCTTGCTGGCCTAAGGAGGCCATTGGGTTAGTATGCAATCTGGATGGTAAACACGTGCTGGAGGGTGTTCGGAGCTCACTTCCCTGGAGTCTGTTCTGATATCTATAGGAGACATCTCTTAAGAGGTTTCCTGGTTTACTTTGAATTCCTTTGTGAAGCCCTATGTGGGGCTTGGTAAGATCGGCACCTTTGGTGATTAGTCTGCCCTGAGCATTGTCTTCTTCCCACACTGGGTCCTGACTGCTTGGGTTCAATCTATGTGTATGAACTTGTCCAGCAGGATGATAGGAAAGGATAACGTTTTACATATCTGATAATCTACTTTCCATGAATCCTGCTAGACAAGTCCTAGACCAGCCCTGATAGACTCTTGTGGCAGGTTGGGAAACCTGCTGGTTTTTTTTTTTAATCACATTGGGGATCATCCAGACATGCAAAGAGCAGGGATGGACGTCCGGCTTGGAAGTCCAACCCCTGCTATTCAGAGGGAATGGATTCCAAACACCAGTCTCCCCGCATGCACAGAGGGCTTGTGTGGGGGCACTGAGCAGGAGTGGGAGGGGACCGGAGGCAGGCCCATGACCATGGATGTTCAGGGCCTATTCCAGTTATGGCCCTGTACAGTCCACAATGGACTGGTGACTTTTTCCACCTCAGAAGTGGAATAAGTCCCATTGCTGGAGGGAATCAGGCTGGGTGGCCCCAATTAAATGGAGGAGCAGCTGCAAGAAGACCCCTGCCACCCAATCCCGGCTGTGGTTGCCACCGCAGAGGGCCAGGCAGCGAGGAACCTAGAGCGGCAGTGATGGCGGGATGCTTGTGTTCCTGCTGGGTGTCTCGTTGCCATGGCGATGGGATGCCATGGTACAGATGCTCCAGCAGGAACATACAACAAAATCTACCCCACAAGTGAAACAAATTAGGTAACTAATTAATAAGGAACACTTATGTCAAAACCTCTTTCTTTTTTTCATTTATATAGACTATGTTTAAAACAAAATTTTTGTCGGAGCTAGGCCGTAGGAAGGGCTGGGGGAATCCAGACCTCCACCAGGCTGTCAGCTTCTTTTATTTTATTATTGGTTCTTTACCAAAAAAACTTTTTTCACTTATCTCAAATCCTTTGTTGACCGTCCACAAAAGCGTCGCTCTTCAGAAATGTGTATCAGCACGACGTGCACGTTTCGGGGAATTGAACCCTGTGTCAAGTGCTTTCCCAAATTGCAGAAATTAAGGCAACAAAGAGACCAAAAAACGCCGTCATAGCAGCTAAGGTTAAATGAATTGTGGGCCATACAATCGCTGTATTTAAAGGAGGAACCAACCAATAGGAACTGGACAAACCCCACTGAAAGGGGAATCCCAGCCCCGATTGGAGAAAAGAGAAATGAGGTCACAGAACACTCATCCACTCAATTTCCTGATTTAGTCCATTCGGTTCCACCGTGTTTAATTTATAGATCCATCGCTGTTCCAATCGTTGTAATTTCATTAAATGATCTCCACCTCTAGGATCCTCGGGAATGTGATCAATCACCGACCAACGTAGATCATCAAAACAGTGGCCATGTGAAATACAATGAGAGACGATCGGAGCTGTCAGAACCTGTTGGCGTAAACAGGATGCATGTTCTGAAAGACGGATCTTTATTGGACGTATAGTCCGGCCTATATAAAATAAGGCACAAGGGCATATGAGAACGTATACTACATAGGTTGAACGACAGGTAATGTCCCAAAGACGTTTATATGATTGAGATATTTGAGGATAATGCCATTCTATCCCAGACATAGTAGAACTACAATAAGGGCAAGAGCCACATGGAGAATGTCCTGTAATTACTGGTGGATGGGTAACCCGATCAGTTGCCAACGATGTTTTCATCAACCAGTCTGCTAGATTTCGACCTCTAGAGAACCAATAATAAAATAAAAGAAGCTGACAGCCTGGTGGAGGTCTGGATTCCCCCAGCCCTTCCTACGGCCTAGCTCCGACAAAAATTTTGTTTTAAACATAATCTATATAAATGAAAAAAAGAAAGAGGTTTTGACATAAGTGTTCCTTATTAACCAGCAGGAACATAGGCAGGGCTATACGGGGTTGTATTTTGACATCCCGTGCCATGGAATTGGGGCCCGTCTGGACCGTCTAGCTGCCCGATTCTGCACCTGTAGCAAAGTTTAGCACCTGTGGGTGCAGAATCGGGTACACATTAGGCCTGTCCCGTTTTTGGACGAGACAACATCCTGGATGTGTCCTGCTTGGAATGGGACTCATTGTCAATATCAGTGCTGGAAGACTTTCTGTAGGTTTGGGGTCTAGCTAGTAAGAAGCCTAGTTAGTCCTTTGGTCTTGACTCCAATTTCTTCATAGTAACAGCCAAAGGCTTGTTCATGGTGTTTTGTTTTGTTTTTCTTTTCAATTTTGCTTAGTATTTGGGAAGTTTATACATAGAAACATAACAGCGGAAAAAGACCACATGGCCTATCTAGTCTGCCCTTCCATATCAAGTACTACAATATTCCCCTACTGGATGCCCTCTGTGCTGCATCAGCAGATATATCAAGTGGTGACATTGCTGAAAGTTGCTCAAGTCTGCCTTTATCAGAAGCATAACCCATTCATCTGGACTGGTTTAGCAGTATTCAAAGTAAATTATCAGTTATTTAAAAATGTATCCACTTGTGTCACTACTGCCATGTGAAAGCTACATTTTTGAAATAAAGATTATTTTGTACATTGCAGTTTTCTGTTAATCTTAATGGCTCTTTGGCCTATTTTTGAACCTGCGGAGCATGGCACAGACCAACCCTGATTTTGGCCTTGCCCAGCCTGGAAGAACAGCAGCTTTTGACACTTATGATGAGTCATCAGTTTGAGCTTGGGGCATAATCAGTCTGGATATACAGGGTGGCCCAAAAAAAGTTAGACCATCTCGCAAATTAAAAGCTCAAATAGTTTACTTATTTACCTTTTTTAGCTATATAACGTCTTTATTTTGACAATTTCCGGTCGCCATCTTTTTTGTTTTTAATTTGTCAAACTTTACATCTGTCTTTTTGAATGTTTAAATAACGTATATGCTACGAGATGTTCTCGCTTTTTTTGGGCCACCCTGTAGGTCACTGCAAGCCTGGAAGGATTGTCTCTGAAATCGTTAAGAGGCAGAAAAGAAACTTTGCTTGCATAGAAAGAGGGGTGAAGAACTTCTTGGTACCGAGATCTGCTAACTGTGCATTTTAGCAAATCTGCCTCTTGATATTACCTCTTCTCACCGAGCATGGTGACTTCAAAAATCCTGTCATAAAGGTAGATCAGCTGGTGATGTCTTGCTTAGCGCAAGTCTCTAACTTTGTTATTTGTGTCCAGATAGCTTTCCAATTTATGCTGGTGTAACCACTCTGGATGCTCACAAACATAGAGCAGTATATCAAGTCTAATATATAATAATCATAGCTAAAGCAGAGGGCTGGGAATCCTGCTTCTCTAATGGATACTCCTTGAGTATGCCATTTTACCTGTAGTGCCTCAGGTATAAACATAGAGGGGGGAGGGGGCATATTCAAAGTGTTTTAGCCTCAGCCCGATATTCAGCAGCACTAAGCAGTTTGTGCCACCAAATATCTCCATAGATCAAGTAAAAAAAAGCTCAGGGTGGTCTATAGGTGGTTGGGGTGGTGGCGTTGGCTATGTGGTTAGCGGTGACATTCAGTTGCTCACCAGATAGCTTGATTGGTTAATGTTAAGGCAGGTGAATGGCTATCCTAACTTTAACTGGTTAGTGTTATCCGAATATCACTGATAACCGGATAGCATCTGCTGTCTGGTGAGCCTAGATATTCAGCAGTTAAAACCAGATATGTTCCATCACCGAATATCCAGGTTTTATTAAAGTGGTGATGGCTAGACACTTTAAACAGCCTAGCTGCTGTCACTGAATTTGCCTCCTTTAGATTATAAGCCTCCTTAAGCATGGAAATAATTGCTGTATCTGAATGCAAATCATCTTGAGTTCTATTTATAACAGAAAAGCTACATAGACATCTCCACACTTTATATTTATCTGTTTTTTTTTCTGTCACTTGGATTCCATTCACCCAAAAGTATTCTGGTGTCTGATTTGCTAAAAATCAAGTACCATAAAAGGAAATGTCCACAATATATTTGGTAAAAAAAAAATTTGGACAGCCAAAACACTTAGGGGTATGTTTACTAAACCATCTTAATGTCGCAGCAGTGGTATTATCACACGATAAGTGACGTTATCGCGCGGTAACGTCACTTAGCACGCGATAACGTGACTGTGGCATTAAGGCACACTAAAGCTGTGAAATCCGGCTCTGAAGGGTGGAGTAAGGCTTCCCAGAGGGCAGAGAGAAGGGGTCAATGGGCCGAGAGTGGGAGGGGAGAGGCTCCAGGCACACTAACGCTGTGAAATCTGGGTCTGAACACTAACAGCAGTGAAACCCTCACGTTAAGGTACATTTGCAGGAAAGAGAAAACATTTCAGTCAGCAATGTACAGCAAAGCCAGGGAAACCCCAAAACGTGATAGCAGTGATACATGTGCACGGAACAAAGAGGCAAATAAACATACAAAATGACCTGAACCACATTTAAAATCCCAATAACCAAGCTGGCCAAATGTGATATTAATGATAAACATAAAGCAACACCACCGACAAAGCTCAAAAAATAAGATATCATGTTTGGAAGGGTCTATTCTCTGTCCCCCTACAAAGTGAATGATCCCACATTGAAATAGGGCTGATCAGGGTTTTTTCATGTCTATATTGGGCAGGTTTGTTATGGTATGCACATGTGCAATAACAGCAGAGTAAGCACATAGGAAAGGGCAACTGTACTAATGCTGTAAATGGGATATAGAGGGCTGCAGGCGGTACATGCTGTGGTCCAGCTGGGGCACAGTGCGTGTTAGGCAGATGCCTAGGTGGCACATAGGAATGCCGAAACTGTAAAGCATCAAGACATCAACTGACGAGGGTACAACATGGGCACGAGTGTGTCCCACACAGTGTCACAGGGGATATTACCCAGCAGGTACCCCCAAGGGCACATAACATTGGCAGGCGGTGGGGGGGGGGGGGGGGAAGCACGCATGTCCATGTAGGCACCCCTACCAGAGAAACCACACCATAGGCAGCTGCCTACCGGCATACTGGATGGCCTGGGACAGCGCACCACCAGCACCACCGGCATAATGGCATGGCAGCAAGGTGGCGGAGGGGTGCTGGTGGCGGAGGGGGCAGTGGCATCTGCCCACAGCAGACCATGGCCTAGCCCCATTTAGGTGGGTGCCATGCACTGCAACAGACAATGTCTAGCTGACGAACAGTCATGGTATCCCCAGGAAATGAACTGTCCCCTGTGGCAACAGTGTGGTGCAGTACACACAGCCAGTGTGTTCATGAGCAGAAAGTCACAAGTTCAAGTCACAACTATGGCTCCTGACAACCCCTTCCCCATATTTTACCCAGTACTAAACTATGGTAATAAAGACAGAACCTTTTTTGCAGATAACATAAACATGCCTGAAACGCCTTTATTTTACCCTACAGAGCATTATTTTCACTATTTTATTCTTTTCCTTACTAACTTCAAAACATTTTTATCGGTTAATTTTTAAATGAAATGTTCTTTCTCTTTTAACAAATTCGGATTCAACCAAATGTGCTCAAATTGGTTCTTTATATTAAAGGAGAATGGTTAATACATTGACTGGTGAAAACAAGGGTCAAGAGTTCAATCCCCCAGGGGGCTTCATGAGTAAGGCTGTCTGAGGCATTGCCCTTTACTTTAAATCAGTGCTGTCTGAGACATTTTCTTTTTTAATTTAAATTAGTGCTGCCAGCAAACACACCCTCACAGTGCCGTAACCTAAGGTGCCACATAAGGCGCCCTATAAGGCACTCCAGAGGGCACATTATAAAGTGCACTGTCCGCCAAGGCACCTTATAATGTTCCCTATAGGGCGCCTTATAAGGCGCTTTATAGGGCGCCCTATGAGGCACCTTAAGGTTACGGCACTGTGAGGGAGTTTTTGCTGGCAGCACTAATTTAAATTAAAAAAGGAAATGCCTCAGACAGCCCTATCAAATAACATCACTGTGGGATCAAACCCATGACCTCTGCCTCATGATGCACTGCACATGCAGATCAGCAGTCTAAGATGATCACAGGATGGGGTATGCAGATAGACTATGCTGCAGGTCGCCATTAGTGCCAGTGTGTGATAGGTAGTCCTTACAGACACACCTAGGATACACCTGTGTCTATCCATATTTCCAAGTCACGTCTAGCCCTTGTGGACTATGATGCACCCAGAATAGTGCATATCCTGTGTGGGTGCGATGGTCACATAATTTAAGTGAAGAGAGGTGTTTGGACCCATAGGCAGATTATGTAGCACCACCCAACCCGCCCTCTGGGGCTCAGGGTGGGGGACAGGAGCTCCCACCAACAGATCCACATTATACATCCCTACAATGGTGGCAGTAGAGGGGACCATCAACCCCAGTCCTGCTGGGGAACAGGCACCCTACAGGGCAGTCAATGCAGATCAGTATGCATCCATAAGGCAATGGCAGACAGACAGTAGGCCTGGAAATGCTCAGCTGCCCCCCCCCCCACACTCTTTGACAGTCTCCAGCCACTGCAACATGTCCCAGCCATACACATACTATCGGCAGACAGTCTGCTAACGAGTCCATAGTGCATGTTCCTGGAGATGTGTGCACCCAAAACTGGGATGTGAACACACACACACCCCAAGCAGATAAGTCAGTAATTGGGCCCCAGAAAAGAGAACCCATGAATATCTCTTGAAAAAAAATTCTATAGAGCACTATGGGGGAACTTAGCCATGCCGTGGTCATTGCTCAGTCAGGGTGAGAGTGACCTCCCAGCAGGACATGCTGTGGCCACCCTGTCCGTGCAGGTGGTGGCCGGGCACTACAATGTCCCAGCCATTGCCCTATGCCCTGTGCAGATGCATCCTGCCCAGGCCACCCTGTCCGGGCCATACCCACAGTACCTTGCTCTAGGGCAGAGGTTCTCACTGTTCAGGTTTTCATGCTGTCCCTAATGAATATGCATGAGATACATTTGCATACTAATGCAGCACAGGCATATTTATTAGAGACAGCATGAAACCTGAATGGTGTTTGGCCCTCCAAGACTGGTGCTGGGAAACTCTGCTCTAGGGATTGCAGATGTTTATGGTGTCTGTGCTCTGTAGGGTAAAATATAGGTGTTTCAGGCATGTTTATTTTATCTGCAATAAAGGTTCCGTCTTTATTAGCATGGTTTAGTACTGGGTAAAATATGGTGACAGGGTTGGTAGGAGCCACAGCTAGGACTTGAACTTGTGACCTTCTGCGCCTGAGCACACTGGCTGTGTGTACTGCACCACACTGTTGCCACAGGGACAGATCATTCCCTGGGGATACCATGACTGTTCGTCAGACAGACCCTGTCTGTTGCAGTGCACAGCACCCACCTAAACGTGGCTAGGCCATGGTCTGCTTTGGGCAGATGCCACGGCCCCCTCCGCCACCAGCACCCCTCCAGCACCATGCTGCCATCCATAATGCCAGTGGCGCTGGTGGTGTGCAGTCCCAGGCCATCCAGTATGCCTGTAGGCAGCTGCCTATGGTGTGGGTTCTTGGGTAGGGGTGCCTACATGGACATGTGCGCTTCCCCCCTCCCACACCGCCTGCCAATGTTCTGTGCCCTTGGGGGTACCTGCTGGGTAATATCCCCTGTGACACTGTGGGACACACACACTCGTGCCCATGTTGGACCCTCGTCAGTTGGTGTCTTTCTGCATTACAGTTTTGGCATTCCTATGTGCCACCTAGGCATCTGCCTAACACACACTGTGCCCCAGCTGGACCACAGCATGTGCAGCCTGCAGCCCTCTATATCCCATTTACAGCATCAGTACAGTTGCCCTTTCCTACGTGCCCACTCTTCTGTTACTGCACATGTGCACGCCATTACAAACCTGCCCAATATAGACGAGAAAAAACCCTGATCAGCACTATTTCAATGTGGGATCATTCACTTTGTAGGGGGACAGAGAATAGACCCTTCCAAACATGATATCTTATTTTTTGAGCTTTGTCAGTGGTGTTGCTTTATGTTTATCATTACTATCACTTTTGGCCAGCTTGGTTATTGGGCTTTTAGATGTGGTTCTGGTTCTTTAATATGTTTATTTGCCTCTTTGTTCCGTGCACATGTATCACAACTATCACTTTTATGGGTTTCCCTGCTTTTGCTGCACATTGCTGACTGAAATGGTTTCTCTTTCCTGCAAATGTGCCTTAACGCGAGGTTTTCATTGGTGTTAGTGTTCAGACCCTGATTCCACAGCTTTAGTGTGCCTGGAGCCTCTCCCCTCCCACTCTCCGCCCATTGACCCCTTCTCTCCGCCCTCTGGGAAGCCTTACTCCACCCTTCAGACCCGGATTTCACAGCACTAGTGTGCCTTAACGCCGCCGCTGTGTTATCGCGTGATAAGTGACGTTATCGCACGATAACGTCACTTATCGCACGATAATATCATCGCTGAGACTTTAAGACGGTTTAGTAAACATACCCCCTAGTTTGATGCGAAGGGGTGGTAACAGGATTTTGTGAGCCTCAACCAGAGCTGGATGGATATTCTTCTCTCCAACTGTTACATTTTGTCTGCGATTCAATTCCTTCCGCAAGTAGTGCCAATCCCTTGCTCGGCTATCCCACTCACATAAGAAACACATGTATTTTATATATCCCTGCTGCAGTCCCATTAAAAGGTCAACTACCTTCAAGTAACCACAGAGGTGCCAGCTGTACTTGTTATAGTTAATGTAAGTCAGTAGCTGCTTTAAGTTATCGTATGTCTCTGTCATGTGGACGGCATGCGCTACTGGAATTGATGGAAGACGGTTTACATTGTTCAAAAGCACAGCCTTCAGACTCAGTTTTGAAGAGTCTATAAATAGTCTCCAGTCTTGTGGGTCATGAGTGATTTTTAAGGCATTCATGAGGCTTTCAATATCGGAACAGAATACCAGATTACTTTCCATTCTGAAGAAAGGCTCCAACTGCTGGTGGCGCTTTCGATATGAAATAATGTTGATATCTTCTTCTAGAAGATTCCATTGTTGGAGTCTTGATCCTAGCAATTCTGCCTTGTTCTTGGATAAGTCCAAATCACAAACCAGGTCATTTAGTTCTTTCTGTGTTATTCTGTGTGGAGTTGATAATGCATTCCAGTGAAAATCTGTGTCACTGCATATTGACGGACCAGGAGAAGAACAGGTCGGCTCACCCTTGTCCTCATCAGATGAATCAAGAGAATATTCTGATGGAGGTTCTGGAATAGGAAGTCCCTCACTATGTGGAACTGGTCTCAATGCAGACGGAATGTTTGGGTAGACTATGCTCGATTTCTTTTGCTTCGTTATTCTGCTGGAAAGAGGAGGAACCAAGCAGAAGTAACAGTCATTTATGTGGTTGCTTGGCTCTCTCCACACCATGGGGACTGCAAACGGCATTGATAGTCTTTTGCAATTCAACCACTGTGAAAGCTGTGTTGTACATTTAGCGCAGCATATATGCGGGGCCCAAGGCTTGTCTTGGTCACCAATCTTGCATCCGAAGTAAAGATGATATACCTTCTTCAGTTGAGAAGTGATACTTTTCTTCTGGTTGGCAAATGTCACTTCCCCACAAATGTAGCAGAAATGGTCAATGGTATTAGCGCACTTTCGCGGCATTACTGTTCGGTATTGTACCTAAATGGCTAAAATTATATGATTAATAAAAGTTACATGTAACAGTAGCTTAAACTGTCTCGCACACAGTCTGAAATATTTTAAATGCTCAACCTTTCCGTCTGCGTATAGTACACTGCTGACATCAGTTGGCTTCAGCAGCCGTCTGGCAGTAGTATTGCATTGCATCAGAAAATGATGCAATCAACTCTGGATGATGTGTGCATGCTGGTATTATGCAATGTGATGCAATATTACATCTTTCAAGGCTTATTTGGGATGTTGTTGATGTCCTACTGGATAAATTTACACGGTGAAACATCAAAAATGAACTACATGCATTATCTTCAAAACGAGAGCCAATAACATTTTTTTTAATGTATATTCGTGTTCAGCTCATGAAGATACTACAGATTAGGGCCTTTTAAAGTCAGTAATGATTTCAATGTTGACCTTGTAACATGAGGAGGGTTCTAGCTGTTTGAAGAATGACAGCTGAAATTTAATGCTAAAATATGCAGGGTCATGCATTTGTGCTGCAAAAATCCAAAGGAGCTGTATAGTGTAGGAGGTGAGGTAGTTCTGTCCACAAAAGAAGAGTGGGAGCTGGGCGTAATTGTCTGACAATCTTAAAGTAGCTAAACAGGTAGAAAAGGCAACTGTGAAAACCAGAAGGATGCTTGGGTGTCTAGGGAGAGGAATGGGCAGCAGTAAAAAAGGAGATGATAATGCCTCTGTATAAGTTTCTGGTGTGACCTCATTTGGAGTATTGTGTGCAATTCTGGAGACCGCAACTTCAAAAGGATATATTTTATTTATTTATTTAGTCGGATTTAATATACCACCTTATCATTAAATCAAAGCGGTTAGCACATCAAACAATCATGAGGGGGTGTTATAGTGTGAATACATGCAGTGGAAACATCGACATGAGTGGTGTGGGAGGAGTGTGAGAGACTAATTTGAATATGAGCTATGTACAGGTCTTTATACAGTTCGTATGGGTTGCAGGGTTGGATAAGGTTGGATATAAGCATGTTGGAGTTTGCGCAGATGGTGGCTACTAAAATGGTTGTCTTTGTTATGAAGCTTATGAGGACAGACTTAAAGATCTTAATATGTATTCTTTAGAGGAAAGGCGGGATAGGGGAGATATGATAAAGACATTTAAATACCTCTGTGGCATAAATGCACAGGAGAGTCTCTTTCATTTGAAGGCAAGCTCTGCTTCATAGGATGAGAGTAAAAGGGGATAGACTCAGGAGTAATATACAGAAATCTTTCTTTATGGAAAAAGTAGTAGATGCGTGGAATAGTCTCCCAGTGGAGGTGGTAGAGACGAGGAAGTATCTGAATTCAAAAAAGCATGGGACAAACACAGAGGATCTCTAAAGGAAAAAAGGGCACTCCTCTAATTGATATGGATAGATAGAAACATAGAAACATGATGGCAGAAAAAGTCCATATGGCCTACCAGCTGAGTCAGAACCACATTGAGGCACGTCTCATTTTCCTGTCTGTCCTATACATACTGGCGTTCTTTTCATTTTCTGCTTCAGGTTTTATTGTATTCTATTGTAAACCGCTTTGCTGTACCCACATTAAGCGGTATATCAAATCTTAAATAAAGGAAATGAAATGGACATCTGAAAACAGGCGTAGAAACGTCACAAGCACAGTGACGTTTCCAGAGCCATTTTAGAAGGCATTTCTGTGGACATCTCCAGTGCACGGATGTCCATGGCACAATAGGTTGTGGTGTAGGCTTGTCCAGGGAGTTCCCATAAAGGTGGACATCCCTGCCTGATTTCAGCATTGTTCTGGATGTCCTGAGCTGTATCAGAGTTTATAAGTGTGATGTGGCGTGAAGGAGTGGCCTAATGGTTAGAGCACTGGCTTGGGCACCAAGAGACCAGTGTTTGATTCCCACTAGCACTCTTTGGGGTATGTTTACTAAACAATCTTAACGTTGCAGCGGTGGTATTATCGCGTGATAAATGACGATAATGCGGCAGTGGCGTTAAGGTGCACTAACTCTGTGAAATCTGGGTCTGAAGGGTGGAGTAAGACTTCCCAGAGGGCGGAGAGAAGGGATCAATGGGCAGAGAGTGAGAGGGGAGCCGCTCCAGGCACACTAATGCTGTGAAATCCAGGTCTGAACACTAATGCCAGTGAAACCCTCGCGTTAGGCACATTTGCAGGGAAGAGAAACCATTTCAGTCAGCAATGTTCAGGGAAACATTGCTGATCGTAGGAAGCAGCGGTATACAAATGTTTACTAAATAATAAATAATAATAAACCCAGAAAAATGTAATAGTTGTGATACATGTGCAGTGACCAAAAAGGCAAATAAACATATAAAAGGACCATAACCACATTTAAAATCCCAATAACCAAGCTGGCCAATAGTGATATTAATGATAAACATAAAGCAACACTACTGACAAAGCGTAAAAATTAAGATATCATGTTTGGAAGGGTCTATGCTCTGTCCCCCTACAAAGCGAATGATCCAACATTGAAATAGCGCTGATCAGGGATTCTGTCATTTAGATTGGGCAGGTTTGTTATGGCATGCACATGTGCAGCAACAGCAGAGTGGGCACGTAGGAAAGGGCAACTGTACAGATGCTGTAAATGGGATACAGGGGGCTGCAGGCGGCAAATGCTGTGGTCCAGTTAGGACACAGTGCGGACTAGGAAGATGCCTAGGTGGCACACAGGAATGCCGAAAATGTAAAGCAGCAAGACAGCAACTGATGAGGGTCCAACATGAGCACGAGAGTGTGTCCCACAGTGTCACAGGGGATATTACCCAGCAGGTACCCCCAAGGGCACATAATATTGACAGGCGGTGCCGGGGGAAGCACGCATGTCCATGTAGGCACCCCTACCCGAGAACCCACACCATAGGCAGTGGCCTACTGGCACACTGGATGGCTTGGGACTGCACACCACCAGGACCTCCGGCATAAAGGTATGTCAGCATGGTGGCGGAGGGGGCAGTGGCATCTGCCCACAGCAGACCATGGCCTAGCCACGTTTAGGTGGGTGCCGTGCACTTCAACAGACATGGGGGCATGTTTACTAAACCTTCTTAATGTGCGCTCTTTGTACCTTAGCGTGCGATAATGGTGCTTTATCAGGCGCTCAGGTACCTTAGCGCGCATTAACGCGCGCAGTGGCGCAAATGAGCGCTGAAGGCGGGGAAAGGCTCCCGGAGGACGGAGGAAGGCTCTCCAGGGGCGGAGAGAAGGGGTCAATGGGTGGAGAGTGGGAGGGGAGAGGCTCCCCGCACACTAACGCTGTGAAATCCGAGGCTCAAAACTAACGCCAGTGAAACCCTGGCGTTAGAGCTAATTTAAAGGGAAGAGAAACTATTTCTGTCAGCAATGTACAGCAAAACCAGGGAAACCTACAAAACAGTGATAAGTGTGATACATGTGCACGGAACAAAAGTGCAAATAAACATTGAAAATGACCCCAACAAAATATAACAAAAACATAACCAAGCTGGGCAATAGTGGTATTAATGGGAAACATCAAAAAGCACTCCAGAGAAAGCTCCAAAAAAAAGATATGAATTTTAGAAGGGTCTACACTCCGTCCCCATACAAGGTGAATGATCCCACAGTGCAATAGCGCTCATCAGGGTTTCTCTCTCCATTGGACAGGTTTCCTATGGGGTGCACATGTTCCACAACAGCAGGGCGGGCATGTCGAAATGGGCAACTGGACAGATGCTGGGAAAGGGGACACAGAGGGCTGCAGACGCCACATGCTGTGCTGCAGCTGGGCCACAGTGTGGACTAGGGTGATGCCCAGGTGGCCCATAGGAATGCTGAAACAGTAGAGCAGCCAGACAGCAACTGATGAGGGCCCAGCATGGGCACGAATGTGCTTCCCACAGTGTCACAGGGGATAGTACCCAGTAGGGACCCCCAAGGGCACAGAACATTGGCAGGCGCTGCTCGGGGGAAGCGTGGACACCTATGCAGGCACCCCTACCCCAGAATCCGCACCATAGGCAGCCACCTACCCGCACACTGGATGGCCTGAGATTGCGCTCCACCAGCACCACCAGCAGAAGGGCATGTCAGCAGGGTGGCAGAGGGGCACTGGTGGTGGAGGGGGCAGTGGCAGCTGCCCAGAGCAGACCATGGCCTAGCCCTGTGTAGGTGGGTGCCATGCACTGCAACAGACAGGCCCTGTCTGATGAACAGTCATGGTATCCCCAGGGAATGTACTGTCTCTGTAGCAACACAGTAGTGCAGTGCACACAGCCAGTGTGTTCAGGAGCAGAAAGTCACAGGTTCAAGTCCCAGCTGTGGTTCCTGCCAACCCAGCCCGCATATTTTACCCACTACTAAAACGTGCTAATGCAGACAGATCCTTTATTGCAGATGACATAAACATGCCCAAAACACCTACATCTTACCCTACAGAGCACAGACACCATAAACAGGTGCATTACCTAGAGCAGAGTCTCCCAAATGCAGTCCTGGAGGGCCAAACACCATTCAGGTTCCATGCTGCTTCTAATAAAGATGCCTGTGCTGCATTTCTATGTGCCGCCCCCATGGTATGCAGATGTATCTCATGCATATTCATGAGGGACAGCATGAAAACCCGAACAGTGTTTGGCACACCAGGACTGGAGTTGGGAACCTCTGCCGTAAAGCAGCAGCCAACAGGGGCAGACAAACCCACACCCACAGGCTCCATTAGCCAATGCCTCCTGGAGAGTCAGGACATTGGGCCCTGCGTGCATCTCCCAATACTAGCACTTGCATACCTTAGCAATGCCACCCTAAACCTGGGAATACGGTACACAGCTATCAAAAGGTTGCTATGATTACTGGCAGATAGCAATTCCTAAGTTAAGCACAATTTGCTGATTGAGCTCCATCATAGCAACCTTTCTGATGTTTGTGGAGTGTGCTTCAGGTCTGGTGTCTGACAGTGTTTACCACCCTGGAGAGTGACCCCAACAGTATTGCGTACCATATCCATGCCTGCACTGTGCCCAGGACTGGTGTGGTGGCCAGGGCTGCCAAACACCTCTATAGTAGCACAATGCTGGCATAGGTGTGGGACTGTGTGTCTGTCTATCCAGTGTGTGGTGGCTGCAAACACCCTCCACAGCCCACACGTCCAGCACTGTTGCCAGTATTGGCCTGCCAATGTGCATAATGAGGAGCAAGGTACCATGGGTATAGCCCGGACAGGGTGGCCTGGCCAGGATGCATCTGCACAGGGCATAGGGCAATGGCTGGGACATTGTAGTGCCCGGCCACCACCTGCACAGACAGGGTGGCCACAGCATGTCCTGCTGGGAGATCACTCTCACCCTGACTGAGCAGTGACCACGGCATGGCTAGGTTCCCCCATAGTGCTATATAGTATTTCTCTCATGTGATGTTTATGGGTTCCCTTTTGTGGCCCAGTTGTTTTATCTGCTTGGTGTGTATGCATCTCCACCAGGAACATGCACTATGGGCTAGCTAGCAGACTGTCTGCAGCTGGTATGTGTCTTGCTGGAACACCTTGCAGGATGCAGTGGCTGAAGGCTTGCTGCAGGAGAATATCAGATAGTGGTGGGGTGCAGCTTAGCATATCCAGGCCTTATGTCTGTCTGCTATTGCTTTATGGATGTGTACAGAGCTGTATTGACTGCTCTGTAGGATGTCTGTTCCCCAGCAGGACTGGGGTTGATGGTCCCCTCTACTGCCACCATTGCAGGGCGGTAGAATGTGGATCTGTTGGTGGGAGACCCTGTTTGCCACCCTCGGCCCCGGGGGGGGGGGGGGGGGGGGTAGTGGTACATAATTCTCCTATGGGTTCATAAGGGCTAAACCTGACTGAGAAATAAAGATGTATCCAAGGTGTGTCTGCAAAAACTGACTATCTCACACACTAGCACTGCTGGGGACCTGCAGCATGGCCTATTTCTGCCTTGGAGAGTGCTGTGGACCTAGTGCTGGGTGCCCCACCTCACCCTCAGTGTGAGTACAGTACCTGCACAATGTGACGGTGTGTAGCTACTCTGTGCCAGTATCACACATGGTCAGTTCCCCCTACCAGGCCGAGGTGCTGTGGGGGTGCATATCCCATCTTGTGATCATCTGTAGACTGCTGATTTGCATGTGCAGTGCATCATGGGTATGGGTGGGTTAACCCTATCCTGGTGACCACAGCAGACTGTTTGTGTGGTGACGTGCAGTCCTTCTGCAGCCAGCCAGGGGTTTGTTAGCAGCTATAGAGCTGTAGCCCACTGGTTACTTCACTGCCTGTGGAGCCAGAGGTCATGGGTTTAAACCCACAGTGGGGTTATTTAATAGGGCTGTCCAAAGCATTGTCTATTTTTAATGTACATTAGTGCTGCCAGCAAAAACACCCTCAGGGTTCTGTAACCATAAGGTGCCTCAGAAGGCGCCCTATAAAGCGCCTTCTGAGGCACCTTATGGTTACAGTCCGTATAAGGTGCCTTATAAGGTATCCTATGGAGCGCCTTATAGTGCCTTATGCGGAACCTTAGGTTATGGCATGTGAGGGTGTGTTTGCTGGCAGCAATAATTAAAATGCCTCAGGAAACAATACTTACATGTCAAAGCTGATGCCTCAGCCAGCCTTATGCATTAGGCACACTGGGGGATCAAACTCATGACCCCTGTATCATCAGTCAGTGTATTAACCATTGTGCTACACTTCTGTTTCTATGTTTGAATGTTTGTGCGCCTACTTAAGATTACCGTGCGGTAATGTGCGCAGCAGTGCGCGTTATCGCGCGCTAGTCCCGTTTTGCTACTTTAGACTGAAACGCCCACTCCTTATATGGCATCCTGCACACTAACGCCAGGCGCACATTAAGAAGGTTTAGTAAACATATCCCATGGTCTGTCTGACAAACTGTCATGGTATCCCCAGGGAATGATCTGTCAGTGTGGAGCAGTACACACAGCCAATGTGTTCAGGAGCAGAAGGTCACAAGTTCAAGTCCCAGCTGTGGCTCCTGCCAATCCTGTCCCCATATTTTACCCAGTACTAAACCGTGGTAATAAAGATGGAACCTTTATTGCAGATAAAATAAACATGCCTGAAACACCTATATTTTACCCTACAGAGCACAGACACCATAAACATGTGCAATCTCTAGAGCAGAGTTTCCCAACTGCAGTCCTGGAGGGCCAAACACCATTCAGGTTTCATGCTGACCCTAATAAATATGCTTGTGCTGCATTTGTATGCACCACCCCCATTGTATGCAAATGTATCTCATGCATATTCATTAGGGACAGCATGAAAACCTGAACAGTGTTTGGCCCACCAGGACCGAAGTTGGGAACCTCTGCCCTAGAGCAGTGGCCAACAGGGGCATAAACACCCACACCCACAGGCTCCACTATCCAAAGCCTCATGGAGAGTCAGGCTGTTGGGCCCTGCATGGAGCAGCATCTCCCAATACTGGCATCTGCATACCTTAGCAATGCCATCCTAAATTTGAGAACACGTTCCACATATATCAAAAGGTTACTATGATTAATGTCAGCTAATAAATCCTAAGTTAAACACAATTTGTTGATTGAGATTCATCATAGCAACCTTTCTGATATCTGTGGAGTGTGTTTCAGTTATTGATTCTGACAGCGTTTAACACCCCGGGGAGTGACCCTAACAGTATTGAGTACCATAGCAATGCCCACACTGTGCCCAGGACTAGTGTGGCGGCCAGGGCTGCCACAAACCTCTATATTTGCACAATGCTGGCATAGGTGTGGGAGTGTGTGTCTGTCTATCCAGTGTGTTGTGGCTGCCTACACCTTACTGAGCCCACATTGCTTGCACTGTTTCCAGTGTTAGCCTGCCAATGTGCATAATGAGGAGCAAGGTACTGTGGGTATGGCCCGGATAGGGTTGCATGGGCAGGATGCATTTTCACAGGGTATAGGGCAATGGTTGGGACATTGTAGTGCCCGACCACCACCTGCACAGACAGGGTGGCCACAGCATGTCATGCTGGGAGGTCACTCTCACCCTGACTGAGCAGTGGCCATGGCATGTCTAGGTTCCCCCCTAGTGCTGTGTAGTGTTTCTTTTAAGTAATATTTATGGGTTCTCTTTTCTGGGGACCAATCAGTGCTATATCTGCGTGGTGTGTGTGCTGACATCCCAGTTTTGGGTGCACACAGTTCATCCAGGAACATGCACTATGTACTAACTAGCAGACTGCAGTTAGCATCTGTATGGCCACACCACATTGCAGGGTGCAGCAGGTGCACACTGACTGCCCTCTGCTGGTGAATGTCAGATTGTAGTGGGGGGGGGGCAGCTGAGCTGACTGGGCCCACTACCTATCTGCCAATGGCCCTGTCCCAAGTGCAGATCTTCAGCAGCTGCCACCAGGATGGGGGTTGCTGGTCCCACAGCCTATCTTTATGTACCTCCACTACCCCCCTTGCAAAGGGGTGAGAGTGTGGGTCTGTTAGGGGTAGATCATGTCCTCCCACCCTGACCCAGAGAGGGTGGTTTCCTAAGTACATTGTCACCATGTGAGCCCTGACACACCCCTGCTCCCTAAACAGGTGACCATAGCAAGCACAGTGGATATGCACTATGTTGTGCATCATGGTCCACAAGGGCCAGACATGACTGGCAATTACAAATGGATACAGAGACGACCTAAAGGTGTTTGCAACAAATACCTGTAATGCACTGATGGAGACCTGCAGCACAGTCCACCTCATCCAACCCCACTACTGCGGACCTGGTGCTGGCCACTCCACCTCACCCTCAGGATGAGCACAGAACACGCACATTGGCATGGTCTGTGGGTACTCTGTGCCAGTAACACACACAGTCATTCCCCCCTACCAAGCTGACGTGCCAGTATTACGCACAGTCATTCCCCTCTACCAAGCTGACGTGCTGTAGAGGAGCATACCCCATCTGGTGAGCAGATTTAGACTGCTGTTCTGCATGTGAATTGCATTATGGGTACTGTTGATTCTATCCTATCCTGGTAGCCACAGCAGACAGTTTTATGGTGATGTGCACTCTTTCTGTAGCCAGCCATTGGTATGCTAACTCCCATAGTGATGTAGCACAATGGTTAATGCAATGACTTCAGTAGCAAAGGTCATGGGCTTGATTCCTCTCTGTTCCCCTTTTTTTTTTTTTATGACTGTCCTACACAACTACTTTTCATTCGTGTAACAGTCATATCTCTGCAAATCTGTGCTGCCGCCACATTATACCCGCATCACTGTTGCCATCCATTCTTCTGTCCGTCTATGTGTGTGTGCCAGCTGTGTGGTGTCCTGCCCTAATGTGCAGGCTGCTACCCCATGTCCTGCACTGGCACACTTTTCTGCATTGCAACTCTTCATGCTTGCCTCTTCTCTGTCTGTTCTGAATGGCACTGCTCTCCTCTGTCCTCCTGTCATTGCACTTATCCTGCCACCTCTACCTCCTCTGGTGGACACGTATCCCAATCCTCTGCCACACACTGTCATTGTTACACTGTACATTACCATCAACCTGTATATCGGTACAGCTGCCCCTGATATGTTTATCCACTTTACCTGCTGCCACATGGGCTGCATGTAGATTTGGCTGGTCCATGAGCTCCGTCATCTACTTCCTTCCATTACTTGTTCACTGCCTTTCCTTGGTGCTCTGTGCAGTGTTATGGTTACATCTGTGTTTGAGCTATACATTTCATGCTTGTGACTTTGGGGCACCTTTGTGCCCTTGGGCACCATTTCCTGTATCACCTTGGCATCCCTGGGGCATCTTTCGCGGCACCTTAGGTTTGGCCAGCTTATGGGGCGCCTTATATGCTGCCTTGGGGGGTGCCAACCTTTCCTGCCACCCTCTGGGGCACATTATGACCTGCCTTGGATGACGTGGTGCTTTATGATGTGCCCTAAAAGGCGCATTAGGTTGCGGCACTGGGGTGAGGCTTTTTTGGCTGACAGTGCAAATTGTTGGGATGTGTCTGACTGTTACAAGCAGGAAAAAGGGGTTGCCTCAGACAGTCTTTTAACTGAGCCCACTGGGGGATCAAACTCATAACCACTGGATCAGCAGTCAATGTATTAACCATTGTGCTACACCTTTGCTGCTGAGTCTGCAGGTCAGCACGTGTTAACGTGCCACGGCTCCCTCTGTCGTGCAATAACGGACTTTATCGCGTGATAACCCGAAATGCTACCTTAAGACCGGAACGCCCACTACCTTATATGGCATTCATCACAGCAAGACTGCAACTAACGCCGGTAACATTAAGATGGTTTAGTAAACATACCCCTGTGTGCCCTCAACCAAGTCCTTAATCCTCCATGGCCTCAGAACAATTCAAGTTATCAATGTCCCTTTTTAAGTTACAATGTAAACTGCTTTGACAAAATGATAGTTTTATAAAAACCCAACAAATATATATATAATTGTTCAGCGCTTGAATAGGCATCAGAAAAGTTCTCATTTTGTCAGCCAGATATGCAGAGGATGTTGAGAGGGAAGTACAGTCATCTCCCCTATAATGTCTATGTTGACAACGAACACTGCGGAGGAAGTGCTTTTGGCTGTCCTGATTTTAACGTTACTGCAAGGTATTAGAATACATGTGTGGTTAACCTTTGTGCCCCGTGCCCCGTGCCCCACAAAAATGTTTTTGTTTTGTTTTTTACATATTGCCCCTTCAATGGTTTTAAGCAGCCCCTTGTACCTCCATATGTTTATTTCTGCATCTTGCTTTTGGAATTATTATTTTTTGACTTGGGCTGTATTTGTCATAATCACAGTTCCTTACTTAGACTACACTGTTTCTTTATTCTCACCTGCTCATTTTCATTGTTTCCTCTAATTACAGTATTCCCACCTTAATTGGTTTCCACTAGGTATTTTTTGGTAATACGGGATCCACTGTAGATACATACTAGTATAGAGAGTATGTCTCTTCAGACCTCTCCTTCATCGGTTAACATTTTCATCTATGATTTATAATACAACTTGTTTTTTACCTCCTGTGTGACAGATGTTAGATTGCCTGCCTTTTAAGCGTCCCATTGATTAATTAATTACTGTTTCTTCATTCTTTCTCTATGGTTTTACTACTATAATGCTGACCTTTTAGCCATTTCTTTGGTAGAATTGCCTAATTCTAAGTATTCTTTCTGTAGGTGAGTTCACACACATTTATGTACCTTAAGATCAAAGTCGTCAATATATGTCTATGTGTTATGGTATGGTTTGTGTTTGTGTATTTTAGTCCCCCTTATTTATGATTGATATATGATTTTAATATATTTTATTAATGTTTTTGATTATTTTATTTTCATGATACATTTCATCCTTGTTTTACTATTTATTGTTTCATTCCTTTTGCTATCCATTTTATATACATTTAATTTTCGTATTTATACAAACATACATGTTATGTTTACATGTTGTCCTGCATGTAGTCCTGCTTTTATATTGTTTGTTTTTAACTTATGAGTATAGTCACTTGTTTCTTTTGTTTTATATGAGGTCTTAAGCTCCCGATGAAGGCTTATGCCAAAACACGTGTAGGGTTGATCTCGCTGGATACCTGAATAAAGCTTTTGCCCCTATCCATGGTGCATTGTGAGTCCTGTTTTCTTTTGCTTTGTGGACACTGTGCTTTGTGTTTTCATTATTCCTGTACAGGCCATATTTTGATTTTTTCCCAGAAATTACTAGATTTTAGTTGCATAAATTTACATAAATACAAAAATTAAATGAATATAAAATGGATAGCAAAATGAATATATAGCACTAAATAAGAGGTTAGATATGATTGGTATCTCAGAGACATGGTGGAAGGAGGACAACCAGTGGGACACTGTAATACCTGGGTACAAACTATATTGTAATGATAGAGCAGATCAAATTGGTGGAAGGATTGCGCTCTATGTTAGAGAAGGCATTGAGTCACAAAAGATTACAGTTTTGCTGGAAACAAAATTTGCTGTAGAATCTCTATGGATTGAATTTCCATGTAAAAAGGGGAAGGCAATGGCAGAGGGGGTGTACTATCGACCGCCTGGCCAGAATGAACAAATGGATGATGAAATGCTCAAAGAAATCAGGGAAGCTAACAAAAGTTACAGCACAGTAATAATAATGGGTGATTTCAATTACCTTGGTATCAACTGGGTCAGTGTCATGGCAGGACATGCTAGGGAGATAAAGTTTCTAGATGAAATAAATGACTGCTTTTTGGAGCAGCTGGTTCATGAACTGACCGGAGGGGAAGCCATTTTGGACCTAGTCCTTAGTGGAACATAAGATCTGGTGCAAGAGATGAGGGTGTTGGGGCCACTTGGCAATAGGATCATAGCATGATTGCATTTGATTTAATAAATGGAGGAGGGATGGTAAGGGAATCCACAGTACTACCTTTTAACTTTCAAAAGGGAGACTATGATTAAATGAGGAAAATAGTTAAGAAAAAACTAAAAGGAACAGTTGCAAAGGTTAAAGATTTACATCAAGCTTGGATGTTGTTTAAAAATACTATCTTGGAAGCTCAAACAAGCTGCATTCCACGCTTTAAGAAAAGTGGAAGGAAGTCCAAAAAACTGCCAGCATGGTTTAAAGGTGAGGTCAGAGAGGCTGTTGCCAAAAATAGCATCTTTCACGAAATGGTAAAAGGAGCCAAATGACACAAATTGGAAACAACACAAGCACTGGCAAGTTAGATGCAAGACATTGATAAGGCAGAAAAAGAGAAAATTTGAGAGGAACTTGCTGCGGAAGCAAAAATGCATAATAAAGACGTTTTCAAGTACATTCATAGCAAAAAACCTGTGAGACAGTCAGTTGGACCATTAGACGTAGAGGAGTAAAAGGGGCAATAAAAGGGGACAAGGCCATAGTGGAGAGACTGAATGAATTCTTTGCTTCGGTCTTTACTGAGGAAGATGTAGGGATGTTACCCATGACCAAAATGGGATTTAAAGGCGATGCTGCAGAAGAATTAAAAGAAATATTGATACACCGATAAGATATATTACAACTATTTGATAAACTGAAGAGTAGCAAATCACCTGGACCAGATGGTATACATCCAAGGGTGTTGAAAGAACTGAAATACGAGATTGCAGACCTACTATTAGTAACCTATAAACTATCATTAAAATGATCTGTAATATCTGAAGATTGGAGGATGGCCAATGTAATGCCAATTTTTAAAAAGGGTTCCAGGGTTGATCCGGGAAACTACAGACCAGTGAGCCCGATGTTAGTACCGGGAAAATGGTAGAAACCATCATAAAGAACAAAATTACTGAACATGTAGATAGTCATGGCTTAATGGGAGACAGCCAACATGGCTTTAGCCAAGGAAGATCCTGTCTTACTAATCTGTTATGTTTTTTTGAAGGTATAAATAAACAGGTAGACAAAGGTGAGTCAGTTGATATAGTGGATCTGGACTTTCAGAAAGCCTTTGATAAGGTCCCTCATGAGTCCTGTTACTTCTGACGAGCTCATTAAAGCCATCTCTTCTTCTCATCAGACCACCTGTCCCCTCGATCCCTTTCCCTCCTCTTGGCTCCTTAACCCCTCTCTCACTCTTATTCCATATGCCCTGACTATCCTTAATTCCAGTCTCACCTCTGGCTGCTTTCCCACCAGTTGGAAACACGCTATAGTCTGCCCCCTTCTTAAAAAGCCTACCCTAGACCCTGCCATTCCCGCCAACTGGCGCCCAGTAGCCAACCTCTCTTTTCTTTCTAAAGTCCTCGAAAAACTCATTTCCTCTCAGCTTGACACTCATCTCGATTCCACCCTCTCCCTCCACCCACGCCAATCAGGATTCCATGCCGACCACAGCACCAAAACTATTCTCCTAGCGCTTCTTTCCGAAATTCACTGCTCCCACGATCGTGGTGACCTCTCTCTTGTTGTCTCACTAAACCTCTCCCCTGCCTTTGATGTCGTCGATCACCGTACCCTCCTTTCCCGTCTGTCTGATTTGGGTATCTACGGCACAGTTTTGGAGTGGTTTTGGTCTTTCCTCTCCTCCCATACTTTCGCTGTTCACATGGGTCCCAATGCTTCACCCTCACTCCTGCTGCAATGTGGGGTACCACAGGGCTCTATTCTTACTCCCTTACTTTTCAACGTCTTTCTTGCTCCTTTCGCCTTACTTATTCAACAAACGGGCATCTCCTGTTATATCTATGCTGATGATATCCTCTTAGTGTATCATACTTCCTCCTCTGCTCCCGACCTTTTTCCTCTCAACAACTGCCTTACTCTTGTTGTGTCCTGGTTCAGCCGCAATTTTCTTCATGTTAATCCGTCCAAATCCTCCGCCATTTGGTTGTCTTTTGGTGCCCCTTCTCCCACTCTGTCACCCACTATGTCTGCTCCTCCCATCCCCCTTGTTTCTATTCTTCGATATCTAGGTGTCACCCTCGATTGCTCCCTTTCTTTCCACCAACACATCTCCTCTGTGGTGCGCGCCTCTTTTTTTCATCGCCGCAGAATTAGATCCATCCGCCACTTCCTTTCTACTTCTGCTATCACTTCTCTCATTCTGTCCCTCGTGATCACTCGTCTAGACTACTGTAATTCCGTTTTTGCTGGCCTTCCCCGTTATCAACTTTGCCGTCTCCAGTTAGTTCAAAACACTGCCGCCCGCCAAATCACTCACTCCCATGCTAATGCCCACATCACTCCCTCTCTCCTCTCCCTTCATTGGCTTCCAATCTCTGTTAGATTCCTCTATAAGCTCCTTACCATCACCCACAAGGTCCTGCATACCGGTACTCCACAATACCTGGCTGACATCATTCACCTTCAACCTGCCCCCCGTATCCTCCGCTCTGCTCACGGCAACTGGCTTTTTCTTCCTTCCCCCTCCCAGGCCCACCTTGAGCTCACCCATCATTCTGCCTTTTTCTTCCTCAGCCCTGCCCTCTGGAACTCTCTCCCACACTCCCTCCGCACCGAACCTTCTTTCCCTCAGTTCAAGTCACTCCTTAAAACTCACCTTTTTTGTCAGGTCTATAACTTTCCTGTGGAGGAGTAGCCTAGTGGTTAGAACACTGGCTTAGTAACCACCCAACCAAGGTTCAATTCCCACTAGCACTCCTTGTGGCCTTGGGCAAGTCACTTAACCTCCATTGCCTCAGAAGAAAGGCCTGGCAATCTACTTCCAGTGACACTGCCAAGAAAACCCAGGAGCTTCTGGGTGGCCAGGAGTCAGGATTGACTCAAAGGCACACATTACATTTTGCATGACCTTCCTGCTCCTGCTGATGGCTCGGACTCTTCCCTGTCGGGGCCCCCCCCCCCCTCTGCTAGTTTCGTGACCTCTTGCCTAATTCACTAGACAGTTCCCTCCCCTTGCCCTGTATCTCTGTTTCTCCTATGTTGTGTCTCACTTCAGTCCTACATTTTCGCTTCTTTTTCTCTCTTAATTTCCTGTCTATCAATGGCGTTCCTTTCTCCCCTTTTATTTTCTGTAGCCAATGGATTACTGTATTGTACACCGCCCAGACGCTTCAGCAAGGGTGGTATATCAAATGTTGCAAATAAAGATAAAGATACATTTGGCAAAATTAAAAAGTCATGGGAAAGGAGGCAGCGTACTATTGTGGATCAGGAACTGGTGACAAACTATAGGCCGATAAGTACATGGGTTACATGATCTGAGGCAACATGGTTTTACCAAAGAATGATCATGCCAAACAAATTTGATTGAGATCTTTGCCTGGATAACTAGAGAACTAGATCAAGGGCATGCGATGGATGTGATCTACTTAGATTTCAACAAAGCCTTTGATACTTTTTTTTTATAGGAGGCTTATCAATAAACTGAGTAGCCTGGGGATGGGTACCAAGGTGATAAAGTTGATCAGAAACTGGTTGACTGATAGACAACAAAAGGTGGTGGTAAACGGAACTCATTTAGAATGGAATGTGAGTAGTGGCATGCCCCAGAGATTGGTCCTGAGACCAGTACTGTTCAATGTATTTGTAAGTGATATTGTTGAAGGATTGAAGGGAAAAGGCTACCTTTAGTCAGATGACATGCAAATTTGCAAGAGTGGACTCTTCTGAGAGAGTGAACAACATGAGGAAAGATCTACAAAAACTGGAAGAATGGTCTAATGCTTGCCAGTTAAGATTTAATGTGAAGAAGTGCAAAGTCATATACTTGGGATGCAGAAATCCAAAAAAATTGTATACAATAGGGGTTAAGAGGTTGGTGTGCACTGACCAGGAGAAGGATGTCGGAATGATAGTGTCTGAGGATCTCAAGGTAGCGAAACAATGTGACAAGGCGGTAACCAAAGCCAGAAGGATGCTGGGTTGTATACAGAGAAGAATAACCAGCAGAAAGGAGGCAGTATTAATGCCCCTGTACAAGTGGTTGGTGAGGCCTCATTGGGAGTATTGTGTTTAGTTTTGGGGACCTAGCTCACAAAGGATATAAAAAGACTTGAAATGGTTGAGAGAAATGCATCCAAAATGATTTGGAGCCTGCGCCAGAAGATTTATGAGAAGAGACTTGAAGACCTAAATATGTACACTCTGGAGGAGAGGAGGGACAGGGGAGATATGATACAGACCTTTAAATGCTTAAAGGGTATTAATGAACAAACAAACCTTTTTCAAAGACGGAGAAGCTATAAAGCTAGAGGGCATAACATGAAGCTGTGAGGAGGTAAACTTAAAAGCAAAGTCAGGAAATACTTTTTCACTGAAAGAGTGGTAGATGCTTAGAATGACCTCCCCCCGATTGAGGTGATGGGGCAAATACAGTGACAGAATTCAAAATGGCACGGGACAGACATAGGGGATCCTTTTATAGCAACAAATAGAGGAGGGAAGACTTGCACAAAGCGGTAGGTACAACTACTCTAGCCACCTTACTTGGCAAACTAGATGGACCATACTAGTCTTTATCCTCCATCATATACTATATTATTATATTACTTTTTTAGTCTGGATATCCAGAAAGAAAATTTCTAAAGGTCTACGGTTTATTTAAAGTGTTTGACTAGCATCTGTGGGGTTAAGTCAGTGGGAGAATTCATCCTGCCTTTCTATTTCTTTGCCAGAGAACAAAGTAAGCCATCAATCTTTACCATAAAATAATATTTTTAGAAAAAAGAATAACCAGTAGGAAAGTCTTTTCAAATTCTTCTATGCAAAGAATGGCTACATCAGGGGCCACTGAGATTCTCCCATCTAGCCCATGACATTAAAAAGATTCCTGTACCACCCAGGTAGATGAATTGATAGACAAAATTTCCTTCAGTTGGGCTGTGTGGGATCTGAGGTGCCTGAAGTTAGAAATTGCTTAGTTCGAGCTTTGTGCAATGCCATGGGTTTTATTCTGATAATATGGAAGTGCTTTTCAGTGCTTCACAGCAAAAGAATTTCTAGGCAATATGCCTAGCAGACATTCGGTATTCTTAGAAAGCAACAGATCTCCTCGGAGTTGCTGCTAGGAATGTACTGTGCTGAACAATGCCAAGCATGAGAGCTTCAGAGGTGCAGAGCTGTAGAAATAGACAAATTAAATCCTAGCAGTAACTCATCAGACTTTGCAGTTGTTCAGTAGATTCCAGGCAGAGAATGGCTTTTTAGGGGGAAGATGAAATTCAGAACAGGGAGAGATTTCCTGTATGGGTTTTTTTTTTTAAGTGCTGTCAAGTTAATGCTGACTCTAGGCAACTCAGCAATCCCTGGGTTTTCTTGGAAATAGATTGCCAGGCCTCTTCTGAGGCAATGGAGGGTAAAGTGACTTGCCCAAGGTCAGAAGGAGTGCTAGTGGGAATCAAACCCAGATTTCTTGGGTACTAAGCTGTTACTCTAATCACCAGTTTACTCCTCCACAAGTGTTTTAAATTATTATTTCTATATCCCTTAAACCTCATAACTGCAGCCCTTATTAAGAGGATGATTATATAAGGAAGCCGCAAAAAGATCTGTGGCCCCTATACATGAAAGTCTGCATTTTCCCAGACTTGTGCGCGGGCACTTCTGTGGGCACTTTTGCAGGGCAGGATTCTGTAAGCATACACAGAAGTGCCCTCTGCACTGTTCCAGAGTTGGACCATGGAATGAGCAGTGTATAGGTGTAGCCTTGAGGGATGCATGTACATTATAGAATTCTGTGACATATGTGCATCCCTGCTATGCCAATTTAGGTGCCACTAGCTTTGCCCGCTCTAAGACAGGCATAAACGATGCACCTAAGAGTATGGTGTATCACTATGCAGATATTTTATAAAGCGAGGCAGTCTTGTGCCTTACTATGTAAAAAGGGTACTTATGCATGCGCTGGAACTCATGCCATCTCTGTGGGGAGTTACAAAATTAGGGCTTAATATTCAGTGGGGGCGGATAGCGCAATTACAACAGCTAGCCAGCGCTGATGAACACTAAACCTGGATATTCAATGCCGGGGCAATATCAAGTCACCAGCATTGAATCTCTGGGTCGGCCGGCGAAGCAGGAAACTAACCGGACAGTGGTTTCTTTGTTTTTAAGAGGTGTGGCCGTGTCCTCCCTGCCTGTTCTGTGATTTCTGCAGAGGATTGTTGCTCTTCTTCTTTCCTTGGTGTTCCTAGGAAAGAACAACCCAAACTTGGCTACATGATGCAAGGTACCACCTTAGAAACTACCACCCAGGAAAAAGATTTAGGCGTCATCATGGATAACATGTTGAAACCTCTGCCCAGTGTGCAGCGATAGTCAAGAAAGCAAACATTTTTCTCACCCCTCTAGCACTTATTGTCCAGCAGTCAGGGATTTCCGGTAATTTCTATGCTGATGACATTCTTCTTGTTCACCACACCAGTTCCCTTTCACCAGACCTTTCTGCCCTTAACCTCTGTCTCACTCGTGTCGCCTCATGGATCAGCAACAACTTTCTCCATGTTAACCCTTCTAAATCAGCCGCACTTTGGTTTTCTTTCAACACCCCACCACCTACCTGCTCTCCTCTCTTTCTTTCCACCCCTATCCCTTTAGTCTCCTCTCTCCATTACCTCGGGGTCACCCTCGATTCCCCTCTCTCGTTTCACTATCACATTTCCGCACTCATTCGTCGTTCCTTCTTTTTTCTACGCCAGATCCGAGCTGTTCGACCTTTTCTCCCTTCCTCCTCTCTCACCTCTTTAGTTATTCCTCTTGTACTTTCAAGGCTGGATTATTGCAATACAGTTTTAGCAGGCCTCCCACAATATCAGCTCTGACGTCTCCAACTGGTTCAGAATACGGCTGCACGTTTACTCACCTATTCCTCCCCCCGTGATCACGTCACTCCCCTCCTTTTTCGTTTACACTGGCTTCCACTCAATTTCCGTTTCCATCATAAAATCCTAATACTCACTCATAAAGCATTACACACCGGCTCCCCTCAATATCTAGCTGATTCCATCTGTCTACAATCCTCCCCCCGTCTTCTTCGTTCAGCGCATGGTTACCGTCTCTACCTCCCTTCCCCATCCTCAGGTCACTTAGAATCAACACGTCACTCTGCCTTTTTCTTTCTGGCCCCTGCCCTCTGGAATTCCCTCCCCTTGCCCTCCGTACTGAACGATTTAAGTGCTCACTCAAAACTCACCTCTTCCAGCAGGCATTCGACCTCCCAGACCCTTAAGGTTAGCTTTCTCCACCAGTACCTCTATTAAGCCTATCTCTCTCCCTCATGTCCTCTGTCTCCTTCTGTCCTGTCTAAATAATGGCGTTCTTTTCCTTTTTCTACTTTAATTGATTATATTGTATACCACCCTGATGCATATGCTTGGGTGGTATATCAAGCAATTAATAAAGATAAAGATAAAATAGAATGCTAGGAATCATAAGGAAAGGAATGGAGAATAAAACCAAGGATATTGTAATGCCTCTGTATCGTTCCATGATGTGACCTCATCTTGAATATTGTGTGCGATTCTGCTCGCCATGTCTTAAAAAGGATATAGCAGAATTAGAAAAGGTACAGAGAAGAGCCACAAAATTGGTAAAGGGGATAGAAGGATACACCTATGAGGAGAGGTTTAAAAGATTAGGGCTCTTCAACTTGGAGAAGAGACGGCTGAGGGGAGTTATGATAGAGGTCTATCAATTAATGAATGGAGTGGAACGAGTAAACGTAGAACGGTTATTTACACCATCAAATAGAAAGACTAGGATTTCCTTACCGCAGGTTGTAATTAAAACTGTTAGTGTAGCGGGGTTTAAAAAAGGTTTAGACAAGTTCCTGGAGGAAAGTTCCATAAACTATTATTAAATGTAACCCAGGAAATCCATTATTTACCCTGGGATAAGCATTGTGGAACCTATGTACCTTTTTGTCAACCTGCCAAGTACTTGTGACTGGGATTGGTCACTGTTGAAAACAGGATACTGGGCTTAATGGACCTTGGTCTGATCCAGTATGGTATTTCTTATGTTCATATGTTCTTATGCCTAGCTTTTGCCACCGAGGGATAACTGGGCAGTGGCTCAATATTGCACTGACCAGTTATCCCCAGGTGCAGCCTACGGAACGCTCCCTTCTTAGCGGCGTTTACATGGTTTTCAGGTCTGCAGACCAGGTAAATGCCTTTAAATATTGCGCCCTTACTTTCTAAGCCTCAGCACCTAACCAGATAGCCAAATGACATAAAGTTAGAACAAGTCAATGACTGTCCTAACTTGATGCGGTTTAGCTTTGTGCTTAGTAGCTGAACATTGCTGTTCACTGGAAAGCTGCTGCGACCACCAGCAAAAGTGGATATTCAGCACTGGCTGCCAGATGGACTCCGACGCTGCATATCTGGTTTTGATTTCAGCGGCTGCAGTCAGGCAGTTTAAAAGCGCAGACAGCTACCACCGAATACTGACAATTTAGTTTTTTATGATCTGCAGAAAGGAATATCAAGAACGTAGCACAGTATTGCATAATGTCACATAATAGAAAAGAAATGTTTTTCTTTTCCAGCTGCAGGAACTTTTCAACAGAAGGGAAAACTGAAGGGTGCTTCTAAAGGAATTACAGCCAGCTTCTTTCATATATTCCCAGTAAAATTCCTGTATCACTGGAATTCTACACTGCCTTCAGTTTGCTGTGAAGAATACCAGAAATCTCTGATAGCAGAGTACATAAGTATTTCTGCTTTACACTAGGGGTATTCCACAGAAAAGAAAATTGCTTGTTTCTCCTTACTTCTGAAAGCATAAGTTGGGTTGAACACTCTTCTTCAACTAGAAGATTTCATTTATGCTGCCTGTTGCAGCTGAGAGGCGGAGATCGTAACAGCAACTTTCAAAGCCATTTTCATACATAAAACATGTTTTTGTGTGCCGAAATGCACTTTTTGAAGATAGTTCACCCTACATGTGAGTAAACCTATGCATAGCTGTGCCAGGTAGATCAGTTTGCCCACACACTGGAGCAGTGTTCATGGGTGTTGTCGGGGGGGGGGGGGGGCGGAGGGGGGAGGGCAGACTTATGTGTAGGGTAGAAAGGAAGAGGTACTAATGCCACTGTATAAGTCACTGGTGAGGCCTCACTTGGAATACTGTGTTCAATTTTGAAGACCATATCTTGCCAAGGATATAAAAAGACTGGAAACTGTTCAGAGGAAGGCAACCAAAATGATTTGGAGCCTGCGTCAGAAGCCTTATGAAAAGAGACTTGAAGACTTAAATATGTACACTCTGGAGGAGGGGAGGGACAGGGGAGATATATTTCAGACCTTTAAATACTTAAAGAGAAATAATGAACAAACAAACCTCTTCCAAAGACGGGGAAGCTATAAAACTAGAGGGCATAACATGAAGCTGCAAGGGGGTAAATTGAAAGGCGATGTCAGGAAATACTTTTTCACGAAAGGGTGGTGAATGCTTGGAATGGCCTTCCGATGGAAGTGTTGGGGGCAAATAGAGTGACAGAATTCAAAGTGGCATGGGACAGACACAGTGGATTCCTTTATAGCAATAAAATCAAAATAAACTTAACTAACTAATTTCTCAACATACAGGGGCGGTGGGTTCACCCCTAAAACAAAGACATGGGGAGGGTTCACCCCTAAAACAAAGACATGGAGAGGGGTGGTCTGCACGGAGCGGCAGGTGCCCCTGCTCTTGCCTTCTTACTGGGCAGACTAGATGGACCATACTGGTCTTTATCTGCCGTCATTTACTATGTATGTTATGTTACTTTCAAATTTACAAACGTATGAGCATAAAATTACATGGGGAAAGTACCCACATGCATAGGGGCAGATTTGTGTGCATACTATTCCCCACCCAGTTTACAAGGGTCCAGAAAATTATGCAGAGACTTTAGATCAATGTTTCTTATTTCAATTTACAATCTGATATTAAGTTTGTGGGTAACAAGCGCACACAGAGTTTTTGGATGTGCGCATTGTTTGAAAATTGCTCCCCCCCCTCTATGTCTTCCGATATGGGATGTATGTTCTTTAAGTTAAGAAGAGAGTCAGTATTACTCTCCAACAGTCATACCAGTAACAATGGACAATGCATATGTGATGTGATCACTGGCTGCATGACAACCAGGCTTCAACTGTGCCTTGGATACAACACAGTCATGAAGTAGGTTTAACAATTTAAATAGCTTCAAAGTGCACTATCATTTAATGAGGAAAGACTAAAGAGGTTAGGGAAGATGGCTGAGGGAAGATATGATGATAAAGAGCTCTATAGAATGGAGGAGTAGGCCTAGTGGTTAGTGCACTAGGTTCAAATCCCACATCCCACCTTCCATTGCCTCAGTTACAAACGTACAGGCCGATGCAGAAACCCTACACTAGAGTCCAGCGCTTAAAGCTCTAGTGCAGGGTTTCACAGCACGGGTTTAGTGCTGACTCTTTGCGCTGGGGTGCAATATGTACAGAAAGCATTAAACTGGGCGAGCAAGCCAAACACATGCGCACATAAGTCGGCCCAAGTTTGACATCTGACCCAGAGAAACACCTCAGATGACTGCCATTTGGCATACTGTTGGGGGGCTGATGCACTCCTTGGACACTGACCCCCCAACAGAAACAAAATCCCCAGTAGCTCTGATTCTCCCCACCCACCCAATCACCACGGATTTTTGTGATTGGGTGCTTGGGGGGGATCGGGGCCACCGGGGATTTTGTTTGTTTGGATGAGTGGGGGCATTGGGGCCACAGGGCCACCAGGGACTTTCTTTCTGGTGGGGGGTCAGTGTCTGGGGGGCACTGGCCCCCCAACAGTATGCCGATGGCATCGGGGTCTTTCCCCAATGCCTGGATCATCTGAGGTGACTGGATCTTTTCACCTGCCCGAAGATAGCATTAAGATCCAGCATTAAAGAGCAGTGTAAAGAACTGTGCTAAGTTTCAGTGCAGTTTTTAACATTGGGCACAATTACTTATGCAGCTATTTGCATGTGATTTGCATGCCAGTGTGCTGCAGTTTTTGGGCATTTTTCCAGCACTAGCTTGCTTTCTGCATCGGAGAGCAAGTCTAGTTTGGGAAAAGCACTAGAAAAATGCTGCGCTAAGCTTTGCCTCATCGGCCCATTAGATTGTAAACCCTCCAGGGACAGGGAAGCAACTACAGTACCTGAACGTAACCTTCCTTGAATGTCCACTGGTAAGGTGTCAGCTCAATACTAATAAAAAAATATACAATTCTGAGTGGCATGGAACCGGTAAGTGTGAATCATTTGCCTGCTTTTCCAAAAAGCACAATGACTAGCAGGGAACTATGACTTTACAAAGTAGTACATTTAAAACAAATAGGAGAAAATATCTTTTCTCTGAACACTTAGGGGTCGATGCAGAAACGTTAGTGCACAGTTAGCATGACATCGGTGCATATTTGTTAATTTTACTGTTATACCACAGTGCTGAACGGCAATCGGCTCAAGTGTTACCTATGTTACCTCTGCACAAGTAGTGTGGTGCCCAGTAAAATCACATTATGATGAGCTGTGCGTATTCATAAGAACATAGGAAATATCATACTGGGTCAGACCAAGGTCCATTCAGCCCAGTATCCTGTTTCCAGCATTAACTTCCAAAACGTGCACAGCCTACTCAGAAAAGAACAGCACTGTAAACATTGCAGTGGGCTCTGGAATATCTATTTGGAAAACCGAACAAACTGGAATATTACAGTAAAGATTCCAACGTAGAACATTAATAGTAACAGAACATTTGGCCCAAGTCACACATGTAGAACACAGACAGATCTTCACCAAGTACAGAAGAAGTGATCACAAACTAAAAAGAAAAATACGTAGACAAAAATTAAACTGAAACCCTAAGAAGCTAGACTCTGCCTGCAGTACAACACCAGAGAAATAAGAAAAGATGTAGATGCCCTTGTACAATGCAAAATCTAAAGATAGAACATGCATCTCTACTCTGTCTCCTTATACCCCCACAGGCTTGTTCCGGATGTAGATCCCTCTGTACGTCCGGTCTGAGCTGGATGTACAAAGGGGATCGCGATTCTGATCCTGCGGGGCGCGCCTAGCCCCATGGTATCAGAATCGCAAACGGTCCTGTATCTGCAGGCCGGGACTGCGATTCAGTCCAGCCTGCACATACAGGACCTTCCTGGCTAACTCAGTCAGGGCTCTTCAATGGAGCCACGGCTCCACTGAAGAGCCGTGATGCTGGCCGCGGGAAACAAAAGTTTATTCCCTGCAGTTAGACCCCCGATCTGACCTGCTAAGGCCAGGGTCGGGCTGCGGGGAATGGCCCCCCTGCCGGCATTGACAAAATAACATATCCAGGGAAGTTATTCCCTGTACATGTCGCTGGTCCTGGACATACAGGGCTCACATTAGAATCGGCCCTGTATGTCCAGGGCCAGCGATTGCCCTGACTCTGCCCCCGAGCCATCCCTTCCCTGTTCCTGTCTAACTTCCCCGCAAAACCAGCGGGGAAGTTAGACGTGGGCAGAGAAAGCATGAATAGCGGAGATGGACGTCCCTTTGGACGTCCATCCCTGCTATTCGTGGCACAGAATCGGGACCCCTGTGTCCAGTATTTGTCCCCCATCTCCCGATGCCTCCCTGTATACAGCATCCCCTCACTGTTTCCCTATGCCCACCCCCCCCCCCCGTGTCCAGTATCTGTCCTTCATTTCCCTGTGCTCCCATGTCCTGCATTCCAGTATCTACACCCCAGAACAGAAGACACCAAAAGATGTAATATTGGAACTGCTGATGAGCCACTTGAATGTAAATGTTTCACTCTTATGCCTTAATGCAAGGACAATTTCAAAAAAAACACCCCTGGGAATCAACCCCATAAATCCCATAAATACTTGATTCCCCAAACTACCTATTAAAGAACTACTCCCACCCCCCAAAAAGAAAATAAATATTTTTTGTCGGATCACTCACCCTGACAGGAAACATTTCATGTCTCGTAGTGAGTCCTCCTTTTTAATCAATTTAAAAGACCGACTATCTCGGTCCTGATTAGACAGGACAACACCCGTTGCCGTCAACTGTTACTACTTGAAGCAACAGAAAAATTAATCCCTTAGTTGGCTTAGTGTAGGCTAAATAGACAAAGTAATCCACATCGTCATCAGATGTCCAGCCTCAAACAACAGCAAGGAATTAAAAGTACTTAGCTGAATCTCCCCATGGAGTAACTATCACTGTCCAACCTTCGGGGGTCAGCTCACAGAATACATCCCCGGTAGGATTCTCGCAACACTGACAGTGTTTCAAGCCGTTTTTCAGCTCTTACAGCTCTTCTTCAGGCGCTACGCTTTCTATTTGTCATATTCCTAGTAACTTTAAAGATTTTTTGAGCCTTTTAAGCTTCCATATTACCATGAGCATAACAGATAGGAAGCATGAGTGAGCGGTGGTTCATTGACAGAGCCACTATTGCATCCACTGGCATCTTGTTTTGAGACAACATTTGGAAAAAGTCCAAAGAACATAACCCTAGATTCAAGTGAGCCCTAAGAGGTGTACCTAGGAGAATTCTCACCCGTTGGCAGTTCTCCCTTCTAACAGTCCATAAAGTTCTTCATACAGACCAGTTCCTACATCTTTCAGACTTCTCATCCCCGACCACTCTTTGTCCCACAAGATTACAATTAGCTCTGTCTTCTTCTCCCCTCAAAATATACTGGGAGACAAGCAGGCAAATGGCTTTTCCTTATTTTGGCCCTGCTCAATAGAATGCCTTACCTCTGGACCTCAGAGGTGAATTAAATAGAAAGACATTTCAGTCTAACCTAACTCTTCTCCAAAGTTTTTGGAGACTAACTTCATGCCACCTTGTTTTGTTTTCTATCCCTGCGCCTTGCTACTCCACTCATATTATGAATGTTGTATTTCCTTTTTCTAAACTTTTATGTAAACCGCTTCACTGAGCCCTAACAAGCTCTAGAGGCAGTATAGTAAAAACTGAAACGAAATTAGACGAAACTAAGAATCTCCATTTCTTAAACACTTGAGATAGCTTTGATGAAACACGCGAGGGCATGTTTACTAAGCTGGGCTAACAGTTAACACGAGCTATTTGTAACTAGGTCCCATGTTATGCAATTGGACCCTTGTTAGAGCACATGCTAACCATTAGCCCAGCTTAGTAAACATGTCCCACGGAGTATGTGACTAACTCCCTTTCACCTTTATTGTTTCTGTTGCTCTTTCTTTAGATTTCTCCTGAATCCCCACCATACAATCTGGGTGCCTGAGACGCCTTATTTGAGAACACTTCTAGAACAAAGTCCAGAGGAAAGAGCAGAATAAGGGCCAGACTCGTCTGAGATACCGCATACTCTTTCACTCTGACCTTGTCACTCAGTGTCTGTAGGGACTCCAATGTAATTAGTAAGGGGCACTTGTGTGACACTCTTACATTGCAGTATTGAGGCAGATTTGAGACATCAATTGGGCAATAAAAGAGGCTGTAAATTTTCTTGTGTAATTTTGAAACAGTACATTTTCTATGCAAGGACTTAATTTTTTTCCAGCTTTAGGAAGGGGATAGCAATTTACAGAAACTGTTGTGCAAACGAAAACCTTTGCATGAAGCATTGTGATACTATTGCCTCAAAATACTAAATCTAAGAATCCTTTTAGTAATGATTCTATTAGTCTTCCCATTATTGAGGTCGGGCTAATTGGCTGGTAATTGCCATCCTCCTCCCTATTCCCACTTTTTGAAGGATGACATCTGCCTTCCTCCAATCTTCTGGAACCACTTCTGCCACTTGAGAGTAATTAAACAAGATTGTCAGTAGTGCTGCCAGAACCCAAGTTCCCTAGATATCCTTGGAGGATGCATCCTGCCTGACCCCATTGCCTTGTTCACGTTCAGCTTTGCTAGTTCCATCCATGGGCTGGGGTCCTCCTCTCTCCTCGTTGCTCTCCAGTCACTTATCTGTAGTTTCTTACCATCCCCGTTTCTTGTGGCTACTGCACCAAAGCATGAAGCATTTCTGCTTTTGTCCGTCTCCCTCCTCATTTTCTTCCCTTTCCTTCCCATCTCTGTACTTCCTCTTTTTGCTACATTTTTCTAAAAAAGATCTTGCTTCCCCTGCTTCTCTGCCACAATTATTTCCTCCTCGGTTTGTGCTTCTGTTCTAGATACTTTTCCTGCTCCCCCGACAGTTCCCGATGTGTTCCTTTTTTCTCTTCTCTTTCTAATATCTTGTATTTTTACATGCTAAACCATTTCGAAATGATCTTTGCAGTCACTTATTTTGAAATAATATTGGTCTCTTTTTTGTTTCTCTTGATCTTCTTTATTTTCCTTTTCATTTCTGCCTATCTCTTTTCCATTTCTTTCAGATTGTCTCCCTGCCAAGGTCCTGTTAGGGTGGTACGTCATCTCAATTAAGTTGGGACTCCATGCCCCTGGCATTTGTGGGGCTAGGTTCATCCATTGCTCGTATATGCAACCATACCGTAAGTGATTTCTGTACAGTAGACTGCAGGATGTACATATTTAGGCCCTTAACCCATGTCATATAAGGTTTATGTTGTAGACCGCACATCACTTTCATAAACTTTCTCTGGATTGTCTTTTTTCTTGTTGTTTTCACCCTCTCTTTTTCTGGATGTCATACTCATACTCTCAGTTGCAAAACCTTTTATTTAAGATATATGGGTGAGTAATGATTTATTGTATTTGGTTGGATGTATGAATTTTTACCTCTTAATAACCTGATAACCTTTAAGGACAGCTACAGGGGCATTTATTTTTAGCTTGACACTTACATTAATGTTAAAATATGTGCTGGTGTCCTGGTCTCTATTACTTGTATTTATGTTATTGAATTTTTGTTTTTGATCTAGTTGCATCATATATATTGTTCTATTTGTTTATGTACAGATATTGCATACGTTTGTAAACCACGTTGGATGATTTTGATTAGAAAAGTAGTACTGACATGACTTCTTCTACATGTCTAAGTTAATAAAGATAAATAAAAAACATAATTAAGAAGTTATGACCCATAAAGGATTTCTCAGCACAGCTATGTAGAAATAAGAACATAAAAATGCCATACTGGGTCACACCAATAGTCCATCAAGCCCAGTATCATGTTTCCAACAGTGGCAAATCCAGGTCACAAATACCAGCTAGGCTTCCAAAAAAATAACAAGATTCCATTCTGCCTACCTACAGAATTAGCAATGACTGTCCCAAGTTTACCTTAATAAGAATTTGGACATTTCCTCTAGGAATGTGTCAAAACCTTTTTAAAATCCAACTATGACAACTGTTTTTATCACATCTCCTGCCAATGAATTCTAGATCTTAATTATGCGATGAGTGAAAATATATTTTCTTCTATTTGTTTTAAATGGACTACTTTGAAAGGACATGGCGTGACCCCTAGTGTTTGTACTTTTTGAAAGAGTAAACAATCGATTCATGTTTTTCTGTTCCACTCCACTAGGGATTTTATAGACCTCTGGCATATCTCCTGTCAGTTGTCTCTTCTCCAAGCTGAAGAGCTCTAAACTCTTCAGGTTTTCATCATAGGGAAGTCGTTCCTACTCCCTTATCATTTTGGTTACCTTTCTGCTAGATCTTTTTGAGATGCAGAGACCAGAATTGCACACCATACTCAAGGTGGAATAGAGGAGTGGCCTAGTGGTTGGGGCAAGGTACTTCAGGCCAGAAAGTCAGGGGTTCAAATCCCACTAGAGGACAGCAACCTTGGACTGGGGTTTCTAGTCCCACAGATGCTTCTTGTGGTCTTGGGCAAGGCACTTAACCCTCCATAGCCCATGTTCCCTGTAAAATAGTTATCTCCAAGTTATAATGCCCTGTTCAATGTAATTTAAGTTTGTTCAATATGAACCACACTGATGCAGAATAGCATGGTATATAAGAGAGTGTAATAAATAAATAAGGTACATAGAAATATGAAGACAGAAAAAGACCACATGGCCTATCTAGTCTGTCCTTCCATATCAACAACTACAACAGTCCCCTTTTTTTCCTTTAGAGATCCTCTGTGTTTGTCCCATGATTTTTTGAATTCAGATACTGTCCTCATCTCTTCAGATACTGTCCACCACCTCCACTGGGAGACTATTCCACGGATCCACCACTCTTTCCATAAAGAAATATTTCCTCATATCACTCCTGAATCTATCTCCCTTCACCCTCATCCCATGTCCCCTCATAGCAGAACTTGCTTTCAATTGAAAGAGGCTCTCTCCCTGAACATTTATGCCACGGAGGTATTTAAACATCTCAATCATATCACCTCTATCCTGCCTTTCCTCTAAGGTGTACATATTAAGATCCTTCAGTCAGTCCTCATATGCTTTATAATGAAGACCACTAATCATTTTAGTAGCCACCCTCTGCACCGACTCCATCCTGTTCACATCCTTTTGAAGGTGCGGTCTCCAGAATTGCACACTATACTCCAAATGAGGTCGCACTAAAGACTTATACAGAGGCATTATCACCTCCTTTTTTCTGCTAGCCATTCCTCTCTGTATGCACCCAAGCATCCTTCTAGCTTTTGCCGTCGCCTTTTCTACCTGTTTAGCCACTTTAAGATCTTCAGACACAACCACACCTAGGTCCCGCTCTTCTTTAGTGGACTAAAGTACTTCACCCCCTATACTATATTGCTCCCTTGGATTGCTGCAGCCCAAATGCATGACCTTACATTTTTTAACATTAAATCCCAGCTGCCAGATTCTAGACCATTCTTCAAGCTTAGCTAGATCCCTCCTCATGTTATCTACACCTTCCTGGGTGTCTACTCTATTGCAGATTTTGGTATCATCCGCAAAGAGGCAAATCTTACCCGACAGCCCTTCCGCTATATCACTAACAAAGATGTTAAAAAGAATCTACATTGGTGCAGTCACACTATGATGCAATACAGAGACATTCATATATTCTTTGTTTTATTCTCTATTCTTTTACTAATAATTCCTAACTTTCTGTTTGCTTTTTTGAACAATGGAACAGTTACATGAAACAATTGGAACAGAGAACTTAAACTTTACATGGAACAATTTGTTGGAGTTAACAGACTGAACAATACAGGAAGGGCCCAATTCTATTCACAATGTAGATCTCCTTTGTACATCCCGGACATACAAAGAAGATTGTGATTCTGATCCCATGGGGTACGCCCAGCCCCACGGGATCAGAATCGCGAAGAGCACTGTACATGCAGGCCGGGACTGCGATTCAGTCCCGGCCTGCACATACAGCACTAGCCCGGCTAACTCAGCCAGGGCTTTTAAATGGAGCCATGGCACCATGGCGTCCTGTTGCCATGGCACCGGGGCTCCATTTAAAAGCTGCGATGCTGGCCGCTACCCTAAAAATTTAATTCCCCGCAGCCTGACCTCCAATCGAGCCTCCTAAGCTCAGGGTCAGGCTGCGGGCGATTAACATTGTCCCCCCAGCCTCTTTTGGGCCCTGAATCAAAAAAATAAAATGTCCAGGGAGGTTATTCTACATTAGAATCGGCCCTGTATGTCCAGGGCCGGCGACCGCCCACTGCCCGCCCCCTCTCTGCCCCCATGCTGCCTCTTCCCCGCCCCCGACTAACTTCCCTGCACAAATGGCAGGGAAGTTATTTGAGGGCCTGCAGCTGCACGAATAGTGGGGATGGACGTCCATCCCTGCTATCCATGGTTCAGAATAACCTCCTAAGTCTTGAACACTATTAACTTGGTGAACTATGTACATGGTGAACTATGTAGTATAATGTAGGATACATTGTATCAAGATAACTGCTTCTTGCAGTATTTATATGTCTAAGGGCTGTTAGGGTGGTTATGTGTCTGAGCCGAAGTATTCCAGAAACAACAATGTCTAACTTTTGGTGGAAGTCATCAGTGTCTGAGAGGGAGCAGAGGTCCGGGGGAAGTGCATTCCAAGTGATCAGTGCATAATAGCAGAAAGCTCTGTTAGATGTAGAGCTGTTGGCTTGAGTGATTGACGGAGGCACTGCGAGGAGCGTGTTGTTAGTGCTTCTGTGAGTTCTCAGGGCATGGGGTTTGTCAAGCATAGACTGAGGTTTATGGGATGATATTTGTAGAATCGCCCTGAAAGTTGTTAGTGCCACTTTATATTTCACTGCTGTGGTTTGGAAGCCAGTGTAACTGCTTCAAAATGGGTGTTACATGATCATGTTGAGAGGTACCCTTGATGAGTCTGGCTGCTACATTCTGTGCCAGCTGCAGTGGCTGTAACAAGGATTTTGGAAGGCCTTGATAGATAATGTTGGCATAGTCGAAGATGGGAGTGATAAATGCTTGGCAGACATTTCTGAAATCCTTGTGATCAAGCAATGGTTTGAGGTTCCATAGGGTCTTGATGTGGTGGTATTCTATTCTGGTGATTTGCTTGATGTGGGTGTTAAAATTGTTCAAGAGTTATGCCCAGGTATCTTACTTTTTGTTTTACTTGCAGTATAAGGTTTGCAAAGGTTATTGTTTCTGAGGGAGAGAAGGTGGGGTGCCTGGTGATGTGTAGGACTTCTGTCTTGTTGGGGTTGATAAGTAGGTTATAGAGACTGCGCCATTGTATGACTGCTTCTAGACATCTGTTAGTTGTGGAGTAGTTGGGGTTGCTGGTGCTGAAAGGGATGTAGATGAGTATATCTTCCATGTGGAGATGATAAAGGACTTTGTGGCTTTGGATGATCTTGCAGAGGGGTTGGATGAAGATGTTAAAAAGTAACTAGGATAATGCAGAGCCCTGAGGCAGGCCTTGGAGGAGCTTGAAGGGTTTTGAGGTTTGTGTTCCTATACGGACTTGTGAGTGGTCAGAGAGATAGGACTGGAACCATGGCAGTGTCTTACTCCTTAGGCCAATTTTGAAGAGTTGTGCAGTGAGCTGGGAGAGTATAATTGAGTAATAGGCTGTGGATATATCCAAGAACACCAGGATGAAACCTTGGGTGGTTTTCTTGGTGCCCGCACTGAAGGCTGTGGAGCCTTCTGGTCTGGAGTCCAGAATGGCGGCCCTGGATCTCAATTTGTCTGCCTTCATGGACCCAGCAGTGAGTGCTGTTGTTCGGCATGACTGGTTCATCTGCCCCAACCACTGGGCCTTCGACTTCCAAGACATCCCCGGAGGCTGAGCCGATCCTCGAGGTCCTTCGGTCTCTAGTTGATACTCTGCCAAGGTCGCGATCTGTATCCCACTCGATGGGATGGCAGTCATCCCCGGCAAGTACGCCGGGCACCAGTCATGAAGCATCAGGAGCCCCGAGGCCAACATTGCAGCCCTCCTACGAATTCTTGATGGACTACTCCAAGTGGGAGATGGAGGACAAGGAATCCCCCCAATGCCCGTCACCACCGTGATGTCCCATCCAATTCTCCCATCTCAGAGCCTCAACGGCAGTCCCTGCTGGAGGATATGGGCTTCCTTGACTTCGACAAGGATATGTCAAAAGTCCTGGCGTTTTCTACAGAATTGGAGGAGGACCTTCAGGCAGATGAGTTGGAAATCCTCCTGTACGAGGCTCCTCCATGGGAATCGCTCACAGTGCCCATCCCTCCCATCCTGGAATGGCTGATGCTCCGAATGTGAGAGACAATGGCTTTGGTACCGGTTGTGAGCAAACAGCTCAACTCGATGTATCGAGTCTGACGGAGCCTGGGCTTTCAAAAGTCACAGTTGCCGCATAAATCCATGGTGATGGAGTTGGCCATGCGTTGGCTGAAAAGCCAAAAGAAACACTTCTTGGTGACCCCCCGGTATGGAGGTCCGCACCCTGGATGCCCTCAGCAGAAAGTGCTACCATGAGGGAAGAGTTAGGACAGCCCTTAGAGTTGGTGATTTAATCATTAGGCATGTAGATAGCTGGGTGGCTGGTGGATGTGAGGATCGCCTGGTAACATGCCTGCCTGGTGCAAAGGTAGCGGACCTCACGTGCCACCTAGACAAGGTCTTAGATAGTGCTGGAGAGGAGTCTGCTGTCTTGGTACATGTCAGTACCAATGACATAGGAAAATGTGGTAGGGAGGGTCTGGAAGCTACATTTAGGCTTTCAGGTAGGAAGTTGAAATCCAGAACTTTCAGGGTAGCATTTTCCGAAATGCTTCCCGTTCCACACGCAGGACCTAAAAGGCAGGCAGAGCTCTGGAGTTTCAATGCGTGGATGAGAAGATGGTGCAAGGATGAGGGTTATGGATTTGTTAGGCACTGAGGAACATTCTGGGGAAAGGAGGGGCTCTTCCGAAGGGATGGGTTTCACCTTAACCGGGATGGAACCAGGCAATAGTGATCATAGCATGATCGCGTTTGATTTAATTAATGGAGGAGGGATGGTAAGGAAATCCACAATACTACCTTTTAACTTTCGAAAGGGAGACAATGATAAAATGAGGAAAATAGTTAAGAAAAATCTAAAAGGAGCAGTTGCAAAGGTTAAAGACTTACATCAAGCTTGGGTGTTGTTGAAAACTTCTATCTTGGAAGCTCTGACCAGCTGTATTCCACGCTTTAATAAAAGTGGAAGGAAGTCCAAAAAACTGCCAGCATGGTTTAAAGGTGAGGTCAGAGAGGCTGCTGTTGCCAAAAAAAGCATCTTTCAGGAAATGGAAAAAAGAGCCATATGACGAAAACTGGAAACAGTACAAGCACTGGCAAGTTAAATGCAAGGCATTGATAAGGCAGGCAAAGAGAAAATTTGAGAAGAAGCTTGCTGTGGAAGCAAAAACGTGTAATAAAGACTTTTTCAAGTACATTTGTAGCAAAAAACCTTTGAGAGAGTCAGTTGGACCATTAGATGATAAAGGGGTAAAAGGGGCACTAAGAGGCGACAAGACCATTGCGGAGAGACTGAATGAATTTTTTGCTTCAGTCTTTACTGAGGAAGATGTAGGGATGTTACCCATAACTGAAGTGGTATTTAAAGGTGATACTGTGGAAGAATTGAAAGAAATATTGATACACCGGGAAGATGTATTACAACTATTTGATAAACTGAAGAGTAGCATATCACCTGGACTGGATGGTATACATTCAAGGGTGTTGAAAGAACGGAAATATGAGATTGCAAATCTGCTATTAGTTATCTGTGAACTATCATTAAAATCATCTGTAATACCTGAAGATTGGAGGATGACCAATGTAACGGCAATTTTTAAAAAGGGTTCCAGGGGTGATCCGGGAAACCACAGACCGGTGAGCCTGACATCAGTACCGGGAAAAATGGTAGAAACCATCATAAAGAACAAAATTACTGAACATGTAGATAGTTAGTCAGTCATGGCTTAATGGGAGACAGTCAACGTGGCTTTAGACAAGGAAGATCTTGTCTTACTAATCTATGTTTTTTTAAGGTGTGAATAAACAGGTAGACAAAGGTGAGTCAGTTGATATAGTGTATCTGGACTTTCAGAAAGCCTTTGACAAGGTCCCTCATCAGAGACTTTTGGCAAAACTAAGAAGTCATGGGATAGGAGGCAGTGCATTATTGTGGATCAGGAACTGGTTAAAAGATAGAAAGCAGAGGGTAGAGCTAAATGGCCAATTTTCCCAATGGAGAAGGGTGAATAATAGAGTACCCCAGGGATCTGTGCTGGGTCCGCTGCTTTTTGGCATATTCTTAAATGACCTGAAAAAGGGAATAACGAGTGAGGTTATCAAATTTGCAGATGACACAAAACAATTTAAAGTTGTTAAAACCCATGAGCATTGTGGAAAATTGCAAGAGGATCTTGATAAATTGGAAGACTGGGCATCCAAATGGCAGATGAAATTTAATGTGAAAAAGTGCAAAGTTATGCACCTAGGAAAGAACAACCTAAACTATGGTTACATGATGCAACGTTCCACATTAGGAACCACCACCGAGGAAAAAGATTTAGGCGTCATCGTGGATAACATGTTAAAACCCTCCGCCCAGTGTGCAGCGATGGCCAAGAGAGCAAATAGAATGCTAGGTATCATAAGAAAAGAAATGGAAAATAAAACAAAGGATATTACAATGCCTCTGTATCATTCCATGGTGCGACCACACTTTGAATATTGTGTACAATTCTGGTGGTGGGGGGTGTATGGACCCATAGGCAGATCATGTACCACCACACAACCCACCCTCTGGGGCTCAGGGTGGGAAACAGGATCACCCACCAATAGATCCACAGTCTACCTCCCTGCAATGGTAGCAGTAGAATGGACCATCAACCCCAGTCCTGCTGGGGAACAGACAGAGCAGTACACATCCATAACGCAATAGCAGACAGACGGCAGGCCTGGAAATGCTCAGCTGCCCCCCCCACCATTATCTGACATTCTCCAGCAGCAAGCCTCCAGCCGCTGCACCCTGCAAGGTGTTCCAGCAAGACACATACTAGCTGCAGACAGTCTGCCAGCTAGTCCATAGTGCATGGTCCTGGAGAAGATGCATGTACCCAGAATGGGGATGTTAGCATACACACCAAGCAGATAAGTCAGTGATTGGGCCCCAAAAGAAAACCCATAAATATCACATGAGAAAAATGCTATATAACATTATGGGGGAACCTAGCCATTCCATGGTCACTGCTCAGTCAGGGTGAGAGTGACCTCCCAGCAGGACATGCTATGGCCACCCTGTCCATGCAGGTGGTGGCCAGGCACTACAATGTCCGAGCCATTGCCCTATGCCGTGTGCAGATGCATCCAGGCCAGGCCACCCTATCCAGGCTATTCCCATAGTACCTTGCTCCTCATTATGCACATTGGCAGTCCAATACTGGCAACAGTGCTAGCAGTGTGGGCTGTGGAGGGTGTTGGCAGCCACCACACACTGTGACTGGATAGACAGACACACACTCCCCACACCTATGCCAGCATTGTGCAACTATAGAGGTGTTGGGCAGCCCAGGCCACCACACCAGTCCTGGGCACAGTGCAGGCATGGCTATGGTACACAATACTGTAGGAGGCACTCCCCAGGTTGGTGAACACTGTCAGACACAATACCTGTAGCACACTCCACAGACATCAGAAAGGTTGCTATGATGCAGCTCACTCAGGAAATTGTACCTAACCTAGGAATTGCTATCTGCCAGTAATCATAGCAACCTTTTGATAGATGTGTACCATATTCCCAGGTTTAGGGTGGCATTACTAAGGTATGCAAGTGCTAGTATTGGGAGATGCACGCAGAGCCCAAAGTCCTGCCTCTCCAGGAGGCTTTGGATAATGGGGCCTGTGGGTGCGGGTGTGTCTGCCCCTGTTGGCTGCTGCTTTACGGCAGAGGTTCCCAACTCCAGTCCTGCGGTGCCAAACACTGTTCGGGTTTTCATGCTGTCCCTCATGACTATGCATGAGATACATCTGCATACCATGGGGATGGCACATAGAAATGCAGCACAGGCATCTTTATCAGAGGCAGCATGGAACCGGAATGGTGTTTGGCCCTCCAGGACTGCATTTGGGTGATTCTGCTCTAGGTAATGTGCATGTTTATGGTGTCTGTACTCTGTAGGGTAAAATGTAGGTGTCTTGGGCATGTTTGCGTCATCTGCAGTAAAGGTGCTGTCTGTATTAGCATGTTGTAGTAGTGGGTAAAATATGGGTACTGGGTTGGCAGGAACCACAGCTGGGACTTGAACCTGTGACTTTCTGCCTCCAAACACACTGGTTGTGTGCACTGCACCACCGTGTTGCCACAGAGACAGTGCATTCCCTGGTGATACCATGACTGTTTGTCCGGCAGGGCCTGTCTGTTGCAGTGCATGGCACCCACCTACACAGGGCTAGGCCATGGTCTGCTCTGGGCAGCTGCCACTGCCCCCCTCCACCACCATTACCCCTCTGCCACCATGCTGACATGCCCTTCTGCTGGTGGTGCTGGTGGTGTGCAGTCTCAAGCCATCCAGTGTGCAGGTAGGCGGCTGCCTATGGTGCTTGTTCTGGGGTAGGGGTGCCTGCATAGGCGTCCACGCTTCCCCCCAACACCGCCTGCCAATGTTCTGTGCCCTTGGGGGTACCTGCTGGGTACTATCCCCTGTGACACTGTGATAAACACTCTCGTGCCCATGTTGGGCCCTCTTCAGTTGCTGTCTGGCTGCTGTTCAGTTTCAGCATTCCTAAGTGCCACCTAGGCATCTGCCTAGTCCGCACTGTGCCCCAGCTGCACCACAGCATGTGCCACCTGCAGCCCTCTGTATCCCCTGTCCCAGCATATGTCCAGTTGCCCATTCCGACATGCCCGCCATGCTGTTGTGGAAGATGTGCATGCCATGGGTAACCTGTCCAATGGAGAGGGAAACCCTGATCAGTGCTATTTCACTGTGGGATCATTCACCTTGTATGGGGACGGAACGGACCCTTCCAAAATTCATATTTATTTTTTGGGGCTTTCTTGGGAGTGTTTTTTGATGTTTCCCATTATTATCACTATTGCCCAGCTTGATTATGATTTTTTTTTATTTTGTTGGTGTCATTTTCAATGTTTATTTGCACTTTTGTTCCGTGCACATGTATCACACTTATCACTTTTTTGTAGGAGTGTGTGTCTGTCTATCCAGTGTGTGGTGGCTGCAAACACCCTCCACAGCCCACACTGCCAGCACTGTTGCCAGTATTGGCCTGCCAATGTGCATAATGAGGAGCAAGGTACCATGGGTATAGCCCGGACAGGGTGGCCTGGCCTGGATGCATCTGCACAGGGCATAGGACACTGGCTGGGACATTGTAGTGCCCGGCCGCCACCTGCACAGACAGGGTGGCCACCGCATGTCCTGCTGGGAGGTCACTCTCACCCTGACTGTGCAGTGACCACAGCATGGCTATGCTCCCCCATAGTGCTATATAATATTTTTCTCATGTGATATTTATGGGTTTTCTTTTGGGGCCCAGTCACTGATTTATCTGCTTGTTGTGTATGCTGACATCCCAGTTCTGGGTGCACGCATTTCCACCAGGAACATGCACTATGGATTAGCTAGTAGACTGTCTGCAGCTGGTATGTGTCTTGATGGAGTGCCTTGCAGGGTGCAGCAGCTGAAGGCTTGCTGCAGGAGAATATGAGAGAGTGGTGGGGTGCAGCTTAGCATATCCAGGCCTAATGTCTGTCTGATATTGCGTTATGGATGTGTACAGAGCTGCATTGACTGCCCTGTAGGGTGTCTGTTCCCCAGCAGGAGTGGGGTTGATGGTCTCCTCTACAGCCACCATTGCAGGGAGGTAGAATGTGGATCTGTTGGTGGGAAACCCTGTTTACCACCCTCAGCCCTGGAGAAGGAGGGTGGTGGTACGTAATCTTCCTAGGAGTCCACAGGGACTACACCTGACTGAGACATACAGATATATCCAAGGTGTGTCTATAGAAACTACCTATGTCACACGTTAGCACTGCTGGGGACCTGCAGCATGGCCTATCTCTGCTGTAGACCTGGTGCTGGGCGCCCCACCTCACCCTCAGGGTGAATGCAGTATCTGCACAATGTGACGGTGTGTAGCTACTCTGTGCCATTACCACACACCGTCAGTTCCCCCTACCAGGCCGAGGTGCTGTGGGGGTGCATACCCCATCTTGTGTTCATCTGTAGACGGCTGATTTGCATGTGCAGTGCATCATGGGTACGGGTGGGCTAACCCTATCCTGGTGACCACAGCATACTGTTTGTGTGGTGACATGCAGTCCTTCTGCAGCCAGCCAGGGGCTTGCTAGCAGTTATAGAGCTATAGCCCCCTGGTTACTTCACTGCCTGTGGAGCCAGAGGTCATGGGTTCAAACCCACAGTGGGGTTATTTGATAGGGCTGTCCAAAGCATTATCTATTTTTAATGTACATTAGTGCTGCCAGCAAAAACACCCTCAGCGTACTGTACCCATAAGGTGCCTCAGAGTGCGCTTTATAGGGCGCCCTATAGGGCACCTTATGGTTACCGCCCATATAAGGTGCACTATATGGTATCCTATGGAGCGACTTATAGGGTTCCCTATAGGGGACATTATAGGGTGCCGTGGCAGACAGTGCACTTTATAATGTGCCCTATGGAGTGCCTTATAGGGTGCCTTAGGCGCGGCACCTTAGGTTATGGCACGTGAGGGTGTGTTTGCTGGCAGCAATTAATAAAATACAAATAAAATGCCACAGGAAACAATACTTACATGTCAAAGCTGATGCCTCAGCCAGCCTTAAGTATTAGACACACTGGGGATCAAACTCATGACCCTTGTATTAACAGTCAATACCTCAACCATTGTGCTACACTGCTGTTCCTCCTTGCATGTCAGCGCACCTACTTAAGATTTCCATGCATTTAAATGCAGAGTGCTGCCATCAAAAACAGTGCTATGACCTTGCCGTGCCTCATAGGGCACCCTATATGGCGCCCTATAGGTCACCCATTAAGCAACATTGTAGGGTGCCGTTGCGGACAGTGCACTTTAAAATGTGCCCTCTGGGGTGCCTTATGCAGCACCTTATGTTACAGCGCTTTGAGAGTGCGTTTGCTAGCAGCAGTAATTAAAATAAAATTAAAAAGCATCATAATGCAATATTACACATAAATGGTAGTGCTTCAGCCAGCCTTCTTCATTGGGCACAGTGGGGGATTTAACCCATGGCCCCTGCACCATCTGTCAGTGTCTTCACCATTGTACTGCAGCCCTGTTCCTCTGTTTGCACATCAGCGCGCCTGCTTATGCTTTCCGCGTGCGTTTCTCGCGCGCTAATGTGCGCAGCGCACAAGAGCGCGCAGTGCAGCGTGCGCTAATCCCGTTTTGCTTCTTTTGACTGGACCGCCCACTCCTTTTATGGCATCCTGCAGACTAACGCGGCACGCACGTTAAGAGGGTTTAGTAAACATACCCCATTGTCTCCTATGTCATGACTTTACTTTCCTCAGGAGTCTTTCATGTGGGACTTTGTCAAATGCTTTCTGAAAATTAAAATGCACTTTATCCACCGGCTCACTTTTATCCATGTTTATTTATGCCTTCAGAAAAATGTAAATTAGTGAGGCATGACTTCCCTCAGCTAAATCCAATGTGACTTTGTCTCATTAAACGATGTCTACGTATTTGTTAAGTAATTTTGCTCTTTATAATAGTTTACCATTTTTCTCAGAAATGACATCAGGCTCACCAGTCTGTAGTTTCCTGGATCACTTCTGGAGCCCTTATTAAAAACCGGTGTTACACTGGCCACCGTCCAATCTTCAGATAACATAGCTGATTTTAATGATAGATTAACTGCAGACCTGCAATTTCATTTTTTAGCTCTTTTAGCACTCTTGGGTATACTGTGCAACATCCAGTCCAGGTATTTTGATATTCTTTAGTTTGTCAATTTTTTTCAACTAAATCTTCCAATTTCTCTGAAATTTGTTTCAGCCCTTTCAACTTATCACCATTTAAATACCCTATTCTGTCAAGGGTAGCTCCATCACACCTTCTTCAGTAAAGACTGAAGCAAAGAATTAATTTAGGGGTATGTTTACTAAACCGCGCACACTAGCGGATGCTAATGATAAGTGCTCTTAAGCGCCGTGCACATGTGCGCGTCACATTAACCGGCCGGCGCACGTGTGCGGGGCACTGATGTGCGATAGAGGCGGGGAAAGGCTTACGGAGGGCGGAGGAAGGCCCCCGAGGGGCGGAGGGACAGGGTCAATGGGTGGAAAGTGGGAGGGGAGAGGCTCCCCGCACAGGAGCGGGGCTGAATTTCGGCATTAAAAATACCGCGAGTGAAACCCTCGCGTTAGAGCCGATTTAAAGGGAAGAGAAACCATTTCCGTCAGCAATGTACAGCAAAACCGGAGAAACCTGAAAAACGTGAGCAGTGTGATACATGTGCACAGAACAAAATAGCAAATATAAATTGAAAATGACCACAAAAAATTCCAAATAAATCATAATCCAGCTGGGCAACAGTGATATTAATGGGCAACCATAAAAAACACTCTCAGGAAAGCTCCAAAAAAAAGAAATGATTTTTGGAAGGGTCTACGCTCCGTAGACTCGTTCAAAAATCACTGCATTTTAATGGAGCTGTCCTGGGAGTGTTTTTTATGTTGCCCATTGATATCACTGTTGCCCAGCTTGGTTTTGGGTTTTTTCCCCTTTTTTGGAGGGCCACAGGTTCAAATCCCAGCTGGGGCTCCTGCCAACCCAGTCCTCATAGTTTTACCCACCACTAAACAGTGATAGTACAGACACTCCTTTATGGCAGAGAACATAAGCATGGTTCCAACACCTATATTTTACCCTACACCGCAAACAAACCATAACAATGGGCATTACCTACAGCTGAGTCCCCCAAATTCAGTCCTGGAGTGCCACAACTCAATCAGGTCATATGCTTCTTTCCAGATAGGGACATGTCTACATGTTGGCGGAAGGGTACAGGTGGTGGAGGGGGCAGTGGCTGCAAACCACAGCAGACAGTGGCCTAGGCCTGTGCAGGCTGGCACCGTCCACCGCAACAGACAGGCTCTGTCGGATGTAGAGTCATGGACTCCCCAGGGAACACAGCATATCTGTGGCAACACGGTGGTGCAGTGCACACAGACAGTGTGTGCAGTAACAGAGGGTCACAGGTTCAAAGCCCAGCTGGGACTACTGCCAATCCAATCCACATATTTTTCCTACAACTAAACCGTGATAGTACGGACAAACCTGTATTGCTGAGAACATATGCATGGTTCATACGCCGATATTTTACCACACCAAACACAGACACCATAAACAGCCGCATTACCTAGAGCAGAGTCTCCCAAATGCAGTCCTGGAGGGCCCCCACACCATTCAGGATCCATGTTGCCTCTAATAAAGATGCCTGTGCTGCATATCTATGCACCACCCCATGGTATGCTGATGTAGCTCATGCATATCTATGAGGGACAGCATGAAAACCCGAACAGTGGTTCGAACACCAGGACTGGAGTTGGGACCCTCTGCCGTAAAGCAGCAGCCAACAGGGCCAGACACACCCCCACACACCCTCACAGGCTCCATTGGCCAATGCCTCATGGAGAGGCAGGACATTGGGCCCTGCCTGTATCTCCCAATACTAGCAGTTGCATACCTTAGCACTGCCACCCTACACCTGGGTATATGGTACACAGCTATCAAACATTGCCCATGATAACTGGCAGATATCAATTCCTACGTTAAGCACATTTTGCTCATTGATCTCCACCATAACAATCATTGTGATGTCTGCGGTGTGCGCTGCAGGTCTGGTCTCTGACACTGTTTACCACCCTGGGGAGTAACCCCCAACAATAGTGCGTACCATATCCATGCCTGTACTGTGCCCAGGACTGGTGTGGTGGGTATGGCTGCTGGACTCCTCTATAGTAGCACAATGCTGGCATAGGTGTGGGGGTGGCTGTCTGCCTATCCAGTGTGTGGTGGCTGCAAACACCTTCCACAGCCCACACTGCCAGCAATGTTGCCAGTATTGGGCTGCCAATGTGCATAATGAGGAGCAAGGTACCATGGGTATAGACCGGACAGGGTGGCCTGGCCATGGTGCATCTGCACAGGGCATAGGGCACTGACTGGGACATTTTAGTGCCCGGCTACCACCTACACAGACAGGGTGACCACAGTATGTCCTGCTGAGAGATCACTCTCACCCTGACTGTGCAGTGACCACAGCATGGCTAGGCACCCCCATAGTGCTATATAGTATTTCTCTCATGTGATAGGTATGGGTTTCCTTTTGGGGCTCAGTCACTGATTTATCTGCTTGCTGTGTATGCTGACATCCCAGTTCTGGGTGCATGCATCTCCACTGGGAACATGCACTGTGGACTAACTAGCACACTGTTTGTAGCTGGTATGTGTTGTGATGGAGCAGCTTGCAGGGTGCAGTGGCTGATGACTTGCTGCAGGAGAATATCAGATAGTGGTGTGGTGGGGTGTAGCTCACTATATCCAGGCCTAATATCTGTCTGCTATTGTGTTTATGGATGTGTATAGAGCTGCATTGACTGCCCCTGTGGGGTGTCTGCTCCTCAGCAGGCCTGGGGTTGATGGACCCCTCTACTGCCACCTTTGTAGGGAAGCAGGATGTGGATCTATTGATGGGGGACCCTGTTTGCCACCCTCAGCCCTGGGGGGGGGGGGGGTGTTACATGGCACACCTGGGGGCTACATCTGACTGAGTCAGACAGAGATATCCAAGGTGTTTAATGCAGGAACTACCTATCTCACACATTAACACTGCTTTGGACCTCTGGCATGGCCTATTTCAGTCATGGAAGGTGTTGTGGACCTGGTCCTGGGTGCCTCATTGCACCCTCAGGGTGAGCAGAGTACCCGCACAATGTGACAGTGTGTAGCTACTCTGTGCCAGTAAAACACACGGTCAGTACCCCCTACCAGGCCGAGGTGGTGTGTGGGTGCACATGGTCACTTCCCTCTAACGGGCCGAGGTGCTGTGGGGGTGCATTGCCCATCTTGTGTTAATCTGTGGACAGCTGATTTGCATGTGCAGTGCATCATGGGTATGGGTGGGCTAGCCCTATCCTGGTGACCACAGCAGACTGTCTGTGTGGTGACATGCATGCTTGCTGCAGCCAGCCAGGTGCTTGCTTGCAGCTGTAGCCCAATGGTTACTTCACTGCTTCTGAAGCCGGAGGTCATGGGTTCAAACCCACAGTGGGGTTATTTGATAGGGTTGTCCAACACATCTTTTTTAATGTACATATTTTGATGCCAGCAAAAACACCCTCAGCGTACTGTACCCATAAGGTGCCTCTGAGGGTGCTTTATAGGCCGTCCTATCGGGCACCTTATGGTTCCCGTCCACATAAGGTGCACTATACAATATCCCGTGAAGCAACCTATAGGGTGCCCTATAGGGGACATTTTAGGGTGCTGTGGCGGACAGTGCAATTTCTAATGTGCCCTATGGAGTGCCTTATAGGGTGCCTTATACGGCACCTTCAATTACGGCACGTGAGGGCGTGTTTGCTGGCAGCAATTAATAACATAAAATTAAAGTGCTGCAGGACAAAATATGTACAATGCAAAGCTGATGCCACAGCCAGCCTTATGTATTAAAGAATCAGATCCCGTGAATCCCTCATCAAACTTTAAATTTTTTTGTCGGACATAAATCGTGCAGGGCAGGTATTACAAAACCATGCCCCAGTACACAATACATATCCCTTTTATTCAAACCAGTAGGTTATGTTAAATTAAAACTTCTCAAAAACCAAATCCAAATTGGTAAAAGCGGCACTTATCTGAAGACCATGCGCGACGTGCACGTTTCGGGGGTTAAACCCCTGTATCAAGCGCTCATAGATCCACTCGTACAAAACTTTCCTAGCCACTTCTCAACTGGCAAAAAACGCCAAAATGCTGGCTGATGAAATTGAGGATACTAATTTGAGATTGGCTACTCCAAACGCCTATCAGCAGAATTCACCAATCACGAAAAGGGAAACCCCACAGAAAAAAGGGGTTCCCTATCATGAAAGGTAAACGTCAAACCGCTCCCAGCCAATCAATTTCACTGTTAAGTCCAGCAGGGGTCACTGATTGCAACACAAATATCCACCGTTGTTCAAGCTTTCGCAACTTAGAAATACGGTCCCCCCGCCGAGGATCCGCAGGAACATGATCGATCACGGTCCATTTTAATTGGTGAAAAACATGATTTTGTTGTAGGCAATGTTGGACCATTTTTATCGTAGATGGCACACCTCATGTAATTCTACCTTTGTTGTATATCTAATTGAATGTGCTTGCCCCATGAGGTATGTGGGCAGCACTATTCGGAAAGTTAAGGTCCGTTTAACAGAGCATGCTTGTCATCTCTGCCAGAAGTTGCTGACTGCACCAATGGTCCAACATTGCCTACAACAAAATCATGTTTTTCACCAATTAAAATGGACTGTGATCGATCATGTTCCTGCGGATCCTCGGCGGGGGGACCATATTTCTAAGTTGCGAAAGCTTGAACAACGGTGGATATTTGTGTTGCAATCAGTGACCCCTGCTGGACTTAACAGTGAAATCGATTGGCTGGGAGCGGTTTGACGTTTACCTTTCATGATAGGGAACCCCTTTTTTCTGTGGGGTTTCCCTTTCCGTGATTGGTGAATTCTGCTGATAGGCGTTTGGAGTAGCCAATCTCAAATTAGTATCCTCAATTTCATCAGCCAGCATTTCGGCATTTTTTGCCAGTTGAGAAGTGGCTAGGAAAGTTTTGTACGAGTGGATCTATGAGCGCTTGATACAGGGGTTTAACCCCCGAAACGTGCACGTCGCGCATGGTCTTCAGATAAGTGCCGCTTTTACCAATTTGGATTTGGTTTTTGAGAAGTTTTAATTTAACATAACTTACTGGTTTGAATAAAAGGGATATGTATTGTGTACTGGGGCATGGTTTTGTAATACCTGCCCTGCACGATTTATGTCCGACAAAAAAATTAAAAGTTTGATGAGGGATTCACGGGATCTGATTCTTTATTACTTTGATATATTGATCACTGTTTGGGTTTACAATTTTTGATAGCCTTATGTATTAGGCACACTGGGGAGCAAACTCATGACCCCTGTATCAGCAGTCAGTGCCTTAACCATTGTGCTCCACTGCTGCTCCTCTTTGCCTGTCAGCGCACCTACTTATGCATTTCATTCCTTAAACTGCACCGTGCTGCCATAAAACCAGTACACTGACCTTGCGGTACCTCATACGGCACCCTCTAAAGCGCCCTATAAGCAACATTCTAGGGTGCCTTGGCTGACAGTGCACTTTAAAATGTGCCTTATAAGGCACCATATGTTAACATGCTTTGGGAGTGCGTTTGCTAGTAGTGATAATTAAAATATGAATAAAATGCCTCCTAAAGCAATCTTCCCCTTAATATGTTATGCCTCAGCCAGCCTTGTTCATTGGGCACTTTGGGGGACTGGACCCCTGATCCCTGCACCATTGGGCAGTGACTTAACCATTGTGCTGTGGTTCTGTTCCTGTGCTTGCACATCAGCGAGCCGCCATATGCCTCCCAATATTAAAATGCCCCCAAAAACATCAGCGCGCCACCTTATACCGCCCATTATTTATATGCCTCCTAAAATAATGCCTCAGCAGCCAGCCTTGTTCATTGGGCACTGTGGGGGATTGAACCCATGATCCCTCCATCATTGGGCAGTGTCTTAACCATTGTGCTGTGATTCTATTCCTGTGCTTGTACATCAGTGAGCCGGCTTATGCCTCACAACATTAACAGCGCACCGCCTTATGCCATCCACACCTGACAGCGCACCGCCTTATGCCGCCCAAACCGCCGAAACCTCAATGCACTGCCTTATGCCCAAAATGTATAGTGCACCGCCTTATGATGCCAAAACTTAACAGCGCACCACCTTATGATGCAAAAGATTAACAGTGTGCCGCCTTAGGCCTCACAAAATGAATATGCCTCCTATAGCACTTTTAGAAAAACATTACTACCTTGGCCAGGCTTTTCTTGTTGTGCACAGTGGGGATTGAACCCCTGATCCCTGCATCATTGGGCAGTTTCTTAACCATTGGGCTGTGTTTTGGTTCCTGTGCTTGCACATCAGCGAGCCGTCATATGCCTCACAATATTAAATTGCCCCCAAAAACATTAGCATGCTGCCCATTATTTCAATGCCTCCTAAATTAATGCCTCAGCCAGCTGTCTTTATTGGGCTCTGTGGGGATTGAACTCCTGATCCCTGCACCATTGGTAGGTGCCTTAACCATTGTGCTGTGGCTCTGCTTTTCTTCTTGCCCATCAGCGTACCACATATGCCTCCCGCGCAGCCATCTGCTGCGCTAAGGTGCGGGGCGCACAAGGGCGCCATGCACCTTAGCGCATATTTAAATTCCGGCTTTTCTTTTTCAGGATGGAACGCCCACTCCTTATATGGCATCCGCACTCTACTGTGGCCCGCACTCTACTGGGGTTTTAGTAAACATACCCCTTAGTCTCTCTTCTATGGGCTTGTCCTTCCAAAATTTTACCTCTTGATCATTTAATAGTCTGACTGATCCCCCTTCCCTTTAAAGGTTTCTTGCTTTGAATTTACCTGTAAAAAGTATTTTTTATGAATTTTTATCTTTATGACAAGCATCTTTTTAAAATTCTCTTTGAGCCTTCCTTAACAAGACATTGCATCTAACTTGCCAGTGCTAAACATACGCTGTTTCCTTTCTTCTTCATTTTATTTCTTTTTTTATTTTTTGATAGATGTTGTTTTGGTTTTAGGAGCAACTTTCGCCTCACCTTTTAACTATGCCAGCTGTTGTTTAGTCTTTTTAATACATAGAACAGTCTGGGCTTCAAGATGATATTTTTAAACACCTTTCATGCCTGATGTAAACACCTAACCTTTACAGCTGCTCCTTGTAGTGTTTTGCTAACGATTTTCCTCATTTTATCATAGTCTCCCATTTGAAAGTCAAATGCAAATGTAGTATTTATTTAAAAACATTTAGATATCACTATCATGTAAAACCTCTAAGTGCTTAGCAGTTTTACATGATAGCGATATAAACATACAATATAAAATAGATTATCTCTGTGTACTCACTCCTGCTGTCCCATTGGTTATTCTCCTTCTCCCAGTAGGTCTGCCTATTATATCTCTTTCTTCATTTAGTGCTATATATTCTAACTCTGTCCAGTTTCTGAGCCGAGGTAAGCCACAGCCACACCAATAAATTCTTCAAAGAATCCGACTTAGCCATGTTTCGGCAGTCAGGCCAGCATCCAGGGTCTAAAAAAAACATATACAAATATATTAATACAAAAAAATTCAAAAAAGGATAATACAGATATAAAAGAGGGGCTACACAAAGCAATACGGTCATGCAATTAACTAACTTAATTTGTCTGGAATGTAAATCATATACATATTGTATAATAGCTCACATTATAGTATAGCTCACTATGTAGATAATGCAACTCACTCTAACACATTATACCATAACTTTAACTTTTATTTCTTTACATTTTCTCACTAATACTCTTAATATCTTTGTTTGTAAGACCGCTTTGATTGTATGATAAGGCGGTATAGAAATCCAATTAAATAAATAAATAAATAAATAAATAAATATATCAGATGATGAATGAAAAAATTAGAGACATGGACAGAAAAAAATTGAAATGAATTACCAGTACATCAGATGAAATCGTCTATTAGAAATAGACAATGCTGATAATTAACAAAGTGCAAATGAAACCTATAAAATAAAAGCAGATAACATAAATACAAACTACCAAACAGACTTGCTAAACATAAAGTAAACCATACATAAATAAAAAAGTACTTTCAAAACATAAAGGGCAAACTCAGCCATAGAGAAGGGCAGGGGAAGAGCATTGCGATTTTAAGCCAATGAATGTCATGTTAAAAAGCTATCCCGTTTTCCAAATTGGCTAAACAGAAGAATAGGGAGAACAGAAAAACTATATAGCAAGCAGAAAAACTGAGATGCTAATAATGATTAAAACAAAAAAAAAATAAACAACCATGTATTAACAAAAACAATATTGCTAGAAAAACAACTAATTGTTACCGGGACAAAAATAGTAGCATAAGCAAAAGTCAATTTGCTCAAGATATGCTGCATAGTAAAACCGAAAGACTATATTGAATAAAGTTATAACAAAAATCCAAAAACAATGTTGCAAATGCTAACAAAAGAAAAAATGAAAAACAATAGGAGCTGCCAAACCTAAGCTATATAAACGTAACTTATCTTATGTGAATAAATACTGTCAGTGAAATAATCCAGGGCAGCATCCGGATAGTATTGCAGTGAACAGTCTCCGTAAAAGATAAATATCCAGATGTAAAAGGATCACAATTGTAGTGGTAAATCACCCTGTCAAATACTCCAAAAGATTTTTAAAAATCATATGTTAGTCAGAAAAATCGTGCCAACCCGAAAGCATAAGAATTAGCAAAATAAATATTAAGATATGCCGCAAATAGTCTTCTAATTGGAAGCTGACTATGCTGACTCAAAAAATGAGAGCCAAACTAAACATCCAAAACTGCACTTCTCCAGAGGCACCGCCACTCAGAGCTTACCTTTGTCGGGAACAAAATACGGGTAAGATGAAAAATGCCACACATGTGCAGAGAAAATATCAGAAGGCTCAAAACTCCTCTCTCTCATTATTCCATTATCAAAGGCAAAGGTGTAGCATAAAATATTTAAAAAAATGTCCTCACAAATATAAAAGATGTGCAAAACTCTCAAAAAAGTATTAAGAACAAAAAACAAAAGACAAACAAAGGAAGGACATAGAAACATAGAAAAATGACGACAGAAAAAGACCACATGGCCTGTCTAGTCTGTCCTTCCATATCAACAACTACAGCAGTCACCTTTTTTCCTTTAGAGATCCTCTGTTTTTGTCCCATGCTTTTTTGAATTCAGACACTGTCCTCATCTCTACCACTTCCACTGGGAGACTATTCCACAGATCCACCAATCTTTCCATAAAGAAATATTTCCCCATATCTCTCCTGAATCTACCCCCTTCACCCTCATCCCATGTCTCCTCATAGCAGAACTTGCTTTCAATTGAAAGAGGCTCTCCCCCTGTGTTTTTATGTCTTGGAGGTATTTAAACATCTCAGTCATATCACCTATATCCCGCCTTTCCTCTAAGGTGTACATATTAAGTAAGATACTTAAGTCTGTCCTCATATGCTTTATAATGAAAACCACTAACCATTTTAGTAGCCACCCTCTGTACTGACTCCATCCTCTTTATATCCTTTTGAAGGTGCGGTCTCCAGAATTGCACACTATACTCCAAATGAGGTCGCAACATAGACTTATACAGAGGCACTATCACCTCCTTTTTTCTGCTAGCCATTCTTCTCCGTATGCACCCAAGCATTCTTCTAGCTTTTGCCGTCACCTTTTCTACCTGTTTAGCTACTTTAAGATCATCAGACACAATCATGCCTAGGTCCCACTCTTCTTTAGTGAACAAAAGTACTTCACCCCTATACTATATTGTTCCCTAGGATTGCTGCAGCCCAAATGCATGACCTTACATTTTTTAACATTAAATCCCAGCTGCCAAATTCTAGACCATTCTTCAAGCTTAGCTAGATCCCGCCTCATGTTATCTACACCTTCCTGGGTGTCTACTCTATTGCAGTTTTTGGTATCATCCACAAAGAGGCAAACCTTACCCGACAGCCCTTCCGCTATATCACTAACAAAGATGTTAAAAAGAATCGGACCAAGGACAGATCCCTGGGGCATACCACTGGTAACTTCCTTCTCCCCAGAGTGAGCTCCATTTTACCTGTACTCTTTGTCACCTCCCACACAACCAATTTCTAACCCAAGCAGTAACTTTAGGGTCCATCCCTAGGGTGCTCAGTTTGTTTATAAGTTGTCTGTGAGGAACAGTGTCAAAGGCTTTACTGAAATCTAAATACACCACATCTAGGGTTCTCCCTCGGTCCAACTCCCTGGTCACCCAGTCAAAGAAATCAATCAGACAAGACCTGCTTCTGGTGAATCCATGCTGCCTCGGATCCTGTAATCCGCTGGACTCCAGAAATCTCACTATTTTTTCTTTCAGCAGCATTTGAAGTTAAACTAACCAGCCTGTAGTTTTCAACCACACCCTTACTTATGCTTTTGTGTAAAGGCACCACATGAGCCTCTCTCCAGTCCATTGGCACCACTCCCGACTCCAATGAGGCAATGAAAAGGTCAGTCAGTGGAGCTGCTAGAACGTCTCCAAGTTCCCTCAGTATTCTAGGGTGTATCCCATCCGGTCCCATCGCTTTGTCTACTTTAAGTTGAGCTAGTTTCTCACAAACTCAGTCTTCTGAAAATTGTTCAAGATGCCCCTCGCTTCTGTTCCTGTTTGTGGGTGTTTTCTGAGGCCCCGTTCCTGGTTCTTCATCTGTGAACACAGAACAGAAATATTTGTTGAGCAATTAAGCTTTATCCTCATCAGCTTCTACATATTCCTCCCCTTCACCCTTGAGACAATTCCACTTTTGCCCTTCCTCTTCTCACTAACTTATCTGAAAAATGTCTTATCCCCCCATTTTATTGCATTGGCTATTTCCTCCTCTTTTTGAATCTTTGCTTTCCTGACTACTTTGCTAGCTTCTCTAAGTTTTTCCAAATATAGATGCCTGTCTTCCTCTCTCTGTGATCTCTTATATTTCATGAAGGCCTACCTCTTTTTCTTCACTTTTTCAGCTACTTCTTTCGAAAGCCATAGCGGTCTCCTTTTCCTTTTACCTTTATTTACCATTTTAACACAAAGGTTGGTTGCCCTTAAAATATCCCCTTTCAGTTTTGCCCACTGTTTTTCTACATCCCCAAGCTGTTCCATCCCACTAACGACTCCCTGAGATATTGGCCCATCTTGACAAAGTTAGATTTCCTAAAGCCTAAGACCCTCACTTTTGAATGGATTCTAACAGCCCTAGTCCTAATACTGAACCACACCATCTGGTGATCACTGGATGCAAAATGATCTCCCACTATAACATCAGAAACACTTTCACCATTGGTAAGCACCAAGTCCAGTATGGCCATTTCACGTGTGGGGTCTGTTACCAATTGCCTGAATAGTTCTCCCTGTAGAGAATCCAGGATCTCTTTACTTCTAAATGATACTGCAGCAGTAATGTGCCAATCAACATCTGGCATATTGAAATCCCCTATCAGTAGCACTTCCCCTTTCCTATCAATGCTGCGTATGTCTTCAATTAACTCTCTGTCCACCTCTTCCTCTTGTGAGGGAGGTCTGTATATCACGCCAATGTAAATAGATTTCTCTTTCCCTCTTTCTAGTTTAATTCACAATGCCTCCTCTCTCCCTTTTAAACTCTGTAATTCCAAAGCTTTAATATAATTTTTTTCATATAGTGCCACTCCTCCTCCACTTCTTCCTACCCTGTCCTTTCTGAATAAAGTATAGCCTGGTATAGTTACATCCCAGTCATGGTTTTCTGTGAACCATGTTTCTGTAACTGCCATTAAATCTAAGTCGGCCACTCCCACCAAAGCTTCAACATCAGGGATCTAATTTCCCATCCTACGGGCATTTATACACACTGCTTTCCAGATGTTACCCCTTTGACACATTTCCATAAAGGTATTTGATGTATCACTTACCTGGGGGCTTTCACTTACCTGTGGGCTTTCTTCACCCATCCCCAATGAATCTAGTTTAAAGTCCTCTTCAGTAGATTAGCCAGTCTACTACTGAAGACACGTCAACCTTTCTTGGGCAGATGGATGCCATCTCTGCTCTGCAACCCTTGGAATAGCATCCCATGTTCCAGGAAACCAAAACACTCTTGATGACACCATCCATGCAGCCTCTCTGCCTTGGCCTTTACCCTCAACAGGGAGGATTGAAGAGAACACCACCTGTGCACCTAACTGCTTCACCCTCTGTCCCAGAGCCATGAAGTCACTTTTGATATGCTCAGAGGGATACCTGGCAGTATCATTTGTTCTGACATGGACTAGCAATTTGGGTAATAGTCAGTGGGCTTGATGAGTCTCTGCAAACTCTCTGTAACATCTTGTATTTTGGCACCAGGCAGACAGCATACCTCTCTGGACATCAAGTCTGGTCTGCAGATGGATGCCTCAGTGCCCCTCAGAAGAGAGTCACCAACTGCCACTACCCTTCGCTTCCTTATGGTCACTGATTCTGCAACTTTGGAGTACTTGAGCTCTGGTTCTTCCCTTTTCCAGGGATGCTTTCACCTCCTCTGCTTCCAGGACTGCATAATGGTTCTTCAATTCAAGGGCTGTAGAAGTTGGATTGATGATTCTGCAGGCCCTGGTGACTTGTGTCCAACCTTCGTCATTCTGTAGACACCCATCTTCTGCTCTGCTGGAGAGCTTGGTTGCTGCAAGAAGCATATCATCAATGCACTTCTCACTGTCTTGAATGCGTGATGTGTTGGATCATTTATTACAGAACAATGTAACAGGTGGAAGCGCATTTAAGGGTAATTCATAAGCAAAAATCATGGGTGGCAAAGGCATTTGCCGGCATAAGTTAAAAGCGCAATATAAATGAAACCGGTGAGGCCAATTCCAATCGGGGCATGTCCAGCCCATCCAGACATCCAAAATCTCAACGGGACGGATTTGCACCCAGTTTATGATCCTGGGGGGACTAGACGTTCCTGCGGAATCAGAATTAGGTGCAACGAGTCTCGCCGGGCAGGATGTGCCCCATTTCTGGCCTGCAGAATGTCCATGTATTTCCCCAGATAGGTCAGCCTGGGCTGCTGCATGGAGCTGTGGTGCAGCAGCCCTGATCGCCTGCACAACACCAAAGTCCTTTACCCCCACCACCTGACCCCTGATCGACTTATAAGTCCCTTGTCTACTTCAACCTGGAGGGAGGAGTAGCCTAGTGGTTGGGGCAAGGTACTTCAGGCCAGAAGGTTGGGGGGTTCAAATCCCACTAGAGGACAGCAACCTTGGGCTGGAAGGACTGGGGTTTCTAATCCCATAGATGCTCCTTGTGGTCTTGGGCAAGCCACTTAACCCTCCATAGCCCATGTTCCCTGTAAGTATTAGTGTATGTGTCTCATATCCCTGCATGTTAAATGTATCCCCCAATTGTGTTGTGACTGCTTTGATTGAAGGATAAGGTGGTATACAAAACTGTCTAAATATAAATAAATAAACCTGCCCGGACGTACAGGGCCTTCACCAGAATAGGCCCTGTACATCTGGGTTGAGGGTCACTCCTCCAGCCCATCCTCTCTTCTTCCTTGGCCCGCCCTCATACAGAGCTCCCTGCAGATCTCTGTGATTGGAATAGGACCCAAGCGCTTAGCGGGGATTTTATATGACATATCAGTTAACAAGGGCTGCAGATTAAATCGTCATTAAACGAAAGTGCAGAGTATCTAAAACAAACAACTAAAATACTGATGTACAAAAACTTCTCTTAACTAAACTAAGAGAATGTATTACCCACACAATATTAAAAGGTTTGTATGGCATGCATATAAAATAAAAAATAAAAACAATTAACATCTGCTAATATGTTTAAAAGAGGATAAAACCAAAACAAAAAAGCAATAAAAAAGATAAAATTGTAACCAGGAAACCTGGCTGACAATGCTACATAAAATATATGTAATAATCTTTCAAAAACAGAGGAGGAACCTCATGGGAACCTTTAAAAAGTACAGTTAAAAACAAAAAGAAGGATTATCTAGGGAGATATCTCTCCATAAATAAGATAAAAAGAAGCTGGTGACCATGCAGGAAGGTATTGAAGACAAAAATGCAAATATAAAGCTATAAATTAAATATCAAAAGGTAACCTATGTGGCCATTAAAGGAAAACTTGGAATTCAATCTCTTTATTTAGTCCCTTTGGGGAGACTGTATCTAGTTCAAAGATATATCGCTGCTCTTCCCTCATCAGAAAGCAATCAAAATCTCCACCACATTGAGACTGATACATTTTTTTTATTAACAAAACATTTTACATCTTTAAGAGTATGGCTATTAGCCAGCCAGTGTTTGATTAGTGGTGCTGTTAACATTTTTCACTTGATACAGCTCTTATATTCCTGTATGCGAATTTTTACCTGTCGCATAGTTTTGCTAACATAAAGAAGCCTGCATGGGCAGATCATCACATAAACTACCTGTGTCGATTTGCAATCAGTCCTTTGATATAGTTTATATTGTTTGTTGGTGCTCGGATGTCTAAAAGCATCCAATACAGTCTGAGATCAAATGGAGCATTTATCACATTTTAAATGCCCAGAACTCTGTGAAGAGGTATCACCAGCATCAGGTAGAAATGACGAAATTGCAGCAGGCCGCAGGGCAGAATCCCGGGGCCGACAAGTAACTGGGTGCCCCAGCTACTGCAGGCCTCAGGAATACAGCGGGAGGCAGGGAAAAGATGGGTGGGGGAGGGTTGTTAGGCAGTGGGGCCCAGATGAGGCTTTCAAATCACCTTGCGCCTGTGTTTGGGTGATTACATTGGCTCAATGCTGGGCTCATGTCATGGGAGGGGGTAACTGAGATCGGCATGGTTGCAGGCGGACAAGCGGTGGGACAAGGTTCGAGCTCTAGCAAGAGGACAGTCAGGCGGCTAGGAATGGTGTTCAACGTGAGGCAGCGGTGCCGACAGCTGACAGAAACAAAGGTTTGTGGGGAGCAGGGTTCTCGTCGGCTCAGTCTTTTGGGGTAGCTGCACTATTTGAGGAGATGTGGGCAAGGAATTTGAGGCCTGGGGCTCGGGCTCGGGGGTCAAGACATGGCGGAGAGGGCAGTAGCAGGTCATGAGGCAGGCGGAGACACACAAAAAAGAAGGGGGACTTCTCGGGGCAGCGGCTGCATGTGGGACTCATGGCACGGGTAGCAGTGAGAGACCAGAGAGGAAGCATGATGGCAGGAGATGCTACAGGAGGGGGCCATTGCTGGATGGGGTGCTACCACAAGGGCAAAAGGACGTGAGAGATCATTAAGGAGGGGGGAGAAAAGTGGTGGCAGACAGAGGGCTGGAGCACCACACGTTGGGTATCCTGGCCAGAGGATAGGGCCAGAGAAGGACTGGAGTGGAAAAGAGGATGCAAGTGTAGATGCGAGGTGTGGGGAAGGAGGTCAGTCCCGCCGCCAGTGGGGAATATGGTAGGTAGGTAACCAGGTAATGGCTCCCTGAGGACATCAGAGAACAAATTGACATTAAAATATTCCGCAAAAACTTAAAACATTCTTCTTTATCTCTCATTATGGCATACAATCTGACTGTGACACCCAACCTGACTTCACAACAGGCCAAATAGTGAGTCAAATATAAGTTAGAAATACACTAGCTGCGTCCCGCTAGATCATACAAAACATCAGTTATGCTCTATTATTGTAAATAGCTAAAGGGCACATGTACCCTGTACTGTTTTGATCTCAATGTAAAAAGTTACATATTATTACATATACTGTTTTGATCTCATCAATGTAAATAGTTATATTGTGTTCCATGTAACTGAAAATGACCATGTTTAGTGTTCTTTTCAGACCATTGTTACTTATAAACCGCACTTGATCATATGGAAAGCGCAGTATAAAAATATTTGTTAAATAAAATAAATAAATAAAAATCAGGAATTGAGGGGTATGCATGAGGCAGCAAGGGGGAGTCCTGAAGGGGAAGGACAACAATGGGTGGGATAAGAATTCAGGGATGTAGGGCAATATGGGGGGGGGGGGGGAGGGTCTGGGTGCAAGGCTGGTTCTGCTATGCCAGTGGGTGGGGGCAGGCTGCAGTGGCCTTGGTGGGGTCCTCCCTCTGCCTACTTGCCTGGTTGGGTGTTTCCTGTGCCACACGGAGCTGGTACTTGGGCCCCTGGGCGTCCTGGGGGATAGGGTATGGATTTGGGGGGGGGACTGTTGCCAGGCCTTGGTGGATATGAGAGAGCGGTCTGTGGGGGGACATCCTCATGTGTTATGGGGGGGCTAGGTCATCAGACATAAACTGGGTCAGCGGGGATAAGACAAGTGGGGGCCCCAATTCAGGAGCAGTGTCTGGCATTTTTTCTCCTTTGAACTCCCCCCAGATGTCAGTGGAGCAGGCAATCAGAGCAGAAGTCGTGGAGAGGGGGCATATGGAAGCGGAAGCACTGACGACACAGCGGCAAATGGCAGGGATAGTGGCTCCACCCATGCAGGATCCTGACGAGTCCAGGCTGCCATCTTCAACGATGGGTAAGTATACTGCAGTGGATATGCTTGGTGGTGGTGGGGAGCAGATCTTGGCGGCAGTTTCGGGGGAAGGTAGGAAGGCTAGGGCAAAGCGCAAGCATACGCATAGATGTCACTGTGATTCCACTTCATTGTTGTCTTCCACATCCTCAAGCATGACTTTTGCAACGCCAACGGAAGTAGCCCGCTTGGGTAAGGAGGTTAGCACGCCTACTTTGGTGGTGTATTCAGAGTTCTGGAAAGGAGTTTTGTGTAAGTTGCAACACAGGATTAAGAAGAGATGTTATATTTGGGTATCCTGGCCAGAGGATAGGGCCAGAGAAGGACTGGAGTGGAAAAGAGGATGCAAGTGTAGATGCGAGGTGTGGGGAAGGAGGTCAGTCCCGCCGCCAGTGGGGAATATGGTAGGTAGGTAACCAGGTAATGGCTTCCTGAGGACATCAGAGAACAAATTGACATTTGTCCCTCAAGAACGTGGTATCCCACAAGGATCCTCACTCTCTGCATTACTTTTTAACCTTTATATCCAACCTATTTGCGCAATCTTTCAACGCCACAATCTAAACTATTTTATCTATGCAGACGACATCATGCTGTTCGCCCCTTTGGACATAGCTAACCTTAATTTCAACAGAATCGCCACCTGCCTCTTTGAAGCTGAACAATGGCTCCGCTCAATCCATATGGATATCAACTTCAAAAAGACTGAAGCACTCTTCGTAACCAGAAATACCAACTTCACCCCTCCAACTACCATCAACCTTATGAACATTACTCTCCCAGTCAAATCTGAAATTAAATACCTTGGAGTTACACTAGACAAAATGCTAAGAATGACACACCACATAAAACAGACTGCCAAAACTATATTTTTCAAGCTGAGAACCATACAGCAACTCAGACCCCTCATTGACATCAACGATTTCAGAACAGTTGTCCAGGCTCTCATTATGCCACATTTAGACTTCTGTAATGGCATACTCCAAGGGACATCCAAAAAGAATCTACACATCCTACAAAGAGCTCAGAATGTCACTGCTTGAATCATTGTGAAAGCCAAAATATTCGATCACATCTCCCCCATCCTATACGCTCTCCACTGGCTTCCAATCTCTAGTAGGATTCAATATAAAACACTTGTCACCACTTTCAAACTCATTAATGATTTAGCCCCATCACAGTTAGCAACATTACTTCAGACTCCACCAGAAAACAGACTTAGAAGAAAAACTAACCTCAACATGCTACTAATTCCCAATGCCATGAGAAAATCGAAACAAATAACCACCAACACTGCTTTTTCATATTATGCTCCTAGCCAATGGAACAAACTACCACTAAACCTAAGAGAGATTAAGGACCTTACCTCTTTCAGGAAGGAACTTAAAACCTACCTGTTTAGTCAACACTACAGCAACCTACAACCTGCAATCAAATATACTACACAAGAATATACAACTAACCAAACACAAGTCTATCCCACCTAATTCTAGACTCATTTTTAATAACCATTCTAAATAGTCCTACTCCCAACACTATACTTGTGATTACAAATAACTATTATAAATAGTTTTTGTCAACCATGTAAATAATTTACACATTGGTTCTTTGTAACATAGTTTTTATGTTCCATTATGTTCTTATGTAAATAACTTACACATTGTTTCCGTGTAACTTAGTTCTTATGTCCACTGAATGTTCTATGTAATGCAATATTGCACTGTTTGCTATATTGTTGTTTAAGTTCCTTGTAAACTGCCCCTGATCTCTGGAAGGGGCGGTATAGAAAAGCACACAAATAAATAAAATAAAATAAATAAATATTTACATTTTTTGGTTACTCGAAGGGCGAAAACGGTCAGGCAAGAACTGGAAAAAGAGGAAGGACGATGAGAAGGTGGGCAGTCTATGGAAGGTGTCACGGAATACCCTTAATTGGACCAGGGCTTTCCTGAGGTTAGCCAGTGTATGGGGACATTATTTTCCAGTGCAATATGGATTGTTGTTAGCCTAAGCGGATGCCATACTCGCAGCATCACAGGCCCATGAAGGGTGGGCCTGGTTAAACTATGACGAGGACTTTAGGGATATGATGAAGCAGAATGCCCATTTGTCCTGGGGATGAAGGACATCAACCAGTGACTTACACAGATGTCCTCCTAGCGTGGGGCCGCGGGTAGAGGAGTGGGGCCTGGGGTGGAGGTCAAGGCATACCGGCGGGGAACTGGTCCTTTTGGAGTGCAGCGGTTAACCCTGGTAACTCAAAAGCAGGGCTAGGAAACACAGATCTATGCTAGTGCTTCAACAAGTAATCCTGTCTGTTCCTGGACTGCAAGTTTCGACATGCTTGTTCTCTCTGTATGGCCAGTCATCCCGCAACAAAATGTAGCTGGAAGGGCGTGATGGGGACTCCCGTTCCTGCAAGTGAAGGTACAGCAATGCAGTTGGCCCCAACTCCAGTCAGGGTTAAGATTTTGCGGCCCTGGATCTAGAGTTATGGGGAGCAAGGGGCGGGGGAGGCATTGCTGCAAGGTTTTAGAAACATAGAAACATGATGACAGAAAAAGACCACATGGCCTATCTAGTCTGTCCTTCCATAACAACAACTACAACAGTCCACACTGTCCTCATCTCTACCACCTCCACTGGGAGACTATTCCATGGATCCACTACTCTTTCTGTAAAGAAATATTTCCGCATATCACTCCTGAATCTATCTCCCTTCACCCTCATCCCATGTCCCCTCGTAGCAGAACTTGCTTTCAATTGAAAGAGGCTCTCTCCCTGAACATTTATGCCACGGAGGTATTTAAACATCTCAATCATATCACCTCTATCCCGCCTTTCCTCTAAGGTGTACATATTAAGATCCTTAAGTCTGTCCTCATAGGCTTTATAATGAAGCCCATTAATCATTTTAGTAGCAACCCTCTGCAAAGACTCCATCCTGTTCACATCCTTTTGAAGGTGCGGTCTCCAGAATTGCACACCATACTCCAAATGAGGTCGCACTAAAGACTTATACAGAGGCATTATCACCTCCTTTTTTCTGCTAGCCATTCCTCTCCGTATGCACCCAAGCATCATTTTAGCTTTTTCCGTCGCCTTTTCTACCTGTTTAGCTACTTTAAGATCATCAGACACAACCACGCCTAGGTCCCGCTCTTCTTTAGTGGACAAAAGTACTTAATCTCCTATACTGTATTGATCCCTTGGATTGCTGCAGCCCAAATGCATGACCTTACATTTTTTAACATTAAATCCCAGCTGCCAAATTCTAGACCATTCTTCAAGCTTAGATAGATCCCTCCTCATGTTATCTACACCTTCCTGGGTGTCTACTCTATTGCAGATTTTGGTATCATCCGCAAAGAGGCAAACCTTACCCGACAGCCCTTCCGCTATATCACTAACAAAGATGTTAAAAAGAATCGGACCAAGGACAGATCCCTGGGGCACACCACTGGTAACATCCTTCTCCTCAGAGTGAGCTCAATTTACTTGTACTCTTTGTCGCCTCCCACCCAACCAATTTCTAACCCAAGCAGTAACTTTAGGTTCCATCCCTAGGGTGCTCAGTTTGTTTATAAGTCGCCTGTGAGGAACAGTGTCAAAGGCTTTACTGAAATCTAAATACACCACATCTAGAGCTCTCCCTCGGTCCAACTCCCTGGTCACCCAGTCAAAGAAATCAATCAGATTTGTCTGACCAGACCTGCCTCTGGTGAATCCATGCTGCCACGGATCCTGTAATCCGCTGGACTCCAGAAACCTCACTATTTTCTCTTTCAGCAGCGTTTCCAATAATTTACTCACCACCGAACTTAAACTAACCGGCCTGTAGTTTTCAACCACATCCTTACTTCCGCTTTTGTGTAAAGGCACCACATGAGCCTCTCTCCAGTCCTTTGGCACCACTCCCGACTCCAATGAGGCATTGAAAAAGTCAGTCAGTGGAGTTGCTAGAACGTCCCCAAGTTCCCTCAGTATTCTAGGGTGTATCCCATCCGATCCCATCGCTTTGTCTACTTTAAGTTGAGCTAGTTTCTCACGAACACAGTCTTCTGAAAATTGTTCAAGATGTCCCTCGCTTCTGTTCTTATTTGTGGGTGTTTTCTGAGGTCTTGCTCCTGGTTCTTCATCTGTGAACACAGAACAAAAATATTTATTTATTTATTTATTTATTTATTTAACATCTCTTATATACCGCACTATTGTCATCAGCGCGGTTTACATAAAACAAACATATACATACAGAGAAACTGTAATGCATTTTACAAGTAACAGGGGTTTTTGAACTTGGGATTAAAAGTAAACTATATTGACTAAATAACTATTTACAAAAATTTATATACATTAGTCACATTTGGTTATCGTTTGGGATTGTCTTGGTCAGAAAATGTGTTGGTAGTATTTTCCATGTGCAAAGATTAGATTGGGAAATAGCTTAAGAAGAGGTGGTGTTTGAGGCTTTTTCTGAATTGTGTTAGGCTGGCTATAGCTCTCAATTCTGGTGGGAGGGCATTCCAGGCTATTGGGGCATGGATACTGAAGGCTCTTTTAGTTGTTTCTTTAGTGTATCTGACTGTTTGTTTTGGGATTGTTAATGTATTTATAGCAGTTGATCTTCTGGATCTGTTGGGGGTCTGTAAAAGTACAAGGTTGGTGATGGTTGATGGTGCTTGGTTGTTTAGGGCTTTGAATGTAGTGATCAGGATCTTGTAGTGAATTCTTGCGTTGGTTGGTAGCCAGTGGAGTCTTTTTAGGACTGGAGTTATGTGATCTGTCTTTGATATTCCTTCAAGTACTCTGGCAGCAGTGTTCATCGCCAGTTGGAGAGGATTTAATGTTGCTTGAGGGAGCCCGTATAGAATTGCATTTGCAAAGTCGATGTGAGGCATTACCAAGGCTTGGTAGACGGTTCTGAAGTCTGAGGGTTCCAGTAAGGGTCGAAGGTGGCGTAGTGTACGTATCTTGTGATATATTAGTTTTGTTATGTTTTTTATGTGAGCTTTCATACTGAGGCGCTGGTCGAGGGTGATACCTAGGTATCGTATTGTAGGTTTTACTGTTAATTCCTTGTCCTTTATCTTTAAGGAGGTAGGAGGTGTGAAGTTTTGGTTCTTTGTTATAAACATCACATCAGTCTTACTGTGGTTGATTCTTAGGTTTTCTGAGATGAGCCAATCTTCTACTGATTCGAAGCATGTTGTCAATGGTGTATAATCAGGGTGGTTGATGGAGAATGGCATGTATAGTAGAATGTCGTCTGCATATGCTAGACAGGTGACATTAAAGGAACGAATGAGGTCGCAGATAGGTTGCATGTATATATTAAACATCAACGCTGACAGAGAGGATCCTTGCGGTACCCCTTGATCTTGAAGAAATGGTTCAGATGCTGTTTCACCAATTCGTACTTGTTGCCAACGGTTAGTTAGATAGGATATACACCAGTCAAGTGCGACACCAAGGATTCCTTTTTCCTTAAGGCGATCGATAAGTATTTGGTGGCTTACTGAATCGAACGCAGCTGAGATGTCCATGAATATAAGGATGAATCCTTGGTGAATGTTATCTATTCCTGTGATTAATGTGTTGAATAAAGTGATGAGGAGGGTCTCAACTCCATGAGCTTCTCTAAAGCCGTGTTGTGCAGGGTCAAGTGGAGCTTCAGTGTCTATGTGCTGTTGTATTTGACGTTGGACCACTTTCTCAATTATTTTCGCTAGGAGTGGGATGCTGGATATTGGTCTGTAGGATTCTACTTTTAGGGAGTCTAATTTGCTGTTTTTTAATAATGGTCTAATTGAGGTTTGCTTGAGGATTTGAGGAAAGGTTCCAGTTGAAAAGGATTGTTCAAGGATATTCTGTATGAAGAAGCTTACTTCATGTCTAAGGTCTTTTATCCAGGCTGCTGGACATGGATCACTTGCAGCGGTGGTAGCATTTATTGATGCGATAGTGTTTTCAATTTCTTTGATTGATAATGTATTAAACTTGGTTAATGTGGTTGACTGTGAAGACATGTCAATCTTTGTTGGTCCAGTGGTGCAAATGTTGGATGTTTTTGTCATCTTTGACTTTAGGTAGTTAGCATAGTCTTGCGGGTGTATTGTTTGTGTATGTTTGGGGGGTGTTGGTTCCTTTGCCATTGTTCTTACAATGTTGAAGAGATCATGATGTTTATTTAAAGATTGCTTTAGAAGATTAGTATGGAATTGTTTCCTTCGATCTGCTATTTCCTGGCGATGCTTTTCTAGGTGTTTGCAATAGGCTGTGTAGGCTTCAGTAGAACGAGATCTTCTCCAGTGTTTTTCAAGTCTCCGAAGATGGAGGAGGGATGTTCTTAGCTCGTTGGAATACCAAGCTACATGTGTGCGGTGGTTGTTAAGCAATTCTGCTTTATCCTTATCAGCTTCTACATATTCCCCCATGCACCCTTGAGTCTGACAATACCACTTTTGCCCTTCCTCTTCTCACTAATATATCTGAAAAATGTCTTATCCCCCCATTTTATTGTATTGGCTATTTCCTCCTCCTTTTGAATCTTTGCCTTCTTGACTACTTTGCTAGCTTCTCTAAGTTTTTCCAAATACAGATGCCTGTCTTCCTCTCTCTGTGATCTCTTGTATTTCATGAAGGCCTCCCTCTTTTTCTTCACTTTTTCAGCTACTTCCTTCGAAAACCATAGCGGTCTCCTGTTCCTTTTGCCTTTATTTACCATTTTAACAAAAAGGTTGGTTGCCCTTAAAATACCCCCTTTCAGTTTTGCCCACTGTTTTTCTACGTCCCCCAGCTGTTCCCATCCCACTAACGACTCCCTGAGGTATTGGCCCATCTTCGCAAAGTTAGTCTTCCTAAAGTCTAAGATCCTCACCTTGGAATGGATTCTAACAGCCCTAGTCCTAATACTGAACCATACCATCTGGTGATCATTGGATGCAAAATGATCTCCCACTACAACATCAGAAACACTTTCACCATTGGTAAGCACCATGTCCAGTATGGTCCCTTCACGTGTGGGGTCTGTTACCAATTGCCTGAATAGTTCTCCCTGTAGAGAATCCAGGATCTCCTTACTTCTAGATGATATTGCAGCAGGAATGTGCCTATCAACATCTGGCATATTGAAATCTCCTATCAGTAGCACTTCCCCTTTCCTGGCAATGCTGCGTATGTCTTCAATTAACTCTCTTTCCACCTCTTCCTCTTGTGAAGGAGGTCTGTATATCACACCAATGCAAATAGATTTCTCTTTCCCTCTTTCTAGTTTAACCCACAATGCCTCCTCTCTCCCTTTTAAGCTCTGTAATTCCAAAGCTTTAATAGTAGTTTTTACATATAGTGCCACTCCTCCTCCCCTTCTTCCTACCCTGTCCTTTCTGAATAAAGTATAGCCAGGTATAGTTACATCCCAGTCATGGTTTTCTGTGAACCAGGTTTCTGTAACTGCCACTAAATCCAAGTCAGCCACTCCCACCAAAGCTTCAACTTCAGGGATCTTATTTCCCAAGCTACGAGCATTAATACACACTGCTTTCAATATGTTACCCCTGTTACCCATTTCCATAAAGGTATTTAATGTATCACCTACCTGGGGGCTTTCACTTACCTGGGGGCTTTCTTCACCCATCCCCAATGAATCTAGTTTAAAGCCCTCTTCAGTAGATTAGCCAGTCTACTACCGAAGATGCGTTGACCTTTCTTGGACAGATGGATGCCATCTCTGCTCTGCAACCCTGGGAACAGCATCCCATGGTCCAAGAAACCAAAACGCTCTCGAAGACACCATCCACGCAGCCATGCATTCATCTCCAGGATGCGAGCCTCTCTGCCTTGGCCTTTACCCTCCCTCAACAGGGAGGATTGAAGAGAACACCACCTGTGCACCTAACTGCTTCACCCTCTGTCCCAGAGCCATGAAGTCACTTTTGATACGTTCCGAGGTATACCTGGCAGAATCATTTGTTCCAACATGGATTAGCAACATTGGGTAATAGTCAGTGGGCTTGATGAGTCTTGGCAAACTCTCCATAACATCTTGGATTTTGGCACCAGGCAGACAGCATACCTCTCTGGACATCAAGTCTGGTCGGCAGATGGACGCCTCAGTACCCCTCAGAAGAGAGTCTCCAACCACCACTACCCTTCGTTTCCTTCTGGTCACTGATTCTGCAACTTTGGGGTACTTGAACTCTGGTTCTTCCCTTTCCAGGGATGCTTTCACCTCCTCCACTTCCAGGGCTGCATAATGGTTCTTCAATTCAAGGGCTGGAGAAGTTGGATTGGTGATTTTGCAGGCCCCTGGTGACTTGTGTCCAACCATCGACATTCTGTTGGCTCCCATCTTCTCCTGTGCTGGAGAGCTTGGTTGCTGCAAGAAGCATCTCATCAATGTACTTCTCACTGTCTTGAATGCTCCTCAGCCTCGCCACCTCCTCTCTGAGTTCCTCCACTTGTTTCCTCAGAGCTTCAGCATGCAGGCACCCTGCACATGCAACCGGTCCTTCAACTGGCATTAGAACCTCTGTCTGGACCGAGGCAGAAGCTGTAACGGGGGCAACAGCTTTAGCAATACGATTTTTCCCAGCCATTGTTCTGTTCGTGGAGCTTAGGTATCTGTTAAAGCAAAAGAGAGAGATCTACCAAGTACCAGCCGGTTTCGCAGCTGTCCTTTCAGAGAAAAAGCAGTTAAATCTCTTTAATTATATTCAAAATGTGCTGGTCCAATTTTCTGTGATTTGTTAAAGGGGGAGGTGCCCTATAAAGCAAGACTGCTCACTGGGGGTGGGGGGGAGTCGGGGTGGGTAGGGAAGGAACTAACATCTGATTAGGTGTTAGCAGTTTCTAAACCTGAGGAAGCTACTGGAGTTCAGCAACCTACTGTGCTCAAGGAAAGTTCCCCTAAAGCAGCAAAAAGAAAGTAACCTTGCTTTAAAAAATATACAAAAAACCCTTTTAAGAGCTCCCAGTCAGAGAGCTAGCAATGTAATATAATAAAACAAACAAACAAACCCTCAAATCCTTACTGTTTGTTTGATCTGTGGAGCCCTGGTTAGGAAAGCCTCAAAAGGGCAGGGCACTGGAGCCTTTTATGCAGGCTTCAACTGCACTCAGGAAACAGGCCCACTAACTCCTGATTAGGTGTTAGCAGTTTCTAAACCTGAGGAGGTTACTGGAATTCAGCAACCTACTGTGCTCAAGGAAAGTTCCCCTAAAGCAGCAAAAAGAAAGTAACTTTGCTTTAAAAAATATACAAAAAACCCTTTTAAGAGCTCCCAGTCAGAGAGCTAGCAATGTAATATAATAAAACAAACAAACAAACCCTCAAAACCTTACTGTTTGTTTGATCTGTGGAGCCCTGTTTTTGAGTAGGGTTTTTTTATTCTTTGTCAAGGAACCATACAGGATATGGCAGCATGTAATGCAGGGTCTGTGTGGTGTCTTGTGCAAGTAGTGTGGGATAAGGTTATAGCTGAGTGTGAACTGGATAGGATTGCTGGGCCTTTTGCTGAAGCTCCTTTTCGGCCATTTGTCTAATAGACAGCATTTTGGTGGTGGTGAGAAGCGAGGAGGAATGTGACAAAGTCTATCTACCCTTTTGATGTCTAGGACATCTGTACCTTGCGCACTCACAATCTTAAATGACAGAGGTGTAAGGCAGGGGTCTCCCAATCCAATACTGGAGGGCCACAAACCAGTCATGTTGGGAGGATATCTCTAATGCATATATATCTCATGCATATTCATTAGGGCTATCCCAAAAACCTGCCATGATTGCAGCCCTCCAGGACAGGTTTAGGGACCCCTGCTGTAGGGTGTCTGTTCCCCAGCATGATGGGGGTTGATGGGCCCCCTCTACTGCCACTGTTGCAGGGAGGTAGAATGTGGATCTGTTGGTGGGGGGAATCCTGTCTCCCACCCTGAGCCATAGAGGGTGGGTTGGGTGGTGGTACATAGTCTGCCTATGGGTCCAAACATCCCCTGTCACTTACATCATGTTACCATGGCACCAAGACAGAATATGCACTATTCTGGGTGCATCATAAGCCATAAGGGCCAGATCTGATTGACAACTTCAGATAGACACTAATGTATCCTAGGTGTGTTTGCAAGAACTACCTATCACACACAGGCACTGATGGGTACCTGTGACATGGCCTATTTCAGCCATTGAAGGTGCTGCGGATCTGGTGCTGGATGCCCCACCTCACCCTCAGGGTGAGCACAATACCCACACAATGTGATGGTCTGTAGCTATTCTGTGCCACTAACACACACCGTCGGCACCCCCTACCAGGCTGAGGTGCTGTGAGGTGCATACCCCATCTTGTGATCATCTGTAGACTGCTGATATGCATGTGCTGTGCATCATGGGTACGCGTGGGTTGCCCCTATCCTGGTAGCCACTGCAGACTGTTTGTGTGGTGACATGCAGTCCTTCTGTAGCCAGGCAGGGGTTTGTTAGCAGCTGTAGCTCACAGGTTGCTTCACTGCCTGTGGAGCCAGAAGTCATGGGTTCTAGCCCACAGTGGGGTTATTTGATAAGGCTGTTTGAGGCATTGTCTATTTTTAATGTACATTAGTGCTGCCAGCAAAAACACCCTCAGAGTACTGTAACCTTAAGGTGCCTCATAGGGCGCCCTATAAAGCGCCTTATAGGGTGTCTTATAGGGGACATTGTAGGGTGCCTTGGCGGACAGTGCACTTTATAATGTGCCCTCTGGAGTGCCTTACAGGGTGCCTTATGCAGCACCTTAGTTTACGCCACTGTGAGGGTGTGTTTGCTGGCAGCACTAATTAAAATAAAACTACAATGCCTCAAAAAGCACTACTTAAACATAAAGGGGGATGTTTCAGCCAGCTTTGTTCATTAAGCACACTGGGGATCAAACTTATGTCTCCAGTACCATCAAGCAGTGTATTAACCATTGTGCTACACCTCTGCCTCTGTGTTTAGATGTCAGCGCACCTACTTAAGATTACCGCGCGTTAACGTGCTTAGCTGCGTCTCTCCCGATAATGTGCGCAGTGGACGTTATCGCGCGATAATCCCATTTTGCTACGTTAAGACCGAAACGCCCACTCCTTTTATGGCAGCCTGCACACTATCGCCGGGCGCACGTTAAGACTGCTTAGTAAACATACCCCTAAGATGATCAGGCAAGAAAGGTATAAATGAGTGTCAGTTTTTAGAGAATAAAATATGTCAGCTTTGAAAATGTGCATTTCATATAGTTCATTACAGGAAAAAATGCGTTTCTTTTTCTTCCTTGTTTCACAACTTGGTGTCTGATTATGGGGTTTTCCATTTCAATTTGAATCTTTTGTATTAAGGTGATCAAAGTTGTTAACACAAGAGGACTGTAAAAAATTGCAAGAGGACCTTGATAAATTGGAAGGTCACCATCTCTTAAAAAAGGATACAGCAGAATTAGAAAAGGTACAGAGAAGAGCCACCAAAATGATAAAGGGGATTGGAGGATACTCCTATGAGGAGAGGCTTAAAAGGTTAGGATTCTTCAACTTGGAAAAAACTCGGCAGAGGGAAGACATGATAGAGGTCTATAAACTAATGAATGGAGCAGAATGGGTAAACATATATCAGTTGTTTTACTCCTTCAAAAAGTAGAAAGACTAGGGGACACACAATGAAGCTAGAATATAACCCATTTAAGACTAACTGGAGAATTTGTTTTTCACTCAATGCATAACACAAGTACACTACCAAAAAACTGCTTCCAGTTTTGCAACTGATTCCTATAGATTTTGGGGTGCTGAATCCAGGAAAAATAGCCAAAATGTTTCATCACGTCACGTTTTCTTGCAAAATTAGATTTCTTACCCATATAAGGAATGTTCACATAATTTCTTTTTAGCCGACTGCAGTTTATTTTCTTGGCCCAAAATAGAGGTTGTAATGGTTAACTAACTAGAAACACTCCCTCATGATATTTTAGAGTGTTTTGTATTCATTTTATACATTAACAGGACAATTGGGAGGCGGGGGGCTAAATCCAGTACTCGCGCTGGCGCATGTTCTTTCCTGTTCGCCTCGCCTCGTTCGCTCGCTCAAACACGGTGGTTGCGACATGAACGTTCCTGTCAAATTTCAGTTTCTTGCAAGTTCATTATTACCTTTTGTTTGCTCAGTCGTAATCCAGCTTTATTCCGAAGTGGTTCACTACAGTTGTAGTTTGCAGTGCTGTGTATTTGTGATGGCTCACAGAGCCAGAGGTTGCGTCAACTCTCCGGACAGTTTTTGTTTTATTTGTGGGGAATATGCCGTGAAAAAGCGGCAGAGGAACATTTCTGCATTTATTAAAAAATTATATTTCGCCTATTTCGGTTTGAAGTTAGGCGATCAAGACAAACCGTGGGCTCCTCACAAAGTGTGCAAGACATGTGAGGAAGATCTACGCTTAAGGATGAAAGGTAAAAACCAAGCATTTCGTTTTGGAATACCTATGATGTGGCGTGAACAAAGAGACCACAGCAGTGACTGCTATTTTTGCTCTTGCATTGTGAAGGGATACAACTTAAAAAATAAGAACGTAATAAGTTACCCCAACCTTCCCTCAGCAATTAGGCCTATGCCTCATAGCAACGAAGTACCTGTGCCTGAACCACCAAAATCTTTGGATCATATTTGTGTGGACGGTTCTGATCATGATGAGACTCATCAGATGGCTTTTCCCGATGAGTCCAGTACTTCCGAGTTTGAAACTGAACCAGATCCGAAACCTGAACTTTTCTCTCAAGCTGAATTGAATGATTTAGTTCGGGATTTAGGACTCCCAAAAGATGCTGCCCAACTGCTAGGTTCTCGGCTTAAACAGAAAAATCTATTGTCACCAGGAACAACTTTTTATTGGTACCGCAACCGCGAGACACAATTTTTGAAGTATTTCAGAAAAGAGGACGATTTGGTATTTTGCAACGATATATACGGAGTGATGGAAAAGTTTAAACTCAAGTATGATCCTGCTGAATGGCGGCTGTTCATTGATTCGTCAAAAGACAGCATAAAAGGTGTTCTTCATAATGGCAACACATTCGCTTCAATTCCTATTGCTCACTCTGTTATTCTCCAAGAAAAATACGAGAATTTGGCCCTGATTCTTCAGAAGATTCGTTATGATGAGCATAAGTGGATGATTTGTGGAGACTTTAAAATTCTATCCATGCTATTAGGGCAGCAATCCGGTTTCACCAAATATCCCTGCTTCCTTTGCTTGTGGGATAGCCGGGCCCGCGACCTACACTGGGGGAAAAAAGACTGGCCAATTCGGGAGTATTTGAGACCCGGTGAGAAAAATGTTCTTCATGAGAGCTCGGTACCTCGTGATAAAATTCTATTACCACCTCTCCACATTAAGCTGGGTCTCATTAAGCAATTCATCAAGTCCCTTCCAAAAGATGGTGAGTGCTTTCAGTACCTTTGCTCAAAGTTCCCCCGACTTTCTGAAGCAAAGCTAAAGGAAGGAGTGTTTGTTGGCCCTGATATAAGGAAACTCATTTCAGATGGAGCATTCGCTGAAACGATGTCTGAGAAGGAAAAAGAAGCCTGGGATTCCTTCAAGGATGTTGTTCTCAAATTCTTGGGGAACAGGCGGGATGAGAACTATAAGGATATTGTTGCCAGGATGCTCAATGCCTTCAAAGAACAAGGCTGTAACATGAGCCTGAAAGTCCATTTCTTGCACTCCCATGTGAACTACTTTCCCGAAAACTTGGGGGCGTACAGTGAAGAACAAGGTGAAAGGTTTCACCAGGACATCAAGGACGCAGAGAGAAGGTACCAAGGAAGATGGAACACCACTATGATGGCTGATTTCTGCTGGTTGCTGCTGCAGGAAACCCCAGATGAAAAATACACCAAGCAGCGCACCAAGAGAAGCATTCGGGGGAAGAAGAAACGGGCCCACCAGGAGATTGATTGACCCAAGAATGACTTTAAAATCTAAACTGTGTTGACAAATATCGTGTTTTTACTAAACTTTGAAATAAAAATTTGCTAGTTATTACCACAGTGTCGGATCTCATTTATTAGAATTTTATTTTCACACCATCGGGTGTTTGTCTTCATGTATTGCAATGGTGCGGTTTGCGTTTTCTATTCTTACATACATACCTGTACAACATTTTTTGCACATTTCTTTGCTTTGCTTTGTGTCTAACCTCGCTCTTATATGCTCAATGTTTGTGCACATGTATGTGGCTGTTTTAAGTGCAGACAATTTTGCTACCATCACAGTGTGTTTTGTTGACATTACTCTATTCTTATGTGCTGCCTTGTTACAATTTTCTTTATTCTTATTTGAATAACTACTAAACAATTAGTATAAAGAATTCATCCAAGAAACTTTTATCTCGATCGCACTCAATCTGAAACGTTCACCTCAAACTGCTAACCCAATGTAGCAAAAAATCTGTACGTGATGGAGCAAATTGGTTACCAGATTTGGATTCAGCGCACCAAAAAACGTAAAAATCAATCGAAACATTAGAGGCAGTTTAAAAAAAATTTTTTTTAGAGTACCTGTGTAATCAAACGCTGGAATTCGTTACTGAAAGATGTAGTAAAAGCTCTTAGTGTAGATGGGTTTAAAAAAGGTTTGGACAAGTTCCTACTATACTACTTATCATTTGTATAGCGCTACAAGATATAAGCAGTGCTGTACAGACACATGTAAAAGACAGTCCCTGCTCATAAGAGCTTACAGTCTAGTCAACACCGACAACACAACTGGGGACTAAGATATATCTAGGCGAATGGTAAGGAAAGACATGGTAGGGAGACTAAAGGGATCTGGATCCAAAATCAGTCTCAAAGAAGTGAGATTTTTATTTTTATTTTATCTTTAACAAATTTTCCATTACCTATACAAGTAAACTACTTGTTCAGAAAAGTCTTACATTTGGAATAATTAAACATACATGAATCAAAATACAAGGAAACAATTTTCCAAAGAAGGACACAAGCCCACAACATCTGAGGCAGAACAAACAAAAAAATAACATTCCTTATCACTAATCTAACAATCTTCAGGAAATAAAAACAGATGAGAATGAGAAACAGCAGCCTAACCAATCAAATGGATACTAAGCTGACATACTTGAAGAAGAACTAAGGGGTATGTTTACTAAACGGCGCTAACATCGCAGCTGCGACGTTATCACGCGATACGTGACGTTAATGTGCGATAATGGCGCTTTACCATGCGAGAACGTCATGTATCGCACGATAATATCTGCAGTGGTGTTAAGGTGCGCAGAGGGTGGAGTAAGGCTCCGCAGAGGGCGGAGTAAGGCTTCCCAGGGGTCGATGGGTGGAGAGTGGGCGGGGAGAGGTCCCATGCACACTAATGCTGTGAAATGAAGGTCTTAAAATTAGCGCCAGTGAAAACCTCACGCTAGAGGCACATTTGCAGGACAGAGAAACCATTTCAGTCAGCAATGTACAGCAAAGCCAGGGAAACCCGGAAAGTGATAGTAGTGATACATGTGCAGGAACCAAAAAGGCAAATAAACATATTAAATGACCAGAACCACATTTGAAATCCCCATAACCAAGCTGGCCAATAGTGCTACTAATTATAAAAATAAAGCAACACTACTGACAAAGCGAAAAAGGAAAATATCATGTTTGGAAGAGGCTATGCTCTGTCCCCCTACAAAGTGAATGATCCCACAGTGAAATAGCGGTGATCAGGGTTTTGTCATTTATATTGGGCAGGTTTGTTATGCTGTGGTCCAGCTTGGGCACAGTGCGGACTAGGCAGATGTCTAGGTGGCACATAGGAATGACGAAACTGTAAAGCAGCAAGACAGCAACTGACAAGGGTCTAAAATGGGCACGAGTGTGTGTCCCACAGTGTCACAGGGGATGTTACCCAGCAGGTACCCCCAAGGGCACATAACATTGGCAGGTGGTGCCAGGTGGAAGTGCGCATGTCCATGTAGGCACTCCTACCTGAGAAACCACACCATTGGCAGCTGCCTACCGGCACACTGGATGGCCTGGGACTGCGCACCACCAGCACCACTGGCATAAGGGCATGTCAGCATGGTGGCGAAGGGTTGCTGGTGGTGGAGGGGGCAGTGGCATCTGCCCAGAGCAGACCAAGGCCACACCCTGTTTAGGTGGGTGCCGTGTGGTGCAACAGACAAGGTCTGTCTAACGAACACTAATGGTAGCCCCCAGGGAATGATCTGCTTCTGTGGCAACAGTTTGGTGCAGTACACACAGCCAGTGTGTTCAGGGGCAGAAGGTCACAGGTTCAAGCCCCAGCTGTGGCTCCTGCATATCCCTATATTTTACCCAGTACTAAACCGTGGTAATAAAGATGGAACTGTTATTGCAGATTAAATAAACAAGCCATAAACGCCTATATTTTACCCTACAGGGCACAGACACCATAAATATGTGCAATCCCTAGAGCAGAGTTTCCCAACTGCAGTTCTGGAGGACCAAACACCATTCAGGTGTCATGCTGTCCCTAATAAATATGCCTGTGCTGCATTTGTATGCGCCGCCCCCATTGTATGCAAATGTATCTCATGCATATTCATTAGGGACAGCATGAAAACCTGAACAGTGTTTGGCCTACCAGGACTGGAGTTGGGAAACTCAGCCCTAGAGCAGAGGTACAAACACCCACACCCACAGGCTCCACTATCCAACGCCTCATGGAGAGTCAGGCTGTTGGGCCCTGCGTGGAGCAGCATCTCCCAATACTGGCACCTGCATACCTTAGCAATGCTGTCCTAAACTTGGGAACACACTCCACATATATCAAAAGGTTGCTATGATTAATGGCAGATAACAAATCCTAAGTTAAACATGATTTGTTGATAGAGATTCATCATAGCAACCTTTCTGATATCTGTGGAGTGTGTTTCAGTTATTGATTCTGACAGTGTTTAACACCCCGGGGAGTGACCCCAACAGTTCTGCGTACCATAGCAATGCCTGCACTGTGCCCAGGACTGGTGTGGCGGCCAGGGTTGCCAGAAACCTTTATATTTGCACAATGCTGGCATAGGTGTGGGAGTGTGTCTGTCTATCCAGTGTGTTGTGGCTGCCTACACCTTACTGAGCCCACACTGCTTGCACTGTTTCCAGTGTTAGCCTGCCAATGTGCATAATGAGAAGCAAGGTACTGTGGGTATGGGCCAGACAGGGTGGCCTGGGCAGGACGCATCTGTACAGGGTTTAGGGCAATGGCTGGGACATTGTAGTGCCTGACCACCACCTGCACGGACAGGGTGGCCACAGCATGTCATGCTGGGAGGTCACTCTCACCCTGACTGAGCAGTGACCACGGCATGGCTAGGTTCCCCTATAGTGCTATTTCTTTTAAGCGATATTTATGGGTTCCCTTTTTTTGGGGCTTAATCACTGACATACCTGTGTGGTGTGTATGTTCACATCCTATTTTTGGGTGCACACAGTTCCTCCAGGAATATGTACTAGCTAGCAGACTGTCTGCAGTTAGTATGTGTATGGCTGGGACATCTTGCAGGGTGCAGTGGGTGGAGACTGACTGTGCCCTCTGCTGGTGAATGTCTGATAGGGGTGGGTGGGCAGCTGAGCTGAGCTTTTCCAGCATTCTGCCTGTCTGCCATTGCCTTATTGATGTGTATGGATCTGCATTAACCGCCCTGTAGGGTGTCTATTTTCCAGCAGGACTGGGGTTGATGGTCCCCTCTACTGCCACCATTGCAGAGATGGACAATGTGGATCTGTTGGGGAGAGATCCTAAGCCACAGAGGGCGGGTTGGGTGGCCCTACATAATCTGCCTTGGGGTCCAAACACCCCCCTTCACTTATAACATGTGACCATGGCACCCACACAGGATATGCACTATTCTGGGTGCATCATAGTCCACAAGGGCTATACGTGACTAGGAAATACAGATAGACACAGGTGTATCCTTGGTGTGTCTGCAAGGACTACCTATCACACACTGGCACTGATGACAACCTACAGCATAGCCTATCTCAGCAAAGCCAGGTGCTGCGGACCTGGTGCTGGCTGCCCCACCTCACTCTCAGGGTGAGCACAGGACCCGCACAGTGTCACGGTCTGTAGCTACTCTGTGCCAGTAACATACATGGTCAGTTCCCCCTACCAGGCCGGAGTGCTGTGGGGGTGCCTATCCCTTTATGTGATCAGCTGTAGACTGCTGATCTGCATGTGCAGTGCATCATGGGTACAGGTGGGTTTACCCTATCCTGGTAACCACAGCAGACAGTTTGTGTGGTGACCTGCAGTCTTTCTGTAGCCAGCCAGCAGTGTGGTAGTAGCTATAGAGATGTAGCCTACTGGTTGTGTCAATGATTGTGGAGACAGAGTTCATGGGTTTGATCCCACAGTGGTGTAATCTAAAAAGGCTGTCTGAGGCATTTTCTTTTAATTTACATCAGTGCTGCCAGCAGAAGCACCCTCACAGTGCTGTAGCCTAAGGTGCCTCATAGGCGCCCTATAGGGCGCTCTATAAGGCGCCCTGTAAAGCACCCTATAAGGCGCCCTATACAGCACCCTATAGGGCACATTATAGGGTGCCTTGGCAGACAGGGCACTTTATAATGTGACCTATGGGGCGCCTTATGAGGCACCTTAGGTTACGGCACTGTGAGGGTGTTTTTGCTGGCAGCACTGATTTAAATTAAAAGAAAATGCCTCAGATAGCCTTTTTAGATTACACCACTGCAGGATTGAACCTATGACCTCTGCCTCCACAGTCATTGCAGTAACCAGTGGGCTACATCATTATAGCTTCTAACACTGCGCTGGCATGTACTTAGGGTTAACGCGTGTTAAAGTGCCACGTCGCCTACTATCGCGTGATACATATTCTTGCTACCTTAGGACTGGAACGCCCACTCCTTATATGGCATTCTTCACATTATCGCTGCAACTAGCACCGGTAACATTAGGATGGTTTAGTAAACATACCTCTAAGTAGAGCTCGCTGAGCTGACACAAAAGCTGTTAACTGAATTGGATCAGTAAACATATATCTTGCAGATCTATATCTAATAATACATTTACAGGGTTATTTTAGGAAGTACAAAGCCCCAAGCTGAAACATACCAGGTACAGCAGCAGAAATTCTCTCCTGCACCACTGTGACTCATGAGAAACAGCTGGATAAATCCTGACCTTACAAGAAACATCTCATCCTTATGACGAAAAAAATAACTTCATGAGCCAGTCTCGGTCCACAGATACGGCAAGGGTCACCAGGAATGTTGCAGGGACAGGAGAAGCAGAGTCTGAGGACTCTAAAACAGCCAAAATATCCAATACTTCCATGGATATATCCTGAGCCTGCGACAACTCCTGACAAACCTGTCCCACAGGCAAATAACAAACCTTAGACACAGGAGGTGAAACCTTTAAAATTTCTACCAAATATTGTTTAAACATATTTTGAGGTGATACTAAAGGTACTGTAGGAAAATTTATAATTCTTACATTAGATTGTCTTGCTACATTTTCTAAAGTCTCTACTTCAAAGAAGAATATTATCATTAATCAACAGTTCCTCAGAGCAAGCAATCTTTCCCAACTACTCTTCATGTTTCGGAGAGAGTCTTTTAAGATCACAAATGTCTTTCTCCACCTTAACAATCCTCCGGTCTAAGGAAGAAACTCTCAACAAAAGGGAATCTATAGTTGGAGCCAAGGCTGTACCAGGGTTGCCAACTGGCTCCAGATGCACCTGACTAGCTTGATTTAGTCCTACGTTTACCCCATTGCATGCAGGGTCATGCAGTTCTAATTTTTCATTGTACCCCATAATAAAAGCAAGACTACATGTCCCTGCATGCAATGGGGTAAACTCAGGAGTGGATCAAGCCTGTTGGGCGGACCTGGAGCCAGTTGGCAACCCTAGGCTGTACCCAAATCAGAAATTGCCTGCCAAATGGTCTCCAGAAAAAAAACGTTGAGGCTACTCAGTGAGAAAGCAGGCTTCAGAGAAACAGCTGAAGAATGACCCGAAGAGATGCCAGAACTCTGGACTCCCAAAGCCAAAAGGGAGGAAATAACCTCCAATATAGAACTAGATACTGCCGAGTTCTGTTCCATTTGCCCCACCGAACACGCCTCAGCTGCACGCTGTTCAAATGATTTTGCCTCCATCACAGCTGGGACAGCCCCTCTCGAGGCGACGGGTCGCTGACACACTCGGTGATCGATTGGTCCACCTGAGCCAGACCTGCCAGGGATGCTAATGGCTGGGCTGGAGGACCCACTGCTCTGGGCTGAAGGAAATGTCAGAGCTGGAGGACAGATCCAAGCTCCCTGCCTCGGGTCTCGACTTGAATGGCTGCCTCGACTTTCTCTCCTCTCAAGCCCTTCTGGATCCTCTACAATCTGGATTTCGTCCTTTACATTCTACCAAAACGGCTCTTGCCAAAGTCTCCAGTGACCTGTTCCTGGCAAAGTCCAAGGGCCTTTACTCGATCCTCATCCTTCTTGCCCTTTCTGATCCTTTTGACACTGTTAACCACAACCTTCTCCTTGATACCTTGTCCTCGCTTGGTTTTAAGGACTCTGTGCTCTCCTGGTTCTCTTCTTATCTCTCCCATCGCTCTTTCAGTATTTGTTCTGGTGGATCCTCCTCTACTGCTATCCTGCTCTCAGTTGGTGTACCCCAATGATCTATCTTGGGTCCACTCCTTTTCTCTCTCTATACCCAGTCCCTTGGTGCAGTCATCTCTTCCCATGGCTTTCAGTACCATCTTTATGCTGATGACTCCCAGATCTACCTCTCTACACCTGAAATCTCTCCGGCAATCCATGCCCGGATCTCTACCTGCCTTTCTGACATTGCTGCTTGGATGTATCACCACCACTTGAAATTGAACATGGCCAAAACCAAGTTTCTTATTTTCCCCCCTAAACTCTCCTCTTCCCTTCCTCCTTTTTCAATTTCTGTGGATAACTCTCTACTCCTCCCTGTCTCCTCAGCTTGCAACCTTGGGATTGTCTTTGATTCTTCTCTCTCCTTCTCCATACATATCCAACTGATAGCTAAAACCTGCTGTTTCTTTCTCTACAACATCAACAAAATTCACCATTCCTTTCTGAACACACTACTAAGACACTTATCTACTCCTTAGTCACCTCATGTCTAGACTATTGTAACCAACTCCTTGCTGGTTTCCTCTTCAATCTGTTCAACACTCTTCTGCGCGGCTAATCTTCTGCCAGCCTCATCATGCTCATATTACCCCTCTTCTCAAGTCTCTTCATTGGATTCCTATTCATTTCCGCATCCAGATCTAGCTTCTCCTGCTGACCTATAAGTGCATTCACTCTGCAGTTCCTCACTACCTTCCCTCTCTTATCTCTCCCTACACCTTGCCTCGGGAACTCCACTCTTCTGGCAAATCGCTTCTATCCGTGCCCTTCTCTTCTATTGCCAACTCCAGACTTTGCTCCTTTCATCTTGCTGCTCCTTATGCTTGGAACAAACTACCTGAGTCTGTACGTCAGGCGCCTTCTCTGACCCTTTTCAAATCCAGGTTGAAAACTCACCTCTTTGCTGCCACTTTCGGATCTTGACTCACCTGATGTCCTTTGTCCTTTGTCTTTCCTTACCATTCCACCTAGCTGTATCCCATGTCTACAGCTACTGTGTTGTCTGTCTTGACTAGATTGTAAGCTCTGATGAGCAGGGACCTTCTTTTACATGTGTCTGTGCAGTGCTGCATATACCTTGTAGCACTACACAAATGTTCAGTAGTAGTAGTAGTAGATTGGCGAAAATTAAAGGTGCTCAGACAGCACTGCTGTAGAAATGACATGCCAGCAATTTTAAGAAGAGGAATGATTAGAGACTGACAAGCGAAGGGTTATCATGGTGCCATCCAGTCCAGTTTTAAGTAAGTAGACGCAGTGGTTATAAACATTTCTTATGCACCTGTACCCCACTTCCCACAGGCAGAACAGAAGAGGACTGCTGCAGTCACGGCCTCAAATCACGTTATCTGCCCGTGGGGATGCCACGTTCCCCAAGCAAAAGAGAGAAGAACTGCTGCAACCACGGCAAAGATCTTCTTCTGTCTAGCTATGAATTTGGGCACTAGAAAGCAATGTTGCATCTCATGTCATAAATCCCTCTCTGATTGCTTTGGAAACCTAGAAAAGGCAGTTTGACAAGTGTTATAAATTCAACATCAAACTGAAGAAAAATGCAACTTGAATCACTGACATGGCATTGCACTCTGCCTGAGCTGAGGATGATTTAGGGAACTCTGGACATGCACTCAGCAATAAACCAAGATGTTAATAGCGTAAAACAGTGAAAATGCTCCTGCTTCTAAGCACAGCTTCAGACTTCTCCTTTTCTTATCAATGAACCATCACTTTGTCTAGTCATAATTGCTAGAGGTGAGGCAAAAGGTTCAAATAAAATTAATATTGGGTTTCTGTCCTGCTGTGTAGAATTGCTCGGTGTACTCCTCTTTCTCCTGTTTGGATTTCTTTAAGTTCAAACCCTAAAAATAGCTTAGACATGTGCATGAATTTGCTGAGCATAGTATTGTGTGATTCTCAAGTTAGTACATGAATTTATACAGTAGAAATAAGGATCTACAAACTGCAGGTGATCCTTTCATCTTGGAGTGCCATCTCTAAACTAGAGAGTCCTTGGTACCTCAGTTTCATAGGGGTATGTTTTCTAAACCGTCCTAATGTGCGCCCGGTGCTAGTGTGCAGGATGCCATATAAGGAGTGGGCGTTTCAGTCTTAACATAGCAAACCGGGATTATTGCGCGCTAATGTGCGCTGCACGCACATTAGCGCACGAGAAACGCGTGCGGGAAGCATAAGCAGGTGCGCTGATGTGCAAGCAGCGGAACAGAGCTGCAGTACAATGATGAAGACACTGACTGATGGTGCAGGGGTCATGGGTTCAATCCCCCACTGTGCCCAATGAATAAGGCTGGCTGAGGCACTATCTGTTATGTGTAATCTTGCATTATGAGGCATTTTAATTTTATTGTAATTACTGCTGCTAGCAAACGCACTCTCAAAGCGCTGTAACATAAGGTGCTGCATAAGGCACCCCATAAGGTACCCCAGAGGGCACATTTTAAAGTGCACTGTCCGCCAAGGCACCCTACAATGTTGCTTAAAGGGTGGCCTATAGGGCGCCATATAGGGTGCCCTATGAGGCACGGCAAGGTCATAGCACTGTTTTTGATGGCAGCACTGTGCATTTTAACGCATGAAAATCTTAAGTAGGTGTGCTGATGTGCAAGGATGAGCAGCAGTGTAGCACAATGGTTAAGACACTGACTGATGGTGCAGGGATCATGAGTTCAATCCCCCACTGTGCCCAATGAATAAGGCTGGCTGAGGCACTATCTGTTATGTGTAATCTTGCATTATGAGGCATTTTAATTTTATTGTAATTACTGCTGCTAGCAAACGCACTCTCAAAGCACTGTAACATAAGGTGCTGCATAAGGCACCCCATAAGGTACCCCAGAGGGCACATTTTACAGTGCACTGTCCGCCAAGGCACCCTACAATGTTGCTTAAAGGGTGGCCTATAGTGCGCTTTATAGGGTGCCGTATGAGGCCCCGCAAGGTCATAGCACTGTTTTTGATGGCAGCACTGTGCATTTTAACGCATGAAAATCTTAAGTAGGTGCGCTGATATGCAAGGAGGAACAGCAGTGTAGCACAATGGTTAAGACACTGACTGATGGTGCAGAGGTCATGAGCTCAAATCCCCAGTGTACCTAATGAATAAGGTTGGCTGCAGTAATTCCTTTTTCTGCTTGCAACTGTAAACAATCTGTGCTGCTATCTAAAAAGAACTCCACCCCAGTGCCATAAATTAATGCACCTTTTAGGTTGCACCAGAAGGCACATCCTAAACAACCACGTCAGCAAAGGCGAGTTATAATGTTCCCCAGAGGCCATGTTGAAAGGTTGCCAACTCCCAAGGCACCATAGTAGGCACCCCATAAGCTGCCTGAATCGAAGGTGTGGTGTAAGATGCCCCAAGGATGTATAGGTGAACCCAAAAACGTTGGCCAAGAGCAGTAAGGTCCCCCAATTTGAAGGGCAAGAGAGGTATGTACCAAACACACACGTAACCCAAACACTGCACAGAGCAGAAAGGAAAGACAATGCATAAGTAAAAGAAGGACGTAGATCAGAGCTGAGGGACCACACAAATCAGCTCCAGCCCATGTGGCAGCTAGAAAAATGGACAAACATATCGGGGGCAGCTGTAGCTATGTACAGAGTGATGATAATGTACCATGCAATAATGACAGTGTGTGACAGAGGATGGGAAGATGTGTGCAGCAGAGGAGTCAGAAATGGCAGGATAGGTGAAATATCAGGATGATAGTGGAGTAGCAGTGCTATGCAGAGCACACACGAGAGGCAATCAGGGAGAGCTGCAATGCAGGAATGTGTAGGAGTGCAGGACGTGGGGTAGCAGCATGCACATCAGGGTAGGATGGCACACAGCTGGCAGACAGAAGATGGACAGAAGGATGGTTCACAACTCTGATGAGGGTACAATGTGCTCACAGCACAGATCTGCACAGATATGACTGTCACACGAATGAAAACTATTACTGCAGGACAAGCATACAAATGAAAGAGAACAGAGAGGAATCACACCTATGACCACTACCACAAATGGCAATGCACAAACCGGTAGGCCACACCACCAACGCGAGCTCATTAGCAAAGGCTGCATACAAAAATAGTGCAGGGCATCACACAAGACGCCTGCTGGCTGTCAGGACAGGCAAACCCCCAACAGTAACCATGACCAAATGCACATGCAAATCTGCTGTGTACAGATCAGATCACAGTCTGTAATTGGGACCAGAGATACATGCAAACACACAATGAAATGTTATGCAGTGGATACAGCATGCAAAAGAGGAAAGAAACTAAACCCCCAAGGGCAGCAGAGGATGCTCTGTGGAGCTGGTGCAAAATCTGGAACAGGACAGGAGAGAATTCAACATGCAAACAGGTGTACCACACACCAGCTGAACCACAGCAATACAAACCCCCCAAGTGCATTGCCATGTAAACACCATAAAGAAAGAGACCTATGTAACAGATAATATGTGATGGCTAGGCAGCACAGAGGGCACACCTTGGTATACAGTGAAGAGAGGGAAGGGTGTGTGTAGAGGTGATGAACCTGATGGTACCTAATGGTCCAGTTAGCACAACAGAAAAGAAAAAGATAAACCACATGTGGGGATCAAACCTGCAACCTATGGCGTTTTAACACATGCCTCTAACCACTACCCCAAACAGCACACTGAGCACAATTCAAAAATACTACCCCAAAGGGAGGGTGTGTATGGGAACCTGTAATACCAAGTGATGTGGCAAATGGCTGGCAGATACACTGCTGCCACCGTACAAGGATGTGAGCACAGGTGGGCCATGTACATGACCAGCAAATCAGTAGATACAAGTGTCAATGTGATCAAAGAGTGGAGGAGTAGCCTAGTGGTTAGAAAACTGGCTTGGACACCAAGCAACCAGGGCTCAATTCACACTAGCACTCCATGTGGCCTTGGGCAAGTCACGTAACCCTCCATTACCTTAGAAGAAAGACCTGACAATCTACTTCCAGTGACACTGACAAGAAAACCCTGGAGTCTCTGGGTCACAAGGAGTCAGGACTGACTCAAAGGCACACATTGTATTGCACGTTTGTCACCATGATCAAGCAGCAGCAGAGACAAATGTATATCAAACCCATATGTTTATTTGGGTTCATCTTCACAGATAGTGTAGATCCCGCCATCATAATATCAAGGTGAGTGGATCCAAGGTGAAAGACAGAAAGGTCACTGGCCCGTCTACAAATGAAGGGCAGGAGACATAATGTGCAGCACTATGCATTAGGCCCCCACCCCCCACATGCTGCCGCACGCCTCAAATGTGTTACTCACATATGAGTGCATGTAGACAGTAGGCGGTGCATGATGAGGGACCAACACACATCAATCATGATCTGTTCCCTAAAATATATCTATCTGGCAACACAGGAGGCACACAAATGAAAACAGCATATGTTATTGAAGCGTTGTAACTTTAGAACCACAGATTGAAAATAATGTTACAGCTATCACATAATGCCTGATATAGGAATCCAAGGTGCAACAATGTAACCCTAAACAATCATCAAATGCACAATGAGGATATGCTAACAGGTAGCAGAGGCACATTAACACAGACAGAATTCAAATGAAAACTTCCTGCAGAAACATGCAGAGATAACACCATGCAGGAGGTCACCCTGCACCGGTTGGTGTATAGACAGTGTCTGTACACATATATCACGGTACATGGAATGCACAATTGAAGGAAGACAACGGACACTCATACTGCGACACTCCAAATATAACGTGGCAATGTGAGTGTCGTTACCTCAGGGGATAAATAGGCCTCTGCAGACATGCAATGCAAGGTTTGTAAATCAATGCAGAGCGTTACATCTGTACAGTAAACAAACACAAGAAACAGTATATAGAGAGGGAAATTAAGGGCAAACATGTTACAGTAAACCACACAGAAGCCATATTGCCACGTGCTGTGTTTTGCCAACATAGTCAGTCATATGCACATGCACCATTGATATTTCAACATGATTCAGTGATGCCACACATGCACGCAAAGACCCTTGTTGATTGAAAACATCAATCCAGGATGCTGGTGTGCATTAAAGCGGTGTTGTGGCAAAACCTGTATCATGTCCAGGTGGAGATTAGGTGGACATAGACAACAGGACCTCTCCATCGCTACCCCTGTGCCACACGTATGGCTGTATGCTTGTGTTGAAACAAACAGATGAGCATATCCTGTGTTCCATGTCACACACATGGCCAAAAGAAACAACTGTGGAGGAATGAGCAAAATACAGTGACAATGGCAGTCCCTGATTCACACGTGGGGACCAGTACACAGTGTGCAAAGTCCAAAGCGTATCTGCAATCCAACACGTCAGGTTAAGACTATCCTTGCAACCCTGGGCATGCATAGTCAAGTGTCACATCCCAATATGCCACAGTACATGAAAGGTCCTGTGTGTCTCCTACGATGAGCACGACTCCCAACCAAAGCACGGCAGCAACAGTGTGTTGGACAGGTCTGTCATGGGCAAAGTAGCAATCCAAAAATAATACTGTCCATCCTAGGCATGTGTCGCACTCGCAGAGGTCAAACATCCTATGGCACCATTTTCCAGGGAAAGTTCCATGGTGTTGTGTCCCCCAACAGGTGGGTGATGGCGATGCCACATGCACTGTAATAGATGTGTCTGGTTTGTTCTCTGCCCTGTGTCAGAAGAGGAGAAATATTGTATTGGTATGCGCCTTGCAACATCAGCACAAATTGCAGAGTCAATCATTAAGAAACACATAATGAAGGGACACACAGGCAAACATGACATGATCACAGCACAATAAACATTGCATGTTTGGGACATTTAGAATTGGAAGCATACACATGGGTGTCACATGGATATGTTTCTGTCCATGCCCATGTGACACAGGCGTTTCAGAGCTCCATCCTATGTGCATCAGCGTTCGTGAACAGAGAGCCAACATGAAATGTATATGACACAAACAGTAAATCATTAACATGTAAAGGCTGATGTCATTACCAAAAGAACAAAGGTGCAAACTACCTTGTGCTTGCATCAGGTGTCTGTCTTGGATCCTCTGAGCCACTCAAAGGCCATAACAGGTCACAGTGAAGGGACACAATGTCAGCGAAATATGTAGAATCTCCATGTCACCATGTCACGCCGATATCTGTGATACAAAAAGCAGGTCAACAGTGGTATGTCAGAACACAAGACACAGTTCTGTTCCCAACACACAACACATGTCCACAATGGTTACACGGTAAACACCAGTAAGGTAGAGATAGCACAGTCACCACCGCCCCCCAGGTGTACAGACCCCTCACAACACATGATAATGTAAAAAGCCTGAACACTGTATCATCACACAGCCAACACAAGAACACACACACAGTATGCTAAGGGCAGCGTGCCAGCAGTAGCATATGTCTCACACAGAAAAATGGATACGTTCAACGTTATCAAAACTATGGAAACTATAGGTTTCAAAAATCTTAAGTTTCAAAAATCTTTCCAAAACTTATGAATAACGTATATATAGCGAAAAACAGGTCTCAAAACTTTAGCCACCAAGAGACGAACGTCTACTGGAATGGAGACTTGGAACATCAACGACCTTTCTTTAAACTTTTCGCTATTAATAAGAAGTTTTATTAATTAAATTAAAACTATCACCCTCACCATGAACGCTTTTGTAGCTGATAAAACATTTCCAATAGTGACAAAAAATATTTACTTAAACCATTACTCTGTAGTACACATCTGAACCTTTATATCTCAAAATCAAGGTCAGAAGAAGCGCTAGTCAACCACTTAGCTTTCATAAAGATGAGGACTGATTTTTAATTGCAGCTCAGCAGCTCCATGAGAATCTCAACGCTCAACCTGGGCACCACTGAGGAGTTTCACAGCCACAGTTTTATCAGGAGATCTCACCCATCAAGTTTTTCCAGCAATGCTGCCCGCGTCTACACTGTTTTCAAATTTTTGAAACTTCGTTAAAATTTGTTTGAAATAACGCCGGCTATTAACTCCGCCAAGCGCCATTAACCACCTTACAAGTTGATTCAGACGCCGCCAACTTGTAAGGTGGTTAATGGCGCTTGGCGGAGTTAATGGCGCTTGGCGGAGTTAATAGCCGGCGTTGTTTCAAACAAATTTTAACGAAGTTTCAAAAATTTGAAACAGTGTAGACGTGGGCAGCATTGCTGGAAAAACCTTGATGGGTGAGATCTCCTGATGAACTGGCTGTGAAACGCCTCAGTGGTGCCCATGTTGAGCGTTGAGATTCTCACGGAGCTGCTGAGCTGCAATTAAAAATCAGTCCTCATCTTTATGAAAGCTAAGTGGTTGACTAGCGCTTCTTCTGACCTTGATTTTGAGATATAAAGGTTCAGATGTGTACTACAGAGTAATGGGTTTAAGTAAATATTTTTTGTCACTATTGGAAATGTTTATCAGCTACCAAAAGCTGTCATGGTGAGGGTGATAGTTTAATTTAATTAATAAAACAACTTATTAATATCAAAGTTTAAATAAATGTCCTTGAAGTTCAAAGTCTCAATTAAACTAGACGATAGTCTCTTAGTGGCTAAAGTTCTGAGACCTGTTTTTTTTCGCTATATATACGTTGTTCAGAAAGTTTTGGAAAGATTTTTGAAACTTAAGATTTTTTGAAACCTATAGTTTCCATAGTTTTGATAACGTTGAACGTATCCATTTTTCTGTGAGAGACAAATACACGTTCAGAGACAGACCGTATTTAGTGGTGTTAGCAGTAGCATATGGCCTGTATGTCCACAAGTAGAGATTTGTACACATAAAGGCCCTGTGAAATGCAATGATACCCTGGTGTTGGCTCATGGTACAATGTCGGGGAAGGGTGCACGTGTAGGCCACCACCCATAAACCTACAACCTCCACACACATGCAGCTCTGTTGGACATGTCCCAGAGACAGTGTTGCTGAAGACATACTGGAATAGGAACACATGGGGATATGTGTGTCAACAGCAAAATATGGTTTAGGCAGGTGCAGGGAAAAGAGGTGAACCACGACATCTGGACAATAGGAAAGATCACCGAGGACATGTGTTCCCCCTGACTGCTGGCACAGACAATATAGCTGTAGGTCCACCTACCCCAGACCACAGCATGTTGGCTGATGTACAGTTTCCTGCCAATGCACCACAGCACCAGGAGCTTCAAAAACTATGTCCTGTGCATTGGGAAACACAAGGGAAACATACATATGTCATGTTCTAGCTGTGCAACACACACGGCACCTTCCTGTCCCCAGCTTCCACACCCCCCACAGCCTTTACAGACTCACTGTTCACCATCACACTGTACACATCTCTCCCATGTGAGAGGCATCAAGGACATGTCTTTGCCAAACTACAGGGGTCCGTACTCTGTCTGTCCCCCCCTCACCTCCCTGTTGTCGCACACACTGGTGAACATAAGTGTTTTCTCCCTACCGTGTTCCCAACTCACTCCAAGGCTGCAGTATTATCCTGGGTCCCCCATGTTGCTCCCAATGGCCCTTCACTGTGTGTACTGGTGTTCCAATATCGTCTGCTTCCCCGCTGTCAATTGCTGTAACACATGGAAATATGCAGGGGCACCTCCGGGATCCTCTGTCCAAACACATTTCCTGGTGTGTATATCTCATACCTTGACTAACATAACAGCTGTGTGTACTACCTGAGTTGCTAAACATATATCTCAATGTCTGCGTTATGTCCGCTAAACCACCCCCCCATGTCTGCTTTTGACTTGACCCTGATGGCTGCATGTCATCCCACTGTGTGAAAATGATAATGGCAAAGCATGGATAGCCTATATGTGCACCTAATAACCTCCCTCCCATCAGAGCCTCTTTGTGTATGTGGCCATTACGTTCCTTCTCTAGGGTATGCAATGTAGTTGGTGTCTTGGCATGCACTCTCCTCTTCTATGCACTTATACAGCCTGTAGTTGAGTCATGGGTTTATGTCGACATGTCATCAGATAGATTTGCTTAAAAAATTTTGATTAAAAAAATTAAATCATTTCCCTGAAAACAACCCTAAAACCCATTCCACCCCCACATTGATCTCTCTGCTTGCCTACTGTAACCTACACCTTGTTGATCTTGCCTGAATCAGTTCTGTTTGTCTGTACATATGCAACACTGCACTGCATGTCTATTCTGCAATGGAAAAAATAAAAAACAAAAAAAACCCTGGCTGGACAATGCAGTTTCCCTATCCTTCTCCGCATCCATGTTAGGGCTACGCGATGACTCTGCCACACTGTTGTTCCACTAACACCCCGTAAGGGTTTCAATTACCATTATGACAGATAGTACTGAGCATGTATATAGTGCTACATAGCACATGTAGCGCTATACAAAAATTAAAGACCAACACATCCAGCTTACAAGAGCATACCACACACACAATCAGCTCAAAATACCAAATGAAAAACACGCACAGCTGGACAAGTGGCCCCAAACATGGTCCTCTCTCCCAGTGTGAAACCCACACCACATGCCTCTCACCTTGCTGCACCCAAAGCATAACACAAACTAAATGTGGTTGCACAGCATCCGCTATCACAATCATCCACAAACCACGACATGTCACCCCAAAACCTCCCACAAGCCTAAAACCACCCACCTACATCATCCACCTCAGCCCTCTGTTCTGCCCTGCCCACATCGTTGGTTCCCAGTCATGCTTATATTTGACGTTGGGATGGCCAGCCAGTGTCTGTTACATGTCAGTGCAGAGTTGCATCCTACTGATATTGGTCTACAAATGTTAATCTGTATTAGCACTACACACATATAGCAACAAATGTGGGAACATATGCAGTACGTACATGAGAAGAGCTGTGCAATCACCTGCTGCCTGATTGCTGTGCCCTCACGGGCACGTACAGGGGGGCACATCGGATCATCCTCCAGACCCTCATTAATCTCTGCAGGGATATTGTGCCTGAGAGCATTGTTGTGCAGGATGCAACAGGCTATGATCTCTGGCCACAGTCTGTGGAGTATATTGTAAGGCGCCGCCTGTCCTATCCAGACACCTGAAGCGACACTTCAAAACGCCAAAGGTGCGTTCAATGACAGAGCGGCTGGTGGCATGGGCTCATTGTACCTCCACTCTGCACGTGTCCGTGGTTGACGCACAGGGGTCAGCAACCAAGGGCGACACCCATATCCTGCATCACCTGTAGAAAGAAATGAGGTAAGTTAAAGCATGAGCTCATGTCCCCTCAAATGGACACAGGTATATATGTGCAAAACAAATGCATAACACATTTTGTAAGAAACATATGACATCACAACTATGCAGCATTGCAACATTGAAATATGATGACACAAAAGGACCACATGGCCTATCTGGTCTGTCTGTCCATATCAACAGGTACAACAGTCCCCTTTTTACCTTTATAGATCCTCTGTGTTTGTCCTATGCTGTTTGGAATGCAGTTACTGTCCTCCTCTCTACCACCTACACTGTGAGAGTATTCCATGGATCCACCACCTATTCAGTAAAGAAATATGGTGGCATATCACACCTGACTCTATCTCCCTCCACCCTCATCACATGTTCCCTTGTAGCTGAACTTGCTTACAATTTGCAGAGGCTCTCTCCCTCAACATATATGCCACGGAGGTATTTCTACATCTCCATCATATCACCTCTATCCCTCCTTTCCCCAAGGCGTACATCCTAAGATCCTTCAGTCTGTCTTCATATGCTGTATAATGAAGACCACTAATCATTTTAGTAGCCACTCTCTGCTCCGACCCCATCCTGTGCACATCCTTTTGAAGGTGCAGTCTCCAGAATTGCACAGTCTACTCCAAATGAGGTCTCACAAAAGACATATACAGAGGCATTCTCCCTTCTTGTTTTATGCTAGCCATTCATCTCTGTATGCACCCAGTCAACCTTCTAGATTTTTCCCTTGCCTATTCAACCTGTTTAGCTACTTTGACATCAGCAGAAACAACCACACCTAGGTCCCGCTCTTCTGTTGTGCACAAGAGTACTTCACCCCCTATACAATAGTGCTCCCTTGGATTGCTTCAGGCCAAAAGCCTGACCTCACATTTCCTACATGACATCCCAGCTGGCCCAATTTAAGACCATTCATCAAGCTTAGCTAGATCACTCCATGTTTTTTAGAGCTTCCTGGGTGTCTACCCTATTACAGATTGAGTGGGGGAACCTAAGAAACACCAGACAAGGGGTAGGTGTATGGATTGGCGACAACATAATATGTAACAACCACACAAATGCTCGCATCCAATCAACCAGCATCACACAGCACCATAGCAGGGCACATTTGGAGGGCAACCCCCCCTTCCCCCTATATCCCACACAGGCAGATGACACACACACACAATGAGTGATCTACTCCAAGACACACATTTGCACATACGCATAGTCACATGAGCACCATGTGCATGTCAGAAATGGGAAACAGCCACCCAGCAATATGCAGTCATCATACTGTCCTGCCTCAAATTGTTGGAATAGTGCCGAGTGATGCAGGATATAGGCGTCATGGGTGGACCCTGCAAACCTGGGGACCACATTCACAATATGCATATTTGCATCACATACAACCTGAACATTCAGGGAATGATAGTGTTTGCTGTTGCGGAACACTACCCTCCCTGTCTCTAGGCGGGACCAGGGCAACATGTGTGCAATCAATAGCTCCCATCACTTGTGGTATCCCGGCTAACGCCTCAAAGGCCTGGTTCAGGGTCCACCACTGTTGCCTAGTGTGTGGAATGGCAATATAATTCCGCACCCGGCTGACCATGGCACGCAGTACTTGGTGGAGACAGCGTGAGAAGGTGGGGCGGCTCATGCCACCCACTGCGGCCACAGATGACTGGAAACAGCTAGAGGCAAAGAAATGTAGGGCAGCAAGGAGCTTGACCAAACCTGGTATGGCATGTGACCGATCAGTCAGGGGCTCGAGGTCAGGTCTTAGATCCTCATAGAGCTCCCTAATAGCCCCTGTGCTCAGTCTGTACAGGGAGATGACCTGGTCCTCTCGCATGCCCTGGAGATGGGCCCTGGGCCTGTAGAGGCGTGGCTGGCGAGCCTGCACCTCAGCACACCTCCTGCGCCGTGCGGACACAGCCCCTGCCTGCCCTGCCCCCACAGCTGCAGGTCTGATTTGCTGCGGGACTACACCCATGCCCTGTGCCTCAGCCCCATAGACACCATCTCCCCTGTCACGCAACCGCACCACCTGCCCACCTCGCGCTGCAGCTGCAGCAAACACAAAGGCCACTATAACCTCCACCCGCCCTGCTCCTCTAAATCAGTCAAACACAGACAACACTTCCCTAACCAAGACACACACCTTACACACCACACAGAAACACAGCCACACAATACAACCAACAATCACAAACCCAGTCACGCTCCACAATACACCTGATTCAGACTCGTTCCTTCCGTCACTGCCAACGCACACCTTCTTTCTCCCTCGCCTACAAAACCCCCCCTCAATTTATAGAGTTTTTTACTTAGCGCGTGTTGCGCGTGCGCAGTTGCAAGAGCGTGACTGCTGCGCATGCGCAGTTGGCTGTGCGCATGGTGCATGTGCTGTGCACACACAGCACTGCGCATGTGCCATGGCTCATGCGCAAACGAACGCATGCACCCACGTCCTGCATCTGCGTGGCGCACTCGCAATGCGTACAGCTAACTGTGCATGCGCAGTGTGCACGGTGGCGCGCACGCGCGCTGTGTAGTTGAGTGCTTGCACATTGCGCAGTCATTTCCCGCTTCTGGGTGGCGCATGTGCAATGCGCTCGGCCAACTGCGCATGCGCAACTATGCAGCCAACGTGCTCACGCAACTGCGCACACGCAACGTAAAAAACCCTATATATAAACCTGTACACGTGCTGCACGTTGAGGGGTTGTTGGTAGGCGAGGGAGAGAGAAGGTGTGTGGTGTCAGTGAGAGAGAGAAGCAGGTGTCTAGGAGAGCTAAGGTTTTGTGGTGCGGGTCAGAGTGTTAGAGGCTGGGTTGTGGAGGATAGGTGTGAGGTACAGCAGGGGATACAGAGAGGAGGGGAGGCAAGGAGCAGGTGATGAGTGAGAAAGGAGGTGAGGTAAAGAGCAGATAGCAGGGAGAGGAGGGAGGTGTGAGGTGGAGCTGAGAAGGGCAAGAGAAGGAATGTCTGACAGGGAGGGAGAGGATAGGGAGATGGAGCCACAGGGCAGGAGTGGAGAGGGAGAGGGACAGGGGGAGGGAGAGGGAGGTGGTGCCACCTGTTTAGGAGAAAGATATGGCAGTGAGTGTGGTGGAGGCTGCAAGCCCATCGGCCCAGCCCACACAGGGTCCTCTCACGACAAAAACATAAGCGCATACCGGTGCCAGCTCTGCAACGAAAGAGGGCTCAGAAATTCACACCACAGGAAAACCACATCCTGCTGGCGTCTGTTCTTGAAAATTATGATGTCCTATACAGACGACTAAGCAACACCACCACTGTTGCAACACGCACCCAGGTGTGGGAGGAGGTGCAGGAGGCAGTTGCACAAGCAGGGGGCCCAAGCAGAGACCTCGACAGCCTCAGGAAGAGGTTCAACGACATAAAGAGGGGTGTGTGTGCACACATGGTGGCAGAGCGGCGGCATGCCGTGGGCACTGGAGGGGGAGGCCCCTTTACACCTCCCCTAACACCCCTGGAGCAGGAGTTGGCAGAGCGGCTAGGGCCAATATACCTCTATGGACTGCCAGAGGCACTGGACACTGCCCATCCCCAGGCAGGTAGGTACCCAAATCACACCTTGCTGCTCCCAACCCATTGAGTACCTGCCCTTTGGATGTGCATCAGGCTTCTTATTAACACCTCCTCATACCTGCTCCCCTGGATCATCTCCCACCTCTGCCTTTGGCTCATTAGTGTGCTGTCCCCCATTCCACCCCTTTTACTCTGTGTTTTGCTGCCCTCCAACCACATGTTTCATTAGCATCATCCCTTTTATATCTGCCCTGCACATGTGGCTACATGTCTGCTACAAGCCCCCTCTCAGAACTGTACGTGTTATGTCTGTGTCTAATCTAAGCACTGCTGAGCAGGGATGGTTCTTCTGTGGGATAATGCACACCAGGGTCCGCAAACATTATAAACAGGGGGCCAGTTCACTGTCCCTCAGACCATTGGCGGGCCGGAATATAGTTGAATAAAACACTATGAACAAACCCCAACGAACACTGCAGAAATACAAAAAACAGAATGTTTCAAAACATTTTGGTTTTGTTTTTCCAGTGGCAATTGCTCTAGCCACGTTAGTCTGGTTTCTTTGGGTCTTCTGCTAACTCTCCATCTGCTTTCCATGTGTCCTTTCATCTCACGTCTAGTATTGTTCCATTCTCTGTCTACATCTGCTTTAACATAGTAATCTTTCTCCTTGTGCTCTTTCCGCATTCCTAGGTCATCCACTCAAATGTTGTACCCCCATCCTCAATCCCCACTATCTGTTCAATTGTAGATCTCTTACCTCCCTCAAAATGTTTTTTTCCCTCACCATTTCATTTGTCCAGCTCCATCCCATTCTGATCCTCGCACAACCTCACCTCCCATCTATTTCCAGCCACACCCAGCATCCGCTCCCCTCTAGTCCGTCCATCAGCCCATTTCCAATCCTATCCCTGGCCCAACATTAGCCCAGTACCAGTCCTAGCTCCACACCCAGTTTGAGTCCTATCCAAGGTCCTCCAGAAGTGCATGTCCCAACCCCAGCCCCCCCTAAAGCTTATTGATAGACCTCTACTAGCACCAACATCAGCCCATTTGCAATCTTAGTACACCCAACAGCACATATCGAGCCCTATCATAGGCCCCCCAACATCCCACTTACAATCTTACCACCACCCATAGGCCATGACCTGTCCTAACCCCCCTCCCCCACATCAGCACACTTCTAGTCTTACCTCTCCCCCCATAGCCAATTACCACTCCAAACCTCCTCCACCCCCATCAGGCAAGATAGGGTACGAAATAACCCAAACACGCCTACTGCTGCTGCTTCCACCATGGCAGCAGGAGATTCAAGCATCCCGTGGGGCCCCCCCTGCTCTGCAGCGTCCTCCATGCGGCTTCAGTGTGGGCTTGTCAGAGCCGCGTGAAGGGAGAGTATCCCTTTCTCACGGCCATGTCAATGCCGCCACGGGCCTGACGGAAAATACCATCAGCCCCATGGCGGGATTAACAGAGCCACGAGAGGAGAAGCTGTTTCTGTGTGCGCGGCTCTGACAGCCAACACTGAGGCTGCATGGAGGACAATGCAGAGCAGGGGAGCCCCGCGGGATGCTGGATTATGCTGCTGCTGCCACGGCGGTAGCGGCAGCAGCAGGTTTGTAAGGTCTTAACTTAGCTGGGCTGCTGCTAAATGAATGCTGCGGTCCTGTGTAGAGCTGCCCCTGAGGACTGGCAGCGGCGGCAAAAACACCCATCGGGCTGCATACATCTCCTTGGCGGCCCACATGTGGCCCTCATCCCATAGTTTGAGGACCCCTGATGTACACATCAATGTGTCTGCTAGGTACTGGCCTATATATGCCTAATAGTGGCAGCAGGAGCTGTAGTGGTAGCTATTTAGCACATGTACAGGCCACGGTCAAACACACATTGATTGTGGGGTGGATGTGTTAAACAGTTGTATGTAGTGAACCATGCAAACCAATCTGTGCTGTGTATGGTTTCCACAACCCAGGTGACTACACAACCATGGCCCCAGCTGAGGAGGAGGAGGTGCAATTGGCCGAGGATGTGGCAGAGCCCCAGCCCACAATGTCTGGTGGCAGCACCAGCAATGGTGATGGGACACCAAGCACACACATACAGCATGAGCCACAGGACCACACCCCAGACGTTACTGCCAGAGAGGGCTCTGAGGAGATCACAAGACAACACCCCATTCATGCAGCAGCGCCAGATGAAAACCCTCCACCAGAAATGGACCCAATCATTGAAGAGCTGCGCACACACACTGCTGCAGCATGGCGCAATGCAGAAGGTGGGTAACAGCATACCCCACGATCCCGACTGGGTTGTCCTAACATCCACAAAATGATTGCATATTGCCCACATAGCATAGCGTTCTGATTTTGGGGGGTTGTCTTATGTGCTCTGTGATTCTACCTCCTGTAGCATGGCTTGTCAGGTGTCAGCATTTGTGAGGGGCTCACGCACATGCACACTGTGCTTGGCCATATACCCCACATAAGCCCAAAGAGAAGAGCAATGATCGCAGGTCACCCAGACACCCTATGTGACAGAGACCTCGTCATGGGAATTGTCACGCAGTATCATTTGACAACATAATCTGCAGTGTGCACCAGCATTATAGAAATTGGGGCACCCCAGATATGTGTATGTGTGTCTTAGGCCCCCTCAGATCATCTGACCTATCCCATACAAGCAGTGTGCAGACCTGGCATTGTCATATTAAACTGTGGCAATGTGCCATGTGTGAGATCTGTGTTTCTCAGGACCCCTCATCCAGACCCCTTCCAGACATGGGGATGGCTCATGGGAGACACAGATGTAAACGTTGGTAGGTTTGGCAGGCATGACTGTTCTGCAGACTGCTCTTCTGGGCTATGCGTGACATGTATATGTGTGCAGTTGGTAATGGAGAGGAATCTCACATATCACCCTCTGTCCCACCCACAGGCACTCCAGCATCCGTACATGGCAATGGGAGAAAATACCAGGGAGCTGAGGATGATCCGGGAGGAGATGAGGTCGGGGGCGCTTGCCCGCATTGCGGATGCCATGGAGGACATTGTGGGCCTAATGCGGCAGCAAGCACCAGCATCGGCACCTGAGGCACCTGAGGCACCAGGACAAGGTGCAGTACTGCGGGGGGTGGTGTGCCGTGGGAGGCGCGCGGCCATGCAGGAGGTGACTCCAGGTCCAATAAACAGCTGTTAACCAGTACATACGTGTGTTTTCCAATGTGTGTCCCTTTGTTCCCCTAGGTAGTGTGCAAATGCATGTTGTGTTGCGCACACAGGCCCCTCGATGGTGGGGTGTCTGTACTGGCAGGTATCACTGCACAGACACCATCACATGCCATGTGTGCCATGCACTGTGTCAGATCCCAGCCCCTGGGCTGTAGTGTGGCGGTTTACATATCCTCCCGGGTTGCACAAGGGGAATGTCCTGGAGCTACATGTCCAGTGTTGGGAGCCGTCACAGTTTAAATACTGTCATACCCCCTACATTGGATGCACATGTGTGACCCTTGTCCCTGCCTGCAACACTGCCTACGTGCCTGCCCCCCCACAAACATATACGGTTACTCACCAACCATCCCTGTGACAGTTATTGTCCCAGGACACACTCAACAGCTTTAACCCTGAGTAGCTCCTGGGCTCATCAGTACATCTTACCCTGCAGCACAGATGTACTGGTTTTCAAGTTGTACTATTGGCACACAGGCATGTTGCATCAGAAACGGTTCCCACACATTGCACACAGCATGCACGTGCCTCAGTATCCTGGGCCGTCTACATTTCTACATCTCAGGGTCCACCCTGGTCTCACACACCTACGCACATGGTCATCCCCCACGACTCCATGTGGAGCCAGTCCACGCATGATACCCATGTCTACCTTTACAACACATACCTGTCTACACACATATCCCATGCTTGCATCCATAGTGTGTTGCTAAGGGAGACACGTGACCATTTCGAGTTAAGAAACAGTGTGTATATTGTACACAAATAAGGAATATAAAACAATGCTAGGGATAGGGACAATACCCATCACCCTCCCCCCCCAAACACCCCCCTCCTCCCCCTGCCACCCCCACCCGCCCTATACACCCTCCTCCACCCCTCCCCCACCCCCACATCAGCCACACCCTCTCTCTGCATGCTGCATGCCCAGTGATGGAACACAGGACAGCACAGGGCACATGTGTGGACGTCACAGGCGCCATCAATGACTCCTGTGATGCCCTTCAGGGGATGGCCGCCGACAGGGCAGCCGCTCCACCTCAGCGGCCACCTGCTGAATGGCTCCCGCCAGCCACTGGTGTGAGTGCACTAGGAGATGCACACGCTGCTCCAAGGCATCCAGGGCCACATACAGGTCCGCCACACACCTGCAACCACACACACACATAGTCCCAGGTGTCTGGGTGGTGGCATGTGCATGTGACCTGTGTGTGGCCCTGGATGGTGGAGCGACATGGCATGGCTGGCAGGAGCCCACAGTGCCCTGTGCTGCACTGTGTTCCCCATCACTCTCCCACACCCACACATCCCCCTCCTCCCCCCTTGCCACCTGCCACCCACCCTCCACACCCTCCTCCACCCCTCCCCCCACACTCACATCAGACACACCCTCTCCCTCCCCTGCCACCCTGCCACCCACCCCTTCCATGCCCCCATCAGCCCCCTCCTCCACTGCACTCTCCACCGGCTCTTCATCCTCCTCCTCGGCCTCCACCTCAGCTTCCTCCTCCACCACCACCACCTCCACCTCTGGGGCATGGTGGGCAGGGGGGCGCCTCAGGGCATAGGCAGATGTGGTGGCCTCTTCATCGTTGTCATCACCCTCTGTGGAAGATGACAGTCATCAGCACATTATCAAGTGTGTCACATAACACATGTACATATGCAGGCACCACACAGGCTGGTGGGCCAATGTGACATTTGTTACTGGGCAGCAACGTTGCCAATACTCACCGTCACGCTCTGACTGCACCGCCCTCTGGAGGCGGGCAAAGTAGTCACTGTGATGGAGCCGCAACTCTCGCCTCTTCTTCCGGAGATCCTCTACCTGTGGATGTGAAAACAATGTGTGGGGGCATCAGTGACTGCTTACCTCTGGTGGGTGGGCAACATAAACATCTGTGTGGCCAGCATCTTGCTGCTCCTGCTCCACTACTGTGTGTGTCATGTACAGCATAGTTAGTCACCTGTAACAGGTGATCTCCAGGCACACCAGGAATAAGTCTTCACATGTGGGTAGCGTCGGTACCAACTGAGCCTGTGTGGGAACGCTCCTCTGCGTCCTATATGAAAGCATTCGACTTGTTCAAGCCATGGTATTTTCAATAACATCATATGGATGTGAAAGCTGGACAGTGAAAAAGATAGACAGGAAGAAAATTGATGCCTTTGAATTATGGTGCTGGCGGTGATTACTGTGTATACCATGGACTGCCCGAAGAACAAACCAGTCTGTACTAGAGGAGATCAAACCTAAGCTTTCTTTAGAAGCTCAGATGACAAGACTTCGACTTTTCATACTTTGGACACATCATGCGGAGAGAGAGATCATTAGAGAAAGACATCATGCTTGGCAAGATAGAAGGTCAACACAAAAGAGGAAGGCCAGCAATGAGATGGATCGATACAATAACAGCAGCTACGGGTACCAGTCTGTCAACAATGAGCCGCCTGACTGAAGACCGAACACAATTTAGGATAGCTATCCAGAGGGTCGCCATGAGTCGACTCCGACTCGATGGCACTTAACAACAACAACAACAAGCATATTCCCAGGTTTATGGTGGCATTGGTAAGGTATGCACGTACTAGTATTGTGAGATGTACGCAAGGCCCAATATCCTGCCTCTCCGTGGGCTTTCGATAATGGAGCCTATGGGTGCGGTTCTTTCTGCTCCTGTTGGCCGCTGCTCTAGGGCAGAGGTCCACAACTCCAGTCCTGGTGAGCCAAACACTGTTCATGTTTTCCTGCTGTCCCTAATGAATATGCATGAGATACATCTGCATACCATGGAGGCGGCACATGGAAATGAAGCACACACATCTTTATTAGATACAGCATATACGTGAATTATTTGTGGCCCTCCAGGACTGCATTTGGGGGACTCTGCTCTAGGTAATGTGCATGTTTCTGGTGTCTGTGCTCTGTAGGGTAAAATGTATATGTTTTGGGCATGTTTACGTTATATGCACTAAAGGTTCTGTCTGTATTATCACATTTTTGTGGTGGGTAAAATGTGGGGACTGGGATGGCAGGAGCCCCAGCTGGGACTTGAACCTATGACCACCTGCTCCTGAAGGCACTGGCTTTGTGTGCTGCACCACTATCTTGGCACAAAAACAGTGCATTCCCTGGGGAGTCCATGGCTGTTCGTCAGACAGGGCCTGTCTATTGCAGTGCACGGCACCCACGTGAAGAGGGCTCGGCCATGGTGTGCTGTGGGCAGCAGACACTGCCCCCTCCACCACCGGTACCCCTCCGCCACCATGCTGACATGGCCTTATATTGGAGACAGCATCAAACCTGAATGATTTGTGGCCCTCCAGGGCTGCATTTGGGGAAATGTGCTCTAGGTAATGTCCATGTTTCTGGTGTCTATTCTCTGTAGGGTAAAATATAGGCGTTTGAGCCATGCTTATGTTCTCTGCAATAAAGGTTTGTCTGTACTTTCACGGTTTGTAGGGTAAAATATAGGTGTTTGAACCATGCTTATGTTCTCTGCAATAAAGGTTTGTCTGTACTTTCATGGTTTAGTAGTGGTTAAAATATGGGGACTGGCAGGAGCCCCAGCTGGGACTTGAGCTGGTGACCTTCTGCTATTGAACACACTGGCTGTGTTCACTGCACCACACTGTGGCCACAGAGACAGTACAGTCCCTGGAGATAGGAAACCTGGCCAATGGGGTCGGAATCCCTGCTCTGGACAATTTCACTGTGGGCTCATTCATCTTGTATGGGGACGGAGCGTAGATCCTTCCAAAATTCATTTCTTTTTTTTGGAGGTTTTTTGGGAGTGTTTTTTGATGTTGCCCATTGATATCACTATTAGCCAGCTTGGTTATGGTTTTTTTTCCATTTTGTTGAGGTCATTTTCACTGTTTCTTTGCCCTTTAATTCTGTGTACATGTATCACACTTATCACTTTTTGTAGGTTTCCCTGGTTTTGCTGTACATTGCAGACAGAAATGGTTTATTTTCCCTTTAAATCGGCTCTAACGCAAGGGTTTCTCTGGCGATATTTTTTTGCCTCGGATTTCACAGCGTTAGTGTGAGGGGAGCTTCTCCCCTCCCACTCTCCACCCATTGACCCCTTCTCTCCGCCCCTGGGGAGCCTTCCTCCGCCCTCCGGGAGCCTTTGCCCACCTTCATTGCTCGTTTTCGCCGTGGCGCGCATTATCGCGCGATAAGGTACCTGTGCGCCGCAAGATGCGACATTATCGCGTGATAAGGTACCTTATTGCGCGCTAATGTTACAAAGCGCATATTAACACGGTCTAGTAAACATATTATATATAAAACTTTTCATCCATGTAAAGCCCATTTTCCAAGCAGAAAAGGACTTTTATAAAATCATTTGAAAATATATGTGCATAAAAAGCATGTATACAGAAAGTGTCGCTATGTGATCTGTATGGAGATGTTCCTAGGGGCGTAGTTTGGGTGGAGCTGGGTGTGACAGTGATATACACATGTGTGTTTTATAAAATATGCATGTATGTACATAGATTATACTCACACATTTACATTATCTTTGGAGCAGATCTAAAAATTAATGCATTTGAATTTGCTCACTGTTTTGGTGGTAAAGGTGTGCACAGGCAAGAAAAATTCTGTTAATTTTCATTTTTTTCATGAATTTTTCTAAATTTGTAGTTTTTTCAATTACTTTTGCGCATTCATTTTAATAGGAAATTTTTAGGGGTGTGTTTACTAGGAAATGGGCCGCTAGTGCATGTTGGGGCCTGAAGGTTAGCATGGACACATGTGCTAACTTTTGGGGAGGGGTGTGCATCCATTCCCCTGCCATTAGTGCAGTGTTAAAGTGCCATACTGCCCTAACCTGGGCGCATGTGCATGTAACTTAGGGGTATGTTTACTAAACTGCGATAACATTACATAACTCGCATTATGTAATGTTAACAATCGTTAAGTAACGTTAACATGTGTTATGAGACGTTAACGATCGCTAACGTCTCATAACACGCGTTAACGTTACTTAATGATCGTAGATGTTCCGCGGCGCGGTAAAACACCGCAGAAGGTGGAGAGAGGGCGGAGAGAAGGGGTCAATGGGTGGAGTGTGGGCGGGGAGAGGCTCCATTCACACTAACGCACTGATCTGAAGAGCTGAATCCTAACGCGATTGAAAACCTGCCGTTAGATGCACATTTGCAGGGGAGAGAAACCATTTAAGTGTCAGCAATGTACAGCATAGGCAGGGAAACCTAAAAAAAGTGATAAGTGTGATACATGTGCACAGAACAAAAGGGCACATAAACATTGAAAATGACCTCAACAAACTGGAAAAGAACATAACCAAGCTTGCCAATAGTGCTATTAATGGGAAACATCAACCCCCCCCCTGAGAAAACTCCAAAAAAAAGATATTAATCGTGGAAGGGTCTATGCTCCGTCCCCATGCAAGGTGAATGAGCCCACAGTGAAATAGCGCTGATCAGGGCTTTCCCTTGTTGTTGGACAGCTGTCCTATGGCGTGCACATGTCCCGCAACAGCAGGGTGGGCATGTCAGAACGGGCAACTGGACAGATGCTGGAAAAGGGGATACAGAGGGCCGCATGTGGCACATGCTGTGGTGCAGCTGGGCCACAGTGCGGACTAGGGTGATGCCTAGGTGGCCCATACGAATGCTGAAACAGCAGAGCAGCCAGACAGCAACTGCTGAAGGCCCAACATGGGCATGACTGTGTTTCCCACAGTGTCACAGAGGATAGCACCCAACAGCACCCCCAAGGGCACGGAACATTGGCAGGCGGTGCTGGGGGGAAGCGTGGACACCTATGCAGGCACCCCTACCCCAGAACCCGCACCAAAGGCAGCCGCCTACCTGCACACTGGATGGCCTGAGACTGCGCTCCACCAGCACCACCAGCAGAAGGGCATATCAGCATGGTGGCAGAGGGATACTGGTGGTGGAGGGGGCAGTGGCAGCTGCCCAGAGCAGACCGTGTCCTAGCCCTGTGTAGGTGGGTGCCATGCACTGCAACAGACAGGCCCTGTCTGATGAACAGTCATGGTATCACCCTGGAATGCACTGACTCTGTAGCAACATGGTGGTGCAGTGCACAAAACCAGTGTATTCAGAAGCAGAAGGTCACAGGTTCAAGTCCCAGCTGTGGCTCCTGCCACCATTTTTTACCCACTACTAAAACGTGCTAATACAGACAGAACCTTTATTACAGATGACGTAAAAATGCCCAAAACACCTACATTTTACCCTACAGAGCACAGACACCATAAACATGTGCATTACCTAGAGCAGAGTCTCCCAAATGCAGTCCTAGAGGGCCAAACACCATCCAGGTTCCATGCTGCCTCTAATAAAGATGCCTGTGCTGCATTTCTATGCACTGCCCCCATGGTATGAAGATGTATCTCATGCATATTCATGAGGGACAACATGAAAACCCAAACAGTGTTTGGCCCACCAGGACTGGAGTTGGGAACCTCTGCCCTAAAGCTGTGGCCAACAGGGGCAGACACACCCGCACCCATAGGCTCCATTATCCAATGCCTCCTGGAGCGGCAGAATGTTGGGCCCTGCGTGCATCTCCCAATACTAGCACTTGCATACCTTGGCAATGCCACCCTAAACCTGGGAATACGGTAAACATCTATCAAATGGTTGCTATGATTACTGGCAGATAGCAATTCCAAAGTTAAGCACAATTTGCTGATTGAGCTGCATCATAGCAACCTTTCTGATGTCTGTGGAGTGTGCTACAGGTCTTGTGTCTGACAGTGTTTACCACCCTGGGGAGTGACCCCAACAGCATTGCGTACCATAGCCATGCCTGCACTGTGCCCAGGACTGGTGCGGTGGCCAGGGCTGCCAAACACCTCTATAGTTGCACAATGCTGGCATAGGTGTCTGTCTATCCAGTGTGTGTTGGCTGCAAACACCCTCCACAGCCCACACTGCTAGCACTGTTGCCAGTGTTGGCCTGCCAATGTGCATAATGAGGAGCAAGGTACCGTGGGAATAGCCAGGATAGGATGGCCTGGCCTGGATCCATCTGTACATAGCATAGGGCAATGGCTCGGACATTGTAGTGGCCAGCCCCCACCTGCACAGACAGGGTGGCCACAGCATGTCCTGCTGGGAGGTCACTCTCACCCTGACTGAGCAGTGACCACGGCATGGCTAGGTTCCCCCATAGTGCTTGTATAGTATTTTTTTAATGTGATATTTATGGGTCCCTTTTGGGGCCCAATCACTGACTTATCTGTTTGGTGTGTATTCTGACATCCGAGTTCTGGGTACATGCATCTTCTCCAGGACCATGCACTATGGACTAGCTAGCAGACTGTCTGCAGCTCGTATGTGTCTTGCTGGAGCACTGTGCAGCGGCTGAAGGCTTGCTGCCGGAGAATGTCAGAAAGTGGTGGGGGGCAGCTGCGCATTTCCAGGCCTACTGTCTGTCTGCTATTGCTTTATGGATGTGTACAGCTCTGCATTGCCTGCCCTGTAGGGTGTCTTTTCCGCAGCAGGCCTGGGGTTGATGGTTCCCTCTACTGCTACCATTGCAGAGAGGTAGAATGTGGATCTATTGGTGGGTGATCCTGTTTCCCACCCTGAGCCCCAGAGAGTGGGTTGTGTGATGGTACATCATCTGTCTATGGTGGTGGCATCATCTGTCTAAGGTTACACTTATGTCTCTGTTGAAGTGTTTTCTTAGGTGGTGCTGTACTTCCGTGCTTCGTATCCTGGAGCTATGTGGCTAGAATTCTGATGGTACATTCGTTTAGCGTAGCCTCCCGCCCCGTTCCACGCCTAAGGGCCACGCCACGCTGAGGCTGTTAAATGCTGAGTGCTGCCCCGATTGGACAGCACTTGAAGATGGCTGCTGTTTCCCGCCGCGGCACCCCCGCTGGAGGCTCGATCCCTGCCCAGGGAGAGCTGATGATGGTGAGAAATTAAGAAATTAATTTATAGTTTTATTTCTACAGTGTTGTTGTACATTCCAAGTTTGGCTTTTGGGGTTCCCAGTTTAATTATTGTCTTCCTTTTTCTAAATTGTGATTCCTTGTTTGGTGATGGTCTATGTTCTGCATGTGTAACTGAGCTGAGGTATTCTGTTTATGTAATTCCTATTTGACATTGCCACATGTTCTCTTTCCCCAGTAGGTCATATATTGCATCTGGGTGCTCAATTCTTTTTGAAATTTCCATGCAAATGCATGATTAAACTACACAATACTCCAAATGAGGACGTACCAAAGACTTATACAGAGGCACTATCGTCTCCTTTCTTTTGCTGGCCATTTCTCTCCCTATGCACCCAAGCATCCTTCTAGCTTTTGCTGTCACCTTTTCTACCTGTTTAGCTATTTTAAGATCATCAGACACAATCACGCCTAGGTACCTCTCTTCTTTAGTGGACAAAAGTACTTCACCCCCTATATTATATCACTCCCTTAGATTGCTGCAGCCCAAATGCATGACCTTGCATGAGACAAACACAGAGGATCTCTAAAGAAAAAAAAGGGACTGTTGTATTGGTTGATATGGATGGACAGACTAGATAGGCCATGTGGTCTTTTCCTGTCGTCATGTTTCTATGTTTCTAATTTATTTTTTGAGCCACCTCAGTTGCTGGCTTTTCTGAATGCTCGCTGCTCAGCTGAGATGGACCATTCCTCACTGCAATAGGATTTCACTTGACTGTTTAAACGCTCGTTTATTTTCTTCATATGTTCTGTTACTTATTTACTTAGGGGTCTGTTTACTAAACATTCCTAACGTGCGGGGCCGTGCTAGTGTGCCTGTGCCATATAAGGAGTGGGCGGTTCAGGCAGAAAATAGAAAAAAAACGGTAGTAAGCAACCGGATGTGTGTGCGTCGCGCTAATGTGCGGGGGTCGACATTAGCGCATGGAAAGGCAAAGTGGCACGCTGCTGAGTATACAAAACAACAGAGCCGTGGTACAACGGTGAAGACACTGACCAATGGTGCAGGGGCCATGGGTTCAATCCCCCAGTGTGCGCAATGACAAAGGTCAGCTGAGGCAGTAATTGTAATGATTAACATTGTTTTAGGAGGCAAATTAATTTGGAACGGCATAAGGCGGCGCACAGTTAGTTTTGGGCGGCAGAAGGCGGCGCACAGTTATTTTTGGGCAGCAGAAGGCGGCGCACTGGTCCCCTTGGGCGGCAGAAGGCGGCGCGCTGATAGGCACAAGGCGGCGCGCTGATGCACAAGCACAGGAACAGAGCCACAGCACAATGGTTACAACACTGACCAATGGTGCAGGGATCAGGGGTTCAACACCTCACAATGCCCAGTGAAAAATGCCTGCTGAGGCAGTATGTATTATGCTGTAGGAGGCTGTATAAATTTATTTTGTTATCACTACTAGCAAACGCACTCTCCCAGCATGTTAACATACGGCGGCCCATAAGGCACATGTTACAGTGCACTGTTCGCCAAGGCACCCTTGAATGACCCCTATGGGGCAGCATGTATGTTGCGACACAGGATAATGTATAGTGCACCCTATAGGGATGGCAACCATAAGGTGGCCTACAGGGCGCCCTATGAAGCACCCTCAGAGGCACCTAATGGGTATAGTAAGCTGAGGGTGGTCTTGCCGGCATAGACATATGTACAGTAAATAAAAATAAAGCTGTGGACAGCCCTACCAAAGGGCCCCACTGTGGGTTTGAACCCATGACCTCTGGCTGCACAGGCAGTGATGTAACCATTGCGCTACAGCTCCATAGCTGTAAGCAGGCCCCTGGCTGGCTGCAGATAGCCTACACGTCACCTCACAGACAGTCTGCTGGTGTCAACAGGATAGGGTTAGGCCACCCGTACCCATGATGCACTGCACATGCAAATTAGCTGTCCGCAGATGGACACAAGATGGGGAATGCACCCCCACAGCACCTCGGCCCTGTTGGGGGAAGTGACCGGGTGCACCCACACAGCACCTTGGCCTAGTAGGGGGCACTGACCGGGTGTTTTACTGGCACAGAGTAGCCACACACCGTTACATCGTGCGGGTACTGTGCTCACCCTGAGTGTGCAATGAGGTGGCCAGGACCAGGTCAACAACACCTGCCATGGCTGATGGAGGCCAAGCGGGCGTTCCAAAGCAGTGTTAATGTGTAAGATAGCTAGTTTCTGCACAAACACCATGGATATCCCTGTCTGCCGCCATCAGGCACCCCCCCCCCAGTGGCAAACATGGTCCCCATCAAGGGATCCACACTCTACCTCCCTGCAAAGGTGGCAGTAGAGGGCAACATCAACCCCAGTCCTGCTGAGGAACACCACCACCCACCCCAGGCAGGCAGCTCCATACACAGCCATAACACAATAGCAGACAGACATAAGCCCAGGGTATGGTAAGCTGCACTCCACCACCAGATATTCCCCTGCAGCAAGCCAACAGCCACTGCACCGTGCAAGCCATTATAGCAAGACATTTACCAGCTACAAACAGTCTGCTGGTTAGTCCATAGTGCATGTTCCCAATGGAGATGCATGCACCCAGAACTGGGCTGTCTGCATACACAGCAAGCAGATAGATCAGTGACTGGGCCCCAAAGAGAAACCCATATCTATCACATGAGAGAACTACTATACAGCACTATGGGGGGGCCTAGCCATGCTGTGGTCACTGCACAGTCAGGGTGAGCGTGATCCCCCAGAAGGACATGCTTTGGCCACCCTGTCTGTGTAGGTGGTGGCCGGACACTACAATATCCCAGCCAATGTCCCTGCCAGGGCCCTATGCCCAGTGCAGATGCATCCTGGCCACGCCACCCTGCCCTGGCTATACCCATGGTACCTTGCACCTCATTATGCACATTGACTGGCCAATACTGGCAACAGTGCTGGCAGTGCGGGCTGTTGAAGGGGCTTGCAGCCAACACCCACTGTATAGACAGACACACACTTCCACACCTCTGCCATCATGGTGCTACGATTGAGGGGGTAAGTAGCCTTGCCCACCAAACCGGTCCTGAGCACGGCAAGGCATGGATATGGTACGCATTACAGCTGGTGGTCACTCCCCAGGGTGGTAAGCACCGTCAGAGGCCAGGCCTGGAGCATGCCCCGCAAACACCTAACAGATTGTTTGGATGGGGTCAACTAGCAGTATGTACGTAACGTATGGATAACTGCCTGCCTGTGCTCCTAGCAAACGTCTCCGAGCTGTGTACCGTATACCTCAGGTGTAGGGTGACATTGGTAAGTTATGCAAGTGCTCGTTTTGGGTGCTGCATGCACGGTCCAATGTTCTGCCTTTCCAGGAGACATTGGCCAATGGGGCCTGTGGGTGTGGGTGTGTCTGCCCTTGATGGCTGCTGCTTTACGGCACAGATTCCCAACTCCAGTCCAGGTTTGCATCACACTGTTCGGGTTTTCCTGCTATCCCTCATGAATATGCATGGGCTACATCTACATGCCATGGGGGTGGTGCATAGATATACAGCACAGGCATATGTATGAGTGTCAGCATGGAACATGACTGGTGTGTGGCCCACCAGGACTGCATTTGGGTGATTCTGCTCTAGGTACTGCCCCTGTTCATGGTGTCTGTGCTCAGTGGGGTAAAAGATAGATGTCTTACCATTGCATATGTCCCCGCCATGAAAGGTGTGTCCTTACTATCACTGTTTAGTTGTGGGAAAAATATGTGGGCAGGATTGGCAGTAGCCCCAGCTGGGCTTTGAACCTGTGACCTTCTGTTCTTGTATGCACTGTCTGTGTGCACTGCACCACTGTGTAGCCACAGATTGGTTGGATTCCCTGGACTGTCCATGACTGTGGATCCGGCAGGACCTGTCTGTTGCAGTGGACTGTGCCAGCCTGCACATGGCTAGGCCTCTGTCTTCTGTGGTTAGCAGCCACTGCCCCCTGCACCACATGTACTTGTCCGCCAACATGCTGGCATGAACTTCTCTCAGAAAAAGCAGTTGACCTGATTGCAATGTGGCAGTATGGGACTGCATTTGGGGGACTTGGCTGTAGGTAATGCCCATTGTTGTGGTGTGTGTGCGGTGTTGGGTAAAATATGGGTGTTTTCCCCATGCATACAGGGGTGTCTGCACTATCTTTATTTAGTGGTGGGTAAAATATAGGGACTGGGCTGGCAGGTGCCCCAGCTGGGTTTTGAACCTCTGCCCTCTGGTCCTAGAGGTAATGACTCTGTCCGCTGTACCACACTTTGGCCACAGAGACAGTGCAGCCCCTGGAGGCAGTAAGCCTGGCAGGATGGAGTCACAAACCCTGCTCTACGCAATTCTACTGTGGGCATATGCACCCTGTCTGGTGACAAACGTGCACATAAACCCCGGAAATGACCACGGAAAATGTGGGACAAAATATCACCACGCTGGGCAACAGTGATATTAATGGGCAACCATAGCAAACACTCCCAGGAAAGCTCCAATACGTGGCAATGTTTTTTGGAAGAGTCTCCTCTCAGTAGACCCTTCCAAAAGTCATTTCTTTTTTCTGGAGCTTTGCTGGGTGTGATTTCTGTATTTGCCCATCACTATAACTGTTCCCCAGCTGAATTACTATTTTTAATAGTTCTGTTGTGGTCATTTTCTATTTTTATTTTCACTTTTGTGCTGTGCACATATATCACACTGCTCACGTTTTGCTGGTTTCCCCGGTTTTCCTGTACATTGCTGACGGAAATGGTTTCTCTTCCCTTTAAATGCTTTCTACCGCGAGTGTTTCACTCGCGGTAGTTTTTACATGCAAATTCGGGCCCGATACTGTGCGAGGAGCCTCTCCCCTCCCACTCTCCACCCATTGACCCCGTCCCTCCGCCCCTCGGGAGCCTTCCTCCGCCCTCAGAATGCCTTTCCACGCCTCTATCGGACATTTGCGGGCCGGGTACTTTTGCGGGGCACGTTAGTGCGGCGCGCAATTGTGCGGGGCCCAAGCGCACTTGTGCGGGGCGTTTAAGAGCGTTTCTGAGCGTTTGAGTGCCGTGTTTCCGTGCGCTATTGTGCGGCACGCAATTGTACGGCTTTTAGTAAACATGCCCCTTAGTTTCCTTCTTTATGGTAGGCTGTGTTGGCAGACTAGGCAGTTTTTTGCCATTTCCTTTTTATTTTCTTATTTCATTGTGTATATCAATGAAGCTTTTTTTCGAGTCTGTACCTCCCATTTCTATGCAAGCGTGTGTGCTTGGACTTATTGTTTTTTTATTAAAAAATAAAAAAAAGGAAAAAAAAATATTACTGCAATAATATTACCAACTAAAGTGCATTGCCAGAAGAAAAAGAGAACAATAACAGTCCCTCCTTGCAAAAAGCGCTTTGAAGGAAAAATACAATCACTGTGTGCGGAGGTATGATAGATGGGCATCTAAAAGGATCAAAATCATCAAAGATATTGAGGAAGATCCAAGACATCAAGCTGAAACATGCTGCATTAACAGAAGACCTGAAATTTATATGTTCCAATAATAAAATGAAAGTAGCAGTAGAAGCACAAAAACTGCAAAGATATGAAGAAAACAGAAAAGAAAGATATCAAAATAAACTATTTAGACAGAACCCAAAACAGTTCTACAGGGAAATGGGAAAGAGCATTAATATGATAAAAATACCACCAACCAAAGATGAAACAGATACCTTCTGGAGAAGCCTATATAAGCATCCTATAGAGCACAATCAAGAAGCAGAATGGTTACCCTATATACAGAAACATTTAGAAAGATCAAATATCAAACCTATGGAATGGCTTGTAGTAACAACAAAAGAGCTGGAAAGTAATTTAAAAAGAGCCCCAAACTGGAAGAGTCCTGGCCCAGATGGAGTGACCAACTTTTGGCTAAAACAGAACATCACTCCACCAAGACCTGGCAAACTGCAAGCATCAATTGATTAAGCAGCCAAACTTAACACCACAATGGCTTATGACAGGAAGAACATTTCTCCTTCCAAAGGGGGACCCAATTTACATTCCCAAAAATTACAGAACAATAACTTGTCTACCTACAATCTATAAGTTGTTCACTGCAATAGATGCAGACAGAATATATGATCATATCAAATCCAGTAACATCATGGCAATAGAGCAAAAGGACAATAAGAGGGTAATATATGGAACCAAAGACCAGTTAATGTTAAATAAGGCCATCATGGCCAGCACTAAGAAAAGCAGAAATCTCATTATAGCATGGATTGTTTATAAGAAAGCTTTTGACAGTGTCCTACACTCTCAGATAATAAATTGCCTTGTATTTAAGATAAATCCTGGTTTGATAGAGTACATTAAGTTCACCATGACAATGTGGCAAACCACCCTATTTTTGAAGTATGAAGATGGTCAGTTCATCATTCCTAACATCAAGATCCAGCAAGGAATATTTCAGGGAGATTCTCTGTTGCTATTTTTGTTTTGTATGGCGCTTAATCCAATGAGCACTCTCATGAACTCTTTGGGATATGGATTTAGCCTGAATCCTAAAGAAGGTAACAACCCAGAGGTAACATCCCATTTATTATTTGTAAATGACCTGAAGCTCTACAGTTCCTGTGACCAACAATTAGCAGAGAAATTCCATTTAGTGAATAGCTTTTTTGATGACATCAGGATGACTTTTGGCCTAGACAAATGTGCTAAGGCAACTTTTTTTAGAGGAAAATTGAGCAAATTGGCTGAGGGCTGTGACCTAAAAGAAATTGAACAGGAAGGCGTATATAAAATATCTTGGAGTAGAGGAAAGAATGACATTAAAGCAAACATTACTGGGAGAAAAAATCAGTGAAGAATACTATAGAAGATTAAAATCATTACTGAAAAGTGTCTTAACATCACGGAATAAGATACAAGCCGTCAATCAGCTGGCAATTCTTGCACTCTCATACAGCTTTGGGATTGTAGACTAGTCTCTTAAATATCTTGCAAAACTAAATGTGCAAACAAGAAAACTCCATGCCAATGAGGTAATTTAGAAGAATCAGTGTATACCAAGACTGTATATTCCTAGAGCTGAAATAGGGCTAGACCTCATAGAGATTGATTAAACATACAGAGCTACTATCATAGGCCTCCAGGCCTACCTAACAGTATCATCAGATCTAAATATGCAAAAGATCCTGGAATATGAAAGTAAACGTCCAGAAACTGTCTCCATCGTCAAACTTGGACAAGCATTCTAATGACTAGAAGGAACGAGTGAGAATCCACAAGCACACAAAGGAAAGAAAACAACAATTTTCAAAACAAGAGAAAAAGCTCTTCAAAGAATTAGATCGGCAAATGAGGAGAAACAAGTGGTAAATGCACAAATACAGTGGGAAATACAAAGGGGTATGTTTACTAAACTGCGTTAGTGCAATTCGCGTTAGGAGCCGCGGTAGTGAAAGAAACCCCAAATAAGGACATGGGCGGTACATCGTCACCACTACCGCGCGTTAGAAAAATTAACGAGCGTTACCGGGCGCCGTGCCGCGTTACTGCGCGTTAAGCGTAAGAAGACGTACAGACACAAAGCACTGAAACAGAGCTGTAGCACAATGGTTACGGTACTGACCGCTGTTACAGGCAGCATGGGTTCGAGTCCCCAGTGTGCCTAACGCAGAAGGCTGTCCCAGGCATCACCCTGTACATTACAGAGGACAGAGGAGGCATGTTTTTCGTTACGCTGAGTATTGGTGTCAGGAAAACACCCTCGGAGTGTGCCTAGCCACGTACGTTGGTGCGTGCATTGGTACATGCGTAGCCTCGTGCATAGCTGCGCGCGTACAATCGTGCGTGGGTACGTGTGATTTTACGTGCGTGGGTACGTGTGTTTTTACCAGTGTGGGCATCTTATTTTACAGACTCTGTAGGGTGTCTTGCACCTATGCATTATGCTAGCAGATGTACGTGTGATGGCCTATGGTTTATCAGAGCCTGTGAGCAGCTGCTGGGGTTTCACAGGGTTGGATTGTGCCAGTCACACCCATGATGCACTGCACATGCAAATCAGCTGTCCACAGATACACACCATGGGGAATGCACCCCCACAGCACCTCAGCCTGGTAGGGGGGACTGACCATGTGCACCCCCACAGCACCTCGGCCTGGTAGGGGGTACTGACCATGTGTTGTACTGGCACAGAGTAGCTACACACCGTCACATTGTGCGGGTACAGTGCTCACCCTGAGGGTGCAGTGAGGCACCCAGCACCAGGTCCACAGCACCGTCCATGGCGCAGGTCCAAAGCAGTGTTAATGTGTGAGATAGATAGGTTCTGCAGGACCACCTTGGACATCTCTGTCTGTTTCAGTCAGGTGTAGCCCCCATGCACCACCACCCCCCTCCCCCAGGGCTGAGGGTGGCAAGCAGGGTCTCCCATCAATAGATCCACAGTCTACCTCACTGCAAAGGTGGCAGTAGAGGGGAACATTAACCCTAATCCTGCTGAGGAACAGACACCCCACAGGGCAGTCAATGCAGCTCTGTACACAGCCATAACACACAGACATTAGGCTGCACCCCACCACTATCTGATATTCCCCTGGTGCAAGCCATCAGCCACCCCATCACAACACCTACCAGCTGCAAACAGTCTGCTAGTGCCCAGTGGAGATGCCAGCACCCAGAACTGGGATGTCAGCATACACAGCAAGCAGATACATCAGTGACTAGGCCCCAAAAGGAAACCCATATTTATTACATGAGAGAAATACTAGATAGCACTCTGGGAGTGCCTAGCCATGCTGTGGTCACTGCACAGTCAGGGTGAGAGTGATCTCTCAGCAGGATATACTGAGGTCACCTTGTCTGTGTAGGTGGTGGCCGGGCACTGCAATGTGCCTGTCACTGCCCTATGCCCTGTGCAGATGCACCCTGGCCAGGCCACCCTGTCCGGCCTATACCCATGGTACCTTGCTCCTCATTATGCACATTGGCAGCCCAATACTGGCAACATTGCTGGCAGTGTGGGCTGTGGAAGGTGTTTGCAGCCACCACACACTGGATAGACAGACAGCCACCCCCACACCTATGCCAGCATTGTGCTGCTATAGAGGTGGTCAGCAGCCATACCCACCACACCAGTCCTGGGCATAGTACAGGCATGGATATGGTACACAAGACTGTTGGGGGGTCACTCCCCAGGATGGTGAACACTGTCAGAGACCAGACCTGCAGCACACACCGCAGACATCAGAATGATTGTTATGGTGGAGCTCAATGAGCAAAATGTGCTTAACATAGGAATTGATATCTGCCAGTTATCATAGGAAACGTTTGATAGCTGTGTACCATATACCCAGGTGTAGGGTGGCATTGCTAAGGTATGCAACTGCTAGTGTTGGGAGATACAGGCAGGGCCCAATGTCTTGCCTCTCCAGGTGGCATTGGCCAATGGGGCCTGTGGGTGTGAGTGTGGGTGTGTCTGTCCCTGTTGGCTGCTGCTTTATGGCAGAGTTCCCCAACTCCAGTCCTGGTGTTCCAAACATTGTTCGGGTTTTCATGCTGTCCCTCATAAATATGCATGAGTTACATCTGCATACCATGGGGGTGGTGCATAGCTATGCAGCACAGGCATCTTTATTAGAGGCAGCATGAAACCGGAATGGTGTGGGGCCCTCCAGGACTGCATTTGCGGGACTCTGCTTTAGGTAATGTGCCTGTTTCTGGTGTCTGTGTTTGGTGTGGTAAAATATAGGCCATGCATATGTTCTCAGCAATAAAGGAGTGTCTTTACTATCACTGTTTAGTGGTGGGTAAAACTATGGGGACTGGGTTGGCAGGAGCTCCAGCTGGGATTTGAACCTGTGACCCTCTGATGTTATAGGCATTGGCTGTGTCTGTTGCACCACATTGTGGCCACAGAGACAGTGCAGTCCCTGGAGTTAGTTAAATCAGCCTGACGAGTCAGAAACCCTGCTCTGCAACAGGTTTACTGTGGCCTCATTTACCTTGTATGCAGACAAAGGTGCACATAAACCTCAGAAAAGACCTCACAAAAGGGGCACACACCCATAACCAAGCTGGGAAACAATGATATCATTGGGAAATATTACACCACACGCCCAGGACAGCTCCATTACAATGTAATGCTCTTTGAAAGGGTCTGCGGAGCGTAGACCCTTCCACACATCATTTCTTTTTATTTTGGTGCTTTCCAGGGAGTGTTGTTCCTTGTTGCCCATTGCTATCACTGTTGCCCAGCTGAATTATGTTTTTTAAAATGTTTCTTGTGGTCATTTTTAACGTTTTATGTGAAATTTTGTTCTGTGCACATGTATCACACTGCTCACGTTTTGTGGGTTTCCCCGGTTTTTCTGTACATTGCTGACGGAAATGGTTTCTCTCTTCCCTTTAAATGCCTTTAACGACAGGTTTTCATTCGCGTTGGAATTGAGCTCAGAAATTCAGCGCGTTAGTATGAGGGGAGCCTCTCCCCGCCCACTCTCCTCCCATTGACCCCTTCTCTCCGCCCACTCTCCACCTTCTGCGCTGTTTTAACGTGCCGCGGAGCTTTACGATCGTTAACTACGGTTAACGCGCGTAGTATGATGTTAACGGTCATTAGCGCGTCGGTACGCGCATTATACGGCACTTACGATCATTAACGCCGTATGACGCGCGTTAGTCACGTTTACCGCACTTTGGTAAACATCCCCCAAAGTGTTACTCCAGGAAACCTTTGTCGATCAAGAATGGATGCATGAGTGGTTAAGGATAGATGAACTGAAACTGAAGGATGAGAGATTAATAGTTGCAGCCCAGGAGAGCAGATTATGGATGATATGGTTTACAGCGAGCATTGAAAAAACTGGCAACATGGACATATGTCATTTCTATAAGACTTGGAAACAGTGACTCACCTCATAGCTGGCTGTGAAGTTCTGATGGCAGAAACTTTCTAGACAGGCAGGCACAACAAAGTAACACACTTCATACATTGGAAGCTCTGTAAATACTACAACATCACTGTGATTGAAAAACACTGGGATCATAACCCTAAGAGAATTACAGAGAATCAAGAGTTTATCAAACTTGGGACATTCCCATTCCGATGAATAAGAAAGTGGATGCAAAGAAACCCGACATAGTAGTATACACCAGAACGGCATTGAGAGGTGTCAGTTCAAAGTGTTTATTTTGTGAATCACGTGGAGAGAAAGAAGACCCTGAAGTACTAATAAATGCAGTCAGAGACCAAGAAAATGTGGCAGAAAGATACAGAAATATTTCCCATTGTATTGGGAACCACAGGCTTGATAAAGTATAATTTTCAAGCTCATCTTGACAAACTTCCCATACATGTTACATCTTACGAAGTGCAGAAGGAGGCTCTCTTTGGTATGATGCAAGCATTAGTAAATCTGAGAGACTGAGATCATATTCCACATAACCTAGTTTAAAAGTGAGGTTCACGACTGTCACGGTATGTGCAAAACTAACCACTTTGAATAAACTGCCTCTGGTTAGTGCACCTTAGTAAAGATGTCTTCTAATGTGCATCAGATTGATTCAATGCACAGTAACTGATAAATGAAGGTGCACTACATCGATTAGTGTGTTAAATCAGTTTAGCATGCATTACATTTTTGAAGATGCACCGGCAAAATGAATGCAAACCAGCGAATGCACACCCCTAAAAGGTGTTTATGTTGCATTTATAAAATGGAAAGAATTTTGGACTTTCTTATATAGGTGCTCTGTTACACAATGCTCATATTGTGGAACATTTCATATGCTTTTAGCCATACTCTGGGAGAACCATTTTGAGAAAACCAATTAATGTCAGTGAAATGATTTTTAACAACATAAATTGTTTCGAAAAATTGCCCTCTAAAGTGTGGGGGCTGGGTAAATGTCTCTTCTATCCCCCAATTTTCTGCAGGCATTGGCACCTGGATTACAACATCCACACTCACCGGTGAACCCTGTAAATCAAGAATTATGGTATCAGTTCAGTCTGTCTCCCAGCCGATGGCTAACATCCAAATACAAAGTTGCAATATGGTTTTCAGATTCCCAGTTTGCTTAAACCTTGAGGGTATCCCTTTAAAAATGTTTCATATGTCACTATGTGATGAGGAATATTATTCTCTAGCAACCAAATCCTCTTCACTTAATTTCAGCTAGAGATCATCTCTGCTCTTATGTTTTTTAAATCATCAAGTTTCTTGGTTGACTAGATTATGTGAAAGTGGTAAATGAATTTCTGTTGGTAAACATATGAAAAGACCACATGCAAGGGTGCTTTGCTTTTAAAGGGTTAAATGAAATCTGTGAAAAATACAAACATGAATTCAAAATGGCAGTTGAAAGCAGCTATTAAGATTTATCTTAGCAGGGAATTAGTTAATTATTTGCGGCGCGCATTCAACCTTTAGACTCCTCTAGGACTTCAGGCAGTTAATCGGGATGCAGCCTCAGATTTTGACCTGTGTAGTATGTAATTTACCATTACTAACATTGTCATAGAATTCTAATTACAACAGAACCAGAAAGAGAATTAAAGGCCAGTTGTAAGATACAGAGCATAACCTTTCCTCTCAGGTCTGGATTGTCCTTTGCCAGTACGTGTGACAGTAATTGTGTCCTTTGACAATATTTATCTTTGACTGTTTTCCTTGCATGGACTATTGGACCTTTCTTGCAGTTGTCGATAGTCTTTGTGGAGAATCAACACATTCTCTTTTAAAAGCTGATATAGCGAAAGTGAAATAAAATGTATTCCAGTTTTAAGTTGCTACTAAGTATAGACAAATATTGAGATTGTTTAGTACTAGCCTTAACAAATATGGGGGGGGGGGGATTTAGGGGCCAAGCCAAACTTTTAAAACCAGTGGCTGGAACCCCCTTGTGCCCTTCCTCCCCCCATTGTCTCCATTGTCGACTGACTCTCCTCTCCTCCTAAACAAGCTCATATATATCTGGAGAGGGTGGAAATGTTGCAAGAGAGATGATAAAGTGTGTCTTGTCATAGTTAAAATGCCTATATGAGGCATCTTTAGACAGAAATATAGATAGCAAGTGTCATGTGTGCAGGACTGTACCAAGCAAGAACTGCACCCTGTGCGACTCACAAACCCGGTGCCCCCTCTAATCCATCTGTGTGCAGGAACTCACTCTTGTCAGGCTTCCTGGAAGTCCAGTGACAGTTTATGGTTTATTTTTATTTGCTATAGCAGCTTTTGCTACAAATACAAAGTGGTTTACATCACATAAGTAAAGAAAAACCAGAAAGAAGAAAAGAACTACAATCCTTGCACTTTGTGCGGCTGCACTGCTTGCACAGCCCTTGGTACAGTCCTGCGTGTGTGTGTGTGTGTGGTGCAATGGTGGTTTACCTGACTGTGCATGGGATATAGTTAGGGTTACCAACTTTTTCACCGAGAAAAACCCGACACCTGTGGCTCGCCATGCTCCACCCATTCTCCGCCCCTAGTCCCACCCTTGTCCCGCCCCCAGCCCCACCCACAAAAATTACCGAGGATACGTGTAGGCTAACTTCCTTGGTCATATAATAATTAAACTGGGAACCCCAAAATCCAAACATGAAATGTACAACACTGGAGAAATAAAACTATAAAGTAATTTCCTCTTGCACTAAACAAAAACGCAAAGATGTTATCAATACACACTTCCCAGACCAAACATATTCCAGCTAATAAATTCAAAATAAAAAGCATTTTTCTACCTTCTGTTTGGGCATTTTATTTTCAGTTGCAATTGCTCCAGTCACTTTCTTCTGGTTTCTTTGTGTCTTCTGCGAGCTATCCATTTGTCCTTTCTTCTCTTTTAGATGTTTTCCATTCTCTCTCTATTTCTGCTTTAACATACTGATTGTTTCCCTTTTGCTCTTTCCCCCAATTTTTTCCTTATTCCTTTATCACCCATTTAAATTTCACCCTTCCATTCTCAAGCCCCTCACTCTCCCAATACCCAGCCCATCATAGACTTTTCTTCCACACAAAATATTTTTTCCCCTCTCCATTCTCATTCCCCATCTATTCTAGTCCTCCCCCAAAATCAGTTCCCTTATAGTTTTAGACCCACCCAGCATCCACTCCCTTCTAATCCCATTCTCCCATGCCCCACATCAGCCCATTTCCAGTCCTATTCCAGCTCTTCATCAGCCCATTTCCAGTGCTAGCCCTCACATCACAGACCATTTCCAGTCCTAGCCCCCCCCCCATCACAGCCCATTTCCAGTCCAAGTCCCCCATCACAGCCTATTTCCAGTCCTAGGCCCCCCCCCATCACATCCCATTTGCAGTCCGAGTCCCCCCGCACCATCACAGACCATTTGCAGTCCTACCCCCCCACCATCACAGTCCATTTGCAGTCCTAGCCCCCCTAATCACAGCCTATTTCCAGTCCAAGTTCCCCCTCCCTCCACCATAGCCCATTTCCAGTCCAAGTTCCCCCCCCCATAGCCTTTTTCCAGTCCAGGTCCCCCTCCCCATCACAACCCATTTCCAGTCCATGTCCCCCCCCCCATAGCCCTTTTCCAGTCCAGGTCCCCCTCCCCATCAAAACCCATTTCCAGTCCATGTCCCCCCCCACATAGCCCTTTTACAGTCCAGGTCCCCTCCCCATCACAGCCCATTTCTTTCCAGTCCAATGCCCCCCATAGCCCTTTTCCAGTCCAAGTCCGTCCCCCCCTTCACAACCCATTTCCAGTCCATGTCCCCCTAATCACAGCCTATTTCCAGTCCAAGTTCCCCCTCCCTCCACCATAGCCCATTTCCAGTCCAGGTACCCCCCCCCCATAGCCCTTTTCCAGTCCAAGTTCCCCCCCCCCATAGCCCTTTTCCAATCCAGGTCCCCCTCCCCATCAAAACCCATTTCCAGTCCATGTCTCCCCCCCCCCCACATAGCCCTTTTACAGTCCAGGTCCCCTCCCATCACAGCCCATTTCTTTCCAGTCCAAGTCCCTCCCCCCCATAGCCCTTTTCCGGTCCAGGTCCCCCCCCCCCCATCACAACCCATTTCCAGTCAAATTCCCCCTCCTAGCCCTTTTCCAGTCCAGGCCCCCTCCCCCCATTACAGCCCAGGCAGTCCTTGGCCTCCCCCCCCCCAAAACCGCGGCTGTCTGAGTCTTTAGAGGGAGCTGGGGAAGCCCGCGCGAGGCCCCGGCTCCCTCTGAACAGCTGCCAGCGTGAAGAGCCTTTTCCTTCACGCTGGCGACTGTTCCTGTGAAGCCGCGAATGCTGGGAAAGGTTAAAGGGCATTGCCTTTAACCTTTCCCACCAATCGCGGCTTCACAGGAACAGCCGCCAGCGTGAAGGTAAAGGCTCTTCACGCTGGCGGCTGTTCAGAGGGAGCCGGGGCCTCGCGCGGGCTTCCCCGGCTCCCTCTGAAGCCCTCCGGGTTGGGAGAAAAGTCGGTTTTTTTGCTCTGGCCGCTCCCGATCTTGCGGCCAGAGCAAAAAAACCGGCTTTTCAAGGGCCGGTTTTGCCTCTGCGCCGGCAGCCGGCCTGGCCATGGAAAAACCGGCCAGGCCGGCTGAAAACAGGCCAGTTGGCAACCCTAGATATAGTGATGGGGTGCAAGGTTGCGGTACATGAGTGTGTGTGTGTGCTGCAGAGCAAAGATGGGGTGTGTGTCTGTGTGTATGCTGCAGAGGTGAGGCAGGGCCGTACCGAGTGGTGTGGCTGCACAGGGCACAAGCACAGAAGAGGGCACTGATGTCATCACTGGGCTTCCAGGAATCTCCAATAGAGTGAGTTACTGAGCGTGGCTGGGTGGAGGAGGGGCATTTCTAACTTGGTACAGTGCCTGTGTGTGTCGAGTTAGTGCATCTGTCATGTGGAGGTAAGGTGCATGTGTGTGTGTCTGTCGTGGAAGTGGAGTGCCTGTTTGTGTGTGTGCTCGTGTGTAGGGAGATATTTGTGTGTTTTGGGGGGGGGGGAATGCATCTTTTGGCATATACAGATTGTATTCTTTTGTCACCATGCATTCATCCCTTTAATCTCCAACCCTTGCACTCTTCCCTCGTCTTTCAACCCCTCCCCATTATCTCCCCTTTTTTCTGTAGGCCCAGATCATGGCTGTCCTCTGCCTGTGGGGGATGGGATCCCCATGGGAAGCCTGATCCCTCCAAGCTGCGATTGTGGCTTCCCTCCTGTTCTGCCCATGGGGTTCAGATCTTCTGCAGGCAAACAGAAGCGGTTCTTACGATGTTCGTGGCTCTCTTTTCATCTTCTGACCATGAGGGATGGGATCCCTATGGGCAGTCAGCTGCCTCGAAATCGCGATCACAGCCTCCCCTCTTGTTCTGCCTGGGCAGACAGAAAGGGTCTTCTGACACCACTGTATTTTTTTAAAATGGGGGGCGGGGGGGAAAACCCCAGATACCAGTGCAGATTTCTGGTCACCGTGATGACCTGGCGCCTGGGATTTGTTCAGCCCTGATTTATGAATTTTGCCTAAAGAAAACGAAATTAGCAGTCCCAAACAGTATTAAAATGTTTTCTGAGTGGGCATCAGAATACTACGGAAGACAGGGAAGATCTGTCTGCAGCCTGTGCACAACAGGAATAATTTCATCTAGGTAAAGATAATCCTGTTTCTCAGGTTCTGCCAGTTGGTCAGGTTTTTAGTATCCTCAAAATGAATAAGGATGAGATAAATTTGAATGTCATGAATGTAATTTAAATAATACAGACAAATTTGTTTTTGTAGTGACTGACCAGAAACTAAGGGTCAGATATACTAAGGGGAATGTTTGCTAAGCTACATTAGCTATTGTGGGCTTGACTGCACACTCATGACCCCCATTAACTGTTAGCATGTGCAGTAAACAGACACTGTGCTGGAAATGGGTGGGATAGGGGTGAAGCAAAGGCAAGTTTGTAATGTACGTTTACCATGGGCATTGAAAGACACATGAATGTATTTATTTATTTAAAATGTTTAGAAACTGCCTTCCTAAACCACATTGATCACTGAAAGTGGTGTACAAATAAGAAACATAAAATGAAATCTCCGGGAACAAACAGGAATGTAGTCTTCACATATGGGTGATGTTGGTACCGACGGAACCCACACAGGAACGCTCCCCAGCATCCAATAGGAAAGCTTTTGGGAGCATCCCACTGCACCTGTGTAGCTGCCTTCCCAGCTCTCCTTCCTCAGTTCTTCATTTTCCGTGGAGCCCACAGGAAGCAATTCCTGTCACTGCAGGAAATTCCTGGTTCTTTCATATTTTTATGGTTCATGTCTGCCTTCCCGTCGACGCTGGTACTGACCTCCATTGGTACTTTCTTGTTTTCTTTCTTCTTTCTCTTAAAAAAAAAATCTGTGAAGAAAAGAATTTATTCTTTTCTTCAGGCGCATCAATGCCATCTTAGGCCTAGGCCTTCCATTTTGTCACAGACACAATGTAAAAACCATCTAGTGGTTTTAAGAAGTGTTCTAAGTGTGGCAGAACCATCTCGGCCATAGACACCCATGACTGGTGTCTAAAATGCTTAGGGCCGGATCATCAGCCATCAGAATGTCCTCTCTGTAGAAAGATGATGAAGAGGGGCCTACAGAATCGATCTGCAAAGCTGGGCACTCTCTTTGCCTCTGACACCGTCTCTTTAGCATTGACATCATTGAGAGCTTCATCTTCCTCACAAGGATCTCAGATATTGAAACCTAAGTCTTCATTGAAGGCTGGCCGCCCCCACCAAGAGCTGATCTCCTTCTAAGCATCGAGATGCCTCGTGCATTGCCCTGGAGGGGGACACACCGGCCAAACAACCCCGGCAGGAGGACCTTCCCTCCAAAGCCTTAGTGGGGTCCCAGGATGCTCCCAAGACCTCCAACTCTGGAGAACTCCTGGTGCCATGCTCAGGGATCATGGCTCGCAATTTGGGTACCGATAACCATTCATTGGTAAGCTCCATGGATCAACAGCCTCAGTTCCAGTAAAACCCTTACAGTCGGTTCTGCAGGCGTCGCTACCGACTTCAGTACCGATACAACCTGCATTGAATTTTTTGCCGCTTTCCATGCTACCGCTCATGCTGGCCCTCGAATCCGTTTCTGGTACTAAGGTTCCAACCATGCAGATTCCAGGTACTTCTTCAACTGGTACCAAGTTCGTACGGAGTGGGAACACCCTGCCCGACAATACTTCGAGTCTTCAGATTCCGAGTCATCGGATGATGAATTGGCCGATACCTGGGACGTGCAAACTATTCCGGAGGACCCATCTCCGTCCCCACAATGTCACATGTCCCCACCAGAGGATATGTCTTTTCAAGACTTTATTTGTGATGTTGCTAGGGGTCTGTCCATAACAGTGACATTGGAGAAAGAGCCTAGGGCCGAAGAATTGGAAATTTTTCAATACCCCACAGCTCCAAAAGAGGCGGCTACGCTCTCTATCCATCAGATATTTCATGACCTCATGCTTTGGATGTGGGAGACACCTCTAACCATTTCTCCCCATCCCTGACAGCTCGATACCATGTAACGGGTACTATTGTGTCCCAGTTTCTAAAAGACACAATTGCTGCACCATTCCATAGTAATGGAATTGGCAATGCATTGGATCAAGAGTGCGAAAATACATTCCTCATACCTTCCAGGTAGGGAATCGAGAACCCTTGATGCTTTTGGTCGACTTTGTTTTTAGGCCTCAATGGTATGGGCCAGGATGAGTTCTTACATACTCTATATGGGTTTGTTCCTTAGAGAGGTGGCTAAGGACTTGGAGTTAATGGCTCCTCTTCTCCCCGATGACAAGAGGGCAGATTATCTCACCCTTGTGAAACATGCTCAGAATGTTTCAAAGTTTGTTAACAGAGCAAGTTTTGATTGTTTTGAATGCATCAGCAGGATTTCATCCATCTGCATCGGTGCATGCAGGATTGCTTGGCACCATGCACTGGATCTTCAACAATGGGTTTAAGATAAGCTGGGTAATATTCCTTACACTGGTGAGAACCTTTTTGGCAAGGATTGGCAGGACAAGACCTCGCCCCGGTGGATTCTCAATATTCACTGCTGACAACTCGTTTGTAGATCAATGGAACAAAATCCTGAACAAATGCTCATTGGACCTCATGGTACTGATTGCAGATACTACTAAAATCAATTTAGAGACTGTACGGAAGGAAGAAGAAACGTTGTTGCAAGATTTGAAAACATCCGCGACAGAAGAAAAATACCTTCAGAGTATGGGAGAGTTCAAGCAGACAATTGATTCTCTGAGGGAGGAGGTTAAAAAAGTGAAACAGAAAAAATTACAACGGGATTATAATGACTTCACAGTAGGATACGTGTATCCGTGGATGAATATGAAAAAAACAAAATTACCGAAAAAAATGGCTTTTGTAGATAGTTCGAGTGATGATCATTCATCGGATTCTAGCAAAAGTACCATGGAAGAGGATTTTCAAGAAGAAGGGGAGGGACGTATCAAGAAGAAAGGCGAGAAAAAAGACAGCAAACCTACACAGGGCCGAGGAACAAACAAGCGGCGGCATTAACGCAAGAAATTAGCAATAGTTCCTCGTCAATGGTAATTAATATCTCCATTCAAGCTTTGCCGGGCTCCTATTTTCAACTACTGGAGAAAGGTTTATCCTTTGTCCCACGGGCAAGGTTCGATTTGTTCAAATTTCATATAGATTTTGAACAACTAATAAGAAAATTAAATTTGAAGATTTTCTTTGACTCACAAGAAAGGAGGGAGGAAGATTCGGCACCTCAGATCTCCAACAGATTAAAATTGCCGATTAAATCTACCTGGTCACCTCCAGGACCCCTTCCGGGAGAATTAGCGATTTTTAGAACCCTTGTGTTACAAGATATGTCAACATTGGTGGAATGTGAAAAGAGAAAAGTTTCCAATGCTCTCACACAAAAAGAAAATAGTATCTTATTAGAATTGAAATCACTTCGAGATTTAGTTATTCGGAGGGCGGATAAAGGAGGGGCAATTGTTATTCTGGAAAGAGACCAATATTTATGTGAAGCATATCGACAGCTACGTGATGAGAAGACATATGAGGTTTTAACTATAGATCCCACTGAAAGATTAAAAGAGCAGATTAAATCCATTACATCTGAAGCATTCAAGGACAACATTATTAATAATAAAGAACGCATATTTTTGAATTGCCCCGATCCAGGGCTGGCGACTTTTTATCTAGTCCCAAAAATACATAAAAATATTGAGAATCCACCGGGGCGACCCATAGTGTCCACCAAAGGATTGCTCTTAGAACCCCTCTCGATATATTTAGATACGTTTTTGAGACCAATAATACCACATATACCGTCATACATAAGGGATACCATACATTTCTTACAAATATTGGAAAGACACTCTCGATGGGCAGGGATGGAAGACATTTGGTTGGCTCCATTGGATGTTAGTGCTCTATACACGAATATCCCTAAAGATAAGGCGTATGAGGTAACTATGAAAGTGCTAACAGCGCGTGGAGACCTTTCAGACACATATCTCACCTTTTTGGATGAAGTGGTAAAATTAGTGCTATTTCAGAATTATTTTCAGTTTGAAGAACAAATTTATCATCAGAAGACTGGAGTAGCAATGGGCGCAACTTGCGCTCCTTCTATAGCTAACCTCTTCATGGGAGCATTCGAAGAAGTATGGTTAGAGAAGTCTGAATTTGGTCAACAGGTGAAGCTGTGGTGCCGTTACATCGATGACATTTTTGTCATATGGAAGGGACAAGTTCAACAATTACTGTCATATGTGGAATGGTTGAACGCTAGAGAGGAATTAATCGAGTTTACCTGCACATATAGTAAAGATGCTATAACTTTTTTAGATGTGGAGGTTAAACAAGGAACTTTGGAAGGGATTACTACAGTACATCATAAATCTGCGGACCGCAATACATTATTACATTATGAGAGCATTCATCCCAGACGTTTAAAAGATGGGCTTCCATTTTCGCAGTTCCTCCGGTATAGGAGGAACTGTTCAAATCTACATGATTTCAAGTACCAGGCGAAATAGTTAAAAACAAAATTTTATGATAGAGGGTATCCTCGGCACATTGTTGAACGAGCCTATAAGAGGGCCCTGTTCAATAATCGAGATCAATTACTCATTCCCCGTATTTTTCATGCCGAAGAGGACGTCATTAATTTAGTGACGAAGCATTCACCTTTTAATAATCACATACAAAGAATTTTTAAAAACCACATGAATGTGCTCCAAAGCATTCCAGCGCTTAAAGATAAAAAAGTACGCTGCGTTTGGCAGTGGCATCGCAATTTTAAGGAATTTTTAAGTCCCACAAAGATAAGATCTTTCGAGGGTAGCCATTTGAACCAACCATTGGGTCATTTTAGATGTGGGTCTTGCCAAATATGTGCAGTCACTTATGAAACTTCATCATTTGAATATCACAGGAAACATTACAGGCTCCGTCACCATTCCACATGCAATACAACTTTCATAGTATATGCAATAGAATGCCCGTGTCAGATATTGTACATAGGAAAAACCTCTTGTCCTTTGAAAGTCAGATTGGCTGAACACCATAGCAAGTTGAAGTGTAAGATATTAGCGGCCCCGATAGTTGAGCATTGTCTCCAAGAAAACCATAGATTTGAAGATCTGAGATGTTTTGGTATAGACAGAATTGTAATGGGATCGGAGGGTAAATCGAGAGATCAATCATTGATAATAAAAGAACAAAGATGGATCTTTACTTTACAGACAGTGAGACCGGGGGGGCTTAACACACAAATAGATTGGAACCTATGTGTTTAGTTCCGGATCATCACATTTAACAGCGGGACGTTTGAACTCGATATAAGGCCCACCCCGAAGGCAGTTCGCATGCGCGGCATTGAAAGAATCAACGGTTTGAAGTTGTAAGAAACCTGAAGTGAAGTTCACGGTAAAATTCTTTTGGATACATTGTTGCATAACTGATATGGAAATTTGTATTTAATTTAGATAACGGAGAACTGGCATATGATTCCCTTTATACAGCACTAAATACAAGAAAACATTTTGAGAAGAGCTTTGAAGAAGTAGATCGAGGATGTGTTCGGGAAATCAAACCCCTGATGAAACAGCTTGGCAGTGAAACGTAGCAGCACTGAGACTGGCGTTGGGCATATTTAAGATAAGCACATATCCTTTACCTTTTCAAGTCATAAGCCGATTAAGGTCAGCAACCGCGATATTGGTCATTGATGCAAAATAGAGCATTTGGTCGATGTCATATGAAGACCGTAGCTCTTATAAGTCTGAGACCCGTTGCTTTAAATTACAGATTAAATTGAGTATTGAATGAATGGGAACACGCATTAAATTGAAGTTCTAGTGATAATATTGGAGCAATATTCTACACTTACAGTATCTAGATCTATTGCCAACCCAGCTAAGAAGAAAGCAGCAAAGAAAGCTTTCTTAAATAGAAAGAAGTACTATCCTTCTTATACCCCTGCTGTTCAGTGTCAGCATTATGCTACTCAGAAGGGACAACAGCCTCCAAAGCAGCAAAAGAAGGCTCAGACTCCCAAATCACAGCCACATTTGCAGACTCTGACTGCTCCGGATTTTTGACTCCTTTCTAGAAAACATAGCTGTCCTACTTCTGGAGAGTCCCGCTCCTGTTCACATTCCTGGCAGACTCTGTCACTATGCCCACAGGTGGGATCTCTTCACCTCGGAGCAGTGGACATTGTCCATACTACGGGAGGGATACAAATTTCATCTACAAAGTTTATCCCCCAACACTTCACTAAGAGAGTTCCATTCACCTCTCTTCTCCTGCAAGGAGCAATAGAAGAGGTTCCACCATCCCAGCAGGGAATGGACTTTTATTCTCCATACTTTCTCATCCTAAAGAAAACAGGAGGATACAGGCCCATTCTGGACCTCAGAGAACTGAGCAAGTTCCTCCTATGGGAGAAATTCAAAATAATCTTCCTAGGGGCCTTTCTTCCCTATCTCCAGAGTCAGGATTGACTCTGTTCTCTAGATCTAAAGGAAGCGTACACTCACATTCTTATTCATCCAGAGCACAAAACGTTCCTGTGCTTCATGTTCCAAGAAATACATTATCAATACAGAGTCATGCCTTTCGGCCTCGCTTCTGCCCCAAGAGTCTTCCCAAAATGCATGGCGATAGTAGCCGCATTCTTAAGGACTCTAGGGATATTTGTCTTCCCTTACTTAGACGACTGGTTTATACAGGCAAGCATCTCTCAAGAAGCCAGTCTATCCCTCTCACGCACCGTGCAGATGATACAACACTTGGGATTTGTCATAAATCTTCCAAAGTCCCAACTTGTCCCCTTTCAAACTCTAGAGTTCATAGGGGCCCTCCTAAACACTCAGCAATCAAGCACATTTCTGCCCTAGCTCCACTGTGCTTGACTCAATCAGTTAGCATCTCAAGCATGCCTCAAGAACGTTTTTACTGCTTGAGAAATTCTACAACTTCTGGGTCATATGGCATCAATGGTGCATGTTGTTCCATATGCTCGCTTACACATGCACACAGCCCAATGGACACTAGCATCCCCTTGGTCTCAAGCATCAGGTCGCCTGGGGGATAAGATAACAGCCTCTACCCTTCTGATCTCGTCTCTCCAGTAGTGGCGATCTCCTTGTAGGGTCACCTTTTCAGATGCCAGCACATCAATGTACCCTCATGATGGATGCATCCAGACTGGGTTGGGGAGCTCATCTGGAATCTCTCTCCACTCAAAGGTTCTGGTCTCAGCAGGAGTCACAACTCCACATAAATCTACTTGAACTCAGAGCCATTCTCAATGCTCTCAAAGTCTTCCAGGACCATCTTCATTGCTGCAGAGTCCTAGTCCAAACCAACAATTAAGTAGCCATGTTCTATGTGAACAAGCAGGGCAGAACAGGTCTTGTACCCTCTGCATTGAGGCTCTACATTTCTGGTCCTTTGCCATACATCATCACATTCACCTCCATGCAGTATATCTCCCGGGCAAGCACAATGTCTTAGTGGACAACTAAGTCGAATCCTTCTTCCCCATGAATGGTCTCTTCATGTAGATAAAGTCTCTCACATTTTTCAAATCTGGGGGACTCCAGCGATAGACCTTTTGCAAGTCCTCAGAATGCCAAGCTCCCTTGCTTCTGCACCAGGACTTCTGCACCGGACAGCCAACAAGTGGATGCTTTTCACCTCCACTGGGGTCAAGGCTTCTTATATGCCTTCCCTCCCATTCCCCTAATTCACAAGACTCTTTTCAAACTCCAGAGAGACAAGGGTTCATGATACTCATAGCCCCATGCTGGCCACGTCAACTGTGGTACCCTCTCCTTCTACATCTGTCTCAGGCTCAACTCATAGATCTGGGTATGCTCCAAATCTCCTCTCTCAGGAGGAGGGGACACTGCTCCATCCCAATCTGCAGTCTCTCCATTTCACAGCATGGCTGCTGAAGGCATAGCCTTCCAAGGTATTAACCTTCCCCAGGAGGTTAAGGACATCCTCTTAGCTTCTAGGAAGTCATCCACCAGATGGTCCTATGCTTTCAAGTGGTGTAGGTTTTCTTTCTGGTGTTCTCAGAGGAATATCAATCCCTTCTCAGCTTTGATGGAGGCACTACTTGAGTATCTCCTCCATCTATCTTCTTCTGAACTCAAAACCATTACGGTAAGAGTACACCTAAGTTCAACTGTGGCCTCTCACATGCCCTGAGATGGCCAGCCCATCTTTTCTCAGCCGCTCATAGCATGCTTCATGAGGGGTCTTCTATTAACCAAACCTCCCATTAAGCCACCTCTGGTGGCTGGGGACCTTAATGTTGTTCTAGGACACCTTCTCAAGCCACCCTTTGAACCTTTAGCCATTGCTTCACTTACGTTTCTCACATAGAAGGTCATCTTCCTTATTGCCCTCACTTCAGCAAGGTGCATTAGTGAACTCCGGGCCTTGGTGGCTGACCCTCCTTACACATGGTTCCACCATGACAAGATTGTCCTTAGGACTCATCCTCACTTCATGCCGAAGGTGGTCTCGCCCTTCCATTTGAACCAGTCAGTCTACCTTCCTGTGTTTTTCCCTAGACCACATTTGTCTAGGGCAGAAGCAACCCTCTACACTCTAGATTGTAAACATGCCTTGGCTTTTTATCTCCAAAGAATTTGAGAGCACCAAAAAGATTCCCAGCTTTTCATTTCCTTTGACTCGAATCACCTTGGCTTGCCATTCTCCAAACATACTCTCTCCAAGTGAATAGTTGGCTGCATCACCTTTGCTTATGAGAAAGCAGGACTCTCCCTCAAGGGTCACGTCACTGCTCTGTAGCTATTGACGAGATCTGCAAAGCAGCAACTTGGTCTTAGGTCCACACTTTTGCTGCTCACTATTGCCTGGACAAGGACTCCCACCGGGATGCCATGTTTGGCCAAGTTGTTCTCCAGCATCTCTTTCAGACTTAGAGCAACTCCTATCCTTAATCCCGGGTTTCAATACCATCCATGCGGGATACATGACCTCTTTAGGCATACCTGTGAAAATCCACAGCTGATTCTGAGTTCATCTCTCTGGCATCTTCTAGCTAGGGAGTCCCATATATGAATACTACATTCCTGCCTGTTCCTGGAGATAACGTAGTTACTCAGCTGAAACAGGTGATCTTCGGGAACAGCAGGAATTTGGTCTTCACAACCCACCCTCCTCCCCTAGGAGTTGTAGGTCTTCTTTCCTTCCATTGCTTAGGAAGAAAAGGCCTGCTATTCTACTTCTGCCATACCTTGCCAAGAAATCCCAGAGGTTGCTGGGTCACCAGGAGTCAGCATTGACTCGAAGGCACTTAAAAAAAAAGTTATTCAAATAGCTATCTGTATTGCACTGCTGAATATCGCCACTGTATGGATAATATCTGTTTCTGGCTCCACTTTGCACATGGACTGCCCCAGAACTATTTGGAGAGTGCCGAGGCACTCTGTGAGGATATTCAACATCACTATCCATATAGTTGAATATATGGTCAGAGGCACTTATCCAGATAGCAGGTGCTGCTATCTGGGTGAGTGCTTTTGAAAACTGACCCAATAGATAGATAGATAATTGTATCTGTAAAGTTGTTGGAGACGGGATGCTAGATTTGATGGACCACTGCTCTCAACTAGCATGGCTGTTCTTCTGTTCTTATGCCAGATAGTACATCATTTTTTTTTGGAGAGGAAGGGATATTCAGCCGCAGTGTCTAGCCCTTGTAAAGTGGCTGGCCGCTGCTGCTGAGCTTTTAACCTGGATATTCAATGTCAGCAGCATATCTGGAACAGACAGATGTCACAGCAGCTAATCAGGCAGCAGCGATATTCAGCCGTTGCCTGGTTAGCTATGGTGGCGAATGTTAGGCCAGCCTTTAAAGTACCTAATTTGCACTGTCATTGGATATCCAGTTAGTGGCTGTATATCACCACTAGTTGGCTTATCCACTTCATCCCCAGAATGTCCCAATACCAGCCAGCTAGCATCGGAGCATTTAGTGGTAATCCCGGCTGCTGCAATTAAAGTGATTAGCAGGTCTAAATATCAGCTCTGTTATGTATTTTTAACAGAGTGAGGGAAATAGCTCAAAAAACCTCTATTTTCTTCTGTGCTATTTATGGTAAAATGAGATCTTTAAAATACAACAGTCCAATGATCCTGACAACTTTTCCGAGACTCATCAGATTGGTTTGTTGAATCCTTTTGAAGCAACTTGCTGATAAAATCTGCTTGATTCATAACAACCTAGCAGGTGATGACAGAAAAAGACCAATAACCCGTCAATCTGCCAAGTTATTCTACTATTCCTGTTCGCATTGTCAAGAATATATTCCAGCTGCCACCCAGAGCATGTGATTGCCTATTGGATATTATTTTTTACCTAAGAAAGTTTGTCACCATGCTTCATTATACTCCATCCTGCTGGATGGCTAAACCTGCTAGCTGATTTTCAGTTTACATTAAGAACCTCTTCCTTCCTATTTCCAACCACAAAATCCAAAATAATCCATATATCAACAGCAGTGCAATTATTATCTCTCAACTCCTCATGGCCACTACTAATGCATTGTACTAATCCGGTCAACACAAGCATTGCATTTTGACATGAAAATGTTTACATATCTCTAAGAGAACACACACAAGGAACTCTAGGGGTATGTCTACTAAAGAGCATTAGGCTTTTGCAGCCATGGCATTCACCAAACATTCATAGCACTTGCCAAAATAGACTAGTATGCCTACCCGACTAACTCTTTTGAATCTGACCCTCGTTGTCTCTTTACAACTCTCAACTCTGTCTTCAAGGTGCCTCCACCTCTGACCCCTCCTTCCCTTTCTGCCCAAACTTTGGCCAACTATTTTCATGACAAAGTCTACAAGATTACACTCCAATTCCCCATTAGGTCAATTCCATCCCCTCGTCCCCCTCTTCACTCTCAACTCTTCCCCTCAACCTCAGCCACCCTTTTTTCATTTTTTAAGATCTTTCCTCCTCCAAACTCACTACCTGCTCCTCTGATACTATTTCCATCCATCTCCTATATTGTCATCACATCCACCTCTCATATTCTTAACCTTTCACTCTCTACTACAATTGTTCCTGCAGCCTTCAAGCATGCTATGGTCACACCTCTCCTCAAGAAACCCTCACTAGACACTACCTGTTCTTCTTATTATCAAACTATCTCCATCTTCGCTTTCATTTCTAAACTATTTGAATGTGCGGTTCACCTCCGTTGCCTTGACTTTCTCTCCTCTCAAGTCCTTCTGGATTCATTGCAAACTGACTTTTGTCCTTTACATTCTACTGAAACAGCTCTTGCCAAAGTCTAAAGTGACCTGCTCCTGACAAAATCCAAGGGCCTTTACTCAATCTTCATTCTTCTTGACCTTTCTGCTGCTTTTGATACTGTTGACCACCACCTTCTCCTCAATACTTAGTCCTCACTTGGTTTTAAGGGCTCTGTGCTATCCTGGTTCTCCTCTTATCTGTCCCATCACACTTTCAGTGTTTGTGCTCCTTCAATGCTATCCTGCTTTCAGTTGGTTACCCCAAGGGTTTGTCTCGGTCCCACTCCTTTTCTCTCTCTTTACCCAGTCTCTTAGTGCATTCATCTCCTCCCATGGTTTTCAGTGCCATCTTTATGCTGATGACTTTCAAATTTACCATTCTACACCTGAAATCTCTCCGGAAATCCAGGCCTGGATCTTTGCCTGCCTATCTGAAATTGCTGTCTAGATGTTTCACTGCCGTTTGAAATTGAACATGGCCAAAACAGACCTTGTTATTTTTCCCCTTAACTCACCTCCCCCTTATTTCTTTCTCAATCTCTGTGGATAACACTCTACTACTCCCTGTTTCCTTGGCCTGCAACCTTGGTGTCATCTTTGACTCCTCCATTTCCTTCTCCTAAACCTTTCGCTTCTTTTTCTATAAGATCAACAAAATTCACCCCTTCCTCTCTGAACACACTACTAAAATGCTTATCCACTCTTTAGTCATCTCCCATCTAGACTATTGCAACCTCCTCCTTGCAGATCTCCCCCTGAAGCACGTCTGTCCTCCTCCATCTTTTCAAAACTCAGCTATTATAATCTTCCTCCATCCTCGATATGTTCATAAAACCCCTCTTCTCAAGTTGCTTCATTGGCTCCCTATCCAGTTCAAACTTCTCCTACTGACCTATAAGTGCACTTGTTCTGCTGCTCCTCACTACCTTTCCTCTCTTATCTCTCCCTACACCCCTCCTCGGGAACTCCGCTCTTCTGGCAGATCCCTTCTATCTGTACCCTTCTCTTCTACTGCCAACTCCAGATTGTGATCTTTTCATCTTGCTGCTCCTTATGCCTGGAACAAACTGCCTGAGTCTGTACGGCAGGCTTTATCTCTGGGCCTTTTCAAATCCAGGCTGAAAACTCACCTCTTTGAGGCCTCTTTTGGATCCTGATCCACCTAGTCTCCTATGTGTTTCCTTGTCCTCAGCTGTTGTGCTGTCTGTCTTGATTAGATTGTAAGCTCTGATGAGTAGCCTAATGGTTAGAGCACTGGCTTAGTAACCAAGAGAGCAGGTTTTGATTCCCACTAGCACATCTTGTGGCCTTAGGGTTGCCAACTGGCCGGTTTTCAACCGGCCTGGCCGGTTTTTCCATGGCCAGGCCGGCTGCCGGCGCAGAGGCAAAACCGGCCCTTGAAAAGCCGTTTTTTTTGCTCTGGCTGCAAGATCGGGAGCGGCCAGAGCAAAAAAACCGGCTTTTCTCCCAACCCGGAGGGCTTCAGAGGGAGCCGGGGAAGCCCGCGCGAGGCCCCGGCTCCCTCTGTACAGCCGCCAGCGTGAAAAGCCTTTACCTTCACGCTGGCGGCTGTTCCTGTGAAGCCGCGATTGGTGGGAAAGGTTAAAGGCAATGCCCTTTAACCTTTCCCAGCATTCGCGGCTTCACAGGAACAGCCGCCAGCGTGAAGGAAAAGGCTCTTCACGCTGGCGGCTGTACAGAGGGAGCCGGGGCCTCGCGCGGGCTTCCCCGGCTCCCTCTAAAGCCTCAGACAGCCGCGGGGTTGTGGTGGTGGGGGGGGGGGAGGACAAGGACTGCCTGGGCTGTGAAGGGGGGAAAGGACCTGGACTGGAAAAGGGCTAGGAGGGGGAATTTGACTGGAAATGAGTTGTGATGGGGGGTGGGGGGGGGGTGGGGGGGGGACCAGGACCGGAAAAGGGCTATGGGGGCGGGGAAATTGGACTGGAAATGGGCTATGGTGGAGGGAGGGGGACCTGGACTGGAAAAGGGCTGGGGGGGGGACATGGACTGGAAATGGGTTGTGATGGGGAGGGGAACCTGCACTGGAAAAGGGCTATGGGGGGGGGGGGGAACTTGGACTGGAAAAGGGCTATGGGGGGGGGGAACTTGGACTGGAAATGGGCTATGGTGGAGGGAGGGGGAACTTGGACTGGAAATAGGCTGTGATTAGGGGGACATGGACTGGAAATGGGTTGTGAAGGGGGGAAGGACCTGGACTGGAAAAGGGCTATGGGGGGCATTGGACTGGAAAGAAATGGGCTGTGATGGGGAGGGGGACCTGGACTGTAAAAGGGCTATGTGGGGGGGGGGACATGGACTGGAAATGGGTTTTGATGGGGAGGGGGACCTGGACTGGAAAAGGGCTATGGGGGGGGGGGGGGACATGGACTGGAAATGGGTTGTGATGGGGAGGGGGACCTGGACTGGAAAAGGGCTATGGGGGGGGGGGGGAACTTGGACTGGAAATGGGCTATGGTGGAGGGAGGGGAACTTGGACTGGAAATAGGCTGTGATTAGGGGGGCTAGGACTGCAAATGGACTGTGATGGTGGGGGGGGGGGTAGGACTGCAAATGGGCTGTGATGGTGCGGGGGGACTCGGACTGCAAATGGGATGTGATGGGGGGGGGCTAGGACTGGAAATGGTCTGTGATGTGAGGGATAGCACTGGAAATGGGCTGATGAAGAGCTAGAATAGGACTGGAAATGGGCTGATGTGGGGCATGGGAGAATGGGATTAGAAGGGAGTGGATGCTGGGTGGGTCTAGAACTATAAGGGAACTGATTTTGTGGGAGGACTAGAATAGATGGGGAATGAGAATGGAGAGGGGAAAAATATTTTGTGTGGAAGAAAAGTCTATGATGGGCTGGGTATTGGGAGAGTGAGGGGCTTGAGAATGGAAGGGTGAAATTTAAATGGATGATAAAGGAATAAGGAAAGAATTGGGGGAAAGAGCAAAAGGGAAACAATCAGTATGTTAAAGCAGAAATAGAGAGAGAATGGAAAACATCTAAAAGAGAAGAAAGGACAAATGGATAGCTCGCAGAAGACACGAAGAAACCAGAAGAAAGTGACTGGAGCAATTGCAACTGAAAATAAAATGCCCAAACAGAAGGTAGAAAAATACTTTTTATTTTGAATTTATTAGCTGGAATATGTTTGGTCTGGGAAGTGTGTATTGATAACATCTTTGCGTTTTTGTTTAGTGCAAGAGGAAATTACTTTATAGTTTTATTTCTCCAGTGTTGTACATTTCATGTTTGGATTTTGGGGTTCCCAGTTTAATTATTATATGACCAAGGAAGTTAGCCTACACGTATCCTCGGTAATTTTTGTGGGTGGGGCTGGGGGCGGGGCAGGGGTGGGACTAGGGGCGGAGAATGGGTGGAGCATGGTGAGCCACAGGTGTCGGGTTTTTCTCAGTGAAAAAGTTGGTAGCCCTATGTGGCCTCAGGCAAGTCACTTAATCCTCCATTGCCTTTGAAGAAAGGCCTGGCAATCTACTTCTGGTCACACTGTCAAGAAAACCCAAGAGCTGCTGGGTCAGCATTGACTCAAAGGCACAATTATCTACCTTTGCTATGAGGGGACATAAAATGAGGGTGAAAAGGGATAGATTCAGGAATAATATGCAGAAATATTTCTTTATGGAAAGAATGGTAGATGTGTGGAATACTCTTTCAGTGGAGGTAGTAGAGATGAGAACACTATCTGAGTTTATAAAAGCATGATCTCTAAAGGCAAAAAGGGGACAATTGTAGTTGATATGGAAGGGCAGACTAGATAAGCCATGTGGTCTTTTTCTGCCATCATGTTTCTAACCATCTCTTACATGTGTCTGTACATGTGCCTTGTAGTGCTATACAAATGATCAGTAGTAGTAGTAGTAGCAACAGTTAACGCCGGGAATTAGTGCCAATAGCACCACATTAGTTGCAAAAGATGGGGGTTATCTGTTGGGGGCATGCAGAGCATTTCCCAGCAGATAACACCATGAAAATGCAGGGATGGCAGGACAGCAGCTCTGCAAATGCAGCTAATGCCAGCCATTGCAATATCTGCAAATGAGCAGTTGCTGGGCACTGTTGAGGCTCGCAGTAATCGCCCATTACTGGCACTCCCACTCTCCACCCACACTCCACCCAGACATGCAGCTAGCACGCGATCTGCCGATAGTGCAGAAAAAAACTGTGCCATCTGCATTTTGCCTATGCTAGCTGCTACTTCGACATGCTTTTTCCGCATTACTATCATGTTAGCAGCTAATGTACCTTGGTAAAAATGCCCCTAGGTCTGTAGCTGTCAACAGAAAAGGAAGTCATTCTAAGTAGGGTCACTCAAAATCTCTTAACTAGGAGGCATATGTCTCCAATAGGGAGATCATGTGACTACGATTAGAAGAAGAATGTAGCGTAGTACACGTAAACAGAGAAAATGATGGCAGATAAAGACAAAGGGCCCGATGTTGTACTGGGCAGGCTATGGCGCATAGCACTGCCCGCCGACCCTTAACACCAGATATTCAATGCCATAGTGATGGCATTGAATATCCATCACTGACACATATGCCCCGGAGTCGCTGAGGCTAACTGAGTAGCGGTGATATTGCACCGCTGCCCGATTAGCATCCGCGGCTAAAACTAGCTGAGCCAAAAACTGGCCTAGTTTTAACCATGGATCGCTAATCGGGTAGTGGTGCAATATCACCGCTACCCGGTTAGCAGCAGTCTCTGCCTCCGCTCTGCCCCACCCCGCCTCCAGCATGCCCCGATGCTAACCACAGAGCATCGGGACCTGTAGCGGGCTTTGAAGAGGATAATTAACGGCACAAACAATGTAAGTGCTATTGAATATCTTGATTTATGGCATTTACACAGTTTACTGTGCTATAAACTGTGTAAATGCCCTTCGAATATTGGGCCCAATACAGCTTATTCAGTCTGACCACCCATATCAACTACTAAGTTCTACAATCCCTTCCTACATAAGAACATAAGAACATAAGAGATGCCATACTGGGTCAGACCAAGGTCCATCAAGCCCAGTATCCTATTTCCAACAGTGGCCAATCTAGGTCATACGTACCTAGCAGTTTCCCCAAAAGACACAGGTTCCACGTTGCTTGTATTGGGTCAAGCATTGATATCCTGGGTCCCTTCTTAATAATGGTTTATGGACCTTTCCTCCAGGAACTTGTCCAAACCTTTTTAAAACCCAGCTACACTAACAGCTCTTACTACATCCTCCAGTAACAAATTCCAGAGTTTGATTACACGTTCAGTGAAGAAATATTTTCTTTTATTAGTCTTAAATAGTTTACCCTGTAGCTTCATTGCATGTCCCCTAGTCTTTCTATATTCTGATAACGTAAACAATCGATCTACATTTACCCATTCCACTCCGTTCATTAATTTATAGACTTCTATCATATCTCCCCTCAGGCGTCTTTTCTAAGTTAAAGAGCCCTAACCTTTTTAGCCTTTCTTCATAGGAGTATCCTTCCATCCCTTTTACCATTTTGGTGGCTCTTCTCTGAACCTTTTCTAATAACGCTATATCCTTTTTAAGATACGGCAACCAGAATTGCACATAATATTTAAGGTGCAGTCTCACCATGGAACGATAAAGAGGCATTATAATATCTTTCGTTTTATTTTCCATGACTTTCCTTATGATACCTAGCATTCTATTTGCTCTCTTAGCTGCCACTGCACACTGGGCCAAGAGTTTTAACATGTATCCACAATGACACCTAAATCTTTTTCCTGGCTGGTGGTTCCTAATGTGGAACCTTGCATCGTGTAACCCTAGTTTGGGTTGTTCTTCCCTAGGTGAATAACTTTGTACTTGTCCACATTAAATTTAATTTCCCATTTTGATGCCCAGTCTTCCAATTTATCAAGATCCTCTTGCAATTTTCCACAATCCTCTTGGGTTTGAACAACTTTAAATAGTTTTGTGTCATCTGCAAATTTGATAACCTCACTTGTTATTCCACTTTCCAGGTCATTTATGAATATGTCAAAACGTAGCAGACCCAGCACAGATCCCTGGGGTACACCACTATTCACCTTTCTCCATTGGGAAAATTGGCCATTTAGCCTTACCCTCTGCTTTCTATCTTTTAACCAGTTCCTGATCCACACTGCCTCCTATCCCATGACTCTTTAGTTTTGCCAAAAGTCTCTGATGAGGGACCTTGTCAAAGGCTTTCTGAAAGTCCAGATACACTATATCAACTGACTCACCTTTGTCTACCTGTTTATTCATACCTTCAAAAAAACATAACAGATTAGTAAGACAAGATCTTCTTTGTCTAAAGCCAGGTTGGCTGTCTCCCATTAGGCCATGACTATCTACATGCTGAGTAATTTTATTCTTTATGATGGTTTCTATCATTTTTCCCGGTACTGATGTCAGGCTCACCAGTCTGTAGTTTTCCGGATCACCCCTGGAACCCTTTTTAAAAATTGGCGTTACATTGGCGATCCTCCAGTCTTCAGGTATTACAGATGATTTTAATGAAAGTTCACAGATTACTAATAGCAGGTGTGCAATCTCATATTTTAGTTCTTTTAACACCCTTGGATGTATACCATCTGGCCCAGGTGATTTGCTACTCTTCATTTTATCAAATAGTTGTAATACATCTTCCCGATATATCGATATTTCCTTCACTTTCTCTGCACCTTTAAATACCACTTCAGTCATGGGTAACATCCCTACATCTTCCTCAGTAAAGACCGAAGCAAAGAATTCATTCAGTCTCTCTGCTATCGCCTTGTCACCTCTTAGTGCCCCTTTAACCCCTCTATCATCGAATGGACCAACTGACTCACTCACAGGTTTTTTGCTACGAATGTACTTGAAAAAGTCTTTATTTCGCGTTTTTGCTTCCGCAGCAAGCTTCTTCTCAAATTCTTCCTTTGCCTGCCTTATCAATGCCTTGCATTTAACTTGCCAGTGCTTGTGCTGTTTCCAGGTTTCGTCGTTTGGCTATTTTTTGCATTTTCTGAAAGATGCTTTTTTGGCAACAACAGCCTCTCTGACCTCACCTTTAAACCATGCTGGCAGTTTTTTGGACTTCCTTCCACTTTTCTTAAAGTGTGGAATACAGCTAGTCTGGGCTTCCAAGATAGTATTTTTCAACAACACCCAAGCTTGATGTAAGTCTTTAACCTTTGCAACTGCTCCTTTTAGTTTTTTTCTTAACTATTTTCCTCATTTTATCATAGTCTCCCTTTCGAAAGTTAAAAGGTAGTACTGTGGATTTCCTTACTATCCCTCCTCCACTAATTAAATCAAAGGCGATCATGCTATGATCACTATTGCCAAGTGGTCCCAACACCCTTATCTCTTGCAGTAGATCTGGTGTTCCACTAAGGACGAGGTTCAATATGGCTTCCCCTCTGGTCAGTTCGTGAACCAGCTGCTCCAAGAAGCAGTCATTTATTTCATCTATTTTATTTTATTTATTTAGTAAACATTTGTATACCGCTGCTTCCTACGATCAGCCGTGGTTTACTTTACAGAATCTTAATGTACCGTAATACATTGAATTTTCAAAGATACAAATTTTGCTTTGAGCAATGATTTACATAACACAAGGAATAGTGATTAGATACTTTGTACATAACATTGGGGTTCACAAATCTAAATAAACATTGGATTGAAGGTGTGTGGGGGTGGGGATAAAAATATACATATATACAGGATTACATATCGGTAATCCATATGCTGCGTGTGTTTCGAGTGCCATAATGGGGGGCAGAAGAGAATTTATTGAGGTAAGGTGTTGTAATTAGGTTGGGTTGTAGTAGGTCTGAAATAAATGGGTTTTGAGTTTCCTTCTGAATTCATTCAGGCTATTTGACATTCGAAGCTCATGTGGGAGTTGGTTCCAGTGGATTGGCGCTGCATAGGTGAATGCTCTATTGCTTGTTTCTGCTTTAACAGATCCTCTGCTGATTGGGACACAGAGAGTGTTGAGATTTATGGTTCTTCTGTTCCTGTTGAGCGGTTGCATAGTGATTAGGTTGTCCAGGTAGAAGGGAGCAATATTGTGAATGAGTTTAAACGTTGTTATGAGTAGTTTGAAGATGATGCGGACGGCTACCAGGAGCCAATGTAGTTCCATAAGCACTGGTGTTATGTGGTCTGTGACGGTTTTTCCATGATGATTCTCGCTGCAACATTTTGAGCCATTTGTAAGATATTTAGGGTGTTCTTCGGAAGCCCTTGTAGAATGGCGTTGCAGTAGTCCAGGTGAGGAATGATTAGCGCTTGTGCAACAGTCCTGAAGTCGGATTTTTCTAGGATACTGCGAAGTGGTTGAAGAACTTTCAATTTGTAAAAAATGGCTCGGTTAACTGTGCGGAGGTGTTTATTTATCTTAAGGTTGTTGTCTAGTACGACCCCTAGATACTTTATTGCAGGCTTTGCATGATATATGTTTTTGTTGAGGGCGACTGTGGTGGGTGGGATGAAATTGGGTTTTCTTGAGATAAACATGACCTCTGTTTTTTTGTGGTTTATTGTCATGTTGTTTTGTTGAAGCCATGTTTGTAACATGTCAAGGCATTCTTCCAGTGGAGTGAAATCCGGTTGTGTTGTGTTTAGGCGTGTGTACAGCATCACATCGTCAGCATAGATGTGGTAATTGATGTTGCACTTCTGAAAGATCTCACAGATTGGTTTTATATACAGGTTGAAAAGTAGAGATGATAGGGCAGAACCTTGGGGGATCCCCTGGGTCTGGGGGAAGGCATCAGCTTTATCGTTGTTGAATAGGACTTGTTGCATCCTATTGGATATGTATGATGCAAACCACTTTAGGGGGGTCCCTGTTATACCTATGGATGCTAGTCGTTTTAAGAGGGTGCTGTGATGTACTGTATCAAATGCTGCTGAGATGTTTATAAATACAAGTATGAACATGTCATTTTTGTTCTCAAGACCCCTGAGGAGGTTGTCAAGGAGTGCGAGCAGTAAGGTTTCTACTCCGTGGTGCTGGCGGAACCCATATTGATGCATATCTAGGGCTTTCCTATCGTCAATGTGATCTTGCAGCTGCTGCTGGACTGCTTTTTCAATTGTTTTGGCTAAGAATGATATGCTCGAGATTGGTCTATAGGACACAGGATCACTTTTGTTGAGTGATTTGTTCTTTAAGATGGGCCTTATAAGTGATCTCTTGAGATAGGTTGGCATTGTACCTTGTTGGAGTGACTGATTAACAATGTGGGTGATTGGTTTTGCAATTTCTTTTTTAGTTGCTTTTATCCAGGCCGCAGGGCATGGGTCAAGAGGGGAGGTGGTGGATTTTAAATTGGTTAAGATGTTTATGATCTGTTGTTCATTTAATTGGTGGAAAGTGTTCCATTCCGCAACAGATTCCGTGTGAGGGACAGTGTCGGTTTCCTGAGGGGTGAGTGCTAGAGACATACTTTGATCCGTGACAGTGGGTACTTGCGGGTTAAGTTTCTTGGCGTAGTGGTCTGCAAGCATCTGGGATTTGATTTCGTCGGTCCAGTCGGTGTCTTGGGAGGTTTTGGTGAGAGATTTGACAAGCTCAAATAGCTCTCTGGGTCTATTAATAGCTTTATTGAGTAGGTTAGTGTGGTGATTCTTTTTTGCCTGGTTGACCTCATTCTTGTATTCCATGAGTAGAGTTAGGTATAGTCGCTTGCATTCCTCGGCTTGCGCTTTCCTCCATTTCTTTTCTAGTTTGCGTAGTTCCATTTTCATTCTGCATAGAGTAGAGGAGTACCATGGTTCAGTTCTTGTTCTTGTTGGTGTGTTTGCGGCTTTCCAGTTTGGACTTGCTGCTGCTTCGATCCCTGAGTTCCATGTGTCTACCAGCTTATCTAGGTCCGTGAGGGTGTATTCAAAGCGTGTGGGTATGGATGCTACCAGTGTTTCACTGTTGAATTTCTGGAACTTCCTTTGGTGTGGTATTTTTGCGTCGGCTTGAGGTTTCTCCTTTGTGGTTGGTAGTTGTATTTCAAGTTCGATTAGGTAGTGGTCAGACCAGGGGACCTGCGTTATTCGAGTTTTAGGTTTTCGCATTTCATTTAGTTGCGTGTTGGATGATATGAACACCAGATCTAGGGTGTTGCCTTTGTTATGGGTGGCTTCCTGAATAATTTGGATATATCCGAGCTGGTCCATGGCTTCAAGGAAAGTATCGGCCTGAATGTGGGGTATGGAAGGCAGGTTTAGGTCTCCCAGGATAATTCGCTGTTTCTTGACTGCAGAGGTTGAGATAATTTCCAGTGCAGTGGCCAGGTTATCATGGTGGGATGTGGGGGGTCTGTAGATTAAGCATATTGTTAATGTTTTATTCTCAATCTTGAGTATATCAATGCCCTCGGATGGAGCTAAGGACGTGTTTGTTAAAAGAAGGGAGGTTCTGGCAAGGATTAGGACTCCTCCACCTCTCCTGTTAGGTCGAGGGCAGTTGAACACTGTATAGTCAGGTTTGGTTAGCTGGTTTACTATTGCTGGGTCAGTGTCTGTGAGCCATGTTTCGGTGACGCATAGAATATCAGGTTTGTTGTCAGACATGATGTTGTGGATGATATGTGTTTTATTTCTAATAGATCTGGCGTTGATGAGGCAGATCGTGATAGGGGATTGCAAAATTTGGTATGGTTGTTGGCGTTTGCTTTTATGAGCTGCGGCTGCTGGCTTCCATTGCTTTCTTTTTAGTTTGGAGCTGCGCTTATTATGTGGTTTGTCTGGGGTCTTAGATAGTGCGTTTAGGTCTGGTTTGGGGCTTTCCATATCAGGGGCAAGGTAATTAGTATATAGCAAGGGGATAATTGGTAACAGTATTGGGCTATGGATAAATATTGGTTGCCATAGTATTGTCTGGTAGTGTGGCGAGTGTGGTACATATGCATTTGTGGTTAGTGTTAGGCAAAAGCAGAGAGCTATGATTAAGGCGAGGAGGGCCATGAGGTGAAAGACCAGGTTCAAATGCAATCCTATAGAATGTTACAAACTTTCTGGTATAGGCTAGGTACGAGTGATCTTAGACAATATAGCTGGTACATACACTGTTACACTAAGAAGCATTTGCCACACTTTGAAACATTTGAATACTTTCTAATACGTTTGCATAGACTATACAGTGGCTAAAAAGGTTACAGAGTAATTAAGTACAAGAATGTTGAGTACATAAAATGTTCAGCATGCAAGGTTGCTAGTGCTCTAGTGCATGGGTAATGCCTACTACATCGGTAGGGTTGCAGTGCTAAAGCGTTGGTTCAGATTGAGTAATCGTGTCTTATAGTTATGTTTGCAGTTAGCTTGATAGTGCTGTGTATGTAGTTCCGCAGTGAAGCGTTTACCTGGTCGGGTGTACTGAGGCTGGTGACAGGAGCTGGCGTGCTCAACCTGTGTTCAAGGGAGCTCTTGTTGTATGGAGTTGTCGCTTCGCCGTTCAGCGGTACTTGGTGGATGCGTTGCCGCTGGTAACTGGTGCCAGCGAGCTCAGACCCGAACAGGGGAGCTCGAGCCTGGTGTGGTTGAAAGTGTCTTGCTTTTGCTTGCGTTCCTGGACGTTTCTTCTCAGTGCAGGGTGTATGCTGCGGTTATCTTTTGGGCCTGCCGGGCCGCGCCTAAGGGCCACGCCAAAGGGCCCTCTGGCGAGGCCCTCAGGCGTGGGCCCGCGAGGTGCGGGCGCGCCCAGAAGGGACGCCGCTTAAATTGAGAGCGGGGTGCTTGCTTTAGCTGCTCCCACTGCCCCGATTGGGCAGGAGTCCTCCCACTGCCCCGATTGGGCAGGAGTGCACCAGGGGAAAGTTGCCTAGCATGTCCTGCCATGACACTGACCCAGTCAATACTGAGGTAATTGAAATCACCCATTATTACTGCGCTGTAACTTTTGTTAGCTTCCTTGATTTCTTTGAGCATTTCATCATCCATTTGTTCATTCTGCCCAGGCGGTCAATAGTACACCCCCACTGCCATCGCCTTCCCCTTTTTACATGGAATTTCAATCCATAGAGATTCTACAGCAAATTTTCTTTCCTGCAAAACTTTAATCCTTTCTGACTCAATGCCCTCTCTAACATAGAGCGCGACCCCTCCACCAATTTGATCAGCTCTGTCATTATGATATAGTTTGTACCCAGGTATCACGGTGTCCCACTGGTTGTCCTCCTTCCACCATGTCTCTGAGATTCCAATCATATCTAACCTCTCATTTAGTGCTGTATATTCTAACTCTCCTATCTTATTTTTTAGACTTCTAGCATTTGCATACAAGCATTTTAGAGACTGTATTTTATTCATATTAATCTGGCTATTAGTAGGCATGGGTAATTTGGGATCTTTAAGCTCTGTCTTCTCTATACTCGAGGGCATTTGGGGTACTTTACTCTTTTTTGGAACCTCTCTGCTTTTGGTAGTTTCCTTCAAGGATACATTCTTCCGAACCATGCGCTCTTGTGCGACTGTCGGCTTTCCCCTATTATCTTGTTTAAAAGCTGCTCTATCTCCTTTTTAAAGGTTAATGCCAGCAGCCTGGTTCCATCCCTGTTAAGGTGAAGCCCATCCCTTTGGAAGAGCCCCTCCTTTCCCCAGAATGTTCCCCAGTTCCTAACAAATCCAAAACCCTCATCCTTGCACCATCGTCTCTTCCACGCATTGAGACTCCGGAGCTCTGCCTGCCTTTTGGGTCCTGCACGTGGAATGGGAAGCATTTCGGAGAACGCTACTCTGGAAGTTCTGGATTTCAACTTCCTACCTAAAAGCCTAAATTTAGCCTCCATAACCCCCCTACCACATTTTCGTATGTCATTGGTACCGACATGTACCAAGACAGAAGACTCCTCCCCAGCACTATCTAAGACCTTATCTAGGTGGCGCGGGAGGTCCGCTACCTTCGCACCAGGCAGGCATGTTACCAGGCGATCCTCACGTCCACCAGCCACCCAGCTATCTACATGCCTAATGATTGAATCACCAACTATAACAGCTGTCCTAACCCTTCCCTCATGGGCACATGGCCCTGGAGAAACTTCCTCGGTGCGAGAGGGTTTTACATCACCTGGAGGACAGGTCCTAGTTACAGGATCACTTCCTGCCACACCAGGATGATGCTCTCCTGTCACGTGATCTCTCTCCTCCATGGCAACAGGGATGCTGCCAGACTGGAGGTGGAACCTCAGGACTATATCCGTGTACATCTTGTCTATGTACCTCTCTGTCTTTCTTATGTCTTCCAAGTCTGCTACTCTAGCCTCTAGAGAATGGACTCATTCCCTGAGAGCAAAGAGCTCCTTACACCTAGTGATTCTTTGTACTTGCAGCGTGCTTTCTTGAATTCAGATATTGTCCTCATCTCCACCACCCCTACTCGAGATGCCGTGCCACACATCCACCATGATTTCATAAATAAATATTTTCTTAGATTACATCTGAGTCTTTCCCCTTGCACCCTCATCCTATAACCGTACTCCAGAGCTTTCTTGTCATTCAAGTAGTCCCATCTCTCGTACCATGGAGGTATTTACCTATTTATCTTCCTTCTGCTGCTCGTCTTCCAGAGTATATAGTTTTAGATCTTTAAGAAGGGAGGCGGTGTAGCAAAGTTATTTTAAAGTAAATTATCTGCCGGTTGCTGCACTTTCATTTAAACATTTGATGGGAGATGAGAGAAGGGCAGGGGAGTGATTTGGGTTTTCACACTCCTGCCACAGTTGCTGCCATATGGGGCACTCAGCAAAATTTTGTTTGAGGTCTCTTTATTTGAACTTACATTACTACCACTTCTCTTTGCCCACTCCTACTCAATCATTTTGTAATCAGTCACTCAAGGGCCCATATTTATTTTATTTATTTATTTAAACTTATTTCTATACTGCCTTTCTCATATCAAGGGAGTTCAATTTATTTAAATGTTGCCTATATGTAACCATGCCAAAACCTTGCTGAAATACAAGTACATTACATCTAGCACTATCCCTATAAGTGCACTCATTCTGCTGCCCCTTGCTACCTTATCTCTCCCTACACCCCTCCTCGGGTGCTCCGCTCTTCTGGCAGATCCCTTCTATCTTTGCCCTTCTCTTCTACTGCCAGCTCCGGATTTTGATCCTTTCTGCTGCTTCTTATGCCTGGAACAAACTGCCTGAGTCTATGCATCAGGCTTCATTTATGGCCCTTTTAAAATCCAGGCTGAAAACTAATTTTTTTGAGGCCACTTTTGGATCCTGATCTCCTTAGTCTCCTATGTGCTTCCTTACCATTCCCCTAGATGTGTCCTTGTCCTCAGCTGTTGTGTTGTCTGTCTTGACTAGATTGTAAACTCTGATGAGCAGGGACTGCCTTGTACATGTGTTTTTACAGTGCTGCATACACCTTGTAGCGCTATACAAATGAAAAGTAGTATCCCCCAAACCATCTCTGTGATCATCCAGCCAAAGAAATTGATCAATTTTGTTTGATAAGATCTACATCTAGTAAATCTGTGCTGCATGGATCCTGTAATTCGTTACTCTGCATTCACTAAAGATGTGTAGAGGGGTATAGTGCATAGTGCTGGGGAATGCATAAAAGTTATAAAAAAGTATAACTTAAGCGCATTCTTGAGAAATCTAGGCATGAATATTTAAACCTGTCACAGGGTAGTGTAATGCTCATGGCTAGTTTAAGACATGGTTTTGACCCTCCATACGACCACCCAAAGATTGCGGTGCCACCTGGTCAACTATGCCGCTCCACATCTCGGCATTCATCTTCTCACTTGGGGGAGAGGGCGGCATAGCAATGCCTCTGCTGCGTCAGGCTTTAAAGTACCCATGCTAGCATGCTCACGGCCTGCCACTGCTGCCTCTCTTCAATGCAACCTTCTGTTGGAGGGGACAGAAGCAGCAGGAAGTTGTGTCGAAGTGGGGCAGGAGTGGCAGGCCATGAGCGCGCTAGCATTGGCACTTTAAAGCCCGATGCAACAGAGATATTGCCATGCTGCCCCCTCCCTTAGGTGAGAAGATGGATGTTGGGAGGGTGGAAGCATTGCAGGCCAGATGTCAATGAACTGCCACTATGCTGGGAGGAGGAAGGAAACTGATGCCACTCACCAGGGCCTGATGCCCTAAGCGACCTCTTAATTCACCTAGGGGGTTATTCTGAGGCACGAATAGCAGGGATGGATGTCCCAGTGGGATGTCCATCCCCGCTATTTGTGCCAGCTTTGCCCTCCTGTCTAAGTTCCCCGCCGGTTGTGCGGGGATGTTAGGTGTGTGTGGGGAAAGTGCGGCCTGGGGGTGGAGAGTTGGGGGGCAGTGGGTGGTCACCGGCCCTGGACATATAGGGCCAATTTCTGTACATCCACGGCTGGCGAAATGGCTGGGGAAGTTATTCCACCTCCAAGGTGGAATAACTTCCCTGGACGTTGCTTTTTGTTGAGATCGGGGTGCAAATGGGGTTGTAGGGGCAGAGTTAGTTCCCCGCAGCCCAATCCTGGCCTTAGGAGGCCAGATCGGAGTCGGGCTGCGGAGAATTAACTCCATTTGCAGGTGGTCGCATAATGACTTTAAAATGGAGCCGCAGTGCCATGCAACATGACTCCATGGCACCGTGGCTCCATTCAAAAGCCCTGGCTGAGTTAGACAGGCTGTGGCTGTATCTGCAGGTCAGGACTGAATCGCAGTTCTGGGCTGCACTTACATGCCTGTTCGCAATTCTGATCCCGTGGTGCTAGACATGCCCTGCAGAATCAGACTCACGATCTTTGTACATCCTGGTCAGCCCAGATGTACAAAGGAGATAAGAACATAAGATATGCCATACTGGGTCAGACCAAGATCCATCAAGCCCGGTATCCTGTTTCCAACAGTGGCCAATCTAGGTCATACGTACCTAGCAGTATCCCCAAAAGACACAGGTTCCACAAATCTTGTATTGGGTCAAGCATCGATATCCTGGGTCCCTTTTTAATAATGGTTTATGGACCTTTCCTCCAGGAACATGTCTAAACCTTTTTTTTAAACCCAGCTACACTAACAGCCTTTACTACATTCTCCGGTAACAAATTCCAGAGTTTGATTACACGATGAGTGAAAAAATATTTTCTCTTATTAGTCTTAAATAGTTTACCCTGTAGCTTCATTGCATGTCCCCTAGTCTTTTTATATTCTGATGACGTAAACAATCGATCTACCTTTACCCGTTCCACTCCATTAATTTATAGACCACTATCATATCTCCCCTCAGCCATCTCATTTCCAGGTTGAAGAGCACTAATCTTTTTAGCCTCTCTTCATAGCGGTATCCTTCCATCCCCTCTTACCATTTTGGTGGCTCTTCTCTGAAAATTTTCTAATAACGCTACATCCTTTTAAAGATATGGCGACCAGAATTGCACACAATATTCAAGGTGCGGTCGCACCATGGAACGATACAGAGGCATTATAATATCCTTTGCTTTATTTTCCATTCCTTTCCTTATGATACCTAGCATTCTATTTGTTCTCTTGGCCGCGGGTTTTAACATGTTATCCACAATGACACCTAAATCTTTTTCCTGGGTGGTGGTTCCTAATGTACGTGCGGGACAGAATCGGGGCCCTAGTGGACGGGCCGGCCCTGATCCCAGATTACCCCAAGTAACCTCAACTTATTTCTTACAGATATTGGAGTCAATTTAATTTTTGGAATAAATGATATAGGTTTTCCCTGAAATGAGATTCAAATGGCTTCTGATTTTTTGGGACTTAGAACTAATTAATTTTTTTCTAACCAAGATGTTATTTTTTGCAATTGGTTGTCAGTTTGAATTCAAATTGCTAGTCCCACAAATCTGAGGCAACCAAAAGCTGAATGTTGTCAGCGTAGATATAACAGTTCTATCAAAGGTCTTGAGCTAATTTGGAAAGCAGTGTCTATAAATGCCCGTAGCATGGGAAATAAGATTCCAGATGTTGAGGCTTTAATGGGAGAGGCCGACTTGGATTTAATGGCAGTTACAAAGACATGTTTTATGGACAACCATGAATGGGATATAACTATACCAGGTTATATGTTATTCAGAAAGGATAGGGTAGGAAGAAGGGGAGGAGGAGTGGCACTCTATGTAAAAAGGGAAAGAGGTCAGTATGGGTTAAACTAGAAAGAGGGAAAGAGAAATCAATTTGCATTGGCGTGATATACAGACCTCCATCACAGGGAGAAGATATGGACAGAGATTTAATAGAAGACATATGCAGCATTGCCAGGAAAGGGGAAGTGCTACTAATAGGGGATTTCAATATGCCAGATATTGATTGGCGCATCCCTGCTGCGGTATTATCTAGAAGCAAGGAGATCCTGGATTCTTTACAGGAAGAAGTATTCAGGCAACTGGTAACAGAACCCACACATGAAGGAAGCATACTGAACTTGGTGCTTACCAATGGGGAAAGTATTTCTGATGTTATAGTGGAAGATCATCTCGCATCTAAAGATCACCAGATGGTGTGGTTCAGTATTAGGACTAGGGCTGATAAAATCCATTCAAAAGCGAAGGTCTTAGACTTTAGGAAAACTAACTTTGCCAAGTTGGGCTACTACCTCAAGGAGTTGTTAGCGTATGGGAACTGCTGGAGAATGTAGAAAAACAGTGGGCAAAACTGAAAGGGGATAGTTTAAGGGCAACCAACCTTTTTGTTAGAATAGTAAATAAAAGGAAAAGGAAAAGGAGGCCGTTAGGTTTCTCAAAAGAAGTTGCTGAAAAGGTGAAGAAAAGAGAGAGGTCTTCATGAAATACAAGAGATCACAGAAACAGGAAGACAGGCATCTATATTTGGAAAAACTTAGAGAGGCTGGCAAAGTAGTCAGGAAAGCAGAGTTACAAAAAGAAGAAGAAACAGCCAATGCAATAAAATGGGGAGAGAAGACATTTTTCAGATATGTTAGTGAGAGGAGGAAGGGCGAAAGTGGTATTGCCAGACTCAAGGGTGAAGGGGAGGAATATGTAGAAGCTGATGAGGATAAAGCAGAATTGCTTAACAAATATTTCTGTTCTGTGTTCACAAATGAAGGGCCGGGAGCAGGACCTCAGACAGCACCCACAAACAGGAACAAAAGCGAGGGCATCTCAAGTGATTTTCAGAGGACTGTGTTCATGAGGAACTAGCTAAACTAAAAGTAGACAAAGCAATGGGACCAGATGGGATACATCCAAGAATAGTGAAGGAACTTGGGGACGTTCTAGCAGCTCCACTGATTAACCTTTTCAATGCCTCTTTGGACTTGGGGGTGTTGCCAGAGGACTGGAGAAAGGCACATATGGGCCCTTTACACAAAAGCGGAAGTAAGGATGTAGTTGAAAACTATAGGCCAGTTAGTTTAACCTCGGTGATGAGTAAATTATTGGAAAAGTTGCTGAAAGAGAAAATAGTGAGGTTTCTGGAGTCCAACAGATTGCAGGATCCGAGGCAGCATGGTCTCACCAGGAGCAGGTTTTGTCAGACAAATCTGATTGATTTCTTTGACTGTGTGACTAGGGAGTTAGACCAAGGGATAGCCCTAGATGTGGTGTATTTAGATTCAGTAAAGCATTTGACACTGTTCCGCACAGGTGACTTATAAACAAACTAAGCACCTTTGGGATGGACCCTAAAGTTATTGCTTGGGTTAGAAATTGGTTGAGTGGGAGGTGACAAAGGGTACAGGTAAGAGGAGTTCACTCTGAGGAGAAGGAGGTTACCAGTGGAATGCCGCAGGGATCTCTTCTTGGTCCAGTTCTTTTTAACGTCTTTGTTAATGGTGTTGCGGAAGGGCTGTCAGGTAAGGTTTGCCTCTTTGCAGATGATACCAAAATCTGCAACAGAGTAGACACCTAGGAAGGTGTAGAGAACATGAGAAGGGATCTAGCTAAGCTTGAAGAATCTTCTAGGATTTGGCAGCTGGGATTTAATGCTAAAAACTGTAGGATCATGCATTTTGGCTGAAACAATCCAAGGGAGCGGTACAGTGTAGGAGGTGACATACTTCTGTCCAAGAAAGAAGAGTGGGATCTAGGCGTGATTGCATCTGATGATTTCAAAGTAGTTAAACAGGTAGAAAAGATGATGGCAAAAGATAGAAGGATGCTTGGGTGCATAGGGAGAGGAATGGCCAGCAGAAGAAAGAAGGTGATAGTGCCTCTGTATAAGTCCTTGGTGCGACCTTATTTGGAGTATTGTAAGCAATTCTCGAGACCGCACCTTTCAAAAGGATATAAACAAGTTGGAGTCATGGCTACTAAAATGGTTAATGGTCTTTGTTATAAAGCATACGAGGACAGACCTTAATATGTTTACTTTAGAGGAAAGCTGATATGATCGAGGCGTTCAAATACCTCCGTGGCTTAAATGCACAGGAAGAGAGCCTCTTTCGATTGAAAGCAAGCTCTGCTATGAGGGGACATAGGATGAGGGTGAAAGGGGATAGACTCAGGAGTAATATGTGAAAATATTTCTTTACAGAAAGAGTGGTAGAAACATAGAATAGTCTCCCAGTGGAGGTGGTAGAGATGAGGACAGTATCTAAATTCAGAAAAGTATGGGACAAAAACTCTAAAGGAAAAAAGGAGACTCTTGTAGTGGGTGATATGGAAGGGCAGACTAGATAGGCCATGTGGTCTTTTTTGCCATCATGTTTCTATGTTTCTTAATTTCACCAATGGAGCGATGAAGATTTTAAATAGAGCCAGTGCCAATATTGAGCTCTGTGGAACACCATAAGACATGGGATCCTCGGCCTATGGAAACGTGAAAGATTCTCTTTGAAAAGTAAGTGCAAAATCAGTTTAGGGCAATTCCTGTAATTCCTATTTGTTGTAAATGTTCCAGTAGACGTATATGATCGATTCTATCGAATGCTGCTGTAAGATGATGTTTATAAGTAAAACATCCCTAGAATTATCTTGATGTGAAATTGCTTTGCTGAATAATGCAAGTATTGCTGTTTCAGTGCTGTATCCTATTCTAAAACTTGGGAGTCAGGGATGAAAGGTATTGTTAGAGATTAGGAAGCGACATACTTGTTCAGCGACTGCTTTTTTTTGAAGAGTTTTGCTATAAACGGAATGTTAGAAATGCGACAATAGTTCTCAGAAGTTAGTGGGTTTCTTTAGGGAGGAATGTAGCACGGTGTGCTTCCAGGCATCTGGGCTGGTGCCCAAGGAAAGACTAGATTTAAGCAAATCTAGGATAGGGACAAAAGGAGTCCAGCAGTCTTTCAGTAACCTTGAACGAGTGAGTTTATTAGGTTCTCCCAATGTAGTCCTGTCAAGAGTACAAAGTTTGAAAATTTGATGTATTCTTGGATCTAGAGGGTCAGTAACATAATTCACTGCCAACAGGGGCAGTAGATCAGCCAGGGTTGGGCTATAGGGAATCTACCTCCTCTGCCACCCAGGCCTGCTGTCCCCCGCCGACTAGGCAAACTTATTCCACCTCTGAGTCTGCTGTCTCCGGACATACAGGGCCGACATTGGAATCGGCTCTCTACATCCGGGGCCACGGACCGCCCACTGCCTTCCCTAACTCCGCCCCCACACCGGGACGTCCATCCTTGCTATTCGCAGCTCGGAATGACCCCGAATATGTGCAGTTGAGTCAATGCTGGTTCCTGGCTACCCATCCCTTGGGTTTTCTTGGCAAGGTGTGATTAGAAGTAGATTGCCAGGCCTTTCTTCCACACAGTGAATTTACAGGGTAATCCATGTAAGTACTAGATTCAGAGATCAGCCGAGAGCAGGTTCATTCAGGACAGATGAAGACTCACAAGTTCTGAAGGAATTTTAAAAAAAAGTGAAATAAACACAGAGGATCCCTATAGCAAGAGGATGGAATCAAAGGGCAGAGCATGTCTGCTTAAAGCAAAACTTAAATGATTTTTGCACTTCAAAAAAGCATTGAGGGGAGTAACCTCCACCTGCAAGTGGCAGGAACAGCCCTAAACATAGAAACATGATGACAGAAAAAGACCACAAGGCCCATCTAGTCTGTCCTTCCATAACAACTACAACAGTCCACTTTTTACCTTTAGAGATCCTCTGTGTTGGTCCCATGCTTTTTTGATAGAAACATAGAAACATGATGACAGAAAAAGACCACAAGGCCCATTACCCCCAAACAAGGGGTAATGTCTACTGAGCAAAAGGTACAACTCTAACCATTGTACTGTGCAGACTAGATGGGCCATGCTGGTCTTTATCTGCTGTCATTTATGATGTTACTATATTTTCCAATGTAATAGCACATCCTACCAGGGGCAGATCTACTGTGAAACTAATGAAAGTTAAGCTTTAGGGCTCCAAATCCTGGAGAGGCCCCAGAAGCGACTTTAATCCACATTGCTTAAAACTTTTGGGTCTACTGTATGAGAAGGGTTTTTTAAAAAATAATGATATTAATGATATAGTGTAATTCAATACAAAATACATAAATGTTCAGGGAGAGAGCCTCTTTCAATTGAAAGTAAGTTCTGCTATGAGGGGAAGGGGGATAGATTCAGGAGTGATATACGGAAATATTTCTTTACGGAAAGAGTAGTGGATCCGTGGAATAGTCTCCCAGTGGAGGTGGTAGAGATGAGGACAGTAACTGAATTCAAAAAAGCATGGGACCAACACAGAGGATCTCTAAAGTAGAAAGGGGACTGTTGTAGTTGTTATGGAAGGACAGACTAGATAGGCCATGTGGTCTTTTTCTGTCATCATATTTCTATGTTTCTAAAATAATAGTTAAAATAAAAATTAAAAGGTTATTAAAATATCATGTAGGCTAGTCATAAGCGAAAAAACGTTCTGAGATGTAGTGGTTAAATTTTTAAAAAATTTGTGGTGATCTGTCGTGGAACATTCCCATTGAAGACCTCATTGCTGGTTGCAAAGAGACCCCCATAACAGTTCAAGCTTCAGGGACCCAAAAACGTAGGTCTGCCACTGTGCCCCTATCCTTCAAGAGCACACACTTTTCCTCAATAGCATAAATGTGTAGTGTGTGCTCTTGATGAATAGCACACGCTATGAAAACTTGCCAAAAACCCTGGCATTTTGTTTTTTTCTCTTGTTTCATTTTAAAAACAACATGAAACAAAACAGGAAGTGTCAACAATATTTCCTATGTCTTAGGAAAGAAATGCTTATCCGTACTAAAATACCTAGTTCTGGCATTGTCCATGTTTCTCACTGTGGTAGAGACTTCATCTGCTTTGGGACATAAAATTATACATTTTTTTACGTCACCTCTTTGAAAGCTCTACTTATGTCAATGAATATCAATGGGAGACTTAAATGTCCCTCTTCCTCCTTAGAATCCAAAGTTCAAGTATCTTTCTTTCTTACTAAGTTAAACTGATCCTCTCCAACAACTGTGGGGAGAGTGTGAATAGTATTCAAGTTGGCTTATGCATCTTTGCTAGGCTTAATTGCTTTAGCAAAATGTAAATTTTAAAATGACATTGTGCAGTTCAGTAGGCTGAAAAAAAACAATCTCCCCTTTCTCCAAAATGCTGTTTAAAATGTAAACCAGTGTTCGTATTCTCACGCCACTTTTGAATGCTATTATACAAAAAGCAATGCCTTTCTGAATTTATTCAGCTGGCAGAAGATGCTGTATGTGTCATGTGCAATTACATCAGTTGGTTCTAGTGAATTAGACAATGCGCCATTTGGGAAATCTGTATAACCAAGAGCTTTTAAAGCAACATTTAAATCCACACCCACCTCCTCTTTCCCAGATTTCAAGGAACTGAGGTCCTGTTTTTTGAAATAGCAATGTAAAGAAACTGCTCAGCTTAGACCACTGGTTCTGAGCCCCTCCTGGAGACACATCCAGGTCTAGTAGTCCATTAATATATAGAAGCATGAGCAGTGCATTGTCCCTAGCAAAATAGGTGCTCGGACTCATATGCAGGGCTAGTTCATTAATACATGAGGACTAGGGGTCAATTTTAGGAGGCAATGAAAAAGGTAGGGTACTCAGTAGGACTGAGTAACCTCTCAAAAAAAGCCCTGAACATGAGATAGATTTGTGTTATACACTGAGTGGCTGGGGAATGAAACACCAGCAGGCATACAGTGTAGGGTTGGGGCAAAACCCCAAGCTCCTGAGTTGGACTGAGGTAGAGCTAGTGCTCAAGGCCCTTCCTTCTGTGGGATGCTGTCTTCCTCTTCTGGCAGCACCAATTCATTCACCCCTCAGGCACACTATAAAGTCAACTTTTCAGGCCAGTCTCTGAATAAAAACATAATTTACTGCTGTACGGATCATTATTCGTAGCACTTACCTGGATAGCAGCACTTGATAGCGGCTGCCATCAGCCTTACAGGAATCTTAACTACCGACCACAGGGAAAACTAGTGGGAGGTTTGAGGGGGAAGGAGAGAATGGCATATCCTGGGTCTCCAGTGTATGCAAATATCTCTTATGCATATTGTGGTGAGGAGAGCTCCCAGGAAGAGATGGAAGTGGAAGAAAACCCTGTTTTTTCCTTTAAAACAAGTGACAGTTCAGTTGTGCACAGTGTTTGCAAGGCAAGCAAGGAAAAAACTCAGCTCTCTGCTAAGGCCAGGCCACGCCCTAGTTCAGACGGGGAGCCAAGCTTGCTCAGTGATTGGTCACACCTGTGCAAAGGCAAGGGAGTACCCGGCAGCAAACGGTTTTTAAAAACATACTCAGAGCAGAGAGGGGAGACACAGACAGGGGAGACACAGACCCAGGAGACACACACACACAGGAGATGCAGCAGAGAGAGCAGAGCCAGCACGTCTAGGGGAAGCTGGAGAGGAACAGATCTGCAGCCAGAGCAGCAGAGGCACAAGAAGGAGAAACTCTGAGAGATCCTGGAAAGGGAGAAAGGTTCCAAGGAAACTTTCAAGAGAGTGACTATCTGGGAAGGAGTGGAGAAAGGCACCAGAAGGCTGAGTTCCATAGCCTGAAAGATATCAGGAAGAAAGGAATCAGTAGTTGTCTGAGAGACCCACCCCAAGGTAAAGCCAGCACTTGCAAAGCTGAACAGCTCGCAGCAAGACAGTTTGCTTCAGCTAGTGTCCCGGACACAGGCCTAACGTCTGCTAAGAGGTGGGTGGATAGTTGTATGTATGAAGAGAACCGAAACCCAGATAAGAGTAGAGAAACTGAGCTTTTAACGCTAGAAGCATTAGGAAAACTGTTTGCAGAGAGGAAGCTTTACCCTCCCAATACAAGTGTGCCTTTTCAGGGTGATTTGCTGTTGAAGCAGTTCCAAGAGTTTTTAGAAGACAGGAAGTCTGGGCAAGTTTATAAAACTGGTGGAAGTAAGAAGTACCCGGTGTCCATAGAAGAGATGCAGGTGGATTCTTGTATGCCAGAATCGGAGTCAGAATTGTCACCAATGGATTGCTCTTTTTGTCTAAAGGAGAACTGAGCATTGTTGAGCAGGCTTGAAAGACTAATTTTTATGACTGCAAAGAGTTGGAAAAAATCAAGAATGTGTTTTACTAAGTATGTGAGCTTCTGAAGCCAAGAAGCTGTCTGTAGTAAAAGTTTGGTTTGGGAAAAGAAAAACAGCAGTTGTTAAAAGTTTACCTGTTATATTGAATGATCACCAGAAGCTGTGCTTTGTGAAAGTTTATTGGGAAGAAAGCTGCTGCCCAGTGATAGAAGACTTTTTGTTACATTTTTCTCTGTTAACCTGATTTACTCTTATGTTGGAGAAGCATCCTCTTGCTTTTGCGTTTTGAGCTTTAATGCGTTGGAATTCCACAAAAAAATTAATTTTCTTGCTGCCTTAAACCACCGGTCTCACAACTACATTTGTCCTTAAATATGTAAGCCAATTACAAGTCCCAGAATCCCTGTGGTGACAAACAAAGGAAGCTTTATTTAAAAGGACACTATAAGGCCGCTCTATGCTTGTAAGCCTTCGGGTCCAAGCAAGGGCATCGCAATATTCACTATGGCAATCCTATAAAATTACACCGTAAGATTTTGGAAAGTAATTTTCTAAACCTTTTCTGCATGCAATACATTGATTTACATATGTTAAAGGCTTCTTACAAAATTAGGCCTGCCAGTGGGAATTGAATGCTTGCTTCCTGGTCACTCGCCCACTGCTCTAACCACTGCATTATTCATCCACGTGCTACATACCTCAACAATAAAATAGATTGGAACTTTAAAAAATTAGGTGATTCAAATAGGTGTGTACTTGTAGAGTAGGTTTACTCAGGGAAGGAGTTTAAGTAGAGTGTGGATACCGTTGTGATTTAAGGATGCGTGTTATAAAATACATCGATACATACATTCTTTACTTGCTAGTCCTTACCCCTGCTCCTGAGCAAGCATAAATGTCAGCACCCAGAATCTAAGGGGGGACGTTACTAAGCTGGGGTAAAGTGTATCATTTTACACAGCTTCATTTACTGTGGGAGTCAACAAACAGTCTGATGCTCCCAAACAAGGGTCGGCCCAAGAGTAGGTTTATGGTGTTGGTACTCTAGGCAACCTTAAGCCTTATGCTCCCCTGGCTTCCATAATCTATTGTTTAGCTTTGAATGCCCCACTCTTTGCTACCCTCCAGAAGCTTCCACCCTAGGTGACTGCCTTGTTTGCCTAGTGGTTGGGCCAGCCCTGCCCAAGAAGCATCTTAGAGGGGCTGCAGGTTAATTAAATGACATGCAGACAGGACCATACCAAGCTAGAAATGCGCCCTGTGCGACTAATGAATCTGGTGCCCCTCTCCACCCAGCCACATGCAGCAACTCATTCTTTTTCTGGATGCCCAGTGATGATATCAGTGTCCTTTCTGAAACTGCACCTGTGCGGCCTCACTGCTTGCACAGTCCTTCCCCAAGATTTGGTAGCTTGACTGTAGTTGTAGTACCAGAGGTTTACTGCCAGGGGTTGACCATTTTGAACTTGGCGCCTGCTGAGGCAGGAGCGACTGGGGATTGCTCCTTCCCCACCCACTGGACACCAAGAAATTCACAACAGTTCACTTTATTCACATTTTTGATATACTACTTTCCATGTCAAGTGGCTAACGATACAAAAAATTACAATCATAAGAACATAACATAAGAACATAAGATATGCCATACTGGGTCAGACCAAGGTCCATCAAGCTCAGTATTCTGTTTCCAACAGTGGCCAATCTAGGTCATATGTACCTAGCAGTTTCCCCAAGAGACACAAGTTCCACAATGCTTGTACTGGGTCAAGCATTGATATCTTCGGTCACTTCTTAATAATGGTTTATGGACCTTTCCTCCAGGAACTTGTCAAAACCTTTTTTAAACCCAGCTACACTAACAGCCTTTACTACATCCTCCGGTAACAAATTCCAGAGTTTGATTACACATTGAGTGAAAAAATATTTTCTTTTATTAGTCTTAAATAGTTTACCCTGTAGCTTCATTGCATGTCCCCTAGTCTTTCTATATTCTGATAAGGTAAACAATCGATCTACGTTTACCCGTTCCACTCCGTTCATTAATTTATAGACTTCTATCATATCTCCCCTCAGCTGTCTCTTTTCCAGGTTAAAGAGCCCTAACCTTTTTAGCCTTTCTTCATAGGAGTATCCTTCCATCCCCTTTACCATTTTGGTGGCTCTTCTCTGAACCTTTTCTAAAATCGCTATATCCTTTTTAAGATACGGCGGCCAGATTGCACACAATATTCAAGGTGCGGTCTCACCATGGAACGATATAGAGGCATTATAATATCTTTTGTTTTATTTTCCATTCCTTTCCTTATCATACCTAGCATTCTATTTGCTCTCTTGGCAGCCGCTGCACACTGGGCCGAGGGTTCCAACATGGTATCCACAATGACGCCCAAATCCCTTTCCTGGGCGGTGGTTCCTAATGTGGAACCTTGCATCGTGTAACCATAGTTTGGGTTGTTCTTCCCTAGGTGCATAACCTTGCACTTGTCCACATTAAATTTCATCTGCCATTTTGATGCCCAGTCTTCCAATTTATCAAGATCCTCTTGCAATTTTTCACAATCCTCTTGGGTTTTAACAACTTTAAATAGTTTTGTGTCATCTGCAAATTTGATAACCTCACTCGTTATTCCACTTTCCAGGTTATTTATGAATATGTCAAAAAGCAGCGGACCCAGCACAGATCCCTGGGGTACACCACTATTCACCTTTCTTCATTGGGAAAATTGGCCATTTAGCCCTACCCTCTGCTTTCTATCTTTTAACCAGTTCCTGATCCACAATAGTACACTGCCTCCTATCCCATGACTCTTTAGTTTTGCCAAAAGTCTCTGATGAGGGACCTTGTCAATGGCTTTCTGAAAGTCCAGATACACAATATCAACCGACTCACCTTTGTCCACCTGTTTATTCACTCCTTCAAAAAAACATAACAGATTAGTAAGACAAGATCTTCCTTGTCTAAAGCCATGTTGGCTGTCTCCCATTAGGTCGTGACTATCTACATGCTGAGTCATTTTATTCTTTATGATGGTTTCTACCATTTTTCCCGATACTGACGTCAGGCTCACCGGTCTGTAGTTTCCCGGATCACCCCTGGAACCCTTTTTAAAAATTGGTGTTACATTGGCGATCTTCCAATCTTCAGGTATTAGAGATGATTTTAGTGATAGTTCACAGATTACTGATAGCAGGTCTGCAATCTCAAATTTCAGTTCTTTCAACACCCTTGGGTGTATACCATCCAGCCCAGGTGATTTGCTACTCTTCAGTTTATCTAATAGTTGTAAGACATCTTCCCGATGTATCGATATTTCCTTCAATTCTTCCGCACCACTTCAGTCATGGGTAACATCCCTACATCTTCCTCAGTAAAGACCGAAGCAAAGAATTCATTCAGTCTCTCCGCTATTGCCTTGTCGCCTCTTAGTGCTCCTTTAACCCCTTTATCATCTAATGGACCAACTGACTCTGTCGCAGGTTTTTTGCTACAAATGTACTTGAAAAGGTCTTTATTTTGCGTATTTGCTTCCGCAGCAAGCTTCTTCTCTAATTCTCCCTTTGCCTGCCTTATCAATGCCTTGAATTTGACTTGCCAGTGCTTGTGCTGTTTCCAGGTTTCGTCGTTTGGCTCTTTTTTCCATTTCCTGAAAGATGCTTTTTTGGCAACAACAGCCTCTCTGACCTCACCTTTAAACCATGCTGGCAGATTTTTGGACTTCCTTCTACTTTTCTTAAAGCGTGGAATACAGCTGGTCTGGGCTTCCAAGACAGTATTTTTCAACAACACCCAAGCTTGATGTACGTCTTTAACCTTTGCAACTGCTCCTTTTAGTTTTTTCTTAACTGTTTTCTTCATTTTATCATAGTCTCCCTTTCAAAAGTTAAAAGGTAGTACTGTGGATTTCCTTACTATCCCTCCTCCACTAATTAAATCAAAGGCAATCATGCTATGATCACTATTGCCAAGTGGCCCCAACAACCTTATCTCTTGCACTAGATCTGGTGTTCCACTAAGGACTAGGTCTAATATGGCTTCCCCTCTGGTCAGTTCATGAACCAGCTGCTCCAAGAAGCAGTCATTTATTCTTTTGTGGAACCTCTCTACTTTTGGTAGTATCCTTCAAAGATACATTCTTCCGAACCATCCGCTCTTGGGCGACTGTCGGCTTTCCCCTAATATCTAGTTTAAAAGCTGCTCTATCTCCTTTTTAAAGGTTAATGCCAGCAGCCTGGTTCCATGCCGGTTAAGGTGAAGCCCATCCCTTCGGAAGAGCCCCTCCTTTCCCCAGAATGTTCCCCAGTTCCTAAAATCCAAACCCCTCATCTCTGCACCATTGTCTCATCCACGCATTGAGACTCCGGAGCTCTGCCTGCCTTTTGGGTCCTGTGCGTGGAACAGGAAGCATTTCAGAGAACGCTACCCTGGAAGTTCTGGATTTCAATTTCCTACCTAAAGCTATCGGAACTTCCTTATTCTGTTTACTAGCCATCTGTGTTATAACCGTTTCCTCTAGTTTCTACCCTAATTCCCTATTTGTTGTGTTAGTCTGTCTTGCATAGACTGTGAGCTCTATTGAGCAGGGATTGTGTCTTACATGTATGTGCACAGCGCTGCATACGCCTCGTAGCACTATGCAAACAATAAGCAGTAGCAGTGTGCAGAGAAGGCAGAAGGAAAGAGCAGAAATTTGGGAGAGGACCCGAAGCTTGCTAGCAGTATGTGCTTTTTTCAGCTTCATGCAGGCTTGGTGCCCTCTCTGGCTTGGGGTCCCAGGGCAATTGTCCTGGTTACACCCCACTGATATCATGCTCTGATATTTAATGTCTTATATTTTGCACAGGACAGGGGAGAAATGTGCCTCTTTCTATTTCTTTGGTGTTGTGCTACATACAGTCTGGCTTCTTGGGGTTTCAGTTTAATTTCTGTCTGCATATTTCTATTTTTAGTTTGTGGTCATTTATTCTGTGTTTAGTCTGTCTATGTTGTATGTGTGACCAAGGCCAGGTATTAGCAAGTATATTAAGGATCTAGGACTCAGTGCAATTGGTCTGCAGCTTGTCGTGCTGAGGGGGAGTCTGTGCTTCTGTGATGCTGAGAGCTAAGCTAGCGGTAGTTTAACTACTGGCAGGTCTTCCAAGATGGACAGATCTCAGCTGAAGTGCCAGACTAAGATAAACCACCCATCTGAGCAGCAGCAGAATGGGATGGTGATGGCGGTGGAGGATCACATTTCTGTGACAACTGCAACAACGCCAGAATTACCTGTGTGGAAGAAAGGCCCGGCAATCTATTCCGTATCTTGCCATGAAAACCCAATGGATAGTCACAACAAAACTATAGTGCTAGAAGATGAGACCCCCCATGTCGGAAGGCACTCAATTGGCTACTGGGGATGAGCTGAAGACTTTTCAGAGTAAAGCCAGAATTTATGATGTGGATCAAAACCTTTGGAACATCTGACTGTTGATGTAGCTGCGCATGAAATGAGAGTCAGAAGCTGCAAAGATGTCTTACATACTGGAACATGGAACGTATGAAGCATGAACCAAGGGAAGTTTGAGGTGGTCAAGAATGAAATGGAATGTGTACAACTCCATCTGTGGGGATCAGCAAACTGAAAAAGACTGGCATCGGGCACTTTGCATCTGATGATCACATGGTCTACTATGCTGGATGAAAGACAAGAAGAAATGGTGTTGCATTTATAATCAATAAGAAATTTGCAAGAACTGTAATGAAATACAGTGCAATCAGTGAACTCTTAATTTTTATCCATCTATGAGGAATGACCATCAGCATAACTATAATTCAGGTATGTGCCCCAACAACAGCTGCAGAAGAAGAAGAAGTTGATGAGTTCTATGAACAAGTACAAGCTGAAATTGACAGAACATGCAAACAGGATATCCTGATAGCCATGGGTGACAGGAATACAAAAGTTGGCAACAAAGAAGAAGGCAAAGTGATTGGAAAATATGGACTTGGCAACAGAAATGAAGCTGGAGAAAGACTGATAGAAATCTCAAGACCAATGATCTATTCATCTCAAACACCTTCTTCCAGCAACACAAGCGTTGACTGTACACATGAATTTCACCCAATGGATTGTATAAAAATCAAATTGACTACATCTGTGGAAGTCAATGATGGAAAAGCTCTGAAACATCAGCAAAGACAAAACCTGGAGCTGCCTGTGGTGCAGATCATGAACTACTAGTATGCAAACTCAAGCTAAAGTTGAAAAAGAGCAAACCACTCATGAATGCAGCAAAATATGACCTTGAGAATATACCACCAGAATTTAAAGACTGCTTGCAAATCCAACTTACTGCTTTAGATACAAATGACAGAGCTCCAGAAAGTTGTGGGATGACATCCAGAAGGTTATTTGTTGGAAGAAAGTAAGAAATCTCTACAAAAGGTGAAAAAGTAAAAATGGCCAAAATGGATGACCGAAGAACTCTGAAAATTTCCCAGAAACGCAGAGAAGCTAAAGCCAAAGGAGAAAGAAAGGCAATCACAGAATTCAACAGAGATTTCCAAAGTGCAGCAAGATGAGAGTTACAGAAAAAATAACAGTTTCAAAGTGGAATGCTACAAGATGCTCTAGGATTCATGTTGAATGTTGCTAAAAAGATCAAGTAAAGGTGGAAATAATATACTGTAATACTATTTATCTTGGCCTTCCAAAGCAAACTATCAGGCCTCTTCAATTGGTTCAAAACACTGCAGTCCGTATCATATTAGGTTCCACCTGGCATGATTACATCACACTTATTTTGAATCAGCTCCATTGGCTTCCTATCATAGCTCATATTCATTTCAAAACTATGCTAAATATCTTTAAAATTAAACAACTTATCTGCTGAGAGTCTGAAGTCTATCATAATTCTTGACTCTAGTACCAGTCCTAGGAAGTTTAGTACTTTTGATACTATAAAGACACCTTCATACACCAAAACCATTCCTACTACTTCGGCAAGGGCTCTATCCCTTGCAGCACCTGTCCTATGGAACTGTCTCCTAGATGCCCTGAGAGCTGTTACAGAAATTAAGAACTTTTGGAAGCAGCTAAAGAGTTTTCTATTCGGAATCACTTTGAGACTATCTATTAGAACCTAATTAATAATGTTTTGCAGTATTAGTATTTGTATCCTGCATGCCTCCTCCCTTTTTTCTTATGTGTAATGTACTTACTTGTTGTTATGTGAACCATGATGATTGAAGGAGAAGGCAGTATATAAAACCTGTTAAATAAATAAATAAAAGAAATAAAATTATACCGTGAAGATCAAGTGAACCAATAGCCATTTCAACCTGTACCTTATGATCAAGAGCATTGGTGATGAAAGAAGAAGTCGAAGCAGCATTGAAAGCCTTATCAAAGAACAAAGCACCGGGCATTGATGGCATTCCCATTGAAGTATTAAAGCAATTGGATGCAGATGTTACCATACTTACAAGGCTCTGCCAGGAAATTTGGAAGACAAATTCATGGTCAGCTGAATGGAAAGATCTGTCTATACCAATATTGAAGAAAGGTGATCCGACCGACTCTGGACATTATCTCACAATTGCTCTGATTTCACATGCCAGCAAGATTCTACTCAAGATCATTCAGCAGAGAATACAACCATACCTGCAATGAGAACTGCCTGAAGTGCAAGCAGGGTTCAGGAAAGACGAGGAACGAAAGATATCACTGTGGATGTGAGATGGGACCTTGAAAAGACAAAAGAATACCAAAAGATATCTATATGTGTTTTATTGACTACAGCAAGGCTTTTGACTGTGTAAACCATGGGAAACTCTGGGCCACATTAAGAAGCAGGGCTATACCAGAACACCTGATAGCTCTCTTCCACAACCTTTACATTGATCTAGAAGCAACGGTTTGAACGGAACAAGGAGAAACAGAACGGTTTCAAATCAGCAAAGGTGTTCAACAAGTCTGCATACATCCCTCCTACCTGTTTAGTTTATATGCACCACAAATCATCAGAGAAGCAGGACTGTATGAAGATAACCATGGTGTGAAGATTGGTGAAAGATTCAACAATCTTCGCTTTGCTGATGATACCACATTACGATCTGAAACATTTCTTTCTCAAGATCAAGGAACATAGGTCCCGATATTCAAGCAGGCAGGCTATGAATTGCTACGCCACATACCTTGCCCACTCACCCCTAACGCTGCATATTCAATGCCGTGGTGATGGCACTGCATATCTGGTTTTGGCACCCAGAGAAAGCCGCCGCAGAGCCTAACCAGGTAGCGGTGATATTGGACTGCTACCCAGTTAGCATCCACGGCTAAAACTAGACAAGCCAAAAGTTGGCCTAGTTTTAGCCGTTGATCACTTACAGGATAGCAGTCTGATATTGCCGCTACCTGGTAGCAGTACTCCCTGCCTCTGCTCTGCCCCGGAATGCCCCCACTACATCCCGATGCTAACCGATAGCATCAGGGCACGTAGGAGACATGGCCCAGCATATTCAACGGCACTAACCATTTAGGTGCTGTTGACTCTGCCAGTTTAAGGTATTTACACGGTTTACTGGGCTGTAAACCATGTAAATACCTTTTGAATATCAGGCCCATAGTCTTAAAATGGGTCTGCCCCTTAACATAAAGAAGTCAACGCTCCTGACAACTGGAAAAATCATTAAGTTCATCGTTAATGGAGAAGAAATTTTAATAGTTGGCAACTTTAACCTACTTGGATCAGCAATCAATAAAGAAAGGACAAGCAGTCAACAAATCTGATGACGCATTGCTCTTGGCAGAATGTCTATGAAAGACTTAGGCAAGATTCTCAAGAGCAGAGGTGTCTCTCTCCATACAAAGATTTGACTTGTCTAAGCCATGGTATTTTCAATAACATCCTCTGGATGAGAAAGTTGGACAGTGAAAAAGATAAGAAGAAAATCAATACCTTTGAATTATGCTGCTGGTGACGAATACTGTGTATACCATGGACTGCCCGAAGAACAAACCAGTCAGTATTAGAGAAGATCAAACCTAAGCTTTCTTTAGAAGCTCAGATGACAAAACTTCCACTTTGATACTTTGGACACATCATACGAAGAGGGAGATCATTAGAGAAAGACATCATTATTGGCAAGGTAGAAGGTCAATGCAAAAGAAGAAGGCCAGCAATGAGATGGATCGATACAATAACAGCAGCTATGGGTGCCACTCTATCAACAACAAGTTGCCTGACTGAAGACTGAACACAGTTTAGGACAACTATCCAGAGGGTCTCCTGGAGTCGAGATCGACTCAACAGCACTTAACAACAACCTTTTCCAAGGCAGAGACCTTATTGTATGACTTTTGAAAGTTGGTGCTGTCATGGTAGATTTGATCTTGAGTGACTTTTGAAGAATTTTATATTCGCAGTATGCTTGGTAGTGAGAGGGTTTGTATTGCTGTTACTGAGATGACACTAGAATCACAATTTTTTTTGTATGGTAATTTCTATAGGGAAATATCCTAGCTCTGTTCTGTATCCACTATGAGGGGCTGGAGGGGGGGGGGGTAGGGTATTGTGGATGCAGAATATATGTTTGGATTTAACACTATATAGGGGAGAATATATGTATTGGGGGACTGAGGAGAGGAATCTGGCTCAATAGTGGCTGAAGAGGAACCACATCTTGTACTCCCCTCCCTCAAAATAGCTTTCAGGTACTAAAGCCTGCACTGAGGATGTCACTGCAGTTATTTTGGGGGGAACAGCAGGGGGCGTGATTTGGAAGAACAAGGACAGAGCAGGGATGGAACATAGGCAGTAGCAGGTGACTGAATTTTCTCTTTCAAATAGTGGCCAACCTTAAATCTATCATGGAGAAATTACTAAAGGAAACATAAGATGGCAATAAGGTTGACCATCCTGGGGATTCTTTGATAGGGGGGGGGGAGGGGTATCTCTTCTCTGAGGGAGGGGAGTCCAGGGGTATCTTTGAAGGGGGTGGGGGTCTGGTGATGACTTCAAGTGGGTGGGGGTTCTTTGCTGGGGAGAGAGGTAGCCATATGGCATTTAATTAACCTGTAGCCCTTTTAAAGATAGCCCTGGAAGCATCAGGCTTGTATGTTTTTCCACATATAATGCAACTTGCAAAGTTCAAGCTACATTATAGCATTATAGTTGCTACATTATTTGATTTACATAATAATGAGATGCTTTGCATGCATTTGCACACTTTGCATATCATTATTATGTATGTGCACTACACAAAATTAACATGCATTACAGTAAAATAATGCATGATTTTTCCATTTAGCATGTGTAAAGTGGCAAATATATTAACACACCTTAGTAAATCTCTGAAATTGTAGCTGTACATAAAAATAATTGTTTGCATAACAAAGGGATTATCCAGGTAAATTCCTCATACTGAAATCTGCTCTCCCCTTAATGTCTAAAATTGCCCCTACATGCCCCTTACATGGATTTTATTGGAATTTCAGGGCACCTCATTGCATCTTGGGTATGTTAGCAACATAGAGCAGATGGAATCAATGACTGCTGTGTTGCAAATCTTGTTAATATTTGAATCTTCTCACACTATATCCATATGGACAGAACTTTGCTCATTAGCTGTGCTTTATAAATAACATTAATAATATTTGGCTATATAGATTACAGTTCATGACAAATATGATAACCTGTCAAAAATATTGAGATGAATGATAGGAACATCCCATGATCAGAGCTTCCTGGTTCTCAGTCATCAGCAAGTAGACTTTAAGAGTCAATCCTGACATATTTATTCATAGAAAATTGTTTATTTCACTATTTCAAGTTTAAAAAAATCTCTACAGTACTCAGGCAAAAAGTGATTACTATTAGTAACAGTGCCTGCACAAAGATATATTGCGGCTGTACAGAAGACAGGGCATTGGTATTTGCAATTCTGATAATGACAAGGGCTCATGGCAGCTATTCTTTGGGGAAAATATATATAAGATTAAAGAGAAAAATTATATATATTGCAGAAAGTAAGAGACTATCGTTAAGCATGTGAACTAGGATATTTTGGGTGAATAAAAATGCCTGTGTGTTTCTTCTTTTGTCTATGTGTGTGTGTTTCTCTCTTTAAATACAGTTATGTATGACTGTTTCTATGTCTTTCTCTGATGGGGCCAGAAAATCCCCAAAGTATCAGAGAGGTATAAAGCAGCACCAAACAGCTATGAGAGCTCAAATATTCTGGACATGGGGCAAAGAAGCACTAAGAGAGCTAGATCATGGTCAGAGTTTTCTGAGAAAATTAGCCAGTTTGAGGGAGCGGATAAAGTAGTAACTGAGGGTCTTCAAAGACAAGCTGGTCTGGAATAATTTGATCACTCAAAATAAAACACAATTGTTAACTTGAAGTCATCCAGGTGAACCTTCTTATTCTCACTTGTTGCCAAATATATCAAAAGAACATAAAGGAGGTCGCAGACTCATTTGGCGTTTACGTAAGCAAATAGATATCTAAATGCTTACGCCTAGTTGCATCAACAACCATCCTTTAGAGCACCGCCAGCCTTATCCATACAGACAACCAAAATTGCTTAACTGCTGGTTTTTCTCAACAGCTGCAGGACTCAGGTACTCAGATATTCTTCCAGATTGAATAGCTTTTACCCAGCGCCTATACACCATGGCGCCCATTAAACATTTCGCTTCATAGAAGCTTCTTCAGGGGTAGAACTCTATCAACAAAAAAACAAAAATATATGTATATATATATATATATTAATGCTCACTCTCATAAACTCAATTAACATTAACATAATATCTCAACTCCTCACCATGACCATAAACCTAAAATCTTTATACACAAACTATAATACCAATATACTACAAACCACTCAAAACATTCTAAAACTTACATCCCACCAATTACTGTCACCATGACAGAACAGTTACGTTCAAAGCCTTCAAAACAGAATCTTAATACAAATGATGCTGCAGACGTCCAAACAATCGCACTTTCCCCAACATAGGCAACACAAGGCACAAAAACACCGTGCATGCAGAGTGCTTAACAACAGCCCAACTAAAATATGGGAATTCTAATGACACCAGCCTTCAAAACAACAGAGACACATTTAGATCAATCTTAAAGACATCACAACCGCATTACAATTAAGAGACACCACCATAACTCTACAAACATAGAGATCTTGGACAAATAGTGAAACAGACATATCATGGCTTAAATTACAAAACCGCAAAATCCTCAGTCTACATACTACTATGTTGTCTATTAGACAACTTTTTGGTGGTGGTGAGAATTGAGAAGGAATGTGACACATTCTATCTACCCTTTTGATGTCTAGGACATCTGTACCTTGCCCACTCACAATCTTAAATGACAGAGGTGTAAGGCAGGGGTCTCCAAATCCTGCCCTGGAGGGGCACAAACCAGTCAGGTTGGCAGGCTATCTCTAATGCATATATATCTCATGCATATTCATTAGGAATATTCCAAAAACCTGCAGGGATGCGGACCTCCAGGACCGGATTTGAGTAGCTCTGGCACAGGGCATAGGGCAATGGCTGGGACATTGTAGTGCCCGATCCCCACCTGCACAGACAGGGTGGCCACAGCATATCATGCTGGGAGGTCACTCTCACCCTGACTGAGCAGGGACCATGGCATGTCCAGGTTCCCACATAGTGCTATAGACTGTTTCTCTCAAGTGATAGCTGGGAGTTCCCATTTCTGTGGCCCGATTGCTGGCATACCTGCTTGGTGTTTGTGCTTTTCCAGGAGCATGCACTATGTACTAGCTAGCAGACTGTCTGTAGTTAGCTTGTTTATGGCTGGAACACCTTGCAGGGTGCAGCGGGTGAAGACTGACTGTGCCCCCTGCTGGTGAATGTCAGATTGTTGTGGGGGGCAGCTGAGCTTTTCCAGGCCTACTGCCTCTCTGCCAATGCCCACTGTGATATGTACAGATCTGCATTGACTATCCCAAAGGGGGCCCTTCCTCTGCAGGACTGGGGTTGATGGTCCCACAGCCCTTCATCATGTCCCTCTACTGCAAAGATGTAGAGTGTGGTTCTGTTGGTGGAAGATCCTGGCCCCTCCCGACCCCAACCCCACGGGTTGGTAGGTGGTGCTACATAATCTGCATGTGGGTCCAGACAGAACAAGTGATTACGGCAACCACACAGTATATACACTATTATGGGTGTATCATAATCCACAAGGGCTAGACGTGACGGGAAGATACAGATGGCCACAGAAATATCCTAGGTGCATCTGCAAGGACTACCTGTCACACACTGGTACTGATGGGGACCTGCAGCACAGCCTATCTCAGCCAAGCCGGGTGCTGCGGACCTGGTGCTGGGCACCCCACCTCACCCTCAGGGTGAACACAGGAACCGCACAATGTCACGGTCTGTAGCTACTCTGTGCCAGCAACACACACGGCCAGTTCCCCCTACCAGGCCGAGGTGCTGTGGAGGTGCATACCCCATCTTGTGATCAGATGTAGACTGCTGATCTGCATGTGCAGTGCATCATGGGTATGTGTGGGTTTACCCTATCCTGGTAACCACAGCAGACAGTTTGTGTGGTGACCTGCAGTCTTTCTGTAGCAAGCCAGCGCTGTATTTGAAGCTATAGAGATGTAGCCCACTGGTTATTACAATGACTGTGAAGGTAGTGGTCATGAATTCAATCCTGCAGTGGTGTTATTTAGTAAGGCTGTCTGAGGGATTTCCTTTTAATTTAAATCAGTGCTGCCTGCAAAACACCCTCACAGTGCAGTAACCTAAGGTGCCTCATAAGGCGCCCTATAGGGTGCACTATAGGGCACAATATAAGGTGCCTTGGCGGACAGGGCACTTTATAATGTGCCCTATGGGGCGCCTTATGTGGCACCTTAGGTTACAGCACTGTGAGGATATTTTTGCTGGCAGCACTGATTTAAATTAAAAGGAAATGCCTCAGACAGCCTTCTTACATAACACCACTGTAGGATCAAACCCATGACCTCTGCCTCCACAGTCATTCCAGTAACCAGTAGGCTACATCTTTATAGCTTCTAACACCACGCTGTCATGAACTCAGGGTTAACACGTGTTAACGTGCCATGGTGCCCACTATCACGCGATACTGATTCCTTGCAACCTTCCCTCCGGAACACCCACTACCTTATATGGCATTCTTCACATTAACGCTGCAACTAGCACCAGTAACATTAAGATGGTTTAGTAAACATACCCCAAAGTGTTGCATTAGAGGGCGATACACCTTTTTATCTGTGAGCTGTAGAGACTGGTTAGCATGTAAGCATCCTCTTAAATGAGGGATTACAACCTTTTTTGCACTTAAAGCCATAAGGAGTCTACCAGCACCAACACTTTGAATGCCCATACCTCTCACTGCCAAAAGCCCTCTAACTTTGCCTTCAAGATTATCAATTAGTGGCTTCAGCATAGGGGTGCTGATTCCCTTGCTCCCCAGGCTTAAGGAGTCTGACAGGTGCTACATGCATTAGATATCATAAAAGTTGCCTCCTTCAGTGCCTTAATCATGTTTTTTCAATTGTCTGTTACCAAATAGCTAGATTTCTTGGTTCACTCTCTGTCCCATTTGCCAGTCCTCCATCATTCTCTTTATTTCTGCTAAGATGTGGGTCAATCTCCCATCACCTGAGTGCGCAGCACAGCTCGTGTGTACCTTGCTGCTGTGTACCACCACTAGCCTACCCTTGCCACATCCAGTTGCTATCAGTGTGCTAGCAGGGATAGGTGGGCACATGTAGCATTTTGACTTGTTCAAGTATAATTGGTGAAATGCATATTATTACCTTAAGTATTGGGCAGCTCTGTTTGCAGCTAAGCACACAACTGGTTATGCAGGCTGGGAATCACACATTAACTAAATATTTCATGGAGATCATTTGGTGGCTGGGGGCTAAGAGATGCAGCCACTTGCTAAACCCCATATTCTTAACTACTTGTAGGTAGGGATCATGCAGGACGATCATTTCTCTGATACACCTTCAATATGGCCTGCTGCATGTCCTCATCACCCCATCTCCCTCATGCTGACTTGCTTAGATATGCGCTGGGGTTGCTTGCTTGCCACCTCACTGGGGAAAGAGGCTGGAAGCTCAGCCTGGGAAGCAGGTCTCCTGTTTTCTATAGCTGTTCTGCTGCTGCTACTTGACTAGTATTAGCATGTTTCCTTGAACCTAGCTGGAAAGAGTGTGGTTTCTGCATATGATGCAGCATGCCACTGTTCAAATGATAGCCCATTAGCTTTCCTCTACCAAAAGCCTTCTGACAGTACGTGCAGTACCATGAGCTTACTGCTTGGAGGTCATCAGTGCCATTTTGGAATCTGGCACCATACAAGCAGGAGCAAGTTGACATTGCTCCTGTTTCCTCTAGATACCTGGGGCCCAAGTCAGGCCAGGGATGGGGATCAGAAGATGTAGGGAGGAAGGTTTTTCCAGAAGAGGCTTTGGGAGGAGGGTTCCTTGTTGCTGGTCTTTATGCTGAGGGGTTTAGATGGTAAGGAATCAGATTTCTTGGGAGGTAGATGGATCAGATGTATGGGAGGTGGGAGTTTGGGGAAGGAATAAGATGTGTTGGAGGTGATAAGGGCAATCATGGTTGAGGTGGGTGACCGTGGGAGGCGGGTGAGATCGAGGTGAGGTTGTTTGGGGAGATCAACCTCAGCATTGAAATATGACACTCTCAGTGGGCACTTATATGTGCCTTGGGACAGCTGTAAATGCTCATCTCTATAGACATGGATTTCCCTTGTGAAATGGAGAATACATGCCTGTATTATATACTTGCCCAAAACACTCTTTCCCCTCACAGGGGCGGCCCAAGGAGGGTGTGGGGCCATGTGTGGCGACTCGGTGCGGGGCCTAATTTGCATACATATTTGCATAATGTTAACATGCACTAACTTTTAGTAAACATGCCTCTTAATGAGTGTCTGAATAAAGAAAGACTACCAGATTTCTACATTACTATACTCCAGTGCCAACCACCAGGCACATGAGGAAGTACTACAAACACTGCCCATTTAGAACCCATAGCAAACCCATCATATCATAAGAGTATTACCAGGACTCATAAAGCACCAAACCCTACCTATCAAAAGGCAACACTGCAAATATTAAACCAATACATCTCAGAGAATACCAATACATCTTCTACTGGGGAAAGAGAACAAGTGGCACAGTCACATAGAAACTACATAAAGAGAATACCTCAGCTTGGTTACACATGCAGAACACAGACCATCACCAAACAAAGAACAAGGGATCACAATTTAGAAATAGGAAGACAATAATTAAACTGGGAATGCCAAAAGCCAAACTTGGAACGTACAACAGCACTGCAGAAATAAAACTATAAATTAATTTCATCTTGTACTAAACAAAAATGCAAAGACGTTAGCAATGCACATTTCCCAGAGCTGAAATATTCCAGTTAATAAAACCAAAATAAAAAAGTATTTTTCTACCTTTTGTTGTTTGTGCATTTTATTTTTTAGTTGCAATTGCTTCAGTCACTTTCTTCTAGTTTCTTCTTGACTTCTACTATCTCTCCATTGTCTGCTGTCCATTTGTCTTCTCTCTTCTAGTTTTTTTTCTTCTCTCTCTGCATCTGCTTTAATATACTGATCTTGCGCCTTTTCCTCTTTCCTCCATCTCTTTCTTTATTCCTTTTTTATCCACTCAAATTTTACCCTTCCATCCTCAATCCCCACTTACTCTCCCAATACCTGGCCAATTGTAGATTTTTCTTCCCTCCCACACAAAATATTTTTTCCCCTCTCCATCCTCATTCCCCCAGCCCCATCCCCTTCTAGTCCTCCCAACATCATCTCCCTTCTAGTTCCAGCCCCACCCAGCATCCGCTCCCTTCTAGTCCTCGCATCAGCCTATTTCCAATCCTAGTCCACCATCAGCCCATTTCCAATCCAAGCCTCCCCATCAGCCCATTTCCAGTTTTATCCTAGCCCCACCATCAGCCCATTTCTAGTCCTAGCTCTCCCATCTATTTCCAGTCCTATCCAAGCCCCCCCATCAGCCAATTTCCAACCCTAGCCCCCAATCAGCCCATTTCCAGTCCTATCCTAGCCCCACCATCAGTCCATGTTCAGTCCTAGCTCCCCCATCCATTCCCAGTCCTATCCAGGCCCTCCCCCCATCAGCCCATTTCCAACCCTAGCCTCCATCAGCCCATTTCCAGCCCTAGCTCCCCCCCCCTCAGCCCATTTCCAGTTCAAGCCCCCCATGAGCCTATTTCCAGTCCTAGCCCCTCCATGAGTCCATTTCAATCCAAGCCTCCCTCCACAGCCCATTTCCAATCCTAGCCCCCCCAATAGCCCATTTCCAGTCCTATCCTAGCTTCTCCATCAGCTCATTTCCAATCCCAGTCCCCCATCAGCCCATTTCCAGTCCTTTCCTAGTCCCACCATCAGCCCATTTCCAATCGTAGCCCCCCCAACAGCCCATGTCCAGTCCTTTCCTAGCCCTACCATCAGCCCATTTCCAGTCCTAGCTCCCCTCCACTCAGCCAATTTCCAGTCCAAACCCCCCACTCTGCCCATTTCCATTCCTAGCTCCCCCCAGTCATCCCATTTCCAATCCAAGCCCCCTTCCCCATCAGCTATTTCCAGTTCGAGCCTCCCTCCACTCAGCCCATTTCCAGTCCTAGCTCCCCCACAGCCCATTTCCAGTCTAAGCCCCCTCCCCATAAGCTATTTCCAGTTCAAGCCCCCCTTCACAGCCCATTTTCAGTCCTAGCTCCTCCCCAGCCCATTTCCATTCCAAGCGCCCCTCCCCATCAGTTATTTCCAGTTCAAGCCCCCCCTTCACTCAGCCCATTTCCAGTCCTTGCTCACCCTTCCCCTCCAGAAGAGCCCCGCGGCTATCTAAAATGCTTTAGAGGGAGCCAGAGAAGCCTGCTGTAGTGAAGCACGTCTTTTTCCTACACTTCGGCAGCTGTACTGAAGTTTAAAATGCTGCCTTGCAGAGGTCAAAGGGGACTTCCTGTTTCCCGGCGCTCAGCGTGGCAGCATTCTAAATTTCAGTGCAGCTGCTGAAGTGAAGGAGAAAGACGTGCTTCACTTCGGCAGCTGTTAGAGGTGAGCTGGAGCCTCTCTGACTCCCTCTAAAGCCTCCCTGCCTGCCATTCAGTGCAGGGTGTTGTTAGCATGGGGCCCCCTGAAGCGCTTGGCCCTGTGCGAACAACATTCTCACGCAATGGATGGGCCGGCCCTGTCCCCTCACCCTCACCACACCTCCAGAAAATGTAAACATGGTAGGAATCCTCAAGTTTAAAAATCTTGTTCTAAAATGGCTTTCACACATGTTTGCAAATCTTAGGGGTATGTTTACTAAACTGCGGTAATCGTGAATAACACGCGTAACGTACACTTAACGATCGTTTGCACGTCATAACATGCGTTCTGACATGCGAACGATCGTTAAGTGTACGTTACGCGCGTTAACCGCAGTTAACGATCGTAAACCCCCGCTGCGCGTTAAAACACCGCAGAAGGTGGAGAGTGGGCGGAGAGAAGGGGTCAATGGGCGGAGAGTGGGCGGGGAGAGGCTCCCCTCAGACTAACGCGCTGAATTTCAGAGCTCAATTCCAACGCAAATGAAAACCTGTCGTTAAAGGCATATTAAAGGGAAGAGAAACCATTTCCGTCAGCAATATACAGCAAAACCGGGGAAACCCACAAAACGTGAGCAGTGTGATACATGTGCACAGAACAAAATTTCAAATAAAACGTTAAAATGACCACAAGAAACAGTGTAAAAATTATAATTCAGCTGGGCAACAGTGATACCAATGGGCAACAATAAAAAACACTCCCAGGAAAGCTCCAAAAAAAGAAATGATGTTTGGAAGGGTCTACGCTCCGTAGACCCTTTCAAAAATCATTTCATTTTATTGGAGCTTTCCTGGGAGTGTTTTTTAATGTTGCCCATTGTTATCATTTTTGCCCAGCTTGGTTATGGGTGTTTGCCCCTTTTTTCGAGGTCTTTCTTGAGGATTATGTGCACTTTTGTCTCCATACAAGGTAAAAGAACCCACAGTACAAATGTGCAGAGCAGGGTTTTCAACTCATCAGGCCAGTTTTCCTATCTCCAGGGACTGCACTGTCTCTGTAGCCATAGTGTGGTACAAGGGACACAGCCAATGCCTGTAAGACCAGAGGATCACAGGTTCAAATCCAAGCTGGGGCTCCTGCCAACCCAGTCCCCATAGTTTTACCCACCACAAAACAGTGATAGTAAAGACACTCCTTTATTGCAGAGAACATACGCATGGTTAATACGCCTATATTTTACCACACCAAACACAGGCACCATAAACAGGCGCATTACCTAGAGCAGAGTCCCGCAAATGCAGTCCTGGAGGGCCCCACACCATTCAGGTTCCATGCTGCCTCTAATAAAGATGCCTGTGCTGCATATCTATGCACCACCCCCATGATATGCAGATGTAGCTCATGCATATGCATGAGGGACAGCATGAAAACATGAACAGTGTTTGAAACACCAGGACTGGAGTTGGGCAACTCTGCCGTAAAGCAGCAGCCAACAGGGGCAGGCACACCCACACACACACCCACAGGCCCCATTGGCCAATGCCTCCTGGAGAGGCAGGACATTGGGCCCTGCCTGTATCTCCCAATACTAGCAGTTGCATACCTTAGCAATGCCACCCTACACCTGGGTATATGGTACACACCTATCAAACGTTTCCTATGATAACTGGCAGATATCAATTCCTACGTTAAGCACATTTTGCTCATTGAGCCCCACCATAACAATCATTCTGATGTCTGCGGTGTGTGCTGCAGGTCTGGTCTCTGATAATGTTTACCACCCTGGGGAGTGACCCCCAACAGTATTGATGCCATATCCATGCCTGTACTGTGCCCAGGACTGGTGTGGTGGGTATGGCTGCTGAACACCTCTATAGTAGCACAATGCTGGCATAGGTGTGGGGGTGGCTGACTGTCTATCCAGTGTGTGGTGGCTGCAAACACCTTCCACAGCCCACACTGCCAGCAATGTTGCCAGTATTGGGCTGCCAATGTGCATAATGAGGAGCAAGGTACCATGGGTATAGGCCGGACAGGGTGGCCTGGCCAGGGTGCATCTGCACAGGGCATAGGGCACTGACTGGGACATTTTAGTGCCCGGCTACCACCTACACAGACAGGGTGACCTCAGTATGTCCTGCTGAGAGATCACTCTCACCCTGACTGTGCAGTGACCACAGCATGGCTAGGCACCCCCATAGTGCTATACAGTATTTCTTTCATGTGATAGATATGGGTTTCTTTTTGGGGCCCAGTCACTGATTTATCTGCTTGTGTATGCATCTTCACTGGGCACATGCATTATGGACTAACTAGCAGGCTGTTTGCAGCTGGTATGTGTCTTGATGGAGTGGCTTGCAGGGTGCAGTGGCTGGTGGCTTACATCAGGAACATATCAGATAGTGGTGGGGTGCAGCTTACCATATCCAGGCCTAATGTCTGTCTGCTATTGTGTTATGGATGTGTACAGAGCTGCATTGACTGCCCTGTGGGGTGTCTGTTCCTCAGCAGGGCTGGGGTTGATGTTCCCCTCTACTGCCACCTTTGCAGGGAGGTAGAGGGTCTGCTGCCCTTGGCAGGAGGTCCATGGGGGCTACACCTGACTGATACAGACAGAAATATCCAAGGTGTTTCTGCAGAAACTACCTATCTCCCACATTAACACTGGTTTGGACCTGTGCCATGGCCTCTTTCAGCCATGGACGGTGCTATAGACCTGGTGCTGGGCGCCTCACTGCACCCTCAGGGTGAGCACAGTACCCGCACAATGTGCGGTGTGTAGCTACTCTGTGCCAGTACAACACACGGTCAGTACCCCCTACAAGGCCGAGGTGCTGTGGGGGTGCACATGGTCACTTCCCCCTACCAGGCCGAGGTGCTGTGGGGGTGCATTCCCCATGGTGTATATCTGTGGACAGCTGATTTGCATGTGCAGTGCATCATGGGTGTGACTGGCACAATCCAACCCTGGGAAAATCCAGCACCTGCTCACAGGCTCTGATAAACCATAGGCCATCACACGTACATCTGTTAGCATAATGCATAGGTGCAAGACACCCTAAAGAGTCTGTAATATAAGGTGCCCACGCTGGTAAAAACACACGTACCCATGCACGAGTGTACGCACGCAGCAACGCACGGGGCTACGCCCGTACCAACGCACGCAGCCACGCACGCAGCCTCGCACGCACCAACGTACGTGGCTAGGCACACTCCGAGGGTGTGTTTCTGACACCACTACTCCACGTAAAGAAAAACATGCCTCCTCATTCCCTATGTAATGTACAGGGTGATGCCTGAGCCAGCCTTCTGCGTTAGGCACACTGGGGACTCAAACCCATGCTGCCTGTAACAGCGGTCAGTACAGTAACCATTGTGCTACAGCTCTGCTTCCGTGCTATGTGTCTGTACGCCTTCTTACGATTAACGTGCAGTAACGCGCCGTGGCGCCCTGTAACGCTCGTTAGTTTTTGGAACGCGCGTTAGTGGTAACGATGTACCGCCCATGTCCTTATTTGGGGTTTTTGTCACTAACGCGGCTCCTAACGCGAATTTCACTAACGCAGTTTAGTAAACATACTCCTAAATGTGCAAATACTGACATTTATAAATATGGGGATGCTTCTAATATAACCCACCCAATATTTAAAGGTTAATAAAAGTCACATAATTAATAGTCATTAAAAAATAAGAAATAAGTAGTGGAAAATGATCTGGGCTCTTTGCAGGGACTGCAAACAGAAACACTGGCTACAAAACCCTAAATTAAATTTGTCAGAGGGTAATTTATGTGCCCAGCCCTCTGGGAAGAAAGTCTCTGTACAGCGCTGCATATGCCTTGTGGCACTACGCAAATGATAAGTAGTAGTAGTGGTATGGAGGAAACCCAGATATCCCAAAAGGTACAAGGCTAAGGATAAGGAGACTTAGGTGTACGTTTACTAAACTGCGTTAGTTTGATTCGCGTTAGGAGCCGCGGTAGAGCCAGAAATCCCAAATAAGGACATGGGCGGTACATCGTTACCGATAACGCGCGTTACAGAAATTAACGAGTGTTAGAGGGCGCCGTGGCGTGTTACCGCGTGTTAAACTTAAGAAGGCGCACAGACACAAAACACTGAAACAGAGCTGTAGCACAATGGCTACTGCACTGACTGATGATACAGGTGTCATGGGTTCGATTACCCAGTGTGCCTAATGCATAAGGCCAGCTGAGGCATCACCCTGTACATTTAAGTAGTGAATGGGGAGGCATTTTATGTTTATTTTCAGTAGTGTTGCCAGCAAACACACCCTCACAGTGGCGTAACCTAAGGTGCTACATAAGGCACCCCATAACGCACTCCATAGGCTACATTATAAAGTGCACTATCTGCTGAGGCACTCCATAATGTCCCCTATAGAACACCCTATAAGGCACCTTATAGGGCGCCATATAAGGTGCCGCATGGGGCGCCTTATGAGGCACTGTAAGGTTACAATACGCTGAGGGGTTGTCGCTGGCAGCACTAATGTACATTAAAAATAGACAATGCTACAGTCAGCCCTATAAGATAACCCCACAGTGGGTTTGAACCCATGACCACTGGCCCCACAGAAAGTGAAGGAACCACTGAGCTACAGCCCCATAGCTGCTAACAACCCCCTGGCTGCCTACTGAAGGGTGTCAGGCCACCACCCAAACTGCCCGCTGTGTTGGCCAGGATCTGGGTCAATGCACCCATACCCCTGGTGCACTGCACATGCAGATCAGCAGTCCAGAGATGAACACAAGATGGGGTATGCACCCCCACAGCACCCTGGCCCGGTAGGGCGAGATGACCATGTGCATCACTGCCACAGAGTAGCCACAGACAGTCACATTGTGCGGGTACTGTGCCCACCCTGAGGTTGAGGTGGGGCGCCCAGCACCAGGTCCACAGCACCTTTCATGACTGTAATACGCCATGCTGCAGGTCCCATCAGTGTGTGAGAGGTAGTTCCGTTAGACACACCGAGGATACATCTGTATCCTGCTGCATGTCTCGATCATGTCTAGTCCCTATGGGCGATGATGCACCCAGAACAGTGCATATCCTGTGTCGGTGCCATGGTTACCTGCTGTAGGTGAAGGGGGAGGGGTGTATGGACCCATAGGTAGATTATGTACCACCACACAACCCCACCCTCTGGGGCTCAGGGTGGGAAACAGGAGCATCCACCAATAGATCCACAGTCTACCTCCCTGCAATGGTAGCAGTAGGGGGACCATCAACCCCAGTCCTGCTGGGGAACAGACAGCGCTACACATCCATAACACAGTGGCAGACAGACAGCAGGCCTGGAATGCTCAGCTGCCCCCCACCATTAGCTGACATTCTCCAGCAGCAAGCCTCCAGCCGCTGCACCCTGCAAAGTGTTCCAGCAAGACACATACTAGTTGCAGACAGTCCGCCAGCTGGTCCATAGTGCATACACACCAAGCAGATAAGTCAGTGATTGGGCACCAAAAGAAAACCCATAAACATCACATGAGAAAAATGACAGATAGCACTATGGGGGAACCTAGCCATACAATGGTCACTGCGCAGTCAGGGTGAGAGTGACCTCCCAGCAGGATATGCCATGGCCACCCTGTCCGTGCAGCTGGTGGCCAGGCACTATAATATCCGAGCCATTGCCCTATGCCGTGTGCAGATGCATCCAGGTCAGGCCACCCTATCCAGGCTATTCCCACAGTACCTTGCTCCTCATTATGCACATTGGCAGGCCAATACTGGCAACAGTGCTAGCAGTGAGGGCTGTGGAGGGTGTTGGCAGCCACCACACACTGGATAGACAGACACACACTCCCCACACCTATGCCAGCATTGTGCAGCTATAGAGGTGTTGGGAAGCCCAGGCCACCACACCAGTCCTGGGCACAGTGCAGGCATGGCTATGGTACGCAGTACTGTAGGAGTCACTCCCCAGATTGGTAAACACTGTCAAACACAAGACCTGTAGCACACTCCACAGACATCAGAAAGGTTGCTATGATGCAGCTCACTCAGAAAATTGTACTTAACCTAGGAATTGCTATCTGCCAGTAATCATAGCAACCTTTTGATAGATGTGTACCATATTCCCCGGTTTAGGGTGGCATTACTAAGGTATGCAAGTGCTAGTATTGGGAGATGCACGCAGAGCCCAAAGTCCTGCCTCTCCAGGAGGCTTTGGATAATGGGGCCTGTGGGTGCGGGTGTGTCTGCCCCTGTTGGCTGCTGCTTTACAGCAGAGGTTCCCAACTCCAGTCCTGCGGTGCCAAACACTGTTCGGGTTTTCATGCTGTCCCTCATGAATATGCATGAGACACATCTGCATACCATGGGGGTGGCACATAGAAATGCAGCACAGGCATCTTTATCAGAAGCAGCATGGATCCGGAATGGTGTTTGGCCCTCCAGGACTGCATTTTGGAGACTCTGCTCTAGGTAATGTGCATGTTTATGGTGTCTGTGCTCTGTAGGGTAGAATGTAGGTGTTTTGGGCATGTTTATGTCATCTGCAATAAAGGTGCTGTCTGTATTAGCAAGTTGTAGTAGTGGGTAAAATATGGGGACTGGGTTGGCAGGAACCACAGCTGGGACTTAAACCTGTGACCCTCTGCTTCTGAGTACACTGGTTTTGTGCACTGCACCACCTTGTTGTCACAGAGTCAGTACATTCCATAGTGATACCATGACTGTTCGTCAGACAGGACCCATCTGTTGCAGTACACGGCACCCACCTACACAGGGCTAGGCCACGGTCTGCTATGGGCAGCTGCCATTGCCCCCTCCACCACCAGTATCCCTCAGCCACCATGCTGACATGCCCTTATGCTGGTGGTGCTGGTGGTGCGCAGTCTCAGGCCATCCAGTGTGCAGGTAGGCGGCTGCCTATGGTGCGGGTTCTGGGGTAGGGGTGCCTGCATAGACATTGACGCTTCCCCCAGCCCCGCCTGCCAATGTTCCGTGCCCTTGGGGCTGGCTGTTGGGTAGTATCCCCTGTGACACTGTGGGAAACACACTCGTGTCCATGTTGGTCTTCAGCAGTTGCTGTCTGGCTGCTCTGCTGTTACAGCATTCGTATGGGCCACCTAGGCATCACCCTAGTCCGCACTGTGGCCCAGCTCCACCACAGCATGTGCCGCCTGCGGCCCTCTGTATCCCCTTCTCCGGCATCTGTCCAGTTGCTGTTCCGACATGCCCGCCCTGATGTTGCCGGACATGTGCACGCCATAGGAACCCTGTCCGATGGTGGGGAGAACCCTGAGCAGCGCTATTTCACTGTGGGCTCATTCACCTTGTATGGGGACGGAGTATAGACCCTTCCACGATTTATATCTTTTCTATGGAGCTTACTTGGGTGGGGGAGGGGTTGATGTTTCTCATTGATACCACTATTGGCCAGCTTGGTTATGTTTTTTCCAGTTTGTTGAGGTCATTTTCAGTGTTTATGTGCCCTTTTGTTCTGTGCACATGTATCACACTTATCACTTTTTTTAGGTTTCCCTGCCTGGGCTGTACATTGCTGACCCTGAAATGGTTTCTCTCCCCTGTAATGTGCATTTAACGGCAGGTTTTCAATCGTGTTTGGATTCAGCTCTTCAGATCAACGCGTTAGTGTGAAGGGAGCCTCTCCCCGCCCACTCTCTGCCCATTGACCCCTTCTCTCCGCCCTCTCTCCCCTTCTGCGGTGTTTTACCGCGCCGCGGGAGTTTACGATCGTTAACTACGGTTAACGCGTGTTATGTAACGTTAACGATCGTTCGCACATCATAACACACGTCATGATGCGCGAACGATCATTAACGTTACATTTCGCGCATTATGTACCGTTACCGCAGTTTAGTAAACATACCCCTTGGAAATCATGAACTGTCTCTTTAAATATTACAAAGCAGAGTAATCGGAGACTCACCAAGCAGACCATTGCTGTATGCAAAATGGTGCAGTAATAAGTTAAAAAAAAGTGTCAAAAAGGAATGCTGTGATTGCTGCTAGAGGAATGCATGATGTCATCCTCAGTGATTGACATCAAGGGACACCATGATGAGGGCCAGTACTGGGACTTTGTGAAAAAGCAGATTGGCCTCTTTGCAAATCCCTTGCAATCTGCCAAAAGGGACTGCTACTGCTGGAAAGAAATCTGCATTTGCAAGTATTAACCTGCTGGGAAATTCTCTAAATCTTGGGGAAAAGGGAATTCTTTGGGTGAAAGCTGGTAAATCTGTGTATTTTAGAAATCAGTGTTTTTGCTAAGTCAGTTAGGGCTTAGTTCCACCAGGGAGCTTTCATATAAATTTAAAGTTAGTCAGAGAGCTTTTCATTTAAATCTAATTAGAATATAGCTTAGCATAGAAGGTAGAATAGGGCAAATATTCTTTGAGCAGAAAGAAATAAATTGCTTCTAGAGACCTTTACAAAGAGGCTTTCCATTTAGGAGGCAAGAGACATGTGAAAGTATTTTAAATATGTATTAAAGCCAAGTGACAGATCAAAGGGGCAATTTGAAAAGCTCCCTCTGTCAAACCAAAGGCTGTGTGTCTCACCCAATAAATTGTTAAGAGATTACTTTAGAAGCACAGGTCAGTGCACTAGGTAGCAAGCCAGCTTTTGCTAAGTGTTTCTTTCCCTCCCACCCACCCCAGGTATAATCCTAGATTTATAGGCTCTTAAACCTATTAAAAGGAAAGAGGTGGTCAAATTTACTTTCAAGTTTAGCTGGCTATCCTCATGAGCAATAGATTAATTAAGGCCCTGAAATTAATCAATCTTGAGGTGAACAAAGTCCCTTAAACTTATGAGGTTTAGTTGTATTGGTACAAATATCCCTTATCTCCCTTTTACCATCCTCACTTCACCCACCATCTTGTCCTCTAACTTATCATCAGCTCTTGAGCTTCACCACTTTCTCCCTCTCATTCAGCCATCTCCACTCTTTCTAAAACAACCTCACCCTCATTACCACCACTCTGTCTCCTCTCTGTCCCACACTCTTCACTCCTTCTCCTTCTTTTTTCTAGAGATATCAATCCCAACCCTGGCACCCCCTAGACTTTTGTCACACTCCCAGAACAGATCTTCATGCAACAGCTCAAATCTTATTCATATCTCTCTCCTTTACCGTTCCTCTCTCCCTTTCTCATGTGCTTTATGGAATGCACACTTCATCTCAAATAAACTTCTCTTTATTCATGATCTCTTTATCTCTAATGCTCTCCATCTTCTTGCTCAAACTAAGACCTGCTTCTCCCAAAAGACTCGGCATCAGTCTTTTCCCTCTGTCATGGTGGCTATCCGTTCTCCTGGCTGTGGTGGTGGCATTGGGCTTCAACTCTCTCCTTCCTGCCAATTTCAACTCCTCCTGCTGCCTCAGTCTCACTCCTTTCCTTCCTTTGAAGTCCATTCCATCCAGCCTTTTACTCCACTGCCTCTCTAGTTAGCTGTTATTTATCGACCTCCTGACAAAGCAACCTCTACCTTTCTCACTGACTTTGATTCGTGTTTTTTCTTCTTTCTGGATTCATCTTCCCTCTCCCTTATTCTTGGGGACTTTAACATTCATGTTGATAACTCCTCTGACCCTTATGCTTTAAAACTCTTTTCCCTTACCTCCTCATTTGACCTCCAGCTTTGCTCTCCTGCCCCCACTCACCAGCATGGGCATTGCCTTGACCTTGTATTCTTCTCTAATTGCTTACCCTCAAACTTCTGTACCTCAGTTCTTCCATTATCAAACCATCACCTGCTAAGATTCACTCTTCATTACTCACCACCTCAACCTCATCCTGTCTCTTCCAACCTCATTAGAAATCTTCATGCTATTGACCCTTTGGCTCTCTTCTTCACTGTCTCATCACCTCTTTCCTACAATATGTCATCTGAGTCTGCTGATGAGGCAGTAGCTTCCTATAATGCTGCACTCTCCTCTGGTCTGGATGCGCTTTCTCCACCTATGCCATCTCCTGTGAGGCATACTATATGCCAGACCTGTCAGTCTTCTACTACCCACTATGTTCCTGTGCCTATTCAGCTGCGTGCGCTTGGCTGAAATCCCATTCTCTTGAGGACTTTCTATACTTCAAACTCATGCTTGTCTTTTTCCAGTCAGCCATAGCATTCACCAAACAAGACTATTATGTCCATCTAACTCTCTTGCCTATGACCCTCACCATCTTTTTACAACTCTCAACTTTCTCCTCAAGGTGTCTCTGCTTCCAACCCCTCCTTCCCTTTCAACTCAAACCCTGGCTGACTATTTCCATGACAAAATCCACAAGATCATACTCCAATTCCATATGATGTCAGCTACTTCCCCTCCTCCCCCTCTTTACTCCCAACTTTCCCCACTATCTCTTCTACCCTTTCTTCCTTTTCTATTATCTCTGAGGAGGAAACCACACACCTTCTTTCCTCCTCCAAACTCACTACCTGCTCCTCTGATCCTATTCCTGCCAGTCTAAGCTCCATCTCCTCCACTGTTCCCTTCCATCTCTCGTATTCTCAACTTATTACTCTCCACTGCAGCTGTCCCTGCAGTCTTCAAGCATGCTGTGGTCACACCTCTCCTCAAAAAACCCTCACTAGACCCTACCTGTCCTTTTAACTATCGACCCATGTCCCTCCTCCCCTTCATTTCTAAACTACTTGAAAGTGCGGTTCACCGCCCCTGCCTCGACTTTCTCTCCTCTCAAGCCCTCTTGGATCATTTACAGTCTGGCTTTCGTCCTTTACATTCTACTGAAATGGCTCTTGTCAAAGTCTCCAGTGACCTGGTCCTGGCTAAATCCAAGGGCCTTTACTCCATCCTCATCCTTCTTGACCTTTTTGCTGCTTTTGACACTGTTGACCACAACCTTTTCCTTGATTCCTTGTCCTCGCTTGGTTTTAAGAGCTTTGTGCTATCCTGGTTCTCTTCTTATCTCTCCTCTTGCTATTTCAATGTTTGTTCTGGTGGAAACTCCTCTTCTGCTATCCCACTCTCAGTTGGTGTACCCCAAGGATCTGTCTTGGGTTCACTCTTTTTCTCTCTCTATACCTAGTCCCTTGGTGCACTCATCTCTTCCCATGGCTTTCAGTACCATCTTTACACTGATGACTCCCAGATCTACCTCTCTACACCTGAAATCTCTCTGGCAATCCTGGCCAGGATCTCTGCCTGCCTTTATGACATTGCTGCTTGGATGTCTCACCGCCACTTGAAATTGAACATGGCCAAAACTGAGCTTCTTATTTTTCCCCCTAAACCCTCCTCTCCCCTTCCTCCCTTCTCAGTCTCTGTGGATAACTCTCTACTCCTCCCTGTCTCCTCAGCTCACAACCTTGGGGTCGTCTTTGACTCCTCGCTCTCCTTCTCTACAAACATCCAATTGATAGCTAAATTCTGCTGTTTCTTTCTCTATAACATCAACATAATTTGCCCATTCCTTTCTTGACACACAACTAAGACACTTATCCACTCCTTAGTCACCTCCCATCTTGACTATTATAACCTACTCCTTGCTGATCTCCCTCTGAATTATCTCTCTTCCCTCCAATCTGTTCAACACTCTGCTGCGCATCTAATCTTCCACCAGCTTCACCATGCTCATATTACCCCTCTTGTCAAGTCACTTCATTGGCTCCCTGTCTGTTTCCACCAGTTCAAGCTTCTCCTGCTGTCCTATACATGCATTCACTCTGCAGCTCCTCACTACCTTTCTTCTCTTAACTCTGCTCTTCTGGCAAATCACACCTATCTGTGCCCTTCTCTTCTATTGCTAACTCCAGACTTCGATCCTTTCTCCTTGCTGCTCCTTATGCCTGGAACAATCTACCCAAGTCTGTATAACAGGCATTTTCTCTGACTTTTTTCAAATCCAGGCTGAAATTTCACCTCTTCACTGCCACTTTCAATGTTGACTCATCTTATCTCATTTGTGTTTCCTTACCATTCCCCCTAGATGTATCCCATGTCTACAGCTACTGTATTGTCTGTCTTGACTAGATTGTAAGCACTGATGAGAAGGAACCATCTTTTACATGTGTCTGTGCAGCACTGCGCATGTCTTCTAGTGCTATACAAATGTTCAGTAGTAGTAGTAGTAGTAAACAACTTAAATATCTAAACAAATCCTTAAAATTAAGGTGCAGACAGCAGTTTAGCTGTTAGATGGGGGCTATCCAGTCTTTTGCATTGAGTGTCATATGTTTGATTTTCTCCCAGTTCGGAAGGGTCTTACATATACACTAGGTACAAGGAGCTCTTTGCTCTTAGGGAACAAATCCAATCTCTGGAAGCTAGAGTAGCAGATTTGGAGGAGCCAAGGAAGACAGAGAGGTATATAGACGAGACCTACAGGGACATAGTACTAAATCCCACCCAGTTTGGCAGTCTCTCTATTGTCATTAAGGAGAGAGAGCATCATCTTCAAATGACAGGAAGTGATCCTGTAGCTAGGACCTGTCCTCCAGGTGATGTAAAACCCACTCATACCAAGGTGGTTTCTCCAGGGTCATGTGCCCATGAGGTAAGGGTTAGGATGGCCATTATAGTTGGTGATTTGATCATTAGGTATGTAGATAGCTGGGTGGCCGGTGGAGGTGAGGATCACCAGTTAACATGCCTTCCTAGGGCAAAGGTAGCAGACCTTACACGCCACCTAGATATGGTTTTAGTGCTGGGGGTGGGGGGGGGGGGGGTAGCCTGCTGCATTCTCAGAAATGCTTCCCATTTCATGTACAGGACCCAAAAGGCAGATAGAGCTCCAGAGTCTCAATGTGTGGATGAGGCGATTGTCTAAGAAAGAGGATTTTGGATTTGTTAGGAACTTGGCAAAATTCTGGGAAGAGAGGGACTTTTCAGAAAGGATCTCCACCTTAACCGTGGTGGAACCAGTCTGCTGTCATTAACTCTTAAAAAGGAGATAGAGCAGCTTTTAAACAAGATAGCCATAGCAGAGAGACTGAATTCTTTGCTTTGATTTTACTGAAGAAGATGTAGGAAAGTTAACCACGTCTGAAATGGTATTTAAAGATGATGTATCAGAAGAACTGAAACAAATTTTGATAAACCGGGAAGATTGCAGATTTGCTATTAGTAATCTGTGAACTATCATTAAAATCATCTGTAGTACCTGAAGATTGAAGAATGGCCAATGTAATGCCAATTTTTAAAAAGGGCTCCAGGGGTGATCCAGGAAACTACAGACCAGTGAGCATGATGTCAGTACCAGGCAAAATGGTAGAAACCATTATAAAGAATAAAATTACTGACCATGTATATAGTCAAGGTTTAATGGGAGAAAGCCAACATGGACTTAGCCAAGGAAGATATTGTCTAACTAATCTGTTATATTTTGAAGGTGTGAATAAACAGGTAGATAAAGGTGAGCTACTTGATATAGTGTGTCTGGATTTTCTGAAAGCCTTTGACAAGGTCCCTCATGAGAGACTCATGGCAAAATTAAAAAGTCATGTGATAGGAGGCAGTGTACCATTGTGGATTAGGAACTGGTTAAAAGACAGAAAGCAGAGAATAAGACTAAATGGCCAATTTTCTCAATTGAGAAAGGTGAACAATGAGTACCCCAGGGATCTATGCTGGGCCCGCTGCTTTTTAGCATATTCATAAATGACATGGAAATGAGAATAACAAGTTAGGTGATCAAATTTACAGATGATGCAAAATTATTCAAAGTTGTTAAAGCACTAGAAGATTGTGAAAAATTGCAAGAGGACATTGCTAAGTTGGAAGACTGGACATCTAAATGACAGATGAAATTTACTATGGACAAGTGCAAAGTTATGCATCTAGGAAAGAACAATCTAAACTATGGTTACACAATGCAAGGTTCTACATTAGGAACCATCATTCATGAAAAAGATTTAGGCATCAATATGAATAATATGTTGAAACCCTCAGTCCAGTGTGCTGCAGCAGCCAAGAAAGCAAATTGAATGCTAAGAATCATAATGAAAGGAAAGGAATGGAGAATAAAACCAAGGATATTATAATGCCTCTGTATACAACCAACCTTGATTATTGTGTGCAGTTCTGGTCACTATATCTTAAAAATGATATAGCAGAATTAGAAAAGGTACAGAAAAAAAGCCATCAAAATGGTAAAGGGGATAAAAGGATACCTTTATGAGGAAAGGCTTAGAAAGTTAGGGCTCGTCAACTAGCAAAAGAGATGGCTGATCGGAGATATATTATAGAGGTCTATAAAATAGTGAATGGAGTGGAATAGGTAAACATGGATCAGTTGTTTGCTCCTTCAAAAAGTAGAAAGACTAGGGGACAAGGAATGAAGCTATAATGTAGCCCATTTAAGACTAATAGGAGAGATCAGAATACCATGATGACCTTGCAAAATTGTAGAGCTCTGGATATGATATTGGCCAGCAAGGAGGTGTCTGCAATTTTTTAAATGAGAGTAATTGTTGTACTATTACTGCTAATCATACTGTATTCACTAACAATGCCATAGAAAAAATTAGAAATATTGCTGCTTTAAATATTGAAGACTACAAGGGTATATTGGACACTTCCTCATGGAATGCATTCTATTCTTGGTTCTCTGGTTTAGGTTCAGGGTTGAAAGGCCTATTTATGGCTGCATTAAGATTTATAGTAATAGCAGTAGTTTGTTGTTTTGCTTTTCCTGTCTCCTGCCTTTTTGTAGAAAATAGTTAACCAAAGCAACAACGGCAACTCTTGCGCTCATGAAGAAAGAAGAAATGGAAGAAGCAGTTTCATTCCTGACTCGGAATGATGACACATTTGGGGAGACACCAGAGGGCTTTACTCTTATTGCACTGAAAGTGAATTAAGAGAGATTCAAAGAGGGGAATGAAGAAGACAAGAGGGCTGAATGAATCTCTCTGTCTGCTTTCCCAAAATCCTCTCTGAAAAACTCTATCTTGAAATGAATGCATAAGAAAGTCTGTGTGTGTGTGTGTGTGTGTGTGTGTGTGTGTATACTGTGAACCTTCAGACTGCTGTCAAGATGAATTGCAAAGAGAATGCTTTACCCTTGAGTATACATAAACAAGGGAAAGACAGGAATTGGGGGAGACATAAGACCCCAGCAAAAAACCATAAAACAAGAGAACAAAGAAAGGAATGTGTTCCTATGTTATTGTAAGGAATAACCATATAAGGGAAAAGGGACAAAATGTGTTAAAGAAAAATGTGAAGTGAATTTATAAATTAGTTCTTTGTAGAATGTGACTTGGGCAGACAGCGTCTGAAGCTCTGCATTGAGTGATGCCACTCTTTGCCTCTCAGGATAACAACACAGTGTTATATTTGCTGCAGAGCTGTGTATTTTAGTTCAATAAATTAGATTGGTTTTTACTTATAAGTTGTCCTGTCTTACAAATGTATACACAAATTATAAGGAGTGTGGTCTAATATTGGGGTGATACACAGCACTAAGGCATAAATAGAAAAAGCCCAAGTAGAAGAAGTAGGAGAAAACATTTTTCAAGTCAACACATAATCTAGCACTGGAATTCATTACTGGAGGATGTCTTCAGAGCTGTTAGTGTAGCTGGATTTGAAAGAGATTTGGACTGCTTCCTGGAGGAAAAGTCCATAAGCCACTATTAAAGAGGACTGAGGAAATCCACTGCTTACCAATTTGACAAGCAGCATGGAATCTGGATACCTTTTGGGAACCTACCAGGTATTTGTGACCTCAATTGGCCACTGTTGGAAACAGGATACTGGGCTTGATGGACCTTGGTCTGACTGAATATTGCATATCTTATGTCTTTATGTTCTTATCCCAATATAGATGCCATTGAAGCTGTTTAATTTTTTTTGCAAGAGGATGTGGTCAAGACCGGTAATAAAGCTGGATTTTAAAAAGATTTGGACAAGTTTCTGGAAAACAATTCTAATCACAGTTATTATCCAGGTAGACATGGGACTGCCACCTCTTATTTCCAGGAGTTGGGAGCTGGATCAACTAAGTCCTTCCAAGCAACAAGATGTTGACTTGATGGACCATTGCTTTGACCCATCATGGTAATTTTTTTGTTTGTTATGTGGTTTGCATTTTCTGATGCTTCCGATTATCTTCTTCAAGCAAACCTGTTCCATCATTGGACAAAATATATAAAACGCCCCATTCATTTTATTGGCTGTGAATATTTTACAGTAACCATTACAGATTAGTGGAAACCAGTTGCATCTTTCTCTAGGAATGTTGCAATCCAGCTGGTGAACTGACATTCTAGATTCTGAATAGCTACAATCCAACGACAGTCATGAATCAGCATATCCCACTGAGTTGTTAGGCCTGTCAAATGAAATGCCTTTGTAAGTCACCTCATTACATCCATACATTGGCATTTTAGATTTCTATTTGTCGCTGGATGACATTGTTGCTGTATGTCATTAGTGCTGGAACAATGAGTATGGAGATTAAACAACACAAAAACTAAAGATTGCAAGGGACAGTACTAATAGGTAGCCTAAAAGTGTAATGGTGCTTATAGAAGTACTGTATGCCAGACTAATGGAAAAATGAATCACACTCACCGATTCCAATTTACTTCATAATATTTATGCTCTTTGTTTCTTATCTAATATAGCTTCTAACATGAGGAGAAAGAACAAACTCCAAGTGAAAAAGTCTTCCCCACTGGGCTACCACTAATACCACCAAATATTGCCCCTCTGCGTCTGCCAGCAATACTAGATATAACCATTCTCCTGGGGTTGCTAGACAACTGGGGGGGGGGGGGGTGTCAATTTTTCCTCCAACCAGCATTACAGGGCTTAAGATAATTGATCTGCAAGAATGTCTTAACGCTCTTCAGAGTAACAAAAACATCAAGAACCTCAAGACAGCCATTTTGTGACTCATTCCTCTGTTTCTGATCAATCTGGGAAGAAATTTCCCATGTGCCATTTTGCAAGTGTTATCGCAGTGCAGAATAGTACGTGTGCATTATTCAAACCCTTGGTAGTCTATTGCTGTGTGTTTTTGTCAGATCTGCTACTTTCTCCTGTGCAGCTGAACACTAACAATTAATTGATTATATAAAAGTTTGATATACTCTTCTTGTCACCTTGTTTGCTTTCTAATGTCTTGCAGAATGTCGATTTAGTTGGCTATGTAGCATATAAATGAAAATTAATTCATTCATTAAAATAAAATTGCTACGGCATAAATCCAAGATCCGATGCCTTTCACTTAAGACTAAAGCTATCACCAGAGCTTGCCCACCTCTGGGAGACTGAAAATCTTGTTGTTCCATGGATCAGTGCTTCTAAACCCTCTCCTGGAAGAACACGTAGCCAGTCGGGTTTTCAGAATTACTTCAAGGAATATGTATGAGATAGAGATGCAGGATTCCAATGATGAAGCACAACTACCAAGTGATAGGTGTACAACCAGTCCAGAGCATGGTATGTCCAAAAAAACAGGATTCCTTTATTCAATGTTATGTTCAATGCTGGGGTACAAAGAGCCTTCTTGTACCCCAGCATTTTCGGTTTATGCTTCTTGTACCACAGCATTGAACATACCATTGAACAAAGAAATCCTGTTTTTTTGGACATACCACGCTCTGGACTGGTTTGAGAAAGAGATGCATACAACGAGTTTCGAACCTATGAAGATTTTTGTCATGCATTTTCCTTGCGATAGTCCTGACTGGCTAGGTATATCTCCAGGAGAGTGTTGAGAAGTGCTGTCATATATTAAAATGAAATATTCTGCCATTTTGTCTCTGAATGGCCACTCCAAGGTCTTATTTTCTCCTAGGGTATGCAGTATCTTAAGCACATTGAAATAAATAAATTAAAACATTTATATACATTCTCTCATAGAGATTCTAAAATTCATTTTTCCAAATGTCCTACAAAGTTTAGGTGCCTAACTTAGAATGTTAAGTACTAGAGAAGTGCAGAGGGTCTTTTTTTTTGTTTCATTTAATGGTGGGGCGGGGGTTCTTTCTGTTTAATATCTTCATTTCTGTTTTGCTTTACTGCATGCTGTTGTACAATAGCAACACATTAAACTATTTTAGTTCATCCCGTTGACAGTATGCATTAAAACCAAAACCTGCGCCACCAAATTTAAAAGCAAAGCTACCCTGAACTTGATCCCTAACCTAAGGATTCCCCAGAATCTCCTTAAGCTTATATGTTACTATCCCTGGGGTCAAAAAGAGACAGGAGTGATCCCTGGCTGCTCCTGTACAGCCAGAGCTATATTCCAAAATGGTGACAGCTGAATCAAGACACACCAGTGTGGAATATGGCACCAGTGAGGCAGGAGCAACTGGGGATCGATCATTGCTGACTCTTTTAGACACTGGGGATAGTGTCACCTGAGCAATGGGAGGAAAAGAAAAACAAATGAAATATTCTCCACTTTTCTTTCATTTCAAACAAATTCACATCCCTAATAGGCACCTAAATTGACTCCTTTAAAAAATGACTAGGGCAGAGCTTCCAAATTTGGAAGCCAACCTTTACTAGGCACCTTCATTTAGATGCTTAAAAAGTAGGCAACTACAACAGTGAAGGTAGAGTGTGAAAAATAATTAGCTGCTCAACACCGATTTTTGACAGTAGGCAAATGAATTGCTGGCCAAAATTTAGCAATGGTACATACATTTTAGGATGCTAATTTTAGGAAATGCTTCTAAAAATTGATCCTTCTCTGCTAGAGTATTTGTTTCTGTACTTCACAACACTAATATATTCAAGAAGCAACCAATCCTATTGAAACATAGGGGTATGTTTACTAAGGACCGTTAAGGGCGCAAAGGTGCCTTGTGCGTGCGTTATTGGTGCTCGGTAGTGGTTATTGCTATGGAAAGTGCCGATAATATGGTCTTAATGTGCAGTAACATGTTAGCAGCTGGTAAGTTACAGAGGGGTGGAGAAGGAGTGTTAATTGGGTGGAACGTAGGCAGAGACAGCATGTGTGCCCTTAATACCGGTTCTCTTATTGTGCATTACGGGCGCAACCACCGGGACCCTTAACACCAGCTAAAAGCTAGTATTAAAGGCTCATTTTGAAGCAAGAGAGCCATTCTCGGCCATTAAACACCATGCAGCGAGACAATTCACATGTAAGCAGTGTGCAGCAACTAGACTGACCCCTGAAATTAGTGATAGTAGTGGTCAATTGGCAGTCACAGCATGGTGACCTTTCAATAAAAGGCACTATGTTGTTGGTGCCAAAGTTGCAAAGGTGTGTCATGTTAGTGATTGAGCAGGGTCGGGTCATCTGCTAGGCTGACAAGGCAGCCGCCTAGGTTGTACATCTGCAATGTCTTGTGACTCTGCTGTGACGGTGGTGACACACATACAATTCATGCCGCCACTTTCAAAAAGGAGCCGAGCCACCGCCATTGCCACCACATAGCCATGTTAGCAGTATGTGGGAGTGGGGATGGTGGCAGCAGCAGCTTCTGCCTGGTGCAGAAGATACCTTAATCCCTGCCCTGTATGTCAGGTGCAATGCTGTTAGTGGCAAGCATGTCACTAGCAGGTAAAGTGGAGCCCATTGTGATTCCTCCCTTCTGTGGTGGCAAGGCTTAAGGCAGCAGCCCACATGCTCATGGCATGCCGCTCCTGCCCCCCTCTGATACTTTCTGTCTGAGGGGGGCAGGAGTGACACGCATGTGTGCCACTGCTTTAAGGACACTCATAGCACTGAAGCGGCAGCTGTGCCATGCTTGCAGGGAGGGCATGCTGACCACCATGATCAGTAGACCTAGGCACCCACCTAGTTCATCTAGAGTATGTGCCAGCCCTGGTTACTGTGAGCCTTGAGCAGCTGAGTTAGGACTAACCATGCATTTCCTAGTGAGAGACAACAGTGTGTGACCCATAACTTGCAGTGTGAGAGAATGCACAGGCAAGCACAATTAATGGCGCCTATACACCTGTGGCACCTGGGAAGTATTGTCTGCTAATCGCTATCACCTTCACGCCCTGATTGTGCATGTGGTGTCTCCTGGCTACATCATCAGTCCCAAAGTGGTGCACAGGTTGCCTGTTTCCACCCATGACCCCTACATCCTACAGTAATGAGCAGCATCACAGCACTTTGAATGGGGACAGTTGGATCAGGATGTCCTTCACATGCACATATTGAGTGGATATGTGCATGTGGGGGGAAAAATATGCCAGTGAGCTAGATTAGGCAATATGATAACACACCATCTCAGAGGAAAAATAATCAAACTGCTTTCTCAGTTGCCAAATGATGACCAGGGCCTGTGTATGAATCAGTGACATTTTCATGAATAAGCACTGTTTTCGGTGCCACAGACATTTAGGCCACATGGGAATCCAAAGTGTGCAATGTGGCATGTCAACCATGAGGTTATTCTAGGACTGGCCCACAAGCACACTCCATAAAATGGTCATTCTGCTAGGTCATCCAGGGTCTTGCATGTGAGTGTTCATGTATCATGCCCTGCCCCTCTGGAAGGACAGATCCCGTATATAAGACATGAGCGTCAGTTTTATAAGCAGCATAAAATGCAGTTCTACATACAAACCTAACAAGATGTCCCTTTCTCACAGCAGCCTCACATTCAGACAAGTATGGCAAAGAGCCTGCAGAAAGCTATGCAGACATCCTAGCTCATGCCCTCATGTAGCCTGACAATGACCACTTATACATACGTGAATTGATTCACCCACACTCTTATACAGCTGCTCTGTGGCTCGAAACAGAAGGCCACTGTGTGGGTTCAAGACCAGCCTGTGGCTCGGGATTGATTAGTCCAGGTATGTTAACTTTAGCCTACATTTCCAGAGCTGTATCAGCACGTGCAGTCCTCTCTATCTGGTCCAGCATGAGTCCTCACACTGAGAAGCGGCACCAACACTGGCTGGATGGCAGAGCATGCTACTAGCACCCACAGGCTGTGCTGGCTTTAGGAGGTATGTGCATGCACACATCTAGTGCTGGCATTGACAATGTTCCAGCATTAAAGGAGGCCTAAGGGCCAAGTAAGAATGCCAAGTGACACCTGTTTTGGACAGTGGCGTCATGTGTGTGTATGTGTGTCCAGAGGAATGTGAGTTACAGCAGTGCACTGTGCATGCATGTGATGCCCAGGCTTTATGGCTCTGCGTGCAGCATGGTCAGTTAGCCAGTAACTCCATTTACACGCCTTTCTGGACAATAGGAAATCCTAGCTATTTTACCCAGCTTGCTCATATTGCAAGCTGTTAAGTACAATAACATTGAAACCAGAGGGACAAATACTAAGGCCAATACATTTAAATGAATATCAAAAGGTCTGTAATCTAGCATGAGAGATCAAAGTAGAGAGGATTCTTAAGTCTTACAACAGGATTTTCTTAATGACTAGAGAAGAGAGACTGCCCTTCTTTCTCTGTGAAACTGAAACATGGAATAGCAAGCCGGAGCTCACCCCCTTAAATCGAACTGCACTCACATCGAGAGGCGTGTAGGACGTCATTTCAGTCATTCAAGGACAGGACAAATACCTAACTTTTGGATCTCGAAGCAGAAATGTGTTTTATATGTCACCCTTTCCTCCAATAACATTCTAGCAGATTTCACAGTCATAAAATTGACAGTCACCTCTGGGACTATTCATTTGGACGAGTGATCTTCCTGGCAGCTTTCCACAGAAAGAAGAGCCATGGTTGACAACTACTACACAGCTATAACCGGGCTACATTTCTAAAGTGCACTACGGCATGAGTGCATGCTAACTTGCATTGCCGTGCGTTATTTACTGCAGGTCCCATTTTATGCAGTGGGATCTATTCACTAATAACTTGTTGCAATGGTAGGAATAGGTACAGGCAAAAAATGTTCAGTTTACTTTTTGAAAATGTTGCAATTTTCCCTGATTTTAATTTATTTTCTTAGTCCATTCATGTTAATAAAAATATTTTGACCTACAATAAAACTGTATAATGTGTAATAATTGATAGTAGGCATGTTAATGTGTAGGAAAAGGTGCATTGAATCAGCTTTGCATGTATTAAAATTTTTAACATGTTTTAATGAACCAAATGCTTACGAACGAATGGACATCCCTACTTACTGACTTCAATGCAATGCCAACTCTATACTGCACTTTAGTAAATCTAGCACATAGGAACTTCTCTACGGTCATTCAGAGTCAGTAAGAAATTCTAATTGAGCTCACAAATCCCACAAGACCTCTTGATGTATAATTTACTAACCACTAGTTTATGCTTCTTTTCTTTTCCATTTTTTACTGTACATGATAGGAATACTGAGGATGGCAACCATTGCACTATCACAGCTAAAGCTTTTTGAACTAGACCAATGCTAGAGCCCCTACTCTTACAGAAGTGAACTTAAGTACATGCAGATATAAACTGGCCAGAGGTTTGAAATGTAACACACCTAAAAAAAATTCCAAAATGACCCTATTTTATGACTTCTTTAGAAAGGCAATATAGTAGCCTAATGGTTAGAACTCTGGCTTGGTAACCAAGCAACCATTCCCAGTAGCCCTCCTTGTGGCCGCGGGCAAGTCACTTAACACTAAACCCAGCTATTCAATGCTGGGTTCATATCTAGCCCTAGTATTGAATATCTGGGGTTTTTGCACAGCCTCTAATGACATAGGAGCTAATGGTGCAGCAACGATATTGAGCCATGGACTGGTTAGCTCTCATGAGTAAAGATAGGCCAGCTTTTGCTGCGTCTATCTTTACCCACAGGTCATTCACCGAGAAGCGGTTAATCAGGGATATTCAGCGGCAATAACCATGTAAGTGCCACTTAATATCTTGCTCAGTGGCATTTACACGGTTTACAGGTCTGTAAACTGTGTAAATGCCTGAAAATCAGGCCCTGGGTTCCAGAATTATCTCCAGTAGGGCACAAATGCTCTTGCACAAATTTACACCTGTTCCAAAGAAGACATAAGTGTGTGCGTGTACTCTATGAGGTATGTTTACTAAAGCGCACTAAGGGTTTGCAATTAGAAGCATGTTTACTAAGTCATGCTAATGGTTTACTGCTTGCTACGTGCATCACCCTGACAGTGAGGGGCGGCACAGTAAAAGTCCCGTGCTAAACATTAGCATGGGAAGGGATGGTGACTGGGCAGATTGGCAGTGGGGTGTGGGCATTGATGGCACATTGTGGTTAGTACAGCCATTACTGGCGTGTGTTAACCGTGATTGCTGCCATTAGCGCAGGAGCAGCTACTGTCTCCTCGATGGCTGGCAGTAAGTGCATCCGCCTTAGCATGATGAGGTGCATTTCCCTGTCCAAGACAGGCATGCTCCCAACAGCATGGATCTATGCTCATTTTGGGGGCTTAACACGTGCTAACTTAGTGCATTTTAGCAAACATGCTCATTAATGCATAGTTGGAGCAAAAACTAATGCGGGGTATGTAAGACAGCCCTATGCTAACTGTTGGCCGCATGCCCAGCATGTTCCCAGTGTTGATTGCATTGAACAGTTCCATTACGCAAGGCAGTGGCATTTGCAATTAACACAGATGCACAATTGACAATTAGCATGTATTAATAATGCCCATGCTAATTGCAACATGCAATTAACTTCCATTCTCTACCTCTAACCTGTCCATTTTCCGCACACTAAGCAGATAGCATTGGAGTTTTAACACTCTGGCTGTTTTGTTGTGTAGTAGCAGTTACCACAGTCCTACGCTAGGTCCTTACAACCCTCTAAAGCGCGTGTTACCCGTTAGCATGTGCCCCAATGTGTGTACATGTGTATTTTGTAAAGTGTGCAAATGCATTCTAAATCCACGCAAACTTTTATGCAACGCCTGTGCACATTCCATATGAGTGCATGTTCTTGTCACATGTATACTTATAAATTCATACCTGCCTGCATGATTTTGTAAGAGACATTCTCTGTGTATAAATATGCTTTATATGCAGAAAATGCTCTATAAAATTACCCCCTTACATTTTCAAAAGCATTTCTGCATGCAAGCCTTCATTTTACGCAAGACAACGGACTCTGAAAACTGCTCAGCCCACGTGTGTGGAAACTAAGGTTACCGGATTTTTTTGCAGGCAAATCTGGGACCCTTATCTGAAGTGTGGGGGGAGGGGATAATAGAGACTCCATCTTAGTTTTAGGTTTGAGCAAGAAGAGGTGGAGAAGGGAAGAGGAATCATTATCCTTCCTCTCCTCCATTCATCCCGTGACAGCAACAATATGACTTCCAAGCAGACAAACTGACAGAAAAATAGAAACAGTGATGCACCCCCCCTCCCCCACCTCCAGTACTGCGCAAAATGTAAAGATAATGGATACAAATTCTAAAAACGGACATATTCATATCACTAACTCAAAAATAATTTTTTTTCTACTCCCTCTGTCCCCATTGCTGGAATTGGGGACAGGAGGCTGCCAAACTGGTGGGAATCGGGGACAAAGCTCTAAAATCGGGGACAGTCCCTAAAAATCGGGGAAACTCATGCTTACGGTGCATGAGTTCACTTTCGCTTCCTTTGGATGCCAGAACATTTAAAGGGCACGCGAATCATTCCTATGCACGCACGCCTATTAATTAGCACACATATAATTGATTTACATGCTTGCAAGAGTTCTGGCGAACATACAAAGCGGGTTATTTTAGAAGCCTTATTTGCTATCTCCGCATGGAAAATCCAACATTTATACATGGGGATGACATCCATGTGTAAGAAGTGATTTTAGAAAGGGCTAAATTCACGCATTAGTAAGACCTACCCTGGGCAGGAATGTGGTGGAAAGACTGGGCCCGAGGCAGGGTGGAGCAGTGCAGACTTAAAGCAAGAACTAGGCGTACAGTGGGAACCAGAGGTAGCAAGGCATAATCCAAAGAAGAAACAAAGTAGAGCTGGGCAGAAACAGATGCGGTTCATGTCCTTCAAAAACTGTTAACCAACAAAGCCGTGTCCGAATGGGCTTCCTTATATATAGAGTCTCAAAAGACATACCTCTTGCTGGTCCAGTGGGCTCCTTGGAGAGGGGGGGGGGAGGAAGTTATCTTTCTGGCACGCTAGCTCATGGTTCTAGAACTTGGGCTACAGCTGAATTATCTCTGTGGCTTAGTAGTAAGTTGCTAGTCTCTGGCCTGTAATCTCATATGTTCAGCCCCCAGTAAACCTTAAACACATAAATATCCATAATACAAAAAAGCTGCAAGGGAGGTTTCAGAGGTATAGCTAGCATATGGCCTGGGCAGGTCAAAAATCTATGGGCCCAATATTCAGCAGTGGCAGCTAGCTATTGCTGCTGAACTTTAGCCCCACATATTCAATGCTGGGGCCATATCTGGCCACCGGCAATGAATATCTCAGTTGGCCGGATAGTAGAGAAGCTAACCGGGTAGCAAGGCCATCCCAAGGGCTGTGTAAGCAATGCAGCCGCACAGGGTGCAAGCACGGAAGCGGTGCTGGTACTACCACTGGGCTTCTAGGAAGCTCAAAAAGAGTGTTACTATATGTGGTTGGGTGGCGAGGGGGCACAAGATTCATTAATGGCAGAGGGGTGCATTTCTAGCTTGGTAAGGTCCTGCCGTGAAGACTGCTAACCGCGTTAATTACACTGAATATTAGGCCCTTGTCTTTATTCCCCGTTTCATACAAGGAATGCACAGTTATGACGGTTTCAGCCAGCCCTTGACAGGAAGTATAAAGGGGTTATCTTCCTTAATCCCCATTGTTATTTCCACCTCAAAGTTGAAATTAAATAAAAATAGTGGCCTCTGTAGTTAGTTGGCAGACTTTATATGCATGGGTTTGTAAAATGGTCCACACGTCTGTGCAAATTGTGAAATACCAAGTTACCCATGTAAGTTGCCGCATTGCCTCTGTTGACTCTTTCCTATGTGAACAGTAGATTTGTAAAAGAGCTTCTCTGGCTCTAAGGGAAATGTTTACAAAACAGCGGTAGCGGCTTCTGTGAGATATCGGAATTCTATAGGGCCGTGGATCTGACATCGCATAGAAACCGCTACCGCTGTTTAGAAAACATACCCCTAAGTGTTGGCAAATACATTACAGCATGTCCTTATACGTATTTTAGAAAAAGCTCCTTTTCTAAAATACCACTGGAATTTTGCATGTCCTAACCTGGACATCTCATTCCTGATCTCTACATACTATCTAAAATGTGCATTTATGTGTGCTCGTGGAACGAATATGTGAAATGAATGCAAAAGCATGCCGGAAAATTGGGGAAAATGTGCTGTAAATGAGCATGAACCAAAATTCCTTTTGGCTGTGCATACACCTTGTGTCCCTCCTCTTATTTATTTACTTAGATTTAGTTTGTGCATTTTCATTGATAGCTCAAGGGGAGCTACATTAAAGAGCAGCTGCTATTTCCCTGTCCCCAGAAGGTTCACAATCTTAGGGTTCTATTTACTAAGCTGCATCATGGCAATAACACAGATTGCAAATTAATGCATGCTAGCTGGCAGTAACATGCATTCTTTTGCCAATAACACAGCCAAATGCAAATCATTCCCCCATATGCATGCTAAATAATAAGTTGTGAAGTATGCAAATTCATGCAAAACAGTTTATTATTATGTAAAACGAATAAGGTAGCTTGTTGTAAATTAGCAACACCTCAAGAGATGGTGTTAACTTCCTCCAGCAGCACTGGACCACAAACAAATGGGTCGATGCTCCCAGAAATAATGTTACAGGAGCCAGGCAGATATGAAATATAGCCCCCTTCCTCTGAGCCCTTAAAAGAAATATGGTTGCCCCATGCATGCTCACCCTCCACTCAATCAATGATCCTTTGACTTTGAAGTCCTACTCCTTTACTTATCCCTCACCCCCCAAATCCCCTTTACTTACTGAGCTGTCCGTAGTGGATAGTAGGGGTTATTTATTTTAAGGAATCAGAAAGTGGGGGTAGGGGAGTTATTTTTTGTATCTAGCTCAACCAGCCCTTCGAAAGGTAGCAGATCCAAGTTGAAGCTCATTGTCTTTGCATTGCTATGGCCTGGAATGTGCGCAAAAAAACCCAACAACAATTACTACAGGATTCACTAACCTATGGTATTGAGATCCCATGGCTTAGCAAAGCCCACAGTGAATTTCTCACAAACATAAGAACATAAGAAATGCCATACTGGGTCAGACCAAGGGTCCATCAAGCCCAGTATCCTGTTTTCAACAGCAGCTAATCCAGGTAACAGGTGCCTGTCAGGTTCCCAAAAAGCTACACAGATTCCATGCTCCGTAGCCATGGTTCTCTTTAATAATGGATACCGAGCTTGATGGACCCTTGGTCTGCCCAGTACAGCATAAGTTCTTATGCTCTTTTTCCTTTTAGTTTAGCTAGCTCCTTGCGAACACAATCTTCTGAAAAACACAGGTTTGCAAAAAAAATTTTTTCGAGAGCTGTTTTGGTTATTCCATGTAATCGTTATGTTTTTGGGTGGGCTGAATCCGAAACTGACCTCCATTTTGTCATAGGACATCACATTTCCTGACAATTTAGGTAACTATGTTAAATAAGGCAATACCTCAAAATAAATGGAAATAGACTTATAAAATTAAAGTTTTATTACAATATTTTCATGAAAATCCTTTTTTGAACTGAAATGAGCTCACCTACACACACTAAACTCGATTCGTCTTCCTTGTGAGGCTCCTCTTGGTGCATTTACACTTGTGAGTAGCATTTGGAATGTCTCTCTGAAGCATCCAACAGTAGTCTGCCATCATTGTAATGCTCCATTTTCCCTGGTATCTCCTTTCCATCTCTTTAATATCTTGGTGGAATCGTTCACCTTGTTCCTCACTCACAGCTCCCAAATTTTCAGGAAAGTAGTCAAGGTGGGACTGGAGGAAATGCACTTTCAAACTCATCAGGCAACCTAAAGCTTGAAATGCTTTCAGCATTCGTCCAACGATCTTTTTGTAGTAAGGATCTTTGTTATTGCCTAAAAATTTCTGTACGACTTCTTTAAATGCAATCCACCCTTCTTTTTGAGGATCCGTCATGGTATTGACAAACTCTTGATCAACTATAAGCCTTCTAATGTCTGGTCCGACGAACATACCTTCCTTCAATTTTGCCTCCGACAGGCCTGGAAACTTGGTGACCAAGTATTTGAAGCATTCTCCATCTCTTGGAAGTGATTTTACGAATTGCTTCGTCAATCCCAATTTTATGTGGAGAGGTGGTAGAAGAACTTTATGGGAAGGTACCAAAGTTTCCCGGAGGACATTTTTTTTACCGACTGTTAGCACCCTCGGCTGCCAACTCTTCTTGATCCAGTGATTTTGTCTGTCTCGACTGTCCCATAGACACAGAAAACAAGGATATTTGGTATACCCAGCTTGTTGCCCGAGCAGCATGCACAAGACCTTCAAGTCCCCACACACTTGCCTTGGTCTATGGTCTTCATATTTAAGTTTACGAAGAACCAATTCCAAGTTCTCGTAGGTTTCCTTCAAGTGTACGGAATGACCTACAGGTATGGAAGCGTAAAAACCATTGTGGAGTAAAACTGCTTTGAGACTTCTTTTTGAAGAATCTATAAAAAGACGCCATTGCTCTGAATCATATTGGATTTTAAATTGACCCATCAGACCTTCGACATCGATGCAATAAACCAACTTGTCTTCCAGGGCGAAGTAAGGAACGAACTCCTTTTCACGATGTCTGAACCATGAAGATGACACTCCTGGCAACAATAAAGTCCTGCTTTTCAGCCTTGATCCGAGTAACTCAGCGGCATCTTTGGGAAGATTCAAGTCTCTTACCAAATCATTCATCTCCTCCTGAGAAAACAACTTTGGTCTTGTATCATCTTCAAAGTCAGAACTTGATTCGTCATCTGGTTCAGGTATGACTTCACCTTCATTGGAGCTAGGTATCTCTTCCAAGGTAGCAGGGGCAGGGCTGGCCCGTCCATTGAGCGAGAATGTTTTTTGCACAGGGCCCCGCGTTTCAGGGGGCCCCGCGCAAAAAACATTCTGATCTAAAAGTAAAATTTAAAAAAAAAAAAAAAAAAAGCTGTCTGCTGCCGCTGCCGGGGCCACCGCGGCAGAATCAAGTGTGCCGCGGGGCCCCCCCTGCCCAGCAGAGCCTGTCCTCCCCTGTATCACCTCTCTCTTTCAGCTGCAGTCACACGCGCCGGCTTTCAGAGCGTGAGGGGAGAGTTTCTCCCTCGCTGCTCTGTTAAGCCCGCGGGGGCTGATGGGAAGTTCCCATCAGCCCCTGCGGGCTTAACAGAGCCGCGAAAGGGAAACTAGTTCCTTTGCGCTCTGAAAGCCGGCGTGTGTGACTGCAGCTGAAAGAGAGAGGTGATACAGGGGAGGGCAGGCTCTGCTGGGCAGGGGGGGCCCCGCGGCACACTCGATTCTGCCGCGGCGGCCCTGGCAGCGGCAGCAGACAGCTTTTTAAAAAAAAAAATTCCCTAGGCTGGGCTGGGCTGAGCTGGGCTGGGCTGGGCTGGCCTGGGGGGGGGGGGGGTTTAGGAGGGGTGATGGGCTGGGGGGGTTAGGAGTGGTGATGGGCTGGGGGGGAGCTAAGTCTGTATATGGGCTGATAGGATTAGGACTGGAAGTGGGTTGATGGGGGGTTAGGACTGGTAATGGGGTAGGGGGGCTTAAACTAAAAATTGGGTGATGGGGGATTAGGACTGGAAATGGGCTGGTGGGATTAGGACTGGGAGTGGGCTGATGGGGAGGTTAGGACTGGTAATGGGGTAGGGGGGCTTAAACTGAAAATTGGGTGATGGGGGATTAGGACTGGAAATGGGCTGGTGGGATTAGGACTGGGAGTGGGCTATGGGGGGCTAGGACTGGTAATGGGTTGGGGGGGTTGCTAGGACTGGAAATGGGCTTGGGGGGTTGCTAGGACTGGAAATGGGCTGGGGGGATTAAGACTGGAGGTGGGCTGATGGGGTTAGGACTGGTAATGGGCTGTGAGCTGTTGGGGGGGTTAGGACTGGTACTGGGCTAAGGGGGGCTAGGACAGGAAATGGGCTGATGGGGAGGGGTTAGGACTTGAGGTGGGCTGTTGGGTGGGGTTAGGACTGGCAATGGGCTATGGGGGGCTAGGACTGGAAATGGGCTGATGGGGGTTAAGACTGGAGGTGGGCTGATGGGGTTAGGACTGGTAATGGGCTGTGGGCTGTTGGGGGGGTTAGGACTGGTAATGGGCTATGGAGGGGCTAGGACTGGAAATGGGCTGATGGGGGGTTAACACTGGAGGTGGGCTGATGGGGTTAGGACTGGTAATGTGCTGTGGGCTGATGGGGGTTAGGTCTGGTAATGGGCTATGGGGGGGGTTAAGACTGGTAATGGGCTGTGGGCTGATGGGGGCTGTCTGGTAATGGGCTATGGGGGATTAGGACTGATAATGGGCTATGGGGGGGCTAGGACAGGAAATGGGCTGATGGGGAGGGGTTAGGACTTGAGGTGGGCTGATGGGGTTAGGACTGGTAATGGGCTGTGGGCTGATGGCGGAGGGGGGTTAGGACTGGCAATGGGCTATGGGGGCTGACTGGAAATGGGTTGATGGGGGTTAGCACTGGAAGTGGGCTGATGGGGGGGGGGTTAGGACTGGTAATGGGTTATAGGGGGGCTTAAACTGAAAATGAGGTGATGGGGGGTTAGGACTGGAAGTGGGTTGATGGGGGGGCTAGGACTAGTATTGGGTTGGGGGGTTGCTAGGACTGGAAATGGGCTGATGGGGGGCTAGGACTGGAAATGGGCTGATGCAGGGACTAGAAGGGAATGGATGCTGGGTGAGGCTGGAACTAGAAGGGAGCTGATGTTGGGGGAGGATTAGAATGGGATGGGGCTGGGAGAGTAAAATGGAGAGGGAAAAAATATTTTGTGTGGTAGGGATAAAAAATCTACAATTGGCCGGGTATTGGGAGAGTAAGTGGGGATTGAGGATGGAGGGGTAAAATTTGAGTGGATGAAATAGGAATGAGGAAAGAGCAAAAGGAGAAAGATTAGTATGTTAAAGCAGATGTAGAGAGAGAATGGAGAAAAACTAGAAGAGAGAAGAAAGGACAAATGGACAGCAGACGATGGAGAGTTAGCAGAAGACACGAAGAAACCAGAAGAAAGTGGCTGGAGCAATTGCAGCTGAAAAAAAAATGCACAAAAGGTAGAAAAATATCTCTTTATTTTGAATTTATTAATTGGAATATGTCAGCACTGGTAAATGTGCATCATTAATGTCTGCGCTTTGTTTAGTACAAGAGCAAATTAATGTATAGTTTTATTTCTACAGTGTTGTACATTCCAAGTTTGGCTTTTGGGATTCCCAGTTTAATGTCTTCCTGTTTCTAAATTGTGATTCCTTGTTTGGGGATGGTCTATGTTCTGCATGTGTAACTGAGCTGAGGTATTCTGTTTATGTAATTCCTATTTGACATTGCCATTTGTTCTCTTTCCCCAGTAGGTCATGTATTGTTGTTCTCTGAAATGTATTGGTTTAATATTTGCATGTTTCCTTTTGATAGGTAGGGTATGGTGCTTTGTGAGTCCTGGTAGTGCTGTTAGGATACGGTGGGTTTGCTACGGGTTCTAAATGGGCAGTGTTTGTAGTAGTTCCTAATGTGTCTGGTGGTTGGCACTGGATTATAGTAATGTAGAAATCTTTTAGTCTTTCTTTATCCATACACTCATTAAGAGGCATGTTTACTAAAAGTTAGTATATGGTAACATTATGCAAATATTTACGCAAATGAGGCCCCTTATGCAAATGAGGCCCCACACCGAGTCTCCGCACATGGCCCCGCACCCCCCTTGGGCCGCCCCTGAGCAGGGGGCTTGGGTACTGGTATATCTTTGCCATGGGGGATGGGACGAATTGCAGAGTGAAGATTGGGGTATGAAATGGAATGCTTCCATTTGGAATTAAACCCTTTCACATCGCATGAACAAAAGTAGCAGTCATCACTATGGTTCTTTTGCTCTCGCCATACCATAGGAATCCCATAACGGAAAGATATTTTCTTACCCTTGAACCAGTTTCAGAGGTTCTCAACACACCGTTTTCACACTTTATGAGGCGCCCAGACTTTATCTTGATCTCCAATTTTTAGTCCAAAGTATGCAAAGTATACTTTTTTCACCAAGTCTGTAATATTCTGCTGTTGCTTCAACACTGTATATTCACCACAGATGAAACAGAAACTGTCTGGCGAATTAATACACTTTTGCGAAGCCATAACATAACGGTTGAAGAATGACGAACTAACACGAATTGCGATGAAAAGTGTGAACAGCCTAGAACCAAGAACCTGATGATGATTCGTGCACAAGTGTGGCATGCAGGAGAGAGCAGCTCTGTGTCTGTACACGAGACGTCACAGTGCTGGCCACGCCCCCCTGCACTGACCGGAGCTGCTGCTATCTGCCCTGTGTCTCCCTCCCACTGGATTCTTCAGGAAAGATTAACCCCTTCTACCATTAGAAGCACGGACTTAAAACTTGCTTAGCTTATGTATATATTGCTGACCATCAGATTTACAGTGCTATATTTTTTTTTACATAACTTGGACAACCCCTTTAAGGTTTTTTTTGGCATTTTATATCTTAAATGCACTTATGTGAATTAATTAATAGTAATTTGAATTAATTAATAGTAATTTGAAAAAAATTGATAAATTTGAAGACAATTTTGCATGTTGTAGCAAATCATGACGTCTAAGAGTTTTTTCAATATTTTATTTGTTTTCAGAACACCAAAATACATGGAAATTAGATGAAAATAATCAAACAGCTTTTTAGTCGCAGACCTGTGAAATCATTCAAAATCCTCCTCGCTTCCATTTCTATCTCTGAGGTGTTTTCTGAGGTCTTGCTCCTGGCCTTTCATCTGTGAACACAGAACAGAAATATTTTTAAAGAAATTCTGCTTTATCCTCATCAGTTACTACATTTTTCAGCTACTACATATTTCTCTCCTTCGCCTTTAAGTCTTGCAATACCACTTTTGCATTTCCACATCTCATTAGCATATCTGAAAAATGACACTGGCTTACACCAAAATATTTTTTTTCTTCATCAAAAAGTAAAATCAGATTTTCCTAAAGCAGTTTTTCATGCTGATTCTAAATTTGTAATTAGGTTTTCTCTAGCATGTAGGATTTTAGATATATCATCCATAAACATTTCTGTAAAATGTTACATATCGTAAACATTGAAAAGGTCAGATGTCACACATGCTAATAACTATATTTGGCATGTTTGCATGTAAGAAACACACTAAGGGGTATGTTTACTAAAGGGCTTTAAGGTAACAGGCATTAACGGCAGCGATAAGGGGTATTACATGCGTAAAGGGCGCTAGGTGGGTAGGGGGCGTAAAGAGCACTATGGGCCATTTAATGTGCGTTAAGAGGATATCGGGCGTTAAGGTGTCAAGCATGCACCTTATCATCTGAAAACAGCTGTAACCCTAACCGCTGGATGAAGGAGTTCCAAGGAAAGCCTTTTCCCATACCACACATGACAGAGACCACACACACACACACAGAGGCACCTTACCTCCGAGCCACGCACACACAAGTACCTCAAACCTCTGCGCCAGAATACACACACATGGGCACTCCACCTCTGCACCACACAAAAAGAACCCATTGCAATATTTATGGTGCTATCATTTCCTAATTAGAGTCCTTGTTGTGTGAGTTTTGGAAAATGGAAATGATGTTTAACAGTAACAGCAACTGGACCATGAAACACAGCTAGAGTTCTTGTATATAGTTGGCAACTGACAATTGCTTGTTTTACGCCATGTAACCTCCAAGTTGAATCACCCTGTTCAATGTAAAGCTTGTTGCTTTAACTGTTCATTGTAAACCGCTTTGAATGTATATGATACGGCGGTATATAAAACCTGTTAAATAAATAAATAAAATAAATAAAATTAGTGCTGGCATGCTAAATTTACTCTTGGGGGTATGTTTACTAAAGGACGTTAAGGTAACAGGTTTAACAGCAGTGATAAGAGGTGTTACATGCATAAAGGGCGCTGGATGGGTAGGAGGCATGCCAACGTAAAGGGTGCTATGGGCCATTTAACATGCATTAGCAGGACATCGGGTGGCATGCATCTTAATGTCCAAAAACGGCTGTAACCCTAACGCTGGATAAAGGAGCACCAAGGAAAGTCAATGTAAAGTGATGGATGGAAGGACTGGTGGGAGCTGATGGACCTGCCATATCCGTGGGCACCCTACGTGGCAACCAGTAAAGTGGACGAGCATGTGGGAGGCAGCTGTACTGAAGCACAGGAGGGTGCCAATGTAAAATGATGCAATGACAGTGTGTGGCATAGGATGGGGAAGACATGTCTCCCAGCGGAGCCAGAAGTGGCAGGATGTGTGCAGTGACAGGAAGACAGAGTAGGAGTTGTGACGTGCAGATCAGGCACAGGAGAGGCGTGTGTGAAGATCTGAAATGCAGAAAAGAGTACCAGTGTAGGCCATAGTGTAACAGCTTGCACAAGAAGACATGACTGCACACAGCCGACAGAAGCAGATGGATGGGCTGAAGATAACAACTGCATAATTGTCATCCAAACTGGGCAAATGGGGCATGTACGAACATGAGGTAATACCTGCAGGTGGCTATCCGAGGGGTAGGATGTGTCCGTATGTACTGCAGAGATGTAATGGAGCCAAAAGTGTACAATAACAGTCATGGTGTCATACAGACTCATATTGCCCAAGTAGGTTACAGCTGTATGCATGTAACTGCCTGTTAGTATACCACTGCATCAGTGCAGTCATGTTGGGATACCTTGTACTGAAAAAGTTGTAATGTCTGATAAAAAGCAGGGACTGTAAGAACCTGCAGTCAGCCGAGACAATAGAGGGTTAGGTGACCTGCCCAAGGTCAGAAGGAGGTGTGGGCAATCCATGAAGGGTATTGCATACATTAAATGGCACAGTAAAGCCTTTCACAGTGTCACAAAAAGAGTGCTGGTGGGCCTCAAACCCTGGTATCCTTGGTCCCACGTCTGTGCCATGATTATTACACCACATTGCCAAGCAGTTGCCAGATATCTGCAGGGTGAATTTATATGACCCCCTGCAATGTGCTGTAGCACAGCCAATAAAGCCATGCTCTCAGAAAGGCATGATGGCGAATAGTCTGTTTGCTGGCCCAAATTGTGGGCAGAACAAATAACACTGTGTGTCTGCCAGTCATAGTAGAGCCCTGACTGCTACAGGCATGAAGATGAACTGAATAGCACACAGTCACAAAAAGAACAAGTAGGAATCAAATCCCTGTCCCCTGCTTATGGGAACATTGCATTAACCAGTAGGCTACATCTACTCTTCCCCCATATCTGGTTTCAGTGGCAGCAGGGGGGGGGGGGGGCAGCTGGGATCTCTGCCTGGGGTGCCAGGACCCTTGGACTGCCCATGTGGCACATCTCCTTTCTGCAGAAGCAGCATGTTTGTGTGCCGCCACTGTCACTGTGGGATCATGACGCACATCACTGATGGTAATGCGGATGGCAGGATAGCCCTATGCGGAGAGACTAAAAAGGTTAGAGCTCTTCAACCTGGGGAAGAGACGGCTGAGGGGAGATATGATAGAGGCCTATAAATTAATGACTGGAGTGGAATGGGTAAACGTACAGTAGATCAATTTTTTATGCCAACAAAATGTAGAAAGACTAGGGGACATGCAATGAGTCTACAGTGTAACCCATTTAAGACTAATAAGAGAAAATATTTTTTTCAGTCAACATGTATTGAAACTCTGGAATTCATTACAGAGGATGTAGTAACAGCTGTTAGTGTAGCTGGGTTTAAACATGGTTTTGGACAGGTTCCTAGGGAAAGGTCCATAAACCATTATTAAAGAGGACCCAGGATATCTACTGCTTGCCGTAGTACAAGCATTGTGGAACCTGTGTGTCTTTTGGAGAAACTGCCAGGTACTTGCGACCTAGATTGGCCACTGTTGGACACAGGATACTGGGCATGATAGACCTGGGTCTGACACAGTATGGCATATTATCTTATTTATTTAACATTTCTTATATACCGCCTTTCATGATATCAAAGCGGTTTACATTGAACAAACTGAAATTACATTGAACAGGGCATTATAACTTGGAGATAACTATTTTACAGGGAACATTGGGCTATGGAGGGTTAAGTGGCTTGCCCAAGACCACAAGGAGCACCTGTGGGACTAGAAACCCCAGTCCTTCCAGCCCAAGGTTGCTGTCCTCTAGTGGGATTTGAACCCCCAACCCTCTGGCCTGAAGTACCTTGCCCCAACCACTAGGCTACTCCTCCACTCAAATCTTATGTTCTTATGTGCCAGCTGGGCATCTGCCTGGTCCATCTTGTGCACCAGCAATCACCACTGCATGACCCACATGCCACCTCCTTTGCCCCATTTGCACCATCAACATAGTGCCCTTTCATACTTGGGCACTATGCTGTTGCTGCTAATGGAGCACTACTATCATTAACTTGGGCTCCACTGTCTGTGCATCAGATTGCAGATGTTAAAATAGTCTCTCTCTCCTCAAAATACACCCTTTCCATGAGGTTTTACTTTGCGTTAGGGTTCCCAGTGTTAAAGAGCACAACAGGCGTTAAGGGAACACCCATTGTTAACACTCTCTCTCCGCTCTGTTAATGCCCACTCTCCAACTACTGCGTCCTCCATGCTGCAGGAGCCTTTAACGCCCATTGATGCAGCTTTTTCAGCGTAAAGGACACAAGGGTGACGCTAACGGGCATTTGCGGAACACTGGCTCTCTTAACGCCCTTTAGTAAACATATCCCTAAAAGTGTTTTACAGAAGACTTTCTGCTGTGAAGTGTGTCAGGATTGTTACAATACAGTATTCAAAAAAGAAGGGGAGAAGAGAACCTCCGCAAACAACACAGTCCAGCTTCTGAGCCTCTGGAGAAGTGTAGTTTCTGATGTTTGGTTAGGCTCTTATTTTTTGAGTCAGCAAAGTCAGATTTTAATTAGAAAGCTAATAACGCTATTCTTGGTGCATCTTAATTCTTATTTTGTTTTTTCTTATACTATCGGGTTTATAATGTATTTTTATTGCTGTGTTCTTGATATGGGTTTCCATGCTAAGGGTCTGATCTAGTATTACCCCAAGGTATTTCACCTCCTTTTTTGCTGTGATGTTGGAATCCTGGAGCAAAATTGATGTTGGGGGAACAAAGCTTTGATTTCTGGTAACATATAGTACATCAATTTTTGCAAAATTGATGTATAGGTTGTGTTTTTTGAGCCATTGCAAAATTTTATTGAAGCAATCTGAGAGCAATTGGGTTGGTGGGTTTGGAATTTTGAAAGGAAGGTATAACATTATGTCATCCATGTAAATGTGGTAATTTACACGGTGCCGTTTAAAGATAGAACAGGTGGGCTGCAGATAGATATGAAAAAGGAGGGTTGAGAGGGCAGATCCCTGAGGTAGACCTTATTCCTGCTTGAATGTTGTTGAGGTTTGATGGTTAATTCTTATTGTTTGTGTTCTGTCCTGTAGGTACAAGGCAAACCAGTTAAGAACTGTTGCATTTAAACTTATCAGCTGGAGTCTGTTTAGCATTAATAGGTGATTCACGTTATTGAATGCTGCAGTGATATCTAAGAATAGGAGTATAAAGGCTCGCTTTGAGTCATCTATTCCTCGTGACAAAGTGTCAATTAATACTGTGAGTAGCGTTTCCACTCTGTGAAAAGGACGGAAACCGTATTGTTGTTTGTCAAGGGGGGCCAATGAGTCAATGTAATCCTAGAGTTGTATTTGAACAACTTTTTCAGTTAGTTTTGCCAGAAATGGTATGCTTGATATGGGTCTGTATGAATTGGGGGAGGTTTTGTCCAGGTTGTTATTTTTTAGGATTGGACGGATTTGAGCATGTTTGAGGGTTGGAGGTAGGTACCCATTCTTGAGTGAAAAGTTAATCATAGGGAGTATGAAAGATGAGAGTTCAGGTAATGTTGCTTTTAGCCAGTAAACCGGACAGGGATCAAGGTAAGAAGTAGTGGTATTTAGTTTGGCAATGATGTTCTTGAGAATGTCTTTCGATATAAGGTGAAAATTGGACCAAGTGTTAAGCTGCCCAATCGGGGCAGCCGGCGGGCTGTTTAAAGGAGCACTGTCCGAGCGCGTGGGCCCTTTTCTCTTCCACCTCCTTCTCCGGCTGTACAGCTGCTCTCCCGGCGGGGATAGAGCGAGCAGGGAGCAACGCACCTCCTCCTACAGCAGCTGCCCAATCGGGGCAGCCGGCGGGCTGTTTAAAGGAGCGCTGTCCGGGCGTACCCGCGCCCAGCGTGCCCGCGCCTGAGGGCCCTTTGGTGTGGCCCTTAGGCAGAGGCCCTTTCGGAGGCTGATCCTGAGAGCAACGAGCAACGATCAAGTAAAACAAGAAAAATGGAATAAACGGTGCAGAGCAAAGACTTTTAAATTGAAAGCGACGTCAATCATATATCTCTCTGCTTGGTTCCTTCTCCAGCTTCTACTCCGATTTGTTCCAGCACATGAATCACCACCCTTCAAGCTCCAACAACTAGAGATGCTTAGCCCTACAGCAGCAGCTCAAACTAAACCTATCAGCCTCTTTCCAGCTTCAAACGTAAGCATCTCTGTTCACCCTGCTTCCGATTACACTCATTGTTGCTGATTGTTCCAAACTAAATTGCAATTCTTCTCAAAATATATAACCACTTAATGTTGTTCTGTCTCAGCTTGTACCACGAAAGTATCTAGTTCTCCTCATTTCAAAATATACTTCTGCACAATGTTATACTCTCACAACCTGTGCGACAAGTGTATCTAACTTCATACAGTTGCAATTGTATCTATCTGTGTTACAAAACTATCTACTCTTGCCAATTTACAAAGGTATTCAACTTCCTGTAATATCCACTGCTCCTTATAATCCCCTCTCAACCGTCTCTGGATCCAGCTTTTCCATTGTCTCCGCCTCTCACCCCCGCTCTCACTCTATCTCTTACCCCATACTTTATATTGCCACCTTATTCCTATTCCTTCCCAAAATGGCTCCTCCTAAATTTTACTTATTCACACTGAGGTCTGCCCTCAGTTTACTTTACCTCCTTCAGCTTGTCTTCCCTTATGCGCTCACTCTAACTCATAGCGCAGCCATTGCAATAATCTACTCTCCCAGGCAGCTATTTACCCTACCACACCTCTCCCATGCCCACTATAACCCCCACCACCGTTCATGCAAACTCAAAACCATTACTATAAACCCTAGCCTAAAACCATACTCTTCCTCTATCCCCCCCATTCCCCCTCAAATGCGCCCTACTCAATGCTCGTTCAGCCAGAAATAAAATCCCTTTACTAGCTGACCTTATTACTGATTACAACCTTGATATACTCTGCCTCACTGAAACCTGGTTCCAAGACTCTGACTTGGTTCTAGTAAACCAACTATGCCCCAAAACATACTCAATCAATATATGTAACAGATTACGTGGAAGAGGAGGCGGCGTAGCTATTATTTCTAGATCCAACTTGCAGCTCTCTACTGTTGAATCCACATCCACCACAGGCATGGACTCCATTACTGTCTCCAACTCCAAACTTTCTTTGCATCTTCTATACCGTGCTCCCCAGGCTGACTCATCTGATCTCTCCACGATCCTAGATACAGCCTGCTCACCCCAACCTCCCTCACACCCTCTAATTATCTTAGGAGACCTAAACTTACACTCTACTTCTTCAATACAATCCTCATCCTTCCTCCAAGCAATGAAGACTCTTCACTTCACCCAAATACTACAGCACCCTACATATTCTAAAGGAAACATCCTTGACTTAATATTTTTCCCACAACACCCCCTCTTCAATGAGCAGGTCTTACACACTATCCAACCCATACCTTGGTCTGATCATGCTCTCATCCTCTTCACCGTCCCCTACGCCACCCACAACAGTCAACCACCCACGCATCTCCAACACACCCGTAAATTCAAACAATTCAATGCAGCCAACTTCCTGGAGCAAACAATCCCATTACTTGACCTACTAAATAACAAAAACCTGAACCAAGAGTCCATCATCTCTAAATGGAATGAAATCCTATCTGCAGCCTCCCTACTTCCACCTAAGCAATTCCATCAAAACCACCATAGAAGAACCCCATGGTTCTCCACAAACCTGAGAAACCTCAAAAGGGAGCTTAGACGCCTTGAACATAAATGGCTACGCACTCAAGACTCCAATGTACATGTTGCCTACACAGCCAAACTTCAAACCTACTGCTCAGAAACCCTCACCCACAAAAGAGAATAGAACGAAAATATTATCCAACGAGCGCTTAATAAACCAAGAGAGCTCTTCTCCATCACCAAATCCCTAATAAACGAGCCCTTACAACATGACCAGCCACCAAAAATATCTGCGCAGGCTATAGCTAACCATCTGACCTCTAAATTCCTCCCACCTTTATCAACCAATAACTCCCAACTCACTCCTGACCACATCACCCAACCACATGATGCAACCTTCTCAAACTCATGGAATGAGTTTCATCCCATTACTTTAGATAATGTATCTGATGTTATTAAAGATTTGAATGCTTCAACCTCTGCCCTTGACCCTTGTCCTGTCCCCTGGATCAAGTCTACCAGAAGTTCCTTCAGCCCCCACATTCTGAATATTGTACAGACCTCCCTCCAGACTGTGCCCCACTTAAATGTGCCTCTATCTGCCCAATCCTAAAAGGAGTCAAACTAGACCCCACCTCCCCTTCCTCCTATAGACCCATCTCTAGTATCCCTTTCCTTGCAAAGATAACCGAGAAACTTGTCCAAACCCAACTTCAGAACTACATTGATGACCACTCTCCCCTTGACTTATTCCAGCATGGTTTCAAAAAGAATCACGGAGTTGAAACCCTCCTTACCTCCCTACTAGATTCCCTGTACTTACACACCCAGAACCCCGCCCAAGGATGCCTACTTATTTTCCTTGACTTATCCGCTGCCTTTGACTCTCTCCCCCACCATCAACTTCTAATCAGACTTCATGAAATAGGACTGAGAGACACAACTCTAAAATGGTTCCAATCCTACTTAGACTCCAGAACCCAACAGGTCCTTATTGGAAGTGATACCTCCCTCTCATTCACACTAAAACAAGGTGTCCCCCAAGGTTCTAGCCTATCCGCGTTACTTTTCAATATCTTCCTCCAACTTGTCTGCAAAATTTTTCAAAACTATGACATTCAATACCAATTATACGCAGATGACATGATGTGCTTCACCCCATTTAACCTCACTAACCCTAATTTTACTAAACTAAATGAATGTCTAATCAGCCTCAAAGCTTGGCTCTCCCAGCACAGCTTACTAATTAACCAAGCCAAAACTGAGGTTCTTCAAGTATTTTCCAATCCCTCCTACACCCCTCCTCCAACCCTCACCTTTGGCGATCTCACATTCACTATAAAAAACCAAGTGAAATATCTTGGAATCATCCTTGATCAGAACCTCTCCTTCTCCGATCAAATAAAGAGAACCACCAATACAGTATGCGCAAAGCTACGTACTCTCAGGAACCTCAAACCTCTCTTAAGCCCTGACTCATTTCGCACAGTCTGTCAGGCCCTCACAACACCTTCGCTTGACTACTGTAATCTTATCTATCATGGCCTCCCCAAGAACACCATCCTACCACTCCAACTAGCCCAGAATACATTAGCGCGGCTCATAACCAACACCCCCAGACGATCCCATATTACACCAGTCCTCTATGATCTCCACTGGCTCCCAATTCAACACCGAGCTAAATTCAAGGTTCTCACTCTCATACACATAATTATCCTAAAGGAGTCAGCTCCATGCCTCCCTCCACTCCTTGCCTTCTCCAACAACACAAGAACACACCGTTCCTCTACCAAAAACCTACTGACCATACCAACAAATAAAAGGCACTGCAAACAATTTACTATCAACAAGGCCTTCTCCCTCTATGCTCCATCCCTATGGAATACCCTTCCTCATGAACTGCATAACTGTGTGAATCACTCTGAATTTCGAAAGAAGTTAAAAACCCACCTCTTCCTTGAACATTTTTCCCTATCACCCTAATACCTAACCCTTACATCTACCTTACCGCCCATGCTCCTCAAACCCATAACACAACCAATTGTAGCTCTACACACATACACATGTAAATAGTTGATCATTGATCATTGTACTTAGTTCATTTTGTTCACTTACGTATCCTTGTTACTTTGTTCCTCGTAAACAGTTGAAACACACTGCCTTGAAATGTTCTATGTAAATCATCTTGATTTGTAGAAAGACGGTATATAAAAAATGTTAAATAAATAAATAAATAAGCTGGTCTGAGTGAGCTACATTAGGTGTCATGGAGAGTGATGATTGCTGCTTTATTTTTTTCGTGTAGTGGATAGCTAATGTTTGTGGGGCTATATCATAATCAGTAAAGTTAGAGTTATATGCTTTGCTTGTTAGGTTTTGGACTATGCTGAAAAGTTCTCTGGGTTGGTTTAGGGATTTTTAAGTATACAGGAGTAGTAGTTTTTCTTTGCATAATCAATGGACAACTTGTATTTTTTGAGGATGTCTATGTAGTTTAAATGATGGGTTAAAGAGATTTAGAGTGTTGTCATTTTTGCTCTGCTTTTCTCAATTCCGCTTTCATTGATTTAAGAGTGGTATGGAACCAGGGAGCATTTTTATTTTTTCTTATTGGGTGGTTATGAGGAATATTGAGTATTGCAGCATTAGATATTATTTTATTCCAATTAGAAATTGATTCATCAAGATTAGTTGGGTCAGGCGAGAGATGAAGTATGATTTGATCCAGGAACTTGTCTTTATTGAATTTCTTGAATCTGTATGAGTGGGGCTGGTGTGAGGTTCTGTTTTGGTGGTTGTCAGAGAAAGGGAGTCTAAACTTTATAAGATGGTGGTCAGATCATGGGACAAGGAGAATCTCCAATGATGATGAGTTGAAGGCCTCAAGGAGGGATCTCAGTAGGAAGACTAGATCAAGAAGGTTACCTTTAATGTGGGTATGGCTATTGATAATTTGGTGGAAGTCCAAAGTGCAAGAATGATGTTAGGTGTGTATTAGACAAGGAAGGCAGATTTAGGTTGCCCAGGAGTATCATTGGTTATGTGTCGGTATGTTTATGTTTCTTTAGACTTGATATACCACCCTTTATAATGTCAGGGCGGTTTACAAAATATACCAAAGTACCAGAAACAGAATAAGCAGTAGACTCATAGAAAAGGAAATAGAACTCCATATTTGGACAGGAAAGAGAAGATTATCAAGCACACAGACAAGACAAAGAGAGGTATTTCACAACCATAAATAAAACAGCAGGTCATGTTGGAGTGTCCGGAAGATTGAATGCCAAAGTGAAAAGGTGAGTTTTCAGGGAGGCCTTGAATGTTGCATAGGTCTGTTCCAGACGGAGGGATGTGGGCAGAGAGTTCCAGAGAGCAGGACCAAGGAAAAAGAAGGCTGAGTAACGTGTCAATTGCAGATGCGCCCATGACGGTGGGGGGAAACAAAGACGATTTATGTGGAGTGAGCAGAGACTTTGAGTGGGAACATGAAAATGTAGAAGATCAACAAGATATTGTGGCATATGTGTGCGATGTACCAGAATGAGAATCTTATAGTGTATACGGAATTTGATTGGGAGCCAGTGTTGGTGAATTAGTAGGGGAGTGACGTGATCTCTACGTGAAGAGTGGGTTAGAATTTTTGCTGCCATGTTCTGAATCAATTGTAAATGATGGAGTTGTGTATGCATGATGCCAGCAAGAGCAGAATTGCAAAAATCAAGGCGGGAGATGACAGTCACTAGTGTGAGTGTGGTCAGAGCAACAGGGGACAGAAAAGGGCAAATAATACGTATTTGGCGAAGGTGAAAGTAAAATGTTCTGGCAAGTTGGGAGATGTGGTCTCTAAAGGTCAGACTGGAATCAAGGATAACCCCCAAGTATCTAAAGGATGGGACCAAGGGGATGGAAGCGTTCCCAAGGACAGGGGCTGTAGAAGGACAAGAACCCCCGAAAGTGAACCAGGTGCAAGATGTCTTAGTCAGATTTAGGTGAAGACAATTTGTGGAGAGCCATTCCGCCACCAGAGAAAGACAAGAGTTAAGTGTCCCGAGATCAGGGTGAAGAGGATTAGTGTGGTGGAAGATAACAATATCATCTGCATAGTAAAATGCAGACAGACCGAATTGTTGTATTAAGAGAGCCAAGGGGGAAAGGAAGAGATTGAACAGGAGGAGAGCTAGAACAGACCCTTGGGGAACACCACAGAGAAGAGGGACCGGATCTGAAACAGTCTGTGAACCAAGTGAGGAGGCCACAGAGAAAGTGCGAGAAGAGAGATAAGAGTAGAACCAGTGATAGACAGAACCACGCAATCCATCATCCCTGAGTCGTGAAAGAAGAAGTGAGTGATCGACAAGATCAAAGGTTGCTGAGAGATCTAAGGAGACCACCACCGTGATGTCACCCCTATCATGTGAAGATCGAAGTTCATTCAGAAAAGCCAACAAAACCGTTTCAACGCTGTGCCCCTGCCGAAACCCTGATTGGCGGGGGTGAAGGTAGTTGATTGAGGCAAGGTATTGTGATAATTGAGTGAAGAGTAGAAGAGTGGTTGGAGCAAGGTACTTCAGGCCAGAAGGTCGGGGGTTCAAATCCCACTAGAGGACAGCAACCTTGGGCCGGAAGGACTGGGGTTTCTAGTCCCACAGGTGCTCCTTGTGGTCTTGGGCAAGCCACTTAACCCTCCATAGCCCATGTTCCCTGTAAAATAGTTATCTCCAAGTTATAATGCCCTGTTCAATGTAATTTCAGTTTGTTCAATGTAAACCGCACTGATGCAGAATAGCGTGGTATATAAAAGAATGTAAATAAATAAATAAATAGAAGAGCCCAGAAGTTCAGTTAATATGTCCATATTCTCGGCTCTTTGGTCAGGTGGTCTCTATGGTAAGCATAGGCAGAGTTGCTTTATTTTTAGGATAAGGGAGTCAATATTAGCTACATTGACCGAAGAAATTAGCTTTGCTTTAAGCGAATCTTTGATAATAACGAGGACACTACTGCCTCTTTTGAGTGTTCTATGTGTGTGGAATATTTCATCGTCTGGTGTCTTCAGTTGATTAATAAGAACCGTGTCGGTATCAGTTAGCCAGGTTTCTGTTATACAGACAATATCTGGCTTTTCTTCAGTGAGTAGGTAATGGAATATTGGTAGCTTATTTCTTATTGACCTTGCATTGGTGAGGTAACATGTGAGGTTTATATGTTGGGGTGTACATGATTGTTGAGCTGTGAGAGTATTTGTTGTTAATTTTATGTTTTTTAGTCTGGTGTGATTAACTTTCTGACTGTAGCCAAAATTGGGGACTGGTGGTGTAAACATGTTGCGGTTTGAGTTATATACAATTGGGATGGCGTTGGAGTGTTTAGGGTTTAATCCTATGGCAAAGGCTGAGAAGGTTATGAGTATGAGGCAGATGTATAATATCCTAGAGAGAGGAGGCGTTTGAGTTGTCATTTTTATTTCCGGTAGTGAACACCAGGCTAGACAGTAAGGGTACGGATAGATCCAATAGAGGTGTGTGTGGTGTGCCTATTGGGTAGGAGAAGTCTCCCGTAGTAATGTGTGAGGTGTACAACTACTTAGTGTGGCTTGCGGATTTAAAAGTAGAAATGATAACATATATTTCAGGGAGATTTGGAGCAGAATTTCTAGTAGATCAGGTGGTTAATGATTGGATCAATGTGTATATAAAATGAGGCATTAAAGCATTATAGAAGGCAGCTTCCTGGCAGTGCCGCCAGACCTGGATATTCACTTCTGTTGCTGCGGAAGTGAATATCCGGGGTTTGGGGGTCAGTGGGCAGGGCTAAGTGTCTATGGCCCAGTTGAATATCGGGCCCATAGTTCATAGTGAGAAAATTGACTTTTGCTTATGCTGCTATTTTTGTCCCCTTAATCATATAATGGTTTTTCTAGCAATGCTGTTTTTGTTAGTACGCGGCCATTTATCTTTTGGTTTTAATCATCATTAGCATCTCAGTTTTTCTGCTTGCAGTATAGCTTATCCATTCTCCTGTTTAGCTGTTTTTGAAAAATGGGTTAGTTGTCTTCACACATTCTTTAAACATGACATTCATTGGCTTTAAATTGCAATGCTCTTCCCTGGCCCTTCTCTATAGTCATACGGCTGAGGTGCTTTTGTTGTTTGAATGTACTTTTATTTATGTATGGTTCATCTTATATGAGGAAGGTACTCATGCCTGTTTAACAAGTTCCCACGGTAGTTTGTATTTATGGTATCTGTTTTTATTTCACAGGTTACATTTGCATTTTGATTGTTAATTATCAGCATTATCTATTTTTTTAGACAATTTCATCCCATGTACTGGTAATTCATTTTAATTTATTTCTGCCCATGTCTCTTATTTTTCAACTTTATCGTCTGCTATATTGCTTTGTGTAACCCCTCTTTCATATTCATATTATCCTTTTTGGAATGTTTTTGTATTAAGATTTATATATTTGTATATGTGTTTATGTTTTTAGACCCTTGATGCAGGCCTGAGTTCCGAAATGTGGCCAAGCCTGCTCCTTTAATAAAATGGTTGTTTGAAGAATATACTGGTGTGACTGGGAAACTGAACGATACAACATCCAGCAGTAATCTGCCATCATGCTCTCGTCCCAGAATCCTTGGTAATGGTTTTCCATGGCTTGAATGTCTTGGTGAAACCTCTCATCCTGTTCGTCACTCACTTCACCAAGTTTGGTGGAAAAAAGTGAAGATATGACATGAGGTAACCAAGTTTACGATATGCGCCAAGTAACCTCTGTACTCCATCAACATAATCTGATGATTTGTGATTACCCAGAAACGTTTCACAGATCCACTTAAAGGCTTGCCATGCTTCAAGTTCCAAAGCATCCAGGCATTTTTCAAATTCTTCAACCTCTATCACCTGTTTTATATGTGGCCTCACAAAAATGTCTTCTTTAAGTTTTGCGGGCAGTGATTTTTGGAAATTTAGAAACAAGATACTGAAATCCTTTTGAACTTGTTTGCGCCATTCTTTTCATTAAATTTTTCATTAAACGCAGTTTTATATGCAAAGGAGGAAGCACAATGTTTGCTGGATCGACTAATGGAACATGACTAACACTGCTGCTTCCTGGATTATCGGCAGTTCTTAAAAGTCAGTCGTGAACAGCATAATGATCTTTGACTGTCCCAGAGGCAGAGAAAACAGCAATATTTTGTAAAGCCACCTTACATGCCCATTAGCATGCCAATAACCTTAAGATCCTCGCAAATCTTCCACTGGCAATTGTCATAGCATATAGATTGGAGCAATATCTGCGGGTTATCATATGTCTTCTGGAGGTGGACAGAGTGTGCAATTTGAATAGACAACTTTACATTGCCTTTATGAATAAGAATGGTCTTGAGACTTTTTGTTGAAGAATTGATGAATAAGTGCCATTCTGATGGTCTGTGTACTCGGGGTAGTTTCTCCAAATAGGTTAGTTTTGTGCATACTATGGCAGTCGTGAACCTAAGCCAGGGTATGTGGAGTATGATTTTAATCTGTCAAATTTACTGCTAATGCTTGGTGTAATATTTGCATCGTGCCAAAGAGAGCCTGTGCACCTGTGAGAGGGCTTCAAAAAGCCCATTGATATTGTTGCAATAACACATTGGACCATCTACTTAAAAGAATGTCCCTAAATTATACATTTCAAACAAAGGTAAGAATTTGTGTTTTTTAAAATTGCTATCTCTCTGACTGAGAGCTCTTAAAAGGGTTTTGGTACATTTTTAAAACAAAGCTACATCTTTTTGGTGCTTTAGTTTAATAGGAAAAATATTTTCTTTAGTGGGGTAGGTTTAAAACTCTGCTTTAGTAATTTTCTCAGCTCTTTGGAGCTACTGACACCTAATCAGGTGCTGGTTCCCTCCCTACCCCCCCCCCCCCAACTCCCACCCATCTCTAGTGAGCAGTCTTGCTTTATAGGGCACCTCCCCAATTAACAAAACACAGGGACTTAGAACATCACATTTTGAATATAATCAAAGAGATTTAACTGCTTTTTCTCTGAAAGGACAGCAGGGAAACTGTCTGGTACTTTGGTAGATCTCTCTCTTTTGTTTTAACAGATACCTAAGCTCCATGAACAGAACAATAGCTGGGAAAAATCATATCACTAAAGCTGTTGCCCACCTTACAGCTTCTGCCTCTGTCCAGGCAGAGGTCCCAATGCCAATTGAAAGACCGGTTCCATGTGCAGGGTGCCTGCATGCTGAAGCTCTCAGGAAACAAGTGGAGGAACTCAGAGAGGAGGTAGCGAGGCTGAGGAGCATTCAAGAGAGTGAAAAGTACATTGATGAGATGCTTATTGCAACAACCAAGCTCTCCAGCAGAGAAGAAGATGGGCTCCTACAGAATGACGAAGGTTGGACACAAGTCACCAGGGCCTGCAGAATCACCAATCCAACTTTTCCAGCCTTTGAATTGAAGAACCATTATGCAGCCCTGGAAGTGGAGGAGGTGAAAGCATCTCTGGAAAGAGAAGAACCAGAGCTCAAGTACCCCAAAGTTGAAGGATCAGTGACCACAAGGAAGTGAAGGGTAGTGGTGGTTGGTGACTCTCTTCTGAGGGGTACTGAGGCGTCCATCTGCCAACCAGACTTGATGTCCAGAAAGGTATGCTGTCTGCCTGGTGCCAAAATCCATGATGTTACGGTGTCATCAAGAGCGTTTTGGTTTCCTGGATCATGGGATACTGTTCCAAGGGTTGCAGAGCAGAGATGGCGTCCATCTGTCCAAGAAAGGTTGACGCATTTTCAGTAGTAGACTGGCTAATCTACTGAAGAGGGCTTTAAACTAGATTCGTTGGGGATGGGTGAAGAAAGCCCCCAGGTAAGTGAAAGCCCAGGTAAGTGAAACATTAAACACCTCTATGGAAATGGGTAAAAGGGGTAATATATGGAAAGCTGTGCGTATAAATGCTCGTAGAATGGGAAGATCCCTGATGTTGAAGCTTTGGTGGGAGTGGCTGACTTGGATTTAGTGGCAGTTAGAGAAACTTGGTTCACAGAAAACCATAACTGGGATGTAACTATACCAGGATATACTTTAGTCAGAAAGAACAATGTAGGAAGACAGGGAGGAGGAGTGGCACTATATGTAAAAAATAATATTAAAGCTTTGGAATTGCAGAGCTTAAAAGGGAGAGAGGAGGCACTGTGGATTAAACTAGAAAGAGGGAAAGAGAAATCTATTTGCATTGGCGAGATATACTGACCTCCCTCACAAGAGGAAGAGGTGGACAGAGAGTTAATTGAAGACATATGCAGCATTGCTAGGAATGGGGAAGTGCTACTGATAGGGGATTTCGATATGCCAGATGTTGATTGGTGCAATCCTGCTGCAGTATCATCTAGAAGTAAGGAGATCCTGGATTCTCCACAGGGAGAACTATTCAGGCAATTGGTAACAGACCCCACACGTGAAGGGGCCATACTGGACTTGGTGCTTACCAATGGTGAAAATGTTTCTGATGTTATAGTGGGAGATCATTCTGCATCCAGTGATCACCAGATTGTGTGGTTCAGTATTAGGTCAAGGGCTGTTAGAATCCATTCAAAAGCAAGGGTCTTAGATTTTAGGAAAACTAACTTTGCCAAGATGGGCCAATATCTCAGGGAGTCATTAGTGGGATGGGAACAACTGGGGGATGTAGAAAAACAGTGGGCAAAAGTGAAAGGCGATATTTTAAGGGCAACCAATCTTTTTGTTAAAATGGTAAATAAAGGTAAAAGGAAAAGGAGACCACTATGGCTTTCAAAAGAAGTAGCTGAAAAGGTGAAGAAAAAGAGGGAGGCCTTCATGAAATACAAGAGATCACAGAGAGAGGAAGACAGGTATCTATATTTGGAAAAACTTAGAGAAGCTAGCAAAGTAGTCAGGAAAGCAAAGATTCAAAAAGAGGAGGAAATAGCCAATGCAATAAAATGGGGGATAAGACATTTTTCAGATATGTTAGTGAGAAGAGGAAGGGCAAAAGTAGTATTGTCAAACTCAAGGGTGAAGGGGAGGAATATGTAGAAGCTGATGAAGATAAAGCGGAATTGCTTAAGAAATATTTTTGTTCTGTGTTCACAGATGAAGAACCAGGAACAGGACCTCTGAAAACACCCACAAACAGGAACAGAAGTGAGAGGCATCTTGAACAATTTTCAGAAGACTGTGTTCGTGAGAAACTAGCTAAACTTAAAGTGGACAAAGCGATGGGACTGGATGGGATACACCCTAGAATACTGAGGGAACTTGGGGACGTTCTAGCAGCTCCTCTGACTGACCTTTTCAATGACTCATTGGAGGCGGGAGTGGTACCAAAGGACTGGAGAGAAGCTCATGTGGTGCCTTTACACAAAAGCGGAAGTAAGGATGTGGTTGAAAACTACAGGCCGGTTAGTTTAACTTCGGTGGTGAGTAAATTATTGGAAATGCTGCTGAAAGAGAAAATAGTGAGGTTTCTGGAGTCCAGAGGATTACAGGATCCAAGGCAGCATGGATTCACCAGAGGCAAGTCTTGTCAGACAAATCTGATTGATTTCTTTGATTGGGTGACCAGGGAGTTGGACCGAGGGAGAGCCCTAGATGTGGTGTATTTAGATTTCAGTAAAGCCTTTGACACCATTCCTCACAGGCGACTTATAAACAAACTGAGCACACTAGGAATGGACCCTAAAGTTACTGCTTGGGTTAGAAATTGGTTGAGTGGGAGGCGACAAAGAGTACAAGTAAATGGAGCACACTCTGAGGAGAAGGAAGTTACCTGTGGTGTGCCCCAGGGATCTGTCCTTGGTCCGATTCTTTTTAACGTCTTTGTTGGTGATATAGCGGAAGGGCTGTCGGGTAAGGTTTGCCTCTTTGCGGATGATACCAAAATCTGCAATAGAGTAGACACCCAGGAAGGCGTAGATAACATGAGGAGGGATCTAGCTAAGCTTGAAGAATGGTCTAGAATTTGGCAGCTGGGATTTAATGTTAAAAAATGCAAGGTCATGCATTTGGGCTGCAGCAAAGGAGCAATATAGTATAGGGGGTGAAGTACTTTTGTTCACTAAAGAAGAGCGGGACCTAGGCGTGGTTGTGTCTGATGATCTTAAAGTAGCTAAACAGGTAGAAAAGGCGACAGCAAAAGCTAGAAGGATGCTTGGATGCTTTTTTTAGCAGAAAAAAGGAGGTGATAGTGCCTCTGTATAAGTCTTTGGTGCGACCTCATTTGGAGTATTGTGTGGAATTCTGGAGACTGCACCTTCAAAAGGATATAAACAGGATGGAGTCAGTACAGAGGGTGGCTACTAAAATGGTTAGTGGTCTTCATTATAAAGCATATGAGGACAGACTAAGGATATTAATATGTACACCTTAGAGGAAAGGCGGGGTAGAGGTGATATGATTGAGACGTTTAAATACCTCTGTGGCATAAATGCACAGGGGGAGAGCCTCTTTCGAATGAAAGCAAGTTCTGCTATGAGGGGACATGGGATGAGAGTGAAAGGGGATAGACTCAGGAGTGATATGCGGAAATATTTCTTTACGGAAAGAGTGGTGGATCCGTGGAATAGTCTCCCAGTTGTGGTGGTAGAGATGAGGACAGTATCTGAATTCAAAAAAGCATGGGACCAACACAGAGGATCTCTAAAGGTAAAAAGGGGACTGTTGTAGTTGTTGATATGGAAGGACAGACTAGATAGACCATGTGGTCTTTTTCTGTCATCAGTTTTCTATGTTTATATGAAGCAAAGAGTTTCAATTTATTTTTTGAGAGTGTCGAGTTGTGCATAAGATCACAAAGCTCTTCTTGGCTGAATTTCTCTGCGTTGCCATCTCTTTCATTTGGCATGTGGTCTGCATCTTCTGATTCTTTGGGTTGGCTGCTACTTGCTTCTTCATCTAACTCCATTTCATCTGCTACAGAAGATAGCCCGTCCTGTGGAGAAACTGGAACAGGAAGTATTTTGTCATGTGTGACTGGTCGCATTGCAGACATAAGATTTGGATATGCTTTGTTGTGCTTGTTCTTCGCAGAGAAACCCGTGATATTAACCAGACAAAGATAACAGTCATCATGATGGTTTCTTTGCTCCCTCCATATCATTGGTACAGCAAATGGTATTGCTGTCTTCTTACCATTTAACCAATCACATAGTCCATTTGCACAGGCAGTGAAAATGATGTGAGGTGCCCATGGCTTATCCTGGTCACCCAGTGGGAATCCAATAGATAACATGTAAATTTTGTGAAGATATGATGTATGCTACGACATTGAGATACAGTAGCAAATGAACCGCAAACAAAACAAAAAACTTTGAATGATTTCTATACTGTCATGGCATGATTATTTTATTTCTGATGATTTTTTTGGTGTTATTATTACCAAATATATAATCAAAATAATTAACCTGAAAAGCAAAATAAATACCAATGTGAACGGTAGATAGGGCCGGGACATGGATTTTGTCTGCTGCAGGTGGGTGCCACTGCACCTGCTGCCAACATCTACACACCATGCTGACATGCCAGCATGCCGTCAGTGGTGATGGTGCATAATCCCAGCACATCCACCATGCAGCTTTGGTGGATGCCTAGGGCAACAAGTCCAGATGGGGGAGAGGCAGAGGCACACATTGACGGCCACACCGCCCCCCTACTACCGCCACTACCAGGCCCCATCCCAGCCTGCCACTGATATGTCTCGGGGGGAGGCGGACAGCTGCAGCTGTGGTATTTCCCCGGGCGCCTGCATTTTGCAGCTCCCTGTAACCCTGCAGCTGCTGACGCTATTGGCCTCTTCCTCCATAGCTGGCTTAAGTGGCAGCAGAGGGGGTGGCTGGGGTCTCTGCCTAGAGTGCCAGGTGCCCTTGGGCATCTCCATGTAGTGCATCACCTTTCCACATCAAAAGCATGCCTTCATGCTGCCTCTGTTGATGCAGGATCATGACAGATATCACATATGTGCACCTGGGCGGCTGCCTGGTTGGCCTTACGCACCAGAAACCCCCACTGCATGATCAAATTGTCACCTCCTTTGCCCCATTTGCACCATCAACATGGTGCCCTTTCATACTTGGGTACTGCTGTGGCTGTTAATGGAGCACTACTATCATCATCTTGGGCTCCCCTGTCTGTGCATCACATTGCACACATTGAAATAGGCTCTCTCCCCTCAACATACACCCTTTCCGCGAGAGTTTACTTGCTGTTAGGGTTCCCAGCATTAAAGGGCTCTAACACACACTTACCACTATTAACGCCCACTCTCTTCCTACTGTTCCCTTAATGCTGCAGGAGCCTTTAACACTCATTAATGCTGCCGATAACAGTCAATAATGGCACACTTGCTCCCTTAATGCCCTTTAGTAAACATAGAGCCCAATTTTCGAAGGCCTTTACATGGGTAACTTCATTAGTTAACCGTATAAAGGCCTTATCCGTGATTTTCAAAGGGCACCTACACGGGTAGTGCCCTACAAAAATTTAGGATATGTCCCTAACGCACCCAAATGCTATCTGTATAGCACAGGGGCATGTTAGTGCATTCCGGGGCAGAGTGGAGGTGGACCATGACACTACCCATGTAGCATCCATTTTTGATGCTAAATGGTTAGAGCTCTGTGCCTTAAAGATAGGCATGGGAAAACATTGCCTATCTTTAAGACGCAGAGCCCTAACTGTATAGCATCGAAATCGGTGCTACATGGGTAGCTCCTGTGGCTACCTGATTGTGCGGTGACACAGAATTTGTATAAGTCAATTTGTGTTTCGAAGGGATTATAATATGGGGTGAAAATGAACATAAGACTTTTCTTCAGAACTGAAATTTCTGTGTCACTTAAGTCATATTTAGAAATGTTAATTACTCTATTTTCAATCATTGGAGGTTCCTGTTGTTGGACCTGTCCCTTCCCCATTATCCCCTATTTATTATTAGTTCATATGGATATTTTGAAGCATGGCATTCCTTATTGATATTATTCAAATGTTTTCTTTTATCTTTTGATGTTTTTATGTTCTTTTATAATCTATATTTGTACTTATGTTTTTTTATATGATTTGTTATAAATATCTGTGTTTCTTAGGCCAGGCTCCTTGACAAAGTCAGTATCAAAACATAGCTGTATTGGGTAGTGGCCCCAATAATCTTCAGCAAAAAATAAAAAACCTAGTTTTACACTTCGCTCTCTGACTGGTGCTTATTGAACATGAATGTAATCGTGCTTTGGCACTGGATTCACTACTCCTCTGGCAGGACAGATCCCATATGTAAGGCATGTACATTCCCGTTGCTTGTTGTAGTAATGTCTTGTGCAACTTTAACATTCGTCTTAAAGTCAATAAACTTTTGGAATAAGTGCACTGGTGGGCTTTATAGTTTGGGAAACCACTACAGGATTGTTTGACGGCACTTTAATAGTTGGACGGCCTGTGTGTTAATAGTTACATCATTGATGTTTATGTATCCAACGACAGCCTGCTTTTTGTATTATATTCCTTCTTGTTAATTACACATGCGTTTTTTAAAAAATGATAAGTAATAATTTGATATTAGCTTTTAGATATTTAGAGAAAAAGTACATTAATGGAAATATTTCCAAATTCAGTTTGCTGCCGTTGTTTGCTTTGATTTGCCCATCCCATTTAGCACATTATTATTACAAAATCTATGCATTTTAAATAGTTCCACAAAAATTAAATTATACATATATTTTTTATGTTGTTTTACCGTTTTCCGCTGTTGCGCTTTTTCTTGGTTCAATGGATTGCACATAATAGGATTACTATTCAGTCTTTATCCTCTTCTTATAGAAAATACAGATTGCATTGAATTTAAAATAGAACATACAGGTATGTTTTATTTTATTTTATTTTACTTCATAATCAATATGAGCAGTTCAAGTCACTTCCAAATGGTATTTATTTAGTTACAAGGTTAAAATTTAAAAGAGCATTGGCTTTATTTATACTTTTTTATATATAGGTTTCACAAACATTGATTTAGAATAATCACCACTACATGGGTTTTATTATCTGTACACAAAATAAAATAATGTGTTTGTATTATTAAGGGGTATGTTTACTAAACCGTCTTAATGTTACCGGCATTAGTTGCAGTCTTACTGTGACGAATGCCATATAAGGTAGTGGGTGTTCTGGTCTTAAGGTAGCATTTCGGGTTAATACCACCGCTACAACGTTAAGATGGTTTAGTAAACATACCCCTAAGCATGTCTTTTAATAGTATGTATCATACATATGATTTTATGGTTCTTTATTTGAGTTGATTAATTTAAATGTTTTAATAATTTGATTTTTATGTATCTATTATTCATTTGCGTGTTCTTTTATATGCTGTATTCTTTAGCCAGATAAGCCCCTGATGAAGACATAGCGAAACACGGCCTGTGTCGGGCCTTGGCTAATAAGTGGTCTGCTATCTACATTTTTTTGGACTGGGTGTGCACAGCTGAAAGGCCTGATTAATGGTAAATGCCATAATAGCTGTATCCGCGGCAACACTGTAAGCCCCCTTGGGGCAGCTGCAGCCTATTGGGAGCTAGGCTGATGTGGAGGGCTGGCATCTGTGAATGTCCATTGGAGTCACTGAGTTGCTTAGACAGCAGAGATTCTGCCATGTTGCTGCATGCATCTTGCTCTTGTCCTAAGCTGCAGTCACAGAGTGCAATCTGGGGGTCTCTTACCTCCATGCACAGTATGCACATACAGGCATGTCCGTGTTAGGCACATCTGCATAAAATGTACACTGTCTCAACACTGTCTACTAATCAGTGACCACAGCGGTCAGCATGACATTGTGTACCCCTCCATAACCACTACCAGTCTTATGTTTGCAGAGATGACATGCGTTGGCTTGCCTTATTGTGACAGTGGGACACTGACCTCTGAATGGTGCGTGCACAATTCCAGCAGGAGGAGTGTGCTACAGGATGTTATGTTGATCTCTGAATTGCCTGGCATCATGTGGGAAGGCAGTGCCTGGAGGTTAATATTGGAGTGAAGGTGGGGGGAAACAGCCTCATACCTGTTTCGAATGTGCCCCTGGTAGGTGGCATTGCTGACCAGGGGCTCTGTTCAAATGTATAGAAGCTCTGAGAGCCTATCCTGTCTCTGCACATTTCACATCAGAGGCCCTGCATGACAGCCTCACCCACTCTCCACAGGCGCTGAGTGGACAGCCACAAGGACGTTGTTAGGGTACAAAGAGGCTGTGGATGGCAGCGTATATATAGCCAGCAACTACACCAACATCTAACCCCATATTCATTCTGCCATGCTTCCAGATGCTGTTAGTGAGGGGTGGAACTGTGTATGAAGCGTGGGAGAACATATGTGCTGCACTGGCCATTTTTGCAGTTCATGTCCACGGACATGACATAATTGGGGAGTACGAGCATGCCAATATGTTCAATACTCACTGCCAAAAGCTGTGTAAGGAGGACACAGTCCTCTGGTATGTAACATCTCTGGACCAGTTTTCAGTGCTCTTGGCATTGTATTAGCTGTCCCTAAGTTCAAACATAATGGGTGCACAAATGAGGAGCAGAGTGTTCTGGGTATTGTCTACAAAAGAGCAGGTTGCAGTGGATGTACATGAGTCAGAAGTTAGATAAATGGCTGAGTCATCAAAACATGGGTCCTGCATGAGCATGGGCTGACTACACAAAAGCTGTTCATGCTGAGAGGCCACCCTCACTGTGACCATGTCATGGCTATGTATCCATATAGTTCTATATAGCACTAAGTCGCAGTAGTAATTGGTGATGCGGTTTTTTTTAATACACATCAGAGGATCAGGCTGGTGAATAAAGAGCACTGTAGAACTATTCTTTAACAAAACTAATTTAAACAAAATAATTTATTGTTAGACCGAAGTAAGCTGGATGCACCATCTGTGCCAGGTGGGCTAGTTACCACCCACTGCAGGTACACATAGGGGTATGTTTACTAAACTGCGTTAGTGCAATTCGCGTTAGGAGCCGTGGTAGTGACAGAAACCCCAAATAAGGACATGGGCGGTACATCGTTACCACTAACACGCGTTCCAAAAACTAAGGAGCGTTACAGGGCGCCGTGGCGCATTACTGCGCGTTAATCGTAAGAAGGCGTACAGACACAAAGCACTGAAACAGCTGTAGCACAATGGTTACGGTACTGACCGCTGTTACAGGCAGCATGGGTTCGAGTCCCCAGTGTGCCTAACGCAGAAGGCTGGCCCAGGCATTACCCTGTACATTACATAGGGAATGAGGAGGCATGTTTTTCTTTACATTGAGTAGTGGTGTCAGAAACACACCCTCGGAGTGTGCCTAGCCATGTACGTTGGTACGTGCGTGGCTGCGTGCGTTGGTGCGTGCGTACAATCGTGTGTGGGTACGTGTGTTTTTACCAGCGTGGGCACCTTATATTACAGACTCTTTAAGGCAGTGGTTCTCAACCCTGTCCTCGGGACCCCACTAGCCAGTCGGGTTTTCAGGCTATCCACAATGAATATGAATGAGATATATATGCATTAGAAATAGCTTGCCAAACTGACTGGCTTGTGGCCCTCCAATGCTGGATTTGGGGACCCCGGCCTTACACCTCTGTCATTTAAGATTGTGAGTGGGCAAGGTACAGATGTCCAAGACATCAAAAAGATTAGATGGAATATGTCACATATCTCCTCGCCTCTCACCACCACCAAAATATTGTCTATTAGACAACTTTTTGGTGGTGGTGAGAAACTAGGAGGGATGTGACACATTCTATCTACCCTTTTGATGTCGAGGACATCTGTACCTTGCCCACTCACAATCGTACTTGACAGAGGTGTAAGGTGGGGGTCCCCAAATCCAGCACTGGAGGGCCACAAACCAGTCAGTTTGACAGGCTATTTCTAATGCATATATATCTCATGCATATTCATTAGGGATACCCTGAAAACCTGACTGGTTTGCGGCCCTCCAGGACTGGAGTTGGAGACCCCTGCATTATGCAACAGATGTACGTGTGATGGCCTATGGTTTATCAGAGCCTGTGAGCAGGTGATGGATTTTCACAGGGTTGGATTGTGCCAGTCACACCCATGATGCACTGCACATGCAAATCAGCTGTCCACAGATACACACCATGGGGAATGCACCCCCACAGCACCTCGGCCTGGTAGGGGGAACTGACCATGTGCACCCCCACAGCACCTCAGCTTGGTAGGGGGTACTGACCGTGTGTTGTACTGGCACAGAGTAGCTACACACCATCACATTGTGCGGGTACTGTGCTCACCCTGAGGGTGCAGTGAGGCGCCCAGCACCAGGTCCACAGCACCGGCCATGGCTGAAAGAGACCATGCCACAGGTTCAAAGCAGTGTTAATGTGTGAGATAGGTAGTTTCTGCCTGCTTCAGTCAGGGGTAGCCCACATGGACCCCCAGGTGGCCCATGCACCACCCTCCTTCCCCTCCCCCACCCCCCCAGGCCAAGGGCAGCAAACAGGGTCTCCTAACAATAGTTCCACATTCTACCTCCCTGCAAAGGTGGCAGTAGAGGGGAACAGACACCCCACAGAGCAGTCAATGCAGCTCTGTACACATCCATAACACAATAGCAGACAGACATTAGGCCTGGATATGGTAAGCTGCACCCCACCACCATCTGATATTCTCCTGCTGCAAGCCATCAGCCACTGCACCATACAAGTCACTCCATCAAGACACATACCAGCTGCAAACAGCCTGCTAGTTAGTCAATAGTGCATGTGCCCAGTGGAGATGCATGCACCCAGAACTGGGATGTCAGCATACACACCAAGCAGATAAATCAGTGACTGAGCCCCAAAAGAACACCCATATCTATCACATGAGAGAAATACTATATAGCACTATGGGGGTGCCTAGCCATGCTGTGGTCACTGCACAGTCAGGGTGAGAGTGATCTCTCAGCAGGACATAATGAGGTCACCCTGTCTGTGTAGGTGGTGGCCGGGCACTAAAATGTTCCAGTCAGTGCCCTATGCCCTGTGCAGATGCACCCTGGCCAGGCCACCCTGTCCGGCCTATACCCATGGTACCTTGCTCCTCATTATGCACATCGGCAGCCCAATACTGGCAACATTGCTGGCAGTGTGGGCTGTGGAAGGTGTTTGCAGCCACCACACACTGGATAGACAGACAGCCACCCCCACACCTATGCCAGCATTGTGCTACTATAGAGGTGTTCAGCAGCCATACCCACCACACCAGTCCTGGGCACAGTACAGGCATGGATATGGTACGCAATACTGTTGGGGATCACTCCCCAGGGTGGTAAACACTATCAGAGACCAGACCTGCAGCACACACCGCAGACATCAGAATGATTGTTTTGGTGGAGCTCAATGAGCAAACTGTGCTTAACGTAGGCATTGATATCTGCCAGTTATCATAGGAAACGTTTGATGGCTGTGTACCATATACCCAGGTGTAGGATGGCATTGCTAAGGTATGCAACTGCTAGTATTGGGAGATACAGGCAGGGCCCAATGTCCTGCCTCTCCAGGAGGCATTGGCCAATGGGCCTGTGGGTGTGTGTGTGGGTGTGTCTGGCCCTGTTGGCTGCTGCTTTACGGCAGAGTTTCCCAACTCCAGTCCTGGTGTTCCAAACACTGTTCGGGTTTTCATGCTGTCCCTCATAAATATGCATGAGCTACATCTGCATACCATGGGGGTGGTGCATAGATATGCAGTACAGGCATCTTTATTAGAGGCAGCATGGAACCTGAATGGTGTGGGGCCCTCCAGGACTGCATTTGGGAGACTCTGCTCTAGGTAATGCGCCTGTTTATGGTGTCTGTGTTTGGTGTGGTAAAATATAGGCGTATTAACCATGCGTATGTTCTCTGCAATAAAGGAGTGTCTTTACTATCACTGTTTAGTGGTGGGTAAAAGTATGGGGACTGGGTTGGCAGGAGCCTCAGCTGGGATTTGAACCTGTGACCCTCTGGTCTTACAGGCACTGGCTGTGTCCGTTGCACCACACTGTGGCCACAGAGACAGTGCAGTCCCTGGAGGTAGGAAAACTGGCCTGACGAGTCAGAAACCCTGCTCTGCACAATTTTACTGTGGGCTCAATTACCTTGTATGAAGACAAACGTGCACATAAACCTAAAAAACGACCTCGAAAACAGGGGCACACACCCATAACCAAGCTGGGCAACAATGATATCATTGGGCAACATTACAAAACACTCTCAGGAAAGCTCCAATAAAATGAAATGATTTTTGAAAGGGTCTACGAAGTGTAGACCTTTTCACACATCATTTCTTTTTTTTTTGGAGCTTTCCTGGGAGTGTATTTTATTGTTGCCCATTGCTATCACTGTTGCCCAGCTGAATTATAATTTTTACACTGTTTCTTGTGGTCATTCTAAAGTTTTATTTGCAATTTTGTTCTGTGCACATGTATCACACTGCTCACGTTTTGTAGGTTTCCCCGGTTTTGCTGTACATTGCTGACGGAAATGGTTTCTCTTCCCTTTAATATGCCTTTAATGACAGGTTTTCATTCGCGTTGGAATTGAGCTCTGCACTTCAGCGCGTTAGTGTGAGGGGAGCCTCTCCCCGCCCATTCTCCGCCTATTGACCCCTTCTCTCTGCCCACTCTCCACCTTCTGCGCTGTTTTAACGCGCCACAGGGCTTTACGATCGTTAACTACGGTTAACGTGCGTAGTATGACATTAACGGTCATTGACGCGTGATTACACGCATTATACTGCACTTACGATCATTAACATCGTACAACGCACGTTATTCACGTTTACCGCACTTTAATAAACATACCCCATAGTCATGATGAGGATCTTGGTTCCGTACAAACTGCATGGACAACCAGCAGCATAGCCAGTGACTGCAGTGCCATAAAAAAAACCCTACTTGCAGTCCTTTGAGCATACAACCCATGCTTTACGGAGCCTGAAGCAGAGCTCATGTAAATAAGCAGGAGTTTGAAGCACAGTTCTGTGTCGCTATCAATTGGATGGGTTCAGCTTTCTGAGTACTTGGATCAGCGCAACCGGTACCATCGGTACCTTTCAAATTGTGAAGGAGTGAACATCGAGAAAATAAGTTAAGGTCCTTTATTCTTTAAGTGTTTTGTGTTACACTGGGTGGTGTTTACACATTGTGGTATGTTTACTGAACCGTCTTAATGTTCCCGGCGCTAGTTGCAGCGATAATGTGAAGGATGCCATATAAGGAGTGGGCATTCCGGTCTTAAGGTAGCAATCGTTGGTTATCGCATGTGTGTTACTGGCACAGAGTAGCTACAGACCATCACATTGTGCGGGTACTGTGCTCACCCTGAGGGCAAGGTGGGGCACCCAGCACCAGGTCTGCAGCACCTGGCATAGCTGAGATAGACTATGCTGCAGGCCGCCATCAGTGCCAGTGTGTGATAGGTAGACCTTGCAGACACACCTAGGATAGACCTGTGTCCATCTGTATTTCCCAGTCACGTCTAGCCCTTGTGGACTATAATGCACCCAGAATAGTGCATATCCTGTGTGGGTGCTATGGTCACATGATTTAAGTGAAGGGGGGTGTTTGGACCCATAAGCGGATTATGTAGCACCACCCAACCCACTCTCTGGGGCTCAGGGTGGGGGACAGGATCTCCCACCAACAGATCCACATTCTAACAAACCTGCCAAATCTAAACGACAGAAACCCTGATCAGCGCTATTTCAATGTGGGATCATTCACTTTGTAGGGGGACAATAAATTATTTTGTTTAAATTATTTTTATTAAAGAATATTTGTACAGTGCTCTTGATTCACCAGCCTGATCGCCTGATGTGTTTAACCTAGTGGTCAGGGCTTTTGGTTTTTTTAGATTTTTGTGGGTTTTTTTATGGTACTGCAATCACTGGCCATGCTGCTGGTTGACCATGCTGTTTGTACGGAAGCAAGATCCTCATCATGGCTATGTATCCCTACAGTGGGTGGTAACTAGCCCACCTGGCACAGATAATGTGTGGGTGGCTGACACAGTCCAGTTTTGCACAACATCTGCAGGCTGACTGTGAAGGAACTAGCTGAATTGATTTCTCTGAAAGAGGGGAGAGCTGCTTTCCTGTGCTGCCTGAAACCTGCTGATGGCTGTGGTTTTGGCAGGCTGTGCTGATTGGTGTCAGAACCCCCCTTTCTTGCCTAGGTACCACTCACTGCATTCAGGTTTCTTGGAAACAGATGCCGAGCCCTAGATTATTACATTTGCTCCTACATAAGAGTTCCTGGACCCCAGGTGCAGGACACGAGGGCCAGATGGGACATGCTACCCCACTATGCTGGAGTTGCATGGGGTACAGAGCATTCAGCATGACATACCTCACTCAACACCTATAGTATTCCAGCAATAGAATATATTTGACCAATAACCTGGAGAGACCACCTATTGCAGTGCTTGCTCAGGGGACCAAGTAATGTGTTTCCTTCCTCTCATTCAGGGTAGACAGTGGAAAAGGTCATTTGCACATATGGCAGATGTTATGTCCATGTGATGTAAACCCCTCTCGCACCAAGGAAGTTTCTCCAGGGCCATGTGCCCATGAGGGAAGGGTTAGGAAAGCTGTTATAGTTGGTGATTCGATCATTAGGAATGTAGATAGCTGGGTGGCTCGTGGACATGAGGATTGCCTGGTAACATGCCTGTCTCATGCGAATGTAGCGGACCTCATGTGTCACCTTAGATAGTGCTTGGGAGGAGTCTGCTGTCTTGGTACATGTCGGTACCAATTACATAGGAAAATGTGGTAGGGAGGTTCTGGAGGCTAAATTTAGGCTTTTAGGTAGGAAGTTGAAATCCAAAACTTCCAGGGGAGTGTTCTCCGAAATGCTTCCCGTTCCACTCACAGGCTAAAAGGCAGACAGAGCTCCGGAGTCTCAATGCGTGAATGAGATGAAGGTGCAAGGATGAGTGTTTTGGATTTATTAGCAACTGGGGAACATTCTGTGGGAAAGGAGGGGTTCTTCCGAAGGGATGGGCTTCACCTTACCTGGGATGGAACCAGGCTGCTGGCATTAACTTTTAAAAAGGAGATAGAGCAGCTTTTAAACTAGATAATAGGAGAGAGTCGACAGTCGCCCAAGAGCGCATAGTTCGGAACAATGTATCCTTGAAGGATACTACCAAGAGAATTAAGTTAGGGTATATCAGCAGAGAGGTTCCAGTAAAGACAAAAGTAGCCTAAATGCCCTTGAGTACGGAGCAAACAGAGCTTAAAGATTCCAAATTACCCCTGTCCACCAATATCCAGCTTGGTATGAATAAAATACATTCTCTAAAATGCTTGTAGGCAAATGCTAGAAGTCTAAAAAATAAGATGGGAGAGTTAGAATGTATAGCACTAAATGAGATGTCAGAGACATGGTGGAAGGAGGACAACCAGTGGGACACTATGGGGTATGTTTACTAAACCATCTTAATGTTACCGGCGTTAGTTGCAGTCTTACTGTGACGAATGCCATATAAGGTAGTGGGCGTTCCAGTCTTAAGGTAGCATTTCGGGTTATCATGTGATAAAGTTCGTTATCATGCGATAGAGGGAGCCGTGGCATGTTAACACGCGTTAGCCTTAATTAGGCGCGCTGACCTACAATCACAGCAACAGAAGTGTAGCACACTGGTTAATACATTGGCTGCTCATACAGTGGTCATGAGTTTGATCCCCCAGTGGGCTCAGTTAAAAGACTGTCTGAGGCAATTCTGCTTGTAACAGTCAGACACATCCCAACAATTTCCACTGCCAGCCAAAAAAGCCACAACCTAATGCACCTTTTAGGGCACATCATAAAGCACCAAGTCATAAAAGGCAGGTCATAATGTGCCCCAGAGGGCTGCAGTAAAGGTTGGCACCCTCCAAGGCAGCATATAAGGTGCCCCATAATCTGTCCAAACCTAAGGTGCTGTGAAAGATGCCAAGGTGACACAGGAGATGGTGCCCAGGGGCACAAAGGTGCCCCAAAGTCACAAGCATGAAATGTATGGCTCAAACACAGATGCAACCATAACACTGCACAGAGCACCAAGGAAAGGCAATGAACAAGTGATGGAAGGAAGTAGATGACGGAGCTCATGGACCAGCCAAATCTGAGTGCAGCCTATGTGGCAGCAGGTAAAGTGGACAAACATATTGAGGGCAGCTGTACCGATGTACAGGTGATGGTAATGTACAGTGCAACAATGACAGTGTGTGGCAGAGGATGGGTATACGTATCCACCAAAGGAGGTAGAGGTGGCAGGATAAGTGCAATGACAGGAGGACAGAGGAGAGCAGTGCCATGCAGAGCAGACACAGGAGAGGCAAGCATGAAGAGCTGCAATGCAGAAAAGTGTGCCAGTGCAGGACATGGGGTAGCAGACTGCACATTAGGGCAGGACGCCACACAGCTGGCACACACACATAGACAGACAGAAGGATGGATGGCAACAGTGATGAGGGTATAATGTGGCAGCAGCACAGATCTGCACAGATATGACTGTTACACGAATGAAACGTAGTTGTGTAGGCTGTGCTGCAGGTCTCCATCAGCACCAGTGTGTGACAGGTATTTGTTGCAGACACCTTTAGGAGGTCTCTGTTTCCATTTGTAATTGCCAGTGATGTCTGGCTCTTGTGCAAATATAGAGGTTTGTGGCAGGCCTGGCTGCCATTCCAGTCCTGGGCACAGTGCGGGCATTGCTATGGTACTCAATACTGTTAGGGTCACTCCCTGGGGTGGTAAACACTGTCAGAATCAATAACTGAAACACACTCCACAGATATCAGAAAGGTTGCTATGATGAATCTCTATCAACAAATCGTGTTTAACTTGGATTTGTTAGCTGACATTAATTATAGCAACCTTTTGATATATGTGGAACGTGTTCCCAAGTTTAGGACGGCATTGCTAAGGTATGCAGGTGCCAGTATTGGGAGATGCTGCTGCGCGCAGGGCCCAACAGCCTGACTCTCCATGAAGCTTTGGATATTGTAGCCTGTGAGTGTGGGTGTTTATGCCTCTGTTGGCCGCTGCTCTAGGGCAGAGGTTCCCAACTCCGGTCCTGGTGGGCCAAACACTGTTCAGGTTTTCATGCTGTCCTTAATGAATATGCATGAGATACATTTGCATACAATGGGGGCGGCACATACAAATACAGCACAGGCATATTTATTAGGGACAGCATGAAACCTGAATGGTGTTTGGCCCTCCAGGACTGCAGTTGGGAAACTCTGCTCTAGGGATTGCACATGTTTATGGTGTCTGTGCTCTGTAGGGTAAAGTATAGGCATTTCAGGCATGTTTATTTTATCTGAAATAAAGGTTCCGTCTTTATTACCACGGTTTAGTACTGGGTAAAATATGGGGACAGGGTTGGCAGGAGCCACAGCTGGGACTTGAACTTGTGATCTTCTGCTCCTGAACATACTGGCTGTGTGTACTGCACCACACTGGTGGATCATTCCCTGGGGATACCATGACTGTTCATCAGACAGACCCTGTTTGTTGCAGTGCACGGCACCCACCTAAAAGGGCTTGGCCATGATCTGCTGTGGGCAGATGCCACTGCCCCCTCCGCCACCAGCACTCCTCCGCCACCATGCTGCCATGCCATTATGCAGGTTGTGCTGGTGGTGCACACTCCCAGGCCATCCAGTGTGCCGGTAGGCAGCTGCCTATGGTGTGGGTTCTCGGGCAGGGGTGTCTACATGGACATGCGTGCTTTCCCCCGGCACTGCCTGCCAATATTATGTGCTCTTGGGGGTACCTGATGGGTAATATCCCCTATGACACTGTGGGACACACACTCGTGCCCATGTTGGACACTCATCAGTTGCTGTCTTGCTGCTTTACAATTTTGGTATTCCTATGTGCCACCTAGGCATCTGCCTAGTCCACACTGTGCCCCAGCTGGACCACAGCATGTGCTGCCTGCAGCCCCCTGATCCCATTTACAGCATCAGTACAGTTGTCCTTTCCTATGCGCCCACTCTGCTGTTGCTGCCCATGTGCATGCCCTAACAAACCTGCCCAATCGAATTGACAGAAACCCTGATCAGTGCTATTTCAATGTGGGATCATTCACTTTGTAGGGGGACAGAGCATAGACCCTTCAAAACATGATATCTTAATTTTTACGCTTTGTCAGTAGTGTTGCTTTATGTTTATCATTAATATCACTATTGGCCAGCTTGGTTATTGGAATTTTAAATATGGTTCTGGTCATTTTATATGTTTATTTGCTTTTTGGTCCCTGTAAATGTATCACAACTATCTCTTTTCTGGGTTTCCCTGCCTTTGCTGCACATTGCTGACTTAAATCGTTTCTCTTTCCTGCAAATGTGCCTAACGCAAAGGTCTCACTGGCGTTAGTGCTCAGACCCGGATTTCACAGCGTTAGTGTGCCTGGAGCCTGTCCCTGCCCACTCTCCGCCAACTGACCCCTATCTCCGCCCTCTGGGAGGCCTTACTCCACCCTTCAGACCCAGATTTCACAGCGTTAGTGTGCCTTAATGCCACTGCCATGTTATCGTGTGATAAGATGTTATCGGCGATAATATCGCGCGACAACGTCACTTATCGTGTGATAATACCACCGCTGCGATGTTAAGATGGTTTAGTAAACATACCCTTATGATACCTGGGTACAAACTATATCGCAATGATAGAGCTGATCAAATTGGTGGAGGGGTTGTGTTCTATGTTAGAGAGGGCATTGAGTCACAAAGTATTAAAGTTTTGCATGAAACAAAATTTGCTGTAGAATCTCTATGGATTAAAGTTCCATGTAAAAAGGGAAAAACCATGGCAGTGGGGGTGTACTATCAATCGCCTGGCCAGAATAAACAAATGGATGATGAAATGCTCAAAGAAATCAGGGAAGCTAACAAAAGTTACATCACAGTAATAATAATGGGTGATTTCAATTACCCCGGTATTGACTTGGTCAATGTCAGGGCAGGACATGCTAGTAAGATAAAGTTTCTAGATGAAATAAATGACTGCTTCTTGGAGCAGCTGGTTCATGAACCAACCAGATGGGAAGCCATTTTGGACCTAGTCCTTAGTGGAACACCACAACTGGTGCAAGAGATAAGGGTGTTGGGGCCACTTGGCAATAGTCATCATAGCATGATTGTGTTTGATTTAATTAATGAAGGAGGGTTGGTAAGGAAATCCATAGTGCTATCTTTTAACTTTTAAAAGGGAGACTATGATAAAATGAGGAAAATAGTTAAGAAAATATAAAAGCAGCAGTTGCAAAGGTGTTACTTACATCAAGCTTGGGTGTTGTTTAAAAATACTATCTTTGAATCCCAGACCAGTTATATTCCATGCTTTAAGAAAAGTGGAAAGAAGTCCAAAAAACTGCCAGCATGGTTTAAAGGTGAGGACAGAGAGGCTGTTGTTGCCAAAAAAGCATCTTTCAGGAAATGGAAAAAAGAGGCAAATGAAGAAAACTGGAAACAGCACAAGCACTGGCAAGTTAAATGCAAGACATTGATAAGAAAAGCAAAGAGAGAATTTGAGAAGAAGCTTGCTGTGGAAGCAAAAATGCACAATAAAGACTTTTTCAAGTACATTCGTAGCAAAAAACCTATGAGAGAGTCAGTTGGACCATTAGATGATAGAGGGGTAAAAGGGGCACTGAGAGGGGACAAGGCCATTGCTGAGAGACTGAATGAATTCTTTGTTTCGGTCTTTATTGGAGAAGAAGTAGGGATGTTACCCATGACTGAAGTGGTATTTAATGGTGAAACTGTGAAAGAACTGAAAGAAATATCAATACACTGTGAAGATGTAGTACAACTATTTGATAAACTGAAGAGTAGCAAATCACCTGGACAGGATGATATACATCCAAGGGTGTTGAAAGAGCTGAAATATGAGATTACAGACCTGCTATTAGTAATCTGTGAACTATCATTAAAATCATCTGTAATACCTGAAGTTTGGAGGATGGCTAATGTGACGCCAATTTTTTAAAAGGGTTCCAGGGGTGATCCTGGAAACTACAGACCGGTGAGCCTGACGTCAGTACTGGGAAAAATAGTAGAAACCATCATAAAGAACAAAATTACTGAACATGTAGATAGTCATGGCTTAAAGAGAGACAGCCAACATGGCTTTAGACAAGAACAATCATGTTTTACTAATCTGTTATGTTTTTTTGAAGGTGTGAATAAACAGGTAGACAAAGGTGAGTCAGTATAGTGTATCTGGACTTTCAGAAAGCCTTTGCAAAGGTCCCTCATCAGAGACGTTTGGCAAAACTAAAAAGTCATGGGATAGGAGGCAGTATACTATTGTGGATCAGGAACTGGTTAAAAAAAAGAAAGCAGAGGGTAGGGCTAAAATGCCAATTTTCTCTATGGAGAAAGGTGAATACCCCAGGGATCTGTGCTGGGTTCGCTGCTTTTTGACATATTCATAAATGACCTGGAAATGGGAATATCGAGTGAGGTTATCAAACTTGCAGATGATACAAAACTATTTAAAGTTGTTAAAACCCATGAGGATTGTGGAAAATTGCAAGAGGATCTTGATAAATTGGAAGACTGGGCATCCAAATGGCAGATGAAATTTAATGTGGACAAGTGCAAAGTTATACACCTAGGAAAAAACAACCCAAACTATGGTTATACGATGCAAGGTTCCACATTAGGAACCAGCACCCAGGAAAAAGATTTAGGCGTCATCATGGATAACATGTTAAAACCCTCCGCCCAGTGTGCAGCAGCAGCCAAGAGAGCAAATAGAATGCTAGGTATCATAAGGAAAGGAATGGAAAATAAAACAAAAGATATTATAATGCCTCTGTATTGTTCCATGGTGCGACTGCACCTTGAATATTGTGTGCAATTCTGGCAGCAGGGGGTGGGCCGAGGGAGAAGCAAGTGTGGGCCGGAGCCATGGTCCGATGGGTAGCGGATCTGGAGCCCCCCTAAAGAGGTTCACAGGGCAGGGGGTTCCCTGTAGCCTGATCCCAGCCTCCAAAGTTCCGATCGGGGGTTAGGTAGTGGGAAACAAGTAATTTTCTGGCAATGCGGGCGATCATGGCTCCTGCATGGAGCCGCAGTGCATGGCAATGGGACACCATGGCACTGTGGCTCTATGCAGGAGTCTGGATGGGCTAGCTGGGGAAGTGCCTGGATGTCTGGAGGCACGGAATCGGGGCACACCCGAGATGTGCAGGCCCTATGCCCCGATTCTGCTCCCGCAGGGCCGTCTAGCTCCCGCGGGATCAGAATCGGGTGCATTTCCAGGCCGAACAGATATCTGGGCATGCCCCTTCAGATTTGGCCTTCACATGTGTAGACTTTATTTGTCCATGAGCACTTTGCATTTGCATGCAGCTTATACAGATGTAAGAGGCTTTTAATGTCTTTGGATCATAACTTCTTTATTTTTGCAGTAGCTATATGCATACAGGTATATGTCAGGAGAATTGTATGGTGGTAGTACAGCTGAGACAGCTGTGAAAATGAAATAGATGGTATTAGCCTTTCCCTGTGGCACGGAAACTATATTTCATGCACGCTACAACTGTGGTTACCTGCATTTATGAGGTCACATTGGGGCAGCCAGGACATATAGCACTCTCATCTACTCCCATCCATCCTTTGACCCATCAATCAGTATATATCCATCATGTTCAGTCATGCCAGCTGCTATACTCTAGCCAGCTGCTATACCCTCACCTACACTGTGGCATTTTACTCATTGGGTTGTATCGTTCCCACCTCACCTGCAACTTAACATAGTGACATAGTAAATGACAGCAGTTAAAGACCGGTATGGTCCATCTAGTCTGCCCAGTAAGATGGCAGGAGTAGGTGCATCTGACACTCTGTGCAGGCCACCCCTCCCCGTGTCTTTGTTTAGGGGTGAACCCACCGTTCCGTGTAGGACACCCCTATTTGTTGAGAAATTAGATGGTTCAGTTTATTCTGATTTTATCCTGTTGCTGTAAAGGGATCCACTGTGTCTGTCCCATGCCATTTTGAATTCTGTCACTGTATTTGCCCCCACCACTTCCATCAGGAGGGCATTCCAAGCATCCACCACCCTTTCAGTGAAAAAGTATTTCCTGACATTGCCTTTCAGTTTACCCCCTTGCAGCTTCATGTTAGGCCCTCTAGTTTTACAGTTTTCCCGTCTTTGGAAGAGGTTTGTTTGTTCATTATTTCGCTTTAAGTATTTAAAGGTCTGAATCATATCTTCCCATCCCTCCTCTCCTCCAGAGTGTACATATTTAGGTCTTCAAGTCTCTTCTCATAAGGTTTCTGACGCAGGCTACGAATCATTTTGGTCACCTTCCTCTGAACAGTTTCCAGTTTTTTTACAACCTTTGCAAGATATGGTCTCCAAAACTGAACACAGTATTCCAAGTGAGGCCTCACCAGTGACCTGTACAGTGGCATAAGTACCTCTTCCTTTCTGCTGGTAATCCCTCTTTGTATACAGCCCAACATCCTCCTGGCTTTTGCCACCGCCTTGTCGCACTGTTTTGCCACCTTGAGATCTACAGAAATAATCACACCAAGGTCTTTCTCCTAATCCGTGCACACCAACCTCTTGCCCCCTATCGCATTCATTTCCCTTGGATTTCTGCTACCCAAGTGCATGACACTGCACTTCTTTGCATTATATCTTAATTGCAAAGCATTAGACCATTCTTCCAGCTTTTGTAGATCTTTCCTCATGTTAACTACTCCCTCGGGGGAGTCGACTCTTGCAAATTTTCATGTCATCTGCAAAAAGACAGACTTTTCCATTCAGTCTTTCAGCAATATCACTCACAAATACATTGAACAGTACTGGGCCCAGGACCGAACCCTATGGCACCCCGCTAACCACCTTCCTTTCATCCGAGTGAGCTCCATTTACTCTCACCTTCTATCGTCTGTCAGTCAACCAATTTCTGATCCAGTTTACCACCTTGGGACCCATCCCCAAAGTACTGAGTTTATTGATAAGCCTCCTATGAGGAACAGTATCAAAGGCTTTGATGAAATCCAGGTAGATGACATCCATTGCGTGCTCCTGATCTAGTTCTCTGGTCACCCAGTCAAAGAACTCAATCAGATTTGTTTGGCAAGATCGTCCTTTGGTAAAATCATGTTGCCTCGGATCTTGCAGTCTGTTGGTTTTGAGAAAGTCCACTATTCGCTCTTTCAGAAACACCTCCATTACTTTTCCCGCCACCAAGGTAAGGTTCACGGGCCTGTAGTTTGTCACTTTTTCCCTGTCGTCACTTTTGTGTAGAGGTACCACATCAGCCCTTCTCCAGTCCTGAGAAACTTCTCCTGTTTCCAAGGATCTGTTGAAATCATCCTTTAACGGCCCTGCAAGAACCTCTCTGAGCGCTTTCAGTATCCTGGGATGTATCCCATCTGGTCCCATGGCCTTGTCCACTTTCAGTTTTGCAAGTTGTTCCAACACCTCATCTTCTGTGAATAGTGTGGTATCTACTTCATTCCCATTTTTATATTTGGGAGTCACAGTTGGTCCTTCTCCAGGGTTGTCTTTAGTAAAAACAGAGCAGAAGTATTTGTTTAGCAATTTCACTTTTTCAATGTCACTTTCCATGAGTCCATTCCCAGCACTTCTGAGTCCTGCAATTCCACCTCTGATCTTCTTCCTTTCCCGAATATACCTGAAGAACATTTTGTCGCCACACTGCACAACTTTAGCAGGTAACCACTTCTGCCCTGGCATTCATTCTATTCCTACATTGTGGTCACGGTGGCTACTCCATGGCACACTTCTACCCACTCCTATGCCACCCACAGTCATCACCATGGATTACATGTGCACCCCTTACTGCTACAGTCCACCTGCCTCCCACATTCTCCTCCCACTCACTGTCTCACACGTTAGGGACATATGGATGTTACATGTTGAGCAGTTATTACCTTTGCTCCCATTCAGCAGCTCAAAGGTGACTTGCAGGAAGGCTCCCTTATCCCACCTTATGGCAATCGGCCTTAGTGAGCATTAATGTACATGCTTGGCGCTCTTAATGCCCAATATCCACTTACTGCCCGCTAACCGGCGGCTAGTACCCTGAACGCTGGAACGCCTACTCCCTGCCCCCATCCTTTAACACACATTGGGACCCTTAGCGGTGCCATTTACCACTCACAAATGGTGTGCCTTTAGCACCGTTTAGTAATCATGCCCTAAGAGTCGTCATGAAGTTACAGAGTAGCACATTTAAAGCAAATAGAAAATATTTTTTTCACTCAGTACATAATTAGGGTCTGGAATTCATTGCCAGAGGATATGGTAAAAGCAATTAATGCAGCTGGGTTTAAAAAATATTTAGACAAGTTCCTGATGGAAAAGTCCATAAACATTATTAAGTAGACTTGGGAAAGCCATTACTTATCCCGGGAGATAGGCAGCATAAATCTTGCTATTTTTTAAGTGCTTACCAGACATTTGTGATCTCGATTTGGCACTGTTGGAAACAGGATAATGAGCCTGATGAACAATTGGTCTGGGCCAGCATGGCAATTCTTATGTTCTTATGCCATTCATAAAGATAATGGTCCCTTTAAATGGTTTGAAGAGCAGATCCAGCTTGACCTTCATTTGTCTTGGCAGAATTCACTTAGAGATTCTTCCTTTGCAAGGCATGTCAGGGATACAAAGTGAAATTTTGCCTAAGGTTTGAAAATGAAAGCGGCTGAATGAAATGGAGTCTCTGCTTTTTGGTTAAAGAAAAGGTGAATCATGATCTCTTAATAGAAAACACCAGAAGCCAGCCAAAGGAAGGGCTACATGACCTTTAACTGATAAAGGAGGTCTGAGCCACAAATGAACACATGGCAAGAGTTAAAAAAAAAGATAGGGCATAGAACTATGGTCTAAAACAGTGGTTCTCAACCCAGATCTCTATCATGCATACAAGGGAAGCAGTGCATGCAAATCTATCTCATGTATATTCATTGTGGTTATCTTGAAAACTTGACAGACTAGGTGTGTTCCGAGGACTAGGTTGAGAACCCCTGGCCTAAACCATGCCTCATTCTATAGAAGAACAGCAACGTAAGCCTTTCTCACATTTATAATATTGGTCAACCGTATGGCTTTGATTTTGATGTAAGAACCATGAAAGAAAGCTGACCCATTCTATCACTGAATGGAATCGAGCAATTCATATGCAGAAGCATAAAAAAGGCTTGATTCAGTCTCCTTCATATACTGAGAGTGGGAGTGTAAAACGGCATATATTAAGGAAATTATACTGCTCTGCTTAAGAACACCCCTCACATAAACCAGCTTGTTTGTCCTTGATGCTGAGGTAACAAAGACTTAATTGCCTCATTGTTGTGTATTTCAAGAGGAATAATTACTAATTGCTACATGCTGCAATCCTCAATTTTGTTAGTTTGCTAACGTGAGGCCTTTGCTCTCTCCTAATTAGCATATTCTCTTCCAGGAGCTGCTATTTTCCTTTTCCTGTCTGGAAAACATGGACTCTGGAGTTATCGAGATAGAATTTGAGAATGGGTTAGAACCTAAGCCTCATTTATAAAACTGGGCACATTGCACACTTGGTATGTACCACATATAACAAGATACTCTTGCAAAAAATTCCTTTGAGCCAGAAAATAGTTGCTGGGAGTAATTAGGAATGATTGTACTTTGCAATTGCTTTTTTGAATGCAAGACCCATGGGGCACCTGAGCTGTGCCTTTTTTATAATGTTAAACTGACCCGACAGGACCATTATCATTAATAAGTAAATTGGGTATTGTGTAAGAAAAAAAAGGAAAGGCTCTTCCATAGGTAGTTATTACTGGGGGGGAGGAGGGGAGAGGTGGGACGACTCAGGATTTAGATCCCCCATGGCGGTATACTAAAGTTATAGAGAATAAATTCATACATAGAAAACACACAAAATATAACACTATGGAGGTAATTGTATAAGGAGCTGTCTATTTTGAGGCACCAATAACGTGCTTATCTAAATGTTGGTATTTTACTCGTTTATTCATGACTCTTGTAAAATACTGAGTAGCGTAAAAGTGCATGCATTGTTTGTATCACACAGTACTTTCATCTCGGACATACACATGGGTGGAGTTTTAGCGGAGCATAGGCAGAGCATGCAGATTGCGCATTAGAATACTATAAATTGCATGCATTCTTGTAAAAGCAGACGCAATCATTTACATAATTTCTAAGGCTTGCAAACAGGAAGTCGGCATTGGGCCTCAGCGGGGGCAGGATTCAAACAGCTTCACAGCTCCAGAGGTTTAAGGTAAGCGCTGCAGGCTTTTTGAGACCATTCCCGCTGCTACAGGTCCTAAAGAGTCACCTAGGTGGCCATCTAGTTTGTCTAATGATCGTGCTGGCCTTGAATATCGCTTATAACTCAACGGGTTAACTCAAAACTCTGTCCTGGCTCGGCTCACTGACTGCCCCTGCATTATCTAGATCGTGTCAAGGCAGTCAGAGGAAATATTCAGGGGTGGTATCTGGGCAGTGCCACTGAATATCACATCGACCGGCATGTATTCAGTTTGCAGGTGCTGCTAATTGGGTAAGTGCTTTTGACTATTGGCCTGACAGGTTCTCAAAAAACTTATGGCTCTAGCTCAAAATGTAAAACTGATATTTTCACATTACATTTATTTACCTATTATATGTCTAGCCATAAATTGCAAAAAAACCTCCAGAACAAAACAAGGCAAAAAGAAGAAAGAGTATTGGAACAAACTGAAAGTTCTCATTACACTTATAGATCTAGCCCAAAACTGAACAAAAAAAGTAAAAATAAAATACAATAAAACAACAGAATAAATAAAAATCAGTAACAACTTTTGCTCCCAACAGAGCTTATCAGCTCACCCAACATAAGTCCTCATAAATTTATTTAAAAAATTGAATTCCAAGTATATTCAGGCCAAGAGCCTCTTATTCACAAAGGGGGTCATTCCAGAAAATAAATAAGGGGTTTGCATGTGCGTCAGGGATGTTTATATGCTGAAAGCATCCCAGACCGTATTCTGAAACACTGCTGACATGCACGTCCACGGCGCTAGTGTTATAAACAACCTTTTACACAATAACAGACTCCTCAGTGAAGCAAAGAGTTAATTTAATCGCTTCACATTACATTCTTGCAAGAAAGGGTGAAAAGCTTGATTAAGCTTTCACACCTATCCTCTGATTCACGGTTCTTTTATAGTACACTATGTCCTCTTCCCCTTCCAGCATGTCTATAACTTATTGGTTAATACTTCTGTACCTGTGTCAGGCTACGTGTTACTAGCCACGTAGTCTCTCTTCCCAGGATGCAGACATACAGCAAAGGAAGTCAGAAAATCATTACATATTACACTATGTCCTTGCCCTCTTCCAGCATGTCTATAACTCATTGGTTAATACTTCTGCACCTGTGTCAGGCTACGTGTTATTAGCCATGTAGTTTCTCTTCCCAGGATGCAGACATACAGTAAAGGAAGTCAGAAAATCATTACACACTACACTATGTCCTCGCCCTCTTCCAGCATGTCTATAGCTCATTGGTTAATACTGTCTCACTCCACTTCTTTGTACTTCCACACCTGTGACAGGCTACGTATTACTGGCCACGTAGTCTCTCCTTCCAGGATGCAGGCATATAACAAAGGGAATCAGAAAGGCATTACATACTACACTTTGTCCTCACCCTCTTCCAGCATGTCTATAACTCATTGGTTAATACTGTCTCACTCCACTTCTTTGCACTTCCGCACCTGTGTCAGGCTACGTGTTACTAGCTACATAGTTTCTCTTCCCAGGATGCAGAATACAGCAGAAGAAGTCAGAAAGTCATTATTATTATTATTATTATTATTAAAGACTTATAAAGTGCCGCAACATACGAAGCGCTGTACAAGCATAGAAGAGAGACAGTCCCTGCTCATCAGAGCTCACAATCTAATAAGACAGAAAAAAAAATAAGTTATATAATACAAATAACAAAAATTTACAGGACAAAGTAAGCAAATGTTGATAGAGAGATCAAGATAGGGTAAGACAGGAACGGAAAGGAATAGTGAAGAGATGGGATTTTAGTCTGGACTTGAAAATGGCCAGGGATGATGCTTGGCACACAGAGATAGGAAGACTATTTCAAGCAAAGGGTGTTGCCAGTTGGAAGGAGTGAAGTTTGGAATTGGCAGTACGAGTAAAGGGCACAGATAAATGAAGACTATTAGAAGAGCGAAGCAACTGAGATGGGGTGTAAGGAGAGGTGAGAGATGAAAGGTACTGGGGGGAAGAAGAGTAAATACATTTATAGGTCAGGAGGAGAACTTTAAATTGGATATGGAGATGGATGGGAAGCCAATGAAGTGACATGAGGAGAGGAGTGATGTGGGAAAAATGAGACTGGCAGAAAATGAGTCGAGCAGCGGAATGTTGAATTGACTGAAGAGGAAAGAGGTGACTTGCAGGGAGGCCGGCAAGGAGAATGTTACAATAATCAAGATGGGAGGTGATTAAGGAGTGGACAATCAATTTAGTGGTGTCAACAGAGAGGAAGGGGCGAATTTTGGAAATATTGTATAGAAAGAAATGATAAGTTATAGCAATGAGCTGGATATGTGAAGAGAAAGAGAGAGAGGAATCAAAGATAACACCAAGGTTACGTGCTGACGAAACAGGGAGGAGTACAGAGTTATCAACAGAGAGAGAGAAAGGGGAAAGAGGAGGGGAAGCATTCGGGGGAAAGATAAGAAGCTCAGTTTTGGCCATGTTCAGTTTTAAGTGGCGGTGGGACATCCAGGCAGCAAAGTCAGAGAGGCAGAGTGAGATCTTAGACTGGATAGTAGGAGAGATAACAGGTGCAGAAAGATAGATTTGAGAGTCATCTGCATAGAGATGATAGTGAAAGCCATGGGACGAGATAAGGGTGCCAAGGGATTGGGTATAGAGAGAAGGGGAGTAGACATAAGACGGAACCCTGAGGAACTCCTACAGGTAGTGGGGTTGAAGAGTAGAAGGAGCCATCGAAGCACACACTGAAAGAGCGATGGGATAGATAGGAAGAGAACCAAGATAGTACAGAGTCTTTGAATCCAAGTGAGGATAGGGTGATAAGAAGAAGGTTATGGTCAACAGTGTCGAAGGCAGCAGAGAGATCAAGAAGTAAGGGGCCCTATATTGACAGGCATAAGTGCATTACATACTACACACTTTGCCCTCTCCCTTTCCAGCATTTTTATAACTCATTGGTTAATACAGTCTCACTCCACTTCTTTGTACTTACGCACCTGTGACAGGCTACGTATTACTAGCCACATAGGGGCATGTTTACTAAAGTGTCTTATCATTACCGGCATTAGTTGCAGCGTTATCGTGAAGAAACCCATATAAGAAAGTGGGCGTTCTGGCGTTAAGCTGTTTATCGTGCGATAGAGGGCACCTTGCTGTTTTCATGTGATAGTGTGCGGCGTGGCACATTAGCGTGCAGTAAGCATAAGTATGTGGCAGCACTGTAAGAGCAGCTGCAGAGGAGTAGCACACTGGTTAGTACAATGACTGCAGTGACAGCAGTCATGAGTTCAATTCCCCAGTGGGCTGATGTACTAAGGCTGTCCAAGGCAATCCTTTTTCATGCCTGAAACAGGCAGACAGTTCAACAAGCCATGCTGCTAACCAAAGTCCTCAGCCCAGTGCAGTAACCTAAGGTGCCTTTTAGGGTGCCCTATGAGGCGGCCTAGGATGGCACCCACCAAGGCAGCATATACGGTGCTCCATAAGCTGATGGAAGCTAAGGTGCTGCTAAAGATGCCCAAAGGATGTGAAGGTGACCCATGAAATGGTGCCCAAGGGCAGTAAGGGGCCACATGTTGACAGGCATGAAATGTATGCCCCAAGTACAGATGTAACCCTAACATGGCACCGAGCACCAAGGAAGGGCAATGAACAAGTGATGGAAGGAAGCAGATGTGGGAGCTGATGGAGCTGGAAAGTTGGTAAAGTGAGCAAACCTTATGGAAGCAACTGTAGTGATGCACAGGGTGATGGCAATGTAAAGTGCAACAATGACAGTGTGGCAGAGGACGGGAATATCTGTCCACCAGAGCAGGTAGAGGTGGCAGGATAAGTGTAACGACAGGTGGACAGAGGAGTAGCAGTGCCATGCAGAGCAGACACAGGAGAGGCAAGCATGAAGAGCCACAATGCAGAAAAGGGTACCAGTGCAGGTCATGGGGTAGTAGCCTGAACATGAAGGCAGGATGCCACACAGCTGGCAGACACAGATAGATGGACAGAAGGATGGGTGGCAACTGGGATGAGGGTAGAATGTGCCAGCAGCACAGATCTGCACAGATATGACTGTTACAGGAATGAAAAGCAGGTGTGGAGGACAGGCATAACAAGGGGGAACAGAGAGGAACTGAGCCCATGACCACTGGGAGGGCAGTGTATTAACCACTTCACTATTCTGCTATGACCTAATTGTGGCAATGTCTGGTTACACAACAACTGCAGGTCATCCCACAAACATTCTGCTGTGCTAACCGGGATAGGGTAAAGCCACTGCCAAGGCACTGTACAGGGCACCCTAGGTTAGGGTGTGTTTGGGTGGAAACACTGATCACAGAAATATGTCTGACTGTTACAGGCATAAAAGGGATTTTCTGTGGATGGTGTACTAAAGGAAGCCTACTGTGGGATTGAACCCATGACCTCTGCCACTGCAGTTAGTGTATTAACCATTGTGCTACATCAATATGGGGTTTAATATAGCCAATGGCTGGCTACAGAAAGAGTGCAGGTCACCAAACAAACTGTCTGCTGTGGTTACCAGGATAGGACAGAACCAACAGTACCCAGAATGCAATTCACATGCAGAACAGCAGTCTACATCTGCCTACCAGATGGGGTGTGCACCACTACAGCATGTAGCCTGGTATGGGGGACTGACCGTGCATGTTACTGGCACAGAGTACCTACAGGCCATACCAGTGTATGTGTTCTGTGCTCACCCTGAGTGTTGGGTGGGGTGGCCAGCACCAGGTCTGCAGTACCTGGGTTGGTTGAGTCAGGCCCTGCTGCAGTTCTCCATCGCTGCTAGTGTGTGTTGGGTAGTCTTTGCAGACATGCCTCTGAATGACCTGTGTTCCTTTGTATTGGCCAGGCAAATCTGTCCCTGGTGGAGCATGATGCACCTGAAATAGTGCATATCCAGTGTGCTTGCCATGGGTGTGTGGGTGCACATGATGATAATGATGATGTATGCAGCAGGCCACCCTCTTGGGGATCAGGGTGGGGGAATTGGATCTGCATATGCCTTCCCCCCTCTCCAATGTTTACAATGGGGGCATTAGAGCCATATGCTGCCAGGCAACCACAATCCTATTGGAAAGCAGACAGGTTCTGTAGATCAGTACCTGTGACAGGGCCACTGGCAGGGGATAGTGGGCCTGAACAGCTCAGCTGCTGCCACCACCCCCCATCAGAGGGTCTGCACCCTGCAAGGTATAGCACCCAGACATAGGATATACACAGCAATGCCAAGCAGGTATGTCATTGTTTGGGCCCCAAAAATGGGACCTTACACATATCACTTGTACAAAACACTGTATAGTACTATGTGGGAAGCTAGACATGCCATGGTCACTGCTCAGTCAGAGTGAGAGTGACCGCACAGCATGACATGTTGTGGCCACTCTGTCCGTGCAGATGGTATTCGGCCACTTCAGTATCCTAGCCATTGCCCCATGCTTCTGCAGATGCATCCTGGCCAGACCGCCCTATAGGGGCCATACCCACACTACCTTGCTCCTTATTATGCAAATTGGCAGGTTAACACTGGAAACAGTGCAAGCCTTGGGAGCTCAGTGACGTGTAGGCAGCCACAGAACACTGGAGAAACCTACACAGCCTCCCGCATCTATTTCAGCATCGTGCACAGGTAGAGGTGGTTGGCAGCCCTAGCCACCATGCAGGTCCTGGGCACAGTGCAGGCATTGCTGCGATATTCAATACTGTTAGGGCACTCTCCAGGGTGGTAAGCACTGTCCGAAAGTACAGAGGGAGCACACTCCACATATATCGGAAGGGTTGCTATGCTGGCTCTCTGTTATGCATTGCGTTTACTGTAGGATTGGTTATCTGACATTTATTATAGATACAGTTTGCTGTATATGGAAAGTGTTACCATGTGTATGTCAGCATTGCAATGGAATGCAGGTGCTAGTGGTGGGAGCTGCTGCTACGCGCAAGGCACAACAGCCTGACCCTCCATGGGCGTTGGATGGTGGAGCCTGTGGGTGTGGGTGTTTGTGCCCCTGTTGGCTGCTGCTCTAGGGCAGAGGTTCCCGACTCCGGTCCTGGTGGGCCAAACACGGTTCCTGTTTTCCGGCTGTCCCTAATGATTATGCATGAGGTACATTTGCATACAGTGGGGGCTGTGCTTGCAACCGCATCTCATGCATATTTATTAGGGGCAGGCTGGCAACCGGAATGGTGTTTGGCCCCTCTGCTCTTGGGCGTGCACATGTTTATTGTGTATGTGCTCTGTAGGATAAAATAGAGTAACATGGTTTGCAGGGGCCACAGCTGGGACTTGAACCTGTGACCTTCGGCCCCTGAATATACTGTCTGACTGTACTGCACCACACTGTTGCATAGTGGCAGGTCATTCCCTTGGGATACCATTACTGTTCGTCAGACAGACCTTGTCTGTTGCACTGCATGCCAACCACCTAGAAAGGGCTTGGCCTTTGTCTGCTGTGGCTGGTTGCCACTGCCCCCTTCAATGCTAGCACCCCTCCGCCACCATGCTGACATACCCTTCTGCCGGTGGTGCTGGTGGTGCGCAGTCCAAGCCCTTCCAGTTTGATGGTAGGCGGCTGCCTATGATGTGGGATCTGGGATGGGGGTGCCTACTTAGATGACCTCGCTTCCCCCTGGCACCACCTGCCACTGTTATGTGTCCTTTGGGGTACCTGGTGGATACTGTCCATTGGGGCAGTGTGGGATGCACACCCATGAACATGTTTGCACTTGGTCAGTTGCTGTTGTGCTATCTTTCCGTTTCTGCCTTCCTCTGTGCCACCTAGCTATTTGCCTGGCCCACCCTGTGCCCCAGCTGCCCCACTGCATGTCCCACCTGCGACCCCCTGTACCCCATTTGCAGCCACGCCATGGTGCCCTGTTGTACTTGGGCACTATGCTGTTGCTGCACATGTAGCACTACTATCACTGGTCTGGGTGTCCCTGCCTTTGTTGTACATTGCTGACTGAAATGGTTTCTCTCTCCTGCACTTGTACCTCTAACGCAAGGTTTTCATCCATGGTAATGTTCTGCCCTACATTCCACAGCGTTAGTGTGCCTGGAGCCTCTCCCCGCCCACTCTCTGCCCATTGACCCCTTCGCTCTACCCTCTGGGATGCTTTCCTCCACCCTCTGTGTGACCTAATGCCACTGGTGATGTTATCACGCGCTAACGGTATGTTATCACGCGCTAACGGTACGTTTTCACGTGATAGCATCATGTATCATGTGCTAATTGCACCACTGCAACGTTACCGATCTTTAGTAAACATGCCCCATAGTCTCTCCTTCCAGGATGCAGGCATACAACAAAGGGAGTCAGAAAGTCATTGCATGCAAAATTATATTACATAGTGGTGAATGAATGGAATACAAGAATTATATTATATTGTAAAAATAACATACCACATTTGTTTATATCACTAGCACGGGGATCTCAGATCGTGGGCAGGAGAAGGCAGAATGAGGACATGGTCAGCCATGGAGAAAGCGTATTCAGGAAAGGCCCGTGTATGTATTAAGTGTTTCCCGGAAACATTCATGTTATTCCTGCTGAAACGTGGTATAAGGCTATGACTTAGAAAATATTCTGCTTTGTGTCCAATAGAGAAGAATGGTTGTGACAAGTATGTTTTGAACTTGTGTGACTGCAGTCTGGAAAAATACAAGTGCAAGATGCAGTCTTAAGATACAGGGAGCAGAGGTGAGGGAATGATGTAAGGTAAAGAAACATTGCTAAACACCTTTACAGAAATATTAGGAAGAACACGCGCTAACGGTATGTTATCACGCGCTAACGGTACGTTTTCACATGATAGCATCATGTATCATGTGCTAATTGCACCACTGCAACGTTACCGATCTTTAGTAAACATGCCCCATAGTCTCTCCTTCCAGGATGCAGGCATACAATCTAGTCGGGACAGACAACACAGCAGCTGTGAACAGGGGGGAACATCCAGGGGGAATGGTCAGGAAATACAGCGGAGCTTAGGCAGATCTGATCCAACAGCAGCACCGATGAGGTGAGCGCTCAGCCTGGATTTGAGAGGGGCCATGGACAAAGCATGATGTACAGACTCAGGTAGTTTGTTCCAGGAATATGGAGCAGCAGGGTGAAGGGAGCGAGATCCAGATTTGTCAGTAGAAGGGAAGGGTGCAGATAAAAGCAATCTAACAGAAGAGTGGTGTTCACGGGCAGGGGTGTAGGGAGAGATAAGAGGGGAATGATAGTGTGGAGCAGTAGAATGAGTGCACCTATAGGCCAGAGGCACAGAAAGGGCATACAGTTGTTGCTCAGCAATATAATGCATCCTTTGGGGACCTGCAAGGTTAGTTTGGGGCTTTGTGGACTTGGTGAGGGTCCATCCCTAGCAGTTTAAGGCATGTTAGTAGAGATGACCAGGGCAGGACTCACAGTGGCTGGTTCCTAATGTCACGTAGCATTTGATCAAGGTATATCCTGACATACATGTTCATATTTACATTCTTGTATACCATATTGGGGTGCACTGGGCTTACCTAGCACTTTTCAGAGCATGAGGGGCACTGGTATATATGGTCTAGGTTGCAGCAGCTGTCATTTCTCATTGGTACTGTATTTATGTCTAGTGTGCTTCAGCACAATTCTTTTGTGATGGGCAACTTAGGAGATGCATGATTTTCCCAAGGAGGAACGGTGTCCATGGGTACATTGCGGGGATGGACAGGATCTGAAACGTGTAACGTTTCAAAATGTGGTGAGTGTGGCTGGATATGCTTGCACGTGCCTGCCGAACACATCTATCTCCCCCATTCCGGCCCCGTGGGCATATCCAGACTCACAGATGTGGAATTAGGGTCAAAGGGGCCCGTTTTTGATTTACATGTCTCTGTGGGCCAGACATGCACGTTATGGAATTGGGCTCCATGGCTATTATATAACTTATGTAGTTTTAGTTCCAAACCAGAATGTATTAAATTATATTGACTACAATTAAGAGCCATTCTTAGAAAATCTGCAGTGTCTTATCAGAGACAGCATTTGGTCACATTTTAAGGGGGCAACTGATAGGTCAGACTGATCACATAGATCTATAGGGATTGTAATTTGATATTAATGTTGGGAGGTGATTGCTTGGAAAGCAATTTATATATTGTTGTAATGTTTGTATTCTACATATTGTTTAGTTGATGTAATTTGCTCTGAGATTTTGTTTGATGTGTAAGCGAAGCATTAAATTGAATAATAAAGTAAACGAAACCAAAATCTTTCACCATGTAAATGTAGCAAAGGAACAAATCTCTCCCACAGTTCATTATCAAAATCCTCAAAGAAGATGCAACATATTAAGATTATCACATGCCAGAGGTTTTAATATTCTTGTTTTAGCGCCATCAAGTCAGTGCTGACCCAGGTGCCTCTGGGTTTTCTTGGCAATGTATTGCTGGAAGTAGATTGCCAGACCTTTTCTTTGGAGGCAATGGAGGGTAAAGTGACTTGCCCAAGGTCACAAGGAGTGCCAGTGGGAATAGGACCCTTGATCTTCTGGGTACTAGGCAGTTACTCTAACCACTAGGCTACTCCTCCACTTATATAGCACTTATATAGACCTCTAAACAAGGGTGTTTTATAATAGGTCGCATGCAAGTACAGTGAGTTTCTCGTTTAGAAGCATGTTTAGTGCGTGATTAGAGCACCTCACTAAAAGGTAGCACGGGGCCCTATGATAAGAGTCCCGCACTAGCCAGGTAGCGTATGATAGGGCAGGGAGTGGGCAGGTCAGTGGTGGAATATAGGTGGGGAGGGCAGTTCACGAGTAGCGCGGGCGTTAGTAGCTCATGCTAACTGTGACTGCTGCTGTTAGCATGGGGGCACTTAATGCCATCTCAATAGGCGGCATTCAGTGCAGTCAGACACACATGCTCCCTTACATTAGCGCAGGCTCCCCATGCATGTGATCAGGGCAGGCTTTAGCAAATATGCCTCTAAGGGAGCTTGTGCTCAAAAAGGGCAACTTTCAAACAGCTGCATAGTTGTGAAATACATGAAAGCTTTTAGCGTGCCAACCTCTGGCCAATTTCAAAGAAAATCTATCTGGGTTGTTCCCCTTTGAAAATGATCCCAAATTAAATGCACTAAAAGCACCTCTACACTTTGCCCCTGCTAGTATGTCCAGTAGGAGTAGCTAAGAGGGGTGAAATAGTGCACATACTTTGGAAAATATGTGTGCTGTTTTATTTATTATCATGCATTTCCAGAATAAGATCAAAGTGAGTTACATTCAGTGTTCACAATCTAAGTTTGTACCTGAGGCAATGGAGGGCTAAGTAGCTTGCCGAAGGCCACAAGAAGTGCTAGTAGGATTTTAATTCTGGTCTTTAGGCTGCTGTTTAACCATTAGGCCCCAGCTAAAAGCATGCAGTGCTATGAAAGTGCACACATACTTTTAGTCAGGCGGTGGAAGGCGCATTAATATGTCTTCTAGCTAAATTGCTTTGGAAATTACCACAGGCAACTGTGATGGGGTGTACGTCCCGTCACTACAGAACTCACAGGGACCCCAGCCAGCCCCGGCTCTGGAGGAGCCCCCCTAGAGAAGCAAACGAGGACACGCAGGGGCTGAGGAAGGGCCTAAACCCCTGCTTCCTCCATGACCAGGAGATATAGGGCCCAGCTACTTGACACCTGGAATGACAGGAACTTGACCTAGACCGTCCCTGGAGATAGACCCCCCCTCCCCCAACAGGAGAAGAAGATAGAGCTAAGAAATGAATAATAGCAATGCCCATCATATTCAGCCAGTGGATAACCCACCAGACCTGGGGTGGTAGTAGCAACAAGCAGCTACCTGGGAGGTGGCGGGGTCTCCAGGTAATTACACACCTGGGTCATACCCCGGCTAAATCCAAGACTTAAAAAGGGGGGGGGGATTTATTGTAATGTTCGATGCATATGTTTGTCTAAATTGAAGGATGTTGAGAAGATGTAATTTGCATATTCCTGACCTAATTTGAATATCATTCACATTTGTGTTGATACCAAGGACCCTGCTGAGGGCTACTTTGGACCCGGGGAAGGGACATTTGCCCAGAAAGGGGGGGGGGGGCAGACCCCAGCGTAGGAAGGGATCCCATCAAATGTGGACTTTGGGACTACTGGATCACTCACACTAACGTACAAGGGAACGCCAGAGATAGACCTCCCTGCTGAGGGGGGGGGAGGTGTGCCCTCATGAAGGTGTGGTCTCTATGTTCTTCTTTGAGAGTAAGTGGGGCCTCTTTTTAATATTGGGGAGGTTAAAATTAGAGTGGAGACTAGTTCACACTAACCATGAAGAACCTAAGAAGAAGCAATGTGCTATTAAATTCTGGAGCATAGGCAGTGAAAAACCTGTGGTAAAAAAATATCTTAAAGCTTTCTAAGCGTTATGGTCAGTCTTGCTTTACTAAAATCATGACACAATTAGCAGAGGCTGGGGTTTAAAGATGTGAAAGAGATGCTACTTTGATAATCTGCCTACCAGTCTTTGAGTTGCAACATTTCTCTCAGCCTTTCTCTTTGGAAAAGAAAGTGACACGTTAGGCTTTTTAGGGTCTTTTCAAAACTATGTAGAAGGAACTGCGGGAGTGCATGTGGATATATATCTCCGTGTACAGCAGGAGGAGCCATATTGCACAGCAACACTAGGAAAAAACAACAGAGGGATCTTGGCAACATAGCACATGTAAGTGCCACACTTATATGTGCAAGTTTGTATTTGTTACATGCTGCCAGTTAACCACAGAGGCCGCTATACTGATTTGATTTCAATTTGGAGTGGGAAATTAACAATAGGGGACTGAAGAGAAAAACCCCTTAATCCCTGCTGTAAAGGGCTGGCTGAAATGAGCACTTCTTAAAGACTTAGGGGCATGTTTACTAAACACCGTTGCTGTGCGGGTTCCCGTTAGTGTGCTGGTGCCATATAAGGAGTGGGCGGGCCAGGCAGAAAAAAGAAAAAAACCGGACCGTACGTGTGTGCGTCGCGCTAATGTGCGGGGCCCACATTAGCGCGTGGGAAGGCTAAGTGGGGCGCTGCTGCATAACCAAACAACAGAGCCATAGTACAACGGTGAAGACACTGACCTATGGTGCAGGGGCCAGGGGTTCAAACCCCCAATTGCGCTCAATGAAAAAGACCAGCTGAGGCATCAACTTTTATGGGCAAAAGTGGTGTAGGAGGTATATTGATTATGGGCGGCAGAAGGCGGCGCAATCTTTTTTTATACGGCATGAGGCGGCGCACTGTTCATTATGGGCGGCAGATGGCAGCGCGCTGATAAAATGGGGCAACAGAAGGCGGCGAGCCTGTGGGCAGAAGGCGTCGCACCGATGTGTGAGGGGGCAGCCCAATAGTGGGAGGGATAAGTGGCGCGCTAATGTGCAAATAGCAGGAATGGAGCCATAGCACAATGGTTAAGACACTGACCACTCGTGCAGGCATCATGGGTTCAATTCCCCACAGTGCCCATTGAAGACAGCTGGCTGAGGCATTATTTTAAGGGGCATGCCCATGTTGGGCGGCATAAGGCGGCGCGCTGTTAATGTTACGCGGCAGAAGGCGGCGCACTGCTAATTTTGTGCGCCACAAGACGGCGCGCCGATGGCTACAAGGCTGCGCGCTGCTGCTCAAGCACAGGAACAGAGCCACAGCACAATGGTTGTGACATTGACCAATGGTGCAGGGACCAGTGGTTCAATCCCTCACAATACCCATTGAAAAAGACTAGCAGAGGCAGTATGTTTTATGTTGTGGAGTGCTGTAGTAGGCCCACTCATTTTATTTTGTGATAACAACTAGAAAACGCATGCTCACAGCATGTTAACATAAGGCAGCCCATAAGGCACATGTGACAGTGCACCGTCCGCCAAGGCACCCTAGAATGTCCACTATAGGGCAGCATGTATGTTGCGACACAGGATAATGTATAGTGCACCCTATATGGATGGCAACCATAAAGTGCCGTATACGGCGCCCCATAAAGCGCCCTCAGAGGCACCTTATGGGTACAGTACGCTCAGGGTGTTATTGCTGGCAGCAACATATGTACAGTAAATTAAAAAGATGCTGTGGACACCCCTATCATAGAACCCCACTGTGGGTTTGAACCCATGACCTCTGGCTGCACGGGGAGTGATGTAACCATTGGGCTACAACTCCATAGCTGTAAGCAAGCCCTGGCTGGCTGCAGATAGCCTGCACGTCACCTCACAGACAGTCTGCCGGTGTAAACAGGATAGGGTTAGGCCACACGTACCCATGATGCACCGCACATGCAAATTAGCTGTCCACAGATGGACACAAGATGGGTAATGCACCCCCACAGCACCTCGGCCCTGTTGGGGGGAGTGACTGGGTGCACCCACACAGCACCTCGGCCTGGTAGGGGGCACTGACCGGGTGTTTTACTGGCACAGAGTAGCTACACACTGTTACATCGTGTGGGTTCTGTGCTCACCCTGAGTGTGCAATGAGGCGCCCATGACCAGGTCCACAACACCTTCCATGGCTGATAGAGGCCAAGCGGGAGTTTCAAAGCAGTGTCAATGTGTAAGATAGCTAGTTTCTGCACAAACACCATGGATGTCCCAGTCAGGCGCTCCCCTCCCCCCAGCAGCAAACATGGTCCCCCATCAAGAGATCCACACTGTACCTCCCTGCAAAGGTGGCAGTAGAGGGCAACATCAACCCCAGTCCTGCTGAGGAATGACCACCACCCCCACCCCCACAACACAATAGCAGACAGACATAGGACCAGGATAAGGTAAGCTGCACCCCCATCACCAGATAGTCCCCTGCAGCAAGCCAACAGCCACTGCACCCTGCAAGCCATTCCAGCAAGACACATACCAGCTACAAACAGTCTACTGGTTAGTCCATAGTGCAAGTTCCCAATGGAGACACATGCACCCAGAACTGGTCTGCCAGCATACACAGCAAGCAGATAAATCAGTGACTGGGCCCCAAATAGAAACCCATATTTATCACATGAGAGAAATACTGTATAGCACTATGGGGGTGCCTAGCCATGCTGTGGTCACTGCACAGTCAGGGTGAGCGTGATCTCCCAGAAGGACATGCTTTGGCCACCCTGTCTGTGTAGGTGGTGGCCAGACACTACAATGTCCCTGCCAGTGCCCTATGCCCGGTGCAGATGCATCCTGGCCAGGCTACCCTGTCCTGGCTATACCCATGGTACCTTGCACCTCATTATGCACATTGGCAGGCCAATACTGGCAACAGTGCTGGCAGTGTGGGCTGTGGAAGGGGCTTGCAGCCAACACCCACTGTATAGCCCAGGGGTGGGCACCTCCGGTCCTGGAGGGCCGCAGACCAGTCAGGTTTTCGGGATATCCCTAATGAACATGCATGAGATATATATGCATTAGAGATATCCTGCCAACCTGACTGGTTTGTGGCCCTCCAGGGCTGGATTTGGAGACCCCTGCCTTACACCTCTGTCATTTAAGATCGTGAGTGGGCAAGGTACAGATGTCCTAGACATCGAAAGGGTATATAGAATGTGTCACATTCCTCCTCGATTCTCATCACCACCAAAAAGTTGTCTAATAGTCAATTTTTTGGTGGTGGTGAGAAGTGAGGAGGACTGTGACAAATTCTATCTAACCTTTTGATGTCTTGGACATCTGCACCTTGTCCACTCACAATCTTAAATGACAGAGGTGTAAGGCAGGGGTCTCCAGATCCAGCCCTGGAGGGCCACAGACCAGTCAGGTTGGCAGGATATCTCTAATACATATATATCTCATGCATATTCATTAGAGATATCCCGAAAACCTGACTGGTCTGCGGCCCTCCAGGACCAAGTTTGCCCACCCCTGGTATAGCCAGACACACACTTCCACACCTATGCCATCATGGTGCTACTATTGAGGAAGTAATTAGCCTTGCCCACCAAACCGGTCCTGAGCACGGCAAGGCATGGATATGGTACGCAGTACAGCTGGGGGTCACTCCCCAGGGTGGTAAACACTGTCAGAGGCCAGGCCTGAAGCACGCACCGCAAACACCTAACAGATTGTTCGGATGGGGTCAACTAGCAGTATGTGCGTAACGTATGGATATCTAGCTGCCTGTGCTCCTAGCAAACGTCTCAGAGCTGTGTACCATATACCTCAGGTGTAGGGTGACATTGGTAAGTTATGCAAGTGCTAGTTTTGGGAGATGCATGCAGGGTCCAATGGTCTGCCTCTCCAGGAGACATTGGCCAATGAGGCCTGTGGGTGGGTGTGTGTCTGCCCTTGATGGCTGCTGCTTTACGGCACAGATTCCCAACTCCAGTCCAGGTTTGCATCACACTGTTCTGGTTTTCCTGCTGTCCCTCATGGATATGCATGAGCTACATCTACATACCATGGGTGTGGTGCATAGATATACAGCACAGGCATTTGTATGAGTGGCATCATGGAACCTGACTGGTGTGTGTGCCCCACCAGGACTGCATTTGGGTGATTCTGCTCTGGGTACTGGCCCTGTTCATGGTGTCTTTGCTCAGTGGGGTAAAAGATAGACGTATTGCCATTGCATATGTCCAAGCCAGGAAAGGTGTGCCCTTATTATCACTGTTTACTTGGGGGAAAGATATGTGGGCAAGATTGGCAGTTGGGCTTTGAACCTGTAACCTTCTGCTCTTGCATGCAGTGTCTGCATGCACTGCACCACTGTGTAGCCACAGATTTGGGTGGATTCCCTGGCATGTCCATGACTGTGGATCCGGCAGGGACTGTCTGTTGCAGTGGATGGTGGCAGCCTGCACATGGCTAGCTAGGCCTCTGTCTTCTGTCGCTAGCAGCCACTGCCCCCTGCACCACATGTACTCGTCCGCCAACATGCTGGCATGAGCTCCTCCCATAAAAAGCAGGTGACCTGATTGGAATGTGGCAGTACGGGACTGCATTTGTGGTACTTGGCTGTGGGTAATGCCCATTGTTGTGGTGTGTGTGTGCGTTGTTGGGTAAAATATGGGTGTTTTCCCCATGCTTATGTCCCCTGCAATACAGGGGTGTCTGCGCTATCTGTGTTTAGTGGTGGGTAAAATATAGGGACTGGGCTGGCAAGTGCCCCAGCTGGGCTTTGAACCTCTGACTCTCTGGTCCTAGAAGTACTGACTCTGTCCGCTGCACCACACTATGGCCACAGAGACAGTGCAGCCCCTGGAGGTAGTGAGCCTGGCAGGATGGAGTCACAAACCCTGCTCTACGCTGTGGGCATATGCACCCTGTCTGGTGACAAACATGCACATAAACCACGGAAATGACCACAGGAACTGGGGGTAACAATATCACCACGCTGGGCAACAGTGATATTAATGGGCAACCATAGCAAACACTCCCAGGACAGCTCCACAACAGGAAATGTTGTTTGGAAGAGTCTCCGCTCCGTAAACCCTTCCAAAATTCATTTCTTTTTTCTGGAGCTTTGTTGGGTGTGTTTTCTGTATTTGCCCATCACTATCACTGTTCCCCAGCTGAATTACTATTTTTAATAGTTCTGTTGTGGTCATTTCCTATTTTTATGTGCACTTTTGTGCTGTGCACATGTATCACACTGCTCACGTTTTGCTGGTTTCCCCGGTTTTCCTGTACATTGCTGACGGAAATGGTTTCTCTTCCCTTTAAATGCTTTCTACCGCTTTCTAATGCTTTTTACCCTCCCACTCTCCACCCATTGACCCCGTCCCTCCGCCCCTCTGGAGCCTTCCTCCGCCCTCCTTTAGCCGTTCCACGCCTCTATCGGACATTTGCGGGCCCGCACTTGTACGGGGCCCGTTGGTGTGCCGCGTACCTGTGTGGGGGTGACATGCACGTGTGCGGGGCATTTAAATGCGTTTATGCGCGTTTCAGTGGCGCGTTGCCGTGCGCTATTTTGCGGCGCGCAAATTTGCGGACTTTAGTAAACATGCCCCTTAGATGTGCTCGAGAGCAGCTGTAAACCCCGATGTGGACAATGTTAGTCATACTCGTGTATTCCCTTTATGACATGCGGAAAATGCCTATAGATGTTTGACCTGCCCAAGTCACACCCAAACCGTGCCCCCTGCAATATCTACTTATTTGTTACATCTGTGTGTAAAAGTAGCCCTCTATAAAATCTGCATTTACTTATGGATGCCATTTTGCCATTTTCATATGTAAACAGTGGAGTTTCCTTGTGGAAATCATAAATAAGGTTTCTAAAATAACCTCTTGAATCAATCTAATGTGCATTAAGAGGCATGTTTGCTAGAGCACTGGCTTGGGAAGCCAAGAGACCAGGGTTCAATTCCCACTAGCACTCCTTGTGGCCTTGGGCAAGTCACTTAGCCCTCCATTGCCTCAGAAAAACCCAAGGTATCAATGTCCCTCTTTAATGTACATTATCAAGTTTAAGTTACAATGTAAACTGGTTTATTTACTTATTTAGTGTTTTCTATACTGCCTTATCATACATTCAAAATGGTTTACCTTATAAATTTCATAACAAACTTACATGATAACATTACATTATAATAAGGACTGTGAACTTGGATAGGAACTTGGGCAACAAAGTAGCAGCGGTTAAGAGCATGGACCATTGTGCTATTATGCGTACATTGTTTTGTGTCCTTGAATATTGTGTGCAATTCTGGTCACTGTATCTTAAAAAGGATATAGCATTATTAGAAAAGGTGCAGAGAAGAGCCACCAAAATGGTAAAGGGGATGGAAGGATACTCCTATTAAGAGAGGCTACAAAGGTTAGGGCTCTTTAACTTGGAAAAGAGACGGCTGAGGGGAGATATAATAGAAGTCTATAAATTAATGAATGGAGTGGAACAGGTAAACGTAGATCGACTGTTTACGTCCTCAGAATATAAAAAAACTAGGGGGGCATGCAATGAAGCTACAGGATAACCTATTTAAGACTAATAAATGAAAATATTTTTTCACTCAACGTGTAATCAAACTCTGGAATTTGTTACCAGAGGATGTAGTAAAGGCTGTTAGTGTAGCTGGGTTTAAAAAAGGTTTGGACAAGTTCCTGGAGGAAAGGTCCACAAACCATTATTAAAAGGAACCCAGGATATCACTGCTTGACCCAATACAAGTATTGTGGAACCTGTGTCTTTTGGGGAGACTGCTAGTTACGTATGACCTAGATTGGCCACTGTTGGAAACAGGATACTGGGCTTGATGGACCTTGGTCTGACCCAGTATGGCATATCTTATGTTCTTATGTGTCAGTATGGTGTAGGTCATTAGGGTGGGGGTACACTGTTTCGTGGTTAAAGGGTATGGGCACATTAGGGTGGGGGAGTGGAGGGAGTATGACAGAGGTGGGTAGAGGTATGATTCGATGAATATTATCATTCTGACTGTCCGTAGTGTTCTTTAAAAAGGAATGCTTTGACTGAAATGTTAAAGCAGTAGAACAAACATGTTAATCAAATAAAAATAAAGAAAAGTGTGGTACGTTTTTGTGCTTACCACATACTAAGAGCAAAACTTCATGTACTGCAAGTGCAAAGGCCCAAAATGTCTGCTGCAGTTACCACACAGTTACTGGGCCATAGCATCATTCATAATTAATCCAGCTGCACTTAATGCCATGCACAGAGGAGGCATTAAATGCACCTGCGCTAACTGCAACATTGACAATTAGCATGTGCAAATTCCCTCATGTTAACTGCAAAGTGCTGTCCACACCCACTGTCCTTCCCTAACACACCCAGTCCCTGCCCTTTGGGAGTTTTTATCATATTGGCTGCCATTAGTGCATGGAAGTCAATACCATAGGCCTGTGTGTGCTAAACTGCGCATTAACTGTTGGTACATTTAGTAACCATGCCCCTAAACTTTTAAGGCGCACTAACTAATCAAATATACCCTAATGAATACACACCCTTACAACAGGGCCTGTTGATTTACACATGTGCCCCCCCCCCTCCTCCCGGTTTGTCGTTTCCCTATGCTAGCATCTCCTCATCTCGCCCCACACTTCCATGTCCATACTGCCTGCCCTTGTCCTGACGCTGCCGTTTTCCGTGTCTCCTTGGCAGTGGTGGCGGTGGCAGCAGAGAGCATCTCTAACTGAGGAAAAAACATGCGAGTCTTTCTGACTCCGTGTTTGCATGTTTTCCCGATCCCTCTCTCCTCTGACGTAGGTTCGCATCAGAGGAGAGGGGGACCAGACCAGCCATTCAAATATGGAGTTGCAAAGACCCACGTTTGAAAGGCTGGTCTGGACTGAGCAAATATGCAAACACAGAGTCTGAAAGACCTGCTTGTTTTGTTCTCAAATAGATAAACTGTTTTGATTCCATCCTCTTGCTGAAATCCACTGTGTCTGCCTCATGCCATTTTGAATTCTGTCACTGTATTTGCCCCCACCATCTCCATCGGGAGGGCATTCCAAGCATCCACCATCCTTTCAGTGAAGCAGTGTTTTCTGATGTTGCTTTTAAATTTACCTCCCTGTAGCTTTGTATGCACAGATATTGATGAATTAACATGCATACAATTGCCTGTATGCATTTTTAAGTTCCGTGTGCATAGAATGTGTCAAATGCAAAATGCCCCAAAATAGGGAAAGATAAGTTTAAAGTGAGCATAAATCTAACTTTTTTTTAGGTGTGCATAGCTCTCCTTGACAGTGTGTATTAATTCTTATGTAACTGCCCAGCATGGAATAGGGTGGAGGATGGGTGGTAAATTTATGTGGCAAATAACATGGCACATGGTGAGTTTAGATAGCAGATAACACCACCTGAATACTATAGGTGTAACTAAGTGAATTGCATTATCTAAAATGCAATGGTGTATTTTTCAATGAGGGACCCCCAGACAACATTTTGCTGAGGGCCCCCCTTTATCATGGTGGCATGCCCTACCCCCATGTGGGCCACCTCTGAGGGTTCCCCCAACCTGTGGCAGCAGCAGCAGTAGTGACAGACTTACTTGATCTTCTTTGCTACTGCTGTCTGTACTCTTGCAAGATTGCTGCATGCCTGGCGGCTCTTCCCCGCTGAACTGAAGTCTTGCAGTATGGCAAACTTACAAGAGTGGAGGCAGTGTGGCAAAAATGATCGAGTAAGTTTGCCATGCTGCCTTACCGCTGACTGTGTGAGCCCTTCTTCGGCCTAGGCACCCACTGCATTGTGCGGGCTGCTTGGGTGGAATTTATACCACGGCTAAAATCTTTGGGCTCGATGTTGAGTTGGGCAGGCTATGCACCCCTATGGTGCCTAGCCCTGCTCGCTGACCCTTCATCCCGGATATTCAATGCCAGAGTCATATGCGGCCCCAGCTCTGACTATCCAAGGATCGCTGCAGACACCGGAAGCAACAGTAGCTAATTGGGTAGCAGTGAAATTGCATGCTGCCCAGTTAGTGATCTGTGCCTTAAAGATAGGCGAGGAAAAACCCCGCCTATCTTTAAGGCGCAGGAGCTAATCGGGCAGCATGCAATATCGCTACTGCCCAATTATCGCTTGTTGCCGCCTCCGCTCTGCTCTGCCCCAGAAAGCCCTCGACATGTCCCAAAGCTAACTGGATAGCATCGGGGCATGTAGGGGAGTTAGGAGGGGATATTCAATTTGTACTAACCATGTAAGTTCCATTAAATATCCCCATTTAAGGCATTTACACGGTTTACTGGGCTGTAACTTGTGTAAATGACTTTCGAAAATCGGGCCCTTTATCTTTTTTCTTTATTTAATATACTGCCCAACCCACGGGCATCTGAGCGGTTTACAATGAAATCAATATTGATGCTAGAAATTGGAAAAAGAAACAGAACAACATTACTCAGATAGGAAAGGGATTGGAAACAGTCATACTAGAAGAAAGAGGAGAGCAGGTATTTTATTTATTTATTTAGCTGTCTTCATATCCTGCTTTTTCACCGGGTCAAAGTGGTCAATTGTGGGATACATTTAACATGAGGGAATATGAGACACATATGCTAATACTTACAGGGAACATGGGCAATGGAGGGTTAAGTGGCTTGCCCAAGACCACAAGGAGTGCCTACAGGACTAGAAATCCCAGTCCCTCTGGCCTGAGATTGCTGTCCCCAGGTGGGACTTGAACCCCTGGCCCTCTGGCCTGAAGTACCTTGTCCTAACCACTAGACCACTCCTCCTGGTCCTAGGAGGTATGAGAGAGGAAGGGGTACTTCAGTGCGGGGGAAAGGGGTAAGGAGAATCTGAGAAGGAGGGAGATTAAAGACAGTGCAAAAGAGGTGAGTTTTTAGCATTGATTTAAATTTACAGAAGGAGAGTTCTAAATGGAGGTTCAGTGGGAAGGAATTCCATAATCTGGGGACAAGAAGAAAGAAAGCAGCGTTACGGGTGGACTCTATACGTGGGAGAAACAGACTATTGGAATGAATGACATGGAGTGAATGGTGAGGGGTTAAGACATGGTAGAAGTTTGCTTTGAGGGTGAGGAGACCAGATGCTTCAAGGGGTAGGGGGATCAGATGTGGTGGCAGGTCTGTGGGAGATCGAGGTCCTAGGGGGGCAGCCCTCAACCTCCATGGTTGCCCCTGCCATATGGCATTAATATGTGCACTCAGAGCAACTGTAAATGCCAATGTCTATAATTTTTGATATAGACATGGATTCCCTTTGTGAACTAGGGAATCCATATCCATAGTGTAGGCCCAACTAAACCAACCTGGAAGGTTTTAACATGTTATCCACAATGACACCTTAATCACCCAGGAAAAAGATTTAGGTGTCATCGTGGAAAACATCTCAAAACCCTCTACCCAGTGTGCAGCGGCGACCAATGGAGCAAATAGAATGCTAGGTATCATAAGGAAAGGAATGGAGAATAAAACAAAGGATATTATAATGCCTCTGTATCCTTCCATGGTGTGACTGCACCTTGAATATTGTGTGAAATTCTGGTCGCCATATCTTAAAAAGGATATAGGGGTATGTTTACTAAACTGCGGTAACGTTCCCTGCATTAGGATCCCTGGATTCCCATATAAGGGAATGAGCAGTGCACCATTATGGCAAGCTGTGTCAGTTAACGCGTGTTACAAGGCACCTTAGGCTAACACGCGTTATAAGGCACGTTACAAGGCAAGTCATAATGCACAATACAAGGCACGTCATAAGGCACGTTATAAGGCACCTTAGAAGGCACGTGCCTTGTAACGTGCCTTGTACTGTGCTTAGTAAGGTGCCCTGTAACATGCCTTATGACGTGCCTTGTAACGTGCCTTGTACTGTGCCTAGTAACGTGCCTTATGATGTGCCCTGTACTGTGCCTAATAAGGTGCCTTATAACACCGTATAGGGAGTGATGGCAATGGTGGTGAATGTATTATGGGTTGGCAGCACGTATCTGCAAAGATATGACTGTCACAGGCATACAAAACATCAGACATGGACAGGAAGGAACAATGAGGAATCAAACCCCATGACCACTGCCTAGAACAGAGCTACTCAAATCCAGTTCTGGAGGTCCACAACCCTGCAGGTTTTCAGGATATCCCTAATGAATCTGCATGAGATATATATGCATTAGAGATATCCTGTCAACCTGACTGGTTTGTGGCCCTCCAGAGCTGGATTTGGAGACCCCTGCCTTACACCTCTGTCAGTCAAGCTTGTGAGTGGGCAAGGTACAGATGCCGTAGACATCAAAAGGATAGATAGAATGTGTCACATTCCTCCTCAATTCTCACCACCACCATAAAGTTGTCTAATAGACAATATTTTGGTGGTGGTGAGAAGCGAGGAGGAATGTGACAAATTCTATCTAACCTTTTTGATGTCTTGGACATCTGCACCTTGCCCACTCATAATCATAAATGACAGAGGTGTAAGGCAGGGGTTTCTAAATCCAGCCCTGGAGGGCCACAAACCACTCAGGTTGGCAGGATATCTCTAATGCATATATAGCTCATGCATATTCATTAGGGATATCCCAAAAACCTGCAGGGTTGCGGACCTCCAGGACTGGATGTGAGTAGCCCTGGCCTAGAACGTCAGTGTACTAATCAGTAGGCTATACCTCTATGGCTTGTTGCACAGCACTGGCTGGGTACAGACGGACTGCAGGTCACCGCACAAACCATCTGCTCTGTGTGCCAGGATAGGGTAACCCCACCAGCACCTATGATGCATTGCACATGCAGAACAGCGGCCTACAGCTGACCACCAAATGGGGTCTGCACCTCACCGGTACTGCAGTGTGGTAAGACAGACTGACAGTGCGTGATCCTGGCACAGAGTAGCTACAGACCATGCCATTGTGCAGGTTCCGTGTTCAGCCTGAGGGATAGGATGGGCGCCCAGCACTAGGTCCACAGTACATGTGGTGCTAGAGATAGGTCCTGCTGCACATCCCCATCACTACTAGTGTGTGACAGGTGCTCCCACCAGTGCAACCGAAAGTACTTCTGTTACCATCTGGGTTCTGCAGTCTCATGTGGCCCTATGGGACTGGACACCACTCAGATTAGTGTGTATGCAGTGTTAAGGTTTGGCTGCCATGGGTACCAGTTGTGAGGGTGAGGGTGAGGGGGCTAGACTCACATGAGGTTTAGGCAGCACTGCCTCTATGGGTCTAAATGGTATGCACTATATACCCCAAGGGGCCCACAATCACCCCTATTGTAGATGAGGGTGTGGTGGGACAGGTGCCTGCACCCTGCAGAACAGCTGTAAAACCAGCAACCACAGTCCTGCTGGCCGATGACAGCCCTCCAGGGCTGATGGGCCAGAGCCATACCTGTGACCGTGGCAGACCAGCAGTGATGCTTGGGGTGGGCAGGAGAAGGCTCCATGCCACAGTCTGCCATCCACCAGCACAATCAGACTGCACTTGCAGCATCCTACAAGGTGGTCCCACCATGCACAGAAAAACTGCAGACAGCCCACTAGTCAGTCCATAGTGCATGCTCATGAGGAAAGCCTGTGCACCCAGAGGTGGGATGCATAGCACAAACACCAAGCAGGTATCTCCATGATTGGGCCCCAGAACCAGGAACACACAGGTATCACTAGAAACAAATAATGTGTGGCACTAAGTGGGAACATGGACATGCCATGGTCACTGCTCGGTCAGAGTGAGAGCGACCTACCAGTGTGACATGCTGTGGATGCAGGTGGTGGTTGAGCACTACATTGTCCCAGCCATTGCCCTCCGCCCTGTCTGGGCCATACCCACAATACCGTGCTCCTCATTATGCACATTTGCAGGCTAACGCTGGAAACAGTGTGAGCAATGTGGGCTCAGTGAGGTGTTGGCAGACATACCGTATTTTTCGCACCATAAGACGCACCGGACCATAAGACGCACCTGGTTTTTCAGAGGGGAAAATAGGAAAAAAAATATTCTGTTTTGATTGCCTTATGCATCCTACCTATTTGCTGTGAAAGTGCTTATTATTTGTTTTATTTTCCATTCCTTTCCTTATGATACCTAGCATTCTATTTGCTCTCTTGGCTGCCGCTGCACCCTGGGCCGAGGGTTTTAACATGTTATCCATAATGACGCCTAAATCTTTTTCCTGGGTGGTAGTTCCTAATGTGGAACCTTGCATCGTGTAACCATAATTTAGGTTGTTCTTCCCTAGGTGCATAACTTTGCACGTGCCCACATTAAATTTCATCTGCCATTTTGATGCTCAGTCTTCCAATTTATCAAGATCCTCTTGCAATTTTCCACAATCCTCTTGGGTTTTAAAAATTTTAAATAGTTTTGTGTCATCTGCAAATTTGATAACCTCACTCGTTATTCCACTTTCCAGGTCATTTATGAATATGTCAAAAAGCAGCGGGCCCAGCACAGATCCCTGGGGTACACTACTATTCACCTTTCTCCATTGGGAAAATTGGCCATTTAACCCTACCCTCTGCTTTCTATCTTTTAACCAGTTCCTGATCCACAATAGTACACTGCCTCCTATGCCATCACTCTTTAGTTTTGCCAAAATACTCTGATGAGGGACCTTGTCAAAGGCTTTCTGAAAGTCCAGATATACAATATCAACTGACTCACCTTTGTCCACCTGATGAACATAACAGATGAGGGTTCCGGTGATGTCATCGGAGGAAATAGCGGTGTAGCCAATTTGAGGGGGGAAATAACCCCTAAATGTGCAAGCAGAGCGGCGTAGACGAAAGGAGGCAGTGGAGTGAGACCCCCGGTAGGGAACGCAGAGGAGCGATCGCCGGTCGGTAGACCGGGACAGGCGGTGAGCAGAGGAGTTTCACCGCGACGGAAGAAGCCGGGCCCAAAGTGAAAGAGAGGACGTAGAGAGGAGCAGGCTGAGACAAGGTGCGATCGGCACCGCGAAGGACAGTGCAGATGCTGAGAAGACAGCGGCAGTACCGTGCGGGAAAGCCGGCGTTTGTGGGCCTGAAGAACAACTGGAGGGCGCGCTGAGGTGAACGGAGCAGCGGGGTGCCACTTGGGAGCTTAGTCCCGCAGGAGGAACCCACGCAGTGAAGGCAGAGGTAGGAGGGCCTGCGGAGTGCTACCTCTGGGAGAGGAGGTAAGACGGTGTGTCCCCGTATGCAGCACCGAGAAGAGGGAAAGAAGAGGAACACGACGGCAGAGCAGAGGTGGAACGCCCAGACCCGCTGCTGCTCTGCAACTTCTTATATTCGCACCATAAGACGCAGGCACTTTTCCTCCCACTTTTTGGTGAAGAAAAAGTGCGTCTTATGGTGCGAAAAATACGGTAAAACAATGGATAGACATATGCACACTCCAACACCTATCTCAGCATTGTGCAGAGATAGAGGTGGTTAACAACCCTGCCCACCTCACTGGTCCTGAGCACAGTGCCGACATTGCTAAACTGTGCAGGGGGTAGTAGTAGTGCTCTGGTGATAGCTGCAGATCCGTGCTGTGGCCAACAGCCTGACACTCCATGAGGCTGTGGATAGTGGAGTCCATGTAAGTGAGTGTTTGTACTCCTGTGCACCTCTGTGTTGGGTTTTGCACATGTTGTTGTTGTGGCTGCATTGTGGGATAAAACTATGGGGTGATGCTCTGCAGGATCCACAGATGGGACTTGAACCTTTTGCTCTTGGACATACTGGCTGAGTGTATTGCACCACACTGTTGCCACAGCAGCATAGTGGTCCCTTGGGCTACCCTTACGTTCCCCAGCCAGACCTCTTCTGTTGCACTGCACACCATGTACTGGTACAGGGCATGGGCTAGGTCCACTGCAGGTGGATGCCACTACTCCCTCCAGCACAAACACCCCCCCTGCCATGCCGCCATGACCATATGCTGTCGGTGCCAGTGGTGTGCAGTCCTAGGTCATCCAGGGGGCAGGTAGGCGGCTGCCTAAGGTGTGGGTTCTGGATAGGGGTGCCTACATAGCCATCCACGCATCCCCCGGCACTGCCTGTCAATGTTATGTGCCCCTTGGGGTTCCTGCTGTGTAATGTCCCATGGATGGGACACTGTGGGACACAGACTCATGGGCATGTTTGACCCTGGTCTGTTGCTGTCTTGCTGGTGTCCATTTTATGCATTCCTATGTGCCACCTAGGCAACTGCCTATTCCACCCCGTGCCCCAGTTGCCCCCACTGCATGTCCCGCCTGCAGTTCACCTATGCCCCATTTGCACCATCACCATAGTGGCCCTTCATACATTGCCACTATGCTGTTGCTGCAGATGGAGCACTACTATCACATTTCTCGGGCTCCCTGCCTATGCCCTACATTGTTGACACTGAAATGGTTGCTCTCTCCTGCAAATGTGCCTCTAACGGCAGGTTTTCATTCGCAGTAGGATTCAGCCCTTCAGTTCAGTGCGCTAGTGTGCAGGGAGCCTCTCCCCACCCACTCCCCGCCCATTGACCCCAGCTCTCCGCCCTCTCTCCTCCCTCTGCGGTGTCTACCATGCCGCGGAATGCTTCCACATGGGTTGTATTGTTACCGCACGTTAACGTTACATTACCACGCATTAACGTTATGTTACCATGCGTTAAACGTTACCTACCGCGCGGTCTGTAACGTTACCACAGTTTAGTAAACATATGCCTTAGTGTTATTAGAAAAGGTACAAAGAAGAGTGAACAAAATGGTAAAGGGGATGGAAGGATACCCCTATGAAGAGAGGCTAAAAAGGTTAGGGCTCTTCAACCTGGAAAAGAGACATCTGAGGGGAGATATGATAGAGGTCTATAAATTAATGAATGAAGTGGAAAGGGTAAACGTAGATTGATTGTTTACGGTATCAGAATACAGAAAGACTAGGGGACATGCAATGAAGCTAAAGGGTAACCTATTTAAGGGGTATGTTTACTAAACCGTCTTAATGTGCGCCTGGCGATAGTGTGCAGGCTGCCATAAAAGGAGTGGGCGTTTCAGTCTTAAAGTAGAAAATGGGATTATCACGCGATAACGCGCGCTACTGTGCACATTAACGGGTTAAGCGCCACTAAGCGCGTTAACATGCGGTAATCTTAAGTAGGCGCCCAGACATACAAACACAGAAACAGAGGTGTTGTACAATGGTTAATACACTGACTGATAATACAGGGATCATGAGTTTGATCCCCCAGTGTGCCTAATGCATAAGGCTGGCTGAGGCATCAGTTTTGACATGTAAGTATTGTTTCTTGAGGCATTTTATTTGTATTTTAATTATTGCTGCCAGCAAACACACCCTCACGTGCCATAACCTAAGGTGCCACATAAGGCACCCTATAAGGCACTCCATAGGGCACATTATAAAGTGCACTGTCTGCCACGGCACCCTATAAGGCGCTCCATAGGACAACTTATAAGGCACCTTATATGGACTGTAACCATAAGGCGCCTCAGAAGGTGCTTTATAGGCACCCTATAAAGCGCCTTCTGAGGCACCTTATGGTTACAGTACTCTGAGGGTGTTTTTGCTGGCAGCACTAATGTACATTAAAAATTGACAATGCGACTTCCGGTGATGCGGTGAGCCGGAGCAGACGCATGCTGCTCTGGCTCTGGGCCCCTTCACCCCTCCACCACAGATTTATGCGGTGATCGGGGCTGCATTCGGGGTTCTTCGCCCCCCCTGGGCCCCCCCGCAGAAGCCGCTATTGGGGCCGGTGCCCCGGAGCCCTCCGTCTCCCCCGAAGAGATGATGCTTGGAGGCGGCCTGGATTTCGGCGGCAGACGCCGCGCGGGGAGTGCGGCTGCAGTGTGAGTGAGGTGAGGTGGTGCGGGGGTGATTCCAGCGGCGGTCGGAGCGGGGTTCTGCGGTGGCGGCGGCCCTCGGACTGCGGTATCCTGCCCCCCCCCCCGCATGTATCTACCAGCCGGGCCCGGCGAGTGGGGCCAGTGCGGCAGCTGCTGAGGGGACCGGGGGCTGTTGCAGGGCCTGGATCGGGGGCACCACTTGCCTTCCAGCCTCTCTGAGAGCTCCTTGAGGGCAGAGCAGCCCACCAGAAGATCAGAGCACCCACTAGAGGGCTCGTGGGCCTGATACAATCCTCTGTCTTCACCACGCAGACGTCTGGGTCCTGAGCCTGGCCTTAGGCACACTGAGTTCGAGCTGCACCCCCCCCCCTGCCTCTGGTCTTCGACGGATGCCCTGTTGCTACTGCGCCTCCAGCCCGCGACAGCCTTTGCCCCGCACTCTGGGCCCCCCCCCCCCCCGGCACATCGGTTTCTGAGACCTGAGCCTCCTGTCCGAAAAGTCCGAGCCGGTGACTTGTGTCCTCCTCTCAGCACTCCTGAGCCTGTGACCTGCGCCCTGCCCTTGGCTCTTGGAGGATTGCGACCGCTCACTACATTCGACACCCGAGAGTTGGGGACTCCTTCCTTGCCCCCCGGCACCTCGACGCCTGTGACACGGGCTCCCCTCCCCCCTTCTTCTAGCGAATAGCGGCCCGAGACCTAAACTCTTTCTCCAGCGCTCGGGGGGACTTGAGCGCACCAGAGGCCTCGGAGATGGCGGCGAAGGGAGGCCGTCGGGTGGAGAGGGAGAAGACCCCCCTACCGCCAAGGGGGGGGGAACAGTCCTCGCCGCTGAAGGGAGAGGCCAGGGCTGCAGCGGGGATGGTGGACGAAATCTCCCTGGCCTTGGCGGGGGTGCTGTCCGCGCAATTCGACGACCTGCGGGGCCGCATGGACCTCATCCAAACCTCAGTGGAGGCCCTGGGCGGCCGACTGCAGGAGGCGGAACACCGGATAGAGCGGTCCGAAGAGCATGTGCTGGAGCTGCAACAGGAGATGGCCCGGATGAAAAAGTTACTCCAGGGGCAGGAGGCCAAGCTAGACGACCTTGAAAATAGGTCCCGCCGGAATAATCTGAGATTTCTTGGAGTTCCGGAAGTTATAGAGGACCGGGACCTACAATCCTACGTAGAGGACCTGGTGAAACAAATTCTGGAGAACGACCCCGAGGGCACTTTAATCCAAATTGAGAGGGCACACCGGGTCGGGCCTAGGAGAACCAGTGAGGGCCGACCTAGAGTGGTTCTAGCACGGTTCCTGCGATTCCAACAGAAAGAAGCAGTCCTACGGGCCGCGCGAAAGAAAGGGACTATTCAAAAAGACAATGCCAGGCTACGTGTTGTTCAGGATTACTCAGCGGCTCTGGGCCAGCGGCGACGAGAGTATGGACCTTTGTGCCAGGTTCTGATAGACAATAATATCAAATTTATTGTGCAATACCCTGCCCGGCTGATCTTTACTCATGGGGGGACCCGTCGGTCCTTTGACTCCGCGACAGCAGCAACGCCCTACGTGGAAGAGATACGGCGGAGGGCTGCAGTGGCAGCCGAGACTTGAGGTCCGGAGGGGAGGACTACCGAAGTGCGGAACAAGCCCGGAGTTTCCATTATGGACTTTAAAGTGATGGTGATGGTAACTGGGGTGGGGGAGGGTGGAGGATGGGGCCTGTTCAAACTATTGCTACGTGGGGGGTTGGCTGTGTTCCAGAGGTGTGGGGGGCGGGTGAGGAATGGCCCGAGTAGTTGGGGGTGGCTTGCCGGGGGGCGAGTGGGGGGGGAGTGGCTCGGGGGGGGGAGAGCTCCCCGGGGGCTCCCCCCCGTACGCTTTTGTAACGGGGCTGGTAGACTGGCGGGGTGAGGGGGTCCCTTACGCATCTAGGAATACTTAGAGAAGGGGAGGAGGATGGTAGATGGGATGAGGGTCGGGAGCGGGGAGGAGAGGGGGAGGGGATGGGTGGGTGGGAGGGGGGTGAAGGGAAGGGAGGGTGGGGGGGTGGGGAAGGGTGGGCAGGGGAGGGAGGAAGGGGGAGGGGGTGTAGGAGGTGAGCAGTATTTTCAGGGACTAATGGAGGGGTGGACGACGGGAGGGAATTTCCTGGTGAAGAAGAGGGGAGGACCTCAGGCTGGGGGGGTCCCTTCCTCAGAAAAGGTATGGTTTATGCTGTATTATAATAAGCCTACTTTTGTATTACATGCCGCTTAAGATAATTTCTTGGAATGTATGTGGTCTGGGCAGCCCCATTAAACGGGCTAAGGTCCTCCAGGCTCTGGCACGGCAGAAGGCGGACATCGCAATGCTCCAGGAAACCCACCAGACTGCTGAAGAACACCGAAAATTATGCCGGGAGTGGGTGGGACAGGTCTGGGGGGCTCCAGCTCAGGGGAAGAAGGGGGGAGTAGTCTTCCTGATTCATAAACGGGTGAGGCTGGAGGTTGTCCGGGATTTTGTAGACCCGACTGGCAGATTTGTCTTGGTGCAGGGAGTCCTTGAGGGGAGGCCTGTTATCCTGGGCAACCTGTATTGTCCAAATGTACTTGACTTGCCCCTCTTTGCCCGCTTTGCCTCCAAGATCGAGACATTGCCGGAGTCCCCCCTGATTTTGGGGGGGGACTTTAATGGGGTCATGGATGTTGACCTTTGACACTTCCAAGGGGGGGGAGCAGAGAGACAGAACTGCGACGGTTCGGGCCCTGCGACGTTTATGCTCTCGACTGGGCTTGGTGGACCCCTGGCGGCTGCTTCACCCGACCGAACGGGATTACACGCATATATCCCGGGCTCATGGCACTAGTGCCCGTATAGATTACCTGTTGATTTCTACAGGCCTGTTCGTTAAAGTGGCGGATGCGCAGATAGGGCCTATGGAGATATCTGACCATGCTTTCGTTTGGCTCGACGTCCATTGGACTGGGACCTCTCCCCGCCCCCCGACGTGGCGATTCCCGCTCGAACTATATAGGGACGCGCAATTTCGCTCCTTTCTTCAACAACGCTGGCAGGAATTTGAAGCTGATCATAGGGGTCACCAGGATGACCCCGAACTGCTCTGGGAAACTGCAAAGGTGGTTCTGCGGGGGGACATAATAGGGTTCCTTGCCCGGAAGAGAAGACTGAGGGCCGAACGTATTATTGGTTTAGAGAAGTTGGTGACGCGATTACGGCGGCAAGGGGCTCAAAACCCGACTGCAGGGCTTAAAAAGCAGCTGTGGGACTCTCAAATGGAATTAAATGAACTTCTGCACCAGCGGGCAAAGAAATCTGTGTTATACTACCGGTACCAACTTTACCGTTATGGGGATAAGCCCGGGAAACTCTTGGCCAGATGCCTCCGGGGACCTAGGGGCTCCAAACTGGTGCCGGGTTTGCGGGATGATTCGGGGGTGTTACACCGGGAGAACTCGGAGATTGTGCGGGTTTTTCGTTCCTTTTTCCAGACCCTTTATACTGCGGAGTCGCCTTCCCATACGCAGATGGAGGAGTATGTGGGGGCTTTGGAGTTACCGCGCTTGACCGCGGAGCAAAGAGCGCAGTTGGAGCAGCCGATAACGGTGGCTGAGCTGCAGGGGGCTATTTCCAAGGCCAGCTGTTATAAATCCCCAGGATCCAACGGGCTTGGTGCGGAATTTTACAAAATCCTTAACGATTTGATCTCCCCAACGCTGGCTGCCGTGCATAATCAGAGGGCACAGCAGGGATACTTTCGCTGGGGAGCTAATCACGCCCATATTGTCCTTATTCCTAAACCGGCGAAGGATCCCCTCTCCGCGACTTCGTATCGTCCTATCTCACTACTCAATTTTGACCTTAAATTGATGGCCAAGGTTTTGGCAGACCGCCTGGCGGAGTTTCTGGGGCTGTTGGTGCATGATTGTCAGGTTGGGTTCGTGAAGGGGCGATACGCAGTTCGCAATCTGCGCAAAATTGTGGCGTCCTTGGAGTGGGTCCAGCATAGACAGTTGCCCTCACTGCTTGTTAGTTTTGATGCGGAAAAGGCCTTCGATCGGGTGGATTGGCAATATTTGCAGTACATCCTTCCGCGCTATGGTCTCGGGCCTTTATTTTGTAGTATGGTTGCGAGCCTGTATGCCGATCCGACGGCGGCGATACTTTGTAATGGGGTGGTATCAGAGAGGTTTACTTTGCAAAGGGGGACCCGTCAGGGCTGCCCCCTCTCTCCTCTCCTTTTTGTCCTGTCGTTGGATCCTCTCCTGCGGAGAGTGGCGGGTATGCGTTCCATAAGGGGGGTGAGAATGGGCGCTCATGAATTTAAGATATCTGCCTTTGCAGATGACCTGTTGGTACATTTACTTTCGCCAACAGACTCCTTGCCGCTTCTTTTAGACGAGCTCCGAACCTTTGGACAATTTGCGGGGCTACGTATTAACAGGGACAAATCTGAGGCCATGGACGTGTTGGGGAGCCTTCGGGGTAGTTGGCCGGGGGGCTTCCCTCTTCGATGGGCCGGGGATCAATTTGTATACTTGGGGATTGTATTGCCTTGCCATCCAGGACGATTGTATAGGTGCAACCTGCAGCGAATGCTGACCAAGGTGCGAGCCCAGGTGCAGGCCTGGCAGCCTCTCCCCTTGTCCCTATTGGGAAGGATTGCGGCGATTAAACTGGTGCTCTTGCCCCGGATCCTGTACTGGTTGCAGACCCTCCCTGTTTGGCTCCTCCGGAGGGATGCCCGGCTTTTTGAGGTGGAATTTCGGGGCCTCCTCTGGGGGGGGGCGAGAGCTCGTGTCCCCTACAGTTGGCTGGTGGGGAGGATGCGCAATGGGGGGTGGGGGCTCCCGGATCTCGGAGCTTATGCTTTGGCCTGCCAGGCGCGCCATTTGGGGGACTGGCTAGGTGGCACTGACCTTTATACACCCACGGCCTTGGAGGAGGAATATGTGGCGCCCCACTCTTTGCGGGCCCTCTTGCACCTGGAGGTCAGCCAGTGGGCCACCCACTTAGCTGAGAGTGTGTTGCTGCTCCCGGTCTGTAAGACCTGGCGGCAGTTGAACACCTATTGGGGCCGTAATTGGAAGGCATCAAGTTGGCTGCCCCTCCGGGGCAATGCCAACTTTACCCCGGGGACGGAGACCGCGGCCTTTCGTTTTTGGGGGGAGAAAGGTGCCCATAGTGTGGGGAACGTGGTAGACCTGTCCGGGAGGACCAAACCCTTTTCTGTGCTCTCCCGCGAGTTCGACTTGCGGCCTCATCATTTCTTTGCATATATGCAGGTGGCCCATTATGTGGCCTCCCTCCCAGGAGAGGAGTTACATGGCGATCGCTCGGTCCAGCTTATGGGGTTTTTTGGCCTGGATGATTCGACACGACCGTCGATCCGGGGTTTTCACCTCCGGTTGGAGCAGCTTCGCCAGCGCCCAGACTACTGCAGAGTAGAACAGGCTTGGGGGGCAGAAATGGGGCGGGAAATCCCCCGGGGCACTATTTTGGCGGCCCTACGGCGCGCGGTGAGCCTGGTGGAGGGGGCTCGTTGGCGGGAAATACAATTTAAATGTCTTACTAGGATCCACTTCTCACCGCGGAGGGCCCTTCGTTGCCACCTGACTGTGGATGGCGGTTGTCCGTGGTGTGTGGCGCCCATGGCGACCTTGTTACATATGTGGTGGGGCTGCCGCAGGCTTCGCCCTTATTGGCGGAGGATTGCCCTGTACTTGGCCGATCTGCTGGGACAACCTATTCAGTGGGATGCAGCCTTGGTGGTCTTGGATGTTCTGGCCCTTGCCTCTCCGAGGGGGAAGTGGGGTCGCTGGCTGGTGCGTAAGGCATGTCTGGTGGGTAAGGGACCTCTGTTGAGGCGATGGAGGGAGATCCGCCCTCCCTCTTTTTGGGAGTGGCGGAACTCTTTCCATCAGCTTATGCTCCTGGAGTGTAGGGCTGCCCGGGGCCACGTCCAGCGATGGTCCGCCTTCTTGCTAATTTGGGACCCATACATTCAAAATCTGAGTGCCCGGACTCATAATACAGTCTTGCAGTTGGGTTGTTAACACCCTTATCTATTGTTTTGTTATTCGGGGGACAGGCGGAACCTCCAGATGGTCCTGTGTGGCTTTGACATGTATGGGGGGGGAGGGGGGTGGGGGGAGGGGAGGGGGTGGGGGAAGGGGGCGTGGGTTATTACACTTTGAAAAATCCATGTAACCGTCAATGGGTATGGCTCCTGGGGATAAGAGCTAACCCCAGAGAGTGGTGATTTTCTGTGTGCTATGTACCTGTTGTTTACTGTTGATGGTTCTAAATAAAGTTTTGAAGAAAAATTGACAATGCTCTGGATAGCCCTATCAAATAACCCCACTGTGGGTTTGAACCCATGACCTCTGGCTCTACAGGCAGTGAAGTAACCAGTGGGCTACAGCTATTAACAAGCCCCTGGCTGGTTACAGAAGGACTGCATGTCACCACACAAACAGTCTGCTGTGGTTACCAGGATAGGGTTAACCCACCCGTACCCATGATGCACTGCACATGCAAATCAGCAGTCTACAGATGATCACAAGATGGGGTATGCACCCCCACAGCACCTCGGCCTGGTAGGGGGAACTGACCGTGTGCACCCCCATAGCACCTCAGCCTGGTAGGGGGTACTGACCATGTATGTTACTGGCACAGAGTAGCTACAGACTGTCACATTATGCGGGTACTGTGCTCACCCTGAGGGTGAGGTGGGGCACGCAGCATCAGGTTCACAGCACCTTTCATGACTGAAATAGGCTATACTGCAGGTCCCCATCAGTGCTAGTGTATGTGATAAGTAGTTTTTGCAGACCCACCTAGGTTACATCTGTGTCCTTCTGTATTTCACAGTCATGTCTAGCCCTTATGGGCTATGATGCACCCAAAATAGTGCATATCCTGTGTTGGTACCATGATCACATGATGTAGGTGAAGGGTGGGGGTATTTGGACCCATAGGTGGATTTTGTACCACCACTCAACCCACTCGCTGTGGCTCAGGGTGGAAAACAGGAGCACCCACCAACAGAGCCACACTCTACCTCCCCACAATGGTGGCAGTAGAGAGGACCATCAATCCCAGTCCTGCTGGGGAACAGACACGATACAGGGCAAGAAATGTAGATCTGTACACATCCATAAGGCAAGGCAGACAGAAGGCCTGGAAATGCTCAGCTGCCCCCCACCACTATCTGACATTCTCCAGCAGCAAGCCTTCAGCTGCTGCACCCTGCAAGCTGTTCCATCCAGACACATACTAGCTGCAGATAGTCTGCTAGCTAGTCCATAATGCATGTTTCTGGAGAAGATACATGTACCCAGAACTGGGATGTCAGCATACACACCAAGCAAATAAGTCAGCAATTAGGTCCCAAAAAGGAAGCATAAACATCACACGAGAGAAGCACTATAGGGGAACCTAGCCATGCCATGGTCACTGCTCAGTCAGGGTGAGAGTGACCTCCCAGCAGGACATGCTGTGGCCACCCTGTCCATGCAGGTGGTTGTCAGGCACTACAATGTCCGACCCATTGCCCTATGCCCTGTGCAGATGCATCCTGGCCAGGCCACCCTGTCCGGGCTATACACATGGTACCTTGCTCATCATTATGCACATTGGCAGGCTTACACTGGCAACAGTGTGGGCTGAAGAAGGTGTTGGCAGACACCACACACTGGATAGACAAACACACGCTCCCACACCTATGCCAGCATTGTGCAAATATAGAGGCTCTTGGCAGCCCTGGCCACCGCACCAGTCCAGGGCACAGTGCAGGCATGGCTATGGTACGCAATACTGTTGGGGTCACTCCCCAGGGTGGTAAACACTGTCAGACATCAGACCTGAAGCACACTCCACAGACAGCAGAAAGGTTGCTATGATGCAGCTCAATCAGCAAATTGTGCTTAACTTAGGAATTGCTATCTGCCAGTAATCATAGCAACCGTTTGATAGGTGTGTACAATATTCCCAGGTTTAGGGTGGCATTGCTAAGGTATGCAAGTGCTAGTATTGGGAGATGCACGCAGGGCCCAAACATCCTGCCTCTCCAGGAGGCTTTGGATATTGGAGCCTGTGGGTGAGGGTGTGTCTGCCCCTGTTGGCCGCTGCTCTAGGGCAGAGGTTCCCAACTCTAGTCCTGGTGGGCCAAACACTGTTCGGGTTTTCATGCTGTCCCTAATGAATATGCATGAGATACATCTGCATACCATGGGGGCGGTGCATAGACATGCAGCACAGCCGTGTTTATTAGAGGCAGCATGGAACCTGAATGGTGTTTGGCACTCCAGGACTGCATTTGGGAGACTCTGCTCTAGGTAATGTGCATGTTTATGGTGTCTGTGCTCCTTAGGGTAAAATGTAGGTTTATTGGGCATGTTTCTGTTATCTGCAATAAAGGTTCTGTCTGTATTAGCATGTTTTAGTAGTGGGTAAAATATGGAGACTGGGTTAGCAGGAACTACAGCTGGGACTTGAACCTGTGACCTTCTGCTCCTGAACACACTGGCTGTGTTCACTGCACCACTGTGTTGCCATAGAGATAGTGCATTCCCTGGAGATACCATGACTGTTCATCAGACGGGGCCTGTCTGTTGCAGTGCATGGCACCCACCTACACAGGGCTAGGCCACGGTCTGCTCTGGGCAGCTGCCACTGCCCCCTCCACCAGCAGTGCCCCTCTGCCACCCTGCTGACATGCCCTTCTGCTGGTGGTGCTGGTGGAGGGCAGTCTCAGGCCATCCAGTGTGCGGATAGGCGGCTGCCTATGGTGCGGGTTCTGGGGTAGGGGTGCCTGCATAGGTGTCCATGCTTCCCCCCAGCACCGCCTGCCAATGTTCCGTGCCATTGGGGGTACCTGCTGGGTACTATTCCCTGTGACACCGTGGGAAGCACACTCTTGCCCATGTTGGGCCCTCAGCAGTTGCTGTCTGGCTGCTCTACTGTTTCAGCATTCCTATGGGCCAGCTAGGCATTACCCTAGTCTGCACTGTGCCCCAGCTGCACCACAGCTTGTGCCGCCTGCAGCCCTCTGTGTCCCCTTTTCCAGCATCTGTCCAGTTGCCCATTCCGACATGCCCGCCCTGCTGTTGTGGAACATGTGCACACCATAGGAAACCTGTCCAATGGAGAGGAAAACCCTGATCAGCGCAATTTCACTGTGGGTTCATTCACCTTGTATGGGGACAGAGCATAGACCCTTCCAACATTCATATCTTTTTTTGGAGCTTTCTTGGGGGTGTTTTTTGATGTTTTCCATTGATATCACTATTGCCCTGCTTGGTTATGTTTTTTTTTACATTTTCTTCTGGTCATTTTGCCCTTTTTTTCCGTGCACATGTATCACACTTATCACTTTTTTGTAGGTTTCTCTGGTTTTGCTGTACATTGCTAATGGAAATGGTTTCTTTTCCCTTTAAATCAGCTCTAACACCAGGGTTTCACTGGCATTAGTTTTCAGCCTCGGATTTCACAGCGTTAGTGTGCAGGGAGCCTCTCCCCTCCCACTCTCTGCCCATTGACCCTCTCTCTCCGCCCCTGGGGAGCCTTCCTCTGCCCTCCGGGAGCCTTTCTCCGCCTTCAGCGCTCGTTTGCGCTTTAGCGTGCGTGAATGCGTGATAAGGCGCCTTATCGTGTGATAAGGTGACATTATTGCGCGATAAGACGCCTTATCATGCGATAACGTGGGAGTGCGCACGTTAAGACAGTTTACTAAACCGTCTTAATGTGCGCCTGGTGATAGTGTGCAGGCTGCCATATAAGGAGTGGGCGTTTCAGTGTAAAGTAGCAAAACAGGATTAGCGTGCGATAACGTGCACTGCTGTGCACATTATTGTGTAAAGCGCCGCTAAGCGCGTTACCGCGCGGTAATCTTATGTAGGCGCACAGACATCCAACATAGAAACAGAAGTGTAGCACAATGGTTAATACACTGACTGATGATACAGGGGTCATGAGATCAATCCCCCAGTGTGCCTAATGCATAAGGTTGGCTGAGGCATCAGCCTTGACATGTAAGTATTGTTTTCTGAGGCATTTTATGTGTATTTTAATTATTGCTGCCAACAAACACACCCTCACGTGCCGTAACCTAAGGTGCCGCAGAAGGCACTCCATAGGGCACATTATAAAGTGCACTGTCCGCCACGGCACCCTATAATGTCCCCTATAGGGCACCCTATAAGGCGCTCCATAGGACACCTTATAAGGCACCTTATACGGACTGTAACCATAAGGTGCCTCAGAAGGCGCTTTATAGGGTGCCCTATAAGGTGCCTTAGAGGGTGCCTTCTGAGGCACCTTATGGTTACAGTACCCTGAGGGTGTTTTGCTGGCAGCACTAATGTACATTAAAAAAAGACAATGCTTTGGACAGCCCTATCAAAAAAAACCCCATTGCAGGTTTGAACCCTTGACCTCTGTCTCCACAAGCAGTGAAGTAACCAGTGGGCTACAACTCCATAGCTGCTAGCAAGCCCCTGGCTGGCTACAGAAAGACTGCACGTCACCACACAGACAGTTTGCTGTGGTCACCAGGATAGGGTTAACCCACCCATACCCATGATGTACTGCACATGCAAATCAGCAGTCTACAGATGATCGCAAGATGGGGTATGCACCCCCACAGCACCTCGGCCTGGTAGGGGGAACTGACCGTGTGTGGTACTGGCACAGAGTAGCTACACAAAGTCACATTGTGCAGGTACTGCACTCACCCTGAGGGTGAGGTGGGGCGCCCAGCACCAGGTCCACAGCAGAGATAGGTCATGCTGCAGGTCCTTAGCAGTGCTAATGTGTGAGATAGGTAGTTTCTACAGACACACTTTGGATATATCTGTATTTTTTAGTCTGGTTTAGCTCTTATGGACCCATAGGAGGATCATGTACTATCACCTTCCTTCTCCGGGGCTGAGGGTGGTTAACAGGGTCTCCCACCAACAGATCCACATTCTACCTCCCTGCAATGGTGGCAGTAGAGGGGACCATCAGCGCAGTCTCGGACCATCCAGTGTGCGGGTAGGTGGCTGCCTATGGTGCGGGTTCTGGGGTAGGGGTGCCTGCATTGGTATCCATGCTTCCCCCCAGCACCGCCTGCCACTGTTCTGTGCCCTTGGGGGTCCCTACTGGGTACTATCCCCTGTGACACTGTGGGAAGCACACTAGTGCCCATGCTGGGCCCTCATCAGTTGCTGTCTGGCTGCTCTACTGTTTCAGCATTCCTATGGGCCACCTAGGCATCACCCTAGTCCGCACTGTGGCCCAGCTGCAGTATAGCATGTGCCGTCTGCAGCCCTCTGTGTTCCCTTTCCCAGCATCTGTCCAGTTGCCCATTCTGACATGCCCGCCTTGTTGTTGTGGAACATGTGCACCCCATAGGAAACCTGTCCAATGGAGAGGGAAACCCTGATGAGCGCAATTGCACTGTGGGATCATTCACCTTGTATGGGGACGGAGCGCAGACCCTTCCACAATTCATATCTTTTTTTTGGAACCTTCTTGAGAGTGCTTTTTGATGTTTCCCATTAATATCACTATTGCCCAGCTTGGTTATGTTTTTTTTATATTTTGTTGGGGTCATTTTCAATGTTTATTTGCACTTTTGTTCCGTGCACATGTATCACACTTATCACTTTTTTGTAGGTTTCCCTGATTTTGCTGTACATTGCTGACAGAAATGGTTTCTCTTCCCTTTAAATCAGCTCTAACGCCAGGGTTTCACTGGCGTTAGTTTTCAGCCTCGAATTTCACATAGTTAGTGTGCAGGGAGCCTCTCCCCTCCCACTCTCCACCCATTGACCCCTTCTCTCCGCCCCTGGGGAGCCTTCCTCCGCCCTCAGGGAGCCTTTACTCCACCTTCAGCGCTCGTTTGTGCCGCTGAGCGCCGCTGCGCACGTTAGCGCATGATAAGGCGCCTTATCACACGGTAATGCGCCATTATCATGTGATAAGGCACCTTATTGTGCGATAACGTATCAGAGTGCACATTAAGACGGTTTAGTAAACATGCCCCTAAGACTAATAAAAGAAAATATTTTTTCACTCAACGTGTAATCAAACTCTGGAATTTGTTACTGGAGGATGTAGTAAAAGCTGTTAGTGTAGCCGGGTTTAAAAAGGTTTGGACAAGTTCCTGGAGGAAAGGTCCATAAACCATTATTAAAAGGGACCCAGGATATCACTGCTTGACCCAATACAAGCATGTGTGGTACCTGTGTCTTTTGGGGAAACTGCTAGGTACTTATGACCTAGATTGGCCACTGTTGGATACAGGATACTGGGCTTGATGAAAATTGTTCTGACCCAGTATGGCATATCTTATGTTCTTATGTTCTAACCCCTCTCCCCACCCTTAGCACATCTTCAGGTCCTTTCCTCCTGCCCTCCTCAATGGTACTCACAAAGATGGCAGTGATCTCGCTGTGCTGCCCCTTAACATGAAGCTAGAGGGCTGCACCTCGTTATTGTGGACATTTACACAGGGGCAGCAATCGGGAGGACTGCTCTTGCCCGCCCTTAACCTCCGGACCACCAGGGAGTCGAGATCTGGTATGGGGGGTGGAGCCCCCTGCAGCTGGTTGACTAGCTGGATTTTGATATTTAAGAGGAGAGGAAGGGAGTGAGAAGGTGGACACTCTGATTAGCTAGCTGGGATATTTTAAGGGACTGTGGAGGGAGGATCTTTATGACCCTGACTGGTTAGCCAGGATAGTTCTGTTGGCAGGGAGTGGAAGGTGAAATGATCCCAAAGGATATTTCCCGATGGGGGGGGGGGGGGGGGGGGTCCCTGCATATCTTTGTGTATTGTCAGTGCCATGGATCTTTAGATCTGCGACACCGACCATGATCTGCAAGTGGAAGGGGCCAATCTAACTTTTGGGGGGATCGGCAGTGATCAGGGTATAGTGCTTGTGAGAGCTCTGTGCAGCCAGTCACTACATTTCTCCCCCCATTGATTTACTGCAGGTATTGTGGGTCTCCACGGTAAATCCAAAACCTCTGTGATATCTGCAGAGGGAAAGCTGAGAATGCTCCCTGCATGTACCGCAGAGGTTTTGGCTTTCCCCGCGGCCCATTTGCAGCTATTGCAGTTTAGTAAACACGCCTCTTAGAGTTACACATTTAGAATTACTCATGTGAACGGTTCTGAAAAGTGCCCTTTTACAGCACCAGATGTAGGGGCCTCCATTTGAGAAGGCGACAATAATACTATGCACACAGGTGATGTCATTTTCTCACTCTGTGGGATGTTTCCTTTTGGCAGCTAGTTTGCTAGATAATAAATACTGCTTCCCATAGTTTATGAATTTATAGTTAAAGTTTATTTAAAACTTGATATCCCACTCTATAACAATGTATCAAAGTGGTTTACAAATACAAATAAAAATGGATTCTTAATATAATGCTAAAAGAACCTGGATCGAAAGATCAGGAGGGGTAAAGGGAAAGTTACATTATTTGGGTCAAAGGAGAAAAGGGAAGGGAAAAGGGAGACTGCTTCATCCTTTGGCTATAGGGTTGCCAACTTTCTCCAGAGGCGCCCGACGGGCTTGTTCCAATCCTGTGTTTACACCACTGCATGCAGGGACTTGTAGTCTTGCTTTTCTTATGGAGTGCAACGGAGAAATCAGAACTACATATCCCTATATGCAATGGAGTGAACCCAGGACTGGATCAAGCCTGTCGGGCACATCTGGAGCCAGTTGGCAACACTATTTGGCTATTCCAGAAAAATTAGGAGTCAGTTGTAAGATTTTTAGCCCTTTCTTGAACTTCTTAAAGGAGGATTCCTCTCAGAGATCTAGTGGGAGGGAATTCTATAATTTTGCAGCCGCAACATAAAAAGCCGAGGAATGAGTGGATTCTAAACTGGCTGTGCGTGTGGCTGAGAATGCTAAGAGGATGGTGAACATAGGGTCCAGTTGGGTGAGTAGGGAATTAGATGACATAGACGAATACCTGTATAGAATGCTTTGTGGGCTATGATCAGTATCTTGAATTTTATTTGCTAGGAGACAGGAAGCCAATGGTTTCTCATTAGTAGAGGAGTAACATGATCAAATTTTGAGGCTTTAAAATTGTCCCCCCCCCTCTACTGCAGTTTAGCTGTTCTGAATGAGCCTAATCTCGGCTGCTTTCCAAAGTTAAGCAGGGTTGAACCTGGCTAGTATTTAGACAGCAATCACCTTGGAATGCCAGGTGTTGTAGACTTTCTCTGGCAATCTACTTTTGGTCGTACTTTGTCAAGAAAACCCAAGGGCTGAATCTCCAGGAGTTGGTATTGAACGGACGGCATACACACATTTGTAAGAGGATATAGCTTTGGTGTAATTGGGTTTTTTTTCACCATTTTGAACAAAGGAATACTGAATACTTTTGTCCACATGCTCTAATAAAGATTTCAAGACTCACAAAAAATTTGACAGCTGACAAGTACCATAAGACCTATCTTGTCTGCCCAATTTACATTCCTTCACTTCTTCATCACTAAGGATCCTCTGTGCTCATCTCAGATCTCCCTTGAATTCTGTTACTTTGTCTGCTTCCACCAGCTCCACGGATACAATTTCACGCACCCACCATTCTCTTTTTACCATTATTTAACAATAAATAAATAAATAAATAACACAACCTATAGATCTTGGCAACTAGTTTTAGCATTGCCCCCTCTACTATTAGTGAATAGGCTTCTAGTGTAGCGAAAAGTACAGAAATGGTTACCATCAACATTAATACCAATTCAGTCCATCTTTGCTCTTTTATGGTATCTGCTGTGCGATTGACAACTTCTTATGGACATAAGAGAGAGAATTTTATTTGGAATGGAAAATTCATTACATAGAGCATGCTGTGGCCCACACATTTTTACCTCTTTCAAAAGTCAGATGATTTATTTTGCAAAAGAATAACGGAAAATAGTTGCCAAACTTACAGATTTAAGGCAGCAGCACAGCTGTGCTAGCCAGTTATATGGCAGTATTTCATACGTCCACATCTGGAAATATTCTGTTTTTTGAGAGGGAAGGGAAAAGAGAGGGGGAGTAGAAGTATAAGAAAGTGTGCGCAGCTTTTTGTTTTGCACTGGGAGGGAAGGGGGGAGGGTTGTTAGTTAATTGTTTAAAAAAAAGCAGTCCTCCGAGGAGTGTGTTAAATAATATGTGGCGTTTCCATTCCTAGCAAAGAAATTTTGATTATAATGAAGTGTATATAGAAAAGCCACACAACATAACGTGCTACTGTAACATTTTTTAAAGGTGTTAGTAAATAGGTAGAAAAATTTGAGCTGGTTGATATAGTGTGTCTGGATTTTCAGAAAGCCTTTGACAAGGTCCCTCATGAGAGACTCTTGAGGAAATTACAAAGTCATGGGATAGGAGGCAGTGTCCTGCTGTGGATTGAGAACTGGTTAAAAGAAAGAAAACAGAGTAGGGCTAAACAGACAATTTTCTCAGTGGAGAAGGTAAATAGTGGAGTACTCCAGGGATCTTTACTGAGCCCGCTGGTTTTTAACGTATTTATAAATAATCTGGCAATTAGAACAACACATGAGGTGATCAAATTTGCAGATGACACTAAAGGCCCGATTCTGGGATGTGGGTTGTGTGGCTGCACATCACGGCAGGACATGCAGCCCCGCAAGCTGTCCAGGCCCAACTCCTCTTCCGGCTCTCCCCATATGTCCTGAGCAGCAGGACAGGGAGAGCCGGAAGGGGGCAGGATCCTAGCAGAGTGGGGACGGGCCAGCCTGGCAGGAGTACAGGGCCAATTTAGGTCACGGCCCTGTACATCCTACTGGGTCAAAAGGGATGTGCTGCTTATTCTACCTCAAAGGCCCGGGAATCCCCCCCCCCCCCCCAGGGCCGGGTGTGGGAGGTTCCCTGCTGCCCGATCCAGGCTCTGGCAGACCAGCCATGGGTCGAGCAGCAGGGATGAGGGGGGCCTAAGCCGCAGGAGTCGGGGATGCCTGCTGGGAGGTCATCCCTGCAGGTTGTAGGGGCACGTCAGGCCCTTCAAGGGCCAGATTCTGTGCACTCTGGGAACATTTAGTTCCTGTGGTCCAGAATCAGGTCCAAATGGGCCCATCTTCATCACGGACATCCAGACGGCCCAGATGTACCCCTCTGAGAACTGGGCTCCACATTGCTCAAAGTTGTAAAATCACAAGAGGACTGTGAAAAATTGCAAGAGAACCTGAGACTGGTCTTCCAAATAGCAGAAGAAATGTAATGTGGACAAGTTTAAAGTTATGCACTTAGCAAAGAACAAGCCAAACTACAGCTATACGATGCAAGGTTTCGTAATAGGAGGCACCACTCAGGAAAAGGATATCATAATGCCTCTGTATCACTCCATGGTGTAACTGCACCTTGAGTTGTGGTTGCCACATCTAAATTAAGATGCAGAATTAGAAGCTACAGAGAAGTGCAACCAAAATAATAAATGTTGAGGAAAGTCTTAAAAGATTAGGGTTCTTCAAGGGAAACATGATAGAGGTCTATAACATCATGAGTGGAGCGGAGTGGAACAAATAAATATGAATTGGTTGTTTACTCCTTCAAAAATTGCAAAGACTATGGGACACGCAATGAAGCTACAAAGTAGCACATTTAAGACTACATTTTTTCACTCAACATGTAATTAAACTCTGGAATTTCTTACCGGAGGATGTAGCAAAAGCTGTTAGTATAGCTGGATTAAAAAAAAAATTTAAACAAGTTCCTGGAGGAAAGGTCCATAAACCATTATTAAAACTGACTGGAGGAATCAACTGATTATCCCTAGGATACACAGCATGAAATCTCTTTTCCTTTTGGCATCCTGCCAGGTACTCGTGAGCTGGACTGGTCACCGTTGGAAACAGGATATTGGGCTTGATGGACTTTTGGTCTGACCCAGTATGGCAAATCTTACGTTCTTTTTCTACTGAATTAAGATTAAATCTAATAAAAATATATTTTTGGGATACAGAAGTTATCTGTTTCTGCCATAGAAGGCAGGATGATGAGATACCAAAAGTGAAGTGTGATGCAAGGGAGAGGTAGTCTTCCTTGGATCAAAAGTGAGGAGGAAGAGAAGGGCAGATGCTTTTAGTGAGTTACAGCTAAAGCATTTTTTCTGTGACTATTGTGAAGGCTGAAAGGAGAAGGCAGGGGGTTTGTCCTGTGAAATAGCTGGTTGGATATTAACCATTTGGGCATGTCTTCCCAAGTTCCCAACCAGTTGTAGAGTAAGAGGAGAGAATTGTTCCAGAAGGCTCAGGAGGATGGAAGTAGCAACTACCCACTAAATTAGACTTTTGAGGTTGTGAATACCACTACTCAGGAGGACAGCATCAAAACAGCAGGTACCATACTTTCCCTATACCGAGTCGGACACTCAGCCTCCCACTGAGCTCCATAATACAATTTGTGATCCAAGGCAGCTTGCCTCCTGAAGATTATTGAAGTGATGAGGTGAATAACTATGATGTAGTGTGCTCTATAGACTTTATATGAGTTCAGTGCTGACCTGTGATTTGGGTAGGTAAAAATGTTTGAACTGGAAAAACCAACTAGAATTAAACCTGTTTGAGGGAGGGAGGGACGTGAAGACTGAAGCCGACATCCACTAGGCTGAAAGCAACATATAGATGGACTTCCAATCCATCATGGTATGGAAATATTTCTAAGTCATATTGGAATCACATTTCTTAGATGAGCATTTGTAAGTTTATTCAACAGAAATATACAAATGCATATATTGGTCCTCAAAGGGGTTCAATTACCACAGATCTGAACCTTGTGAGCAGCTGCACCAAGTATCAAGGATCCACCTCTAACTGTTCATCTTAATAACCCTCATAAGCATTTGTAATAAAATTACTTTTCAAAAATGTAGAAAATATATCAAAAGTATGATTGGGTCTATTTGAACCAAATATGAGGTAAGTGAATTAAAGCATGACTGACTGACTGATGTTCTATATCAGTATTGAGGAAATGAAAATTTAATAAGCCATTTATAATTAGCCATGGAGAGAAGTCCTCAATGACCTGCAGGGAGTGAAATGTTATCATAGCCAAGGCCAGGTGTATCATTTAAGCACCACTTAAGTGCTCCAAATATGCAGGAGTGACTAGTTGGGGGGGGGGGGGATCTTCTTCCAAACATGTGTGATGCTGAAAAGGGTACCTTCTCCTCTGTTCCACTAGAACTTCATCACAAACACCGCTCATTTTAAGCAGGAGCACCTAATCAGGCCCATCCTGACCCCTTTAAAGGCACAGGAGTGGGTTGGCACTTTGAATACCACTAGTCCGCAAGCCCTTTTAGGGATGTGTTGGATGAGGTACCGTTACTCAGCAGTGCTTCAGAAAAAGTGCTGCTGGGAGAAAGGAAGAGATGCCCTGCTTTCTTTGCCCAGTGGGAAATTTGGGCCTGCACACATTCATGTGATTTCTCTCATTGTCCACCATTTAAAAAAGCAAATGCCTTCCATTTAGGCCTGCCATGTTTCCTTTTTCCTTCCTTAGAGCATGCCCAGGCATCTCAGAGGACTTTCATTGGGTTGAGGGTGCCTTCTCTGAAGGGCACTCTCAACACCAGCCATTTCCTTGTGCAGGCCACCGCATTCATAGCAGCTGTCTTCCCTCCTTCTGCAGGGCAAACCAACCAACTAGATGTGATGGAACAGGATCCAGACTCGAGTCCCCTACTCTGTATTGCAGCTTTATAGCCTGAGTCATAGGGTTGGCCCGTGGTTCCCCATTTCAAGTGATGTTTGGATTTTCTTCTTGGGTTTGCACTGTCTCGCTACCATCCCAATTATGAGTAATGACAAAGTCCTGTAAATAAAGAACACAATTTTCGAAGGGATTTCTGTGGAGAAAAAATCCCTCTGAAAATTCCCTCTTTCTATGTGGTGAAACATGCACACCCTGCAGGGGAGAAGAGGCATTGTCTGGGCAAAGTTAGCATGAAGCCTGTGCAGTAGCCATGGGGATTTCATTTTGCACTACTTCCAAAGTATATGAGCTGAAGACTTCATGGAGAGTTTCCCTTTGAAAACAAGCCTTAGATACAAAGTTTGAAAACTATATTCCCCATGCTTCAATGCATTATGTATGCTTTAATGGAATCATTCAGACAGCTTTCATTAGAAGATGAGACTCATTCAGGCAGCATGAGTGGCTGTATGTGGCATGCCCCAAACTTTGTTTTTTGCATTTTTATTTCTTGTAGTATACTTGTGAAAAGGAAAGGGAAGGCGAGAGTCTTTTCCTGGGAGTGCCTGAGGAGCTGCAGGAGGAGATCTCATGAAGCTATCCTGAGCAAACATTTCCACCATAGGGTGAACGTGACTTGAGTTCAGTAGCAACTTTGGTTCTGATAGATGATGCACTCACTGGAGTTTCCATTGGAGAGGGGTGGGGGGAGGAGGTTGTATTCTATCACCTGTTCTACTTAAGATAACAGTTGATGGAAAGGCAGGCTGAAGATTTTGCCAGGTGGGCAGCGAGGGTCTGTCCCAGAATTGATTCACGGTGTTGGTACCTTAGCCAAACCTTAAGCCTTATGCCTCCCTCTGGATGTCAGAATCTATTGTTTAGCTTTGAATGCCCTGCTCTTTGCTGCCCCCAGAAGCTTCTGCTGTAGGTGGCTGCCTAGTTTGCCGGATGGTTGGGCCAGCCCTATGGGCAACTCGCAATAGAAGTGGAGAGAAGCTAGAAGCAAGTACAGCAGTTATAGGAAGCTTAAAATGGACTTTGCTAAAGCCTGAGATATCTCTGTTGGCTGGGAAGGTCTCCTCACCCATAATAAACAGTTCATAATGACTATAGATGCTCTCTGGTCAGCTTTGATAATGCATGATATATCCAGAGATTGCTGTTCTTTAGAAATTAACTCTTTAGTGCAAAATGTGAAGGTATTGGCTCATAACCACGAGTCCTGCTGAAAGGGGAGATTAGAGACTTTGAGAAAGATATTAAGAATCTCACATCAGTAATCCAGCTTTGATATAAGACAAGGAACTTTTACACCAAAAGGTCAATACACCTTAATCTCCATTTGTTAAGTTTTCGTAAACTATGTGGCATAGCATCTAGACATATTTTTAAAAAGTATGTGTGAGATTCTAAATATTACATCTGATGCCAATCTCTCCTGCCCATCCAACCCCCAGTGCATAAAATGTTTTATCTCCCTGGGAGGGAAGCAGCCTGGTAGCCAGATGGAAGATCATGATATGGCCTAGAAAATGCTCAATAGTCTGGACATAACTGGGAGAGCTGCATTCCTGCTCTCCTTTGTGTGTGAACAGGACCTAAATGCAATTAGGTGCTTTTAACTCAGACATTGTTTTGGGGGTAAAAAATCTGGAATTTTCAGATTTTTCCTGCTCATCCCAGGAAAGGAGGAAATAGTCTCTTGCAATACACCAAGAAACATATAATCTTAGTACAGTATTTTCTCTGTTACCCATGTACATGTCTGACTATTACAATGTGAAATATATTTTTTCTTTGCCTCTGATCAACTCCGATTTTTCCGGAACTCTAAAATGTTTATCAGATTTAGCCTAGAAATAATTGGTAAGGTCGATGGGGGTTATTTTATAAGCCTTATTCTCAATTTATATTTGTAAAATCATGCATTTACATGTAGAAATGGCAATTATAGAAAGGGCTGAATTTACACGTAGATGTCCTTACTATGATGAAATTGCAAGAGCGTGTATCAGGAGCATGGTTAAGGAGTGGCTTGGGCAGGTCTAAAATCTATGGGCCTGATATTCAGTTGGGCAGATTATGCCCGTTGACCCCTAACCCTGGATATTCAATGCCGCGGCGATGACCCGGAATATCTGGGTTTGCCGCACAGAGGAAACCGCTGCAGAGTCCCAGGTAGCAGCGATATTGCACAGCTACCTGGTTAGATCCTGCAAGTAAAGCTAGGCATAGCAAAAACTAGCCAAGTTTTACCCACAGGTCGCTAACGGGTAACAGTACAATATTGCCGCAACCCAGTTAGTGACAGTCTCCGCCTCTGCTATACCCTAGAATGTCCACGACACGCTCCGAAGCTAACTGCATAGCATCGAGGCATGCAGCAGGGTTAGAAGGGAATATTCAATGGCACTAATAAATATCCCTCTCAGCGGTAGTTACATGGTTTACAGGGCTGTAAACTATGTAACTGCCCTTCGAATATCGGGCCCTACACATATATTTATTCCCTATTTCATGTGGAGGCCATTTCTGACCGGAGAACATCCGACCTGTCCAGACGTCCAAAATATGGACAGGCCAGATTTACACCTGATTCTGCACCTACAGGAGCTAGACGTTGCAGTGGGAGCAGAAGAATAAGTCCCATGTCCATCCTGATAATACAGGACATAGAGGGCCGTGACCTGAATCAGCCCTGAACGTCTAGGATGTGTGCCTTGCCCCCACTCCACCCACTCTCCACCCCCATCCAGAGCTCCCTGCACAAAGGCCTTGTACATATAGTGAGCTCTAGGTCCAGAATTGGGTCCCTGCGAATAGCGGGGGTTAGATGTCCAAGCCAGACATCCAGCCCCACTATTCACGGTTCTGGATGACCCCCATAGGGAATAAATGTGTATGACTGCTCCTTGGCATGTTTAGCATATGTGCACATTTTGGCCAGCCCCCACTCTTTATATCACCCTCCAAATTGAAATTGAGAAAAAGAAAGTGGCCTCTGTAGTTAACTAAGAAATATCAAGCACACGAAAATAGCATTCAAATATAGAACCATGCACAAAAAGGGAATACTATAAGTTCCCTCCACCATCCACTATCGTTGTTTGTCGGGCATAAACCGAGCGAGAGACAAAACCACTCTGTCACTCACATATAGTACATGCCCCTTTTTTTGATTAAACAAAAGTCATTTTCCACGTGATTTAAAAACCAACAATAAGAGCAAATCACACTTATCTTATCCACCGCAGTTACGTACAGGTGGGCACACACACTGCAATTTCCTTGGAGGCACTTGATAAGGGGCGGCTGCCCCGAAACGTGCACGTCGTGCAGTGGATAAGATAAGTGTGATTTGCTCTTATTCTTGGTTTTTAAATCACGTGAAAAAATGACTTTTGTTTAATCAAAAAAAGGGGCATGTACTATATGTGAGTGACAGAGTAGTTTTGTCTCTCGCTTGGTTTATGCCCGACAAACAACGATAGTGGATGGTGGAGGGAACTTATAGTATTCCCTTTTTGTGCATGGCTCGGTAGTTAACTAGCAGCATTTGTACTGTACATGTAGATTTGCAAAATGGCTTGCGTACATGTGGATCATAGGTTATGTGTGTAAGTTGTTGAGTCCGCCCTGTTTTTTCCCCATGTGTAGATTTGCTCCGTGTATTGTCAAATACACGTGCCATTCCTGCACTATTTTAGAAAAGGCTCCACATAGTATTTTCTAAAATACTTCTAAAATTGTGCAGGTCGTGACCTTTACATTTCAGCTGCTGTCTCCACTTACTATCGAAACTGTGCCATCATGATTGAATGTTGGGTTTATTGACGATATTCCTGTTTAATGCCTCTGCTGTTTTATTTTGGGACTTAGTGGCACTTTGACTGAACTGCAGCAAATATTTGCAGTTAGCACACATCAGTTGCAAAACGTAATGGTGCAAAACGTCGGTGGTAACTGTTGTGGACATGCCCAGAATCTTCCCATAGCGGCGAATTAACTATTTATTGTGCATTAAGTGCATGACAGGTAATGCCGATGCATTTAATGGCGCCTACTGAGGTGGGGGTTAAGTGATCTCTGTTATCTGCTATGGCAAAAGCTAAGTCTCAATAAGCTGCAGTGTGTTAACTGCTAAGTGCAGTCCGTGTCCATAACCAGCTCATTCCAGCCCCTTTCCATGCTATGTGGGAGTTAACACAGGCTACTGCATTAACTGTTAGCATGGCCATGTGCTAATTCACCTGTTAAGTGTTTAATACATATTAGTAAAGGCAGGACTTAAAAAGGAAGTGGAACTGTGGGGGTCAGTGGGCCAGCAGCAGGAGTAACAGGGGAAGAGAGGCTGGATTGGGGAGTAAAGTTGCTGTTCTCTGCTTTGCTCCAAGCTCACCCTTTCCCCTTCTGCTGCTCTGGAGTCTGAGAAGACATGGAGGAGCTGTGTCCCAGGCCATTCTCTCAAACATTAAGCCCTGCTAAAAGAGCCCCTAAGTTTCTTTTATAGGCGTGTTTCACTGAATAGTTAGTGCCTTTTGGGGAGGGTCTAGCCATCTATTTTTTGGTGGAAGCTTGAGAACTTGAGTACATGGTTGAAAGGGGGCCAGAATGGCTGTATGCCAAGAAGAGCACACAATACCCCTCCCCCATGTGTATATGCACACCCAGACCCTCATATATGTGGGCACCCCTGCCCCCCATGCATGTGCACACCCACCCACCTCATGCATCCCTGATCCCCACACATACACAGCTGCCCATGCACATACTGTATGCACAGCTCAATATGTACCCCATGCACATACGTATACATGCACACATGAAATGCACATACACCACACGTGTGCGTGCACACATGCCATGTGTGCATGCGTGTGCACATGCACAAACATTTCATGCATGCACACATGCACAAACACACACACACACTCAGTTAGTGCATTCATACATGCACACACACTCCATGCATGCTTGCACACACACACACACTCCATGTGTGCACACGTGCACACACATACTTACCCCATGCTCATGCACCCCACCGTATGTACATGCACACATAGGCTTTCATTGCAGTCTCCACTTTCTCACATACACACACATATACACACAGCCTTTCACCATTGTTCTCCACCACATACAACTTTTCATCATCACCACCCGACAGACACACATACAGAGCTCTTCATCCTCCCCAACCATCTGTCCCCACACAGAGCCACTCACTCCACCCTTTCACACACCCGCAGCCCTTCATTGTACTCCTCAATCTCTCATGCATACATGCACAAACACACACATATACACACAGCCCTTCACCCTCCCCACATACAGGTACAGCTTTCACCCCACCAGACACTGACATGGAGACAAATATACACAAAAAAACATTCATGGAGGAGCTCCACAGTCTTTTCACATACAGTTCCCCTGCAGACATGCATAAATCTGCAAATGGAGGAAGGGAAACACTATTTACACTTTGGGGGTTATTCTGAGGCACAAACAGTGGGGATGTTTGCCCTGCCATCCCTGCTATTCATCCCCCTTGCCGTTCCCATGCAAGGCTCCCTTTATGAACAGTGGGGTTGTATGGGAAGCCTTAGACGGGGGTGGGAGGGGGTAGTCAGAGGCAGAGCGAGGACGGTGCTTGGATAAGCCATCACTCTGGATGTACAAAGCCAATTCTGTGGTTGGCTCTGTATGTCCTAGGTCAGCCTTCTAGATGGGAGACTTATTCCACCTCAGAAGTGGAATAAGTCCCCTTTACATCAGGGGACAGTGGAGGTCGGCGGTGGCAGAAAGGTGAGGGGGTGCAGTGGGCACCCCACAGTCCGATCTTGGCCATGGTAGACTGGATTGGGAGTCAGGCTACAGGGAAAGGGGGAGGGGCTCTGTCTCACGGCCGACAATTACGGCTCTGGTTCCATGGCAACAGGACATCATGGCATCGCAACTCCATTCAAGAGCCTGACTGAGTTAGCCAGGGATCTGTAGGGTGTGAGGCCCTTCAGAATCTGGGCCTGGCCTGCACGTACATGCCAGTAGACCTGATTCTAATCCCACTGGGTCTAGACTCCCCTGCGGGATCAGAATCAGGTCTACTGCTGTATGCCCCGATTCTGAGAGGGCCATGCAGGGGCTGGGCGTCAAGAAGGGAAGTGGCCTCTATAGGTGCAGGGCTGGTCCACTAGAAGAACTAGGCAGTCACCTAGATTGGCAGATCCTGGTGGACAGCCTGGCACGGTTGTCTTTCCATGTGTTTTCAAAGCACTGGCTTTCTGCTGCCACTTTAGCACCATGGTGGGCCTTAAAGCACCCATGTGTGTGCATGCAGTCATCACATGCCACTTCTGCCCCCTCTGACAGATGGCACGGGGGTGTGAGAAGGAGCAGCAACATGATGGACCTGCCTAGGGTGGCAGAAACCCTTATGATAGCTCTGTATAGATGTGCACATTTCAACTTGTTTCTTCTTGATTCCGCTGCCTCTTTTTTTCAAGCTTAATGTGGGATGGCCTCTAGCTTTTAATTGTTCCTGGAATGAGGTATGTGCATGTGTGTATGTATGCATATAGATGCTTTTCCTTCTTGCTAACATCTCATCCGATTTTCATGTAACAAGTTTTGCTCGTATTTGCTTGAAATAAATAAATAAATAAATAAATAGCAAACACACAGTGTTCCCCTGCAGGTCATGAAAGAAAGAAAAAGGAAACACCAGTAAGAATCATTCCATGTAGAAATTGTAAGAAAAAAAAAGCAATTTGCACACAATGTAAATATGATATGTAACCACCCACACAGTGAAAATGTAGAGTCTGTCATGTATCCGTATGGCACTTTCTATCTAAGCGACGATGTTGTTTCTTTAAGAGAACGGTTTTGCAGCATCGTAAGATAGAAGGCGAAGCTCCTAGCTGTGAAGTAGCTGGAGAGAATGTAGGCTTGTGTATTTAGCAGCAAGGTCAGAAAATTGCAGTTGAACAATGGAGCTTTGGTAAGCAGAGAAAGCTCGTCTTGGTAAACCTGATGAAAGGCAATGTTAGGTGACAAAAATCAGAGGAGACGTTCACATTTTGGTGAACTGTGCCAGAGACTTTCAGGATGACAACCGATTAGAGAGAAGGACTGGCCCTGAAAATCCTACCTTTGATGCAAAGGGCTACTACATATAACAGGAACATTTTTTGAAGCTACAAGGCACCTTGCTGAGTGACACATTTTTGGTCTCCTATAAATCCATCCTAACTTTTCAGCAGTCTTTGTTGGATCTCGCTGAAAAAAAGAAAACAGTGACTTGAAATACATTCAAACCACCTCCGCCCCCTTCATTTCCACAGGGGTTTTTAAAAGGCCGGAACACACATTCTTTGCATATTTCGCTTTGCCTGTTTTTACATGACTAGTCGAAGGAGGAACATATTACAAAAAAATCTCGCTGCACCTTTCTATACCTGACATCCCAAGCGTCAAGGACTGAGTTCAAGGCTGCTGCAGATCCATCCTCCAGCCCGGATTTTCGAGTTAGCCCTTCAGGCACGGCTAACTGAGGACGCCTAAAGCCTGCATACGGAAGGATGTCTTCGTTCCGAAACAAATCAACAAACTGACATGGAAAATAACAGCGGAGAGCGGCTGCTCTGGACATCATAAGCAAGATTTCTTTCTTAGACCATCGTTGGGGCATCCTCTTGAGCTGCTTTCCCTCGGTGTGGGAAATAAGATCCTGTTCCTGGAGCCTTTCCCCAGCGGAGAGGACGGGGAGATGCAGTGGCTGTTATCCTAAGCCATTCGCGTGGATGCTGGATGCTGATGTAGTGAGGAGAGAAACAAACCCTGTGCAGCTGCTGTGTGTTGGGTGAAATAAAATCCGGAGTTCAGGGGGAAGTACAGGCGGCGGAGCTTTGCCGCATTGGCAGTTGTGGGTACCCTGAGCCAATTTCGAGACTCCTAGTTGTGGATTTCCATTAAGCAAATAGAAAAGGGGTGAGTAGGATATCTTTTGCTGAGATGCGCCGCTAAATACTCTTTTCGGCTTTGGTTTTATCTGCGAGGAGGTTGGAAGCATTTCCAGCAATAAAGGCATCCCAGAAGACAGCAAGAGTAAAAAAAAGTCGTTCTTTCTTTTTTATTTTGTTATTTTAATAAGACCATGCCTAGATTGTCAAGCAACGTGTATTAAGTTTCTCGGCTCGGCTATTTTCTTAAAGCAAGTGGACTGCTTCGGAGCGCTGTCTTGCAGAAAACTGAAGAAAAAAATGGAAAAAGCAACATAGATCTATTGCTGCGAAATAATTCTTAAGTTTATTTCTTAGAGACCTAACTGAAGATTCCAGCGTGCTCTCATTCTGCCTAGACTGATGCAACATTTCTTACTATTATTTAAGCACCATTAAGACAATTAGGACAGTTACCTGCTTTTACTAGTGTGCAGAGATTAAGTCAGTGTTGTAGTTTACTTAGCATGTTTTTGAACAGTGATTTCAGTTCAACATTTTATTGAAATGCAATATAATTTATTTACTTTCCATAGAATAAACTGATGGACAGTCTTGGCGTGGAGTTTAGATTTGCCTAAACGTCATAATCAGAAATTCCAGGACCTCCAGCATTTATTATGTCGTCATTTGCCGAACCTTGTAGAGCAGGAATCCACAGTAGATGCACCTGTCTTGCTCAGTAGATTCTGAATGGGTGGCCTTCTGCAAACTCAAGGGGACAGTCAATCCCATCGTCTTAAACCACAGCTACTGTAACACTTCAGGATATTATTTCGCATTGATAGGACTGCGTCTCTTTACTTCTTCACTGCCGGGCAATATAAATACTCTCTCTGGATTCCACCGAGCAAGGTGAATGAGGATGTACTTTTACTTGTTACCTCCCACTGAGGTAACAGTCCAGAAGGGAAATAACTCACGTATTTCTTTACTTGAACAAGGAGGCTGAAGTGGCCACTGAGAAGGGTTGATGGCTTCTTTGAGAAGAGTCAAAGTCTTGCTGGTATTAAACTTGATTGCGGTGGCTGGCTTTGTGCTGTTCTTGGCCAAATGTAGACCCATTGCACTGAAAAGTGGGGACTCTTACCATGAGATCCATCCGAGGGCAGATGGGACCAACTTGACCGCCCATGGGGTCAGTCCCATCCAGGAAGCAGTTCTGAAAAGGCTTTCGCTTCTAGAAGATATCGTCTACAGACAGCTAAATGGTAGGAGTGCATGTAAATTACTAATTTCATTACGAGCATGGTTATAGATATTTTCTTTAAGTCTACAAACTTAAAACTATCAGATGGCAAAGAGATGACTTACATTTGACAGAATGTTCTAGTTACATTAGAAGACAGTAGCCAAATAAGTGACTCTGCATTTAACAGTGTCATTTATTTCAACACTATTTTGTTCAGTAATACATTTAAGAAAGCCACTTTAGGGGAGATACAAGATTATGGCAAGAAACAACTTGGTAAAATACTCGATGTCTTTACCTTTGACCATGGGAGTCCCCCATCTCGACGGCACAGTGAAATTATTGTACTTGCTATATATTTGTCATAGGTCTATCTGGTTTGCAGCGAGGCTAGGCAGAAACAGTGCAGTCATGTCAGCTGGCTCTCAGAAGCTGTACCATCAAACCTTTTCTATCCGAGGGTCAGAAATCAGTGCAATTGCAGCAGCTGCACAGCCCTTTGATTGGGGTCATGCCTATAATCAATGGCTATTTTGCAGACTCTTGAATGGTCTAAACTAATTCACATAGATTTAGGATAGTGGGTGTCTTACAAATTAAAGAACTCCAAGAACAGAAAAGCAAGTGTAAAAAAAAAGTTTTCAGATAGTTTATGTAAATATATTAAAATGTTAACAGGGGCACAAAATTATTTGGCGGTATCGCAAAATATAAGAGAACAGAAATTTCATATATGACTCGACAGCTGACTTGTTCAGTCCTCCGTTTTGTTTCTTATTAATGTAACTTTAAAGCATTTATGTTTCATACATAATGTGAGGCAAAGATGTCCAGAAAGGAGAAACTGTTTGTAAAATAATATATGAGGAATCCAATTAAAGAGCTTAAAGAGAAGGCTAGTTAAGCGACATTTTAACTTAGGGCTTACTGTAAAAGGCTCATCTTTTACGGTCTTAGCCCCACACATACAAGCCTGCTTGTTACTTTCTTTGAAACAGCAACGATTATAGCTTTGAGGTCTTTCAGGATGACCCAGTTTTGTATAAACTGCACGACTGTATTTAATGCAAGTCTGTGCTGTGCCTTCATCTTTCCCCTTGATAATGAAACCTGATCTCATTTAGGGAACTCTTGATAAATCGAGCCACAGGTGTTCTGCACCTGTGCACCAGACCTATTGCAGATGAAACTCCATGTCTGCTATCTCAAGATTTGTATTATGCTGGCTCTTTAATTGTAGGACAGATTATGTCTCAGGGTGAGCCGAGCGAGGATAGAATGAAGCGCTTTGACAGTGCTGCTCAGAGCCACGTGAGCACAGCCGGGACACTGCGAAGAGGACATGTGTGTATAACCCTTTCCCAGAAGCCCCAAGAAAATCAAAGATGAAATGGGGAACTGTCAGCAGTAGGCAGGAACATTAAGTGGCATTAGTTTGAAATAGCCCAGTTTGTCAAAAGATCACAGTGACGTCCATTCCGTTTTTCTTCACAATGCACAAAACAGCTGCAGTATATAATCTGGAATCCTCCGAAAGAGAGAGAACATTTAAACGTACAAAAGATGTCCAGAGGGCCAGATCCCCCGCAGGTGATGCAATACGTTTGCTAAAAAATGGTACAGTAAAGAATCGAATAAAAATGTCTTTTTGCACGAGTTTCCGATGCACAGTTATTTGCATGGGATATCTTCCCTTCTGAGGGTTGCAGGAAATTGAATCCTTGGACAAAAGATACTTTAGCACTGTGTATTCAAACCGTCTTGCAGTTTTGTTATGTTTGTATGTGTCATGGTGGTGGGCAGCTTTATTACTTATGCCTGAAATTGAAATCTAACCCATGAACTTGTCAACAAAGCTTATGAAAAGTGAACACTGATAAAATCGTGATTTATGGACATTTGTTCCAGGAACTTGTCTAAACCTCTTTTAAAGTCAGCTATGCAATCAGGGCTGGCCCATCCACTAAGTGAACAAGTTGGTCGCCTAGGGCGGCAGACCCTGGTGGGCAGTATTACTGCCCCCCTCCCCTCCATGAAGTTGCAATTGAATTGCTGCTTCAGAGCTGTGGCAAGTTTTGAACCACCTACGCGCATGTGCGCAGTTAGGATGGGCTGCTTCTGTCCCCTCCAACAGGAAGTTGCAGGCCATGAGTGCGCATGCACCCAAGCACTTTAAAGTCCAACGCAGCACTGAAGAGGTGGGCGGTTCAGCTGCCGCTTCAGTGGAAGGAGAAGGTGGATGCTGGGGGGCGGAGGAGGCATGGAGGGCCTTCCTAAGGTGGAAGAAACCCCTCGATCCGCCACTGTATGCAAACTACATGACCATATTCCCTGGCAATAAATTCCACAGTTTGATTATGAACTGAGTAAAAAAATATACATTCCACAGTTTGTTTTAAATCTATTAATTTCATGGAATGGTCCAGTTCTCAATATTATTGCAAAAGATGAATGACCATTCCTTATTTGCCTACAATATTCCACTCCACTTGTTAGCTCATAGCCTTCTCTTTATTCCTCTGAGCTGTTTCATCTGCAAGTTGAAAAGCCAGGGCCAGCCTAACCATCGGGTAAACCAGGCAGCCGCCTAGAGCAGCAGCCTTGGGGGAAGGAGAAAAGAGCAAGGCATTCAAAGCTAAACAATAGGTTCTAACAGCTGGGGTGAGGGGGGCATAAGGCTTCAGGTTTGCCTAGGATATCAACATTTTCAACCAACTCTCGGGGTGGCCCTGACAGCCTGTTTAGTCTTTCTTTTAAGGGGAACCTTTCCATCTCCTTATCTTTTTGTTTGCCCTTCTCTCTGCCTTTTCTTGAGCTGCTATGGCTTTTTTTGAAGTGGGAGTACTTATGCTGGTGGCCCTTTATGGCTAGACTGATGTTTAGGGGGAAATTTTATAAAGGAGTTTGTGCGTGTGAAGGCCTTTTTCTAAAATTACCACAGACATGGTGACAAGAAGGTGTGCTTTTTGGTGCAAGCCATATGCAGGCATGCTCAGGGCAGTGGGTGGGCGGAGCATGGGTGGAGAGTAGTATAATGGGTA